>CM074120.1:4399964-5682106 GCA_037177725.1 Cyamopsis tetragonoloba | reverse complement strand
CTCAAAAGTTCAATTAGTCACCAATGAGTGATTGATTTGAGTGGTATATTATATCTTATTCAGCTTAAGGAAGATGTTTCGGATTTGAGCCCTATGCATGCAAAAAAAAAAATCAATTAAGAGAACTAACTCCACGATTATGTAAATGTTCTCGGCTCAAACAATAGAATACTTGTGACTGAAAAAAAAAAAAAAAGTTCAATTTAGTTATTAACTTTTTCAATAAAAAAACAAAACACTTTACTCTTTACGAAATAAGTAAACATGCGAGAATTGGGGGATATTCATCTTTTTCCTCCTAAAATTTCTGAAATCGTAATTTCTCTGTCGAACCCTTGTCCTCTTTCATTGCATCTCTTGAAATTTGGGTTCTATACTTCTATTTAGTGATAATTGAGTGAAGGAGTCATGTATATGCTCTCAAAATTGATGATTCAAGCTCTTTCTTGTTTATTTATTGTTTTATGTTGTAAGGACTAAATCAATTTTTTTGAAAAACTTATGCACCAAATTGAACTTTGAGTATCCAACACAGTATCCTATTCTCAAAATGACATCGTTTTCTGGTGTCTAATATGACATTTAAGGAACCACATTAGAATGTGGACCAAATTGAAAAACTTATGGACCAAATTGAATGTTTGGGATGAATGTATTCCAAAAACACGTGATGATCTAAATATTTCTGCTGTGGAACAGAGAACAGAGAATTTTTCAGTGTTGTTCATGGAAAACAGGGAACAGAGATTGAAAGCATGTGGGAGCTTCATTGGGTGTGAAATTTCACATCATGACACAATATTGGCCAAAAGTGGAAGGCGTATCGGTAGTGTCAATAAACAATAGCCATAGTCATGTTCTAGGGACTCTAATGGTGAAGAAACTAACTTGAGCACGAAAGATAAGATGGTAGAAATCTTAAAACAAAAGAGTTGTATCGTGACAAAGACAAGAGCATTAAGAGTGATCTGTTGTTGAAAAAAGTGATAACTAATCTCTATATATTTTTGGAGCACTCATGAAAAACATCATCGCAAGCTAACACTAATACCACGTTAAAAATGAATAGAAAATGTATTTATAATGAGTATATTGACTATGCAATGGGAGGCCTTTTTATATCAAAGAGATCAGAGTCACTCTAATAAGGAAATACTACCTCTATTTTTAAATATAAGCATCTTTTAGCGTAATTATTTTAAATATAAATAATTTTTAATGTGTTGTCTAGTAGTAAATAAGAAGAGTAGTAGTCTAAGAGTTAATGCTTATGAAAAATATTCTAGTAGTAAAAAGTTATAATTAATGTTAAGAGTATTTTAAGTACTAGTACTATGTTTTTTTTTTTTTTTGTTGAATTTGATAAAGTTAGGTTATCTAGTAAATATAGGAAGAGTAGTAGTTTAAGAGTTAAATGTTTATGGAAAATATTCTAGTAGTAAGAAGTTATAATTAATGTTAAGAATATTTTAAGTACTAGTACTATTTTTTTTTTGAATTTGATAAAGTTAGTTAAAATTTCTTAAAGTTAAAAATATATTAATCTCCAAATTTTTTTTTTAATAAAAAATGGAGGGAGTGCTCTCTCTAGTTTTATATATAAGTCATATTCTAAAAAAATTCTTTAGTTCTTATTATAGATCACCAAATAATCTATTAATAAGTTATTTTCCCTTTTATCCCTTCACTGATTTTTAAGGATTCAATTAACAATTGAGTGAAAAAGTGAGTGAAATAAGAGAGAAAAAAATATTAAATAACTTAAGCATTTATTAACATATTTATTATATGGGTTTTTCTAACCTGTGCAATAGTTAAGAAACCATAAGTAAAAAAAAAATCATAACATTAATTAATTACATGTTAAATTCAATCACATTAAATTTTTATTTTTTCATAATAACTTTTTTTACTTATATATAGAAAAAACCCATGTTATATATATATAAGACCGGAGTGATTATCAATTACAATCTATGATTATATCGTAACAAAGTTATAAAACAACTTTGAAGCGTCTCATTTATTTTTCTTTCTACATATGTGGCTTTTAGAGTTTTTTCTTCTTATTATATTTTAAGATAGATAGATGTTTTATACTTGATTTCAGATACCATTTCAAAATATTTATTGGTGTTTAAATTTTGAGAATACTACATAACTCCTTGTGATTCTCCATAGTTTTGGAAAGTGATTAAGTGCCTCAAATAATGAAACTTGGGGACAAAAAGGGGCCAGAAAACTCAATTCACACACACACACCCCTTAAAGATGATTTACATACAACAGAAGCCTCCACTAGTTAAGTTCTTAAGCAACACTGAAAGAACTTGCTGTGTTTTCCACAAATCTTCTTGCTCCCTTAAACCACCTCTTGTCTCCAGCTTGAGCCTTGCAAATGTACAGTTTTCCATCTTTTACAGTTGCTGTGATTAGCTGGTGTTTCCCACCTTCATCTCCATCAGCTGTCCTTGTCAACACTGACAAGTTGTAGTACTGTTTCCCACCAATCACAGGTGCTGAACTCTCTAAGATGTTTGCTGTAGCCACAACATTTGCATCAAACCCACCCTGTCAAATTCAAGTTCACAATTCACAACTAGTTAGTATGTACAAGGAAATTGTGTTTTCTGGATGGTCAAACTCAATTCATGGAATCTGTCAAACTGAAATTTTGGGTTGAAAGTATTAATATGCTTCATTTTTTGGACCATGATGGTTTTCACACACTGAGAGACTACTTTGCAATAGTGTTTGACTTAGAAATTTCTTATTAGTCCTATAGTTCATGACTACAATGGTCTTTAATTTTTTGGGACCATGATGGTTTTCACATACCAAGAGACTACTTTGCAATAGTGTTTAACTTTAAAAAATTTCTTATTAGTCCTATAGTTCAAATTGAATAATAGTTCCAGTGAAAGTCAGGGCAAGGTGAGGAATTGTAGGTATGGGTCATTTTGTCATGTTAAACATCTCTCTCTTTATAGGTATTAAATATGTGAGACTACGTAAACATTAATGAAGAAAGAGATAGGCACGTAAAACAAATATGACCTGGTTATGTCAAATTTAAACTTGAGAAGATCCATTTATAACTATCATACACAAACTAAGAAAAGCATACAATTGTTAGCTTGAATTTTTTTTTTTTTTTGACATAATGCTATTCATAAGTTATTAATTAATTTACCTCAGCATCAGTTTGGCCAAAGAAGGCTTGCTTTCCAAGCAAATAATCCACCTGAAAAGAGGAAAAGACAACTCAAAGCTTACCCAGTAATTGTTGTTTTATCAAAAAAATAAAATAAAAAAGGCAGCAATTGTTGTCCACTATTCATTGTTTTTAAAATTCAGACATTAATCAGTTGAGTTGTGAAAGTTCCACTGAAAACTGTATATTCAGTAGTTTATGTTATTACTATTAGCCTTCTTTATTGATTAGAAAACCAGGAAAAGTTCAGAGAAAACTTACCTGAGATAAGAACCCTTCAGGTGAACCATAGTCAGTGATGGATTTCTTATCAGTTGGAGTGACTATGACAGCAACATTGCTGGTTGAATCAAAATTGTCCTCATACCTTAGAACCTGATCTGGATACTCAACCTCTTTGCTTGGGTTCCACTTTGAGGGAATTGATATTTTGAATCCATCTCCATTGTATGCCACAAAGTCTGTGTTTGTCTTTGGTTTTCCAAAAACATTGGCTGCAATCAAAATAATCAAACTTCAACTTTTCTCACTTTCAATTGAATCTCATGCTTCTAGGCCAAGCAATTAAATCCAATTATCACTCTTTCTTCTAAATCTTCAACTCTACAAATCCAAAAAGGTGCAATGCATAGAAACCAGATGTAAAAGCAGCTACTGCTGCATTTTTGGTTTCTCCAAGAAGTTTCACGGCGCAAAAGAAAGTGTGATTTCCAAAAACACCTTCTCACAAGTCACAACCATTTATTCTTATTATATTTGCAAAATCAACTTCTGCATTGTCTCTACAAGAAATAAGTAAAATTTTAGTACGTTTTTATTCCCTATAGTTTTGATCAATTTTGGTTTTCGTCCTTAACACTTCAAAATTTTAGGTTTGAGTGTCTATAGTTTCAAAATATTAGATACGAAAACCAAAATGAACTCAGTGAGGAACTAATTCATAGTATTTTAACATTATAGAGTCATTACCAAGCTTTCAAATTATATGGACCAAGACCAAAATTGAGGAAAACTACCGTCACTAAACTTATATTTCAACCAGAGTAAATTTCATTCTGAAGCCAAGCCCTATGAACTGTGATCATTTATGGACATCTAAATATAGAGAAAAATAAATTGCAAGAGTAAAACACCAATTTATTCTTGAAATTATATAACCACCAATTAATTTACTCCACAAAATATTGAAAAAAATTAGTCTACAAAATTAACTACTAATCAATATAGTTCCTCATTTTCTTCAATAACTCAAATGCTTTCACATTGATTCAAACTGAGGAGCTGCTATTTAAAGTTGTACCTCCCTAGCCACTAGACCAACACACCAGATGCAATTTAATTCCTCATTTATATAAAAAGATATATTTTAGAATAATTTAGGAGACAAAATAAAGCTACTATTAAATAAGTTAGGGCCTAAGAGCATTTAGTGCTAAATTACTTAGAAAATAAACTGATCATAAAAACTAAATTGATCAACGATTCTTTTTTGCTTCATAGACAAGCACAACAACCAGAAATTGATCCCGAATACTCATACACGCATGTTCCCTTATGCTCACTAACGAAGCTACATGACTGGAACAAAAGGAAATTGATCAATGATTGTTACTTTTAAATATTAACTTTTTTTCATAAATTTATAGACTAAATTGATTGATGGTTGTAATTTGAGGAAGTAAGTTAATGTTATAGTTAAATTGTAAAATACCAGCTTCACCATAGGCAGCATCAGCAGGAGAAACTTTGGAGCCAACAGCAGCAGCACCAATGAGGAATGTGAGAGCCAATCTACGAGACAAAACACCATTACCATCACCTTCCTCTTGTTTCTGTGCCTTGCAAACAATCTGATTTGGCTTAGAACTCAGAACTTGGCGCTGTGAAGAAATTCTTGCTGGAGTAGTGAGAGCATGGTGGTGCAAGAAACATTGGGTAGAAGCCATTGTGCTTAGTGAATCTCACAGAGTCACAAAGTTTGTGAATTAGACACAAGTAGGGAAAGTTTGTGGACTTGGAAAGTTGGGTTTGGATGTGGGGGTGTGTGATGTGGCAATGAGAGTGTGGTTGTAGTTGTGAGTGTTGGATTTTGGAGTAGATGATTGGTTTAATGTTGGATTGGGTTTCTGATGTGGGATAAGGTAGTAGGGGCTCTCATTGGTTCACACGTGGCGCCAGGTGGCATCATTTTTGGAGCATTCTTGTAATAGAGAGCATTGTGTGTGAACAAATTGGATTGGATGATCTCCGACTGTTAAACGGTAAGGATCAGAGTCATTTATCAATTTTTCTTTCTCAGTTAATTTATTTGTAAAAATATAATTAATAGTCCAAAAGTTTTATTTGAATACTGAAGTGAGCAGATGTTGGACACCACTATTATTAGGAGGTGTATCAAGTTTCTTTTTTACTATTAAATTCAAAATATATTTTTTAACTTTTGAATTAATTGTACACAAACAAAATGATTTGTGCAAAACTCAATGCCCCAATTGGACGCATCTGCATCGGGTGCTACCCAAGGTCTTGTATTACGAGAAAAAAAGAAATTGAGAGATGCTACTTAAAACTATGAGACATGCTATTCAAAAATTTTGTACGGATCAAGATACAAAATTATAGATTTTCACAAGAAAATAAAGTATTATTGTGTAAGATATAAAATTCATTACATTTTCGTCTTATATAACGAAAAACCAGAAATTTTAAAATTTTAACTTTTGCAAAGGTCTTTAGAGTTGTATCAGTCATGTAGCTCAGTTAGTAAGTGCATGGGTACATGCCTGTGTAGGTGCAGGATTCGATCCCTAGTTGTACTACTTTCCTAACAACCAAAACAAGGTCTTATAAAGCTGGTTTAGAACTAATTTTAAATTGGCTTTACATCAATTTTGAAAGAAGTTTAGGTTGTAACAAATCAGGTTTAAACTGGTTTTAAGCCGGTTTTAAAGCAATTTTGCTTCAAACCACACGAACTTTAAAGTTTTAAAATTAGTTCTGGAGCATTAAGAAAGTAATGTAAATTTAGTTACTCTTATATAAGTAGCTTGCATTTGTATAATTGACATAGAAAATTTCAAGACGAGAAAAAGGAAAAATACTCAAAAGCCCGGGTCATTGATATTTGATATGCTGATATATTTTGATTGATATTACAGGATTACAAGGAATTCACACAATGATTGATGACTACATCAGCCATCGCTCTGACTTTGAATTGCTTCATCTTTCCAAGTATGTTCAGAACCACATTTGCTATTAATAACAGCTCAAACGTTCTGTGGGGTGTAACCTGCAAAAGAGGGAAATGCAGGAAGTTATACATTGTCCTTCCTCCGAGTTGAAGAAAAATATAAAACATCACTTCAAGAGCATATAATTTTAGCTGTGTCAGGATTTTGCTTTCTACCTTTTTCTAATTTTCTTTTTTAATGTCAATGCTACTTTGAATAAAGTTCTTGGCCACCTTAGATACAAATAGAGAGAGATGTGGTATCTGGGACTGGTATGAAATGCATGTGAAAATAGTCATATCTTTGCAATTAAATAGTGTTATTGGAGCAAAGAAAAAAAATCATTTAATAAAATAAAGAAAAATGAAATGTAATGCCAATTTGGTTTTCACAATTAGTGCATGATAATAGTAATAAGACCACTATAGGACAAAATTGCCTTGAAATTTTCAATTATGGCAGGTAAACTAAGCAGACAAGCCGACACCAGGGTCATTAAAATTTACCTGAAAATATTTCTTTTCCATCTCGCAAAACTGCACCTGGTCATGTGCATCAATAAGACCTTAGTAGAAAGCAGTTGAAATATCATATCAAATACAACAGTGAAGCTTCATGCTAGCCAGTGATACTAAACATGCTTTACAGAGCAACCATTCATGGTTTTGAAACAGTATGATGTACAGTGTTGTTGTCGTTGTGCTTCAGTGCTTCCTCACTTTCTAAATTTGGCTAATAGGGATTTAGGGTTCGAAAATCTGAAATTTGGAAACGAGATAGAGTTACAAATTGAGATCATGAATCTGGTTTACAGGTTTAGGGTTGGTATTGGGAACGAGAATGAGATTCAGAGAAACAGTTACAAAAGTGAATCCAGATCTGGTCCTTTGGTTGAACCACAAGAAAACAGTTATTTTTCTGGATTAATATCCAAACTGGTTAGTTATTTGGATATGCCGATATGGTATGTTTGGCTTATGGTGTGGTTTGGTTTTAAATGGATTTTTCACAGCCCTTGCTTTCTGGAACTTCTTCGTGTATATGTGTGTGTACACACCACGCACATGCTCTTGCATTATGAACAAATTCGTGACGAAAGAGCATATGAAATTATGAATAAAGTGAATTTTCTTCCAGACACTATGATTGTTAGCTTCCGTAATCCATTCAGCTGGTAACTCTAGGTAAAACCTGCAATCAAGTAAAAGAAAGCCATAGTTACTTTGTGTTTTATGGTCTGTTTTGCATTTTGTTCAGAAAAATTTTAAGATCAGTTACACGCACCAAGAATCATTGTCTCAGGTTCCTCATCATCTGCAACCACTAAGCATCCTCATTCGCAAATTTGAAAACTAGTCAAATCTCTGTGCTTCAACATCAAAATAATATATAAATGGTTTAGACTCATCCTCCATGTGACTAGTAAGATATGAAAGACATCCATTAACCAATTCTAGATGCCAGTGTGAATTGTCTTCAACAAAGAAAGAATGGATCTTCTGGTTAAGTTCAATCCAACTACACCCTGGTTTCTTCTTTAATCCAAGCGCTTTCATCTTTGATCTCACCATCCGCACCTCATCCCATTTATGGGCAGAAGCATACATATGTGATAGGTTAACATAGGTTGATGGATCATCGGGATCCTTGTCAATAAGCATTCTTGCAATTTCAACCCCCAAATCAATATTTTTGTGCAAACGACATGCAGAAATTAATGTGCTTAACAACCCAACATCATCACTGATTTCAGGGTTTCTTTGCAAAATCTGATATGCTTCATGCAACCTTCCAGCACGACCAAGAAGATCAATCAAACATGCATAGTGTTCAACTCTAGGTATAATACCATAAACATTGATCATTTGATTGAAATGATAGCATCCGTCGTCAACCAACCCAGCATGGCTACAAGCAGATAATATGGCAAGGAAAGTAACTCTATCAGGTTTCACATCGGACTGCAGCATTTCATTGAAAAGCTTCAAAGCTTCATAGGCCTGACCATGAGACCCATATGCAGCAATCATGGAAGTCCAAGAAACGAGATCTCTCTCCGGCAAACATTTGAAAACGCTAAATGCTTCATCTACAGCACCACACTTCGCGTACATATCAAGGAGAGCCCCCATAACCACTTGATTGATTTTTAATTTTTTCTCAATAATCAGATTGTGAATCTCTTTACCCTTTTCTAGTGCTGCAAGTTGAGTACAAGCTGCTAAAACACTGGTAAAAGTAATAGCATCTGGTTCAACATAAGATTTTCTCATTTCACTAAAGAGGCCAAGGGCTTCAAAAAATTTCCCTTCAGTCACATATCCAGAAATCATGACATTCCAATAAACTGTCATTGCCTTCGGTATTAATTTGAAGATATTTTCAGCTAAACCAACCTTTCCACATTTGAAGTATAGATCCATGAGTGAGCTATTAATAAAAATATCAGGTTGTATTCTGTTTCGTATTATATATCCATGTATAAACTTCCCCTCTAGTAGTCGAGCTGATCGTGAACAAACCATTATTATACTGCTTAGAGTAGTCGAAGTTGGCTTGACTCCTTCATTGTACATCCTCTCAAAAAGCTGAATGCATGAAATGCTGTCACCTTTCAAACCATATCCTGTAATCATCGAATTCCAGGCAACAACATTCTTTTTAGGAATTTGCTCAAAAACCTCTATGGCCATTTCTAGGTGACCGCATCTTCCATACATGTCAACAAGAGCAGAGCTGATGAAACTATCCAGCACAAACCCGCTATTAATTAACTCCTTATGAATTTCCCTTCCCCTGTCCAAATCCAGAAGTCTTGCGCATGAGGAAATAGCAGTCGTGATTGTAACTGAATTAGGCTCGAATCCAAATCTTCTCATTACACCAAAGTACTGTAGGGCCTCTTCAAACTTTCCACTTTGGTAATAACAAGAAATCACCGTATTCCAACATGCCACATCCTTTTCATGCATTTCATTAAACATCTGTATAGCATAGTCAAATGCGTTGCATTTACCATACATACCCATCAGAGAGCTTCCAACTACAATGTCCACCATCAAACCAGTTTTTATCAAGCATGTATGAATCATTTTTCCCAAGACAATTCTTTGCAGCCCACCACAGGCCTTAAGAACATTAGGGTAAGTATAACTATCAGGTGTCACATAAGGGTAACGTAACAATTTCTCAAAAACCTCTAGGGCTTCTACATACATGTAATTCTTAGTGTAACCTGCCATCAGGCCATTCCACAAAGATATCTCACATGGGTTCTCAATGGTATAAAAGACATGCTTTGCATAATCATACAAATGGCATGAAATGTATAGGTTAATCAGGTTCTTGTATAAGAAAATATCATTTTGCCACCCCAAAGTTACAACTTTCTGATGAATCAGCTTGCCTTGCATCAGTGACTTGGAACTCACATAGGCCCTTAAAAGGGGTAGTAGTTTTCTTGTGTCCATTCAGCAATGACCAGAACGATATTGTACAAAAACAATAATCATCAATCTAAAGCACTGAAGAAAAAGAGATAGCTACAAACACAAACACGAAGCGAATGGGTGTCATCAGAATCAATAGGTTGAAGCAAGGTTGGTAAATTTGCGAGTTGACTCGTAATATCGTACGACGGCGTTACGACCTTTGGCAGCCTCTCCGTGCTCGATTCAGCGCTGAATCGTAAATATGTGGGATCGGCGTAGAATCGCCGCGCCGACGCGTAGGATCGTCCAATCGCCGACACTTTCGAGTTAGCTGGAAGCTCATAGGGTTCGGGTTTTCTCGCGACCCGGTTCGAAGAAAACAAAATTTTTCTGGGTTTTCTAGCTGCTGATGTGTTGCAATTCGCCTAGTTTCTTCTCCCTAGCTTTCGGGTTTTCTGCTACAGTATTCTAGGGCCGGCGCTGAAGTTCAGTTTTTTTTTTTTTTGTCAAGGCGCTTAAGTTCAATGTTTTCACGTTTCTTTCATTTTTTTTACTGAACAGCTTTAACCTTTCTTTTTGTCGTTCAAGTTTACTAAGTGGGCTTTTCTAATTGGACTTTTAGATCAGTTTTTAAATTTAGAAGTATTAAAATACTCTTGTAATTTTTCGGAGAAATTTTCATATAGATTACTCTAGAAATAATTTAAGGAAAATTCTAAAAACATTAAATTTAAAAGACAATTTTAAGAAACGATTCTAAACTAATTATTCTGAAAGAAATCAAATACTATAGTCTGAAAAACTGAAATAATTTTATAAAAAGTATTATTTATAGTATAATTAATTTATAAAGTAATGAATTTTGTTTTTAAAAAACAAACTTTTAAAACATGCTCTAATGGGACTACCGATCGTTATAAGGCTCGTTTGGTGGCTAAAGAAAACTTTTGGTCCTATTGCTCGCCTTATTTTTATTCACACTCTCCTTGTTATTGTCGCCTCACGGAAATGGAAACTTAATCAAATGAACGTAAAGAGCGTCTTCTTAAATGATGAGTTAGAGGAAGAAGTCTATATATTGTCCGCTTAATAAAGTTTGTCATCTTATAAAGCTTTGTATGGTCTCAAAGACTCAAAGAGGTCTCTCGAGCTTAATTTTCTAAATTTAGCTCTACAATTAACAAATTGAGATTCTATTCAAGTTCTCATGATTTAACTCTTTTTATCCGTTAGACTAGTAAAGGTATTGTACTATTGCTTCTTTATATTGATTACATGATCATTACTAGTGATGATAAGTCAACATTTTGAGATGAAGGATCTTGGAACTCTTAACTATTTTTGTTGGCTCTTGAAGTCCTCTTCTCAATCAATGACATGCTCTTATCGCAGGCTAAATTTGCTTTTGATCACAAAATAATCTTATTAAGATTTGTTTTTCTTATGCACGTAATCTCTTTCATGGATAAATGAGCATATCACAATTGGATATTAGTTTCTTTATGTACCAAAAAGAAATTTCTGTCAACCCATATTTTTCACACACCACTTGTTCAACCAAAAATTAATTTATGCTAAATTTGATACATTTTATTAATGATGAGTAGCAATCCATACATAGAAGATGGATCACCTTTTATTTTTCACAAGGATAATTTGGCTTCAAATTGAGAAGGCTTGCAATTCTTGACCAATTTCATAGTTTGCTTTGGTATCATAATTTAAGAGAAAGCCACAATGACAGACTGTATGGCATGGATGGGTTTGACAGTGAAGGAGGTAAATCCTGCCATTTTGATAACAAATTCCCACTCTTTCAAAGTTCGCTCTTTGCCAGAGTCAGTGTGGGCTATCATTCCCATGTCCAGCATCAATCCTACATCCTTGAATCCTTCTTGCTTTCCTCCTTCTTCAATCACTGCCTCCACAATAATAACCCTCCCATTTTCTTTTGGAATAGCTTCCTTACAGTTTTTCAAGATTTTGATGCACTTTTCGTCTTCCCAATCATGTAAAATCCACTGCAAGTAATAATTATTTTTTTAAAAAAAAAAAAACAATCCATCAGAGTGAATAAATTTACAATCAAATTCAATGAAATGACATCGCAAATAATTTTTTTTTATAATATATTCTCTTCGTCTCTATATATAAGTCCTTCTAAAAATAAATCATGAAAATTAAAAAAATTGGTTAATTTAGGTAAAGTCATTTAATTTGTGTAATAATTTAAATTAATTTTTAAAGTTACTCTTTAATTATTCTCCAATTATCTTATTTTCTTTTCATTTAATTAATATTTCATTCTTTTATTGTATTTATTAACTTTAAACCACACAAAAGTAATTGAATAAATAAGGATAATTTAGTAAGAACTAATTAAATTTGTACAAAATTTTATAGAGTGTCTTATAAAAAGGGACAAATAATTTTTTTTTAGAGAGTTTCATGTGTAAGGAAAGAGGGAGTAATAGTTTTAACAAATTCAAACTTTTCTGAATTAAATATTCTTATAAAATATATTGATTCCATGAAAGTTACATAATTTTAAAAAATTATTTATATTTCATTAATTAGAATAACTTATTTGAATATATAATACATAATTTAAAATGTAAATTGATTTTTATGTGAGATTACTAATCTACAAATATTTAAAACATATACACTATCATTATTACGGCTAGCTCAAGAGTATGGCTGACCAAGCCTGTGTTTTACACTCAAAAAAACGTACATATTATTCAATTATTAAGGCATAACTTTTATATACGTTTATATTAGGAGTGAATCGTCATACTGATTCTTGAGATTGTAGACATTAGTTACTTTAATTCTGAACTTTATCTAAATTAATTTTAGTTTCTAATTTTATAAAATAGCATTGAATTTTGTCAACTCTAAACTAAAATGGCCGATTTTTTTATAAAGTGAAGGATGATGCTGACCGACTTTATAAAATATTATAATATTTATGACATAAAATTATTTTTTTCATATAAAATATCTCTATCTATTAAATTAAATGCATGCGTTATCTATAAGTAACATTAATAATTTTAAAATATCTGTTGCTCATCATTTTAATAGAGATCCCATTATAAAATATTTTAGTCTTCAAAATTAGTTGGGTCAATCTTAATCTGTACAATAATACTACGTGATTTAATAATTAAAATGATATTGTTTTTTGATATTGGGCCAATTTTGGGAGGTTTATATATATATATATATATATATATATATATATAAAAAGTTAGATTCAAATGACACCAAGTGTCAAAGTTCTTAAATGACACCACACATAACTTTTTATAAAAAATAAATTTCGCCGATCGAACCAATCAAGTGTTATATAATGTAGATAACTATACAAAAATTCATACAATTTGAAAACTATTTGATACGTTATCGGAATGTTTTACTTCAACATCTAATACATTATTTAAAATACAAGTAAATTTCATTTGTTAAATTACATACCTACAAATTTTCAAATGGTATGAATTTTTGCATAGTTGATCTACGTCATACAAACATTCAATTGATTGGTTGGATCGGTGAAATTCATTTTTTATAAAAAGTTATGCGCGGTGTCATTTAAGAACTTTGACACCTTGGTGTCATTTCAACCCAACTATATATATATATATATATATATATATATATATATATATATATATATATATATATATCGGTTAGGATCAAATGACACCAATTGGTTTGACACCAATTCTTACACCAATCAATAACGATATATCGAAAAAAATTTCATGAAACCTACCGTTGGATTGAAACTACTTATTGTATAGATCATGTGTACAAAAATTCACACCAATCAAAGATCTTTTAATACTCCATCAACACACTTTTTATTTTCACGATTTTTAAAACTATATTTTACGTTAATTTTTTAGTACATTGATGTAGTAGTAAACAATCTCGGATTGATGTCAAATTTTATACACATGATCTATATGATAAGTAGTTTTAATCCAACGGTAGGCTTCGTGAAAAAAATCTTTGATCTATCGTTATTGATATCAAACTAATTGGTGTCATTTGATCCTAACCCTATATATGTAAAGATGCAATTGTCTAACTTGAGCCCATAGGATATAAGTTAGCAATGATTAGCAACCAACAAAATTTTATGTATAGGGAGTTATTATGTTGTGAGTGATGAAGGGTTTAGTGAGTGCATATAGGGTATAGTAAAAATAATTAAACTCAATTATTAAAAAAAATCAATCTAATCATTATTAACTTGTACCCATAAACACGAGTTAAAAAAACCTTTGAAAGAATTGAAGTAGAGACACCAAATTAAAAACCAGCATCACATAGAAATCAAAAGTAGATTTTAAACTTGCTACTTTTATTTGATACATTCTTTATAAGATGTTACGTAAATTAATCAAGAATTCTTCAATAGAATATAACATTACTCATAATTAAAAGTTTAAAACAGAGTACACACATACCTTAAGAAAAACAGCATCAGCTTTGGGAACACTATGAAACATGTCACCTGCCACATAGTCAACCCCATGGAACTTAGGGGCAGCAGTGACTACATGAGGAAGATCAAAGCTGATTAGGTGAATGGATGAGAAAGATTTAGCGACGATAGACATTGTTGTGCCGTTACCCCCACCAACATCCACCATAGAGGTCAAGCCATCAAATACCTCACTGCAACTTCGAACCATGGCAGGCACAACAAATTTAGCGTCACACGCCATGGCTTCATTGAAGAGCTTGCTATGTTCAAGATTTGTTGCACCATAACTCCAAATGTCTTCCCCGTGAGCATTTACAAATGGGGTGTTGCTATTTGATGGCTGGGACTCACCCAACAAATTTTGAGACCTAAAACAAGCTTTTATTATAATGGTTATTTTATATAAATAACAATAATAATAATAATTAACAATTTTTTTATTTTATTTTTTTATAAAACATATCTTTGAGTTTCATGAGATGTAAATTTACTTATTAAATTTTTATAATAATTTTTTAAAGTATTTTTTTGAATTGTTTGTGAAAACAGTTTTTGGAAACTATATGTGTTTTTCAGTTTATAAAAATTAAAATTTGAAAACATATAAAACTTGTTTTAATTTTTAGTTTTCTCAATTTGCATACTAATTTACATTAAAAACTCTTTGTTTTTCGAATTTTTTCATGAATTTAAAAAATTAGAAAACAAAACTAAATTTAACATACCCTAATAATATTTTTTATCTAATTAAACTGTAATTTAGTCGGTCTTACTCTTGCACGGGCCATGGATTAGTAGAAAGGCGAGCACTAAGAAACAGCCAAGGTGCAAGCATAGTAGGGCTACTCTCTAGCAGAAGAAAAGCAGCCATGCTATGTTCACCCTTTCTCATCAAGCGACGAGACAATGGTGTTTGAGTATAGCCCATGGACCCATTCCCCATGTCTACAACTTTGAATATCTTCCTATTCGTTACGAATCTCATAATGCGGTTAAGAAGTGAAGGATCACATCCTAACGCTAATGAAATCTCCGATAGAGTCATGGGACTTCCGTGGCTTTCGATGGCATCCGCTACGCCGAGTTCAATGACGCATTTCACCACGGCTAATTCCACAAAGCCAAATATATACTTCCATATCTCCACTTGCGCTGCCTCCTCTTCTTCTTCCTCTCTCACTGACATTGTCTCTCTTTTATTATCCCACAGTGGCTAGGTAGTTAGGTTCAAAATTGAAACTCATGATTTATAGACATCACCCGTGATGACTCATGAATGTCGAATTTAATTAATTTTGTATTTTTATCAACTGAAAACAGAAGTTATATAGATGATGAAGAGTATTAGGATTACTCCAAAATACAAATCACGTGTGAGCAATGTACATATTGCTCTTGCTGATAAAAGTGCTGATGATATAACAAGACAACTAGTCTTTCCATAAATGATAATGGAACACTAGGTATGTAAAAAGAACCAAACTCTACTAGTACTCTTTGGGACATGATTGCACAACTACTACAAAAATAGATAACAAATATAGATACTAAAAGCAAGTTAAAGGAAAAGGGCCAGCACATATAAGAACGACGGTGAAAGAGACAAATATATAAGATAATGGCTAAACTATTTTTATTAATCAAACAAATTTTAGTTCCTTGTTATATTATATATTATATTATTTAATACATTTCGAAGTTCTTTAATGTAATTGGACTTTGATCACTCTTTTCTGGTCAAATCTGTGGTATTGTCAAATTTGTACTTCTCTTCAAATGTGATGTAGCATCAAAAAATTATACTCATTAAAGTGTGTCTCTTAGATTTTTTTTATGGAATAATTATACTCATATACATATACTCTATATACATATATACCATTGTCATTTTTTTTATCTCATCACTCACTTTTTTTTCTCTTTTCTCTACATTAAAAATAGAAATATAAATATCACAACTTCGAACCTTTTGTTTAGATGAGGAAAAATAGAAAGGAAAAAAAAAGGAAAGAGAGAACGAGAGAATCATCTTTTCACCTATTTGGTTTTATATTTGTTTTTAGGGATTTTTAACATTCATGAAACCAGCGGAATATGACTTGTGTTTCCTGACTTTACCATCAGCAAGGACATGTTGCCGCATCAGGATATAGCACACTTCACGGTATGTAAAGAGCATACTTCAGCCGGTTTGGGAAGATTAGATGCAAATCCCACCCAATTTGTCAAGCATCCAATGCTTGGAAGGGGGGGTTTTGGAAGGTCCTATTCCTTTTATTGTGTTGCAATATCAAGGTTTTGGCACTAATCGAAACTGCATCCGACTATAATTTGTGATTTGCATTGCCCATATTAACCACATTTAACGCAAAGCAATGGTAATCGCAATGCAATCACAAAAGACAGTTTGAAAGCATTGAGCCTCTACCACGAGATGAATGGAATTTTCACTTATTTGGTTCAATAAAGAAGCTACGAAAGAAAACAAGAAAAAGAAATTGAGAGTTTCATAGTCAAAACTTTTCTTACACGGTTATTGTTCAGGACAGATGATAATTGATTCTGAAGTTTATAAAAAATGTGAAAAAGATTTAATCCAATTCGTGTCAACGTAAACGGGTTGAGGAGAAGAATGACACAAACAAATTTGCAAATAACCCACAATAAAGTGTGCTCGAGTGATTTGAATAGTGGATTGTGAGAAGTAATTGTATGTTTTTCCTTGTAACTCCTGAGCACGGGATACTCAGGTTTACATGGTTGTACACAAATACTGTAATATTATTTGAGATAGTAAACGTTTCGGTGAAGTGTTTACGTGAACATATGCAAGAATTGTCAAACCATTTTCTTTTTAGATTTGTATGTTATTGTCAATGAAATTTTATGTGTGTAGGGTTTTTCGATAGCGGTGGTATCAAATCTTAGGCCATGGCAACACAGATTTGAAATCATATTATTTGATGGAAAAATAAACTTTATAATTGATAAAATTTTATTTGAGACCTCTTAATCTGACAAGGTCTTAATCAAGCTTTAGACGAGCAGAAGTCTAATACCATGAGTGCGAGTGGATGAACTAAAATTCGGATGAAGAGAGTGAGCTCGACTGGGTTTGATTGACCTTGCTCCTAGGATCAAATAGTGTTTGAACAAATCAACACCCAAGGCACTGTCAGAAAGCTCAAGAGCTTTTTGCATCAAAGTTGCTAATCAATCAACTTTTTATTATAAAAATGGTGTTTAGCAACTTAAACTGGAGCTGGGAGGAGATCTCCACGACCATTTAGTGATTTCATCTAGTTACTATGACAATTGTTGACCACTAACGATAAAATCTCTAAAGGGGGTGCATGTATTGTTAGTCATTGTCACCCTTTCAAGGTCCTATAAGCCTCTGGTGCAGACATTTTTTGTTGGGAGGACATCTTTGAAGTTACACAAGTAACTTTATCATTAAGAGAAAATAAAATAATTATGAGAGAGGAGAACTAGCAGGTGAGAGTCCATTAAATAGCCAAGCTGACTCAAAAAGTAGATAAACTTAGAGTCTTTTAAGAACGATATCATTAAATGAAGAAAAATTACTTAACATTTTCTCATATTTTGGACCACTAAATTGTGCTTATGTTTATGTCTTGAAGAAGTAAGTTTTAAGAACCTGCATGTATTAACTATTTAGGCTCACTTTAACAAGTTATTATTAGTGTGTACGGAGTATTGAAAATTTATTTCATCACCTCTAGTTTTCTACCATTCCCTACAACCATGAGCGTCACTATGAGCCACAAATATTAACATAAGGAAAATTGTATAGCAAACTCAAAAACAACCTGACAATTACCTTCATCAAAGCAGAATAAGGGGATCAAGCCTGGTGGTCAAAGTGGTGGTGTAACGCAGTTGTGCAGCGACAATAAAGGTCTCTTCCTTTCTGCCAAGTGAAACCCCTTTCATAATAACTGAAACAATGATGCATTGGTTGTTCTTGTAAGGTTTGGCGAAGAGCATCTACAAAAACAAAAGGGTCGGCCAGAGTGGGTGGTGACAAAACTGCAGTCACTATGGGACATGATAGAGATTGTGGATCTCTTTATTTTAGAGAAGCATAGCTTCACACATTTTCAAGTTCTTCTTCAATGATAATAAGATGCATCTAATATCAAGTCTTATTTTTTAAAGTTCGAAAAGCCTTAAAGTAGTCTTCTATAACCCAGCTTTTACTTTTAAGTAAGGTGAAAAGAAACCCAAGAAAAGCTGAGCCAAACACCAATTTACACAACATTCGTCCCCAAACACCTTCAAATTTTTAATACTTGGTTTATTTTATCAACAAAAATTGGGCATGAACTCTCAATATGAAAAATCAAATCAAATATTATCAAAAGCAACCTAGGAAATATATTTTCAGCCCAATAGAAGACACGTCAGCTGTAAATATTAGAGTTTGTTTGGTTTCCATTTTCATTGGATGTTCTCATTCTATTTTCTGTTATTAAAAAATTTTACAAAAAAAAACTGAAAATGCAAAAACAAGATAACATTTCTAGTTTTTCTATTTGTAAAATTTCAGAAAACATAATGAACACATAAAATAGAAACAAGAAATAGAAATGTAAACCACACAGACTCTTCGATTTTCATAAGCATTGGATTCATAAGCAGCTTTTTGTATGATACAAAAGGGTGCACAAGTTATTTTGTGAAAAAAGTTTATGAAGCTCAGCCACAAAGAATATCTCACTTTTATATGCTTGTCACAGAAACAAAAAAAAAAATGTAACTTTTGAACATATGGCTATGGTCAATGTCTCCACAAAACAAAGACAAACAAGAAGATGACGGTCAGTAGCATTCCTGCATATTTGATCCATTGATCGACACGGTTTCGTCTCTCAATTAGCCTCAAAACAGAATTTGATATCCCCACGGTATTGAGGATGTCCAATGCTTTTCGATGTGCACTCTGTATAGAGATGTGCCAAATAAAAAAGGAATATCAGCAACTATAGGACTGGATTAACAATGCATAGATACTATTACTAGTTACTAGTGTAAACGGTAAACATTCAAAGTATTTAAAACAATCTGGATGACTTTCACAAAAAAGAGATAAAAACTACCTTGACGTTAATATAACTCAGAAGAGAAAACATATATTTAAAAATAAAAAACACAGTTTTTTTTTAAAAAAAAAAAAAAAAGAAGAAGAAAAAACCAACTAAGCTTGATGCAAATGCTCAACAGGTGAAAATTGCAAGTTATGAAAGAAATGATGTAATTTCTTTCTTAGAACACACTTTCATATATTGTCTCAAATGGATTGTTCATGTGCATTGAAAGGCAAGTAGCAAGAATTCATTTAAATGGATTGTTCATATATTGTCTCAAATGGATTAGGATTTCATTATTACCCCTAAATACAAAGGCAAGTAGCAAGAATTCTTCAAATTTAAAGGAAAAGGAGACATGAAAGGTGAAACATTTAAGAGGTTAACATCTGGGAACCATGGTAGTTAAAATTTTAATTGCAAAATAGTACGATTTTACTATTTCAGCATCCCTATGCAATATGGAAATCGTGGAATCGGCCGAATCCAGCAATTTGATTCCTGTTTAAGAAAACCTAACCAATTTGGACCTGGTATGACCCATTAAAAAAATTCCATTTCCCCCAAACGGCACTCACACACAACAACATCGCATCTTCTTCTCCCTACACCATCACCGGCGCGGCACCGCTGCTTCTTCTCCCGGCATCATCCTTCTTCTCCTCTGCTAGCCGCCACCACTGCTGCTTGACTGTTTTTTCCTTCTTCATCTCGCTCCTACTTCAGTTAGAAGATGGCTTCTGTTGAATGATTATGATTTTTTTTTCCTTTATCACTTTGTTGATTAGAAATCTAGTTAGTGTTCTTGGTGTTGTTTAAGACTTTCGGTTTGGAATTGTTAAGACTTAAGAACTTGTTATTTGAAATCAATTTATGTTTAACACTTTAAGTTGTTAATTTGTGGCTTATTATATGTTTATGACATGTTTGTAGTGATTTAATTATTCTATTTTTTTGCTACTTATGCTACTTTATATCTTACGATTCGATCTTGAGTACCCTTTCCGATCATAGGTAAAATCCCGAATAGAGTAAACTGAAAAAGAAATAATGAGACAGAAAACTGAGACTTTACATAAATAAATATAACTGATTGCAGTTATTTAAGCCATTACCATCCAAATTTTCTGGGCAAGAAACTACTTTTCAGCCCCAAAATCATCTAATCTTCCAACCGCAACTAAAAACAGAGACTACTATAACTAAACATAGACAAAGCACCAAAGCTTTCTTAGTCATATCCATTTTGTCTATCAAATAACAAGTATATTATTTGACATCAAATAAAATCCAAAAGGAAAATACCTTCAAGCGTTCCCTTTGGCCATGTATTGATGAAAGGATGGCCTCACCAAGTGCATTTGCATTTTCCAGCTCCCGAGAAGAGTTACGAACTGACTGCATTGCCTGTGCCTCCTCATCAAAAATTCTCAGAACATGGGCAGAATCCCCATTCTAGCAATATGAAATGCAACCATTATTAAGCAAAGAAATTAAGAAAAAAAAAAAAGTCAGCTATTAAATCAGAGAGTGACAGCAGCAACATACGGCTCGTCCTAACAGTTCTGCTCTTTCTTTAGCTTCTCTCGTTCGTTTCTGATTCCTTATGATATACTTATCCAGACTTTCTCTCAGCGATTCGGCTTCTTCAGCTATTTGCTCCACTTTTCTGCACAAGAAAATATTGTAACCATTCACAAAGACGCTGTCAACAAGAATGCTGCGGGCCAAACATCAGAAACTAGGGACATAAAACACAGTATGATATATACATAAACAGAAGAAGAAACAAATGAAGACATAGATTTCTTGTTCAATAGAAATGAATAGAACCATAGAATCTGGGTGTAATCCTTTTAATTGATATGACTAAACCAACTACAGATCATAATATTTAGTCTTGAAAACACGACTTTAGATAAATTCAAGGAAAAAAATTAGGAAACTTATAGTCCAAAAGATTGAGGATCCAACAATTAAAGGAAACGTAAAACTAAAGCTTATACAAAGTAGAAACTAGAAAGCGGTTTAGTTATCAACCAGCAGGACATGGTGAAGCAAGGAAAATAATAGTGTGCTTATCTCGTCTATTTATTTATTTTATGATCATTCTCGTTTATTTAGAGGGAAGGAGATAGTCGTTTAGTGTTGCAACTAGGAGAAAAGCAAAGTAAGGTAGAACTTTTGTGTTATGAAGAAGTTGAGACAGAAACTAAGATAATACACATTTAACTCAAGTTATCAATGTTTAACAATGAGTCAATCGTGAAGTCTCAATTGTTAGCATATAACGAACAAATTTTTGAACTAATGGTCTTTCGTTTTCAAACTGCTTAAAATCAAAATTTGCTACTTGATTTCACAACTCCTAACCCAGCTCTGAAAAATAAGCACTTCAGTTAGCATATTCAACATCTAGCTTTAAAACAATCACAATCACAATCGCATAGCATCTAATAGGCCAGATTTTTTTCCCTGAATTCCACTGTAACAATTGGTAAAAGAAAACAGACAATGCATCACGTATCAAATCAAATTAATCAACAAAAACTAAACAGACGCATCATGCACCAAACTCTCCTCAAAAGATTAAAAAGCTCAGCTATTCCATTGCGAATCGTGCATTATTCCTCATGCCCAACATATAGCTTCATCTTCCCAAAGAAAATACTAATTATCTGCAAATTAACAGCATTGAGATTCATTTTCCAACTCGTTAGAAAAACAAAATCATCAACCTTCTTCCTTATTCGAAAAGCGCAATTCAGGAACTCAATAACTTCCTTCACAGAAACACACTCTACTAACTGCAACGCGAAACAACACAAAGGAAAATCGTCGAAGAAATTTAATCAGAAACTTATAATTGTCAACCGATTCAACGAGATCCGGATCGGAATGGTCGCGGTTTTAAATAAGCGAAAAGGCGAATTCGTTTACCTTCTCCATAGATCACGATGAGGTTTGGCAGTGACGGATCGCCAGAGACGGTCCATCTCCACGCAGAGGGATTGGATCTGAGTGATGTCCTTCTTGACGGCAAATGAAAGCTCAGAGTCGACGCCGGCAACGGTGGTGGCAGAGTACTCGAGGCGCTCAAGGCGTTCTAGACCGTCGCGGGACCTGAGCAAGAGTTTCTTCGCAGTTTGGTGAACTTCCGATAGCGTCCCTCCTTTTCCATCCATGGTGGCGACGGTGCCGGTTTCAGAGAGTTCGGCGGAGAGACATACAAAGCTTCGCGGAATCACGGCGAAGGAAATGGCGTTTGCATGCTTATTAGTTGGAATCCAGTTAATTATTTTTGGTTAGTAAGAACGGGGATAGCATGTGCTCTTAGGCTCGCGAACATAACTATATGATTGGGATAATTCAATTTATTATCTTATTGGGACAATTCATTTTATTATTTTTTGTATCTTTTAAACACACATTTTGCACTACATTACTCTTAAAATTTACTCTTAATTTTATTTCATCGAAGATTAAACTCCTTTCTTTCAGCTTAAAGAACTTCTTTTTATGTCACTTCAACTACAAGCTCTTGACCAATCTAATTTATTATTATTATTATTGTTAATTAATTTGTTATTATTATTATGCTAAATTAATAATTTAATCTACATATATATCACTATTTTTGTTTTTGTTTTTTATTTTACATTAAAAAATTGTTTTAGGTTTTTATATGTGCTAAAAAATATTCATTTTATTATTATTATTATTAATTAATTTGTTATTTTATTATGCTAAATTAATAATTTAATCTCCATATATATCACTATTTTTGTTTTTGTTTTTTATTTTACATTAAAAAATTGTTTTAGGTTTTTATATGTGCTAATATATTCATTTTAGTTCATATTATTTGGTTTTGATATGTATACTTGATCATTTTTTAGCTTTGATCCTTGAAATTGACGTTATTTTTTGTTTTAACCTTTAAATTGTGCCAAATTTAATGATGTTTAGGCTTAGCTAAACATTTATGTTTGTTTACATATTATAATAAAAAAATGTTATTATTAAGAATGAAAATCAAATAATAAGAAATAAAACATAAATATTGACATATGTATGGAACAAAACGAAAAAAAAAAATATATATATATATAATAACAAAATTATTAATTTAGTTTATTTATTACACCCAACAAAACAAATTGATATAATAGTTGAGCAGTAAAGTTTTTAATAATAACTCTTTAGTTTGAACATACATAAATGAATTTTGGCTTAAAAAAACAATTTACTTATATTTAATAGGGTTTTTCTAATCTATCCAGCTATTACAAAGGATAAGAATTCTAAAATGAAAAAAAAAATATAAATAATGAATGCATGTTAAATATAAAACTCAATTAATTTTTGTCTTTTTCTACAAAAAACTTTTCATTTGAAATGTTTAACCTGTAATGTTGCACATGTTAAAAAAAATGTATTTAATATAGGATTTTATTAAACAATGTCATTAAGACAATTGCTAAGGTCATTAAATTAAAAAAATAATCATGAATGTATATTATTTTGTCTTTTATAAATAAAAAAAATTATACTTTCTAATAATATTTTATTACATTTAATTTTTTAAAAAATACTTATTAATATTTATCTTTAATATAAACACATAGGACTAGGAGTATCAATTACATTGTATAAGTTCTCGATGGCATCTTCTTCATGGAAACAAGGAACAAATATGATGAAACGCAAAGATTAAGAAATTTTGGTGGTTTCCAAAACGTGTTTACAGCTGACTACTCAAGAGATGGAAAAAATAGAACTAAAATACAGATATTGTGCCTTACATTATCGAAAAGTTTTAGTTTAGTCTTTTATCTTTTAAAAGTTTTAATTTGGTTCTTTATATCCTCACTGTTAGAGAGATATTTAACAAAATATTTATGAAATATTTTATTAGATTTTATTGGGTTTTATGTGTATATATTATTTTATCAATTTAAGTATTCGAAGTGTATCTAATAAGTTGATCGGTGGTTGGGGAGTGTCAATTTGAGTAGTTGTTTCTTAGTTCAAATACCTATAAATGCACTTTGGCCTATAAACAAATTTAAGCACCTGAAATGAGTTTTACATGTACCCATAAATTAACTATCTCATATTTATATGTCACTTCTAACTAATTCAATCATTATTGGATTGTGTTGTCGTGACATGAAGTATACACCGGAAAATTAAGATCATCCTTTGAAGGTGTTTAAATGTGTAAGCATTTTAGTTAGGGATTTTTTTTTTTTTTGAGCATGTTGACGTGAAATGAGATGTTTAGCAAAATTGTTTAAATTAGCAATCGGTTCTCTAAAAAAATTAGACCCAATTTGTATACTTCATATCATTATTGGATTGTGTTGTCGTGATATGAAGTATACATCTATTTATATGTTACTTCTAACTAATTCACATATTTTAAGAAAAGTAGTTAAAATTAGTAAGTACTATTGAATTTAATAAAATTTATGTTAACTTTTCAACACTGTCCTTTTTTTTGACAATAAGTGCATATGAGAAAAAAATTATTTAATGTTTCACATACTTTAAAAATTGACTTATAAATAAGAACATCAAATACTTTTAAAAGGTGGCTTATAAATAGAAAATAAGGGAGTAACTAAAAAAGTGACTCTTGATATTTCAATCACTTGGAGGAGTGCAAAGTTTTAGGAGAGAGAGGGTGAGTTATGGTAGATGAATTAAGAGAGAGTGGGTTAGGGTTTCATTAGTTTTTATGAGAGAGAATAAGTGGAGTAATAGAAAATTAGGTAATTATTTTATAAAATTAAGAGTATTAAATATTTTTTTAATCGATGTGTAAAAACTTTAAACGGAAATTATTTTGGAACATAGTGAGTACTATTTTAAGTTTTGAAATTTGTTTGAAATTTGTGAAAGATGAAGATGAAGGTTGTGAATATATATATATATATATAGAGGTTTTCCAAGTTTGAAAAGTGAGAAAAGGAGATGGTCTCATCTCATAATATAAGTTTTAACTAACATTTTATACCGTATAGGAAAAGTGGTTAAATTATTAGAATTAGAAGTATTAATTATACTATTGAGATATTACACCAATTAAATTCAAACTCAATTATTTTTTTTATTGGTTAGATGATTTTGAAAGTGAAAAAATCATAATAAATACTTTTAATTTTGTGTGTAAGAACTTATATTATGGGACAAGACTTTTTAATAGTTGGGGCTTATATTATGGGACGGAGGGAATATTTCGGAGATTTTATAGTTACGATGACGGAAATGGTGTTGGTTATTGTGGTTTATAGCATCTACATTGACAGAGTTAATTTTATTAGCATATACAATTCATTTACAACTCACTTAACATCGATCAAATCAAGCTTTTCATTTTATTTTTCTATTTTTTTACATTAAAAAATAATTAAACGTGAATTTAAATGAGTTGAATTTGAATAGTGGGTGTATATAAAACTTTTTCAAATAAGAAAACAATGTGGGGGAACCAAGTTGAGAATAAAAAGATGAAGGATATATAAAATTTAGAGAATAAGGGTATGTTTGGATATTTTTTTGTTTAACATATATTAGATTGTTTGATTTTATATTTACAAAAGTTTTTTATTCTTCTTTTTATAAAGAAAAAAAAAGTTTATGGTCATTCAGCTAAAAATTGGACATTAGTTTAAAAAAATTAAAAATCACTTCTCACAGCATATATACCCAAACAAAAATTAATTATATTTTATACAATCGATTTTTTTACGCAACTAATCCAAACACGCCCTAAATAATATGTTTTGACCAAATGTTTTAAAAAGTTGTTAAGGTTTTGCCCAAATGTTTTCAAAAGTTGCTAATGTTTTGACCAAATGTTTTAGAAAGTTGTTAATGTTTTGCCCAAATGTTTTAGAAAGTTGCTAATGTTTTGACCAAACGTTTTTTTTCTTTTGTTTTTTTAGTTTTAAATTTTTGTTTTTTAACAATTGTAGTTTTAGAATTTAAGATACTGTTAATTTTCTTTTTTGTCTTAAATTTTTAAGAAATAAATGCACATTTAAATTACTTTTTTTATTTTTTCATCAATTATATTTTTTTTATTTATCTCTCTTTTTATTATACCATATAATTAAATAAGGATAATCTAGTCTATTTATGATAAATTTTTGTCATAATTAATCATTTCTTAATATGTATAGTGTAAACTTAAAAAAAAAAGGCAAAATTACTTTTTTAGTTCTCAAAGTATTGAGGTTGGTTCATATTCATCTTCAAATTTTTTTTTTTGATTCATTTTGGTCCTCAAATTTTTTAGGTTGGTTCATTTTGGTCCTTTTCATTACTATTCCGTTAATGAAATTTAAAAACTGACACTTGTCACAATTTGGTTGTTCTATTAATAAAATAATAATAATAATAATATATATTTTTAATAAAATAATATTTTTTAATAAATAAGACTTAAAAAAAGAATAGTGAGGTTTGAAATTAATGAGTTTGGCAGCCAAAGAGCAAGAGAAAAGATGAGAGAAAGAGTGCAGAATTTTTGGTTTGCACTTTCACAGACCAACAAACTTCAAATTGCGATTTCTCAATCGTTAACTATTAGATCAGGATGAAATTTGGATAGAAGCTTCTTGAGACGGTTTTCTTCACTCTAACTGTTGGGATCATCGATTGGAGGATTTGGCTGGGAGATATCGTCCCTGGACAGAGGTTCTATTTTGAGAGATTTTCTCTTCTTTTTGTTCTTCATTTTGTAAGCTTTGTTGCTTTGGTTATTTGGCTGGCTATTATGCACGTTTTTTATTTTTATGTTTTTGGGATTCAAGATTTTATATCTTTAATTTTGAAAAGAGTGAAAACAGAGTGAAGAAGGGGTGGTGATTGTGCGAGAAGGGGAAGGGAGAGGGGTGGTGAGTGGTGACAGTGGGGGAAGAGGGTGGGGGTCAGGGAAGGAAGGTGTTGGGATAGTGTGGTGGTAGGGAAGAAGATGAGTTTCTTTGTTTTTAATTCTTTTTATTTAAAATTATTATTTTATAAAAAATATATTATTATTATTATTTTATTAATGGACCTATTAAATTGTGATACGTGTCACTTTTTAAAACCGTTAACGGAATAGTAACGAAAATGATCAAAATGAACCAATTTGAAAAGTTTGAGGACCAAAATGAATAAAAAAAAGTTTAAAGACAAATATAAATCAACCTCAATACTTTGAGAGTAATTTTGCCAAAAAAAATAAATAAATAAATTAAGGATGGGGATCATACTCTTCAATTCAAGTCATAAATGCCATTTACGAAGTTGACTAGACTATAAGTATTAATTAATGACAATATTAATTTTCATTTATGAATATTAGGCAAGAAAGTTATTTGAAACATATAAAAAAAATAAAAGTTTTATTAAACAGTATCTTTAGGGCACTTGTTAAAGTATAATAAATATATTTTATTTAATATTTTTTTTCTATAACAAGTATATATTAAATTAATTTATAATTTTTGAAATAATAAATTTTATCAATTCATATAAAACATTTTTACTTTTGTATTCCTAACAAGTGTATCGTAAAGTACTGTTTAGCATTTTTCAAAAAGTAATTCATAATTTTGACCATTATTTAAAAACAATAAATTGGTTGACCAATGTTAATTATTATAGTAATTTAACATGCATATCCTAATAATAAATTATCCAAATCAAAAGCCAAAACTTAGAATAAGTAAGGCTTAGCAACAAGTAGTAGTACATACACATGAAGATAAGATGAAGGAGAAGAAAGCAATGAGTGTTGTCATGTTGGTTATGGCATTTTGTTTGGTGGTAACAACAAAATGCAATGAACATTCATTTAATAGGTGCAGTGTTGGTCAGAATGAGATGATTGAAAATTGTACACCATTCTATGAAGATCCAAGTCCAGCAAGTAGACCAATTTCTAGATGTTGTGTATCTGTCTTAAGAGAATATGTAAATGCCTATGAGACCCAATCTCTAGGTGCTCTTTGTAGGTGTTTGAAGGAGGCTGTGGACTTTTTACATTTAGATCCAAATAAAGTCATAATTCTTCCTCAACCTGGCTATTGCAACCTTATTATCAGAATTGACCCTACAAATTGCAACTATTGTAAGTCAATCTTTTCTTTTCTTTTTTTCTCTTTTCTTTTCTTTTCTTTCCTCATAAGTCTCTCTTTTTTATGAACGTTTAATTTTTATACTATACTTTTTTTAATTTTACTTTATTTCTGTGCAGAACTTCATCTCGCGCTTCAAGATACTAAAGATGAATCAATTGAAAGGTTAGATAAATAAGGATCTGAATTAAGACGTAAAAATAAATGTGGTCAAATCTCTAGATATTTATAATAACATTAAAAATATGTTAGTTTTTCAATTCAGCTCGTTATTTCTCTTTTATTTTCACTATTGATCTTTGTGTGTATTTGAATTGACATTTGTAAAATTGAGTTTGAATTGACGTAATATTTTAGAATTAATTTTAAGTAAATGTGAATTTAAAATAAAGTAATTTTTGTTTGAAATATTGGTTGAATGATTTATCTCATAATTGATTTTAATTGTGTTCAATTACTGAAATAGCCCTTTATCTGGAGTTGCGACATTCACCAAACTCATATCTAGTTAGACGTTAGTTTTTTTTTAGTTAAAGCAAAGAGGCTTCTAGACCCATCTTTAACGGCTATTTTTTCACACATTCAAACCTATCTTTAATTTTTCAAAGACTCTGCCCATCTTAATATCTTTAACCTTTCATTGATTTTCATCAACCTTGAACCTCTAACCATCTTCTTCAACCTCTCTCTCTTTCTTTTTCTTTTTTCCAATCTGGATCTTCAACTTTTTTTTTAAGATCTAAAGCCACCGATCAACTTTAATTAATGACTCCATTTTGAAATCCAAAAAAAAATGTGATATAGGAGAAGAAAGGGATAAAATGCTCTGATTTTGGAGAAGAAGAAAGGGATAATGTGTAGCGGAATAAATAAATAATGGGTGGATAACTTGGGTTAGTGAGTCATTTTTTTGCCGACTTTTACGATCTGAATTAAAAATATTGATTTTATTTGGGCATAGCTTTCGATATCTAAACCCTCTATTTTTGTCGGTTATTCAAGTTAGTCCAAATGGGTTGGCACATTTTGCCGACTCTAAAAACACCCAGAAAAAAGGACTAAAAATAAAATACAACAGAAAATAAGGACAAAAATATCTTGGAATAAAAATTACTTTTTTTTTTGTTATTGAAAATTACTTATTTTATAAGCACTAAAAATATGCTTAAGGCGCACTATTATATTATTAATATTTAGCAACATTAACTTTATACCACGTGTGTAAAAAAGTGTTACAAATATTAAAAAACATTTTTTTAGTGATTTGACAATATTTTTAAATGTTATTAAAACATTTTAACAATATAATCTTTATATAATATTTGATAAAAATATTATTACAAATGTGTAAAAATAACATTATTAATTATTTTGCAATATTTTTTAATAATTTTTTAAAATATTATTAACAATCAATTATGGTGTCGTGACCGATAGAATGTTGTTACGTTAAGAATAAGATTAACATGACATTGTGTTAATGTTCATCATGAAATCCTAACCCTTCATTTTTATTAAGTACTCAAAGACTGATCTAATTAATTAAAAAGACATTCAAAACCAACTATATATAGATTTGGATTTTCTCTAGTATTGGATGGTTCAGCAACTGGTTTCAATAACATTAAAATCATTAATTTATTTATATATATCTATCGAGTAAAAAAGAGAAAAAAATAAAAAAAATTCCAAATTTATCAATCCAACTACTGAAACATTTAGAACTCGAGAGGATACAAATCTACCATGCATGTAGTAGACCGCAAAAAAATGAAGAAACAAATCACGCTCATTCTCTGTCCTATTTCTTAGGGTTTTTTCTTTTTTCTTTTTCTTTTAACCTCCAAGCATTTTGTTACCCAGTAATCACGAGTCTTGGTAAAATAATCTCAGTGGATTAGTCATCATGCAAGTAATTTGCACTTTCCCGTTTGAGAAAGACACCATTCATTTTTAAAATTTTCGGATAATAACATTTAAAATTGTGTTTTTAAATGTTTTATGATGATTTATTTTTCATTTTTACAATCTAATTCATTTCGAATATTATTGTCCGAAAATAAATAGTGTCATTCACGAGAGGAATCCCAACACCTAGGGATGAAGATGGGGTGGGGCCGGGGCGGATTTTGCCCTCTCCGCCCCCGCCCGAGTTCGGGAAAAAACAATGCAGTGATGAAAAATTCAGACCCAAACTCATCCCGTCAGAGATCGGAGAACTTGCAGGAAACTCAAAGAGAATTTAGACTCACGTTATTTTTAAAAAAATACAATTTCTTAGTATATTTTTACACAAATTAAATACTTGAAATTTTTTTAAAAATTAAATTAATTACTTTAATTCACATTATATATCAAAGTTATTAGAAATATAACAAAATTCTAACTTTATTATCATTAATATTTCTAATAATAATAGCATTATGTGTATAAAAATATGAAAATAAGTATAAATATATAGAATTATAACGGTGAGACAGGTTCGGGAGCGAGAACGGAACGGATAGTTAAAATCCTAAATCCGCCCCTATCCCATAAAAAGAGGGGGGTGAGGGGAAGGATTCCCCATCAATGTCAGGCGGAGTCAATCGAATAGCCGCACATTCAGTTTTTATTGTGGTGGCTACCAACACCCATGCACGCCGTTAACACAATGTCTCACAATTGACACTGTGTTAAGAGTCTAGGTTCCGTTAGGCCCAGTAGAAAATTAAGATAAGCCCAAAATTGTTGTAACTTGTCTGGGCTGTTACTGGGTCAAAAATATGTATTGGAAATATGCCAACGTCAAAAATATTTATTGGAAATATGCCAAACGTTCACTAATTAAGTTACCGGTTACCAAAAACAAAGTAATTAAGTTGGTCAAAATTTTTTATTGAAAATATGTCAAACGTTCAGTAATTAAGTTGCCGGTTACCAAAAAAAAAGTAATTAAGTTGGTAAAACATATTTATTGGAAATATGTCAAACGTTCACTACTCCCTCTGTTTCATTTTATTTGTGGTTAAGGTTATGTATCGATTTCTTAAGAAAATAATGAGAAATAATTATTATTATTCTTAAAAAGGTTTAGTTTTACCAAATTACCTTCATTAATTGTGTGAAACTATTTAACTTATTGAGTAATTGTTAGGTGAGAGAATACAATAAATAGAGGTAATATTGTAAAATAAGTCATTAATGCTCTATTGATTTACTAAAGTGACAAATATTTTGAAGAGTAATTCCTAATTCTCCTCTATATTGCTATAAATCCTCCTACTTACTCATTAGAAAATGTTTTTAATATTTTTTATGATTTCAAGATTGAAAATATATTTAATTTCATATTTTATAAAATAATAAAAAGATAAGTAGCAGGATTTTTAGGAGGATATAACATTACTCTATTTTAAAACATGAAAATATTCCAAACAAAACAGATAAAATGAAAGGGAGAGAATACCTAAGTTGCCGGTTAAAAAACAAAAAAATGTAAGTTACCCAACGTCATGGAAATTAGAAAGAAATGGTTATGAAAGCAAGATAACCTTTTGACCCAAAATGAAGCTATTTTTACAATTTAAACCCAGCCAATAATTCTAATGGTGTGTGTAAACCCAGCCTTGTTTTTTCTAGTATTTTTTATTTAGACAGCAAATTAATGGGTGTGTTATAATTATAACTATTAATTTATAGGTTTAAATATGTTTTTGGCAACTATATATAAAAACTCGCAACAAGTAGTATATTGAAGATAATTAAGATGGAGGGAACCAAAGCAATAACTCTTGTGATGATGTTGGTTATTGCTTTAGGTACGGTGGGAAATGCAGTTTCAATTGAAAAATGCAGTGATGGTCAGAAAGATATGATTAAAAGTTGCAACCCATATTTTAAAAATGGAAGCCCAACAAGTAAACCAACCTCTAGTTGCTGTGTTTCTGTTTTAAGAGAATATGGAACAGCTTATAAGACCAATGCTATGGGTTCTCTTTGTCAATGTATGAAGGAGACTGTCGATGTTTTACATTTAAATCCAAATAAAGTCACAAATCTTCATAAACCTGGCTATTGCAACCTTATTATTCATGTTGACCCTACAAAGTGCTAAGTAAGTCACTTTTTTTTCTTTTTTTTTGGCTCGTAAGTTACTACTCCGTTTCATATGTGTTTAATTGTTGTGCTGTAATTATTTTAATTTTACTTTATTTCTGTGCAGGAATCAATCATACCCTTCAAGAAATTAAAGATGATTCACATTGAAAGTTGAATAAATAAGAGTCTATTTAGTTGTATTTTTATTTTCTGTTTTTTAAAACTTTTTTTAAAAAAAGAAATGCTGGAACAGAAAATAAAAAAAGAAAATAAAATTTCAAACAAACACACCCTAAAAAGAAAATAAGGTTGTCAAATCTTCAAAAATATATGTAACAACATTATAAAAATAATTTTCTTTTTCAATTCAACTCATTCTTTCTCTTTTCTTATCCCCTATAATCTTTACGTTTTTCATATTGCATAGGTCATTTTGGTATTTTTATTGAAAGACTATTATTGAGTACTGACATGTTGGTTCCCTGATGTTGGTAATTAAAAAAAAAATTATATACATTCACTATTTATATATATCTCATTTACTCTAATGTCAAGTGAATTGTAAATGAATTGTATATGATATATTAATAGTTATATACAATTGCGATTGGTTAGTTTTTGAGTGCCAACTAAAGAATAACCATAGTGCAAACCAAATAAAATTAACTTAGATGTTATTATTAGCAACTACAATAGTTAAAAAAATTACTATGCTATAATAATTATTATGGATAATTACACTAATCTTTATTGAGGTTTGTCTATATTACACTTATCCTTCTCCAGTTTTCAAAATTACACTTATCCCCTAAAATTTCTACTTTCATTACACAAACTCCCTAATGTTAATTTTTTAAATGGTGTTACTATGCATATTTTGCATTTTTTTAAAGAAAAATATTTTACCCTTTACTATTTTTATTACTTTTATTTCATTTTACTATTTTTGTAATAAATATAGAAATTTCAGGAGGGTAAGTATAATTTTAAAAAATAGAGGAGAATAAATATAATATAGACAAACCTCATGCGAAGTTGGTGTAATTATCCTTAATTATTACTACTAAAACATGAATGGAAAATTATGAAAGAAGAATTATTGAATGACTGTTTACTTGCATAAATAAGGAAGAATTTAACTTTTAATAGAACTCCAATCAAAATTATTCAATGTTTCAAAATATAAATACTTTTTATTGTTTTTGTTACTAAATTTTTTTGGATCTGTCACTGACGTCAACGATAAAAAAAAATTTACTAGATATGGAATTGACTTTCTATAAGGATGGATGAGATTAGCATCATCCCTATTGGGAGTGACACCATCCTTTTTAGTATATAAATTTATGATTCTTACATATAAAAAAAATAATGTCACTCACAATAAAGATGGTGCTAATCTCATCCTTCTTCTATAAGAGGGGGATTTGTTTTCTTGTTGGCTAAATGGTGCCTTGCACACTTATAATTAGAGATGGTCAAACGGGTTAGCCTGACTTATCACAGCATGGCCTTCCAAAAGCCCGTTCAAAACAGGTTGGGGCGGGCTAGCCTGGGTATTGGCAAGCTAGTGAATTGCGGGCTAGCCCACTCAACTCACTAAAATAAAAAAACAAAACAAAACAAAAAATCTAATTTTATTTATTTTTTGTCTGGAATATGTATTTTTTTTTCTAAAATCTGTTTTGTTTCTATGGCCCAAATTTTTTTGGGTCTAAAATCTATTTTTTTGGAATCTGTCTTAATTATGTTCAGTTTCAAAAAAATAAAAGGGTCCGCAAGCTGGCCAGCCCCAGCCCGCATTGCTGCGGGGTCAGGCCTAACGGGCTGATGGGCTGGTTTTTTTCACTTCAAACTCATTTTGCCCAGCTTACTTATAATATTTGTTGGCTTATCTAAAGAAATAAAATTTTCAGATTATATATACAAATGTTGTCTTTTTGTATTTACAACATTTTCCTGCTAATGTTGTATATAGACCATATTGTTAAAAATCAATTATGTCATAATGATGTACTAAAATATTAAAGTACTAATATATAGTTTCATAAAAAGTATGAAAATAACAATTATTTGATAGAGTTGTCGGATTGACGTGAAACATTGTATTTATGATTTCGGATTGACGCGGTTTTGGGAGGAATCTTGGATAAGTGATCAGCCTCTATCAGTACTCCTTCCACGCCTTTATCAGATTTTCGAAAATAAATCTGCTCTTATCTCATATGTGGTTTGGTGGGAAGGATCTGTGTGGCTATGGAGATTTTCTTGGCAGAGGAATTTCTTTCAATGGGAGCTAGAATTATATCAGGAATTGTTGAAACTATTACAGAGAGCTACTCTTCATCCTTCAAGAGAAGATTGTTGGGAATGGTCGCCAAGAATTTCAGGTAATTTCACAGTTAGTTCGGCTTATGCTTTGGTGGTGTCTAACTGTTTGCAACAATGTACTGTGTTTGCTGTTTTGCTGCAAGTTTTTAAAAAGCTTTAGGCATCCTTAGCACCTTCTAAAGTAATTGTCTTCTCCTGATTGGCTTTTAGAAGGAATTTATTGCGCAGGGGTGCTCTTCAAGCTAATGCAACAACACTTTGTCCTATGTGTGGCGAAGGAATTGAGGATGAACAACATTTTTTTTCTGTCTTGTACGATAGTAGTATCTATTTGGCGGTTAATTTTAGACTGGTTCGGATTTCAATCTGTGCTACCTCAATCTCTAAGTGATTGGTTTTTGCAATTCAGAGGACTATTTACGGGAAAAGGCGTTAAAAGGAAATGATCGGTTGTCTAGTTTGCTACTTTATGGTCAAATTGGTTATGTAAAAATGGTATTATTTTCCACTCTAATCAGTAGTTGTTGGTGAGGTGATTGACCTGATTAAAATAAGGTCTTGGAATTGGTTCTATCCTTATAAAGGCGAAACGATTTCCTTTTCAGATTGGTGTGTGGCTTCTGTAATGTGTTTAAGGAGTTCTTGATTGCTTTTCCTTATCGTCTATATTTTATTTTTTTGTATTATGACTCTTGTAAAGAGCACTCATTGTTCTCTTTAGTCTATTAATAAAATTTTGGCTTATAAAAAAAAGGATAAACATTTTTAACTAATTGTGAACTTTGCAAAAAAAAATTATTCACTAAAAAATTATAAATGATGTAAGAATTGATGTCAACTTGTATCGTTATAAGTTAATCCTGTTAGATATTTATCTAATATATAGACCTATATATTATGTCATTAATAGTTTATTATAAAGTTATTTGAATAATAATCCCTATGGAAAGTGATCTTATAAAGATAAAGTTATTGCAATATCTCAATTAATGTGGACTAATGTAGATACCATAAGTCTATTTTATGATGGACTAAAATAAAAATAAGAAAAGGAAAAATGTCATAACTCTCCATGAATGGACACAAGCCAAGGTCCTAAAGACACAATCATTCATAAAATGATACTTGACTATTATATAAGGGTTATGATCCCTGAGTCATATGCATCCAATTCATTTCATAGCACGTCATCACTATAGAAGAATATAGAGCAATTGTGTATAAAGACTATAGAATATCAAAGTACCTAAACTTTTGTTTTTTTTCGGCAGATATTGTCCATATTTATCCATGGATCCAAGTGGAGCCCTTAGACAGATTGTGGTCGTAAATTTCATAATAATGATTCTTGTGATAGTGATTGTTAAAGACTTTCTTCCGCTGCATTTGACTAAAGATCTATGTATTTATTATTACTCTTAATTCTATAATTATGTCACAACAACATTTTTTATGTTCATAGATATTTTTTGTTTAGTCTAAAGAAATTAATTCAGATATCCCCTCATCATATATATATATATATATTATGAGAAAAAGAAAAAAAAATGAAGATAGAGAGAATAAGAGATTAGTCTAATTTGTTTTGATCAAATGTAATTCGCATGAAAAATGATGAGAATGAATGCATGCGTGCTGGCCTATTCAAGAATTGGGGCGTATATCGTTTGGTTGAAAACTAAATTTTCATAGAAGAAACAACATTCTTCATCGCAATAGCTGCCAACTACGTTACAACCAATGAAAGAGATCTTATAATCCATAACTTGTGGCTCAAGATAATTGGTTCTCCTTTTTCCCAAGTAGTGATATTTAGGGTCAATTTATTTTAGATTTTAATAGAATGAGAAGTAAAAAATACACAATTTAAAATAAATATTAATAGTTAAAATTAGATTTTCATGTTAAAATTATTAACATGAAAAAACTAATACCATAAATGTTAGTCGGTGAGAATATTAATGTAAAAAAATTGAGAACATAAATTCAATGTACAGTGTGATCTATTTTCTCAGTATAGTAGGATCTTCCTGATGTTGCCTCGAAGCACGTCTTTAGAACTCGTCATTGGATGGATTGCTTATTTCTTACAAACCTCACAAGTTTTTTTCATACAGTCTGTCACTGCCGTAATTTATTATTAATAATATTTTAAAAAAATTATTTAAAAATGTTATAAAATTATTAAAAATATTAATTTTGCATATTTGCATCATTTTGATCAAATGCTACATGGCTCGAAATAATGTTTTATATATTTCTTTGTATACCTACCAACTAAACTACAAGACTCGAAATATGTTTTTTTTTTTAAAAAAAGTATGGTTCCGTAATTGGTTTGTAATTGAGGAACTAGAAAACAAAGAATGTTTTATATACAAACGTACGCAACACTCCAAGCGGCTTTACTGCAACCAACAATATAATTGCGGCCACACTTTTCAAACACATTTCTCTTTTTTCCTATTGGTTACTTGGTCCCTGCAAATTACAGATATATAATTAATTACTTTCCTTCATCTAATTAATCTTTTTTTTTATTTGAGAAAATGTATATTTCAATAAGTATAAAAATATTTTTTTTGTGTTTTTTTTCATTTTATAAAATTATTCTACAAGTGATAAAAATATAATTATGTTTTTTTATTTGTTTTCTAATATAAATTTGCAAATAAAATAAAGGTAATGCTTTATTGGTAATTATTTTTGTCAATTATTGTTTATAAATATAGAAAGTACTTAATCTAAATTGAGATTTTCTTTTGACTTGATTTTCATTAAATTTTCATATTTCAAATCTTATATTAATATATATATTCGTAGTCTGAAGTTAATTGACAGGATTGTTTAATTTAGTAACTGCTTTAATTTTACTTGAAATTAGACTAGTTTATCCTTAATCATCATATCTAAAACTAGTAATCCTAGATAAGACTCCGACAATTACTTTAAATAATAATTATATATACGTGAGTAGTTAATTTAATTTGGTGAGTAAGTTGAAAAGTATATATGCATTGCTAAGTCCATAATTAATCCCGGTGGGGGAACAATATAGTCTGTAAAGCATATGTAGAAATGGAAGCAAAAGAAAAACAAAGAGTAACCAAAGTTCGGTCCAGTTGACAGATAATTAGGTTCTTTAAGTATCTTGATAGGGGTTTAAATCTTGGCAGTGCGTATAAAGAAGACTTTGCTGGGAGAGACAATACCCACTTTGGTAATCTCTATACCTCAAGAGATTAGTTTTCGACTATCGGTCGGAGGATACCTTAGTTCAAAAAACACAAAAAGTAATTTTTAAAAGTAGGAATTAAAATTCCATTTGTCTGACATAATAACAATAATTATAAGGAAAACGGAGTTGTAGTAGATAATACCGCATGTAATATATACACATACATACATTATCAAAAATGTCATTTAGCATTAATATTTAACATTATCCTATATATGTCACTTTCACAATGAAAAAAAGAATATGGAAAATCGATATTTAATTTGTTCTATTATTATTGTTTGGTTATGTTTGATTATTGATTGTTTTGTTCACCTCATTCCCTGCTCGGAAAAAGAATAATAATATTAAACATTCGTAACTCAATAGAAAATGTTGAACAAAGTGGTGTGAATGAAGAAGAAGCGTGTCTTGTTACATGCATGCACTTTTTAGGGTTAGGTAGCTATATAGGTTTAATTTACGTGCATGGAAATGGGACCTTGTTGTGATTAATAAATTATGGTAGTGGTCAAAGTCAAAGCATTAAAGGGTGTAGGATGGTGGTCCATGATCTTCCATGGACAGAGATGCATGGGAATATGACCCAGATAGATAATTGAAGGTTAATGTTGGTATTTTCCCTTAGTGCTTGAATTTTGAGGTAAGTATAGTGTTGAACACGGCAGCGTAGAAAGACAGATGGATGGGTCCAAAAGTAGGCACCGTCTATTATTGACATCGATTTATTCATTATTGGAATCGTAGAAAAAATGAACCCAATTTGCTTTCTTCAATAAATTCACAATCTTGACTAAAACAACACCTATTCTTATTCTTATAATATTTGAAAATTAATTTCTCTAAGATAATTAAGATCATCAAAGTAAATTAAAGGGAATTATGATGCAAAATACCCATCATTAAGAAATGCATGATAACATAATAGCTAATAGTATAGTAATATATATATTGTAATTTTACTTTGTTCTGTTTTCGGTCCTGCTGCTTCTTTCTATAGAATTATGCAGCTTTGATTGTAATGTCTGGAGCACTTTTGGTGATGATCAGCTAATTTACAGATAACCTGCCGACAGGAAAAAAAATAAAAAATAAAATTGTAGCTAATGTTACTAAAAAATTTGTTATTATTAAAGCTTTTGGCATTAAGTTAACTTTTATTGGTTTGCTAAAATTAATTTGTTAGTATTTACATATAATATATTTATATTAATATGGATTGGATTCAAATGACATTATGTATGTCAAAGTTAGTAAATATTACAGTGTATAATTTTTATATTAAAATTCATACAATTTGAAAGTTATATATTTGATACATTATCATAATGTTTTGTTTTAACGTCTAAATATAAGTAAACTAGTTTTTTTTAGATACATACCTACAAATTTTTAAATTGTATGAATTTTTGCATGGTTGATCAATATCATATAAACTTTTAATTAAATAGTTGGATCGGTAAAATTCGTTGTTAATAAAAAGTTATGTACAGTGTCATTTAAACTCAACTATACAGAAGCAGAGGGTAGTATATCAATGGAGGGGCATTGGCCCCCCCCCCCCCCCAAAAAAAATTTTCATTTGTATTAATATTTTTTATTTAATGTATAGTTTGGCCCCCTAAAATTTTTCTAGTCAACAACAACAAAAAGTCTTATTTCACTAATTAAGGTTGACCATATGGATTACATGACGTTATTGTACTCAATCAAAAACTAATTTTTTGTAATCATTGTTTTAAAAAAATACAAATATTTCACTTACTAGAATAGCAGAGCATTTTTATTTTTGTGATTTTTTTTTAAAAAGATTTAATTTGCATTTATAGTTAACACATCATATTTTTTTATATACCTCATCTTTAAAATAATTTGAGATATAAATTATTTCTAAACTAAGAGAGAAGTTAGTAGAAATTAAGAAATGTTTAATTAATAAATTAGTTATCTTATTCTATATCATTCAATCCTAGAAATGAAACTGCAAAGAATGTTTTTTTGTAACAAACAAATATTAAAGACAAGAGTTTGAAACAAAATTGAAGATGAATTCATACATATAATTAAGTAATTTAAATTAAAAGAAATTCATTTTTAGATAGATGTTTTAGCTCTAAGTCATGCATTAATGCGTTTGACTTTAAAGTATTACTGAGTTTGACTTTCCTAAACAATTGTTTGGATGGAAGGAAATTAAGAGTGAAAATAACAAGAAAGAAAAAGTGAGAGGAAGAAAATGTTTCAATTTTTTTGTTTCTATAAGTTAATTTTTCATTCTATTCTTTTTCTAATTTTTTTTCAATAACAAAACAATTATATAGTTATGTGTTTTGTTTTATCTTATTTTCTTTTCTCTCATCCAAATAATAGCTAGACAATCACGATAACTTTTTATTTTAGTTGCTTTAGTTTATATTTTATATTGATAATAATCATTTTAAATTATGATAACTTGTTAAGTTTGATATTTTTTTATTTTGATACTTGAACTTGGCCTTCCCATAAAAAATAGGCTAGCATATATATATATATATATGGAGTATATAATTACTGACGAAAAAATTTGTTGAATATAAATATTTGATATATATAATTGATTTACGGACATTTAATAAAGATTTTTAATAACTATTTTAACGTACAAATCTATTACACAAAATCAGTACAAACAGTGACTAATCCGATAGTAAATACCATTTGTTTGTTGTGTGTTTTTGCTACATATAAGCTACAAGTTAGCTATGAATGTTTTCAAAGTCTAATTTGTAATTTTCTTACAGTGATATAAGATAAGTTATATATATATATATATATATATATATATATATATATATATATATATATATGATTTTTTAATTGAAACATATTTTGTTTAAACAATTTATCATTTTAGAAGTTTTATGTATATATTTTTTTTCACGAAGGATATTTTCCTGTTAACCGTCGAAGATTAATTCTTTTTAAAGTGAAAAAAATATTAAAGTAGATAAAGACTCTCAATAAATATTTTTTTATATGGTTGATGGTTATAATTCGATTTTATTTCAATATGCTTAAATAATCCCACTGCATGAACAGTACCAAACTTTGTTGGTAATATACTACTTATTTTGATTTTCATTTTAGAAAACTTTTTAGAGAATTTCTCATTATCCATGGCTATTGGCTTATATAACGATTGGGTCATGCATGACCACACATACGATATTAAAAGCTGCATGTGATATGTCCAAGGTTTTTCCCCTCGTGAGTTTTTAGATTTGACACGTGCGATATAATATTTTATTTTTTTATTATTATTATATCTATTAATATCTAAAAAAGATACTAGCTAGTATGTGGAAATAAGGCTGCACACGTACGTGTTTTCAGTAATTGAGGGTTTCTTCTAAACCTCAACTTAATAAAGCATTAATATATACTATTCAGTTTTGATGATAACATTGGTTAAGATATAAGTATATAATTGAAGTTTGAAAATGAATTCGAATTTATTGATTTTTTGTTTTGAACAAGAATTCATTGATTGATTGTGCTTGACTAAATAAACCACTCATTGCCAAAAAAAAAAAAAAGCCCACTCATTGACAGACGGATTTTAATATTCTTCAGCGCCTGCTTTGAGTGCTTTCCTTGTTTTTTTTTTCAATTCTCTGTGGATATATATCATTAAAATAAAAAAATGTTTTATGATGGATTATTTTTTAATTATGGAGATGAAAAAGTCACTAAATATATTTTCATAATGTTAATAGTTTTTTAATATTTTGTTAATGCATGATAAAAAATACTCATAGATACCCAACGAATACCCCGCAAACTAGTGGTGACTAGGAACTATCCCCAAAGTAGAATTATTTTGTTTTTTCCATCAAAATGAAAAGAATACATGAAAAGCATTTTTTTTTTATAAAAGAAAAGTATATATTTTTGACAATAGTATCAAATTTCTGACAAAGTGATTGACTTTAGGTACAATAGATGAGAAACATTCTACGCGATTAGAAAGAATTGAAAATTGATTTATTATTTATATGTATTGTGATTCATTAAGGAAGTTGCTGCTGCTTGAATTGGCATATATCTCATAGATGAAAAGTAGTAAAACTGAGAAGAAGAAAATGTGCAGACGAAAATACCAGAAATCGGAAAATCCAAGGCTAAGATGGACAGCTGAGCTCCATGATTTGTTTGTTGAAGCTGTGGAAGGTTTAGGTGGAAAAAACAGTAAGTTTAATTTCCTTTAATTTACTTTACATACATGCCTCTAGCTAGCTAGGGTTTCAAGTTTAATTAATTTAGTTCGTATATACAACAATTGTAACGAGGTTTGAAGTCTTTATATAGATCTATAAGTATGTTTGTTGTTTTAGCTTGCTTTATAATTTTCTATAACTCAGTTTTACAAGGTGAATCTGATCTGGCTAACATTCCTAAATTAAAATTGTGTTTATTTTTTCTTTGTTTTGATGAATCTGATCTTGTTACGTTAAGCTAGCCGCCATTTTTCCTTCATTCAATTATTCATTCTAATTGCTTTTATTGTAATTATTATATATATTCCTCTGGCTTGTATGTACAATATAGCATGTGGTAATTTGGTTAGAATTTGGAGTATAGGTCCCTAGCTTCCCTTGTTTGTTGCACCTCTAACGACTACCATGCCTCTCTTCAGTAAACTTATTAATTCAGTCGCTAAATATGTCAACAATTGAATTAGCTAGCAACCAAAATGACTAGCTGCGTTAACGACTAATAATATTTCATATTTGATTATTGTTAAATCATTTTTTTATTTAAGTGTTTTCCTTCTCTTGTAAATCAGCAAGTATTCCTCCACTCAATGCTTTTATTTTGGAATACAATCAATTCTTTTCATTTGTTGATTCCTCTGGTACACATACTTGCTAATTCCTCTGGCTAGTTTCTCACATGCATTGGCCAAGACAAGTTTTTGGTTTTGTTTTGGTATATTTGATATATGATATGCCAAAATTAAAAGAATATAATATAGTATAATTCTCATCCAAGTACAAAATGATGAGTAGGTAGAGACATAGAGGCATTCAATATATACCACTGTTTCATTCAATTTGAAGGACTAATTAAAACAATCAAACACATTTTTTTCTTTTTTTATTACTAACAATTCAGCAAATTAAATTGGTTTGCACGCAGAGGCAACACCAAAGCGCATTTTGGAGATGATGATGCATGTCAAAGGACTAAGGATCTCTCACATTAAAAGCCACCTTCAGGTATTTTATAAATGGTTATGATTTTTATTTAATTATTATTCATTAATTAATATAACTCGATCTCAATCTATTTAATAAAAAAAATAGTTGAATAATGAATTGTAAATTATATGGATGAATGCTAATCGTTTAGTATGCGGTATATTTTTAAATTTCTGAGAATGTCGTTTAAAATAAAATATGTCTATATTTAGTAAAAGACACAAGAATATTTTTTCAGGTAAATAAAATTCTCAAAAATTTTCAAATGCAAAAAAAGATTATTTTTAACATATCCATTTAAATAAGTGGATATCTTAAACTTTCTCAATTCTCAAGAATTATTTACTAAAAAAAGACATTTTTACTAAAAAAAAGACATTCTAAAAAAAATAACTAAAAAATATAACGCACCTCAAACGCCGGTAATAGTTCATCCACATGTCATCCCTTATAGAGTACTCCTATTATGTATGTACACATAATTACGTGTTATTAGTTAATACTTTAATAACCATCATATATGATTATGTACCAAAAAAATCATAATATATGATTAATTAATTTCTCGGTTATTTGCCTTTACAAGAAAAAAAAAAACGTGTTTCTGGATTTTGGGGGAAGGGGCACCTTAAAAAAAGCAAAGACTATGAAAATTGTAACCTTTTTTTTTCCTAATTATGAAAACATTGCCTTGCACTTAATTAAATTAGTTCTCCTCCCTAAAAAGGAAAAAAGTACCAATGCTTCTTATCCCACTTTCTTCAAAATCAATCAAAGCTTTGAGGAAAAAAAAGGTTATAAAGTGGTCTATTTATTGTGGAGTGATGACAAATTAATTAAATAGACCACTTTATAACCTTTTTTTTCCTCAAAGCTTTGATTGATTTTGAAGAAAGTGGGATAAGAAGCATTGGTACTTTTTTCCTTTTAAGGGAGGAGAACTAATTTAATTAAGTGCAAGGCAATTTTTTCATAATTAGGAAAAAAAAATATTACAATTTTCAAAGTCTTTGCTTTTTTTAAGGTGCCCCTTCCCCCAAAATCCAGAAACACATTTTTTTTTTTCTTGTAAAGGCAAATAACCGAGAAATTAATTAATCATATATTATGATTTTTTTGGTACATAATCATATATGATGATTATTAAAGTATTAACTAATAACACGTAATTATGTGTACATACATAATTACATCATATTAGCTTTTTTTGGTACATAATCATATAAAGTCCTACATTGTCTAGATAAGAGCTATGATAACCTTTATAAGGCTTTAAGCAATCCTCTTCTTGTGAGTTAACTTTTGAAGAGAGTTAGACTTATATCATTTCTAATAATAATTACATCATATTAGCTTTTTCATATTACAAAAAACATTTTTTTCGTCTAATTTAAGTCTATACGCTACCAAAAATAATAGCGACCCGTCATCAACAATGATTTTTTAAAAAAAAAGGTCCCTATATCAATTTTTTTTTTTGGTAGTGTACTACAACTTTTATTATGTCTTCCTCATCAAAACTCATAAGAATAAAGAAACGACTACTTTAATTTTGTAAATTTTTTTTTAAAAAAAAAAGTAAAATGTAATTTGTGCGCATGCGCAGCATATACATAAATAATAATATAAACTATATACTATGTATTATATGTCTTAGGTAGGTGTGCATAATCATGTTCACGAAAAAGTAAGTTTTGAAGATATGAAACTCCTTATTTAAATTTCTCCTCGTTTCTCTTCTCTTAACAGGAATCTATATATGAGAATTTATATATGTTTAATTTGTATAGAGCTTCTTGCTTTTTGAGATGCATGCCAAAAGTGCACAGCTTTAAAAAAAAAAGGAATTAGTTACTTTAATTTATTTTCTTTTTGGCTTCGAAATTGGTTCTTCTTCACACGTATCTTCGTTTTTCAAGGTCGCTTAAGCATGATCAAGAACATTACACTCTTTCGCCTACTAAAAATTAAAAGAACATTACACTCTTTGCTATTACTATTTTTTTTTCTCAGCAAAAGAATATAGTATTTATACATTGGGCATCTCAAGTTAGATTTCCTATTATTATTATTATTATTATTAGGAGAGGGTGGAGGATTGAATAACAACCATTTAACAATTAACCTCATCAATATAATGATTTATATTGAATAGTAAAAAGTGATTTGATATTTTAAAAAACTCATAACTTCTTGATTCACTTTTCTCATCTCTCATAATAACAAGTGCTTTTATTTAATATATCTCTCTCACACACACACATATATATATATATATAATATAACAATATGACATTTATACAATATTTGCAAAAAAATATTGTAAATTAGCATATATTTTTTAATAATTTAATAATATTTTTTAAATGTAGTTAAATTTTTTTAGCAACATGTCTTTACACAACATTTGTCAAAAATGTTATAAATGCATAAAAATAATATTTTTTGATTCAAATCCAGTACCTTGTAGTCGCTGGGCCTAAGCACACACCATCTGAACCAACGCTCATTTTAGATATGTTTTAGTTTAACATCTTTTTAATTTAATATGCTTATTATCTTGAACTTCTAAGTTTTATTCCAAAATCCCCTTTCAATTACCACCCAAAAATAAACCCTTTCAATATGTGTCTCACATTCAGATTTATTATAACAGTAAGAGTTTGGTTAATTATTAATATAACAAAATAATTCAATGCTAGCAAACTGTATTTATGTATGTCATGGTTACAAATTATCTTTTTCTTCAACTACATCAGCAGTATTACACAGATACACACGTCTGTCTTGACCTCCAATCTCCTTAAATCTTAAAAATTTGGTACATGTCCAAATGGATTAATGTTATCCATTGTTCATTTTCGATAAATTAATTTAATTACTTACTGTGAAGTTATTTGATTTTCTTCAATCTTAGATAAAATTTTGGTTTTTAGATGTACAGGAACATGAAGGGACATAAGATTCTATCACCAATGTATGAATTGCAGGAAGCCAATGCACATGCTAAGGATCTCCCAATCTCCTCCAATTCTTCACCCCAAAGGTAACGCATATCTCTTAATAAGTTTGATTAACATTTATAATTAAGTTTCTACATTAATTTTTATAAACTAGTTTTGTTTTAAAAAAAAAAATTATGGTACTCTAATTAATCTAATGTATGTAGTATTAGGCTAATTCTCTTATAAGCCCATTTTAAAGTCAGATGGAGAGAAATCTTGCTTTCCAATAATTGATCTAATAATTTAGTAGTTCCCAACATATTCTTATTTAAAACTAGACATGCATTAATTTTTTATTAAAAAAAATCTTATAAGTTTTGTGATCATAAACTAACTTTTGATCATAATTTTTTATGGGCTTCAGAGCACTTGGAGCAAAATTAAGAGTGTCAGAATATGATGGGAGGATTGTCAATGAAGAAATTCGTCATAATCCTTTTGGCAATAATAAAGGGCTTTCACAGAGCAGTGAAATTGATTATGATCTAAATCAGGTACGTACGTACTACTTTTGTACTATTTGATAATAAGCTTCAATAATTCAATATGTCTCCTTTACTTTTACTACTTCAAAATAAAATATCTAACTATTTTCTAAACTAAATTAGCATGTCAAGGATGCAGTAATATATATAATTATTTTAGTTGGATAAAATAGGATTTTATTATCAATCCATTATGTTTTTATTAACTCTACTACTATTTTTCTCTATTAATGTCTACTACATTTATCGTTTACAAAAAGTCACTTTTTCTTTTTATATTTTCATATAATTTTCGTCATTGTTTACTGGCTCCCAATTTATTATTCTAGTACACTTTTATTTTAAAAAAAAGTATATTATGTATTTAGCTTAAAAATATATTAAAATCATTTTATTTTAAAAAAAATCACGTATCTATTATTTTTATGAATAAATTAAATATTTTAAATTTTATTATCATTCATCATTAGTAAAACATATTTTTTATTATTTCAATTTTTAAATACCGTAAACTTGTTAAATTTTTTTAGGAATCATACATAGCTAGAATTCTCTTTTATTAATTAAATAATAGTTTTTATTTTCTTCTCAACAGAAGAAACATCTTTAATTTGCTGATAAAAAATATTTTAAGAAAAAAATAAATCATGCCCAGGTTTAAATTTACCATTCATCTATATATCTGATTAAAAATAGTGCTTAATATTTATTTTGGGCAATATATATGTGTATGTTGCAGGAGCCAGAGTCAAGTGCATGGTTAGAGAGTGATGATATGTCAAATGATGAGGAAGATGATAATAGTGGCACAATGAAATTTGTTGATCTCTCATTCTCTTTTATGCATAGTGTTGATCAAGAAAGAGTTCTGCGTTCTTCTTCACCAAACACAACATATAATAATCATAATCATCATCTTGTTGATTCTACTTCTATACAATCTCAAGACAAAAATCTTATTAATTTAGATCTGACAATATAATTAATATGAATGTGCATATATTTAATTTCTGTAAACTTAGCTTATTACACGCACGCCTTCCGTACATTAATATTATTATATGTTTATGTTTCATTTTTTGACAAAGATTTATTTATTTATATATAATTCAACTTCTCAGTTGCTCCTCTGATCTGATCTGCGTTTTTAGAAAATTCTGATTTTAAAAAGAGATATCAAATAAACAAGGTCTTATGTTATCACAAATTCTTAATAAGTAATTGTGAGCTTGCTTTCACCTTTTAGATAGATCAAACATTATTACTGTAATATATATCTTTTGGATCTGTCCATTGTTGCTAGAATTGAGCTATTATGCACGGGATGGGCTCACTTTGCTTAGGTGCTGTGCTGCTTCAGAAACAACACTCTTGCTCTTCTCATCTACTTTTTCTTTCTTCTCATTTAGTTCCTTCTCTTCTGATCTCTTCAATACTTCAAATATTATATCGCCTTACAAACACGCAAGTCTCCCACGTAAAAATTACAAGAAATAATGATACCAGACTCCTCATAAAAGATCTTCTCACATTTCCTAGCATACAATATGCATTCCTCATATGATCTTCTTCTCACATCTTCTCTCTGCATGACTCCCTCTTCTCCATCAGGTGGTGACTTCATGTCTTCACAAGACTTTTTTATGGATTTGTGGGTGATTTCTTTCACAATGGAATTAATTTCTCTCCATATTTCTAAAACCCTTAAAATGTCTTATTTCTTTTCTAAAGGTTCATGAATCAATTTTTTACATTTTTCCATCCATTAATTTATTCTTTTTAATAAACCAAGCAATATCTCCATTCCATTTATCTATTTGATTTTTTTATGCATCTGATTTTAGAATTGCTGTGAATCTGTGATACATAATTTTGTTTTCGTAAAACCTATATATATCTTATGTCAAAATACTATAAAATTTCCAAGACCATTATAAAATTTATTAGTGTAAGGATTATATTGTTTTAAATCTAGTAAATTATTATGCATTTCATAAGGCAAATTAAGTCTATAAATATTTTTAGCATTATTATTCAACGTAAATAAAAGAGTTAAATATACAACTTGATAATCACATGAATCAATTTTCTTTTTTTTTTTATGAAACAAAGGGGCCAAAACCCAAAACGAAAAACAAAGGAACCTCGCTATGCTCCCTCGAAAAGATGAACGAAGCATTATCATACATGAAGGGAACAACTGCAGGCGAAGGAAGAAAATAAAAAATCCAAACCCATTTTCGTAAAGCGTCTGCCGTAGCATTCCTCTCTTGATGAATATGAGACCAAATCACATAATCCAAAGATGATGCAATACGATGATATCATAGACCAATGAGGCACATGGGTGCAAAGAATGACACCGCCGGTCAAGTATCAAGACAGCAGAAGATGAATTGGATTCCACTCATATCCGTCGGAGACCCCTCGATCTAGCTAAATGGATACCATGAAAAAAACCCCACACCTCTGCGAATATATAATATAGACAGAAAAAAATATAATATAGACACAAAAAAACAGGTTTAACTCAGTAAGTTTAGATCCATATGGGATCCGAAACAAAAAAAGATCATAAATAAATACTGTTACATCCTTTAATGCAAAGGTGGAATATGGATATCGACAAGGGTAACCTATACATTTTCCTCAAAATTTTTACTGAGCAGATTATTATTTACTGCCTCTTTGCCAATGTCTTCCTCAAACCTTTGATAATTTTTGCAAACCAAACCAAGTTCATAACCGATAGCACCAATGGAACAACAATTACTAATATCTGCCCAAAGGTGTGCATCTGCTCAACCTGTTGATAATTGAACAATGGCATGTGAACCACAAATAAGAGAAAGACAGAAATGAGTAAAAGCTAGATTCCCATGCAACAACGTCACCATATATATTAGAAATTTAGGACTGCTTCAGTGTACTTGATTTCACATTAGGATGGGACAAGAGTGGATCGAAAACATGGATCTATTTCAATACAACTAAAAGTAACTTCCACTTTTTGGATTCACGGTGCCCAATTTGACGTGAAACCGAATACACACTCAATATATATGAAGTTTGCACCTTTCTCGAGTGACAACTAAATCTAAACTCCTTGGACAAAGTTTACCAATTTGGTTTTATCAGTTATAATCAAGGAAGTGGTATGCATGTGCAAACTTCATATATAATGATCCTTGAGCACATGACAAGCATAAATTACAAGTGCACACATATTTTATATTTAAATTGTAAAAGGCCCAAAATTGTATGTTCTACCAATCTATAAAGTACCACAAGCAGACAATTTTCAAATTCAGTGTGTAAACATTTACCTGATCAAAGTGCAAGTAGACATGGTAAAACATGTACATGAACAGAAGTATTCTGGCAACCTGCAGATATATTATTTCAGTAAGCAAATCCAACAAGGCAAGAATGAGAATTCTATGTAGCAACATGATGTGATTTCACAAATTGAGTATTTTGCAACAAAACATGATAGGAATATTTCAAACTGCAACTATTTCACCCACCAGCCAAGCAATAAATATTGCAACCCCATTGATGAGATAAGCTTTCGACCTTTTCATTCCCGCTACATCAAGATACCTACACAAACAACAATATAGACATTACAACAACAATAACAACAACAAGCTTTATCTAGTCACTAGATGAGGTTGGATACATGGACCGTAAGATGCCATTGTGCTTTGTGCCTTTGTCAAAAACAACAATATACACATTAAAATGGAAATCATTACATGACAAGCTAGAATTCAACTACAAGAGCAAGATTACCAACCATCTCAAATTGATCCCTGGAGTAGTCGTCTCAGAGATCAGGACCATGTACGTGTAAAGCTGTCCTTCCCCGCTCAACATCGAATACGCTACTGCTACCAAAGAAACAAGATGATGAATCACCTGAACCAATGTTAATATGAAGTCAGGTTAAATCCCGACCATAATCATCTCCAGCTGGGATCCTATCAAGTGAAATGTCTTAAATTTGAATAAGAGAGTTCAACTTAAAAAGACAGGTCGGTTTGAAGCTATGCAAGTAAAAAAGATATTATCCTTACATATTCATATCCACCAAGAGAAGGAAAAAACCAAAATATCATCCCAAAATCAGCAATGAAGTAACCAACTGAAACCTGCCACAAGTATCAATTATCAAACATAAGAGAAGAGGAAATTGACGGTAGTAACAATTTAAAAGTTGATTTGAATCATCGCAAGTGAAAAATAGGTCAATATCACTGAAAAAGAAATAATGTCAGAAGAAAATGAGAAGACCAATTACATTGAAAATGTGGCTACCACACTCTGTCATTTGAATGCCAAATGGAAAATGTAACAAGAGAAAAAAGAATTCCATGCTATCTTTGTACAAAATAAAATGATTCCAATCCCCAATCCCCAAACAACAATCAAACACAGCATTCATGCCACTGTTCTATAGTTTCCTAAATTGGCTAATTTTACAATGATTTAACCAGGGGAAATCCCTGTCAAATTTTCTACATAAATTGTGCCCTGTCCTTGCTTAAATGATATGACATGTATTATTTTCCAGTTTGCATGTTCTGATTCCCTCTTCAGTTCTTACTGATCATTTGTTTATATTCTTGCTATATTATTTTCTGGTCTCTTCGCTTGCTCTCAGTATATCTTTGTACAATATTTGAAACTCTACCACGTCAAATTACTCATCAAATGTTACACAATTGATTAAAATTCCATACAAAATAAAATTGAGGTGATGATCATGCAATTTATATGTAATCCTGCTTGTCACAAAAAATATGACACAGATAAACTCTATCTTCGTATTACATTCATTCAGTGAACCTGATTTACTGAAATCTCTTTATAGTGATACAACAACTAGATATATTTTTTTTATCGTAAGTCAGAAGTGCAGAGCCAAATCACAAAGATTTAAGTGACAATCCATCAGAACTCTTAAGAGATTCTTCCTTATAGGAAATGCAGATTTTTCTTCTACAATCACAGTCAAGCTATATGTGACATAAACTTCAGGAGTCAAGTTTCTAAAAGAAAAACTGTACCAAAAGGCAAAAACAAAATTTCGTACTTGTGGACTCCAATATTTAAACATACCAAAAAAAAAATAATAATAAAAAAATGAAATGAACACATACAAATTCAAATTAACAAAATTCATATGATTTCTAAACACAGCTTTTATTATTGCAAGGCCTGAAGCTTGCATTTAAACAAGAAACAATTCAGCCCTAGGTAAGCTATACCATAATGAGAACGTAAGAACTAGAAATTTATGATTTATCTAAAATACCATGACAGAAATGGCAGAAACTCAAAGGATAAGAAAAAAATAAACTTTAAGAAAAAGTCCAGACCATTCTTACCCCCAGTGCAAATGTTGAAAATGAAGAGCTTCGAACTGTAATAGGTACGGTAGATTGGTTGTCTGAATATAGATTGGAACAAAACACAAAGTACAATGACACAGTTGTTATGAAAATGGCATGAATAGTGGATGTAGCTCTGCGCAAAGGATAAAAATCTATAAACATCTTCTATCATAAGCAACAAAAGAAGAGATTTTCTACTGAATGGAAATATCTAGTCACCGGTTATTCCACTCAATACGCTGGATTTTTGAGAAGCTGGAATAGCTCTTAAAGTAATTAGTGCCAATAAGGTGAGTAAGACCATAGATCTGAAAAATAGGTGAGGAAAAATTTATAGATAATGAAATGAAAGTAAAAACATCAGATCTTACTTAACATACAAGAAAATAGAATGACAGCATACTACAGTGTAAATACCATCTTGCAAGCAAAAATGCCACCAATAACTGAGGTATATGGAACCAGAGAATCTGCTAAAATATATTCCTTCACAAACAAATTAGCCTGGTTCTGGTAAGATTTGAATGCCAAAGCCTTTTTTGAGTCCAACATTGTAGCACTACCCGTTAGTTGAGAAGTCTATTAAAGAGTGTATGTGCTTTTCTGTTTTCCACCTCCAGTCACCTGTTAAATGAACAAATAAAGTTGGCAGAGAAGATGTTAAAGAGCTACAGCATAGCTCATCTTTAAAAATGTTTTATTAGTTAAGGATAACAATAACCATTATAATAGTTATCTGTTTTTAGGGAAAAGGAAAAATGAGTAAATGTCTATTCTACCAAAGAGACTAATTAAGTCATAAAATTTTCGTTTCAGGATTTTTTTGGGACGAATTAGATATGCAAAGAAAATGAAGTAAAAGGAATCCTCAGTAGAGAAAGCAACAAAGCAATAGCTTTCTAATCTCTATCTGCGTGTACATCTCTAAACAGGTAAGAACTTTCCATGGAAATTTGAAGAATTCAGTTACGATAAAAAGAACACTAGAATAGATTTTTTTATATATTTGACCATGCGAAAACATCTAAATTAATAACAACCCACACTCTGACCTCATTGTGTGCACATAACAAATTTTGCCCAAAAACCCAAATGTAGCACCTCAGCGGAGTATAAATAAGTAATAAGAGCAAATAACCATATAAAAAACTCTCTCATCAACTGAAGCAAAGGAAAACCACTAATAATAGTACTGAGGTCATAAATTATTAATCCAGGAGGCCACGAGAAAAAATAAATTCTGATATGCTTCAATCTTGAAGAATGATGATAAACCGTTGCAATTACTATGAATAATTCTAATAATCAACATCATGCATTTCCCCTCTAAATAAACTATGCCAACTCAGTCATCTAAATATCAGTAACCAGTGAAGCACCAAGCATGCAAAGCTGATTGTTCAAGAATTAAAAAAAGTAGCTAGTCATTCATCCTGTCTCAAATAAGTAAAAATCAATAAATAATCAAATAAGCAATTTTTTTATAAAAATGTCTAATAATGAAAGATTAACCAAAAGTGCCAGATTTTAAATTGAAGTTACAGTTAAAATTGCAAAAAATTATGAGTGGCAATTGCAATGTTGCGGATAGTAATTTAAAACCTTCAAAAAATTTATCATTCTGTATTTTATTAAAAAAATAAAACCAACAAAAGCAGCATCATTTAAATCTTCCAACCAACACATTCATTTCCCTTCTCTCAAACAGAACCATTCTCGCGAAATCCAATAATTCAAAAAAACGAACGAACAGAGATTTATCGCTTTTCCTCATCAAGTTCTGATTGACATTGTGAAAGGTTATCCGTCAAATATTACCCTGTCGAGAAGATGCGGTGTTGTGTGGGTTTCACGTGTTCGCTGAGTCCAAACTACGGAGGAATTCCGCGACCTTACACTGCGTCGTTTTGCGACGCATTTAGAAATGGGTTTTGGAAATGCATTGATTGAATTGGGGGAATCTGAAAACCCTAGGAGGATGAAGATGACGAATAGACCACCCAACAGAATACCGTTACGTAACTGCCAAGTGCCAACCGTTGTTTTCCTCTATCATTTCATTTTCACTTTTTTCATTTTTGTGCGCACCATATGTTCCTCTTTTTTTACCTCTATTTCTTTTTTCTTCCCTCAACGATAGTAGTAGCCTAATCCTAATACCGTGAGTCCGTGACAAAGCCATAAAGGCATTTAAGATATTTTGCCAATTCCTAATTGTTTGGTTTTACAAATATTTATATTTATATTCAATTTTTCCTATTACATTTTTTATTTGAAAGTAAAATATATATTACATTAGATAGACAGAAAACTCATCTTGCCAGTAATATGGTTAAATTGGTGGTTATATAAAAACACGTACGTATAAATATTTGAGTTTAATTTCTGATTATTATATTTTCTTATAAAAAAATAAAAAAAATACAAAACTCCATCATTAAATATTTATTATTTTTAAATAATAATTTTTATTTTGATTGCGTAACCGTATAAAATTGCATATAAAAAAGTGAAGGTGTTGTTACTTGACTTTATCTATCATTATTCTTAATTATTTTAATAATATTTATAAACTAACCCTTTGATTTTATTGGTTAAAAATGTATTTTAAAGTTAGATTATTTAAAGAAGAATAACAATAAATACAATGAAATGACAATAGCTCATGCAACAAAAAAATAATTTAATGGCATAGTTATCATGATGAAAATGTGAGATTGAGAATGATTAAGATTAAAGTGAAAAAATAATGCATCTGAGAATTAAAAGAAGGTTTTAGTTATGGTATACAAGTGAAATTTTGTGTATTAGTGCACAATGTAAGCTCTGAACCGTTGATATATTAAAAACTAAAGTGAAAGGGCTCTAGGGCTAGATATGGCATACTGGTCACCGAAAACAAAATGGATAAATGTCAAACAAATGATATAATACTTTTTAAGTAGTTAAGTTAATAAATTTGCCAAAAACTCCTCCACTAATTAAAAGGGAAAATGGGGAGGACAAAAGGTTACCGTGCATCGCCTTTTTCATTGTGTAGAAATTGAAAATAGCAATAGATGCACATATTCAGTTAAATTTTTAGAACAACTTGGAAACGTCAATCTCTAAGTTTCAAGGAGTGGAACTCTCCTCCTTCTGAACTTGTCGCTCTGTTGCAATTGGATGTTACTTTCAGTTCTAAGTTTTTGTTTTTTTCCCCATTTTTGTAAATCTTTCGGGCATCGGAAAAAAAATTTTAGAACAACTTCAACAATGCTGAAACACCCATAAATTGGATGTGCAGCTGAAACAAAACCAGCAAAATCCAACCAGTAATCTTTCCAATCGGAAATACCCCTCATCTTACATTGCAATTCACATGCCTCACATTCTTCTTAAACCCAGAACGAAGCCAAGTATAACAGAACCCTAAAAAGAAAAATCTAGAACTAAACGCAAATACTCACCATCAGCCAACGATTCTCGTCCAATATAAGCTTAATAGGAAGCAACGATGTTCAAACGTGATGAATATCAAACGGTCACAACCACACTGTTCCCTGTTTCCTCTGCTTGCTTCTTCGTCTGCGTTCAACAATCCCCTCTCTCCCTTCTTCAGGGCCCAAGACAAAATATTTCTTTTCTTTAAACTAACCAAATAAAAAATACTCCTCTTTTTTGTTGCCGGTCACAAACCTAATTTTTACTTAATATTACAAGTCAAAATTTAATTAACCGGTGACCACAAATTTAAGTACCGTTTAATCCGGCTTATTTTGAGTTTATCTTCTACTTATAAGTAAAAGTCGGACCAAACAGAAATATAAATAAGCTCTTAAAATTTTAAGTGGCTTTTTTTTAATGAAGGAAATAGAGGAAAAAAGAGCTTTAAAATAAGCCACACAAATGAGCTTTTACTTATTTTTCAACCTCTTATTTTCATTAAACATCTACCAACCACCATAACCAAGACCGGACCCAACCACCATAACCAAGACCGGACCGCCACCCACCGCCACCGCCACTGCCCGTGGCCACCCTCCACCACCCTCCGTCGCCGGACCACCACTGTCAGTCAAAATTTTTTTAAAAAAAAAATTGAAATTGTCAAACAACTTATGACTTTTTTTTTAAGCATATTATTTGTAGCTTTAACTTAAAAGTGATTTTTAAGAGAAAAATAAACGGGGTCAAACGGTGCCTTAGTTTGTGTACCGCAAATGACACCCTAAAAGAAACTTTGTTTTTTTATATAAGGAATAAAACAAAAATGAGTACTAATTAAAATCTTTGGGCACATTTGTTTTAACTTTTGTTTTGGTAGAAAAAAGTTATTATTAGATTGTCTCGATATTTCTACATCAATAATCTCAACTTTTGATTTTTATTCGGTTTGTATACTTTTTACTTCTTGCTTTACTAAAATTTAAATCAAATAAACCTTTAATTTAACTAATCTTATTTAATGAGCTACACTACACTCATTTCCAAGTCTACTAGAGTGTAGACCAACAAAATGAGTCAGCTTATTAGGACCGACCTAAATAACCTATAAAATGAGAGGGTTTGAATATAAAAAATATAAGATTAAATAAAGACGAATTTTTTTAACCAGAACCATAAATGCCCAAAACAATGGATTTGAGCTTTAAGAACCCGCTAGGCTCGAGCTACCCTCCTATTTTTATTTATTTATTGTACTACATATGACAAGGTATATTATCTTAAAGAAAAAAAAATTATTGATATATAGGTTTTATTAACCATTGCCTTTAAGGTAATGGATAAGTAACTCATAAATACAAATTGGTTATTAAAAAATATAGCATTTAATGCTTACAAGTTTTTATTTATAGATTGCTTATCTATTGTCCTAACTCCTAGGGACAATCGTTAACCAACTCCTTGAAACAGTTTTGATTTTTAGAAATTGTTTTTGAAAACTCGATTTCTAAACGGGTTTTTAGTTTTCTATTTTTAAAAACAAAAAAACTATTTTTAAAAAGAAAAATCAAACAAGCCCTTAATTTTTAATACTTAGGACTTGTTTGGAACAGTTGGTTTTTAATTTTTAAAAATTGTATTATAAAATAGTTTTCAGAAACAGTTTTTTAAAAAAGTGTGAGGAGTTTTCAATACAAATTTGTGTGTAAATTCAAAAAAACTAAAAAACAAAACATGTTTGAAATGTTTTCATATTTTAATTTTTAAATACTGAAAAACAAAAAAACTCAACTATCAAACAAGATTTTTAGTTTTCTGATTTTAAAAATAAAAAACTATTTTCAAAAAACTGTTTTCAAAAACAAAAATAAAAGAAGCCCTTAAAATCTCTTCTCTTTCTTTCTTCTAAGCAAACACAAAAACATAGTAACTTTTTCTCTCTTCCTCTCCTCCCCTTTCCTGCTCTCCCCTCCGCTCTATTAAAATTTCTCCCGTCCCTCCACTTGGTTTGAACCAATCAGACCCCTAGTGAGATTATACCATAACTACGTTCTAGTGTTCTACACATAATAATCGCTCTAAAATCTGAGAAGGGTGTTGAGCATTGTATCGAGGCGGCCGTGGAATGAGGTAACAACTAACAAATGTGCGGTGAAGCTTTTGGAGTGACGATGAGTGTTCTACATCATTATATCAATTCGCCCTTTCTTCTCTTTCGTCCTACTCGAATGATTCTTTTCTCTTACATCGACTGCCTCTCTCCTGCGTTTGTCTTACAAACCCTAACATTCATCGTCAACGCTGTCAGCTGTGAAGAATCTGCGGAAGGAAACTTGGAAGCATAATCTAGGAGGAACTAGGTGAGTTATCCATCATTCTTCTACCTCTGTTCATTTCCAAATGCATCGTTTTCTGATTGCTAGATTAGCAACTAGGAACCCCCAATTTGGTGTTCTATCCCACAATGCTGTTCTGTTCTTCACTTCTCGGACATTATCTGTATCCAACACAAATCACCTTAAAGATGGTTCCTTAACGGCTTCAAGTTTCATTAACTCACATTGGTTGTCCCCTAAAATAGCCCTGAAACTCTCCAAACGGTTGCAATCGAAAAACCCAGATGGGCCAAATGCTGTGGTTGATCTTCTCAGGAAGTATGGTTTCTCTGATACACAGTTACTTATCCTTGTCAGGAAGCACCCTTCACTGCTTTTAGCAAAACCTGAAACGACCCTTTTGCCAAAACTCAAGTTCCTCCGTTCCATTGGGGCTTCAATCACTGACCTCCACGGAATCCTCTTCAGAAATCCTAAGATACTGACATGTAGCTTGGAGAAATCCATCATCCCTAAATATGAGATCTTCAGAAGTCTAGTTCGAAGTGATAAGGCAGTGATTTCTGCTTTGAAGAAAGGGACGTGGTACATTAGCTATATGGACGATACAAATCTTAACATGGAAGCTTTAAGACAGCTTGGTGTGCCTCAAGGTTCGATTTCCCTTTTGGTAACCAATTTTCCTACTGTAGCATTGGTGAAACATGCGAGATTTGTTGAAGTTATTGAGATAGTGAAGAAAATGGGGTTTGATCCTTCAAAATCAAAATTTATTATGGCAATTCAAGTGCTTCTAAAGTTGAATGAAGCAAAGTGGAAATCAAAATTAGTGGTTTTTGAGAAGTGGGGTTGGTCCAGAGATATCTGTCTTTTGGCTTTTCAAAGGTATCCCCAGTGCATGTTGGTGTCTGAAAAGAAGATTATGAAAGCAATGAGCTTCTTGATTAACGACATGGGTTGCTCTCCGGAGGACATTGCTAGAGATCCTAGGATGCTGGTCTATTGCATTGAGAAGACATTAATCCCTAGATGTGCAGTTGTTAAAATTTTGAAGGCAAGGGGTTTGGTAAAGAGTGACTTACGCATATGTTCCTTTATCACTATTAGCGAGAAAAGGTTTTTGGAGAGATATGTGACCCGATTCCAGAAATTTGTGCTACTACTAGTCGATGCATATATAGAAGGTAAGAAGTCAAATTGATCATATGGAAATACTTTTGCACTTGGAAGTTTCTAATTGGCTATAATTGATTGCATAATTTCATTATTTATGTTTGTTATTTTCATACTTTTCTTATGTTTTGATGGCTTGTCTCACCGTTTCTTAGCAGTACCAAATGATTAGTATGTTACTTTTTTTTTTATCAGCAAAAGAAGGAACCAACAGAGCCAGCTAAAACCTGCCAGAACAAAAACAAGGAGAAAAAAAGGGGTGAGGTCCATTTAGGACACTAAACAAGCTAAGGGAGAACAACACCAAGATGAGAATTCAATATGTCTATTTAAGCATGAGGAAATCAAGTCCAGGATGTAACTTTCACCAAATGAAGAGCCTTAATAAGATCTCCTTCAACACCATTAAAATTCATCATTGCGCGATAGGCATACATATGGTTCAATTCACTGCTAGCCAGATACTCATTCTATATTGTTTTGCCTTCCTGCCCTTAAAAAAACCTCTGTAAGATAAATACCACTCCTCTGGTTGTTTAGTTTGATTTGCATAGGCAGAGCACATTATCTAAAGATTTACTTAATTTTCCCGTCCATGGGTATGGTCAATAAATTGTCTTTTTCTTTCTGCACTGGAACTACTTTGTGTAAGCCGTATTAAAAGAATAATTGTCCAATTAACTTTAAAGATGGTTTCAGCAGAAGGTATCTAAGTTTTTTTATGAAGGCATTCTGTTAGGATTCAGTTATGAGTTTGTTAGTTAGTTTTGGGCTGAGTTGTAATAGTTATTTAGAGTAGATTTAGTGAAGGGATTAGTATAAATAATACCCTTTAGTGTAAGGAAAAGGGGGAGGAGAAAATACATTGAACGAAGTGGTTAGGCTAGGGTTTACTCTTTGTTAATATTTCAGATGGTTTAGTTAGTTCTTTGATCAACCTGTGGCACCTAGTGATTGATGTTATGTTTTAAAAATTTAGTCAACTTGAAATTTCTGGGTTAAGACCTAACACTCACACAGACACACTAAAATTCTGATTTCTGTTATTCTTGGGTTTCAGATCTGGGTTTACTCTGGTTTAGTCTCTTCTTTAGATGCATAATTTCTATTGATTTCTGTTACATTTATTTCTTTACTGCTACTGTTGGAATTAGTTCTGTATCAGTTTCTATAGTTAACCTGATGACAGATGAAAATTTGTTTTTAATGTTTTCAGGTTCTATGGGGGTGGGGATTCTAAAGTCCAAGTTTGAACACTTTAGATATTCTAAACATTGAGATGTATTTTAAATATTGAGATGTCTTGGGTTGTGCAAATTGTGAAGAATTGTCATTTCAGATTTTGCTTCGCTTCCCTGATTAACTTGCATATCTGGCCTTCTTTGCAGTGGGATATCATTTTGAATTAAAGTAGAATGTAAAATAAAAATGAAGCTACATTTGCATTGTTTTGTAATGGTTTTGTGATTAAGGTGTTGTTGCCACATGCAGAGTAAAGATCATGTGTCTGTTGCAACAAATATAATCTTTCAACATCTTTGCACTAATATTTGTTCACTTCTAGATCCATACAAGTTTTGGAATATTTATCAAATTATAACCTCTTTTACAGTTTAACAATCGTCAATCAACAGTTAACTACTAAATGTTCAATCTGTATCAATAGGAAGGGTGAGTAGAGAGAAAAACAAAGTCAACATTGACTTCAAACTAGATAACGAATGGATTTCTCTTCAATATTGCTTACTTGAGAGGTATATAATTAAAACTAAAAAGAGAAAGAAAATGTACATTTTGTAGCTGTTGAATGAGATAAAAGTGAGACAGAGAATGGAATCCAATATTTTGAACGCCTCCCAAGTTCAAGGAGAAGATCATGTGCCAAAGTTCATAGTACTTTATGGTTTTAGTGTGCCAAACTTATATAGCTATAGATGCAGATTATATTAAAATATTCTTTCTTGCATAATTATCTCATACCCTAAGATTTCTAAATTTATTAAAATATTTATATTTATTTTATTAGCTCAATTTTTAAAACAACTAGAACAGCTTTATTTTTGTGTGATATTTATGAATATAAAATTTTTAAATTTTTTTTAATAATAGATAAAAAGTTATAATTTTATTTTCAAACTGGTCCCTAAATTATTGTACATCTCTTATTGTACATCTCTTTAAAAATAGTAAACCAATTCCAAAGATTTCTAGAAAATTATTATGGGTGTTATATTATATTTGGAGAGTTTACAAATATATAACTTTATATTTTATGTGAATTAATAATTTTCTTAAATTTTGGACAAAAATATTTTAAAAATATGTTATAATTACCAAAATACCTTCAATAATTATTTCAACATCAACCCCTTACCATCGTAATTACCCTCAAAAGTCAATAATTATATCAGATCTTTTCTTTCACCCAATTTTGGTGATTTTTTTAGATTTTGTCTCACAAATTAATCGTGGAATGACAAAAAATAAAATAAAATTAGAAGGTTAATAAAAAAATTATAAGAAACTTGCATTTGGAGGCAAAGAAAGAGATGAAACTTATGACCATGATGATAAGGTCACATAATGTATTTTCATTAATTTTTTTCTTTAAAATCAAGCAAATAAATTATGTTCAATTTTTCCTCTATAAATACCAAGCTTTCTTTGAGAGAAATTCGTACCATTTTCTACTCTTCTTGAAGCTTTAAATTTGTCATAATCTCTTTCAAACTCTCCTAACCAAAATATTTTACAAAATTATACTTATATTTTTCGAGACTCAAAAAGAAATCAATTATTCTAAATTTCTAATAATTCATTTTGAGAAATTGTCATTACTTCATGCTGGAAATAGACAAAACAATATGGCTTCAAGTCGTGTGATTGCATATTGTCCTCAAGAAATTATTGGGTGTAATATGAAATTCTCCGGAATTAAACATGGTCTTCTGATTTTAGAACTAAAATCAGAACTAACGATAATAACATGATTTATTCACTTTTTTTTTTAAAAAAAAACCGAGAATAACATAATTAGCATTTTAGGAAACTAATGAGATTGTATAAAAATGAAGTATCATGAGAGTTAAGGGGATTCTCCTTTTATAGAGCCCAAGTTTGTTAATTCTAATGTTGGTCTTACAAACAATGGTTGGACAATGGCATAAATGTGGATGGTGGAGCAACAATCTTTGGCCAGTTACCTTAAAACTAAGGTTTACTCAAACTTTTGAAATACTAAAAATTATACAACAATTCAATCATTTGGTTTTTTTTGAGGATCTTTTCATCCACGTCTTCTTTGAGTTCGGCTTATATATCTAGTATTGTGTTTTAACAATAATAATAGATTAAGGATAATGGGTTGACCCTAGACCCGTAAGATATAATTTATAATATTTTTTTATTATTATTATATCCATTTGATTTGCTAAATTTCATAGTATAGCATAGCACAAATTTATTAGTTCTGCGTTTCATTCAAAAAATGGCCAAAAGACAGCACAAAAAGTCAAATTTTTGTATCACACTAAATTATGGGACAACTTTTTGTCCCACAACACAACTATCTAAAAGTCTAGAATATTTTTATTATCTCTCACTATTGAGTAACCATTTTACTCCATTTTTTCTCTCTCAACTTACAATTCGTAAATACCAAGCCATATATATATTAGTGGAAAATAATGATAATTTTTTTGAAAATAATTAAGAAAATATTTTTTATGTAAAAGAACGATATGTAATATAAAGAGTATTATTGTAAAATTTGCATTGCATTTTTTGTTCCGTGCATTGGTTATTAAACACTAAACAATATAATAAGTTATGATGTACTTTGTTGACTTATACTATGCTGTATCACTTGTACTGTCCAGTTCTAACATTAAATGCACCCTATAAATTTCATGCTATACTTTAGTTATTATATAATTATCATACTTAAATTACTAATTATTATGGTTCTTTAAATATAATTGTCGTGTTTTTGAGTTATATAATTAATTTAGTTTATGTCATAAAAAAAACTGAATTTTTGCGGTGTATTTTTAAAAAATTATAAGTTAAGATGTGGATATTAAAATATTACAAAATTTATTCCAAATAAAAGCTAAGATATAAAATAATATTAACTTAAAAATTTATAATTTTATGACTTGTAATGAATATCTAATAAATTTTGGATATTGGCTATTATTATTATGGACTATACCCCTGTAGTATGAGGACAAGGAATTATGACTAGAAATATAAAAATCTAATTAGACTGATTCATTTGGATCTTAAGACGCTGGAAAATCTTAAAAAATATTTTAAGTATTATTAAACAACTATAAACTATATTGTTTACTATTTTAATATATAAACTACAATATTAACAACACTAATAAAGAAAAACTTCAATAATAACAATACTAATAATAAAATTTATAACACGAGTAATTTATATTACGGTTAGTCATTTATTTAGTGATGTTTATGTACTTTTGAGTGATTTATAGTTCTGTCTAGTTGTAATTATATCTGATGTGATTATTTATAGAATTATTGTATATTTTTATGATTTATATGATATTAAGGATGATGAAAGTGCTACATTATTTCATTTGCATATAATTGTGAAAAAATTATAAAGATTGTTTTAGCTAAGTGATATGACAAATAATAGTTTAGCGGTTAAAAAAATAGTTTGGAGAATTTAATCATTCGTACTATGGTTCTTGTGAGTTTTGAAATACATGTCATTAACTGAAACTATGTTTTTTAAAAACGGAAACATTCAAACCTATTTGAGGGCAATGGTGGGGATTTTGTTTATGACGAGGCTTGTGATACACAATGTTAGGTTGGAGATCTCCAATAAAGTGGGAGAACCTAGATAGTTAGAGCATCTTTATGTAGACTTAACAACCTTGATAACCACAAGTAAGTTTTTATTATTATGAAATTCAGATAATTAATATTATGAGAATTGTAGAAAGAGCATCAGTACTCGTGATGTTTCCAAAGTTTTTCTACTGAAAAGTTTGGTAGTGCATTAACCGTTCAGAACATTAAAAGATAATGAGAGTTAATATGTATACACCTCGTTATGATCAACATTCATTGATGTGATAAATTGATGATTCTTTTAGTTTTAATTATTATTATTAATATTATTACTATACTATTTTTAATTTTCATATTTGATATCTTAATTTCAAAATTGTTCTTATTATTATTTAATGAATGAATATCTAATTACCCCTATTTTATTTCTCATTTGTGTACAAAAATCATGACATGAGTATAAACGAAGATGGTGGACAAGTTGATTTTGTCGGAGATGATGTTAACTTCAGTGAAATTAACAAAAGATCAACCATCATTGCACGATTGACTATGAGTGCTTTTGTACTATATTTTCTAATAAGCTATTGAGTAATTCTAAATCCTTTTATCCTATGTTCCTATAAATCTCCCTACTTACTTAATAAAGAATATTTTCAATGTTTTTTATGGTTTCAAGATTGAAAATATATTTAATTTCATTCTTTATATGGTAATAGAAAGATAAGTAAGAGAATTTTTAGTAGGCTATAACATTATTCTAAGCTATTATTAGCACTCTTATCCTTACTATGATATATTTTCGGATAGATCCATGTATTTTGATTATGATATGTCTATATTTAACTCAGAACCATTTAGATTTTGGTTGAATTATGTATTTGGGATGTATCTGATAACATTTTTAGTTTGGAAATATTATTTTGGTCATTTTTTTTTCAAAAAAAAAAAATTTAATTACTTAGTTAATTAGATAATTTAGTCAAATGTAACAAGAGTGTTACACAACAATTGTTGCTTGTGTAAGAACCTAACATTGGACTTTGTCTATAGAATTGTTACGAGCAACTTAGCTTATGTCAATCGAAAATTATGTAGTACTTTATCAAATAATTGATATTTTCTTATGTTTTATGAAACTATATGTTATGTTAATCTTTTAGTATCTTGATTGGGTACTAAATAATTTCGGATCGACGTGAAACTTTATAAATATGATTTATATACTAAGATTTTTTAATCTATTTGATTAGTTTTGTAAGAAAATTATTAATTAAAGAGTTATTCCCGGTGTAAAAGTGAATTGATGCCTCCCTATATATATATGGGTTTGTTAACGTACACTCACCTGAAGGAGTGTGTTAGCAAGCTACACCTTTTGGGTGTATTTTAAAAAATCTAGTTATAACTTGCTAATGCACTCATTCTCTAAAACAAGTGGGTGTACGTTAGCAAAACCTTATAGTGGGTCAGACCAGGCTTTGCGTAAACAAGCTTGGCCTAGTTTAAAAATTAAAGACCTAAGCCCTAGTCTATTAGTTTGATAAGGATTTTTTTAAGGCCCAAACCTGGCCTGGCTTGGCTTAAAAGCCTATTTAATAGAAAATTTTAATATGCCAAATTTTGAGAATAAATATTTTAAAGAAATAATTAAATATATTACTTTGTATTGGGAAGAAAATAAACCATTTTAATTTTTTTAACTGTAGACTATATTCCCTAAAATTAAGTGTTGTCATACGTTAAGTATTCCATAATGTCGTTTTAATAATTTCTAATTTTTCATTCTCTGTACATAAATTTTTTAAAATGATAGTAAAAAAGTTAATTATTATTATTTTATATATAAATAAGCTGGCTTATTAGGCTTAAAAGGCTTTTTTAAAGGCCTGAGTTTGTTCTATTTATTTAAAAAGACTTTTAGAAAAGCTCAACACTGACCTTTTAAATAAACAGGCCAGGCCACAGGTCCACTCCCACCCCTAATTAGCAAGTTACATCTTGTGGATGTATTTTAAAATTTTAAGTTATAACTTACTAACACACAACTTGTATCTACACAGGCATGTCTCCATACGCTCACCAACTAAGCTACATGACTAAGAGGATTACGAATATAATTAATTATAAGCAAAATTAATTCTACGCAAAATTGCTAAACTACGATTCTCTGATCAGAATCAATTTTGAACGAATCCAAATCATTAATTTGGAGTTGACAAGAGGTCATCCAAACATGCACCTATACTGCTCACTTCTTTCTGCTTTCCATGAGATGAGGAGAAAGGTTGTTCGCTAGTCATTCTCTGCTTTCCACTCACTTCTCTGCTCACATCGCTTCTGCTGGTGCTAACATTCTCCAAGCCGAACCCTAACCCTAATCTCCTTTCTCATTTGCGCGTTCGAACTTCGAATTCAGGTTATCTCGAACCCTAAACTTTTTTGTTGTTTAATTTCCATGCTGAAATTTGCTGAGCTTACTCCTTCTAAGTTTGCTTTTGATCGAAACAGGAAATGAAAATGCAAACCAAACAACTCCTAAATTGGTTTTTATTCTTTGTCACTTGTCCCTTTCGTAGTTGAGCTGTAATAGTATCCAAACATTAACGTAGAAATGTCTCCTCATGATATTCTACATAAGGGAATATATGTTCAGCGTCAGAAGTTATAAAATGATTGTATTTCAGAATCTATTGATGGCAGATAACAAAATAATGCGTTGTTTTCAGACTCTACTCTTGCCATGAATCTTTTAAGTCCAAAGTGACTGCATAAGACAATGACTGCAGAATTTGATTCAACTACCGTTCCTGAACCTCACAAGATGTCTGGAGCTTCCTCAGCAGCTCCCTCTAACGGCCAAAAACTCTCTAAATTTGCTGCCAAATCTGGATTTGTTATCCCTAAAAACAAATTATCAGGGTCGTTGGTCCCCGTTTTCCGAGGGTCTAAAAATACTGGATCCATCAATGAAGAAAGTTCTAAACAAATGGAGCGGAGATCAAAATGGGGACCTGATCTGACACAAGATGCAGCCGTCAGGAGGGCAAAGGCTTTAGCTTTGCAGGTTTTTTTCTGGAATCATTTCTAATAATACTCCATTGACATTTCTACTGCTATATATTCTTTGTAATGACTCTTTAATTGACTTAAGGAACTACTTAAGTGCGAATTTGCATAAGCTATTGTTTCCAAGCTGTCAATAAATAGTATTGTTGTCATTGTTGTTGCTTGTTGCACTCATTTTTTAGATTCGAGTGGACCAAATTACGAAGCAGTTGGAATCAGAAAAACTGGAGGTTAGGTTTGCTCAGGATTTGTCATCAACGGCTGAGAATCCAGATGAAAGCAAGTCTGGCACTCACGTTGACAGCAAGGTTAACAACAATTGATACTACTCCTTTAAATTTTATTACATGTTATTTTTTAGATACTGGGTATTCATTCTTGAATAAACTACTGATGGTGATTTATGGATCTAAGATGTCAGAAGTACTCGAAATTGAAAAGCGGGAAGCAATAGGTTTGTTTTCTTTGAAGTATATCTTTCCTTTGTATTCCTCCCATGCAATTCTTGCAGGCTGTATATTCCATATTAATCTTGATCTTAATCATATACAGGTGAAATTCTGAAATTAGATCCCAGTTACAAGCCTCCATATGGTTTTAAACCATTGTTAAAGGAAGTCGACGTTCCTTTGCCTGTAAGTATTGATTCTAAAATCTCTAGACCTAATAATCGTTATTTGAATTCTACTGTTAACTTGTTAGTTATGAAAAATAAAATAAAAATACATTTATTGGATTAGAGCACATCAGTTTTTGAACATCCTGCATGTTTTGTATGATTTCTTTTCCTGCTATTGATGTCTTATTATTTCTTTGATGGCTTGACTTGAAGGTTCATGGTATTTACTTGAACATGTGACAAACATTAGTTAACTGACCAAAAACAGGAAGCTTTTTCCAGAGTTTTTTCCTTTTCAGAAATGTTGTTGTCATTCATTTTTCATGGAAACTTTCCTGAAGGTTTATGTTCTTAACCTGGAAGTTTTCATTCTTGGGAGAAAGTTGAAAACTAGCTCGCAGTGTAAGATGTATTGTTGTGTTGAGCTACACAATTGAGTCACACTAAACTCAACCTAGATTACAATATATTGCTAGGATGCTGAATGCTTTGCAAAGTAAGAATGCAAAATGACTCGACGTCCCTTGATTCTGATTCTTTAATGCAAAACTTAGGCATCTCTTTGCTGTAAATTTGTAATGTAATTTTAAGAATGGTCTGTTATAGTTTTTCAAATACAAATTACTTTTAAGTTATCTAAAGTCTAAACCTTAACTTCTGGAATACAATGAAAACTCTTATATGCAATACCATCGTTACAGGTCCTAGAATATCCAGGGTACAATTTTATTGGTCTAATATATGGAGCTGGAGGTGATAACCAAAAGCGACTAGAAAAGGTAAGAGTAAGACCATTGAGTTGTGATCTAATCTTCATCTGGTTGCATGCTCTATCTGCTGACTGGGATCACCAAATTAAATTCTCTGCATTTGTTTAATTGATCTTTGATATTTGCATATTTCAGGAAACTGGTGCCAAAATAAAAATTCATGGAACCAAAGCAGACACAGGAGAGAAAGTACGTTTCTTAATATTATTACATGGCTTTTATTCTGCATGTATAACTTTGAAATATTTTTACTTGATTTTGTCAGTTAAGGAGTCCGGACTGTAGTTATTTGCATCTGCTTTCTGTTTTCCATTCATTTAGCTGTTTCGTTTTCAGGGTGAAATTAAACCAGGAACTGATATCCAATGCAGTTACGAAGAGATGCATGTTAACATTTCAGCTGATAGTTTTGATAAAGTGGATGCAGCAGTGTCCATTATTGAACTTCTGGTTAACTCTGTAATTGTAAGTCCTGTCCTTTCACGCAATGTGACAAGCTTTTATGATTTATGGTTGGGCTATTTATGTTTTCACACTTTTTTACTGTTTTCTTTTTATATTGATGCTAATCCTTCTGTTATTTTGACGGTAACTCTTCCTGTCTTTGGTTCAGGGAAATTTAGCTTCTGGTTCCACACCCTCTGTATCAGTTTCCAGGGACAGTACTAATGTTCCTAGTCAAAGCCAAGATGGCCCCACTTCTCATGCAGTTTCTCTATCTCTGGAAAACCAGGCTGTGTTGCAACCAGTAGCTGTTGCACAAATGCACGGAGATAACTTTCAATACTCTGGTCCATGGTTTTCTGCGGTTTCATCTCAAACCCCTGTGTTTGCTTCTTCTGGCAGTATTGCCCCCACAAATCCACAGGGTCTTGCTAGAGCTCCCCATTTTTCGTTACAAACAATGAATCCTTCAAACATGGCTTCAACTTTTGGTGCTCAGCCTGTACCTGGTGCTGGATTCCACCCTGTTATTCCAAATCAAAATCTTTCTATGCAATCACCACCACCAAGACTGATTTTACAGCATTCACAGTTGACTCAAGCAAGTGCTTTGAGTCATATTGGGCCACCGAGAGATCCTTCTGCACTATCTGTACAGAATTTGTCGGCTTCAATGAATGCTTCACTTTCATTTCCAGTTACTTCAAGCCAACCAACACCATTAGGACATCTCCATACATCAGTGGCTTCGATGCCTCAACCTATGTCTTTTATATCCCCATCCTCAATACTAAACCAGCCATCGATCCCTCTCGGGGTCTCCTCTGGACAGAATGGAGCACCTGTCACTGTTCAGATGTCTGTCGGTCTCAGCAATATGGGGCCAATGGCCCCAACAGCGGTTCCACCTTTAAGACCTGTTTCTCTACATCTACAGCCAGATGTTACATTTAAGCCATCTCAGCCAAATATGTCAATGATTCCACGATCTTCCACTTTTTCTTCACATCAAGCAGGAATTTCCCCTGGACCACCAGCATCTTTAGGACCAACACATCTACCAATACCTGCACATCCTCATTCATCTTTAAACCATTTATCGGGACCCATGCCATTTCCTTCATCTGGAATATCCCCTTCAATTCAGTTACCTCAGCAATCTGGAATACCTAATCCTGCTTCTGGAGTTACTCAATATCACACCTATGCAAAACCACGTTCCTTGATGACTTCAAATTCTGGTAATTTTACTTTTCCATCACTTCGGACCAATGCAGACTACAGTCAAGTGGTTTCCAGACCAAACAGTCAGGCTACTATGCAGGGTGGTACACAAGGGTCACTTTCTGGTCAACGGCCACCATCATTTGGGTTTACTGTGCCTGATCGGCCTAGTCAGGTTTTTCCAAGGACACAATTTCTCAACCAGCTGGATCAAACTCAAGGTCACGTCTCCGCTTTTCCCTTCGGGGGAAGACCAGGTCCTGTCTCAATTCCACCCAGACACAATGCAGTTCCATATGCTGGTCAACCTGCGCTTAGATTCCTATCCACACAAATGGGTATGAAGAACATCATTTCTGCCCCTCAAACGCAAAACATGGCGAATCCTGGTGTCCAAAGAGGCATGCACATTGGACAAAGCTTTCCTGTTCAGAAGACATGGCCTGATATCCCAATGCCTCTGAACCAGAAATTTGGCAACAACCAGTCCATGGCTTCTGGGAAGCCAGCATATCCCGTGGACCAAATTTATGATCCCTTTTCACCCACTTCAGTTGCACCTCCACAGCAGAAGAACAATCCTGGAAATTGAGTTAATTTGATATGGCCACAGGTAAGTAGTACTGACGAAGTGAACATTTAACATGGGCTGCAGTTTTTATGCAGATAGGCACAATATTTTTCATAGATTAATAGTGGGCATGGTTATAAAATCGTGTGATTTCTATCCAGAAGGTTTGGCAGGCTTCCTTGGATGAATGATTGTATTACTTATTCCTATTTGACCTTTACTTTATGGATGCCTGTCAGTTGATTAGGAATTGAGTTTTAAGAATCTCTGCCAGAATATAGTCATTCCGTATCATTTATTATGATTTTTAACGCCAACTATGTCACATTTATGCTTAACTTGATTAGAGTTCACTTTTAACATATCATTCTGTTTTTCTTAATTTATAGTTGACTTAGCAACTTGTGTAGAAGCTTACGCTTGGTTTTGCATTGGTCAACTACTATGATTATTTCTTGTAGTACTTGAAGTGCTTTTGAGAGTTTTGTGTTACGATTATTCACAGGTGGAATTCCCCAGAGTTGTTACTTGCAGCTTATGCATAAACTGATAGGGCCTAGACCTTTTGACCAAGGCCCATTACAAAGGCTGAACTGTATGGTATATAAGGTGGGAATAATAAGAGATAGGGGAGAGGAAAATATTTGTAATCTTGTGTGGAATTAGGGTCTTACTCTCTGGTAGGAGCATTGCTCTGGGAGGGGATCTGTTTCCCTTTTCTTGTACTCTTTCCCTTTTCTGCTTCAGCAATAAGCATCCATTCTTACTCTTTCTTTCTCATTCTTTCTCTATCTTCCATAATAATTTCTATTTTACAATTTGGGGTCCTATCATAAACTAGATTGGAAGCTTTTCCCATTAGAAAAGTATTTTTTACTTGCCTATTATAATGACTAAAAAAATTCTAAAATTTCTTTTCAAAGTATACTCTTATCTGTTTTTACTTGAACACTTCTGTAGCTAAGCTGTATTAATGGACTGGACATGTTCCTTGAAGGTTTTAACTGTTACCGGAGTGTTGAATACCCACCATACCCTGTTGAATAAGATGTTCAGTGCTAAAGCTATTGTGATATTGTTTTATGTAGATATTTTGAAATTATATATTAGTTTCCTGTATTTGAAGTTTGCTCTCAGGTTGATGTACAATGGATGTTTAGTATTTTGGAGATTACTAGTATGAATTTTCATGTTGGTTATGGAATTCTGGTTTCTGTTATTCTTGGGTTTCAGGATTGGGTGAGTCCTAGATATGTCATTTCTTTTCTTCATTTCTGTTTTATTTCTTTCTTTACTGTCCCTGTTGGAGTTAGTTCTGTATCAGTTTCTATATTGAACCTTAAGACAGATGAAAATTTTGGCTTTAATGTTTTCATCGAAGGTTCTATGGGGATTCTGAAGTGCAAGTTTGAACTCTGATGATTTGTGGCCTTATTTTCTGCAATTATTGAGAGCTCAATTACTACTTTAAATAATTTAAATATTAAGATCTATTCTTAGGTTGTGCAGATTTTCAAGAATTGTCATTTCAGATTTTGCTACGGTTCCTTGATTAACTTGAATATATGGCCTTCCTTTCAGCGGAATATCATTTTGAATAAAATCAATCTAAAAGAAAAAATGAAACTGCATTTACATCATTATGTGATTCAGGTATTAGATCCATACAGAGTGAAGATCCCAAGTGTGTCTCATGTATGCAGCAAACATAATCTTTCAGCATCTTGCTCTAAATACTTGTTCACTACTAGATTCATACATGTTTTGGAATGTTTATAATTACTAAATACTCCGTCTTATCTTGCAATATGGGAGAGGAAGCAGAAAAACAAAGTCAGTATTTCAAACTGAAGAATGAATGGATTTCTCTTCAATATTACTAACTTGAGAGGTGTACAATTAAAACTAAAAAGAAAAAAAATGTACATATTGTAGCTTTCTGATTTCTAATGAATAGAATATACAGCTCAAACTATTTTAATTTTCATGTGAACAACATCATATTTATCTTGTAACCATTTTAGTTAACATTTGGGGACCTAGGATTGCTCTTCCATAAGCAGCAGGTAGTGATAAGAGCTTCTTAGTTTTTCCCACATAAGCCCTTTTGGTGAAGTTATTGTAGTCATTAGCTTCAATGGCATCTAATATCTGCCTATACAATAACAAAGAGGCCCAAACTGGCCATCTACTAGCAGAGTTGAGCTCTGAAACTCCTTTCTCTGCCTCATCAAAAAACATCCTTGCTCTCTTTATTTGGCCCTTCATGAAATTCCGCCACTTGTCAGTAACTCTCCCACTAAAAATGTCATCGTCTGATAGGCCAGCTTTTGCCAATTCATCTTGTGGAAGGTATACTCTACCTCTTCTAGCACTACAATGATCAAGAAAAAAAGTTATTAGATAAAATATAGCTTTGTAAGAGTTCTGTTGAATGCTAAGGGGCCAAAATAGCTAAGAAATAGTACTGAAGCTTTTTTTTTTTTTTTTTTTCTGAAACTCTAGCAAACCATTCTCATTTGAAGTTCCAAAATATTTAGTTATAGTTTTACATGGCTAGTATAACAAATATTACTGGAAAGGAAGAGTATATAATTTTTTGGGTTAAGAAGATATCAGTTTGATTTGAAGATTTCCTCCTAATTCCATCTCAAATTATAGAGAACTGAATTACATGCTATACTATATCAAGTTGAATAGTAGTATCAACATAATTTCTTCTTTTTATTCCTTTTTTTTTGTTTCATTCCTTTGAATTGAGTTTTGAAGTATGAAGTTTAGGTATCATATTCATACTCAAATTACAAGGCGTAATTTTCACTTTGCTATTGATTTTAGATTCAAATTAAAGGCATTGTTGGTTTGAAAGAACCTTACTCTTCTCCAACGTCTCTGAGAATGTTGGTAAGCTGATTTGCAATCCCAAGAGCTAATGAAGCATTGTAGACGCTCTCTGTAGAAGCCTTTGATTCTGGTGCTATTCCCATTACAGGAACACTCATGAGACCCACTGTCCCAGCAACATAGTAGCAGTAAAGGTAAAGTTCATCAAAGTTATTGTATCTTGACTTTCTCAGGTCCAACCTCATCCCTTCTATCATGTCCTTAAAAGGCTATTCAAAAACACAATTCAATTTAAATAAGATCAGTTTAAACACATGAGAGTAAGTAGCCCCTATTGTTGCCATGTAATTTATACACAGTTGGGAACTAGATACTCTGATTTTCAGGGTCTCATAGATAGAAGATGCATTTGCACTTGTAGCATTGAAACAGCTGTTTTGGAATATGAATGTGATTTTGCCTCTTTTACATGTTTGAAAAGACATTAGGCTAATGTTTCCAATGGAAAAATAATGGTGAAATGTGATTTCAGTAGGAGCAACTCTTCTGTGACTTCTGTATTGGATTAAGAATTTTATATTAAGTTTTTACTACCAACTTGCTTTTGATATATAAATTTTCAAACATATAACACTTTACATCGTATTTAATTTTGACTAAAATTAATAATGTAAATGCAAGATCATCCAAGACGCAAGCACTTAAACACGCAATGATCTTGTTATGGAACTTATTCAGTGCGTTTGATTTTTCCGTTGTAAAAGTGCTTTCAATGGAAGGAACACATTGTTGCTGTAAAAAGTGATTGAGATTCACTTTCAAATTAATTATAACTATTTATATATTATTGTCACGTGCTGAGCTTTTCAAGTTGTACAACTAACAAGCACTTTGGTCATCAGCTAGCAACTGTAGTCCATTTAGGTATTTTATCTGAAGGATTGACCTAAAGTAGAAGTATTTTATCAGAAGGGAGCTAGTTGTATGATGTTTAGGGCGTTGAGCAGCATTATTTTCCTGGTTGACTAGTTTGGATTCTGATGCAAAAGGTTTCCCTTTTTCACTTGTTAAGTTATACCAAACAGGGAAAGATAGTGTGTGTAGTTTTATTTTGGAATTGAATAATACTGAATCCATTTCATTTCAACAACTGTGAAAGTAGTTTTTAAGTTTTGAGTTTACGCTTAACTTACTTTAACATGTAAGTAAGCGTAAACATAATAGTCGGCTTAATTTGAAACTCCAGTTTTGGGCATATGATCATGTGGTTTACCTGTATATCAACTGGGTACCTAGAGACAGTATCTGAGAGAGCAGCATCATACATATCATAAGGACGTCCTTCAAAGACATCATTTAATCTTTGCTCCCATCTGTCCAACGCCTTTGGAGTTATGTGTGATGCGTTAGGACCATCCACTAGTTCATCTGTTCTTCTACACCACACTGCAATTCACAAATACTAATCAATTTCAAAAAATCAAATAAAATAAATTAATTAAATGGGACCACAATTTCTCATTGCAGAATTGGGAGAATCACACGTACAATAAATGGCCCATATGGCTTTTCTGCGTTCTTCGGTCATTAATTGTGTGCCTGAGATTTGTAGTTTAAAGAACCGATCAACATGACAACATCATGTTACTCACAAACATTAAATAAACCAACAACAGCATATTACTAATAAACATTAAATAATCCACTAAATATCTCGCATGCTATTTTTTATACCTATATCACCATGAAGAAGTGTAGGGATAAATGTGAAAATAATTAGTAGCAAAAGAAGAACATGGGGCTCTTGACCCTTGCCGCGTTAGAAATAAAAAGTCCTTTTAATAGTTATATTTTGCAGAAAAGTGTTGCAAAACTGAGTAAAAAGAGATCCCTCTATTATCTTACAAAAAAAGGTTAAAAGGTGTGTAGTTTAAACTATGTAGGGGTTATCAAAAAAAAAAAAAAAACTATGTAGGGGTTACTTATCAATTAGTCAATCATTATGTTTCTTAGTTAAGAAATTAATATAATAAGGACTTTAAACAACGTAGTACAAAAAATCATTGGAACCAATGAATGAGGTAAGCCTGAAAAGGGCCTAAACAATGCAGGCGTTACTATAAAGCAATTAGTCAATAATCAATTATTAAGTCTTAATCATACTACTGATGACTTAGGAACTTAAAAAAATAAACAGAAATTTCATTGGAACAAGGGACAATGAGTGTGAACAGCCAAAAAAAAAAAAGGCCAAAACAACCGTCAAACTCGAATATGCAATTTTTTGAGATGTTCTGCCAAAACGTTCTCAAAATGTTCCAAACGCAAAAAAATTGGTTAAACGAGATTTTATTTAAAGCTATTTCCAAGCATTTCGCTTTTGAAATAAAAAATTCTAAACATAGTTCACTTCACAAATACTAAATTTTGACTCAAATTAATTTTATAAAATCAAAATTAATTAAAAAAAGAAATAGAAAGAGAAAGAGGAGAGAGAGAGTACCCAGATAGAATGTCTTGGCATACTCAGCACAAACTTGACCACACCTATCATAAGCAGAACTCAAGAGATCCCCATTGGTGAGTAAATCAGCCTGAATTGGCTTATCCAAATCCAAATTCAAACCTCTCTTTGAATCCCTAATTTTCTGTTCTTTAACCAAAGCTGCTTGCTTCATCACAACTTCATAGACCATTTCCTCTGAAGATCTTGAACAAGGTTCTGCCACAACACTTGAAAAGCTAGCAAAACTAATTCCACTAAACCCTTTCCTCTGACTTCTCCCTCCTCTGCCTCCAACTCCCATTAAGGAAATAGCATTCTCTCTGGGTCCATTACTCACCCAAAGAAGAACACTAGACATCTCAAAAAGTGAATAAGAGTGAGAGAGAGAGAGAAAGAGAAAGAGAGAAAATTGAGTTGAGTAATAATGACTTTGAGGATCTTATATGTTTGGAAGAAAATTTATGGGATTGTGAGGTTGTTACAAGTTTTGGGAGGTGCCCACTATTAATTAATTAATTAATTTTTGTGAGGATATGGGGGAAAATGTGATTGGAAGGCTAGTGTAAAAGGCAATCTCTGAAATTGTTAGGAATATGCTTCTCAATCAACCTTAGCTAAGACATGTGGAGTGTATGGACGGCACTCTTGTAATCATGAACTTGCACAATTACTTGTTTGTCTTTAATGTAGGACAATTCTTTCCCTTTCTTTATTATCTCTCTCTTCAATGTTGTTTTTATGTGTTCCAACCATTTTGTTTTCTTTGTGTGGTATATTCCTAGCTACATCTCACTCCGTTTTTTAATATAAACCAAGCAAAAAAAAAAAAAAGTAGTAACTACTTCACACTATTCATTAAAAAAAGTTAATTAATCTTATTTTCTTATCTTATTTAAAAATTAATTTGTTATTCTAAATTATCCTTTTTCATATATATATATATATATATATATATATATATATATATTAATCTCTCTCCACCCTAAAATAACTACAATAAATACTTAAGTGAATTAAATAAAAAGTGTCTTAAGTATGTTTTCATAAATATGATAAAGGTAGTTTTAAACTTGATCAATAGAAATCAAGAGATACATATTTATAAGTGTAACATTTAGGGATGGCACCAGTGAGAGCGAATTCACCCCAATTTTCTTCATGTCTTCATCTTCACTCCCCATCATGGGAATACTTTTCCTCGTCCCTGTTTCCCACCTCCGTACGGGTCCCTACAAGGTCTTTGCAGATATATTAAAGGGTAAATGATATGTAGTATCATAAAGACGTTATTTAAAAATTTAAATGTAATAAAAATATATTAGAAAATGTAGCTTTTTATATTTTCAAAAAATAAAATAATATACACTTATAATTATTTTTTTACTAATAACCTTAACAAAAGCCCTAAAGACATTGTTTATCAAAACTCATATTAAAAAATTAAAATAATGCCAAAAAATAATAAAGAATAAACTTATCGACTAGAAATAACAACTAGAAGAAAGAAAAAATAATAATACCAATTTTTTTTTGCAGTAAGATCAAATATCAAATTTAGAATTTCATTGTTTCAATTTTCAGTTTAGAATAGGTAAAAGGTATTTATATTATTTTTTTAATTTTTTAATAAATAAAATACTATATTAACTCACTAATAATATGTATATTTATTATATGGGGGAGGGGATTTTGTTCCCATCTCCGTCCTTACTAAAAAGTTCTTCGATCACGAGTCTCCAAAATGGGACAATTCCCACGAAGATCCCTAAATTCAAGTGGTGATTGTCGTGCCTAATAATATTTAATATCATATATGTATTTACTCTAGTCTTTTTAGTTTGTTTTGTTGTTTAAGATCTTTACATACATACTAGGAGTATTAAAAAATATTAATTACGTAATCTTTTAATTTATTATGCTTAATTTGAGTAAAATACACTCATTTATATAGTTAATCATTTCAAAAAATTTTAACACTATTAATATGTAGTCGCATACATTAATGTGTTTTTTGGAGGAAGAGAAAAATTGGGAGAAAAGAACTATAAGAGGAAGAAAATAGAAAAAAAATTGAGTTATTTAATTGAATGGTAAACTGAAAGGAAAGAAAATTAGTAGTATAAATTATCTATTTTGTCTCTACTTAGAAAAACGTGACAACCTCTAAAAGAAGGCATTGGAGGAAATTTTTCCTCCCAAAATTCGACTTTATTATTATTTAAGAGAAAAACTATTTAGTGGGCTCGACAATAACATTTTCTTTCCTTCCATTTTTCTTGTAAAACCAAACACACAAAAAATTACTTCTCCTCCTTAATTCTTTTCACTCAATTTCTTTCCTTCCATTTTCTCTAATTTTAAACAATACCTAAATGAGTGTATATGTAGATGGAAAAAAAAAAGAATGGAAAGAGTTTTTAAATTATAAATTAAAATAACAATACTTTTTGATAAAATTTTAAGGGTTAAACAACAAAATAAAAAGAAAACAAGATGTATCTTCATTGTAATTTTGAATAAATTTTTTTATCTATAAATTCTTTAACCATTACTTTAAAACAATAATTAACAAAACTCATATAATAAATGACATGACAGAGAATAGAAACACAATGTAAGGAAAAATTAAAGAATATAATGACATATACCAGATGGATTAAATGTTACTTGCCAAATTGGTGGTAACCATCACTGTCTCACACTCTCACATGTGTCAATGTGAAGGGTTGTAAAATTGGATATGTATAATTGTCATCACAACCCATACACAATACACATGACCTGTTTCAATTCTAAAAGGGTATCAAAATTTAGGGTACGTTTGAATATCCATAGAAATTTCATTGGGATCTCTTGAAATTTATGATTACAGATTTCAATGCTTCAAACTTAAAAAAAAAAAAAATTATTATTTGTCGTTTTCTGTTTGCAAACGAGTATTCAAACATACTTTTAATATGTAATTATTTGCGGGATATCAATTTTTGATTAATATTGTCTAATTGAACTTCTTTTGTGTGGATAAGTATATATACTTTTAACACATTAATTTGTTTTCTCGTTAGGCAAGAAGATTAAGGATGTGCTAGGTCAGTTCAGAAAGTTAACATTTGTTTTTGAAAAATGCTAATCAGTATTTTTAGAGTACTTATTAAAAATATAAAAGGCACACCAAGACCCTCAAGATCGAGAAAGAGATTAGTTTTCTATTAAAGAGGTTCAATTAATTTGTTAGAAGAAAAAAAAAGAAAAATATATTTATGTATATATTTTGTGTGATATAATTTTTTTTAAGTATATTTTATGAATTGTGATATATTTTTATAACATTACACAAAATAATTTCATTAGGGCTGAAAATTGATTTTTTTAACATTTGAAAAAACTAATATATACAAGATTTTATTCTTATTTTTTTACAAATGGAAGCATAAGGTTTGGGATTTAAATTCAGTGTCTCTAAATTATGTCTTCATTTATGTCTCATGAATAGAATGTCCCTACGTCATTAAAACATTCTACTAGAGTCTAATGATTCATATGAAAGGGTTAGAGCTTATCACTCATAATTTCTTTCTCAATTATAGAGTGTGGAGCTTGTGTATATGCTTCTTTTTTTCAACCCTTGGTAGTCATACTTAGATTAAGTATAGCTCCAAATTCTAAAATCCGAACCAAAAGCAGAATTTAGAATCCAAACAAAGGTTAAATTTTTTAAAAAACTATATATATAAATTTGAGCTGGTAAAATAGGTCGGCTCATTAATGCTAGCCCGAATAACTGATAAAATGGGTAAGTTTAGGTATTTTAAATTCAATCCTAAATAGAACTGAGCCTTTTTAGTCCGTCTTACAAAAGCCCAAAAAAAAGTGGCTTGAGTTCAAAAACCCCACAAATTCGGGCTACCTGGCCGAATAAATTTTTTCCAAGAAAAATGCTACACTAGTTTAAAAAATTACTTATTAGTCCATAATTCACACAAGCCATCACAAGATAAAAAAATTGAGAATGAATAAAGAAAAAAGTTAAATAAGAGATATTTTTTTGTTGTAAATAGTAAAAGTTAAACATAGAAAGATTTAGAGCAATATTTTCAAAACAATTTTTTTTTAAAAATTAGATAAATTTAAATAATATGTGAAAATTATGTTATTTTTTACGGAGAAACTTTTTTCAAACACAAAATTAATAATAATAAAAAATGTTTTTAATGTAATGTTAGAAAAAACTTAAAATTTCAAAAAAAATGTACTATCCAAAAAAGTCTGATACCCGCATAAAATCAGGTTAGATATCTAAAATAAAGACTTAAATAAATATGAATCTTTTTAGTCTAAACCAAAAAAACTTATCATCTAAACATACGAAATTCTATAGGACCGAGTAGCCGGTTTTGACATTTTTATTATAAATGTGCGGAGAGAAAGTGGTATTTTTTTTTGTAGCGACTAGTATAACTCTTTCGTGTACAAAAAATTATAGAAAGAGAAAGAGAAAAAAAGAATACAGGTAAATATAATATAGCAAAGAATACTAAAATTATGATATATACCTGATGGGTTAGACTTAGATGTTAATTACTTGCCAAGTTGGGGGCAGAAATGTGAATAGGTTTAAATTAGATGTGTGATTGCCATCACCACACATCTACACGAAGTGTTTGAATTCTATTTAATTTGGGCCGTTAAATTTTGATTAAGAGAAATCATAATTATACACCCCAAATTCGGAGTATAGGGGTATATATAAAAAGATAAAGATACAAAAAATAAAAAAATATTTAAGATGATATAGTAGAATAGTGATGTGAACTTTATGTAGGTAAGAATAATTGTTCTCGTTAGGCAAGATTAAGATTGTGTTAGATCAGTTAACGAACTTAAGATCTTGGTTGGAGGTTTTATCAGTTTGCCTACTTTATTTGATTTTTTGAAGGAAAATATAATTACAGTTCAACACTTAATATTATATCTCCTCAACGTGAAAGTCTTGTTATTATTTTTTGCGTTTGTAGCCAAATTATTCCATTAATACATACTGACAAAAAACTGTTTTTAATTTAATATTATGTTAACATTTCAAGAATATTAAAAGAAAATTATATTTTTTTAGTAATTGAAATCTAAATAATTTTCATAGACGCTCTTCAAAAATTGTTATATCAAAATTAATTTTAGAATAAATATTTACAAATATATGAACTAATATTCAAGTTTATTTTCAACCAAATAATTTTATAAAAATAAATTTAATTTGAAATGCGTTTGCAAATTTATTCATATTAAACCTCATTTCCTTCCAAATCATATTATATACCGGAACAAGTGAGTTGGCGTAATGATACACGACCATAAAAAAGAATTATGGTTCGCATGTTAAAAAAAATCATTTAATAGGACAAGTTTATTTACATTTAATTAGTCTTTAATTTTCACCATCTTAGTCATGTAACTTAGTTAGTGAGCACAGAAATGCGTGTAAGAATACAAAATTCGATTTTCAATTAATGTACTTTCTAATAAACCAAGAAAATTAGTCTTTTCACCATAATAATAAGACAAGAGACACATGAAAATAAAAAGTCGTATTTAGGACATTTTTGTTGTCTCATAAATATGACACAAACAAGTTCCTCCTTAAATATGAACCTAATATTATAATCAATTTATTATTGAATGAGGTTATTGACTCTTTATTTTATTTACTGACATTCTTTTTTAATTAGTTTCATAATATTTATATTTCATAATTTAAATTTATTGGTTTGAAATATATTTTAAATAAAAAAAATATTTACAAGAGAATAACAATAAATAAATTAAAGTGACAATTGCTTCACTAATTTTTATCACTTAACGATAAGAGAATAGATTCAGCCAACAAGAAGCAGATTTTCGCATCCTAGATGAGATTTTGTCTTAGATCTATTTATATTATTATGAGAGAAATTAAAGAGACAGTATCGAACATATGCATATGATTAAGATTTTACACACTTGGCCTCCGATTTTAACTGAAACGAGAGAGAGTATGTTTAGATTTAAGTTTTTTAAATTCAGTTTCAACTTAACTTTAAGAAATTAAATTGTTTTTTTATGTTTTGTATCTCGTAAAAAATGATTTGGAGTTAGAGACAGACAAACAAAGTTGAACGGAATTCGGACTGAAATCTAAACACACACCAATATAGTCAAAGTCCCTCTTTTTTTCAAAGGATTTTGCTATCCATGGCCCTAAAGGCAATGATTAAACAACCTATAAATAAAAATTTGGTGTTGAAAAATGTAAAATATTTAATGCAGTAAAATTATTTTTTATTTGTTTTAAATGCAAAGTTTACATTCGTGGGTTGCTTAACTATTGCCTTAAGGGCAATTGATAGCAAAACCCTTTAAAATCTTACGTTACTTCCTGACTTAGTTTTTTATAGGCCGTTTTAATCGTTGGTACTATTATCTTCTTTTAATAAAATGTGTATATAACACGTTAAGTGATATATTAAACGTTATGAAACCAACAAACGATATTGTTTTATTTAAACATTAGCCAAAATACAATAATATTCTTAATTAAAACGGGGTTGTTTTGTTATTTATGTGGCATTTAACGTGACATACAAACACATTTCGGTAAGAGGAGATAATGCTAAACACCAAAATAACCTAAAAGACTAAATTCGGAACTAATAATGGTACTAAATGATAAACAATTATTTTACCTATTTTTCAACCTAATCCCATCATTATTAGTGACGGAATCGAGTCCATCATAAAAATTCGTCGCTATTTTTGATATTTTTAGTAGTGTTTTAAAAAATTAAGAACTAAAATGTTATATATTTATGAATTTAAAGATTATTTTAATCATTTGTTCTAACTGAAACTAACTGATTTAAGGCTTAATTATACTTTTAGTTTTTCATGTTTTTAATTTTTATAAATTTAGCCCCTCAAGTTTTAATTTCGCGATTTTGATCCTTAATGTTATCAAAAGTTACAAATATTACTATTTCATCCGTCTCTGTTAATTATTTAACAGGCAAAGAGGTCACTTCATGTATAAAAATCATTTAAGTTATTTTTTTAAAAATAAAAAGTAAAATTTTTAAATTATTTAAATTATTTGAAATTTTTTAAAATAATGTATTATATACTTTTAAGTTTTTACTTCAACCTAATGTGGAAATTATTTTTTTCTTTTGTTTTTTTTTCAAAAATAACTTAAGTGATTTTTTTTAAATGAGTTGACCGCTTTAACCGTTAAATAATTAATAGAGATAAATAAAAGGGTAACAACTTTTAATAATATTAGGGATCAAATTTGCGAAATTGAAACCTAAAAAACTAAATTCACAAAAATTAAAAACATGAAAACCAAAATTTGCAATTAAAGCTTAATCTAATAAAATCAGAGTTATCCATCACACAAGCCTTCATCCACCTAATGTGTTTAGGTGTAGGAATAGGACCATGCATATTTAAACAATACTATACAATTTCTTCTTTTAATTTTATGGGTATAGAAGATTAATATTTTAAGCATAAATAAATTTATCCTTTCAATTAGTCTCTTTTAATTTGAATTGCTGGATTATTATAATGCATCTCTACTACTACCAATACTCTTCTTAGTATTCACTTTCTTTTTTAATGCCTTGCAAGAAATTAAATGCAAAAAAATATTTGGTTTAGCACATATATATGTTATCATTAATATAACTCATTATAAGAAGTTTTGCATATAGTAAATACTTGTAGATATAGGGCTGATAGCATCCTATTCTTCTTCTTCTATTAAACAAATTAAAATGAAATTTGGTGCGTACTTGGATTCAAGATACGAGAATGATGGTTCGGTGAACTTGGGGATACTCCGAGGTACTCCGCCGAGGAGCAGGTGGTACCTGCAAAGACTCCGATGCTCAAATTAGTGATGGGTCTAAGAGTGTAGAGTTTTTAGGGTTAGATGGTCATACCTGGTTTTACCCTATTGTTCGGTATTTATACCTTTTGGGTTGGCGTTATCACGCTGGAGTGGGCCGCCGTTATGGGCCCAGTTGGCTATCGAGCCACCTGGAAAGCCGGGTATGGAACCCGGGATGTAGGTACGCAACAGTTGCCCCCAAGCTGGCAAGTGGCAAATGTCGGTTGCCTAGGCTTTAAGTCGGATATTTCCTGTTATCCCGGGTTTGTTCCTCTACCTTAGGCTTTTGGTCAATGAATTTACTTTTGAATTCGTCTTGACACGTGTCCGGATCCTAGTGGGTTTGGACCCTTCATCTTTGGCGCGCTGTCGTCACAGGGAAAGAAACTGTCATTTCAAAGGTCGCGTCTTTTGGTTTTCCTTTTAAAAGTACTTTTCGTTTTCTTTTCTATCATTTTTCTGCTTTCTTTCCTACCATCTGCTTTCTCTGCTTCCTGGTTTGTGTTTTCCCTCCCCTTACCGTCAATATTCGTCGGAATCTCCAGGGTTCTCCGGAATTTATTCTACTTCAAATTAGGTAATGGTTGTTTCCTCTTCTCACTCACTCCTAGGGTACCGTCGTTTATTTCTGGTTTGGGGTTTTTGGTTTTTGTTGTTTTTTTTTTTTGCAATGCTGCGGCCATGGAGGGTCGCATCTCACTTGATTTCAAGGGGGTTACGTTACGGACGTCCCTTATACGACTCCCGTTAGTTTTGTTGGATCAAGTTAGGATCTTGGAGCCGTGGGAGGCCGAAAGGAGATGCCTTTCGTCTCAGATGCTTTCGCTGTTCTTTTTGTTCTTTCTGTTCTTCCTGTTCTTCTCGTTCTTTCTTTTTGATTTCTAGTGTGTAGTCTCTTATCTCTCTCTCTCTCTCTTTTTTGTAGCCCGGGAGTATGTCTCCTCCTCCTGCTTTAAGTTCAAAAATTTCCCAAAAGGATAAAGGAAAGACTGTTGTTGGGTCTTCTGGTGCCTCTCCACCTGCTGTTCCTGAAAAATGGGTGGACATTAAATGCATCCAAAATTGCCTCTGGGTTGATGAAGGAGTCTTGGATATTCCTTCTAGTGTAGAAGATAAGGAAGATCATAAAATTATTGAAAACGATTGGCGGTCCTGCTTCGGTGTTTATCCTGCCCATACTCGTGCCAGGGGTAGAATCGTGACAGAAAAGGATGTAAATCCAGCCGACACTTACAAGATGATCCCGGTAGACGAAAACGAGCGTGTGTGTTGTCCCGCCACAGAGCACGAAAAACCTTACATCATGGTGTACCATGGTCTTTTCAGCTAGATTCGCGTTCGTTTTCCCTTTTCCATATTCCAAATGGAAGTTTAAATTATCTCCAAGTGGCCCCTACGCAACTTCTCAATGGGTGGGGTTTCCTTCAAGCTTTCGAGACGTTTTGCTGGGCTCAGGGGTGGCATTACTCCTCCTCCTTATTCCGTGTGTTGTTCCAACCATATCGGAAGGATAAGAAGAAAAAGGAGTGGATTTTGCTTCGTCAGAGTGATAATCCTTCCTTGTTTACCTGCTACGAGGAGTCTTTAAAAGACTGGAAACACGGCTATGCCAAGATAATCCCTCGTGGTGAGGTCACCTTCTGGCGAGATAACAAGGGGAGGGATTTATTTCCGCTATATTGGAGTGAATCTCATTATAACCTTCCGCAGCTTTCTGAGTCCAGTTTGTTAGGGTTCTTAGAGGAAGAAGACCACTCTACATACCGGAAGCTTTGCACCTTCGTTGGGGAACGTAACTTCCCTATTCATTGCAAAGATGTGGTCCATGCTAAATTTCGAGACCAACAGAAACGTTGTCTGGGTGAGTGAGTGACTGATTTTGATGTTTTATTTCTAGATTTTGTTTACCGACATACCTTATTTCTTGCAGCCGAGATCATGAATGCCTATTTCGCCCGTTACGAGCGTTTTAAGGGCAAGTCCAAGAAAGGTGGTAGTTCTCGTGCTGGCCCCAAAGTGCCAAAGAAGTCGGTGGAGAAGCCTGCGAAAGTGCCACCGTCTTCTGCGCCGGTTACTGAAGAAGCTCCGACGCCTGATATCCCGGCGTCTCCTCCACCCGCAAACATCCCGGTATCGGACTTTGTTGATTTGAGGGATGATGACGAGGAGGAGCAGGATGAGGAACCGATCGTTTTTCGTCGTAAGCGATAAACGATTGAAGAGGATGTCGAAGTGGACTCCCAAGCACAGGCTAAACGTGCTAAAAAAGGGAAAGAAAAAGGTAAACGACATATCCCTATCTCTGTATTATCGGGGTCGTATCTAATTCTGACATTCCTTTCTTACAGTTGTCGAAGATGTTGACGTTTCTTAGGGACGACCATTTACGCCTAGGTGGCGTGGAAAATGGAGGGGGATTTTCGAGGGGATGGTGACTCCTCAGGTCAGCTTTATGCATCCTCCGGATTTCTGGTTCAATACTTCAGCCGAGACTTTCGAGGTACTTTTATTTATTGCTGTATTTTTGTCTATTGATGTTGAGGGTTTCTCAACGTATTGTGCTCATCCGGGATTCTTTATTTCTGCAGGCTCGGTGCGAATGAATGAAGTGCTGGGTTGGCATTATGCATTCGTTTCTGAACGACCTCAAGCTCGAGGCTGAGGGAGTGTTGAAGGCCCCGGTTTCCCAGAAAGATAACGACATTCTGAACCAGCGGGTGGCGGAATTAGAGGAAGATGTCGGGATCTGGAGAAACAGTTGGAGCGACAACAGCTTGGCTCCGCTACTCAGAAAAGCGAGCTTCAGGCTCGAATAGATGGACTGTCCCGGGAGGTTGATGATGCCCGTGAAGAGGTTGTTCGCAAGAATGACCTCTGGTTTGCTACTGAGAAGAAGCTCAAGGCTTCTCTTGATGCTTCTGAGAAAGAACAAGCCGCGCTTATTAAGACCAGGGCGGCTCTAACCACCGAGGTGCATCAACTCCGCCGGGAGAAGATTCTGCTTGTGGAGAATTTGAAGTCTCAGTCCCGGATTGCCGAGAATGCCCAGAAGGAGGCGGATGCTTTAAGGGAGGACTTTAATGGCATTAATTATGACGCCTTCTGCAACTGCCTCCAACAAGTTATGTTGCTAAACCCGGGGGTGGAGCTGAACCTTCGGGGTCTGTGTGTGGACCATGTGGTGGCGGAAGGCGTCCTCACCGACATCTGCCAACCTAGTGATCCTCGCACAGTGGACTTATCCAACCCGGAGCTGAAGGTTTTCGACCCTTGGGCTCCGTTTGTTGCGGCGGATTCGGAAGAGACTGAAAGTGACGTCCGGGATGAACATGTCGGGGTCCCGAGTGATGTTCCCGGAGGCGAGGTCGTGGAGCCAGCTCCCGATGGCGCAGACGGCGAGGTGAAAACTATAGTTGTAGTGCCGCCTCCTGGCCCTTGAACTATATTTTTTTTTTTGTATCTTTCATTTTCTATGATCGTCGACCTCTTGTAATTTAGTACCTTTATTTAATGGAGGAGTTTTGACATTTGTTATTCCTTGGCTGTTACTCATTTAATAAGTTTTAACAAAGTGACATAGTTTTGTTGGGGACGCGTGTCCTATCCCGGGGCACATGGTGATTATGTGGGACGGAGCCCTTCCGGGTTTTAGGTCCTGGTGGAGCATGTGCCCTATACCGGTGTTTTAAAATAGTTTTAATGGGGACGGATCCCTCCCAGATCTTAAGTCCTGGTGGGGCAAGTGCCCTATGCCGGTGTTTAAAATAGTTTTAATGGGGACGGATCCCTTCCAGGTTTTAAATCCTGGTGGGGCAAGTGCCCTATGCCGGTGTTTAAAATAGTTTTGATGGGGACGGATCCCTTCCAGGTTTTAAATCCTGGTGGGGCAAGTGCCCTATACCGGTGTTTAAAATAGTTTTGATGGGGACGGATGCCTTGCAGGTTTTAAATCCTGGTGGGGCAAGTGCCCTAAGCCGGGTCAAGTTCCATCGCTTGATGTCGGTCGTTACCTCAATGTTAAGTAATTAAAAATGTAAGGGAATCTTTCAAGAATAAGATGCATAAATAAGGATTCTTATTAAATCAGATCATTGGGGCCTCGTTAAAACCTGTAACAGTAAAACCCTCCTTAGGGATAAAATCTGTTCCAGGAAAAAGAGTACCCCCTGTTTACAATCAATTATTCAAATGTTACAAACTTAGCTGTAATAACGCCGAAGATCTGCGGCATTGAAGGTGCGCGGGATTTCCTTCCGGATTCTAGCGCATAAGCTCCGGCATTCATTGCTATCCTAATTCGGTAAGGTCCTTCCCAGTTCGCGGCTAACTTTCCTTCGCTTGCATTCTTGTTCCCGATGCTTGCCCGTCTGAGTACTAGATCTACGATCTGAAAACTCTTTTTGTGGACTTTCAAGTTGTAACGTTGGGCGACTTGTTGCTTCCTGGAGAGTTCTTTGAGTCTGGCGAGTTCTCTCACTTCATCAATAACGTCCAGTTCTTCCCGAAGCCTTTGATTATTGTCCGAGCTGGGATAGGTAACTCTCCAAGTCGGGTTTCCAATTTCCACCGGGATTACAGCATCTGTTTCGTAAACCAGCTTGAATGGAGTTTCTCTTGTAGAGCTATGAACATTTGTGCGATGTGCCCATAACACTTGGTACAAATTCTCGACCCAGTTACAGCCTGATATCTTACACCGTTTGCGTAACCTTTCGACTATCACTTTATTTGCAGCCTCTGCTTTCCCGTTGCTTTGTGGGTGGGCTACGCTGGCGAAGTGATGTTTTATTTGAAGACCAGCTAGAATTTTGCGGAATCCCCTGTCTGTGAACTGGGTTCCATTGTCGGTTACCATTGCCGCCGGGATGCCGAAACGACAAATAATGGTCCTAAAGACGAAGTTTTGCGCTCTGGCAGAGGTTATTGTGGAAGACGGCTCAGCTTTGATCCATTTAGTAAAGTAGTCCACTGCTACTAATAGGTGCTTCAACTGGCCCGGTGCTGTGTCGAATGGTCCCAGCAAGTCCAGGCCCCATGTATAGAAAGGCCATGGAGATGACATAGAGTGGAAGTTTGCTGCTGGTAGGTGCCCAAGAGGGGCGTGTAACTGGCAAACGTCGCAGGTCTTGACATGTGTTACAGCATCGGCATTCATGGTTGGCCAATAATATCCCGCTCTCAAGGCTTTTCGAGCTAAAGATTTACCTCCGCCATGAAGGCCACAACTTCCTTCATGGATCTCAGCCAGTATATACCAAACTTCTGTTGGGCCGATACACTTCAGCAACGGGACAGAGGCTCCCCTTCGATATAAATGTCCCTGTACCAGGCAGAACTGGGCTGCTTTTTTTACTATCTTGCGCGACTCATTAGGATCTGTTGGTAAGAGACCTTGGGAAATGTACTGTTGAATTGGGGTTCGCCAATCGTTGACTTCTATTTGGAGAACGATACACGGACTTGACAATGTTTCTTCGATAACTGACCTTGCATTATTGACATTCTTTGTACTTGCCAGTTTCAATAGTATATCTGCTCGGTGGTTCTGTTCACGGGGAATGTGTTGTATTTTGAAGCCGGATAAACCTTGCAAGCTTTCTTTTACCTTAGCCAGATACTTCTGCAGAATAGGTTCTTTAGCCATATAGTCGCCTTTTATTTGTGACACCATTAACTGGGAGTCCGAGCGGATTGTGATGACGCTGGCCCCCAGTTCCTTTGCCATCCTAATCCCCGCCAAACAGGCTTCGTATTCTGCCTGGTTGTTGGACGTCCGGAATGCGAATTTCAACGAATACTTGACTGCTATTCCATCCTCGTTTTCGATGATCACCCCGGCTCCGCTCCCCTTTTCATTAGAGGATCCATCGACATGGACTATCCAGGCGCCCGAGATCGATGGACCGGGGTGCGTCATTTCTGCCACGAAATCCGCTAAGGTTTGAGCCTTAATCTCCTGCCAGGGCTTGTAGGAGATATCATATTGAGTAAGTTCTATCGCCCAACTCATCATTCTCCCAGCTAGGTCAGGGTTGTGCAGTACTTGTCGGATTGACTGGTCTGTGCGCATAGTAATCGGGTGGCATTGAAAATACGGCCTCAGCCGCCTGAAAGTAATCAGCAAGGCATAGGCGAGTTTTTCTAACTTTTGGTATTTCAGTTCTGGACCCTGTAGAGCCTTCAAGATGAAATATACCGGCATTTGCACCTTGTCCGCTTCTTTCACCAACACTGCACTGACGACTTCATTAGTTATGGACAAATATACAATTAGAGTTCTACCTGGATCTGGGCGAGTTAGAACTGGAGGGTGCGCCAGCGTTTGCTTCAGCTCTTGGAAAGCTGTTTCACACACTTCGTCCCATACAAATTCTTCCTTATTACGCAACGCCTTAAACAACGACAGGCACTTCCTGGCAGATGTTGGAAGAAACCGGGATAGCGCTGGCATTCTTCCGGTCAGCTGCTGGACTTCGCGTATGCTTTTTGGGCTCGCCACTTCCAGAACTGCTTTACATTTGTCTGGGTTGGCCTCTATGCCCCTACTGGTTAGTAAAAACCCGAGAAACTTACCTGCCTCAACACCAAAAGTGCATTTGTCTGGATTGAGTCGCAAGTTGAATTTTCTCAATTGCAGGAAGACTTCTTCAAGATCGGTTACTGGGTCTTCTAGTGCATCGGTCTTGACTATAATGTCGTCTATGTACACCTCCAGTACACGCCCTATCTGTTCAGAGAAAACGAGGTTCATCATTCGCTGATACGTAGCACCTGCATTTTTTAACCCGAAGGGCATTACGTTGTAACAGTATACGCCGAAATCAGTGATGAAGGCTGTTTTCTCTTGGTCCTGTGGATACATGGGGATCTGATTGTAACCGAAGTACGCATCCATGAAAGACAACTATTTGTATCCCACAGAATTATCCACCAATTTGTCTATGCACAGTAAGGGAAAAGGATCCTTTGGACAGGCTTTATTTAAGTCTGTATAATCTGTGCACATCCGCCATTTACCGTTTGTCTTTTTTACCATGACTACGTTAGAGACCCATTCTGAATATCGAACTTCCCTGATGAAACCTGCTTCTAATAGTTTTTTCACTTGTTTCTCTATCGCTTCCGCCCTTTCAGGGCCCATACGCCTCTTCTTTTGAGCTACCGGGATGGCCCCCTTTCTCAACGCCAGCTTGTGGCAACAGATGTCGGGATCTAAGCCCGGCATATAGGATGGGGACCAAGCAAATAAGTCGATATTCCTTTCTAGGAGCTTGATGAATCTATTTCAGAGCTCGTGGGGTAAGGTTGCCCCCAATTTCATCATTTTAGATGCTTCACTGTCGATCTGAACCGAGATCAAGTCTCCTTCTGGTTAGGGCCTTTGGTATTCAAAGTCAGATCTGGGATCTAAGTTGAGCATGAGGACCCCGGATTCTTTCGGTAGATCCCTCCGTTGAAAAGATCTGTTTGTTGACGGTGAGTTTTCCTCACTCGGCGTTTTGGAGATTTTCAAACTTTCTTTATAACATTCCCTGGCTTCATCCTTATTGCCGCGTATCGTGATAACTTCCCCCTGATCTCCTGGAAATTTCATTGCCAATTGCAGAGTTGATACAGCCACGCCTAAAGCATTTAAGGTTGGTCGTCCTAAGATCGCGTTGTAGGCAGAAGGACAGTCTACCATTAGGAATTTCACCGGGACGGATCGGCGTGTCGGTCCATCGCCGAAGGCGCACGCCAATTCAACATAGCCTTTGGGCAGTATAGTATCTCCGGTGAAGCCGATTAAACTCCGGGGATGAGGGATCAGATCATTGGTTCCCAGTCCCATCTTTTCAAACAGGCTCCAAAAGATGATGTCCGCCGAGCTACCCTAATCCACGAAAATCCGATGCACCTTGATCCCGTCGATCATGGCGGTAATCACTAGCGGCTCATTCTCACGGATTTTCCCTACAGGCAGATCAGCCTTAGTAAATTATAAAATCACATCGGGCATAGGAGTTACCTGGGCGCAGTATTCCCTTTCATTCCTTGATCGTTTGGATTTGGTTTGATTCCCCCGGCTATGACATTGATCACGCCCCGTAATTGAGAACCGGACTGGGGGGGAGATCGGGATCGATTTGCTCTTTGGCCGACCTCATTAGTTCTCTGCCGTGGAGATTGTCCACGGCTCTCTCGTCCGGTGTTTCTGGGCGAATTACTTCGTTGTTGGCTGCGGGATTCCCGTCGAGGTTGAACGAATTCCTTCAGCTTACCCTGGCGTATCAGTCATTCGATTGCATCTTTTAACTGGATACATTCATTGATGTAGTGTCCATGATCCCGGTGATACGCGCACCACTTTTTCCTATCCCGGGATTGGCTCTCATCACGGGGGGACGTTCAGTCAACTCGGTATTCATCACCTCCTTGTAGAGCCTGGCCGGTGTGGTCAACAAAGGAGTATAGCTGTTGAAACTTCCCCTTGGTCCCTTGTCCTTCGATCTATTGTCAAACGAATTTCTTGGGTTTGAATTCTTGATTGTCAACTTGTCTTCGGCTTTGACTTGCAGAGGAATTGGGTTTCCGCTAGCTTTGGACTGCTCTTCAATCCGGATCCAGAACTCAGCACAGTCCTTGAGCTCCTCCATATTCAAAGGCTTGTTCCCAATGAGCTCCTGTTTAAAGAAACCGGGCTTTAAACCCTCCATCAGAAAGAACAGAATCATGTTAGGTGCGACATCCTTAACTTCCAAAGCTTCTTTATTGAAATGAATAATAAAATCTCGTAGGGGTTCTTTGTTGCCCTGCGTTATACTCTTCAGATGGTATTCAGACTTGAATTGCCTTTTACTGCTAGTGAAATGCCGGAGGAACTTACCTTTAAACATTTGCCAGCTCCCAATGGAATTAGATGGTAGTTCATTGAACCACCTGCCTGCTGCCTCGGTAAGTGTTAACGAGAATGCCCGACATGCCAATTGCTTGCGGATGCCTTGGAAAGTCACTATCCTTTCAAAATTTTGAACGTGCTAGTGGGGGTCTTTCGTCCCGTCATAGTCATCCAGCTTTTTGGCAAATTGAAAACCAACGGAGAGTTCCTGCGCCATGATATCCGGGGTAAAGGGATTTCTGCAATAACCCGATATTAGGTCATTATCTGCCACAACTTCGTTAAGGAACTGGGGATTAACCATAGGCTCCCGGCGCCTTTCATTCGCTATCGCCGGGTTCCTGTACACCTGTCCTCCGACTCTCAGGGCAAGTCGTGCCTCCGGCATAGGGTTTTGTGGTGGGATCGCGGGCGTAGGGCGAGATGTCAGGGGGCTGCCAGACTGGATGTCTGATCAGTGGAGGTGGTGGGTTTATGGGTTGCAACCGATTAGCCCGTTCAGCTTCTTCGCGCCTGTCGGCCTCCGCCCGGCGTCTCTCTTCCCGCAATTCTTCTATGACTCTAGCCTGTTCTTCTATGAGATGTGCCATTCGCCGGATTTCTTCAGGGTCCAGTGTGGGTTGCAGAACTGTTGGATTGCCCGTGGTTCCGGGACGTCTTCTACAAGTACCGATGCTCGCTGCCCATGAGGGCGAGGAGGGTGCGAAGCGCCTGGATCCACCGGACGAGGATCGTTGTGAACACTACGGTTGTTGTCGTCATACGTCTTTTGACGTGTACTGACCATCTCGACTTAAGGGGAGAGCGTTGCTTTTGGCAAGTTCCCCACAGACGGCGCCACTGATGCGTACCTGGATTCAAGATACGAGAACGATGGTCCGGTGAACTTGGGGATACTCCGAGGTGCTCCGCCGGGGAGCAGGTGGTACCTGCAAAGACTCCGACGCTCAAATTAGTGATGGGTCTAAGAGTGTAGAGTTTTTAGGGTTAGATGGTCATACCTGGTTTTACCCTATTGTTCGGTATTTATACCTTTTAGGTTGGCGTTATCACGCTGGAGTGGGCCGCTGTTATGGGCCCAGTTGGCTATCGAGCCACCTGGAAAGCCGGGTATGGAACCTGGGATGTAGGTACGCAACAAAATTTATACTCAAATTGAATAGAATTATGAGGTGTATGACTTATATACAAGGCTTCTCAAGAAGGAAAAGATTAACCAAAACTAACATCTCAGCATAACGGATTATAACATAAATAGCGGTTAGATGGCTCGAAATAACTAAGGCTATATAAACTCTAAAATAAAACAATTTAGTAGGTTAAGTCTAACTTAATACCCCTCAAAAGTTGAGAGATAAATACGTGAATGAGATAGTGTCTAATGTATGATTATTGTTTATTGATACATTTTATATTTAGTTGTGATAAAAATTAATTTTATTTTTACATAAAAAAACCGTAAAGAATACTACTATCCATAAATCCAGAAATAGTAATAAATACATCAAATATTTTCCTTATGAATCTAGGAGGGTAACTTTCCTAGAGGCTTAAGAGTATTTTTAGGTTGTCCAATGTATAAATTTGACACTAGTTGGGTGATGTCGGGTATGGACCAATCCCCAACCCGATTTAGATCGGACTAAAACATTTCCTTACCCGAATCAACCTGCTTTTTTTGAAACAAAATATAAATTTGACACTAGTTGGGTGATGTCGGGTATGGACCAATACCCAACCCGATTTAGATCGGACTAAAACATTTCCTTACCCGAATCAACCTGCTTTTTTTGAAACAAAATATATCAGTTTGGATCGGGTTGGTTAGGTTCAGAATTTGGGATAGACCCATTCACACCCTTAAGCTTTTTTTTTTCGATAAATTCACACCCCTAAGTGATGATGCTGAGATAACTGGTGTGACCCAAACGGATCCCAACCGGAAGCCTCTCCTTTGGCCCAAAATGTGAACTTTCCCGCTCTGTTAGCAGGGCCCAAAAGTAATGTCCATATATCCAATACAAGGAGTGACTCTTGACAAAAACAAAAAAAAGTGGTTTTTATTTGTTATTGGATTATTGAATAATGGATGTAGCAAAGGAATTATTGGATTACGGACAAAAAAATAAATTAATTAAAATTAAGAATTTAATTAGTCCCCATAGTGTCAATTATTTTTATTTTGGTCATTACACTAAAAAATGTTTTAATTTCGTCTCTATAAATTCAGCATTTACATTTTAATCTCTATTATTTAATAAAAATTTGTATACTTCACAAAAAAAAAAAAAACAAAAATTGGTTAATATAATTTATATTAAAAAAAGTAATATTCAAGATTAAGTTATCGTATATATATTATGACTAATTTGACTACCGTTAATGACTAATCTGATTAACTAAAATCTCGTCGGCCAATAAAATTAATGGTTAACATATAGCACTCCCTTAAAAGTTAATTAACATACGACCCTTCTAAAATTAAATGACACTGTTGCAAGCTTTACAAAGTTAATTAACCAAGTAACATCACTTATATAACAAATAGGTTCGTTTAGAAGCTAATAAAATTGGTTATTAAACTCTTTTTTATTATATATTTTAGCGATTAAATTAATATGGAAATGACTAACAATTACACTTTTAAGAACCAACAATTATACTAATTCGATTACCAAATCAATTGTTTTTAGTACATAATTTTAAGAAAAGAGACATTTAATTAAACAAGCATAAAACGAGCTAAAGTACAGTAACATAGTAACATTCCATTCAACACCAAATTAAATAAATGAACAATCATTGATCAAGGTAATCCCAAGTTAAGGGCCTAAAGATATGTGCAGCCTCAGACTCTATAACTTGTAATTGCTCCTTCAACAAGTGCATGTAAACAATCCAATCCCCATTCCCAATGGAACTTGGCATTGGCATAACATAACCAGCTTCACCACCCCATGGAAAATGATAAGATCCAAACACAGCCTTCCCCCACCCAAAATTCACTTTATCTTTTGGGAATCTCTGTCCAGAGGACACCACAAAAGCTGGTCCATCTTCAGCACCATCACAGTAAATCCTCGCTAACCCAGGGACTGGTCGATGCGCTTCCACCCAATCAATGAGCCCCAAGAAATGTTCCTCTGTGGTCGCTTCCATCAGAAACTCGTGAACCTCATTCGCAACTAACTCTAACGGTTTCTCAACTAATTCCTCTAACGGCTTCGTGCCGAACGGAATCGAAAGCACATTCCCGAAATAACACGTCATCATTGCTTCCCTTTCTTTGTTATTGTTGATGAGCCGCTTTCTCCCGTCAACGACAATACCCATCCTGACCTTTCTGCCCTTGTTATCGTCACGTGGACAAGCACGTGCAACTAGCTTCCATAAGAATGCGGAGAAGGACTCTAGTTTTGTGTGCTTAGTGCCTCCTCCGGCGATTTGTTGTACGTGGCGGAGATGATCTGCAGTGATGTAGTATATTCGGCTGAGGAGAGTAGCGGCGGTGAGGGTCGGTGGTGGTGGTGGGAGGTTAGAGATGGGGATGTACATGCGGTGGAGGGAAGAGTGGATGGAACCAGGGCGGCGAGGGCTGAGAAGGGAGCGGCGGAAACATGGGTGGTGGGTGGTGGGTGTGGTTGTGGGGTGGGCCATCTGGGCCCATGATACAAGAAACATGTTTGCTGAATAGGCATCTGCTATGCGATGATCAAATGTGCACGCAACTACTATCCCACCGCACTTGAGTGAAGTAGCCTGCATTAAGGGGATATTCATTCTCACCAATTTTAGTGAGTAGCTATTTTAATCTTATAGTTCACCGCTTAACTTATGTAGCAATTTTTTAACTAAATTCTCATATTTAATTCCGAGCTGATTCTAATAATTGATTATGAGAAAAATTAATTTTGAGTAAAATAAAAAATAATAAATAGTTGTTTTTCATTAAACTATTATTTTATATCCATAATCAATTCTAGTCTAATATTGTCGAACATGATTTTTTTTTGTCAGAATCAATTATGATGAGTTAATCCAAACCATGATTTGGTGTGACAAAAGTTAATCAAAACATGCACTTTATAGAAAAATGTCAGTGTACAACTATACAATTCTTTCTATAACTATTAATAACAAAAGGCAAAAATATAATTTGGGATAATTAATCTACCATATAGGCATTTAGTGTGTCAAGTAGGCATTTTACTAGTGTCACTTAATATCATGGACTTAAGTGACTTATGGTATGTAAATCATGGACAAATTCAAATATTTTAAAAACACTACAACAAAATCCAATATTAGCTCCGAAATATAGCTATAGATTTCTATTGAGAACTAACTTGTATCTAAATAGCTACAGATTAACTACTAAAAAAATTTCGAACTAATGCTAAGTTACCAAATTAGCTTTCAATTAGCTACGAAATATAGCTACCAAAAAATATCATAGCTAACTTGTATCTAAATAGCTACCAATTAGCTAAGAAAATAAAAATTCCTAGCTATTTTTCTTGGCCACTAATTAGTTACAAAAAAAAATCTAGCTAATTTTCTTAGCTCCTGGTTAACTATTAAATTAGCCCGTAATTAAATACGAAAAGAATGAATCAAAGTCTCACATTGAATATTTAGGAGTTTATAAGTAGATAGACTCATGCACCTATTGTCTTAAGAAATTGAGTTGTATTAAGGTATTGAGTTGTATTGTGGTGTCCTACGCTTGTGCTCCATTCTCTTGGCCCGTGTCTTTAATACGGTGACCGACTCAAAAGAAATTATAGTTGAACTAACAATATTTAATTTAGCTATGGTTTAGAAAATAATTAGCTACGAATTGTCACAATTTTAATAAATAATATATTATAGATTAGCTTAAAAACAACTACGGGTTAAATTTTTTTATCAAAAACTAATTATATTTTAGTTAGGAATTCGCTATCAAATAGCTGCCAAATAGTTACGAATCAGCTACGAAAGTTTTTCGCTATCAATTTACAACTAAATATTAACTCTAAAAAATTTGATAACTAATTAGTAGATAATCATGACTATTCTATTTTTTATACCAAATTATAACTATATAAATAATTTTTTTATTTTCCTTCCACCCTTCTAAACATAACATTAGTGTGCTTGGATTGGTGGATGATTGAGAAGCAAATGAAGGTTGACCGAACAAAATCCAATAAAAAAGTATTTGACTTAAAGCTCATAAAAGTAAAGTAGAAGTCCAAGACTTTTCTTTAATATGAGAAAGAAATCTCGTCATTGACCCTTTGTCTAGAAGCAAGGAAAGAAAATGGGAGAGAATAATACGAATAATAATGTACTTTTTTTATTTGACAAAAAAGAAAATAGAGAAAAAGGAGAGGGATAGTTGATTTATAGAGAAATTTTTTTTCTCTTCTTTCATTTGCTCTCCTTTTTATAAACATTTTAAATAGTGATTTTAAGGTGGAACAAAAAAAATTGAGAATCATGTAGTTATTTTACCAAAAATAAAAAATATTAAATATTTTTTTAAAAAAATATTCCTCTTAAAAATATATCATACTTTTTATTTTTGGTAAAATAATTACATAATCTCAAATTTTTTTGGATCTACCTCAAAATTACCCAATTTTAAAACCATAATGATAAACATTTATCTTCTCCTCTAATTTTCTCTTGCCTATTTCTGTCTCACTTATTTGATTATTTTTCTCATCTACTAAACGATTTATAATCGAAAATGGCGTACAAGTACAGAGTTTGTGTAATATGTTTATTTTATTGTAAGATTGTATAAGTATATCTAATATTCTTTTAATTGATTTGAATTTTAAAAATAAAATAAAACAAAAAAAAGTATATATAAGATGTGGTTAGTTCTTTTCGTGAGAATTTTCCATTCACGAGAGTTCAAACATAAAACTTTTTATTTAATAGAAATCAAACATATATTACTTGAACTAATCAATAAATTTATTAATAGTAATGTGATTAATAATTTCATTCATGTAAAAAATTATTTTTCATTGTAAATTAAATATTTCTAAAATAAATAAAGTTAAAAGTTAACGAAATTCTTAATATATTAATACAAATTAATAAACTCTTTTCTAAATTGAAAACTATTAACTACTGCTAATTAATTTTTCAATCAGTACCATTTTGATTAATATCCAAAATTTGTCTCAAGTATGTAGGAATGGGTCATTATAACCTCTAACTTTATCAAAATATTTATTTAATTTTTAATTTTATAAAATTAATTACAATAATCTTTAACTTTATAAAAAAATAGATGATTATAATCTTCAACATTATAAAAAAATCAGTCAATTTGATAAGAGATCGATGAGCCTAATTAAATGATAATTTATAAATTCAGTTACTAAAAATATACTTTTGATGAAATTAAAGACTGTGACTAACTTCTACAAAATTAGGGACCTTTCCCTTTGTTGATTCATCTTATGCCGCTATATGTGATTATGATGAGTCATGAGAGGGTCAATTCCAGTCAAGTCATATTCCAATGCTATTATTATTATTATTTATTATTTATATTTATTATTATTATTATTAAAGTTGGGTCAAATTATTCAGGTTGATGGACCATGGTTGTTGTGGTTTGTGGATGTGACTTCGCTCTTTCAATTTCTGTTAGCTGCTGGGATCGATGGAACTGCCAACAGCAATTAAATTGGATTTTTCTCCGTGTAATTCTCTATTCCATTAGTTCTTATAACACGACTTATTTTTTTTTAAAATAAACTTAATTATAGTTTTCCTCCCTTAATTTTATCGATTATCATATAATTTTAATTTCTTAATTTTTAATTGAAAGATTTTAGTCTTTAATTTTTTTAAAAATTATGTGATTTTGATTCCTTAATTTTTAATTGTGCATGTGATTTTGCGGTCTCTCAAATTTGTTTATTGTGTGATTTTGATCCCTTCAAATTTTTCAAATTGTGCGATTTTCCTTATTTAATTTATCTTTTGTTAAGAAGCTAACGGTTAACACAATCAAACCAATAAAATAAAGTGTATAAGAGCACAAAAATTGTACAATTATAAAAGTTTCAAACTAAAATCGCACAAACAAAAAATTATTATATGGGTTTCACCGTGTTAGTCATTAGTTTCTTAACAGGGGATGGACAAAAAAATAAAATTACGCAATTAAAAAATTTTCGGAACTAAAATTGCGCAATTCAAGGTTATGGGACCGAAATTACACAATTCACAAAATTAGAGAGCTAAATAATCTCACAATTAAAAATAGAGAGACGGGCTTATTTGAAATAGTTTTTGCTTTTAGTTTTTAAAAATTGTATTATAAAACTGTTTTCAAAAACAGTTTTTTAAAAAAGTAAGAGGAGTTTTCATATGTGTAAATCCAAAACTAAAAACCAAACATGTTTGACATGTTTTCATATTTTGGTTTTTAAATACTGAAAAAACAAAAACTGTTTTCGAAAATTGTTTTGAAAACTCGACTGGCCAAAGGAGTTTTTTAGTTTTTTGTTTTTAAAAATAAAAAACTGTTTTCAAAAAGAGAAATCAAACCAGCCCTAAAATTGCATAATTAACTAAATTAGAAGAAAAAAAATACAAATAAACCTTTAAAAAATAGGAAAAATTATAATTTTTTCTAAAGTGTACATATATTACGCTTATATACGTTAGCATCATCTCTATCCCACTTTGTGTCACTTCATTTCTTTTCATTTTTCTTAATTATTTTTCCATTTTAGAATATCACAATAATATAGATTTTCAGGTATATGCAGCTGTTATTATAGATATCAGAGTTTTTTTGGGTAGACACTGAAATATTAATCTCTGACATATTTTTTGTAGATGTCAGAACTCTTTTGGGTAGACACTGAAATATTAATCTCCGACATTTTTTTGTTTTTAGATGTCAGAGCTCTTTATAAGTATTTTGACAAAAGATATTATACAACTTAGTGTTGATTTTATTGTTTTAGATTCTTATCCTACCTCTATGTAATAATCAACTTGACACTTTATTCTCAATGGGTTTTAGTTTTTTTTTTTTCATCAATTTTTATTTATTTCTTTGTATAAAAAAAGTGTGACGGGGCAAGTGTATCTCTCTACACATATATGTATATATGTAGTATGTACTCTTTCAAATTTATATTTTGAGATATACCTGGACAGCAAGAACACCATGCTTCTTCTTAGGAACAAGTTTCCCTTCAACGGTAACATCCGGGTTATAAAAGTTGAGATTCTTCAATTTAACATCTGCTTCAGCTTCAACAAAATCAACCCCACGGTTATTGCAGAGAAGTTCGGGTTCACCACAGGTATTTGGTACCACTTCACCCGCGAAGGCGTAGTAAGATATCAAAGCCTGAGCCAAACCCTTTTTTAAAGACGCTACCATTGACCCAAAACTCACCGTTTCGTTGGTGCTACTAAATTTTTCTTTTTCAAAAAGAATAATATTATTAGGATTTTCGTAGCACAAGAAAAGTCCCACATCAACCGGAGGAAGAAGAAGGTCGAGGTTAGAGAGTGGAAGCCAGTGTTGTTGCATTGGAAGGAGTGGTGCAACCACTTCTTTGTTGATCACATTCAATTTGAAATAATAATCTCCGTTTTCTTTATGAGAAGTAGCCATTTTGGGAAAATGAGATGTTTAAGTTGTAACTTGTAATGATAGTTGGTTTAATTTGTTGGTGTAGTGTTTTTCAAGGTCTTGTATTTATAAGGAGAGGGAATCTGTGTGTGTTTGTGTGGGTAGATAGGTGTGTTTTCAAGTCTTTTATTTAAGTCAATGTTGGGTTATCTAGTTATGTTTTTTTTTTTTTTTTTTTACTTTTTATAACTTAGTAGATGTACGAATGGCAACAAATCCTCCAAAACAACTTTTTTTTAATATCTAGGCCATGTGTGTCTGTCAGCATGTGTTTTTATTAATTGGTAAATGTGTTTGTCATGTTTAATGGCTTTGCCTTTTTTTTAATTAATTAATAACAAAATATGTGTTTTGTGTGGCCATTAAAAGTTTAAATTATTTATGTGAGAGATGTGAAACTACTAAAGAAATATTGATTGGTTACCGATTTTTGTTACAATACTTTTCATCCTTAGAATAATTATTATATAAAAAATGATAAAATTATACTTTTGATTTTTTATTTTTTGAGTTTGATTCAACTACGTTATTTATCTTTTTTTTGGGTTATCTTCGTCCTCGATTTTCTTGTTTTGATTTACATTAATTTTCTCTATCAGTTCCTCGTTACAAACTAACAGAACCATACTACATAACTCTTAACATCATTAATTGTATTGAAGTCACTTGTCAAAAAATAAATAATTTATCTATAAAATGATAATAATTATATATATCATTAAGAAAAAAATATTTTTATATTTTGAAAATAAAAGAACCATTATTTTCTTCTTTTCCAATCCTTCCACCCAACGATGGCAGCTCCACCATCCACTACCGGCAACCCCACCATCGGAGAAAGAGAACCTCACGTTAGTTGTTGTTTCTTGTAAGTACACATGTCAACTAGTAAATTATTCATTTCGGTTCTAAATGTGAGTCACATTCTAAAAAGTTCTTTTTTTTTGTCTAAAATATATGTCACTAATTGTTGCATTAACTAAAAAATTTCAATTTTACCCTTTAAGCACTTTTTTTAAGGTTAGTACTAGTTATAGTTGGAAGTTTAATTTATTAATGGTTGTGTATTTCTCATATAACAAAAAGAGAAAGAATGAAAAAAGAAAAAGAAAGAAGTATTTATTTGAATATTAGTAGAGTTTGTTGAATTTTTTGGAGTGTATTTATTTAGAGATATAATTAAAAAAAAAAAAGACTTTAAACATATTTAACGGAATAACTTCCATGTTTTAAAAGTAACCTACATTTTAGAGTGAAGAGAGTAACTCTTAATGGGAGAGTGACATGCGTGAGGGTGGTTTGTCCACTTTCTTTACTCTTAATAAACATTCTTATTTCCAGTTCCAAAAAGCACTATTTAGTATTTTTAATTTCCCAACAGTCGGCGGTAGAGGGGTAGAGGAAAGTGGAGAAAGAAGAGAAAAGTTTTTTTTTAATAAGATTTTTTTAATTTTTATTTTATTTTTTTAATTTTATTAATATACTACTCATATTGCAACAAGTAGCCTTAATTAACAGTATTAGGTGTTATGTAGAATGGTTTGGTTAGTTTCTAACGAATTAGTCACAGAGAGGATAAATATAAACTAAAGGAAATTGATTATGAAATAAATTACAAAAAATAGAAAACTAAAATAAAAGTATAATTTTGTCATTTAAATCTATAGCTTATTTTTAGAGGTATTTAATTTTAGTTTTATTATACAAATAATAAAAATTAATTAAAAGTTAGCTAATTGTTTTGTGTGAGTTAAATTTTATAAAAGAAATTAATTGTTCTGGTGGATACCTTCTTATCCTTTTATCAGGTTTTTATATAATTCATCAACAAAAATAGTCTTTAATGTATATAGTTCAATATACTTGAATTTTCTAGTAAGATTTATCTGTTGATATTTTTTTAAATGCTGACAAGGGACGGTGACGTGTACGAGATGTAGATGGGGTGGATTGTGAACAGTACTAATCATTTCAGTTTTCTAGCCTAACTTAATGGATTTACATTACCAACTCCAAAAGTCCCATATATAACAGTTCCTCTTAAGTAAATTAATTAGTAATTAATTAAACTAATTAATTAATTACAGCCTCGGAAACTTACTTCACTCTCAGTCCTTACTCTCTATTCTTCCTAATAAGTGGGACTTTATTTCCTAAAATATATTTCTCTTCTTATTTAATGAGTACTTACTTACTCCAAAAGTCACATATATATACATAATGTTTCGTAACCTATTTCTTAAATATTTTTTGTGTACTTATTGGATATAAAAATTAAAATGGTTAGGTTCTTTCTTCACTAGCTAGGTACTATGTGGCCAACTACTCACTTTTTTATTTCTCTACTCTGAACTACTTACTTAATCTTCATCTTCTTGACGTGATTGATATATATATATATATATATATATATATTTATGACTAATGACTAATTTTAGTAACGTTATATTATGTCATCATTAATTAGTGAATTCTGTAACTACATACTCTAACAATAATCAATTATCATAACCAGTCCCACATGAGTAGGTTTTTTTTTTTCTTTGTTGTTTTCACTTTAACATTTTGTAATTCTCTTCGTATCTTTGGTGTATCTTATCCTTTAATACAAGGGCAAAGATTATAGTAACGATATATGTGGTGTTTTCATTAAAATTGTTGCCTTAAAATATCAATAAATTGGGAATTTCAGATACATGCAATAAAAAGAGAGAAGGAGGATGGTGTGGAAAATAAGTGTTTTTCTTGTAATTGTTGTCCATATTTTTGTGACAACCGGACCTTCAGTTTGACCCCCAAAAAAATATTGACCTTCAGCAATAGAAAATGAAGGCATCATGTTTTCAAAAATGATCTCATTATAAACTGATTAATGAACAAAAATAATTTGAGCCACAAGGATTGGACTCATTGTGAGTATGAACTAATATACACACAATTTTAGTGCTTTATTAGTAAAAAAAATAAATAAGAAAAATAAAATTATTTAAATAGTTAGTGTACAACATTCATAACATTATAATTCTCCAGTCATATAACTCAGTAAGCGAATTAAAACTTACGTATGTAATAGATATTTGAATTCAATTCTCGATTGATGTACTTTTTTAACCCAAAAAATAACCTTATAATTTTTTTTTTAGTTTGCACAATGGGCTAAAGCCCATAACGTTCAAAGTTACTAGTACAAATTACGATCCACGATACTCCAAAAATTTTAAAAAGAGAAATAATTACATTATATTTTTTTTTTGTCTTATTAAGATATCTATTGTCGAAAATATCGATTAATTTTTTTTCTGAAGCTAAGCTCACATGAAGCATTTTTCGAGTGACAACGAAATATCACTTCATTTCCACTAACAAAAAATGAAACCCAAACACATATAATTAAATAACGAGGTGAGTTACTATTTTATCACACCTTATGTTTCTAGTTTTTCATATTTACTCCTGGTCTATACACTGTAAGAAGATAAATGAAAGTGGATTTTTGTTTTTACCCTAAATTAAGATGTGTTTTATTCTAAAATCGTTTGTTTTTTGTAAGTTTAGGATTTTAATTTACTAAAAATTACAATTTCAGAAATTTAATAAATGTTTTATTCGAAAATAATGCTATAGGCCTACCATCTGACCTTGGATTTCGTTTTGAAGAAAACCCTCCTTAACTTCTATAATACTTATCCATTTTTATAGCATTGCCGTTTGTATGAATGAATTACTTGATTTCTTACCCAAAAAAAGAAAAACTTCCACAAAAATAAATAACCAATAAGAGAAGAAATTGTTATGCTTGTAAGTTGCAACTCTCTTTTGCTTTCCCTTAACATTATAAGAACTTTCAAAATCTTTATTGTGTCAAGAAGTAGTGAAATTATCCAAGGAAAAAAAAATCTCATATTGTTATGATTGACATCATCTCATTTATATTTGGCACCATATTTTATTTTTAAAAAAAGTACCAATCTCTCAGTTATTTTTTGGATCATTAATTGACAATAATAATAAAAATAAAAAAACAGAATAGTGTTAATCCTTAATGACAATTTTTTCGTTGGTTACGAATTTAATTATATCCTATTAAACTTTGATGCTTTGTTTAGATAAAGATGCTTTTGCTTCTTCTCATTTTTTCTTTCCTTCTTACTTCTTTCCTCTCTACTTCCATCATGGGTGAATTTTATTAATTTTCCTCCCAGTTTCCTACTCTCCTCGATCAAGCATTATATGAAATAAATATGTCTATTACAAAAAATGATCTCAAACTTACCTTTACCTTCACTTCCAAAGCAAAACCCCAGTTCCTCTGATCCTCATAAGTCACTTGTACTCTACAATTTTATTGAATAAGTCAAATCTTTGAAGCATATGTTTCAAAACTTCTTATAATAAAATTAAAAATCCCACACATAAGTATTTCTGTATGCTCAAAAAAAATATGATAGAAAATTACGGAAAAATAAAAAGAGAATTGAAGAAAAAGTTTATTTATAGAACAAAATATTTAATTATTATATAAAATAACAAAATTTAAAGTTTTCATTCTTTTCATTTTCTTTTTTCTTCTATTTTCTCTTCTCTCATTATTTTTTCTCTTCATTTCCTTAAAACCAAACATAGGGTTAGCTTATTTTCCAATGTACCCAAAAAAACATAGGATTAGCCTGTAATAATCAACAACCAAACAAATGTTAATGATAATAAATGTTAATACTAATAAATGACAACTTTTTGAGTGATTGCACAATTTTTTTTATTATTTATAATTAATTTTTGAAACTTATTTAGTTAAATTAAATGGATGAAATCTTATCCATTTGTTAATGAAAATGGAGGAGACCCCAATTCCCAAAATATGCACATGCTTACTTAAAACTTTCATTCTTTATTTTTTTTTTTAAAAAAAAGAAAAATTGGCAATTAATTGAAACGAATGGCATAACGAAATGGGTAATTTTATAGTAATTGATCATTTTTATTTTTCTCCTTAATAAAATTAATTTTTGGTCCATAATTTTATGAAATGTCATTTAATTTTGTCTAGTCAAAAATTAAAATAACTGATTTTTATATAAAATAAAAAATTATTGTGATTAATTTAATAAAGTCAAGAATTTAAAATTATTTTTGATAAAATCAAAAACTAAAATGATAGATGACTACAAAATAAAAAGACTCTTTTAAATATTAATTTTAATTGGATTGAGACCCTGGTTTACGTTACAAAATAAGGTGCATAGTTGGTGTACCAACTACATATACAATTTCTAAGTTTTTTTTTTTTAATATCATATATTGTATTATAGTATTGCAGCTTCACAATCACAAAGATTCACTATTGGTAATCAAATAACCAAATGATAAGGTTGTTTTTTCTAATAAGCTAGATATTAAATTAAAACAAAGAGTATTAAAAGTACTCAAACAATTAAAAGAGACATAATCGAGTAAAACAGAAAACAACAACACCCTTATACTCCTTTTAATATATTATTTTGATTATAAAAAAAGAAAAAAAAAAAAAAAAGAAACAACAACAACACCCACACAACTAAGGTCCTGCAAAATGCAAATGGTATTATTTTTGAACTGGAGTTGATTTACTCTTGAAGTTTAATTTTGAAAATTAAATAATAAAATTGAAGTATTGAACGTGGGTTTTTGAATTAAGGACCGGATCGGAAGAATCGAGTTGTTTTTAAGAATTGAGACGGAATATTTAGGATTTCTTTAAAACAGTTTTAGATTTTAGTTTTTAAAAATTATATTATAAAATAATTTTAAAAAAATATAAGAGAAATTTTTAATACAAATTTTGTAAGTAAATTCAAAAAATTAAAAATTAAAAATTGAAACAAATTTTAAATATTTGTAAATTTTAATTTTTAGATACCATAAAACAAAAATTATTACTATTTTTAAAACTCATCGGTCAAATAAATTTTTTAATTTTTTATTTTTAAAACAACTTGATATATGCACAAGCACTAGAAATCCGAAAGAGCAATATAGTGGATTTTTCTTACAACGAATTAATTACATACTCCTATATCGGAATTAATAATGGTCATTAAGGTAAATCACCTCTTTTTTGTTTTTACACTGAGGTAAATCACCTTTACTATTTACTTCGATCAATGAATTTCAAACTTCAAAATAAACACGTACATATCATTAAAAAAATTAACTACTGAATGTAAACTAATAAAACTAAGCGATTTAAAAATATTTTATTACAATTGTCCAAAACAATAATTCTTTTAAAAAAGATATATTTTCATAAAATAAAACAAATGCTAAATCATAAATTGTACAATAATGTACTGCAGCAGGTATCCAATGTGATGGGGTTTGAACTTTCAATGAATTGCATGTGTAAGTTGAAACAGACCTAGCAGACAAACTAACCTATTTGACTCAAGGAATCATTCGATAACAAAATGAATAAAAAATCATTATGCTTTTTTCTTGGACTACAAAAAAAAAAAATCATTATGGTTGAACCAAGCTAAAAAGAAAGACTCAACCTTTCTTTGTCACAACCCATGTTTATGCAGTACTAATTTTATTTTTTTGGTAATCATATTAAGAATATGAATGGAGTATACGGCATACTCAATGCCAATCAACAACTTGACATAATACTGCTTCTGTCTCTTTTTATAAAACTCTTTAAAAAAAATTATTTGCTCATTTTTATAAGACTTTTTTTAAAATTTTGTATAAATTTAATTAATTTTTATTAAACTGTCTTTATTTATTTAATTATTTTTATGTTATTCAAAGTCAATAAATATAATAAAAAACAAAAGAATTTTTTTATCTCTTATGATAATTGGAGAATATTAATTAAGTAGAAAGTAAATAAAATAATTATAAAATATTTTATAAAAAAATAATTAAAAAAATAGTAATTAATAGGTAATTTTAAAAAATAATTTAAATTATCAGACAAATTAAATAAATTTACCAAAATCAATTAGCTTTCTTAATTCTTTTATTTTCTTTTTGGATAACTCAGTCTAATTAACTTTACATAATGCATTTCGGTCCTTTAGATTTTGTGTAAATTCTAATTCTAATCTAGTTTTTTTTTTTTTCAACCTAATGCTTCAATTTCAATTTAGTCATTTATATTTCTTTGTTAATATTTGTTTTCTTACATCTTTTTATAATTTTCAGTTTAATTTTCTTTTAAGTTATCAATGATAAAATTGAGATTCCAGACAAAGTACATAAAATTAATTTTCTTAATTAATTTAAATAAAAATTTTCATTCATATTTAGACATAGATTATTTTACACTTTACTGTTGTTTTACTGTATTTACACGTAACGCATTATTGTTTCTATTTCAGTATATAAATATGGAATATGCAATGCAAAAAGACATTCTCCTTTATGACTATCCGGAGACAAACACTCAGCCACTCTGATCCCACCGCACTACATCGCACGCGCCACCGCTAACTCCACCGACCACGGGCTGTAACGCCACGTGTGCTCATGCAACAGCGAGTTTCTAAAACATCTATACGAAGCGAGTGGGAAAAGAAATCGCGAGAGCCTCAGAAGAAACGTGTGCATATCGCATTCCATTCCCTCCCTCTCTTGCTCCTGTTAGTTCAAATTTCAAAATCCATTCTTCACTCAGCACCTCACTCCTCCCTTCTCACACACACACTCGTCATTTCCTCTCTCTGAATCTCAATTTTCGTTATAGCCAAAAGCCAAAAAATAATTTTAAAAAAAATTGAGAAAAAGTTACGTTCGTACGTTACCTTACCTTGGGGTTATCCTCAATGATATGCATTGGTTAGGTTCGATATTGAGGTTCGTGATCCGATCCTTTTCCCGAGCCTTCATGGGTTGCTTCTTCGCTTGTTTCAGAGACCGCGACAATCGCCGCCTTCCGACCACCGCTACCACCACCGCGGTGCCTTCTCGTTCCAACGTAACAGTAATAACAACCGATTATTGTAATCGTTTTATTTTTTTGTTAATTTTTGTTGCTACGATCGTAAGCAGTTCAAACGGCCACTGAATTCAGCTGATTTTTGTGAGGGTTTTGTGTGCGATTTTGATTTTGTTTTGTGATGTGAGGGTTTTGATTTTGCTCTGTGTATGTATGTAAGCCAGGATGTTGTGGTCTCTCGAAATCGTTTGTCTACTCTGTTTCAATCCGAAGGTAATTTTATTTTTTGTTGTAATTTTAATGTTAGTGTTGTGGCTTCTTTTCCTTTGCCTTTTTTCTGAACCTAACGTGTTCTAATAATTTTGTGCTTTAAACTTTTGAGAAGAGAGAGAAGACTATGCACGCGGTAATGGGAAGACTTTTGATGTTGGATCTCAGAGAGATGAAAGTGGTCTAAAGGATGAGGTACTTTTTTTCTTACTGTTACTTTTCCCCCCTCTTGTACAATTGATTATCAATAATCACGCAACAAAGAATTGCAGGAGTACAATGGCAGCAGTTGTTCGGTGTGTGATTTTTCTTGCATGCTTAGGTCTTGGTTTCGGAGAATTTATTGTGTTTGTGTTTTTTTTTTTAAAAAATTATAAATAATAATTATGATAACTTCACTTTATTTTCATTTAGTCTTTTAAACTTCTGAAGATTTATACTGTAAGTTGATGATGTAAATAACAATTTTGTAATTATTTGGGAAAACGAAAAATTTGCAAGCTAAACAGCCAAAGTAGCTTGGAACTTTCTTTTACTGTATATATATAGTGATATAGTGATGTAGTGATCTAATGATGTTGTGACTAGCGACTACTGTAGTATTTTGTTCCTTCAGGGAAACATCGTGGGGAAAAAAAAGGTGGTTGATTTTTTCTCTGTTGTGAAGTCTACTTATATACTAATGGAATTAAGACGCTGTTCAGGTGTCACTGTGATTGTTATGGCACATCTGCAACTTTATGGTTTATATATGATAGATGATAGATGAAATTGAAATGTAAGCAAATTAAGGGGAGCAACTAATATGCCTTGGAATTATTAGAAAGCATTCTTAAAACAATTGAGTGGCCAGAATTAGGACTTGAAACTGACATTTTTCATTTCTGTCCAATTGCCAAAGAATTGAGACTCTAGACTTGAGAGGAAATTAGATACAAGAACCCTAGGAATTGTTTAATTTCACTTGGATCCTAACTTGTGATTTTCCATTGTTTTTGCTACTTTCTATTTTTTATTTTATTTATTTTATTTTAACAGGCTTTATCATGGATATTAAATATTGCGAATATCAATGCTACATAATCAAACTAGATGGAATCTGTTGTTTTAGTTTGAAGTGAAGTGAGGCTTAGAAAGTGTTGTCAATTATGTTTACGATAGGCAGTAGCTGCACTATAGAGAAAATGTGTAATCATCAGTAATTCATTGACCACATTTGAAAGCCTTGGCATTGCATATTTCCCATTTTTCTACTTCAAGTTTCTAAAAGCAGAGTGAGTTTTAGGTAACCTGACCTGAAGATAATGATAATCTGACTTGTTTTGCTGCAAAGGGTGGCTACCAAAAATTGTCTTCTATAATGTTATAGTCTCACAGACAGAATCTATGATTTTTGTTATGGTAAATGAATTAACACATTTGAAGTTCTGAACTTTTCATCATTTCTAACTGTAGCAACAGAGATTTGTATTGATTGGACCATTGGATGAAAAAGCTACATTTTGGTCACACTGTGAATCTTTCTGTTCTTGACTTCTTTCTTTGTTGTTGATGTGCTGTTTATAGTTTTTTCTATTTTGGAGAATATCTCGTTGGTTAAAGAAATGAATTTATTCAATGACCAATTACTGGATATTGTTGGGTTTACCCAATCTTATTCTCTGGTGCATACCCTTGATGACATTTGTCTCGAAAGTAGCAATTTCTGGTGGTGATGAAGATACCATAATATCATTATGTGAGATTATTAATGTATTCCTTGCATGTAATGTGTGAACCATGTATCTACTACATGTATAATTCCTACTATATGCAATTTCAGGCATGAACAGCCCAGTGTTAAATGTTAATTAGCCATTATAGAACTGCAATAGCACTATGGCATTGCAGGATTTGAACGTGTCGGCGTATCGCTATGCAATGCAATAACTGCCATGGCACTGTGACAGCCATTGAGCGTGTAGCACCCATGCGGTCAAGGCAAAGTAACCAATCTTAGGGTTTTTCTTAAAGAAAGACAGAAGCGAAGACCTAAGAGGACCATAGCCATCCTTTTGTCTAAAAATTGTGAATTAATATACGTGATATGTCACTAACTTTTGGCTTATTTTTGTTTGTATGTTGCCTATTTTTATTATTATACAGTTGCATTTTTTATTAGTAAAAAAAACTATTTTCATGTATGTTATAACTTTTGCTATTTACCTGCGATGCAATCCACATTATGGTGTTGTGGATTTTTGGCTTTTCACCAATAGCCACGATCCACAATTGATAACACTGGAAAAGCCTTTGTAATATAAGCGATTAGATGGTCTATGCCTTGCTGGTGGAAGGAAACAAGTCTTGATGAAATTTTTTTCCTTGTATATTTGTTTCTGATTTTGTGCAAATTAAACATTTTTAATTGCGAGTGAACAATGTTAAGAACACTTAAAATTCGTGCTCTATTCATTTGTTAGTTCATACTTTAGGTGGGTGCATATTTGTTTATTCTTTGTAAATTGAATTACTTGTAAGATAAATTCTTTCTGCAGGCCATGTTTCTCAAGGCTTGTGGTACCTTGGCAAGGACCCCTTCTGAAATTCGGAAAGCCTCTGAGAAACTCAAAGTGTCACCTTCTTGTGGTAAAGATTCTGGACCGTCAGGGTTTCATTCATGGCTTCACAATACATCTCCTAGTAAAGCTCAGCTTGAAGGTCAAACATTCAATCCCCCTACTCCTGTTAAACGGTATGAGGAGTGGGGGAAAAGAACTGTTTCTTCAGAGCATACTCCAAGCAGGTTATTCATCTATGTTGAATCATTTTTATGCTGATACTGAATAATAATGAATGTGAGCAAGCAATATTTAGTCAATTTAATAGGAGGTGAGTATTTCGTTGTTCACTATATGAACAATGGGAAGTCCACTTTGTTAAGAGAGGCAGCAGCTTTTTAGTGCTAATGTCTCCCAAAATTATGGAACTGATTCTCATCTGTTTCCCTTTTGAGTGTATTTGGACCCATTGTATGGGAGTTTTGTTGAATGTAGTCAATGTACATTTATTTTAGTTATACAGTCCATTTCTGAAAATTTCATAGAACCTTCTCAACAAGTTAATTTCTTTTCACTTGCAGCTGTATCTCGGATGCTCAAAATACTCAATGCGAGTCTCTTGATTTTGCGGAAGGAAGTAGTACAAACAAGAATACAGCTTCTGTTTCACCTCGTCCATCAACCACAGACACTAAGAGGAACAAGTCTGTTCGTTTTGAATGTGACACAGATTTATCATCTTGTGACTCATCAGATTATGGTGGATTGCGTATGAAGAAAACAGAGTCATCAATTTACGAGGGTTCATATAAACCATCACCTTATCCTACCCCAATGAAGCTATCTGATGAGATGCAAACACCTGAAACCGTTCACCCTGCAACATTAAAAGACTTACCAAATGGTAAGCCTCGAGTTCAGTCCCAGATTGTGTATCCAACTTACAACCTAGGTGGGGATCTCTCTCAGAGCAGGATACCAGAGGAAGAGGATTACAATCCTCAGCAAGATTCAAGGATCGAATCAGTTGAGCAGTCTCAAAATGCAACTTCTACACCAGAAAAAGGGTTAAAGAAAATGTCTTTTGAAAATGAATCTCAGGTGGAAGAAAGCTTGTCCGCTTGGTTTAAGCCTGCATCTGTCATTCTGGAGGAGCGAAACAAGAGAATGCAGATTGCTTATAATCAGATCCGCAAAACTCCTTCTGACAGGCCTATCATCGGTATGGTTGCTGCACACTGGAATGAAGATGAGGTTTCTCAAGATCCTCCTAAGTGGTGGGATGGCAATGGCATACCAAATTCTACCAATAAGTATAAGGAAGTATGACTTGTAACCATTATCTGCTATGTGAAAAGAGTTTCAAATCTATACATTGCACCTAAATAGTGATGATTATTTTCAGGATCAGAAAGTGAGCTGGCATGCAACGCCATTTGAAGAGAGGTTGGAGAAGGCATTATCTGAGGAGAGTTTCATCTCTAAAAAGTATGCCTGTTTGAGCACTGCTTTTTGCTTGAACTCTATTCACGTGTTAAAAAAAGGGATAAAAGAGAGTTGGTGAACTTCATGCATTTTTTGCTCGTACATCTTACACTGAATGCTAAACAATACTCAATTTCTTATCTTGAGTTACTCCGTTTAGCGTTACTATTGATCAGGAATTCCTACTTGCATGAACAATTTTTTTTACTGTTTGACAAAACCACCCTGCGATTTATTCATTAAATAGTTGATTATAACTTCCTTCAAATTTGTCTTTTGATTCACAGGAAGGATGTTTGTGGAAAACCAGTTGCTTTTGATGAGAATGAAGAAAGTGATACTGCACTATCTCAGCTGCAAATGCAATCTTCAACACATCCACAGTCCGTGGTATCATTCTGATATCCGTAGTTGCTGTTCATCTCACTGTGCTTTTCTTCCGGCATGTGGGATATTTGAGATTTATGGCAACTAAGTCTGAATCTTCCTCATTCAAGATGCTGATTGGTTGGAACAAGCAGTTGATTGTTCAATTTTTGTGGTGATATAGAGCTAGCAAGAAGTGTGTGGCACACAGCTTGTATTGTACATATGTAATGGTATTTATTGTGGCAAATAATGGGTATTGGGGATTTGGATAGTCGATAAAGATTGGTTTGGTTTTATCAGTTAAAAAACTGAAATTACAGTGCTAAAATTTACTTGAACTTGATTTGGGTCAGGAGCTGTTGGAGATTGAATGCATAAAATTTATGTGAGTCTTAATTATGAATGTTGAAAAACATTTTAGTAGACTTGTGTCAAATAGCGTGTATATATATCAAGGGGTTGGTTGAATTTACGGTAACGTTTAGTAGCTTTATAGAGTAGAATGGAGCAGAGTAGAGTTGAATGGAAGAGAATAGGATGAGATGTCTTATTTTATATTTAGTGTGGATTAAAATATAAAAAATAAAAAAATAAATAAAAAATATTTTTAAAATTTTTAAATTCAATATAATTAAATAATAATTTAAAATTTATTAAGTTTTGTACTAATATTTTATAAAAAGAATAAATTTAAATTATTAAATACAAAATTTTCACAATAAATATAATTATTAAACATATTTTGTAACACCTTAGGCGAGATGCTAATCACCTTTTTCGGAAGTGTTCTTAAGAGCTCAGTCATTTCCTTTTAAGTGATATATTCCCTGCGAATAAATAGTTTTATTTTAAGATTTTGAAATTTTTCGTGGTTCTAAAGTACTGTAATCATATATTCCTATGAGATAAAGTTATTCACAGGATGTGTCGACCAAGAGATAAATATCATAAACTTATATTCAAATCCGATGACTAAGATTCATGCCTCATTGCTATATTGGGCATATGTTAAACACTGGTAATATATGGCCGTGAATAACGCACGGACCAATTTTTTGATGGTGTATAATATTGACATTTTATTGTCTTGTTTTTAATTGTTAATAGGTTTAAGTGTGTTAACTTGGTTTAGTGTTGAGATGGATTGTTTATCATTAATGGTGCATCTGCATTTTTTTTTTTAAAAAAAAACTGTAATTAACATAACAATTTTTGTAGTTATTATTATCAAATACATTAATCTATATTTGAGATGAATCTTATTCAAATAAATGTCAATTAAAAGTAATGTTATAATTGTTGTGTGTCTAAGATTATACACATTAATAAAAATTTTGATATCAATCAATAGAATTATTTCTTATAGTCATGTAGTTGTAGTTGTTATTTTTGTAATTAACCTAACAAATTTCTACAGTTGCATTGATTTACATTTGACATGAAATTGATTCAAATTTTAAATTTGATAGCTCAAACATTTATAGTTTTCTATCCAGATTAAGTCGTGGTTAATTGCTAAAGGTTTTGTATCTATTGATAAAACAAATGATTAAAGTTTAATATCCATGAAAAAAACAAATTGATACATGCATCTATGTCTTTAATGTATTTGAAAAGTTTGACATCAAGGAAAAATTACCAAATGAAAATAATAATCATTTGAAGTTAGAGGTTTTGTATCTATTGGCAAAAAAAAATAGTAAAAGTTCACTAACCATGAAAAAAGCAAATTGATACATACATATATGTCTTTAATGTATTTGAAAAGCATAACATAATACGTCAATCTATTAAAAATTATCTCATGAAAATAATAATCATCTAGATGTTTTGTATCCATTGGCAACCAATGGTAAAAGTTTAGTATCGATGAAAAAAGCAAATTGGTGCATGTATCTATGCCTTTAATGTATTTGAAAAGCATGATATAGTACGACAATTTAGCAAAAATTATCTAATTAAAATAATAATCATCTAAAGCTAAAGGTTTTGTATCCGTTAACAAAGCAAATTGTAAAAGTTTAATATCCATAAAAAAAGCAAATTGATGTATCCATCTATATCTTTAATGTATTTGAACTCATTTAAAGTATTAACTATAAAAGTGGTCACTAACTCTCTTTAATAGCGGTCACTCACTTCCTTTAAAAGTAGCCATGTTCATAAAAATATAGAATATAATTAAAATCTGAAGCTTGAAGTATAAAAATATAAAATATTTTAAAATCTAAAACTTGAAGTATACACTTAGGGGGTGTATTGTTTTAGGATTTTAAAAGACTTCTTTTCTAAAAAGCATTTTATAAGTAAAAAAAAAAAATTAAATAAGAGATGTAAAAGCAAAAGTATCTTGCTCAACTACTCCACTTATAAAAGGAAGAGAAGACAAAATAAATAAATAAATAAACCGGGCCAAACATACACTGAGTAGAGTAAGTGTAAATAGATACTTGAACCATATGATTAATAATATATACATATTATTTTTGATATTTTAAAAAAAATATTTCATTTGTATGAAGAATACATACATGTTTTTTCAAAAGTCAATAATATTATTTAAAAAATATTGAATAATTTATAATATATACATATCTATTGTAATTATGAAATTTAAGTGAAAAAGGCATAAATAACAAATAAAAAAAAAGCTGAAAGAACATTAATCTATAGTTTTCCTTCCGAGGTGTGTTTTATTTGTCAACAATGCGTGAAAGGACCACTAGATTCTAGTTTATGAAATTTTAAAATCATACTAATATGAACATGATTAGTTTGAAGAAGTATTTGACTCTGAGCTTGTTGGGGAAAGAGGTGAGAGAGAAAGAAAGGTTCTGTAATTGAGTGCTTGTTGGGGAATGAAGCACTTGAAAAGTCACGTTTAGAAATCCTTTCAATTTTGGTGTGATTGTTTGATGGGTTGTTTTCTACTAAAAAGTCACTCAAAATCCATTTAATAAAAGAATCCATTAAAATTCTTATATTTTTTAATATCTATCGATTGTTTTTAAGTACTAGGAAATCGCAAACAAATATCAATGGATTTTAATAGACTCTTTTTAAAGTCTTCAAAATCTTGATTGAATACTAGTGGATTGTTTTTAAGTGATAGAAAATCATGATTGAATACCAACGAACTTTTTTACCCAAAAAAAGTCTTTTAAAATCCCGTACAATCCTAAACCAATACACCCCCTTAATTTTTCAAATGTATAGTACAAGAAATAAAAAGACTGTTGTAACTTTTATGTATATTTACTTAGACACTTAGAAGTGTATAATACATTTATATGCGTAAAAAATTACATATTTATTTTTATGTCAAAAAAATACCATATTACCTCATAACCATCATGTCCATATCTTTTAATGTTTTTTTGATAATCAAAAGAGGATGCATTAATAATAAAGAGAGTACAAGGGGTACTCAAACCCATATTACAATGCCAAATAAAAATAAAATAAAGTTAAACAACAAAGAGATGAAAGTTAGCAACATAATTTTCTTAAACAAACAATAGGATCTCCAAACCAGAGTGCCAAAGATAAGGTAGAATCAATAGAATTCAGCATGAGCCACTTCCAGCTTCTCATCTTCACCTGGAACAAAAGTTCATTACAATCAAGCACCCCGTTCTTGAAGATCAAACAGTTTCTGTGCATCCAAATAGTCCACACCACTACTATCCAAATAATCAATAAACATTGCCCTCCTTTTTTCCCAAAAAACCAGCCAAACCAGTCCAGAAAAATATCAGACAAATTTAGAGGAAGCGCCGTTTGGTAACCCAACCAATTAACAACCTGATACCAAAGAGTCGAGGAAACATGGCGATGAACAAACAAGTGACCACAAGACTCATCATACTGCTGGCAGAAAGCACACTGAACGGACGAGATTACAATTCCACGACAGACCAAATTTGTTCTCGCAGGCACCGCCTTGAGAAGCAATTGCCACACAAAAACAAGACACTTATAAGGAGCTTTACACTTCCATAGTTTTTTCAAAGCAGACATACAAGATAGCCCCACCTCCAGTGGCTCTCCAAATTTCCGAAATAGAAACTCATACGCCGATTTAACAGTATAAATTGCTGAAGAGTCCAAAGAGCAAAACCATTCATCAGAACAATCCAAAACAAGCTGTTGAGATTCAAGAATGTGGAGTAAATCCTGAAGTTGATCCCTTTCCCACTGAAACATCGAACGTCTCCAGGCGATCATCCAGGACCAAGTCTCGCCATCAAAAGCACCATTTTCGGAGATCATCGAGTTTTCAGAGACAGCAAGTGAAAACAGTCTCGGGAAGGATTCCGCCAGCCGAAGATCACCAACCCACTTATCCTCCCAGAGCCTAGTGTCATTACCATTCCCCACCTTTTTCAAAACACAACCATCCAACCAAAAATCTCCCTGCTGAATCACCCATATAATGTCTTTCCACCATTGTGATGTGCGTCTATGTACAAGAGTGCACTGCATAAAATCAGACGGGGAACCGTATCTGGCAGACAAAACCTTAACCCAGAACTGATCTCTAGACATTACAGCCCTCCAACACCATTTTCCCAGGAGAGCCCAATTAAACCACCTAATATTTTTGATCCCCATACCTCCTTCCTGTTTCGGCTTACAAACCACATCCCACTTCACCCATGGAATCTTAGAACCCGCCTTAGTACCATTCCATAAAAATTTTCGTTGGATACGCGAAAGTTCTTTTAACACAGAAACAGGAGCTTATAAAAAAAGACAGATAGTGAATTGGTATAGAGCCCAATACTGCATTTAATAAGGTTACCCTGCCCCCTATAGAAATATGCTTGTTTTTCCATGAAGAAAGCTTCTTCTTAAGCGCCGCAAAGATTCCTTGCCAAGCTGAAATCCTCGGAGGACTAATTCCGGTTTGAATCCCCAAGTATTTAACCGGAAAATTGGCAATTCGACAATGTAAAAAGTTCGCAGCCAAATGTAAAAATTCATCTTCCACATTAATACCCAAAATACAACTCTTATGAAAATTGATTTTCATACCCGATACCAATTCGAAAGAGCGAAGAGCAGATTTTACCGGCCACAAATTCTGCTGGGTAGCTTCCCCGAAAATAATAGTATCATTAGCAAATTGTAGAATTGATACCAAAGGCCCCCCCACACCAATCTGCACACCAGTGAAAAGCTCACTTGCCACCGCCTTTTTCATCAATCCACCCAACCCCTCAGCCGCTATCAAAAAAAGGAAAGGAGCTAAAGGATCCCCTTGTTTTAGCCCTCTACCAACCAAGACTTCATCGGAAGGACTACCATTAACAAGAACCGAGAGATGGCCACCACAAACACAGGCCCGAATCCAGCCAATCCATTTTTCATTGAAACCGGACTTACGTAGCATGAAAATCAGGTAATCACAATCTAAAGAGTCATAAGCTTTTTCATAGTCAAGCTTCAACATAAAGCACTTTTTCTTATATTTACGTGCAAAATCCAGAGTTTCATTAGCTACTAAAACACTATCCAACATATTCCTTCCTGGGATAAAAGCTGACTGAGAATCTGATAAAATACCCCCCAACACCAATTTCAGTCTATCCGCAAGCAGTTTAGAAATTATTTTATACAAATCCCCAAGAAGCGAAATTGGTCGGAATTCTGCAAGCTGCTGCGGGCAAGTCACTTTTGGAATCAAAGTTACAAAGTAAGATAAAAGAGCTTTCAGTACCTGACTATTTTGATGAAACTCTGCCAGCATTTCTAGAACCTCTTCCTTCATTAAACCCCAGAATTTTTTGACAAAGACAAAGTTAAACCCGTCGGGACCCGGACTTTTGTCCCCATCACAACCCCGCAGCATACCCCAAACTTCCTCCTCCAAGAACGGCGCACATAAAGCATAATTCTGTTCTTCCGAAATCAAAGAGAAAGTAACCCCACCCAACGTTGGTCTCAACCATGACCGACCTTTGAAGTTCTCTTCAAAGAATTTAGAAATAACACCTTTCACCTGCAAAACTCCATCCACCCACCTTCCATCCACTTGAAACCCCTCAATCTGGTTTCGACGCCTTCTCCCTCTTATACAAGCATGAAAATAGCCTGAGTTTAGGTTCCCCTCCTTCCCCCATTTTAATCTTGCTTTTTGAGCCAATAGGCTATCCCTTCTTCTTCGCAAACCCCACAAATCAGCTACTAACCCCTTTAATGTAGATTGTTCAGCTTCTGTTAAACCAGCAGTCTCTTTTTTCAAATCTAGAATATTAATTTCATTTGTCATGGAATTAATATTCAAATCCAGATTACCAAACACCTCTTTGTTCCAATTCTTCAGAGCTAATTTTAAATTACATAGCTTACCTCGTAAGCGCTGAGCAGCCCATCTTTGAGTCACCAGTATAGCCCAAGCCTTCTTCACCACATCAACACAGCCTGGATGCTGAAGCCAACAGTTGTTGAAGCGGAATGGTTTTAATCCCCAATTGACCACCCGATCCTTCAAAACAAGTGGACAGTGGTCAGAAATATCACGCGCTAAAACATACACATAACAATCACCCCACTGCCGGATCCAATCATCAGAGATTAAAATTCTGTCAAGACGACTCACTACTGATCCATCTGCCTTGACCCAAGTAAAGCGCCTTCCCACCAGAGGAAGATCAACCAATTCCATTTCAGCGATAAAATGGTTGAAACCCTCCATATCAGCACGATCACATCCTCTCACACTTCCCAACCGATCCTCACGCCTGCGAACAGCGTTAAAATCTCCGAGCACACACCAATTAGCCACCCCCAACTCGGCTTTCGTCATCACCAGATCACTCCATAACTTACGTTTGTCATCCAGCGAGCATGGAGAATAGACATTTACAACGACGCACCGAACATTCTCACTACCTCAATCTAAGCAAACACCAGAGAAGCCTTTCCCCCAAAACGAAAAACATAATCTACCTTTCGTCGCATCCGAAATAGAGAGTAATCCACCACTGCGACCTTCAGCTGGTAGGAACACCCAAGAGAAATCAGAGTTCCCCCAAAGGGAGAGACACAAAGAATCATCAATTTGTTCCAATTTTGTTTCTTCCAAGGCCAACAAATCAAGCTCTTCCTTCACAATTAATTCCTTAACCTTCCTCCTCTTAATGACCGCCCCCAATCCCCTAATATTAAACGAAGCTACCTTCATTGATTCACTTGATGCACCCCAAAAGCTTCAGCAACTTGAACATCACGTTCCTCCATCTCCTTTAATTTTTGAAGAACTTCTCTTTCATTCTCATGCACCACCAGACCCATGTTAATGCCAAGTTCAAGTACCTTAGCTTCCATCGAAACATGCGCAACATCTTGTAGAGGAGGAGAACGCCGGGACTCACCTCCAACCTCACAAGGCGCCGCCGCTGCCGAACTACCCGGAACCTCCTCACCCTCTAACGAACGAGAACTCCGAGCGCGAAGAGAAGCTTCACGCAAAAGATCCCACATATTCCTTCCTTGCGAATCAACTACCCCCTCAATCGCAATCGAACGTTTCCACTGCTGGCGAGCGCTTGCTTTTTGGAGAGCAATTCTAGCATTCAACCTTGGCTTCTTAATCGTGGATTTGGAGGAGTGGGAAACTCTGACCAGATCAGGAACACCTAGTGTTAACACTTGATTTGGAATCTCCAGAGAGGTGCTATGACCCGCTCCGGAATAATTTTTATTCGGATCCTCCATAAAAATTCCCTTACCCGCATCGCTAGTGTTAACACATGGGCTTGGAGCATTTGGGCCTACCTCAGTAGTTGGGCCAGCGAAGGTCTGCTTAGAAGGGAAAGGAACAACAGGCATACTGAACACACCACCCCTGTCTAAATTCAAATTGTGGTTCTCAACCAACACGTCAGCAACCTCCGCACCGTCTTTCTCACCCTTTGACCCCTCATTAAATGGAATAACGACGGGGTTTTGAAAATTGCAATTACAAGAATGACCGCTAGCCACATTCAACGAATCAACCTGTTCATGCATGGCCCACTGCACCGACTTCACACCCACCCCCGTCAACGGATTCCCTTCCATTCTTTCCGACACCGGTAAACCTCCTCCCACCGGAATATGGACTGAGCAGAACCAAAAGCTTCATGACAGCTCCCCTCCTCAGAAGAATATTCTTCTACCGCCGCCAATTCTACTAAGTCCTCCGACTCACTCCCTTCTGACTCACTGAGATCCATCGGGATGAGTAGCGAGGAAGACAGCACGCGTTCCCCCCCACTGTCTTCCAAAATTCTGATTGAGAACAAGTGTTTATTGACTTTAACCTTCACTATGTGGTTAACCAGGTCCATACAAGAAGTTAGCACTTGAACCCGAGCCACATCTAAACGTTTACGATCTTTAGTATGCTCATCAAGGCTCAAAAAGGAGCCAACCGAGCTAGCTAAGCTTCGAAAAAACTGTTCTGGCCATGCATGAACCGGGACCCATAGCAGCATAACCAAGTTATACGTTCTGAGGAAACCATACTTGGATTCCAACCTTGAATTTTGTTAAATTTGGAATCCCACCACTCTCGATTTAGAGCCACCGCTTCCTCCAAACTAGCCCCAGCATCAAACTTTAAAAGCACCATATTACCCCCCATAGGCGTAACTTTAAATTCAAGAAATCATTCCTGTAACAGTTCTTGCGGGAGTAAAGGAATATCACAGATTTGATGGACGCGACCCACCAAGGCACTTCTGCATTTAGACAAGACGTCCTCATCAACCGAAAGGGAAAGATGCGACCAGGAAGACGGTTTAGCCGCCCATCTTGGAGTAACTCGCTGAATGTTATTGGTCTTCTCCACCTTTCTTATATTATTAATAGTAGACTCCCTTTTGGGCAGCCCGTTCTTCTCAAGTGATACACCAAGACGCCTCAATACCATCTCAGCATAAGACACACCGTCCCTCCGGGAACCGCCCAAGTGAACCCTTTGGGATCTCCCCTCAGCTTTCACTTGAAGATTACTTATATTTCTCGTCACAACCCTTCCATAGCGAGACAAATTGATTTCAATCCTTGTGTTGCCGATTACAATCGACTTCAAGCGGTTTTCTAACTCCACCGCATTCAGAACTTCCGCAAAACGAACAAACCCGAAGCGACGTCCATGTTTATCCCTTTTCGACGGCAGGAATAAGTCCACCACCTTACCCCAATGTTGAAAGATTTTCCACAAAGCAGCCTCACCATGACTCTCAAGAAAATTTGTGAAGAAAAAGGAGAATGAATTCTTCAAAGAATTTTTCAGATGACCATAAAACTCATTCGCCACCCTCACGCTCCCAACACCCCTGCCAACCGCCGAGACTCCCCGCCTCCCTACCATAGGGACAAATTGTGTTGCTGGTCTTTTGCTTTGAAAGAAGAAAACCCATACCTTTTAATGTTATCTAAACTCCATTTACATAATCATGTTTTTTTTTACATTCTTTAATGTCAACTTTTTTCAAGGTAATGTGTTTTTTTTATATTTTTTCAAAATTAAAATTACTTATAGTGACGATAAAAATGTTTTTTTAATCAATTACTTAAAATTAAAAAGTCTTTTTTTTTCAATTACTTTTCTAATTTTAAATTTGCTAAAAACGATCTTTTAAAAGTGATCACTATCTCCCCATAAAAAAGTAAACATGTTTATGTAAATAAAGTATAAAGTTTTTTTTAAGTACTTTAGGAAAAAAAAGTTTTTTAAAATATAAAATATGAAGCATATACTATATATGAAAAAGTAATAATAATAAACTTGACAGAAATGGTAAATATCATTCAACATATAGATATAGATGACAATTCACCTTTTGGATAGTGAATTTCAACATCAATCACTCACTCCCTTTAGTAATTATCTGATCCTATGATGAATTCTTTAAAGTTTTGCACAGAACTTTTAAAAAGTAAATATATTTTTTAAGAAATTAAGTTTTATAAACACATGAAAAATTTAAATTGTTTGGATGAAGTTAATGTTTAACACCAAACTTTCAAAAATCTCATGCTAAACTTGTATGTCTATCTTTTTCTCTTAGATATTAAATAAGTAAAATGATTTTAAAATTTGTGATTAAATATTAATATAAAACTTTCACATAGTAACACTAGAAGATTTATTCCCATTTTTTACATCTATTCTTAATGATAATATATAATTTTTTTTTCTAAAGAATTTGATTTTCAGTTGTACTACTTTTTTATAAATAAAAAAAATATATAATTTTCATTCACAAATAGATGAAAATATTTTTTTCTAAAAATAAATAACTTTAATTTTGTATGTGTGTGTGAAAATAACTTTAATTTATTAAAGATAGAAAATTCTAAGAGATTAAAAGTTGGTTTGTTTTAGATTATTTGATAAATAAATATTTATTTTAATAAAAAAGTAATTATAAAAAAATTTAATATATTTGTCTCTACTTTTTAAAATAATCAGAATAAAACATAATTAAAATTTTTGTTTATCTTAAAAAGTTAATATCAAGTTGTTTGTCAAAATAAAATAATAATAATAATTATTTTTATTGTAGTAGAAATTTTTAAATTTAAACAAAGGTGCTCTAATCTTAAAAAAAAAAAAAAAAAAAAAGAAAAAAAAGAAGAAGAAGAAGAAGAGAGTATATATCTAGGGTAAGCGAGCAGAGATACAGAAGAAGGGTTGCGAGAAAGGGGTGAAGAACGAGGGTTAGAAGCGGTGAGGAAGAGAACAAGCGTGTGGATCGAAAAGCTAAATCCTGAATCGAATCGGGGTTTACATTCATCATTCCATGATGTTCTCTTCATCGATAGTTTTCAATCTGAATCATGTTTCTCACTCTCACTGCTCGCCTTCTCTCTCGCTATCTCTCGCAAAAACCCTTCCACCTCGTGATGATCATCTGAAGGTTCTATAATATTTCCATGTCTCTTGAATCTCTCGATTTGTTTGAATCTGAGTTTCTTAAGATTTTTTTTTTTAATAAAATTTGTAACCAATGCAGTAGGCGTTTTTGCAATATTGTTTATTCTTTTGGAGTCTTTTAAGTGGAAATACTAATTAATTCATGTTGAAGGGTCGCTTCTTCTGTTACTTAAAATTTTTGAAACTCCTTCAAATTTTTACTTGCTCCTTTTTGTTTTACGTTTGTTCATTTCAATGTATTCAACTGATTTTTTCATTGTAGTTTTATGATTGAATAGGTGATATTTTAAGTTGATTGATGTTCGGTGGCTGATGGTGAAATGAATGCGTGTGGTGTTTTTTGTTATGATGTTATGTATTTGGCTTTTCTGTTTTCTAGTGTGAAAGAATGCAGAATCTGAACTATTTATGATGGAGATGAATGCAGTTAGGAGGGGTAGTTTGGTAGTAATGGTTAGACTGATTTTGTAAGATGATGTTCATAGATCCACCAATTGGATGAGTACTGTCGAAAGGAAAAAAACAAAATTTATAGATTCTGATCGCAAGTAAGCAGGTCTATTGTGAAGGGAAATGTATTGGAGAGCTTAATACTCCATCACTATTTAGATGTGAGAGGATAAGTTTAAGAGGGAATTTTGGTTTCAACTGTTGAGTAAGTCATATTTAACAGCTCATATTTAAACACACCCAATAAAAAGAGGACAACACATTTAAAATATCCACCCTGAAAAATTACAAGTAAATATCCAAGCCAAAAGTAAAAGTAGATGAAACCACGAAATCTAGAAATAGAGCAACCATGAAATCTGGAAACAGACCAACCAATTGAGCCTGTCACCAATCCTTTTCCCATTGGAGTAAGATGAATCACAAACCCCCCAGTGGTTTGAGGGATGTGGGTGGTTCGAAGACATTGAAGCTGAAGTTGTTCTGATAGAGAGGCCAACAAGGCCGGACTCTATTAACCTGTGCTACTACATCAGATGAAGATGAAGCTACAGAAAAGATCACTTAATCTTTTCTTTCTTTGTTTTCCCTACTTTTCTTCTGTTTTCTGTTGGATCTCATTATCCCCTTGTAAATAGATATTAATTGTTGTTATCTTTTATTTTTCCTTTTCCTCAGATAGAAGTTAGTTAGGATTAATATAGCCGTTAAGTTCTATATAGAAGGCTTATATGTACATCCTTCTATTCTTTGTAAGGAAACATTTCTGACATATGAAATCATAGAGGTATATTAACTCTTCTTTACCTTTTTCTTTATTTTCCCATTATTGTAGCAGAGCTTGTGAGACCCTTCAACGATGGCCAAAAACAGTCCCTTGTTTCTAAACAAGATGAATCACATCTGCCAAGTCCATATTATCTGTATTCTAGTTGAAACACCACCACCCTTGCTGTTTCCCCTGTTCTTGATGGAACAAATTACTCATCATGGAGCAGCAGCATGACACGAGCATTGTTTTCCAAAGACAAGTTCGGTTTTGTTGATGACAGCATCTAACAAATATTAATTAGTGAGATGAGCATATTTCCTTTTGGAACTGAAATTGTCTATTTCCACATCTAACTATCACATAAAATGCTTCACATTTTTAATGTTATCTTCTTTTATAAAGTTAAAGGTTGAGAAGTTATCATTTTCTAATGGAAATAGAAAGAATCCACACTCAGTTTTCAATGCACAAATATTCCCATTACTCTATACCAAAATCTCTGTATTACTGCAAACAAAATATAGTGGGGTTTGGTAAACACCAAATCACTAAGGTCCAAACAGGGGTTAATGTGAAAATGCAACATTATTGCCAATTCTCGCCATCCTGTTTTACCTAATTTGTTTGTACTCAATCATCCAGTGTTAGTAAACCACCATGTAATTAACTTGTATATTCAAAAGTTCCAGACTTTTTATTTTTTGATACTTCAAACGTTCCAGACTTTTTATTTTTTGATACTTCAAAAGTTCCAAACTTCATCCCAATGTATTTGAAGTGGATTTTGAATTTGGATCATCTCATACAGGATATGATCTTTGTGAAAAGAGTGGGAGACAATTTTTTTATTTAATAATAATAATGATAATCAGCGAGTATTCTTATATGACAAACTACTCCTATTTCATCATTTTTAGTCTTATTTTTTGTCAACATCATTTTAAGTCGAAGAATTATGAACTAACAGATCAACACACATGCCTGAGAAAGCATTGCCTTTAACAGATCTTCTGCATTAAATTACTAATATGAAATCTCAACAAAGGTACTCCAGAAAAATTAGAGGGGGTTAAGAATAAAATGATAGTGAAAAATATGATTCAAGAGTCTAATGACCTGCAAAACGTAAATAGTATGAAAAAAGAAGATAAGAGTCTCACAGAAGCCATCCAATAATCAGTAGAGAAAACCTAGTAGAGAAGCCAATTAAGTTGTCAAATTAGAGATTCCATTCTTCAAATTTCATCTCATTCTTGTTGTATTGTATATTACCAACAAAACTAAAATAGTCTTCAGGGTTTTGTAATTCATGTTTATTTTTTTAATATATCAATTAAGGAGCAATTTAGCAACCCTTTGGAATAATTCCTGTCACTCAAGATGGAATCCCACCTTACATGGAGATTATACCTAATTATGTGCCTTATTGTGCTAAACACCAAAACAAGTTTCAAATTTATTATCAATCAGCTTCTGCAGATACATGACACAAAAGCAAAGTGCACAAACTCATGATGCAGATATGGCAACACTTTATTCTCGACAAAGTCACAGAAAACACAAACATTAATTTCCTCAAACTAAGAAGCTAAACAGGGTACTTGAATTGCTGGAGAACCTTCTTCCAAGCCGGACGGCTGCTAATATCATCCCACCATGCGCTCACGTGCTTCCTATCCCTTACCAAATGCCCCCTCCCAGTTTGATTCACCATGTAATGACCGAACGGGAGATGGCTAAGATCAGCAAGGCTGAAGTAATCACCGGCCAAGTACTTGGACTTGGACAGCCTATCCTCGTAAATGTCGAGTACTTTCGCGAGTTTTTCATCGCTCTCTTTAATCACTTTTTCGTCAGGAGTAAGACCCTTTAACGGGGCAAACAGAACATTGACAACTAACTGGTGGATTGGCGGGTGAAAGTTGTTAGCTTCCACTTCAAGCCACTGTTCCACAAGACCTCTGTCTTCTATGGTCTTTCCCAGCAACTCAGTCCCTTGGTTTCTATACTTTTCTGCATAGTATCGGATTATCGCTCGAGATTCTGCGAAAACAGTCCAAAATCAGTGTTAGTTTGATCTAAGAACAGATTATTGTTTTGCATTTGCAAATAGAAAAGAAACTAAATTTGGGGAAAGCTTAAATTTGGATAACAATTGCACAAAGCTTTCTTGCAGAGCTTACGAAAATAAACGATTATTACTTCAAAAAAAAAGTTAATCCAAACACGCACGCCTTTCGGATTGAGTTATTAAATTGGAAATTTCATACAACAAAAACTGAGTCTCACTAATTGAATCAAGTTTGCTAGATTCTTACATGCATCAAAAACCACACCACTAAATTCTACAAAAACATTTCCCAAAAGATCCATTGAAGTTTGAGCTAAGGATCAAAATTACACACCGATCCTAAACTACAAAGCAAAAAAGAATTGCTGGAAATAGTAAAGGGACCAAGTGATGAGACTAACCATAGAGAGTAAAATCACCATCTTGTATCACAGGAAGCACTCCAAATGGCTGCAGATTCATCAGACACAATTTATAATTATACATGAAAAATACTTTCATTTTATAGAAAAAAAAGTAAAAAAGAGAACAGAAAAGTAGAAGTACCTGGAGTTTGAGGTAGTCAGGTTTCTTGTGTTCTCCCTTGAAGAGATCAACATCAACAGTTTCAAACTCAATTCCTTTCTCAAACAGACAAGCCAATACCCTTTTTGGGGATGCAAAGGTTGGTCCGTAAACTTTCACCACCATCTTTCTCTGTCTTTAAAAATTTGCCAGCAACAATAACAGAACAAGCTTAGAGAGACAGAGTTTCAATTTGGTTATGTTGTGTTTTGTTTGTGCAAGCTATTTTGTGCTTTTAATACCCAAATCGAGTAGGTCTTACTGTGTTAGTCACTTTAATTTTGTTAAAATTAAATTTTAGTTTTTTTATTTTGCAAAAGTAATTAGAATAATTCTGATTTATAATAATCTTTTACTTTATAATAAAATCAGTCACTTTAATTACAAATAAATTAAATTAAATAATTTTATAAAATTAAAGATTAAAAATGAATTTGAATATGAATAAAAAATGAAATGAACAACTACTAGTCCACGAACGTGTCTTTTTCACGTCTCTTATATACTTTTCAAATGATTTCTTTCTATGCATTTTTTTCTTTTGGCTCCGATTTTTATACATTATTGATTTGTTTCGCGGCGGCTCTTGTTGTGCAATGGGCCGCATTGAAAAAATAATAATTTATCAATTATCAAAACGCTTTTCATTCTAAAATTATTTAATATTTTTTCTTTAAGAAAAAATTATTATTACTGTAAACTTTAATTTTTATTTTAAAATTATTATTACTTTAAGATTTTAAGATGTAATAATTTCTTTTTCAATTTTATCTCACTTAATAAATATATATTTTAATTTTTTTTCGTCACTTTCTTTATTCATCTTACTATAATTATTAAATAAGAATATTTTAGTTCACTCAAATTAAAATATTGTAATAATTAATAATTTTTTAAGTTAGTAATATATGTAAAAATTTTAAATAACAATAATTTTGTAACGAAGAAAATAATTCCGAACTCAGTGAATTAAAGAAATGATATTTAACACGATTTCATTGGCTGCTTTGACTTATTTTGGTTAGTTATATTTTTATTTCAATGGGTTTTATTGAATTCGTGGTCTTTCATGCAACATTATTTCCGTGCTATAGAGCATAGATCACGAATTAAAAGGTCATCTGCTATATATACACCAATTTATTGGCCTCATACTATGGATGAAAAACAGAGGAATCAAGAAACAAAGGTAAATAGCCAAATGTTATAGTAGTATTTAACAATTTATGCAAACAACAAAGATAAAGGAACAGAACAAAAGCAACTTTAAAAAACATAGGAATCTTTAAAATGTAACGAAGAAGATTTTTAATCGTTTTATTTTCTTTTTTTATCTAAAGTAGCTTCCTATTGCCTTTGATCAACCCCTAAATTTGATTTTCTTCTTAGTATGTTGTGATTTCTTTTGAACCTTCACAAAGAACCAAATAGGGTAACTTTGCTTATAGTCCTTATAAAAATATCCTACACCCATTTAAAACCTACATTAATCGATATTGCAGCCCTTTGAAACAATTCTTTTCATCCAAGATACACAATATATCATACTTACTAAACACCATGACAATTTTTAAGTTTAATATCAAAAACCATCAGCAAATACAGAACACAAAAGCAAAGTATTAAAACTATAAGCCAACATTTTATTTTCATCAATTTCATAGAATACAACACTTATTAGCACTTCTTCAAAGTTCAGACTTTGAAGCTAGATAGGGTAAGGGTGTAGCTCCAAAACCTTCTTCCATGCCGGCCTATTGCTAATATCATCCCACCACGCGCTCACATGCTTCCTATCCCTCACCAAGTGCGCCCTCTGTGTTTGGTTCATAATGTAATGACCAAACGCGAGATGGCTAAGATCGGCAAGGCTAAAGAAATCGCCGGCCAAGTACTTGTTTTTCGAAAGCCTCTCCTCATAAACGTCGAGCACTTGCTCAAGCTTCTTTTCACTCTCTTGAATAAGTTTTTGGTCAGGAGTGAATCCTCTTATTGGGGCAAATAGAACATGAAGAACTAAAGTGTGAAGTGGTGGGTGAAAGTTGTTAGCTTCTACTTCAAGCCATTGTTCTACTACACCCCTTTCTTCTACTGTTTTTCCAAGTAAATTAGTGCCTTGGTCTTTGTATTTTTCTGCATAGTATCTTATTATTGCCCGAGATTCTGCAAAATTGAAATCAGAATCAGTGAACTCAGAACAATTGTTTTACATTTGCAAATAGAAAGATTTTATTTTGGGGAGAATTTTAACATCTAGCAAATTTGAAGAAATATGGGGTGAATTAAATAAATAGTTTGGTGAAATCATTACATAATAATTTAACTATATATTTCTTAATTTGGTGTTTTTTTTTTCTCGTAGCAATGTGTTAAATTATTATATAATGATTTAACTCTTATTCAATTACATATTTCTTTACATTTAACCATAAAAATCTAGAGATATACATGTATTATCTCTATTTCTTTAAAGCAATCAAACAACACTATAAGATTTTATCAAAATCCATTACATGGAGTACAGGCAGGAAAGCAGGGCAAGTATGAAGATTCCTGATCTCAACTCAATTAACTTATTGATCAAAATCAAAAGTTAGAACTGAAGATTAAAATCATTATTAATCCCTAATTACAAGGCACAAGAAACAGAAAATAGCTGAAAATGGTAAATAAGTAACTAACCATAGAGAGTAAAATCACCATCTTGAATCGCAGGAACCAATCCAAATGGCTGCAGATTCATTGAACACAGGTATAATTATGAATTAAAAAAAATTAAAAAAAAGCTATGAAACCCATCAAGGCAAATGGTTTGGTAAACTAAAAGATTAAGTAGAAAGAATTTCACAAAGCAAAGAATAATAATAATAATAATAATAATGAAGAAGAAGAAAAACAGAACCTGAAGCTTGAGGAACTCAGGTGTTTTATGTTCTTTGTTGGAGAGGTTAACATCCACAGTTTCAAACTCAATTTCCTTCTCAATCAGACAATGAATCACCCTTTTAGGAGCTGCATATTTCGGACCATAAACTTTTACTACCATGTTTTTCAACCTAAATTATTTCAAAAATTTAATTTTGAAATTTGTAAGAAACGATAATATTAATGAGTTTATATTTTGGTTGTGTTTCTCTGTCTCAGCTATATGTGGTGCTTTTTATCGTTTCTAAGCAGAGTGGTAAGGTGGTCCCTTCATAATTTTTTCCATCATTTTTGCATTACAACATATATATTATTTGTTTAATGAATGGTTAGGATTTATGTTTGCTAAATGTAAAAAGTGTTCTAATACAATAATGTATGTGTTGGATTATTTTATTGAGCGGGTGTTTGGTTAAATTTAACTTAAAAAAATTAACAAATTTTAATGCTTATAAAGGTTTAAATTCTAATTATATATATAAAAAAGATTTTATTAGTAGAACCAAATTTTATTTAACAACTTTTTTCACGTTAAAAAGATTAATTTTTTATGGTAGACTAAAACATATCTTGACCTTCACCTCAAAATTAAATTTAATTTAAAATATGATCACTCATTCTTGTTAGTTAATTTTGAAAAAAAAAATCTAAAAAATAAGTAATTATTTTTTTAATATATATAAGTTTTTTGAAACAACCACTATGAGTATATTTGATGACGCAAGATTATAATTTTCTTAGAAGATTATAGTTTTTTCAAAACTTGTAGAGTTTTGATAATTACAAAATTAAGATTTTTGACTAAGAGATTATATGTTTCATAACTAGTTTTTAGAAAGTTACATGAGATAACTTTTATCTTTCAAAATTTAGTTTTTAATAATTTATTTTTTAAATTATCTTAATTTATTTTTATAAATTACAAATTTTCACCCTACTATCCTAATTTATTAATATAATATTATTATTATTTTTGATAATTTAATATAATTCAGTTAATCACACAACTCATTTTTATCAAACAATTTTAATTAATAAACTAATTATACAGTTATAATCTCACTATTATAATTTTATACTTTCAGCAAACTTTATAAAAGTTTGTTTTGTAAACATACCTTAGATGTGTGACAGTTTTACTTATTCTATATATACAAGGTGTACATTTTTGTTAGCTTTTTTGATTGGTACATTTTAGTTAGTTTGAAGAAACGTTATATCATACCCAAATATTATTGATTAAAATTGTTTTTGGACTTATATATAATAATTATCATATATAAGTTGTCTGTATTATTGGTGGGGAACTTTGATTTGTTCTTTACATTTGCCTTTTCTTTTTTCTTTTATTTTTATTTTTTATTTTTATGTTGTCTGTGTTGAATGTTGATGCAACATGCAAGCGGTGGCTGCATTAATGACATTCAATAATGTATACAGTAACATTTTAGTGCAGTGAAGTGACGGTAGTTTATTTTATTTTGTTCCTTGATTATATGTACAATAAATTACCTAAATCGAGTAAGTATTATAATATTATTAGATCATCGGGAGACTTCTAGTTCACTTGTGGAGCTATTGTTCCACTTTCATTTGATTGATTTTTTTTTATTTTTCAACTTAGTTTCTCTTTTTTAAAGCAACATAAAATTTCAACAAACATTTGACGTTGGGGTTAAAAATTAGAAGAAAGGACAAGCCAGTCATTTCATCTTGCTGGGCAATCCTCCACCGTTCACTCATCACAAATTCCCACGTGCCTCCTCTCCTCACCGTCATCTCTCAAAGGCCATAGCTGAACTACAGCATACTCAAGCTCGTCACTTTCACCTCTCGTTCTTCTACCATTACATCAAAAAACACTGATTCATCAGTCGGAAATTCCAATTCCTCTTCTCCGGCACTCTCTGTGTCACCGCCGGCGCCCACTCACGGTGGTTCGTAAGGCACACTCTCGATTGTTCCTTCTCGCTTGTATGGCTTCTCTCTATCTCTCTCCGTTACACACCAATTGCTGCAAACAACACTAGTTCTGGCATAGACGTTATTAGAGATATGAGTTAGTTAGATTTGTAGATGCTTCCGTGCTTATACTATTTTAATCGTACACTTGTCAATTCGATCAATTCTGAATTTCAATTTTCTCTTAATTTCTCTCATCTTTCTCATGTGAACCATGTTTTCTAACAGAAGCTGCACCAACAAGGTATGGTTTTGGTCTTTACATTTCTCTGAAAGATACTATTTAAACATTCTGCTGAAGTTTTTATTGTGGATGCCCAGTGTACTCCCTTGAAATTAATTGAGCCTGTCCTTTTGATCATTAGTTATACATTCCAGGGGGAAAATGTATTTGTTCTGATTTGATTTTTAATATTCACTGTTATGGGCTCTTGAGTTTTGGGAAAGCCACAATTCTTTTAACCAAATTAGTTTTTATGAGGGTTGGGACTATGTACTGGAAACAGTACAGTTCTTACTTCTAATATTTATTTTGAGTGTTGAGGGATATATTTTGTTTCTGTACAAGTCATTTTGAAAAAAAAAATTGAGATTTGCTGATCCTAGTTATTATGTCAGATTTGTGGCTACTAATTATAAAGTATAAGTATATCTAGACCTCGATTAGTGCTATACTATACTTGTCAGGTTAAATTTTTAGGTTTTGTCTTATGTTGCCAATAATATATTTTACACAGTTTTTTACATATATGAGAGGTTTTTGAAGGTCAATGAAAAATATCTTTTGCTTTGCCTACAGAGAAATTAATTAACCTGTGTTTATTGATGACAGTTGAAATGTTGCTTGATGGTTGACATTTTATGCTTAGTCTAAGTGTTGCTAGGTTACTTTATTTTTACTGTCAGACTTCAACTATGTTTCCTCACATCTCCTTCTCGGATAAGGCTATTCTTCTCACGACATATGATATTGTTCCACAACAATTCTTAGTCTAAGTTTTATTCTGAATCTTTTGATTCACGTGATGCATGATTCTTCGGGAGCCAAACATTTGAATTGTTCTAAACTCTTCTGTGTATGATGTAAGTATAAAAATCTGGCCAATTAACTAAATTTGAAACACTTTTTTCAGAACGTATTTTGTAGTTTTTAGTTTTCATTAAGGTTTGTGAGCTCACAATTTGTGAAGCCCAACACCTAGCGCTTACTGTACTTGTATATTATGCTAGGGGTGAAGTCAGCAAGACCTAGTGGACAGAATATGGGTTAGTCAGAGGAGAGAAAAAGAAATTGGTTCACGTAGGGGACACTAAGGATAGTTTTCTGTTTACTTCATATCTTGGCAAGGAGAGACTCTCCTTGTGGGAACAGTCGTATTCTTTCTTTGTTCATCTTTTGATCAATAACCATTCCCGATAGGAATCTCAATTTCATATCAGTAACACATTAATGTATAAGATGATTGTGATGTATCAGTATGATTGTCATCCCTACACTTAGGGGGCGAAAACCTATCATGTTTGAATTGTTCCTAACTCATAGGTGTATGATATAAGCATCAAAATCTGGCCAATTAACTAAATTTTAAACACCTTATTCAGAATGTATTTCATACTTTTCCTTAAAGTCAGTTATCCAAACATTTTTTGTTTTTTGTGGTATTACTTTGTTGATTCTATATATCCTTGATTTGGTCCTGATGCTCCACTTTCTCTGCTCTTTGACAGGGGAAGTAAAATCCTCTTCGTTATGGAAATGAGTATTGCAAGGTAGGCTTACACTAGTTATGACAGAGAATTAGCATTGATGGCTTGAAGCAATTACATTTTTAAATTGTTAACTTGGCACCTGCAACTTCCATATTCCTATGGTCATCCCTTCAACTCCTAAAATTGGAAGTCTGAATCTTTTTGAATGGGCTTATAAAGTTTTAATGCTCTTGATATTAGCCATGTCTCAATAATTTCTGAAAAAATATAATGGTTTCTATTTTAAGTAGTAAGGTTTGCTTTTAGTGATAGTTTGTACATGGGCTTAGTTGTACATTACTGCCGCATTTGTTGTTCAGCTTTATTTAATACTAATTATCATGATTCTTTCGTAATTTAAGTAGGGGTTGTCTCGAAAAACATGGGATATTCTTTTCCAATATATCAAGAACTATAGGATGGGAAAAACCTCAGAAGCTTCCACATAATGCGGCTGCCCAGAGTCCTAGGTGGGACTTTCATAGATTGGCCTCTTCCTGTCGACCTTTTACTGCAGTGTGTCGAAGAAGGCCCTTTTTTGGTAGAACACATTCTGTGCCAGTTAATTTAGAGGAATCTGCTTCATTACAATCTAGAGATATTTATAGTGAGCATGAGGATCCATCTACAGACTCAGAAGAGGGGACTTTGGAAAAACCACTATCTAGTGAACAGGTATTCTTTCTAATCCACTTTGTAGTTGTCTTTTAGAAAACCCACAACAGCCACTTGATCATGGGCAAGTTTTTAACTTCTCAAGCACCTAGAATTGAATAAATATACTTGAATTCTTTATTTAATTGTCATAACCATGTACCCCCTGCCCCCTCCCCTTTTGAGAGTACATTGAGCTACTGTCTTAAAATTACTTTTTACCCTTCTAAAATATTGATATACCTTGTGTGATGTAAAAATTCCAAACTATGTTGAAATAAACCTATCTCGGGTCATTTATATACCTGAATTTTGTATATCTCGGATCTCTTCTTTGCAATAATAAACCTGAAAGTGTTTCAGATGATAGTATATTAGCACTCCTTTGGAGATGCCTTTTTCTTGTATGCTACTTGGATTAGTATATCATATATTCATACTAAGATGTTCCGTTTCAAATCATTAAACAGATAATGGCACTGCTCGCTGATACCGAAAGGAAAAAACTCACTAAGAAGCTTAGTGAAGCCAACCAGCAAAATCGGTTCCTCAAAAGACAGGTGTCTGCATTTATATATATATATTTGCCATCTTATGAATTATCGTTAAATTGAAATCTAGGTCAAATTTTCTTTATGATAGCATTGGTTCTTCTGTGGCATTTCATGCTTATACTTAGATGGTCAGAGCAATCTTGTATAAAAATTGGGCGAACCTTATTTGAGCCGTACTAATCATAGATCTTTAGAGAGAAGACACATTGAATGTTAATGCTAGTCACATAGGATCAGTTTAGTCAGTTCAATCTAGATGTAGCATCTTGCTAAGTACGATGTCAGTAAAATAAAATCATCAATTTTGGTTATCTTACTGGGAAAAAGTATCTTGCTATCATCATTGATTAATATATTTTGACTGCCATAAAATGGAAATATGAATGCTGATGGAGTGCATTGGGAATAGAGTTAGTTGCCTTTTTTTCTTTTCTCTTGGCTTTCTTAAGGTAATAACTTAAGGTATTCTTTGATTCTTGATTATATGCTAAACTAGTTCTTTGGGGGAAGTATTTTTCGAATTATTTTGAGAAGGTGTGGATATTTCAAAGTCTCTTGGACTCAGAATCTTTTTTTCTGCAGTTGCATATAAAGGAGGATGCGTTGTTGAAATTTAAAAGTGAACTTGCTGTCATGGAGCATGAAGTTCAGGTTAAAATTTATTTGTACCTTCTTGCTTCTTATGCTGTATTTCTATTGCCAAAATTTCTTAGTTCAATACTTGCTGAACAACATTGTTCATAGTTCATACTGTATAACTGAATAAGATGGAAGCAGAAGTTAATGATTTTTACTATTATACCTTTCATAGCTATGCCTATATCGTAATAACTATTGTATAGTATTGAGAATTGAACAGTGATATTTTATAAGACTTCTGGTGACAGTTTATCTCTTTTCATCCCTTGTGCGCGAACTTCGAACCTCATGATTACAGACTTGCTGTGATTGATTTCTTGCTTTACTCTTTCGTTGTTAAAAGTCAAAAACTCATTGCTATTTAAATATAAATCTTCCTGTCTTAGGATATAATTTTTGGTATTTCATTGTTCAATGTTTATGCATTTACCATTAAGCTTGTTATTAGCTGAACACATTTTGTGGGTAAGCGTGAAATGGGAGAAGAATACTAATTTATAATTTCGCTAAAGCTTCTTTAGTATTTAACAAGTAACATAGTAAACGCTTTCCAATTCTGTTCCCTATCAATTATTGAGCTCTCCAAGCATGCCTATATTATTTAGCAAGAATTTGTTTATTGCGTCCTGTAATTGTTCAAGATTAAAAATGTTGGGAGTTATACTGAGTGCTATGAATATTGTTTAATTTTGGAGGCAGGCTTTGGCCCGACTGGCAGAAGAAATAGCTCAAAGTGGTGTTCCAGAAGGTTCAAGGAAAATCAATGGAAAGTACATTCATTCTCACCTTATTGCTAGATTAGAAGGTATTCCTATAATGTTATTGACCCTAATGGTCTTTTTGGATTTAAGGAAAGAAAATAGAAAATAAGAAAAACGTCGATAACTCTGTATTTTTCGTTGTTTGGTTTCAAATGAATGGGGGGAGGGGAAATGGAAGGAAAAGTTGACTTCTCAAAATAAGTTTAAGACTTTCTTTCCTTTTAACTTCCTTTCAATTCATTTTTTTTTTCTTGCTTCCCATTTTCTTTCCTTTAATGCAAACACACCATATGTACTCCACTTGATTAGAACCATCCCTACATGGTTCGCAAGTATACTTCTGGACAACTCTACGTTGATTTTCATATGGAATAAGCTAATAGAATTTCACAGAAATGTCCTTTCTAACCAACATTGCCTCTTTTGTATCCTTATTGGTGCAAATGCATTGTTTCTGTGCCTACATAGCTGTATGTGAACAATTGACGGAACAAATAAAGGATGTTGATGCGGCACAATCGAAGGAGGTTTCTGTATTTTGGATTGGCATGGCTGAGGTAAACACATTCAAGAGTTAACTTCCGAATATTCAATGAGAATTTAGTTTGAAACTCTGAATCATAGGAACTGTTTTGCTAACTACTCCCTCCGGTCCTATTTTTAAGAAGTTTTCAACCCAATTACATAGACCAAGAAAAGTAGTTGAGTTTAGTTAACTTTATTGATTTTCTCAAAAAGTGTATAAAATACCATTTTTATCCTTCATTGAATAATGTGTTAATCAATTACAATTAAGGAGTTAAAATAGTCAATGCATTTAATGAGGGTAAAAAAGAAAAGAAGCAATAAATGCATCATGAAAACTACAAAATGTCTTATAAAAAGGACCATGAAAACCTTTTAGATAGTTTCTTATAAATAGGACCAGAGAGAGTAGCATCTAGTGACTATTTGTATGGTGCTCTCAAAGCGGATTGAAAACACCTATGTTTCCATCAGAGCGTGCAAGTTATGGGCACCTTTGATGGATGGAGCCAAGGGGAGCACCTTTCACCTGAGTATACTGGTTCCTACACAAGGTTCTCAACAACATTGATGCTTAGGCCCGGAAGGTATCATTTTTGCAAACTTGTTGAAGCTTTCTAAATTGCTATCACAATTTCGTGAAATGAAGTATTTATGTTTCTCTCTCTCCTAACAAGTGTGTTTTCTGAAATTCAAACTTGTGTCCTTATCCTCACGGAACACTTGTCCAATAACTTCTTTTTTGGTCTGGAGATGCTTGTTAGTTTTGGTGGTTAATAACTTCTTTTTTGGTCCGGAGATGCTTGTAAGTTTTGGAGGTTGTTATTCAGCCTCCAACACTTTCTAGATACACCACGTTTTTTATTTGGCTTCCAGAAATTTTTTTTTATCATTTTCAACAATTAAATTCCAATAAACCACTTCCGAAAAATTAATTTTTGGGAAGTAATAATTTCCAAAAGTTCGTGGCGTGCTTAGAAATTATGGTGGTGGATGAAGCAACCACCTTAAATTGGCCAAAAAAAGGGGAAGTCTTCTAAATCAAATTTCTTTTTGTAGGTATGAAATCAAATTCTTAGTAGATGGTGAATGGCAGCTATCACCAGAGTTTCCCGTTATTGGTGAAGGGTTAACAAAAAATAATTTGTTAGTTGTTGAGTAGTGATTCGTATTTTCTATCCCAATGGCACTTAAACTGATAGAGTATATGTAGTCTGTGTTTGGTTTTCCGTATAGTTGGCTCAACTAGTTTCTGGAATGCATATAAAGTTGTGCCTAATGCCTGCGTTTGGTTTCCCGTTCATGGTTTGTTCAACTGAACTTGGTTGCAAACGTAAGTTTGGGGAAAGCAAGGGCGTTGTCTGGTTGGCGTTGGCCATTGGGAGCAGTGTTGTAAAACTTGGACTAGACCGGCCGGTTCGACTGGTTGGCCTGAGGACCGGTTTGAAGACTAATCTGGTTTGCTGACTAGATCGGTTATGCACATGACTCCTCATGAACCGGAACGAATTGGTCTAAGCTTGGATTGAGTCTTAACGTGTGTGCTCTTAACGAATCGGTCTAAGTTTGGAGACCGAACACTTGACCACTATACACTAAGGTTGGTTTAGTGACTAAGGAGTGAAGTTTTTTTGTAACAGTTTCTTTGTTTTAATTCCTATGGATGCACTTTTGTCTATAAAAAATAATTATTTTTTCCCAATTTATTTTGTTAGTTGGTTTTTGGTAGTAATTTATGTTTGCGTTTAATGTTTTATATTTTATATTAGAATAATATGGCAAAATGGTCTTAATTTTATTGTTATCGGTCATTTTAATCTTTAATTTTAGCAAATTTAATTTTAGTCTCCGATTTTATAAAATAGCAAGGACAAAAGAACTATTGTGACTTTTTTTTTAATCAAGTCATGGACTATTCATGGATTTTATAAAGTCAAATATTAAAAATTAATTTTAATAAAGTCAGACTAAAATAAACGATGGCTATAAAAATAAAGATAAGTATTAATTCCAGTGTATTATTTACAAAGCTTTATATATTTGTCTTTTCTTAAAAGTTTTCAATGAAATTTATTATATACTTTAATATATTTTTAAAGTTAAATTCATTCTACTGTACATTTAATATAATAATCATTTATTACTCAATTTATTTCTTCATTTATCTCTAGTATATTTTTTCGTATAACGATAAATTTTTTATTCTTAGAATAAGACTAATTTCGTTCGCGTACGTAACTAGTGGCCCCTAAGAATTTGACATAGGTGGTATTCGAACACGGGTTCTCCCGCTGTGATTGTCTCTTATAAATTTAACGACATCTTATACCGTTAAACTAATTCTTGGGGTTATTTATAGTATATTTGTTATATGAAATATCTTTTTTTCCACTTATGTCTGAACTTATCCTATTAATTAAATTTTTTCCCCCAAAATTCATCTAATTTATACATTATTAAGTAAAATTTATTTAACATGTGCAATATTGCATAGGATAAGAAATCAAAGGTAGAAGGTTTTACGGGTAAAACCAAAATTCATCTAATTTATACATTATTAAGTAGAATTTATTTAACATGTGCAATATTGCATACTGTATTTTCTTTTTTTTTTAGTTTCTTATCTTGTGTAATATTACACAATTTAAAAAAATCTTATTAAGTAATATTTCATCCATTTTTTTTATCTATCATTTAAAGTTGATTCACACAACTTAAAAAAAAAAAAACTCAATTAATTTTATTTGTTTGTACAAAATTTATTATCTAATATCCTATTATCCTTGTTGAAATTTATAGTAACAATTAATTAATGATCCTTCTTAAAACAAACGTCTAACCAATAATATAAACAATGGGTGAGTGTATAAAAATAAAAAATAAGTTTAATTGCGCTTGATAGTCACGGTTGTTATTTGTGTAATCTTGATCTCTATAATTTTAATTAAGCAATTTTTGTTCATATAAAATTTAAAATGTAAAAATTGAATCTGAGTCCAATTCTCGTTTAAATTAAATCATTTGTTACTAACATTAGTAAAAAATATGGTATGAATTGTGATTAATTTTTTATTTATATATGATCAATAACATCATTAACCGATAGTAATGAATCATTTAAATTGAATTGAAATTGGGCCACAAAATTCTATTTTCACATTTTAAGTTTTGGGTGTCATTAGAAGGAATGTTCTGGATTCTGGTTTTTTTTTTTTTCCTTTTGAACTATTTATATTTTGTGTTGTGTGATACTCAATTTATTTAATTTGGATTTTAAAAAAAAAAAACTATGAGAATCAAAATTCACAATCAACAAATTATAGGGTCAAAAAGTGTAATTAAGAAAAATAATAATAAATATAGTAATTTCTTGAACTTTTAAAGAAACAAAGTAACGATTTTTTTTTTTTCAAAACAACAAGAGATAAAGACGAATTGAAAGGGTAATTTATATTGATATTTAATTTAGTCAACGAATACATTAATTAACCTATTTTGACTTGTCTGAAGAATTTTCAAAGGCATTAATTGATTTTGATTCTTAACTTTTTTGGGACATTTAATGGTTTCTACTAAGGCAGGCAGGCACTATAAGAGAGCAAGAAGGTTAACCCAAATATGCATCAAAAAATTATCTGTTGAATATTTCTTTTCTTTCTGCAAATTAGTTAAAAATGGTAGTGAAGGTGTATGGTCCTGACTATGCTTGCCCAAAAAGGGTCATAGTGTGTCTCATTGAGAAGGAAATTGAGTTTGAAACTGTGCACATTGATGGCTTCCAGGGAGAACATAAGAAACCTGACTACCTCAAGCTTCAGGTTCTATCTTTTTTATTTTTTTCTAATGCAGTTTCATCCTTCTACATATCATAGGATTTTAATTTCAATTTTAATTTTAATTTAAACTGAGAACATTTGAGTCATGGTGGGGTTGGCTTTCTCAACGGAGTTTTGCTCTGACAATTCATGATTGTCTTTTCACGAAATTCTTTTGTTAAAAATAATATTTTAAAGAATAAAATACAAATATCATGCCTGATTTTAAGAAATTTCTAATATTTCGTCGAATTAATTATGCTTTTTATGTATGCATTTTGCAGCCCTTTGGATTGCTTCCAGTTGTTCAAGACGGTGACTATACCCTATATGGTCAGCTCCTTCACTAAGTTTATATGTTCATATATATATATATATACACACACTTTTTAACATATGAATAACATTAAATAATTGAATAAAAAACACTTCGATCCTTTCATGTTTAGCAATTATGGTTTTAATTATCTTGTAGAATCAAGAGCAATACTAAGGTACTATGCTGAAAAGTACAAAAAGCAAGGGACTGATTTGCTGGGAAAGACAATAGAAGAAAGGGGTCTTGTGGAGCAATGGCTTGAAGTTGAAGCCCATAACTTCAACCCAGCAATATACAATTTAGTGATGAATCTCCTTGTTTCACCATTACTGGGCCTTCCATCAGACCCAAAAGTTATAAAGGATAGTGAAGAAAAGCTGGTGACGATTTCTTCAGCCTCGCTGACCTTAGCCACCTCCCATTTACTCATTATTTGATGAATTCAATGGGAAAAGAGAAAGAGAATATAGTGAGAGAGAGGAAGCATGTTAGTGCTTGGTGGGATGACATTAGCAATAGGCCTTCATGGAAGAAAGTTCTCCAGCTCTACAAATTTCCTATGTAGCTCCTTCATGGATCACCTTATTCACAATAAAATCATGTTTTAAGTAGTGACTTAATAATAAGCATGTATCAAAGTTATCTAGCTAAGAGCCTTTTTAGGTTCAAATCTATCTTTAAAAAAAAAAATCATTGATTTTGAATGATGTGGATGTGTGCTTATATATATAAATTATTCTCATAATTTTGGGTATTGGATTTTTCCTCTTCTAACTAGTACACTTCCTGATATTTGAATTAATATTTGGAATAATCAATGAGTAGATGAATATTCTATATTTGTATTTGACAGTTGAACAATTTTTTTTTGGTAAACATTTGACAATTGAACATAATAAAATTAAATAGAGCGGAATAGAATGAGACAGGATGGGGCGAGGCGGGTAGTAGGCACCCTCCACCTATGGGTGTCCGTAAATCCGCACCCATTAAAAATTCATTGGATATCTGTTAAAGCAATGTTTGCGGTTTCTAACTAATATGTGTGAGTATCCAAAAGTATCCATATGAATCTGCAAAAAAATAAAGGTGGTTTCTCCCATGACTATGATAAATAATATTTTTTCTGGTCTTAATTATAAAAAAATTTGAAACTTTTTAGTCTAAAATATAAGTAAATTTTAATCTTTCTTTTTATTTAATGTTAATTTCAAGCACTTTTTCAATATTCAATGTTATTTGACCTATCCAAATAGAAGAGAGAATATTTTTTTGTAATTAAAACTTATATTTTTAAATGAAATCAAAAGAATTAACCACAAATAACTAATTTTATTAATATACACAAATTATGTTTATTTTGCTTATAACTGGAACAGGAGCTGGTAGGTAAGTTACTCTATTCATAGTGTATCATTTTTTTCAAGAAAGTTTTTTAATTATTTAATTAAATTCCCTCTTTTTTTTTTCTTTTTTTCAAATTAGAATTAATTATCAATTTGGTCCTCCAAAGATTATCATGTCATTAACTTGGTCCTCTAAAGAATTTTGCTATCAAATTTGTCCTTCAATTTGATCCCCAAAGAACTTTGCACCAAATTAGTTCTCCAAAGATTTAAAACTCTCTACTAAATTAGTCTCCAAATTAGTCCTCTATCGTAGACCAATTTGATATGTTTAAATCTTTGAAGGACTGATTTAGTATATTTATCCATCTTTGGAGGACTAATTTTGTGACATTTTTTTGGTGGACCAAATTGTTGACAAATATGATCTTTAAAGCACTAATTTGATGACAAAATTCTTTAAGAGACTAAATTGATGACAAGATAATCTTTAAGGACGAAATTGATAGTTAACCCTCAAGTTGTATCAAAAAAACCTAATCTGTTCATCTTCTTTACTCCGTCTCCTCTGCTCCCTCACTCCTTGCTCCTTTGTTTGCTTCTACGGCGGAGGATTTCCGGCGCGGTGTATGCGGGCGTGCCATAGGCGATGTGGAGGAGGCTGTTTTTGAGCTGCTCCGGCAGCGCGGAGAGGCCGAAGTCGGAGACCTTGAGGTTTCCCTCGGCGTCGAGGATGAGGTTCTGCGGCTTCAGGTCGCGGTGGGCGACGCCGTTGCGGTGGCAGAACTGGTGGAGCGCAGAGACGAGTTGTTGAAAGTAGTGTCGCGTCGTGGACTCCGGTAACCGGCCACGGCGGAAGATTCTGGAGAAGAGCTCTCCGCCGGCCGCGAACTCGACGACGAGATGGATCTTGGTCTTGGTAGCCATGACCTCATGGATTTTGAGGATGTTTGGGTGGTGGAGGCGGCGCATGGCGTCGATCTCACGGACGATGCGAGGCTCCATGGCTGCGTCGACGGTATTGGATTTGTCGATGATCTTGACGGCGACGGTGGTGCCGTCGACGAGGGAGTAGGCTTTGTAGAACTTGGCGAAGAAAAGAAGATGAACAGATTAGTTTTTTGGTGAGAACAGAGAAGCTAAAGGAAAGCGAGTGATGCCATCGAAGCGTAGAAGGTAGGAAAGGCATTTCACCATATGGAAGTAGCTTCTGCGGACACATTGCACACTCAAACAAAGAGATTTTCATCAACGCGGAACAAGAAGAAAAAAATAACAGTTTGCAGAACCTCTCTGTTTGTTTTCAGCTACCCCAGAAGAGAAATTGACAAAGGGTAGAACTAGGAACCAAAAATTTCCAGAAAACAGAGGAGACGGAGTGAGGGAGTAGAGGAGACAGTGTAAAGAAGATAAACAGATTAGATTTTTTTTTTTTTGGATACATTTTGAAAAAAGAAAAAAGAAAGAGGGAATTTAATTAAATAATTAAAAAACTTTCTTTAAAAAATTTATATTTTTAAGGAGTAATTTGCAATTTTTCAAAACTTAACAAAATAAGATTATGCGATGAAATTATTGAAGTTGTCAAGTGTAGAGTGGTACTTACCCATTATTCACCAAAAAATAAAAGAAAAATTTAGTAAGAAAATCTGAATTTTGAGATTAAAATTTTCATCCAAAATTATATAACTTAAAATTAGTAGAATGATGAAAATAAAGTCCACCTATATTAAAATAAACTTTAAATTAATTCATTCAAATTAAAACAAACTTCAATAGTCACGGAAAATAAATCTACCTTCATTATTATTCATCAACGTGAACAATAAAAACATATCAAATGCACACTATCAACAAGTGAATAAGTGAACATAAATAAATGCCACAATATAAAATCATAACAAAATGTCTAAATCAAATACAAAATAGTTATCCAACAACATGAACTCTGTGAATCACACAGTAGTAACTCCAGTAGTATCAATTTCTTCTTCTTACAAAATAAAATAATGCAAATTAGTTTTATCAACTAATATTCTTGTAGAAATTTTCATGCCAAAATTATGAAAATATACTAAAATCAACATCACAATATTCCACAATTGTGCTACATGACAAGTTTGTGGTTGTGGATTTAGGTATAATAGAAGATGAACCTGAAAAAGAAAGCATAGACAATTTTAAGTTATCAATTGTCATTGTAAACATGTTTATATATAAAGTCGAAAATGATCAAATATAATATATAAAGTTACCTTAGACATGATTTTATAGTGAATCTTATGTTATTCGGTAGTTATCAATGCCTCTAACATATCATGACGTAATCTACCATGATGAGGAGTAAGAAAATGATCACTAGTACTAAATGAAGATTATGAGGCAAGTGTAGAGATAAGAATAGCTAAGAAGTTCCTTGCAATCATGTGCAACGTTGGATATTTTAATCTATTTGTCTTCCACTAATCTGTGCAGAGGCGGAGTGAGAGGGGTTCGTGGTTGAGGAGTGAATGAGTGAGGAGTGAGATCCGTGAGAGGATTGAGAAACGGTGCACAAAATCTAGGATTGTACAAGTTTATATATACGTATATAAGGGTATTTTTGTAATTTCATTTAAATTTGATGGGTGCAGATATCTGTGGCCACATATACTACAAAACTCGCGTCCGCACCCATTTATTCGTGGATTTTGTAAAAATTCGTTTATATCAAACTTGTGGGCACTCGAATAAAACTCGAACCCGTCGCAGGTAATACCCACGGGGTACCCACGTGTCCTTTTTTTTTGCCATCCCTACATAACGTGTACCATGTTTCGTAACTATAAAATAAAACAGGATGAAATGTCTCGTTCCATGTTTGAAACTAGTTAAAATGAACGTGACACTATTTTACATATATTTTTTAAATTTGTATGAGTACTTTTATATAATAATATAAAATAATAATAATTTTATATAATTTTATATACGAACATATATTTAAATAATTAAATATAAATGTTTTATAAGAAATACATTTGAATTTAAATGTAGTTTATGTTAAATATATTTTAATTTTTATTATAATATAAATAGTTTGAAAATTTGATTTTAACAAATATTTTTTGCTTAAATAAAAAATGGAATATATAAAATATACACATATGTCATTTTTTCTATAAAAAATTACTCACTCAGGATGATGATATTTTTTGTTTTGCTCTAGTTGGTGCCACTATTTTTCGAGGAGTCAAAGTGTTATTTTCATGTGATAGATTGTCATGTTTTATTCTCCTAAACATATGTACTAGACATTAAATAACACCATACCCTCTTTTATTGTGTTTAACTATGCTTACCAAACATTACCTATATAAATTAAATTAAACAATTCATAAAAAAAATTTATAGTTGCATTATTTTTAATAAGTTTTTATCATTATGAGTTTTTTATAGGTGCCCTAAATTGGTTAGGCCTAAACTTCAAAAGCAAGGTCTGGGCCTTGGTCTATTACTCATTATAGGCCAATTTTTAAAGTCAAGCTTGACCCATTTGAAGGTCACTCTAGCACGAAAATCTATTTGTAGACTTATTAATATGAAATGTTCGTGCGTAATGCACGGGTTAAATCTCTTTAATTAGTTGAATTAATAATTAGAAGTATTAATAGTATGCAAATGTATGCCTATAAAAAAAATAGCCTTAAAATGCAAAGTTATTGACATTGGTCTTTTTATTGGATTTGACTCATTTAAAGTGAGTGATTATGTAAAGTGAGAGAGTAAGAGCTTATCTACAATTAATTGAAAGTGAGGCAAAATTATAAGATATATTAATTGAAAATCAATGGTAAATAAGTTTTTACTTTTCCACTTTATACCTTTCCTCATTTTAAAGAAGCCAAATCTATCTTCTGTATGTATAAATAAAATTGTTTTAACAAAGATATATGATCTTTCACACATTAATTATTAATAATTTGAAATCATATTTTAATTTGAATTTGAGATATAACAATATATAATTGTCTATTTAAAAAATAGGTAAATCAATATATGGTAATTTATGTTCTCGACTTTCACTAAAATTATTTAACACAAACTTTATTTGTAATAAATTTGATCCTCAGTTATGAATTTTGAAGTCATATTTTATATTAATTATAAAAAAATATTTAGAAAAATTAAATTTTGGCGTAAAAAAAATTGTGTTATTAACATAGTATTTTCTAATTATATACTTAAAATAGAGCTAGGTAAATAGAGTAGAGGCAAGTCACACCAGTCCACATTGACCCATGAGTTAAATGTGTGAATCTATATAGGTTCTCGTCTAAATGGTCAGTGTTTTATAGGGGCAAGTCACACCAGCCCACATTGACCCATGAGTTAAATGGGTGAACCTACATAGGTTCTCATCTAAATGGTCAGTGTTTTATAGGGTCGCAGAAGCCTATGGGTTAAGGATTTAAATTAGATGTTCCCAAATCATGTCTCCAATCATGTCCCACCAATAAAATATTGTCACGTCATTAAAAAATCTTATTAAGAAATTAAAGATTAAAACTAAAGGAAATATTTCCAATGACGTGACGATATTATATTAGTGGGACATGATTGGAGACATGATTTTAGGACACCTAATTTGAATCCATGGGTTAAACACGCCAACTTATGGGACAACCAACATAAAATATTTTATCAAAATAGTTTTGAACATAAAAAGTATTTTTCGTTTCAAAAATTCATTTTTAAAGTTTGTTTTTAATTTAAAAAATTTCATTTGGTTTAAAATTGGAATAAAACCATTATACAATTAAAATCAAGCACAAAAAAAAATTAAAAATAGAGTTTTGAATTAAGTTTTATTTTTTTATCTTTTAAAGGTGTCTTGTCAACCCATTTTTTGAACCAAACTGATTTAATCAATGATTTAAATGAGGCTATCCCGCTAGACCTATTTTATAAATGGTTCCCAATTTTAGGTTTAAGTACGCACGAGTTTCGGGTTTGTGGGCTTGCTCATGGTCCTATACCCTACACCCAACTTTATCTGATTATCAACTTTATTAACTCTCCATATCTAAATATTTCAATAACTTTGAATAAGACATTTGGGAGGAAGAAATCTCTCTATCTATCTAAAATATATTTATAATCATAAACTTAGATTTCATGGTAGCTATTTCTTTATGTATCTTTCTTATTTTCTAATTATATCACCAATCAAATCTTTTTTTCCTTTTTTTATTCTTCTTTTCCTTTTCTCTTTCTATATCTCATTTAATATATATTTTGTTATTCACAGTAAAGTGTAAACATTTAATATATAATATTGAGTTGTTTTAATAAAAAATTGTTTTTTTAACAAAAAAATAAATTATATTTCATGACAAATTTTTGCAATATTACATGACAAAATTTAGAAAAATATTTATTAATAAGAATAATTGAAATACTCTAATAGTATATTTGTTTTTCAGTTTGATAATACGAAACTCAAACAGAAGAAATTCCTCCTTCCACATTCACATGTACTCTTAGAAAGCCAATGGCTTTCCAATGCAACCAAACTGGGTTTCAACTGCATTCCAACTAAAATTCAAACATACACTTGTTAGATCAATTGTCACATGTAAAACTAGTTTCACTTGAGCTAACAAAATATTGCTCCATCTCTAGCACATTTTTTTAATTTGTCTTTTTTCATCCATTATAATATCATTAATTATTGCATTTATCATTTCTTTTCTTTTCTTTTTCCTTTTTAATTTCACCTTGTTTACATTTCATGCAATTTTATAGATTAATACAATATTGCACACATTAAAATATATTTCTAATAATACACTTAGATTTCACATGTTATTTTTTTATTATATCACTAATCACACCTCTTTTTTCTTTTGTTTTATATTTTTTTCCCTTTCTCATTCAATATATAATGGAGTGTAAAACACTTAATATGCAGTATTGAGTTATTATAATAGAAATTGTTATTGACCAAAAAAATAAACTCCAGTTTTGTAATTTGGGTAATATTACATGATAAATGATAAAAATATTTATTAATAAGAACATGGAATATTATAAAAAGGATTGTCATAATAAAAAGTAAGAAACATAAAGCATGCATAATGAATAGATAAAAGATAAAAAAAAAAAAAAAAACACACACATAAAAAAGCAATGTGAAACATGGCAATATAGTAATTATCATGAATGGATTAAATAGAAGTGTAATTTCACCTTGTTAATAGTAAAGTTCCACAAGTTTCACTCTATTCCTTTAATATATATTAGGATATGATTTACTTAAAATAATTTTTTTTTTTAGAAAAATCACGAAATCGGAATAAAATAGAATATAGTAGTATTATTTTTCATTGTGGTTTATTTTTTCGGTTAAGTTCATTTTGAGGTTTAAGAATAACGTGATGTGCTTCTTTTCTCAACTTGATAATTCTTTTTTTTAGGGGTTGATACATTTTTTTCTGAAAGCCCAAATGCTATAGATATGACTGGGCCACAGAAAATATGCCACTTCATTTAACATGATACAAAATTACAACAAACTGGGCCACAAAATATAAAAAATAACTGAGAGTAATATATTGCATATTTTATCAAAAATATAAACATGCCAGTTCAATAGGTTCAAATGGCTTTTTTTTAAGTTTAAGTCTGATTTATTTAATTAAAAAGACTTTTTAAAAAGCTTAAACCTAACATATGTATTAAACACGTTAAGCCAAGTTTAGGGAGGATGAGATTAGCACAATCTCTATTGGAAGTGGCACCATCATTTTTATATGTAAAAATCATAAATTACTAAAAAGGATGGTGTCACTCCCAAAAAGGATGGTGCTAATTCCATCCACCTGCCCCGTTTTAGCCCGGCCTGTTTTGGCCGCGATAATACGGGACGTGGCAGGCCAACCCACTTTCCGAATATGGGTTGGGAATCTCAACCCGCCCCTTTTTTGAATGGGTTGACAGGTCAATCTGCTTAAATATAAAAAAATTATAAATTTCATTAAAAAATAAATAAATACTCGTAAAAATCCACATTTTTCTTAAAAAATAATATATATTACTATTTTATATCCAACACATTTTACAGAAATATATTATCTCATATTCTAAAATAATTATTAAATATATAAGTAACATTCATAAATTATATAAAATTATATATAAGTTAAGTCATCAAATACTAAATTATCAACTTGGTAATATACTAATATAAGTACAATAAACCAAACCAAAGTGTTAAATTATAATAGAACTAGAAAGAAGGTTCAAACAATTATCAAATTGTCAAATTTTATACCAAGTACTTTAAATATAAGTTTAACAAACCAAACAAAAATGATAAGTAACTAAAAACGGGCCAAAGGGTCAACCCGCCCTTTAATCGGGTGGATGGGATTAACACCATCTTTATTGGGAGTAGCACCATCCTTTTTAGTATATAAATTTATGATTCTTACATATAAAAATGATGGTGTCACTTCCAATAAAGATAATACTAATCACATTCTCCTTTAATCGTCTATAAAATAGGGCGGGGCGGCTAGCCCACTTTTAAAATGTGGGCTCAAATACTCAACCTAACCCGTCAAAACAATGAGTTAAACATGTCCAAGCTAACAAGCCTAACCCATTTTATCAACTTGACCTCTAAGAGGCCGCCTGATCTCTTCCCAACCTAACTAAGGCTCTATAATTTAAAATGATTTTGAATGTATATGTATTATTGTTATATACTTATATGTAGTTCTTATTGAATGTTATTGTGTGGCAATTGTTGCTATATGTTTGTTGATTATGTGTGTTGCAATTATTGCTGAAGGGGTTGGCAATTATTGCTATATGTTTGTTGATTATGTGGTGGTGAGCAAGAATTGGTGGATCATCTAATTTTGCTATGAGTTTTCTAATTAATTAGTGCAACACACGAGTTCTTTTTGTTAATTGGTAAAAAGGAGATTAATCCATAAAATGTTTTATTTTATTTTTTGTTTATCATATGATGCTAAACTGTTTTGTTATCAAAATTAATAATTTTTTACCACACGGTAAAATGTTGGATTAGCTAAAATGTTTTTTTTTTTATTTGTTGTGTTAAATTTTATAGTCCTTCTTATGTCTATAATATATATTAATGGTTACATTTCCTTTAGCAATGTATGTGCTAATGAATTTATTTCTGTATAATGTAATTAAGGACAAATTATTTTATAAATATTTTGGAAAATGATATTACCACTCTCAAATTTGATATTGTCACTCCTATAACACTTATTCATAAGCCTTTTTTTTCATGATTTTGGAGTGACAATATTATATTTGGGAGTGACAATATCACTTTCCAATATTTCTTTCAAAAGTAAGTTCGGACTAGAGGTGAAAGTGGGCTAGGTAACCTACAGGGACCATGATGACCTGACATGTTTATTTAAAAATTTAGGTTTAAACTTTTTTAAAAGCCTTTTTAAATATATAGAACAGGTTCAAGCCTTTAAAAAAAACCTGTTAAGCCTAACAATCTGGCCTATTTATATATAAAATAACAATAACAATTAATTTTTTTACTATCATTTTAAAAAATTTATGTACAGTGAATGAAAAATATTAAAATGTAGTTCTTGAAACACTTAATGTAAGACAACACTTAATTTTGGGAATATGATCAACAAGTAAAAAAATTAAAATGGTCTATTTCTTTCCAAATAAAAAGTTATATATTTAATTATTTTTTTGAAATATTTATTTTTAGAATTTGGTCTATTAAAATTTGTTATTAAGTAGGCTTTTAAATAAGCTTTCAGGCCAAGTCAGACTCAAGCCTAGACCAGACTTAGACCTTAAAAAGTTTCTTATCAGACTAATAGGTCAGACTTAGGCCTTTAATTTTTAAACCAGACCTAACTTGTTTACACAAAACCTAGTCTAACCTGACCTAATTCCACCCCTAGTTTAGAGTAAAAAAATAGTAATAAAATAGTCCCTCAACCACAAATAGTGGTAAAATGTTCAGGTTCTTTTATGAATATTAAATTTTAAAGAAATAAATGTAGTAAATCTAAAGTAATATTTTATAATAAAAAAGAAAAATGTAAAAAAAAAAAAAGATTATGCATAAAAAGCAAAAAGCGAACAAAAGTTTAGGTGAAAATATTAAATGTCAAATTATATGAATTAAGTTTAAAAAATAAAGGTATTTATATAAACTTTCATGCATGCTAGATGTAATTTTTACCATCTTACTTATATAGAAAAATTATATTAAATTTTGTGCCTTTTTTTCTTGATGTTTTCAAGCTATAAGCGTAGAGTTAAATATTCATTTTCGAGTAATGTTATATCCTCATGAAACATCCTTCTAAATATCCTCCTAATTACTAAGTATGAAATGTATTTTATAGTTTCAAGATAAAGGCATTTAATTTTCTCCTTCAATACATACTTTAAAAGAAATTAGGAAGATATTTAGGAGGATAAATTACTATTCTTCATTTTCTCATTAAATGAAGCTTTAACTCAATTATTCAATAAAGTACATATAATATCTCAAATATTAAAAAAAACCTTTGAAAAACATAAAAAGGTAGAAAGAATATCTAGTGAAAATAAACAAATAGACTTCTTTGAACTTAGTATATTACACTTGAGTGAGCCAATAAACATAGCTTCTTCAAGATACAAATGAGTGTCTTATGATTTCAATAGTAATATTTATATATAATATATTTATCTTTCATCCTGTAGTTGCTTTGTCACATATTTGGTTTACACATAACCCTTTGAAAAACATAAAAAGGTAGAAAGGATATCTAGTGACAATAAACAAATAGACTTCTTTGAACTTAATATATTATACTTTTGAGTGAGCCAATAAACATGGCTTCTTCAAGATACAAATGAGCGTCTTCTTATTTCAATAGTAATATTAATATAGAGTATATTTATCTTGAGTTGATGTTCCATAAATTTACTATCTTGAAGCTCTTATGATGTGTTTGTAGCCTATATAAATAGAGAGAGCTACTAGGTTACTATTTTCCTATTGTCTTCATTTTTACTAATAGTGAGATGGATCACACAAATTCGTATATATCCCTTTTTTTGGGTGTTTTTATCATTCTCTCTTCTCAATCCTTTTCTCAACTGCTGCCTGAGACTGTGTCTAGGGTTAAGCCTACTCAAGTAGAGCTGCTACCTACAACTAGTTCTGTTAATGGGGATAAGTTAGATCATATACACCTACTAGAAGACAAGTCTTGGCTTGGGGCTAAACACGCTCAATCAATGATTGCCCCTGACATCTTGCTTCCACCTGGCAGCCAATACTCGGTGCCACTACTTGGTCAAATAGACTATGCTCAATCAATGATTGCCCCTGACATCGTGCTTCCACCTGGCAGCCAATACCCAGTGCCATTACCGGGTCAAATAGAATATGCTCAATCAATGATTGTCCCTGACATCTTGCTTCCACCTGGTAGCCAATATCCAGTGCCACTACCTGGTCAAATAGACTCGCTTAAAGTTAGGTCTGAGATTGGTCACTCTGGTAAGTCATTGTCCCATACATATAAAAGAAATTTGATACATATTTGCGAAAGACTCGATAAATAGTTAATTAACAAACTTTAAAATCTTTAGTACACTTAAAATATGTAAATTTGTAGTTTTAATCACTTAGAATAAAGTACATTTAAATAATAGTTTTATGAAAAACAACTAAGCTCTGTAAAGACTCTTCTATCGAATTGAACTCAACTCCTTGCCATTAGGTTCACAACGAAAATTCAAAGGTCTTATAGCTTCCTCTATATGTCAGTGAATCCCAAAATAAAATATAGTGAATAAAACTTAGTAACAATGACATTATAAAAAAAAAACTACAAATTTAAAGTACAACTTATCAATATCCACTCATAGCATAGGTGAACGTTTTAGAAAAATACTCCCATAATTAAAGAATATAAGTATCGTAAGTTTCAAAGCATAGCATAAAAATGTTTACACAATACTAGCACAAATATTTTAACTACCTAGTCTTTTCACTAATCCTAATTCCCTCTTATCTTGTATTTTGCTAGAGCTGTTAGCAAAGTAAAAAGCATTTCTTCTACCTATCTCTGGCCCAAAGGCTATTAGGATTATTACATTTTTTTAATCGTTCCTATGGTTACATGCGTCTAGAACAGAACGGAATAGAATGAAAAAATAGAGTGGAATGAAGTGAAGCGGAATAAAAATTCCGTTATGTTGTTTGGATATTTTATAATAGTGTGAAATAAAGTTTCTATTATATTATTTGAAAAATCAACGTAACCAAATGGATTATAATGTTTTTATTCCAATCTTATCCTTATTTTTTATTTTGCTTATCCTTTTCCACAATTTCTCTAATTTAATTTTCTTATCAGTTAATTTCTATTTTGTCAATTGATCAGTTACTGCATCAAGTTCGTGCTGTGTATTCACTCTAATAGTATGACTTCATTCATTTTTTGACAATTTGAAAATAAAATCAAAACTAAATGTAGTGGACTAACTATTAGAGGTTCCCTCCAAGTCTGATATGACTATTGCGCTAATTCTTTAATCTATTCCGTAGTAAAAAAATCCTGCTCCGAACCAATGCCCCCAATCTAAAGTCTAAACATACCCTAGAATACCTCTTTTCATTAATATTCTTTGTCATTTGAAATAATACTTTGCTACTTAATTAATTTCTCAATTAACCATAATATCATATATAGATTTTTTAACATGTGTAATATTGCACAAGTTAAAAAATTAATGGTAGAAAATTATTTTTAAAAAAAACAAAAAATTAATATAATTATGTTTCACGTACAATTAATGATGTATTATTTTTTTATATTTAATTTCTTAATTGGTACTATATTATACGGCTTAAAAAAATCCATCATATATTATCTTCATTATAAGTCCTCAATTAGCAGCATGTATCTAGTTAGAATTAATAAAAAATGTTATCTAACTAATTGATCATTGCAGAGTCAAATGGCAATGTAGGAAGTGTTGGCGATGTTCCAAGAAGTCGGAAATTACTTCATCACTTGGAAGAGCAAATCATATCATCAGTAATTAATTATTAATTAAAAACGTAATTAACGACTTGCTAGCAATATATATAAATATGTTAATAATTTGATGCCTTATGGGGGCATGAACTAGCTGTCTATATATCTATATATATGTTAATAATTTGATGCTTTATTATATATGGGCATGATTAATAAGGAAAAAGTTAAACCATTTATTAGAAGAGAGAAGGGTGAGTCTTTGAGTGAAAATGTAAAAATGAATTGATATAAAGGGTGAAGGAATTGACACCACTTCACTTAAAAATAACACAATAATTTTTTGACAGTAAGTCTGAAATTTAAAAAATAGTAAAAATAGAAAGCAAGTTACTGTCCAAAAATGAGTGGTCTCGTTTTCAAATGAGATGGTGTCAATTCCTTTCTTCTTATGAGGGCTTTATGTACAGGAGACCTAATGGGCTATAAAACAATCAAAGGAAAGGTCCAATACGGAAGAAAATAACAAAATGCCCAAATAATAAAGAATACAAAACAGAATAGGCCCAAATCTATGTTATTTTACTATAATCTAATACTATCTCTACTAAATAAAAAAAATACTATCTCTACTATTCATGATAAAAAAAATTTGAATTTTTTGAACCACATAGCTGTAGGGGTGTACACCTACTATAGTTGTACACTAATCATAGTTCGATGAATAAAACCATGTGATCATTAAGTAACAGTGTATTTTTTAGGTAATAGTATGTGTTCCTGCAATAATTTTACATTATTGTCACTTAATAAATTCATTTAATCATTAATAATTTTTAGGTCTTCTTAATTAGCTGCCACAAACAACTGCCTCGGGAATTTTTCTTTCAGTAGGAAATTGCCAAACTATTTCTCCTTTTAGAATTTAGATTCTTGGATTGCCAAAAATTGAAGGTGCTCCATAGTCACTATATCTCTAAATCCTCCTCATTTTCCCCACACTGCCCTGTCCCTAACTAAATTAGAAGCACGATATGGTAATAGAAGGAGAATAAGTAGACAACTTTTTAGGAGGATTTACTATTATTCCTAACTAAATTAGAAGCACCATATTTTCAATTTGGCTACTACTACTTTGTGTCCCCTATGTAATTGTGAGCACCTACTATTTATTTCTTGCTGCTATGTTTTAGAGGTGTGGCACTCAATAGCTATATAGTTGCAATTGACCACCTCATTTTCAAGTTATGTTATTGATCGTTATGCTTAGTTGCGAGATTTAGTAAATCCTAAAAAAAGGAAGGCATATGATAGAGTCCATATGATTTGATGTTTTATGGTCTATTTAGTTATCTTGTAATGAAGTGAATTTTTAGAATTGGGTAAATTGCAATAAACTCCCTTGAGGTTTGAGAAAATTGCACTCCATCCCAAACTTGATCAAAATTATCACTTCACCACATTTATTTAACCGTTGATTGTTGATTGCTGACCTAACTAACGTTTCTGTCATTTCCATCTGTCACATCTACAAAGATGCCAATTTGTTAACTTGAAAAACAATTTTTAAGGTTGATGTAGCAAACTGGTGAGACAAAAACGTTAGTTAACTGCTATATTAGTAACGTTTTTGTCATGCCAGTTTATTACATATGAAAGTTCTGGACCCTTCATTAACATTAAATTTTTTTTTTAATACTTATGTGATAGATAGATGACTAAAATGTGGTGGAGTGCTAATTTTGATAAAGTTTGAAGTAGAGTAGAATTTCCCCAAACCTTAAGAGGGGTTATTACAATTTATCCTTTAGAATTCTCAATAGGATAATTTGGGTTTTATTGACCATATATATTAAAGTTAGATATTGGAGTTGAGTTAAAACTCCATTCGATGATTCTACTTTTTTTTTTTTTTTCTCGGATTGGCGTGTTTGTTCCTTAAGATTTATTTTTATCTCTCATTTAGTAAAATGGAATTAAAGTGAAATTGAGCCCCACACTCAAATTGCAATCTACTTCATGAATAAATGTTGAGAGTGCCAAAGTGAATTTCCTCGATGCTTCGTGGTTTGATGATGATTAATGACCATTCTCCCGTTTCGTGGCTACCAAATTTCTTTCTTCTTCTTCTTCTTCTTCTTTAGTTCTTCATTTACATAACAATTGACATGTGTAGCTATAGGGATTAGGAAAATTAAAGTCAGATTTTATTTTATTTTATTTTTTGGTCGAGGGAAGAAAGTGAACTTAAATTTTCAAATTTAAAAAAAGTCCCAACACGAGACCCCTCTATTTCCACACATCTACGACTTAATGTTTATTGTCACTTTCATATGTGTTCCTTTTTTCTTCCTTTGTGTGATATGCAAGTACAATTGTGTACTTTCAAGGACAAAGCGATGGCTTCAGAATTCAGATCCCAATGAAATTATATATGATTTTATATTATAGATTTATACAAATTAATTATTGGAAAATTACATCTAAAAGATCATATATCTTGATTAGTGTATGTCCAAATTAATGACATTATCGATAGGTTTGTCAATAAGATGTGGGCTTTTAGCACTTTAGATCCCTTTGAAATGTGAAGGTTTTTTTTTTTTTTTTTTTTTGTATTTAAATGTGAAAATTTTAAAGGTCAACAAGCAAACGAGTAAAATTAATGGGTACCAGTCATTAATTTGTATAACAACTGGGCACGCAAGGACTGAAAAGACAACATGAACTGAAAGAGATATCATAGCAATGTCTATGCCCAAAATAATGTTTGAATATCAAGCCACATTATAAAATAAAAAAAATAAAAATCTAGTAGTAACAGTTTTTTGTTGAGAGAAAAATAGAGTAAGTGTACTTAGATGGAAGTCTAGGCAAAATATATACTGTGTGTGAACCCCTTAATTAGATTAATGCATTGGTTGGATTGGAGAAGAAAATGAAAAGGGAAGAAGATAAGAAGGACAGAAAAAGAAAAGAAAATATAAGAAAAAAATGTGTTGCTTGATTCTATAGAAAAGAGCAAAGAAAGAAAATAGTTAGATTCTTAAATGACAAAAATGTAAGAAGAGTTAAGAAAAAGTAACGAAAAAGTAAGGGTATTATTGAAAAATGAAAAATCATTTTTTTTACAATTTTCATGACATATGAAGAGAGAAAATAAATCAATGGGCCTTACATGTTTTTTTTTCCTTCCTATTTTCTATGCTACACCAAACAATTGAAATATACAAATTCCACCAAACTTTTTCTCATTTTAATTCTTTCCTTTCAATATCTATAAATCCAAACAAAGGTTAAGGGTAAAGGGTCAAAAATTGTCATTTATTAACGTTATTTGCGTCGAGTTAGCCCCTAGTGACATAGACGGTTTATGGAGTTTAATAAGTTAATATATGTATATAATATACTATTTATACTAACATATAAATATATTGTTATTCTTTATTAATGAATAAATGTATATATATTTTTAATATATACTATCAGTTTACATATATACCATTGGTAATTAAAGATTTTTATCCTTTATTTGGTTTGAAGAGAGAAAAGTAAGAGAAAAATGATAAAGAATAAGTATGTTTGATTTGAGAAAAAATAAAGAGAAAAATAAGCGAAAACATGTGTGAATCTCAAGAATAATACAAAGTTTCCCTTTCACCAACAACTTTTAACTAGTTTGGGCAAAATTTAAAAAAAAAAGACTAAAATACATTCGCGTAAAAGCCAAAAATTCTAGTTTCTCACAAAAATATTTTAAAATTTGCATCAGAATGCATTTTAAATGCTCCAAAATCCTTTTTCTCCAAAATCGAGAAAAAGATTTTCTCTGGAAATCTCCATCAGTTTTGACACTTAATCTCCCAAACCAAGTGAAAGAAAAGTACACTTCTCACTTGTATTCTCTCCACTCATTTACTCTTCTCACAAAATCACTGAATATAGAAAGAGTTAATGACTATACAGAGAGATCAGATAATTTTGTTAGATAAGCTATATACTAATTGCGGCTAATTTGATAAATCCAATAATAATAAAGCGTTAGTATAGGGATTTTTTTTTTAAAAAACAAATTGTAGTGAGCCAGTGAGGTATATGCATTTATAGGCTCTGATCTTTGGGCATTTGTGAGAAGAGAAGTGATTGGGACACACCACTATTACATACAGTATAATTAATTTATATTTAATTTTATGGTTAAATATAAAAAAAATATATAATTAAATTATTATATGAATTGGTTAATTATCACTTAGTAATTTAATTATATTTTTCTTTATTTTTAACCATTTATATGTACACCAATTTATATTTAATTTTATGGCTAAATATAAAGAAATATATGGTTAAATTAGTACATAAATAGTTAATTTAATCATATTTTTCTTCACTTTTAACTATCTATAAAATATGATCAAATTATTAGTAATAATTAACTAATTCATATATTAATTTAACTATATATTTTTTTTTGTATTTAACTATCAAACTTATTATAAATAGGTTGTATGTAACAGTAGTATGCATGAAATATTTTTCTTGTGAGAAATGTTCGTTACGCGCTATCATGAATTTATTGATCGAGTAAGTATTTACTCTACCAAACCATTTGTGAGTTTTTTTTTTTTTTCAAACGAATAAAGTAGTATTTGGTATGGGTTTAATTGTTTTTCCTATTTAGAATAACGTTTCAACAAATTAAAATGTATGAAAACTGAATTAATGCTTATCATCATCCCTTCGAAATTGCGAAGAGCTGTGGGTTGAATTCAATTGATAAAGGATAATATATTGCTTCCATATCCCTATTTTTCAACTGCTATTTAATTGTTCTACATTTTTCAAGATTTCATGGTCAGAATCAGGAACAAAAATTATTTGACAATTTCTCTAAGAAAATTATAATTTTGAGATATTTATTTAATCCATTGTATGTAAGTATGTATTATATTCTTTTCCATTCTTATTTAACTGTCTACACAATCGATAATAAAATATTCATATTAAAGAATATAATAATTATTCTTTTTTTTTATTAAAGCAATCTTCAAACTCCATATATATTACCCTTTCTGGTCTTATTTATAATTTGAACTCTAATAAGACTGTGGTGTATACTGTGGACATGATTACAAATGGGAGTGTATTAGCTATTTATACATATAAGACCTATGATGCTTAGTGTCTAGGTTCATTATAAATTATGAAAGTCTCATTGATATCTGCTTAATTGATATAGCCTTGACTTGATACTTCGCTGATTTATCCTTGTCTGGGCATGTCTTGATACATCCTTATTATTAGGCGCGTGACTGGCCATCCTTGGGGTTAGTAAGTCCGAGGTGTGAACTTGGCTTGTCTAGGTACTTATGTATGTGAACTATTCTTGCAAATTCAGGGACCTTAAGTGAACATTCGCACAACTCAAAAATTTATATGAACTATCATTGTAAACTCAAAGACTAAATTGATTATTATTTCATTATGTATCAATCAAGATTCTATGACTATCCACAAGTTTCTCCTTAACATTTTGTTCTGCTCTCTTAATTATTTTAAGATTTAAAGGTGAACACTTAGGTGCTCCAAATAGAATGAGAGTACTAATGTTCTAACAAGTGTTAAATTATTAAGAAGACACATGTAATGCACATCGAAAAGATGAGTGGTGTCATGATTTTTAAAATTATTTTGATATTGCAAGATAGTCCACCATCCATCTTTGCCAGGTGTATTAGATGTATATTCTTAATAATTTGACACTTGTTAGAGCATTGATGCTCTCATTCTATTTGAACTTTGGAGCATTGAAGAATTCACCTCATTTTGATTTGTTAACTTTTTTTTTTTGGTCTAAATTGATCCTTGCCATAAGTCAGATCATTCCGTTAACGTTGCTAACGTAATTGATGACAGAGCCCAAAAAAGGAGTTAAGATTTAAGAGACCAAAATGAACGCAAAAATAATTAACAAACCAAAATAAATTTTACATAAGAATAAAGGGATTAAAAGTAATTTTTTTCAAAAATACAATATTAGAGTTAAACTTTCACCAAAAATTATTATGTAAGTCCAACACAATTGCAAAGACACATGTTACTAGTACTTCATAAAAATTGCATACTCATTCCTCCATTCTTTTTCAACTCTCAACGTGAGACGGAAAATTTTATTCATGTTCTTTTTTAACTGTTTACATGAGAAGGAAATTTTTATTCACTTATAAATCCATCACAATATCAATTAATGTTTTCTAAATTATACCTAATGTTAATTTGAAGTACTCATAAATACTCCATATATTATCCATCGACATAATACATACATAGAGAATATTTGAAAGGGTACGTAGTATAAGAAGTTAAACAAAAAAAAATTTGATAAAATGAATGATAGTAATTATTATATTTTTAATGTGTGTGTTTTATACTTAAGTGAACAAATAATAAAAAGAGAGTAATATTTAGTTTTTCAGACTTTACTCTTAATTAGTTATGATTAATTGATAATTCTACACATTTTAAACACATTGTTTTATTTCTTCAACTAATGCATTAATAACAAAATATATATACTTGCAAGTTTAGTTTTAATCTTAATAAGAAAGTCAGTATATATTCTTTATTAGTTTAAGACTACTAATAATTATTTCATAATCGATGTGAATTATTATTAAATAAATTAAAGAGGAAAAATTTAAGATGATGCTCTGCAACAAAAGAGAGAGGACAAATGTTCAACGAACAATAAAATGTGTTGAATTATTCAATCGTACAGGGATTCTCAAAATCTGCTATGAGAGCCACAAGAAGATTGAATACCATAACAAGTAATATTGATTAATTGAAATATTAATCATGACAACATATTCTTTTAAAGAGACAATTTGGTCGATCATTACTATAGCCATATATATAGTGAACCTTAGCTTTTATTAAAGTAATAATTAAGTCTATGAAATTTAATTAATTTTATTGTTAATTATTATTATATTATATATTATTTTGTGACAAAATAAAAAGGCCATCAGTACATACATTATTTTTCTACAACATATTCATGTGATTGAAATATTCTTTGACTTTTTCCCTAATCGACAATGGTGTTATATCATATTCCATTCACATATCTAATAGTCAAAATTGTGACCCATCAGACTGACTTTCCTATAATGAAACTTCACTATGTTTAAAAAATTATCATTTCATTGCCTTTTTCACCTTCAATATATATATTAACCATTGATGTTAGTTGTTATATTTTGGACCCCCCCTAATGGCACACTAGGTACCCCCACCCAAGAAAATTAGACATATATAGACTTTTGGTTTAATATTGAGTCTTGGTTCCCAATATTTATTAACTTGCGACTTCGGTCTTCTGATTTTTTTTTAAGTATATTTTCAGTTTTTTTTTATGTATAAAATGATATTTTTTTTTTGTTGTATTTCCAAAATTTAAACACATTTTATCTAGAGATAATTTTTTTTATAATATCATTAAGAAAACAACATATATCAATATGATTTATTAAAATTTAGGGAGAATATACACCGTAAAAATAACAACAATTGCATGTTATGTATAAAAGTTGAATGATTAAAAGTGCTTGAAGAAATTTTGAAAACTAAAAACACATATTAATCTTTTCTGAGAAACTAAAATTACAATTTAACCTAGACATTTTTTATTATTTTTTACAAAGCTAAGCCATTATATATAAGTCACAATCGAAATGTTTGACTTGACTCCTAGTTGCCGAAATTCAAAATACACAGAGAGACGAAAAATATCACAAATTAAAAAAGTATATAAATATGAGGAAAGGAGGGAGAATTTTTTACACAATATAAGAAGCTTCCTATCTACTTTGAGACTTTTATAGTGCGATTGGAAAATTAAACAATTTCTTTTTTTTTTTTTGTTCAAAAAAAGAAATGGAAGATCAGAATATGGAAGTGGCAAAGTTTGTTAGGTCTGAGGATGATAAGAACAAGAATAATAAGAAAGAAGAAGAAGAAGAAGAAGAAGAAGAAGAAGAAGAAGAAGAAGAAGAAGAAGAAGAAGAAAAAGAAGTAGTGCTTCCTGGGTTTCGATTTCATCCCACGGATGAAGAACTTGTTGGGTTTTATTTGCAACGAAAAGTAGAAAAGAAGCCACTTCGAATTGAAATCATTAAACAAGTTGATATCTACAAATATGATCCATGGGATCTTCCAAGTAAGTAATTATTAACATCTTCTACTTTTTTTCTTTTTTTTTTAGTGAATATAATTTTACATTGATTATTGTGTTGATTATAGAAGTGAATTCATCATCATCAATGGGGGAGAAAGAGTGGTATTTTTTCTGTATAAGGGGAAGAAAATACAGGAATAGCATAAGGCCAAACAGAGTAACAAGATCTGGATTTTGGAAAGCCACAGGGATAGATAAGTCAATATATTGTGTGAAAGAGCCACATGAATGCATTGGTCTTAAGAAATCATTGGTTTATTATCGTGGAAGTGCTGGAAAAGGCACCAAAACTGACTGGATGATGCACGAGTTTCGTCTTCCACCTAAAACATCCAACAATCTTCATCATCATCCTAATGCTACCAACAACAATATTGACCTTCAAGATCAAGCTGTAAGTCTATTATTTCATTTTATTTATGGATTAGTATATCATATCCAGATAATATATGCAATGTTTTTACTGTCCATGATTTCTTTATGATTTTCTTGAAAATTTAAAAGACAAACATCTAGAAATTGGTATATAATCTATGTGGATTTTACCCATTTAGTCCATGAACAAACAGATTTATTTGGACGGTGAGAAGCACACAATTTAAATAGATCTTAAATTTGGTGGCCCATCACCACATAAACCATGAAAGATAACACTATCCCAATTAAGAACGAAACTATTTTATTTTGATTCGGAATTGTGTTTTTTGATAGTGTCATCCGTAATATAGTGACAATTGAAAAGAATTCACCCTTATTTTATCGAGGATACTGTCTAAAAACACCATTCAAGACACTGATGTCCAGAATATAATAGTCTCATTTTTCAATTGAGTGATATTAATCTTAACACACACCCACAAACCTACGGGACGTACGGTTCATGGATTACGGTACATATACCAATATTACTAACCCTAACCCCTATGTCTATGGGACAATTTATTTCTAAGAATTCAAAATAAAAAAAATTAAAGGAAAATAAATTAAAACTAATACTTTAAAAAGAGTTAAAAATGAATTATAGTCCAGATATAATAATACTAAATAATTTCTAGATTCAACGTAGATCGTCTGTTAATGACTTTGGTGTGTTTGAGCCTCGTTGATAAAAAAATTCTCGCTCATAGAGCATAAAACATCTCTAAGAAGTAAGAATGTGAAATTTTTCAATTGGAACAAAATTACCTTTAGTGAAATATAAATGTATGTGTCCGTAAAAAAATCTAGAACCTTATATAAGACAAAACTAGAAGAGTAGAAACATATATAATATAAGCCAATTGTTTACCTGCACGCAAAAACTGATGAATAATAACCACGTATTACTGTATTAACAAATTTTAATTTGATCTAATAATTAAATACTTTTGACTTTGGTCTAAACACGTGTCATGCATGTAATCAGTTGACATAGAAATGTATGGACAAAATATCTAGGCTGCTAATTTACCAATAAAAAATTGTTTAGGCTGCTATGGAAATTTTATATATATACTATCTACACTATTTATTGGTAAGATTAATTAAAAGAAAATGTTTTCAGTAGATGTCATTTATGAGTCTTTCCTTTATTGTTTCAAAATTTTTAAATATAAGATAAGATGTGTGAACTAAGTTAAAAATCCTAAACGTTTCATTCCTGGTGATTAAACAAGACAATGTCTTTAACATAAAAACACCTGGCACAAGTTAATACTAGCTTGTTATTATTTTTTTATAGCGACAAGTTTTTTCACCCTATTCTCGTTTGCGATACTCGGTTGGCGCTGGCTCCCAAAAATTTAGCATAGATAAGATTCGAACACAGGTTCTCCCGCTGTGAATCATTTCTTTTGTGAACTTAAATATAAGAATAATATTTAAATTTTAACTATGATATAAAAAACTATTAAAAATATTAACTATGATATAAAAAACTATTAAAAAACTAATCTTTAAGTATTGATTAGAGAATAATGTTAATTGAGGTTTAAATATTTGGAAAGCAGACATAATTTTTAGCTAGTGGCTAGTGCGGTTAGACCAATAGGCTGTTAATTTGGAAAACAAGATCTCTTTTTTCATGCGGAAGCCACACAACCATATATAGCCCCTTCATCACCCAATGCAACTCCAAATGTAACAAGAACAGCATGAACAAAGGAGATAATAATGAAATCTATGGTGGAAAAAGAATGAAGCTTTTCTGATTTTCTATGAAAAAGAAATAGATCTAAAGAGAGAAAACCAAGATCTGACAGGATGAGTCGTGCGACATCGCTAATCGAAGAAGATGGAGTCAAAGCTCAGTCGTGGTGTTCCAACGAGATCGATCTATGTCAGAGGTGATTGTCCAGCACAGTGGGGGGTTTCCATAGTGGTGATTTGTTCGTGCAGCTGAAGCTATGACAGTTACACAGTGGTGACAGGGTTGTCCAATGGTAGGTAAACAAGTTTTCACAAGAGTAAAGGAAAGGTTTGCGTGGGAGCCAGAGAAAAAGTCTCACGTTGTTTAAGATAAGAGTTATGATAGTCTTTATAAGGTCTCATGAGAAATGGAGGCATGATGGTCGCTATGGCGAAAGCGGTGACAACGCAGGTGGCGACTGCTGGGATTGGGAACGACTCAACGAGGGAGAGGGTTTTATTTTCAATAAATCAATAATGTAGAAAAAAATAAATAAACTGACTCTCCAAGTAATAGAAAATAATCTAAGTCATTGATTAAAAATCCTTAAATCTAGCGGTTGAAAATAAAGGGATCACCGATGATCCGTTTCTAATGGGAACTACGTTATACGCAACCAACTAAAAATAATATCATAATGTTTTTCCTTATTTATTTTCTATCCTTCAATCCGAATATACAGTAATGTATTGATACTATATTATTAGTACTAACTTTTATAAACGAAATGCAAATAAAAAATAAAATAAAATTGGTTTACTTTAGTATTTATGGGGTCGGTTGTGCTCTCAATTTTAATTTTTTTTTTTTTTGGTCGAGCTCTCAATTTTGAATTGAATTGCATTGATTTCTTGTTGGGCCCAAGTCACGAACTTTATGATGAATATGGCAAAGTCAACTCCGTTGAAAACTGACATTATATGCAAAACACATGCATTAATCACCCTTAATTCCTTTCACAACCAACAATTTAAGTGTTATTTTCTCTTTTGGACCAATTCTTATTCAAACTCAGTAGTGGAGTACTATTTATAAACACAATTAATTACAAATTAATTAAATACTCCTACTATATTAAAATAATTTTAATATTTAATTTTTTCGTATTTTTTTCGCTATTAATTTTAATATATATGCTTTCAATTTTTAATTTGGTGAATTAATAATTTTTATCTTAGTCCTTATAATTTTTTCCTTTTATTCCTGCTTTATTTCTTCATAATCCAATTAATTACTTTCTTGCTTATTATGATTTTTTTAAATTACCCTCCACTATTTAATTACTTTTTTTCAGGAGGTGTGGACACTTTGCAGGATATTCAAACGCATCCCATCTTACAAAAAATACACTCCAAATTTGAAAGATTCATCCTCAGCCACAAAACCAAACCCTAATTTGGAATCCAACAATAACAACTCATGCAGCTTCGATTCTTGTGATCAAAATTCCAAACCCTACTTGATTTGTAGAGATCACTCTTCTATGCTCACCCAACATTTGGAAAGGAAACCGGTAATTAACGAACAATTATTTGATGAAAAAAATAAACAAATATTTTTGGGGCAATTTGGTAATTCGGTGACCCATAATAATCAAGCTCCATCAACTATGTCATATCCAAATTATAATTGGAATCATCAGAATAATAATAGTAATAATGTTGTTGAAGATACATTTGGAAATGAGAATTGGGATGACCTAAGATCAGTGGTTCAGTTTGCATTTGATCCTAATTCTTCGGTTTATGATTGTACAGAAACATATATTCCACCCTTCTTTTCTTAGGTGCATGGAGTACGTGTGAGATATACTTATACATCCATCTATGAGGTATATTTATAGTATATATTTTGTATGAACATATAATTTATAGGTTAATTATATTAATTAATTATTATTACATTTGTTCTGTATTATAATTCGTACACTTTTTTTCTATAATGTGTACGTATATGTGTAGAACTTTGAGGGTTTTACTATGTTTTGTTGTAAAACCTACTCTTGACTTGTATCTCTATTTTATTTTTTTTTCTTGACTTGTATTGATCTCTCTATTTTTTGTCATTTGTACTATTCGTTTTTCCATTGACTGGATCAATAAAAATACGTTCTTTTGCTTTATCAACTTAGTTTTGCTTGACTATTATGATTTATCTTTGAAGAATGTATGCACAAATGCAATTCGATTCAACTCAATATATAATTATTGAAAAACACTCTAGCTAGATCTAATACAACTACTATATTCACCCCCATACAATTATACTTATAACCAATTTAAACAAAAATATATATATATTTGAATTTGATTCACATATATTACATTATAAATTAAATGGTTAGGCTTACAAAAGAGGTTTTGCCCATTTAATTTTGGATTATTGGCAGATAAATAATTGTGTAGCAATAGCATAGTAAAGAATTGGAAGGGAATTTTGGCCCTGTTCTTAATTAAATCAAAGAAATTTTGCTAAATAGTTTTGGACTAAATAATTTGAGACTATCTGACTTGTTTTTTCTGAGGGATGGAAAGCATCCCAAAAGACATATTTATTTGCATCTTTGCATGTAAATGGGCTTTTTGGGTCACATAGAAAGCCCATTTCATATCTCCCTGTTCCACAGCATCCTACTCCTGCTTCCTCAAAACCTGCAAAAAAAAAAAGACCAATAATGTATAGGCTCGTTGATTCCGATAATTTGGTTAGAAGAATTAGTAAAATAACAACTTACCAAAGTGAGAAGGTTGTGTGACAATTTGAAGCAAGATATCATAAGCATTTGCATCCACTAATTGCAAGCCATTCAGTTCCAAATTCAAGTTGGTGACTAAGTGACCCAACTTGGCATTAAATTCCAAAGCAACCTCATTATATCCATCAACACATCCATGGGAGTAGTCCAAAACATTTAATGCCCTTTCTAAGGGTAGACAGCCCATTGGAGGCAAGCCTGTCAGAGAAATTTTCCTTGCTCCAAGGTCATAAATTTCCCTCAAGAAATTATCAGCAAGTAAAATAAGAAAATCCTCATAGTCTTGAACACTCTTGAATTGGCACCTTCGTTCAGGGAAAATGTAGTAGTTTTCAAGAAAGTCGTTTGTTCCTATGCTCACTAAATAAAGAGCTTCGCTTAGTATTTTATTGGCATTTTTTTTGCCAAGATGGGATATTAATTTGTTTTGGTAATCTTTGTAGTACTCTACTTCTTTCCATAGTGGTATCACACTCTGCAAAATTTAAAATTGTAAATAAAATTAAGAGTGAATAATCAAAAGAGTAGGTTATAGGTACTACTGTAGTGTTTGAGCTGACATTTGTACGTCCTGACTTGTGAATGACATTACATTGGAATTGTGTAACGGTTATGCAGAGACGATAACTTCATCCAAGAAACTCTGCCGTAACTACCGCGCTTCTAATTACTAACTTAGTAAAATATCAATTTAATCTTTTTCACTTGTCATCAATTTTGTTTTTCAAAAAAATTTGTCAATATATTAATTGCTTAAAGATTTATAATATTATCAAATTAGCCATTAAAAGTTTATTATACTATCAAATTATTAATACTTCAAAATATTTAAAAACCGTTAAATTAGTCTTTCAAAATATATAAAAATCTTCAAGAGACTAAATTAGTGACAAACAAAACTTTCGAAGACCAAATTAATAATTTACTCTACTAACTTTATTTCTATTGTTGACATATACTCCCTTGGTTGATTTTTAAGTAAAAATTATTGTTATTTAAATATTATTTATATTTTAAATAAAATATTAATTAAAATTTTTATTAACTTTATTTTATGTTTATGCTCTACAACTTTATTTTACGTTTAATCGAGGCATTAATTAATACTCTATCCATTCTTTTTATTTGTTTTAGATAGAATTTTTTTCTATTTATTTATTCATTTATATTTTTAAGGCAGTATATATTTATTCATTTTATTCTTATATTTGATTGATACTAATTAATGCTCAACTAATAAACCAATGAAACAATGAGAGATAAATGATAATATAGAGACTTTAAAAATTATTTTAACAAAAACAAAAATAATAATTATATTCTTTAATTAACTATGTTTTACCTTCGAGTAGACAAAGATATAGAAACACAGAGAGTACTAATTAATTTAATACTATCTTCATTTTTATACGTAAGACCATAAAAAAACACATATTAAAAAAAGTGTTAACATCAAGAAAATATATTGATTTTTTAAAAAAGTTTAATGTATTTTCACTATTACCCTTATTAAAAACTAATTATCTCTTTTCATGCTTTAAAACTCAACCCAATCACCCTTATTAATTAAGCATAAAATTAAAAAGACATAATAAATGCTTCTCATATTTTTGTGGTGTATGTTTATGAAAATGAACACCAAAATTTTTTTTAGGGACTTACATATTGGAATAGAAGTAGTAAAATAAAAAGAGATAAAGGATAACAAGAGAGTTCAAAATTCTTTTTTAAAAAAATAAGAATAATTATTATATTTCTTAGGGCATGTTTGAGATTTTTTTTTTCAATATTAGATTGTTTGATTTTACACTTACGAAACTTTTGATTCTTCTTTTAACAAAAGAAAAAAAAATTGTCCTTCAGCTAAAAATTTGATATTATTTCAAAAAACTTAAAACCTCTTCTCAAAGCTAAAAATTATTTTAAAAATCGCTTTTCACAGCAAATATACCCAAACAAAAATTGATTATGTTTCACACAATCGATTCTTTTTCACATTTAATCCAAATACGCCCTTACGTGTAATTTAAGCTTAAGTTAATTAACAATTAAATAAAATAAAGATTGACCAAACCCTTATTTTAAGCCTTTAAATAATGTATATATTATCAACATATTTAAGTAATTAAGAGTATATTTGGATTAGCTGTGATTAATTTTGAAAATAAGCTGTGAAAAAAAATTACTTATCTAAGACATAATCAATTTTTGTTTGAATATATTATTTGCTGTCAAAAGCGATTTTTAAAATAATTTTAAGTTATGAAAAGTGATTTTGAAGCTTTGTGAAATAATGTCCAATTTTTAGTTGAATGATAAAATATTTTTTCCTTTGTTAAAAGAATAATCAAAGCTTTTTTAAGTGCAAAATAAAACTATATAACATATATACGTTGAAAAAAAAATCCAAATACACCCTAAGTCTTATTTTTATATATTTTTATTTAGGAAAAACATCTCAATTGTATAGCTTAATTTTTAAAATCAACAAAAATATTATAATTATATATGTTTATCAATTGATATGCTCATAATGTTACCAAAAAAATTGATACGCTCATAAAAACTTTTAAAAAGAATCTAACCCCATGTTTAGTAATTAGTGCATGTGCCCAACTTAATGGAACCTAACTTGACAATATGATTTCCTTAAGAATTATTATTGGAAGAAATTAAAAAAGACTAGTAAAAAAAATAGAGAAGACTACTTACAGCAACATTTGAAGTAGCGTTATCAAAGCCAGTTCCAGCAGAAGCAAAACAAACACCAGAAGCAAAATCGGTTAGATTATAAGCAGGATCCAAGTAAGCAGGAACCGTTGTCTTAAGTCCAAATGCTTCAGAAATAAAATCAGGAGCAATTCTTCCATTTGAGAATCTACCAGTTGGATTATTTCCATTCAAAAAATCGCGACCGTACGGATCAAAGTTGCTTCTAGCAATGGTGGGAATGAAATTGTTGTTCCCTGAATCTACAGAGGAATCTCCAAACACTATCAGTGCTGGAACTTTTCCACTGGTAACGTTTTGTAGTGAGATTAATAATAATAATAATGTTACCATAAAGATGAGACACAATGTGTCTTGTGCTTTTCCCATTCCAAGTAATTGGTGTTGGTGCTGCTAAAGGGGTAATGGGTGCAGTGCAGAGAAGGCAGAGAAGAGCAGACATGTAGTGACAGATACTAAAGCTATTTATGGTACAAGTTCTCTCTTCTTTACCTTTTATTTAATGTTAATTTTTACAAGATCACATGAAAAATTTATTTTACCAAGGATATATCTTGCAATTAATCTCTATTTTTAAAGTAGAGAGATTAGGAGTGAGTATAACTTCTAACAACACTACATTCGTTTTCATATACACGGACAACATTGAATCTCTATTTTTTAATCAACATGTTCAAAAGAATGATATTTTATTAGTTGATCAAGTGAATTTTTTATAGGAGGTAATCTTGTTCTAAAGACTTAATTTTTTTTTATGTTGTTCTCTAAAATTTTAATTTTTCTATTATAGTTCTTTGAAAAAAAATGTGATAAAAAAAAAACTAACATTATTAGGGAGTAAAAAAAATTTCAAATTCAGTTGGACCAAAATGGAAAAAAAAATTATTTTATAATGACTAAAACAAAAAATTAACAAATTTTGTAGAGACTAAAAAATGGAAAAAAAAATTATTTTATAGTGACTAAAACAAAAAATTAACAAATTTTGTAGAGACTAAAAATAAAAGCTTTTAAATTAGTTGGATTTCGATAAAAAAATTATAAAGACTAAAACGAAAAAGTATCAATTTTGCGGTGGCTAAAAATTTATGGCAAATGATATTTGGTGCCCTAAGGGCACTGTTTAAGAACCCAAATATAGTAAAAAGATATTGGAATGTGTAGTTTTTTTGTATTCCCGAGAGACAGAACAATGTACTCTTGTGATTATTTTTTCTAATTTTAGTAGTTTTATCTCGTGCCCTTAGAGCACTGTATATCAAAACCCAAAACTTATTTAAGCCTTAATATTTTACCACTTAGTTTGGACTTAGGAAAGTGGTTGGATAGAGATATTGCTCGAAACTCTTTCTATTGGCTTACCATCATTTTAAATTAGTCAATTTGAATTGGCATTTTCTCTGGATCGAATTATACTAAAAAACTTATTTGTTAATAATTACACATTTGTCGATTTGTATGAATATTAGGATTAAAAGTAAATAAGTAAAGTAAAATTTTCTATAGCTCCAATCTATTTCCAAGACCTTACCTAAATAAATTTCATTATCTCATTCCATTGAATATGTTGAGATGAAAAAATACGAGTATTTTTTTCTAATCAAATGGACCAAGTTACAGCTAATCAAACGTTCATACCAAACCGCTCAATTGTTATAATTAGAGAAAATTGCTATACTAATTTTAACAATAATTGTTATATACTATGGATTTACCAATCACTAGTAAAGATCTTCAATAGTTTACTAATTGACAAATCTGGTAGACAAAGTCTATATTAACGATAGCTAATTTAATTTAACGAAAGCCAAGAAAAAAAAACGTTAGTAAGTGACAATTTTATTGTATTGTCTTCAAATCGGGACAAATTTACCAAAAATTGTTTATCAAATTGGGTCTCCAAAAAAATATTTACTAAATTGAGTCTCTACAAAAATATATTTTTTACCAAATTGAATCTATTTATTTTTTATTTTCGTGTTTTTCTTAACAAAAAAACTAGGTATATATCTGTTTTTTTTTTATATTTTAAATATTTTAAAAATCTTTTTGAATATGTTTTTATAATTTATAATTTTTTTAAATATTATAAAATATTTTGTTTTCAAAATAATTTTTTAAATATTACAAAATATTTGTTTTTAAAATTTAATATTATTTTTAATACAAAAATCCTAGTGCCGCCATGTGGCAGCAGCGGGAGACGCAACTCACTAGTTGTTGTCACATGGCGGGACCTAAATTTTTGTTTTTCTAAAAAAAATCAAAAATAAATAATGAATAAACCTTCTTTAATAGTAAAAAAAAAATGAAGACCCAATTTCATAAATATTTATAAAAAATATTTTTTAGTGAATTTGCCTAAAATCGGTACACATCTTTTTATGGTGCTCTATCTGTTTTTGTTGTAAAAGAAAATTATATCTCTTACACAAAAATATTTTTTCTCCTGGTATGTTTACAACTTTACATAATGTTCGTAAGCGTTAATATGATTAATTAAGAATTAAAGATAATATTTATGGTGCTCTATATGTTTTTCTGGTAAAAGAAATTATAGCTCTTATACAAAAATACTTTTGTAATTTTTTATTTTATAAAATAATTATTTTTTAATAAAAAATCAATTCTAAAAGTTTTAAGATGTTTGTATGCATTTTTCAAAGAGATCAGAAGCACAAAATTATTAAATTTTTTATTTCTTTGAGGGGTTACTCTAAATTGTTTCTTAAAATAATCAAATGTAAATAAAAAAAGAGAAAATTAAAAAAATAATTTTTTTTATTTTAACCAAACATAATTAACTTTTAATTTATATCATAATTAATTAAAACTTAATCAATTCTTTACTCACCTTTAAAATTAATTATTTTTAAAAATAACATAATTTATTATATAGATCAAGTGACACTGAATTCTTCTTGTATAACCCGAAAAAGGGTCTTAGAAAAAAAAATAATAAAATAAAATAAAATAATCACGCTTTTCAATGTAGACCATATTGTTAGAAGTAGTATTTCAAAAGGTTTTTTTTTTACATCGAAAAAATAAATAAAAATAAAACTAAAATAACTAAGAAGGAAGGAATTTAATTTCAGAAGTTTATTTAACTGATATTATAATTTTTTATGCCATTGTTTTGACTCTTAGATTTTGTTTTATTTTATTCTATACAAAATGAGAGATAAAAGATATAGGGATTTCCAAGAATAGGAAAAACGAAACAAATCAAAAGCTCTCCATGAGCTTCACGTCGGATTTAAATCATGTGTCTCTAAATCAGGTGAATGAGATTAGCACCATCCCTATTGGGAGTAGTACCATCCTTTTTAGTATATAAATTTATGATTCTTAATATAAAAAGGATGATGCCACTCCCAATAGAGATGATGTTAATCCCATCCTTCCAAATCATGTCCCCAATCATGTCCCACCAATGAAATATCGCCACGTCATTGAAAATATTTCCTTTAATTTTAATCTTTTTTTTTTGTTATTCAACGGGGCACTAAGGCCCAAAAAAACTAACCAACATGGCGGGGAAAAACAATACCATAATCCTCCTCTCTAAGAATAGAAATAAGACTAGGAGGAGGAAATACAATAGGATGAAATCCTAAGCTATACCCATGAACAATGTTAGCAAGGTGATCCGCACTCCGATTTGCTTTTCTAAAGATGTGGAAGATGCCAACTATATTAGGCATCTTGGCTAGGTCCTGAATATCTCTAACAAGAGGGAAGCAACTATGGGAGGCGTCACAACCCATCTTGGCAAGATGCACTGCCACCTTAGAATCCATCTCAATCACAACACGATGGAGGTTGAGAGCCTTGATAAGTTTGAGGCCTTCAAGAAGACCCCAAAGTTCTGCTTTTACTGTTGAGCAGCTACCAATTTTGTAGACAAATCCAACCACAAATCTCCCATGATCATCACGGATTACTCCTCCACAAGTGGCTTTAAGAGGAGTTTTGGTAACTGATCCATCAATATTGAGCTTAAGAAGACCAGTCATAGGGGGACTCTAAGTGATAAGAGTCTCTGATTTGGAGGAGCTTCTCAAGATCCTTTGTGAGAAGCTATTACACGAACGACTTAGCATTGCGTAGTCCACTGATCGACGAATAATGTCTTGAGGATTGGGAGTATAAGACTTGAAGATACGATCATTCCTAACATTCTAGAGTTGCCATGCGATCACGCCAAACAACAAGCTCCAACTTGATTCTTGCGTCTTGATGCTACCACGGATATTTTCTCTCATCCATCTATGAGTACCAACAAAGTCCGGCACAGTTGGCAAATAGCTGAGTCCTTTAAGCATCCTGACAGGGGTTCGAATCCTGACGGTGCGTATAGAGAAGGCTTTGTTAGGAAAGGCAATGCCCACTTCAGTGATCTCTGCGCCTCGAGGGGATTAGTCTTCGGCTATCGGTCGGGGATACCCTTGGTTCACCCAAAAAAAAAGAAAATTTTAATCTTTAATTTTTTAATAAAATTTTGTAATTATATGACAATATTCTATTAGTGGAACATGATTGAAAACATAATTTGGGAACACATAATTTGAATCCCTCAATGTTGGATTTTTTTCTACTTCTGTAGACAGTAGGAGTATTAGTTAGTAACACTATGACTGTACTGAAAAAAATAATAACAATTATATTCGTATATTTATTTGTTACTTATATTATATTTGAAATTCGTTATTTTATTTTTGGCTCATAAATTCTTTATTTTCTTATCACATTGATTTTGTATCTTCTATATATATATATATATATATATATATATATATATATATATATATATATATTTCTATATATATATATATAGGGGTTTGTTAAGGTACACCCACTTGCTTTTTAGAAGAAGTGCGTTAGCAAGTTATAATTTGAAATTTTAAAATACACTCACATGGTGTAGCTTGCTAACGCACTCCTTCTATAAAATAAGTGGGTGTATGTTAACAAGTTCTATAGGGGTTTGCTAACGTACACCCACTTGTTTTATAGAAGGAGTGCATTAACAAGATATAACTAGATTTTTTAAAATACACTCAAAAAGTGTAGCTTGCTAACGCACTCCTTCTAAAAAATAAATGGGTGTACATTAACAAACCCATATATATATATATATATATATTAATTTTATTATTATGATCTCACTTTACCTTTTTACTTCTATAATGTGTCAGAGTTAATAGTATTATAGGTATTTATTTTATTTATATAATAAGTAATTTTAAATGGAGTAGTTATTTTTAGAAGAACATGTTAGTAAGCTATATTTTTTAGGTGTATTTTAAAATGTTAACTCAGTTATTTACTAACCTATTTTTCTTACAAAATATGTAAGAGTATATTAGCATCTATAAATACTAACATTTTTCTCGCATATTGTTTTTTTTTTTAAAAAAAAAAAGTATTTTGACAACATACACATATTGGGTGTACTACTTAATTGGCTAACATAATCCTCCAAATTTAAAAAAAAAAAAAACTTACCCTAATTAGTTTTATTATAAAAATCCTAAAAAAAATCGAAAATTTAGTATAATTCATCCAATTAAATGTCCCTACTAGTAATACAAGAATAAAATTAAAAAAGAAATTAAACATTAAAAAAACTAAGATGAATGATTTGAGCATGAGAAATGAACCAAAGGTTTTGCAGTGAATTAAATTCCTCCTGGACCCAAAAGGCAAAAGGCAGGTTAAGGTGATGCAATAGACATGGGCCACCTAAATGAATCGAGGTTGTTCTATTATTATTATTATACACCTAATGTTTTCTTAAATTTATCAATGTCTATTTATTAGGATCTGCCAGCATTAAATTCTTAACGACCAATAAAAACCAAAAATAAATGTTTTGGCTATATTAACGTTATTTTCTAGTCATGAGATTATTCCTTTGAGATAAATATTCTCTTTACTCCTATATATAACGTGAGTATTACTATAACTTTTTATTATTATATAAAGCAAAAGTTAAATGAAAAATTAAATATATTTTGTATCTTAAAAATATAAAAAAAATTTAATGTATTTTTTATCAAATAAGTAGAAAAATTTGTAGGACAAAATCATAAGAAGATTTAGAATTATTCTTATAACGTATATTATTTAACTGAATTACATACACATGAAAAAAAAATTGTTAAATTTATGTAGTAGTTATTTTCATTAAATTTCAAATGATTTACAACTTTTATCTTTCTTCTTAAAAATGCAATTTGGAAAAAATATTAGGTTAGATCAGAATTGATTTTGATCGTTAAATTAACTGTTTGTTGGGTTGAAAAATTTACATTGTATTTTTACTCTAAATTTGCTTTTGAGAAAAAAATTCGAAACATAAATCATGTTACTTTAAAATCAATTTTACACAAAATCACATTGATCCAAAAATCAATTCTACCAACACTAAACCAAACACACATACACTTAATATTATAGAAAGGCAAATAGAGAAAAACATAATAATAGTAAATTTTTTATAGAAATAGAAGGAGGTCATATAAAAAGAACTATCAATTTATCTATAAGAGTATATGGTGAGCTTATAAGAACCGGAAGAAATATTACATAAATTTTTTTTATCTCTTTCAACAAAATATTTCTATACTTAATACAACATTTTATAAAATGAAAAGTTAAATAATGATAGACGTATCAAAACAGGAAGAAACAAGACATTGGGATATTATTTTGCGTTTTATACATCAACCAACTAAAATAGAACATAACATTGAGGCAAAAGAACATAATACTTTGGTTTCACATAGAATGGTAGAACCAAAGAGAAGTGAGAACATGACATAATAAAAAATATATTTAAATTTCTTAAACCATATTTTTGAAAAACATTTTTCAAAAAAAAAATATAATAAATATTTATTCGACAATATAAATTATATTTAATAATTATCTTAAAAATATTTAATATTTAATATTATTTTTAAAAGTATTTAATGATTATATTCTTTGTAAGAATTTTGTATTCAATAATCTAAAATATTTTCATAACATATTAATATAAAATAATAAATTTTAAAATTATTATTTAATTATGCTCATAAAATTTAAAATATATATATTCGAAGTTAACAAGTTAAAAAGTCGCCTATAAAATTATGTTTACAGCAAGATTTATAGATTTATAATTCTGAATTTTTTATATTGATTGTCTAATTATTTAAGTTTTTTTTTAAAGATAGTGGTTGGGCTGTCAAATTTGGGTTGAAAATTTTTTTTGGTCTTATAAAATACTTGTACAAATATAATACTTTTAAATATAAATTGGTCGGGTAACTCGAACCCGACGGCTTTTTGAGCCCGAGTCCTTTTTTTATGGGCTTTGCGGTCCGGGTTAAAAACGTCTGGCTTTATTTGGGCTCACATTTCCAATACTCAAACCCTCTCATTTCAACGGTCTATTCGGACTGACCTTAACGGATCGACCCATTTTACCTGCTCTAATTCTATGGTTATCAAACACAATATACACTTTTTTCTTTTTCATCTTATTCCATTATATTTTACTCTTTTATGTTTAACTACTAAATGCTACTTAAGATCCTATTTAAGTAAACAAATTAATTAAGCACTCTAACAAAGTATATTTTCAATACAAAAATCAATCAAAATATAATTTCAACGGTTCTAACAAATAGTCAACACCACACAAGGTTAAATAATAAGATATATAATAATTATATAAATTATTGCGTTGAACAAGCACCACAGACGGCAGATTTTGGCTCCAATACTGCTCCACAACGGTGGGGTGTATCTATAAAGACTCTGATGATCAAGTCAATTATAGGCTAGATTTAATTTTTGTAATTTGTATGTAAATGTGTGTATGTGTGCATGACACTTTAAAAATGTATTTATAAAACTGTTCTTAAGGTTTTGTGCATACAGTTAGACCTAATTAAGTAATTGGGTCAGATTAGTGGTCCAACTAGCCTATGTCAGGTATAAACACTCTATGACTGTCCGGTTCATAACATAGTAAATAATACTATATATATATATATATTAGTTAATACCAGTTGAGAATAGTTTGAATTTAATTTGTGCCAAAAAGGTCATTACTTAAACAAGACCCTTGGATCAAAGGTGCAATTTTTTTTAAAAAAATAATTAAAAAACTATTTTCATATAAAAATAAAGATCATTAACAAAAATTGAGAAAAATAATATGAATTTTTTCAATGAGTTTGAGAAAATTTTGATGCTAGACTTAATGGTTATGCGAGTTGAAAATTAAAGGAATGATATTTCTACTTGATGTATGATAGATGTGAGAAAAGAAAATTAAAAATGAGGAAAAAAAAGAAAGGTAGTTAAAAATATTTTAGACTCATAAATTAAACTTTGTTTCTTGTGCAATTTTGTAGCAAAATTTTTAAAATGTACATTTAATCTATCGCATTTTCTGAAGCGTGTATTAGATACAAAATTACATTTAACGACAGTTAAACTATCATTAAGTATAACTTATATACTTAAATACACATATAACAAAATTAATATATTTAATTGTACTTAAATGTACTTCATTAACGTTCAAAGGACTTATCAATATTAAATTTTCAAGTTGAGAGGTGCCTTTGCATATATCCCTACCCTCTAATGTATATAAGAGAACACAAACTTTCACTGAGAGTTAATTAACTCTTTTGACTCAAATAAAACGACAACCTCCGTCCTATGAAATATACTTGTAGCTTAACAAAAGAGAGAGGTCATGCTTAGTTCTTATATCTAAACTACGTTTGAGGGAATAAGAGAGCAACGTAGGTAACATACTTGGCTCGTAAAGTTTAACTTGATTCCATCTATATACCAAAACCTATAGCTATACCACATTCACACCAACACAAATTTAATGCATTGATAAGAAGATTGGAATGGGATGTACCAAATTCAATTTCTTGAGGGACCACTGAGGTACCTCCCATTTATCCAAAAACAATGTCCTTTAATACATGAAATTATTGGAAAGAAGTCCACCAGTGTAAGGAAAGGGCTGAGACTCATGATGATGATGATCATCATCATCAAACTAATAATAATAATAATAATAATAATAATAATAATAATAATAATAATAATAATAATAATAATAATAATAAATAATGATAATGGATTAAAATCAAGGAACTCTATTGATATATAGGCTTGTTATATGTGTACGATTTTTTGAAACACAAATGTATTAGGTAAAAATGAAAATGATTATTAATAAAGAATAAAGTATATTAATTTACTTTTATATATTAAGTTGAAGTTAAATTTCTTAAAATTAAGAACACAATAATAGTTTTATTTTTTATAATTAGTTATAGATGTTTTATGGTATAGCATTTTCTTAATTCAAGTTTTATCTGAATTCATCAGAAACATCTAAAATTTAGTTACAGATGTTTTATAATATATTTTCTTAATTCAAGTTTGATCAATTCAGAAACATCTACCGAAAATAAAAAATAGAAAAAACATCTATATGCACAATCCTAATTTACATTACAAGTTGTTGTAAAGGGTGGCACAATTATTATCATTAATCATTAACTGAACTAAAAAACAATCATTATAAATGAAAAACCAAAACATTCCATTGCCGGGAATTGAACCCGGGTCTCCTGGGTGAAAGCCAGATATCCTAACCACTGGACGACAATGGATGCTTGTGCTATTTGCTCAAATCATTAATAAATATTACGTACAAATCTTATTATAATTTATCTTGCATTTTGTTGTTGAACTAATCGGTAATCCTTCTATTTTTTAATATAAGCAAAATACATTCTCTAGTCTTCTAGTATTATTTATAAAGCACATTTTAGAAAATTTTAGTGGTCATTTTTTATAAAGCATTTAATATATATTTCTCTTCCTTATCCTTATTAAATAATTTAACTTATATATACTTTTCGTTTGTTGACAAAAAAAACTTATATATACTTTTCACACTGTAAACTTAAAGTCATTAATGCGCTTTTATATTTAAAGGATAAAATTAACATATCATATAATTTTTACTACAACTAACTATATTTAATTTATGCAAAATAACATTTTTAGTCCCTTAACTTTTTGCGCCAATTCGTTTTGGTCCCTTAGTTTTTTTTTTATTCATTTCCGTCCTTTAACTTTTATTTTGGATTCAATTTGGTCCATACCATTACTTCCGTTAAGTCATAATACAAGTGTCTAAATTGAACGGTAGGGCCCAAATTGAACCCAAAATAAAAGTTAATGGACCAAAATGAATAAAAAAAAGTTAAGAGACTATAGTGAATTGACGCAAAGAGTTAAGGGACCAAAAATGTCATGTTGCCTTTAATTTATTGGTATTAGTGATTCTGTTAAAAATGTCTTATAAATACGACCAGAGAAAGTATAACTATTTTACACCATATAAAAGAATTAGTTATTCTCATTTGATTTTTTTTTATCCTAATAAATAGTAATTTTTCTTTCTAAAATATCCTTAAAATATTAATCTATCTTTTCTTTAAAATAACTACAATAAACTAGTGGTTAAAATATATGGGGGCTATCTTTAAAACATTTTCATTAAATGTAATAGAAATGATTGACTTCACTTATATTTAAAAATGGAAGGAGTAGTTTTTTATGTGAACATTGATCTAAATGATAGTAAATCACTAATGTTATACACACTCTAACATAGAAAGAAGAGATGTGTTATGGACCAATATGTTGGTCCATAAACCATATTGGTTAGCTTGTAACCTTTTAACAAGCTTGTATCTCGAACTTGCACTGAGATAGGGCCTATGGGTTGGTTGAGCATTGCAATCCCATTAGACCTAAGGGTCCAGCTGTCCAGGCCATTTAAGCATCGTCAAATCTTAGAGACTATGCTATAAAAATATTGTAAGCATATCATGCAAAGGTACTAACATTCTAATCACACATAAACTCTAATAGTTACTGACTTGGGCGTTGAAATCTTTGCAGATACAAATCCCACCACACCATAGCGTCATCACCAATAGCTCATCCTTCTTATAATCATGATCTATCCATAGGATTGGAACACATCAATGTTGCTATCTGTGGCGAAGTGATACTAGTTTCCCAACACCTCTTACCGTAACAAACACCAAGTGGAAGAATTACAAAAGCGATTAGAACTAAAGCGTTCAAAATCAGTAGGACCCTGGAGCCTCCAAATAGAATAATCCAAACCCACTTGATTAAATAGTAAAACATTAAATATTAAACAATTATTTAAATATAAGGGTAAAATTAATCAACATACTATTAATACTTCTTTAAAAGGCAAGATTACTCTTTTATTCCTCAAAGTATTAAGGTTGATTTATATTCGTCCTCAAACTTTTTTTTTATTCATTTTGGTCCTCAAACTTTTCAAATTAGTTCATTTGTCCTTTCTATTACTATTTCGATAACGTCGTTTAAAAAGTGACACGTGTCACAATTTGGTAGGTCCGTTAATAAAATAATAATATATTTTTAATAAAGTAATAATTTTTAATAGAAAAGAATTAAAAAAAAAAAGAAACTCATCTTCTTCCCACCATCTTCCCCACCACCACACCATCCCAACACCTTCCTTCCCCAACCCCCACCCTCTTCCCCCACCATCACCACTCCTTTTTCACTCCGTTTTAGCTCTTTTCAAAATTAAAGATCCAAAATCTTCAATCCCAAAAACATAAAAATTAAAACCGTGCACAATAGCTAGTCAAAGCAACAAAGCTTACAAAATGAAGAACAAAAAGAAGAGAAAACCTCCCAAAACAGAGCCTCTTCCCAGGGACGATACCTCCCAGCCAAATCCTCCAATCAACGATCCCAACGGTCAGAGTGAAGAATACCGTCTCAAGAAGCTTCTGTCTAAATTTCAGCCCGATCCAACGGTTAACGAATGAGAAATCGTGATCTGAAGTTTGCTTGTCTGTGAAAGTTTGATCCAAAAATTCTGCACTTTCTCTCATCTTTTCTCTCCGTCTTTGGCTGCCAAACTCACTAATTTCAAACCTCTCTTTTCTTTTTTTAATTCTTATTTATTAAAAAATATTATTTTATTAAAAATATATTATTATTATTATTATTTTATTAATGGATCAATCAAATTGTAACACGAGTCAATTTATAAATCTCGTTAATGGAATAATAACGGAAAGGACCAAAACGAACCAACCTAAAAATTTTGAGGAACAAAATGAATAAAAAAAAGTTTGAGGACGAATATGAACCAACCTCAACACTTTGAGGATCAAAAGAGTAATTTTGCCTCTTTAAAAATATAAGTAAACAGTTAAATAGCACAAATTTTTAAGATTTGTTTGATTCAATTTTTTTTTAGTTTTTTTTTTAAAAAAATTATATTATAAAATAATTTTTAATATCTATTTTGAAAAAAAAAGAGAGATGGTCTCTTTCTCTTATTTGCGCTCAATCTTTTCCCTATCACTCACTCCCTCACACCACCGACCACACTACAAACAGGAGTGCCCAATGAGGACGGCATGGTGTGGCATGGTGAAGTGTTATGACGGCAGTAAAGAATCACCACGACGGATCCTCAAAACAATAAGAAATATAAAGAACATGATCTCTACCGAACAAACCTAGCAAAACAATGGAGCATAATGCTTCAAGAATTAAACTTTTCAACTTCAAAACCCCTTTTATTTTGTTTCTTAATAGGTTGAGGACCATCTATTAAATTATTATTTCTTACGTTTAGGTATTTGGGCACATTCACAATTTTATCAAAAAAGTTCGTGTTAATCACTTGCTACACCCGGTAGTAGATAAGGGTGGCGTTCTAGTACACCAAAACACAAATGGCGGTCACTATAATTAGCCGCCATGTGCATGCATATGCGTTCCTTATACTTTTAAGGAATTAAAAATAATACAAATAAACTTCGCTCTATAAGTAGAACCAATTGAGACAACCAATAAAACCAACGCAAAAAGTAATATAAAACTATGTTCAATTTGAGAATATCATCAAATGACAGTTGAGTTTTTATCGGATCATCATACGATGGATTTTTTAGCAAGAAAGTATAATAAGATTATAATATGTCAATTCACATAAAACAAGTCTTTTCCTTTATTTAATGCATTGATAATATTTGTTGCTAGTTGTCGGAATCCTCAGAGTCTGAAACAACATTAGGATTACTATCCTTCTCACTAGAAATACTTCCTTCTGTATCAGCAGCCTTCTTTGAGCTTGTGCTACAAAAAAATATATGTCATTATGTTAGTGAACATGGTATCTCAGGAAAATGAGAGAAAAGTTAGAGAATAGAAAACTGAAATTGTAACGGTATCAAAATGAGAAAGTGTGTATCAATTACAATAGGTATCAACCTTATATACTAATAAACTCTAACTAACTCTAACTATCTCTAATAGCCCCCCACAAGCTGGAAGTGGTGTGAACACTTTCAGCTTGGGATGAGCTCTACAAAACAACCAAAATTGTGAAAATGCAATGACAAAAGCCAAATACAATGGCTGAAAATGGTAGAACAAGAATAATATCAGAAACAAGAACAAACAGCTTAACCACCTATAAAGGCAGAAGGTATGTATCATATTATAAAAGCTTAACCACTAGACAGAAATGACCTTGAACACTTAACCATCTAGCAGAAGCAAAGTATCAAAGCTTAACCACACAAGAAGAAGCTATCATCACTACTTAACCACTTGGCAGAAGCACAAAAGAAACAACAAAAAGTTCCATAAGGCATCACCAAATCAGAGATAAAATACAGCAAAAAACTAACTAGAAATCAACGCTGAAACAACCAAAAAATTGGACAGTAACCGATCATCATTCTCCACCTTTAGGAATGCTTTAATCAAATAAAGACAACAACATAGCTGGAAACATCTCTCAAGCAAACTAGCAAACACCTTGTATGCACGAACTACCTCAACAACACCCTTGAAGCAAGAACAAAATAATATATCCAAACTTATTATGCATCCTCAAGACCTCTAGCAGAATTCGAAATATCTCTCAAGCAACACATCAAACACTTGTTGTGCATGAACAGACCTAAGTAGAAGATTGAACCAAAAACAATCCTGATGTGCAGAAATCATACCAATGGAACCAGACCAGTGGCAATGAAAATGCCATGCAAAGACAGCAACAAAAACACATAATATGGCTGAGACAATCCTTCAAACACCTTAGGAGCATTATTAAAAAAAAACCAATTCCAGAAACTAGAACCACAATCTTTAAAGAATTACACAACAAACATCCAAAAAAACAGAAGCAATCTTCTAAGAAGAATGTCCTCAAACAACTTCAATACAGTACTAGAAACTCCAAATTTGCAAGAATTAGAACACTATGCCTGAAACTAAAATCGGAACCAGGAAGCAAGGAGTTGAATATAAATTTACCAAATCAGAAAAGAAGAACCGAGCAACCACATTTCATTGCATTGTTGAAGAATCGTGCACCAGATATGGCTTGAAACTGCCAAATCGAAGATCGAAACCACTGGAAATCAATCGAAGAACAGATCGACGAAGAAAACAAAATCAGAAGCCAAATCTCAGAACACACTTCAATTGGAGATGCATAGACATGTCAATCGGGGAGTGAAGAAGCAAGATCATAAGCCACGATTTTAGAAGACTATATCCGAAGTCAGGAATCTAGGATCTGAATCGAACTCGCCAAAAACGAACAAGAAGTAATAGATCGATGAAGAAACTGTGAAGATGAAATAGAGCACAAATTCGCAAGATTTGGCAAGAATCGAAAAAGAAAGAGAGAAAAAGAAAAAGGAAGAAAGAAAATGCGTAGAAACTTGGATAGCGGAAGGTATTTTCAGGGTGGGTGGAAAGACTCCGATACCATGTTAGTGAACATGATATTTCACGAAAAATGAGAGAAAAGTTAGAGAGAATAGAAAATTGAAATTGTAACTGTATTAAAATGAGAAAGTGTGTATCAATTACAATAAGTATCAACCTTATATTCTAATAAATTCTCACTAACTCTAACTATCTCTAATACATTAATTAGGAGTTAAAACATACTTATTAAATAAATAAATAAATAACTCAAATACAATATTCACGACTCTAATAAGTATACATACAAATGAATGGGAAGATATCCAATTTTTTTTTTTTAAAACCAAACCTTTGATGAAAATAATTAAGTACAAGAAGTGTTCAAATGGATCACTTAATAAATTTGAGAAGGTAGAAGTATACACAACAGAGACGGAAGAAAATCACACATAAATACAATTTAAAGGACACACACCAATTGAAAAAGACAAGGATTTATATACATAACCATTATTTACCTACATTCATTTTATAGTTCTTTCTTCTTTATCTAATCAAATCACCTATTTTTTTTTCTATTTTCTATTTTCATTTTCTTTCTACTCCTTTCTTTCTAAACAACCTTACAAGCAGCAATTTTGGGTTGGACATCAAACATTAAAGATAATGTCATGAAATGGATCAAGAGAGATAAAAATACTAAAGATAATGTGATGAAATTAGAAAGGAAAAATATATGAGTAGAAAGAAAAATAAGTGGAGTGACTAACGTTGGTATAATATAATAATTACAATTATTGTTAAAAAAAATTCCATAGTATTTTTTGCATACCTAGGTTGTGGAGCCTCCGGAGTCTGGATTATGTCCTCTCTTTTTGCAATAATTTTGGGAACCTCCTTTTCCTCCATATATTCAATCCTATTATTTTCATACTGAACCTATATATGCATATAATCATCAACCAATAATTCAATTAGTTATATCATCAAAGCAGTTTGAGTCAACATTTTATAAACAGAGCTTAACAGAGCTGTATAAATAGACATCAAAGAAAGAAATCACACTTTGAGAAGCTTCTTTTCAGCATCATAGGATTTGACAGTTCCCAAGCATTTGACTCCTTCATGTTTCTTACAAACAATGACACCAGTGAATCGATGAGGCATTGGAGTTTCCTTTCTTGGTTTCGTCTTCACCTTCTCACTTCTTTTCACTTCTTTTTTCTTCTGCAAACATAATAATATTAGTGCATCAAATTCATCAAATTCTTACATTCAACAGAAAAATATCTATTTCATCTTTTTTTTTTTATATCAATTTCATCTTTAAAAGATTTGTTTATCACTATTCGGTAGTGTTTTAAATATTTGAGAGCTTTAATTTGGTGACAAAAATCTTTAAAGGATTAAATTACTGACAAATAATAAATCTTTTGAGATCAGGATCAAATTGGTATTTTTTCCCTGAATATTCAAATATTGAAATCATATTGTAATAATACTTTTGCTTTCTTCAAAAGAATGCAAGCACTTACATAATTAGGTTTGGATCTTGGCTGTGCAGCAACTTTGTTATGGGAACCTACAAAATAAGGTTTCGATCTTGGCTGTGCAGCAACATTGTTATGGGCAGCTTTACTTGAAGAAGTAGCACCTCCACCTATATAAAAGAAATCAAATTCAGGAATTAGTATAATGAAGTTCACACTATATGTGTTTGCATTTAAAAAATAAAACACTAATGTAACAATCATAACCATGATATGTGATCTTGAAGTCAATACCAATTGTAAAATATAAAACACAACAATAACTTCATCAAGTTAATATCTAACACAATAAATTGATTAATAAACAACATGTATTATTTAACTTTGAATAATTGAATAATAGATAATTTAGATGCATGTTATATGGAGGTCAAAGCAACATCAAAAAACCTTTTCCTTTCTCACTACTGGTAGTGTTTCTTCTCTTCCTTGATGGAGTTGGGGTCTCTTCTGTTGTAGCCTTTCTCTTCTTCCTTTCAGTAGTACTCTTCTTTGAACTATTATATATATCCATTGAAAATAGTTAAACACAAAGTACTTTAAACACTCATATATAAAAGAAAGAAAAAGGTCAAAAAATTCTTATTAGTATTGTAATACATATATTGATCGGTACATATCCAATTTAAAGTAGTATATGTATATTACCCAAGTTTAACTTCAATTTCTTTTAAAATAAAACTATCATATTATTCATATTATTATAATACCTTGATGAAGATGGTGCTTGTTGCACTTCATCATCTGTATCTTCATTGCTTGTCTTCCTGTTGAAACGCTTACCCTGCATCCAAATAATTAATCCATAAACACTTGATTTTGATCCTAACAATGAGCGATATAGTCAACATATTTTTAAGAAATTTTTTTTTAAAGAACAATAAGTTGTAGTCTCATAATGAGAGCATTGTCAATAGTTTATAGAGAGGCCAAACAATACACTGATTTATTGACTAAAGAAGCAGCTAGACTATAACAGAATACTACATTTAGAGAGGGCAAGAACTTTGGATCAAATACTATTAGAAAAGATTGATTTAGTAACCGAAAAAAACAAAATTTTTGGTAGCTAATATCACGTCCTGATCATTTTGGTTGCTAATTCTGTCACTGACTATTTAGCGACCGAAAAGTGAGTTTAGCATCCAATTTCTTGGGTGGCTAAATAAACTTTTCTAGTAGTGTACTTCAAGTAGGAGAATTAAGATACAAAGAGTACATGCAATACAAATTGATCTGTTGCATATATCAAGGAACTCATACTTTGAACAAGTCATACTTTGTATTGACTTCTTAATTATGTGAAATAAATTATCCAAAATATATAGTACTACAATTTTATTTGCATGTAACTATATTATAATTATAATTAATATTCACAATACACTAAAGCAGACAAAAAAAAAATATAATATGTAATTCTCAATGCACGTACACATTCTTTAAGAGATAATTTAGGCTTTCCTTCGTTCACATTCCACCTTGGTGCAATAGTTACAATTGGACCATAATTTTTTGGAGTCTTGTTACTGTCAGCTCCAGGTGAAGAAACACCACCTTCAACAACAACAGAAGAAAATTGAAATTAAAAATTAGTAGGAATTCAATAAGAAAGTACCACCTTCACACACACACACACAAATGTTGAATATTTGTTATCTCTTATCAAGATTTTATCAAAACTCTTGACTATGATTTTAAATTTTTTATCATTATTTTGTGATTCTCTGTTTATGTAATTGATTCTTTTATTTCGGCCTAAATTTGCAATACTTTTTTGAAATTTTTAAAGTAAGAATTTTGTTTTGATAAAATCTATTTTCAAATCTGAGTTCTTTAAGATAGCTCAGTGGAGCTGTTGAACCCATGCAATGTTAAGGCACAGGGATCGGTTCCCTGACGTGCCAAATCCCCTACCCCATGGGCTATGCCCCCTTTTCTAAACCAATATATCTTTAAATGTCATGATCATGTTATGATCTTAGTCAAGAAATTCGCTTCTTTCTTTGGATCTTCAACTTAATTTTTCTACTATGCTTTATCAACAACTTGGGTGAAATAAGTACAAAAGAAATGGAATTTTGGCGTTCTCACACACCCATATTAAAAAAATTGCGATGTGTAGGAATCATGTCAAATAGAGGAACAATGTCACCAAAAGGAGGGAAAATCAATAGATTGTATCCAAGTTAATTGAAAATAAATAAATGAAATATAAAAATATAGATCGAGGACGGAGTAATTCACCTTGGATGTTGAAACCTTGGGCATTGCTGATATCACTCATTTTCGAGAAAGCTATTCAATTCAAATCTCTAGCTAAGACAAATCAATGAAAAGCACAATTAAAATCTAGATATGCTGAATTAGTTTGATGACTAGATATGACTAGAATTTGGAATCTCAAAACACAAATCGAGAGAAAACACGCCGATAAAGCCAATTCGGCTTCTCTGCTGGCTTTGCCCTACTGCCCTATCATTCAACCTCATATTTTATAAATATAAGTATATCGAAAAAAGACAGAATTGAAATTTAATTGCATAACCTATCGAAATCGGGACAGCAGAGGCCAAGAGCTGCCCGGCAGAGAAGCCAATTTTCGATGATACTCTATCCCTAGAAGCATCTCTTGGCACCCATCTTACCTGAGTCTTGAGAAAGCAAATTTAGAGCCAAACAGCAAATTTCTGCGCAGAAATGTTTTTAACCTTCTCAATATATATAAAGCTGCTTGTGAGATGTGCTTGGTGTCAATTAGATAGTTTGTCTCTCAAGAGTGTTGCCCTAGATTACACCTTATTAGGGCTCACTATCCCGAATGACAAGTGTATGACTATTTATTTCACTATTAAGAAAATTACAAAAAAAACCGCGTTTCAAATTTTTTTTCACATATGCCATTATTGGGAGCGTGTTTAGCAAATGCTAGATAGAAATAGTTTTCTTTCCATAAGTACCCACCTTGAATTTAACCTTGATTTAATAATAATAATATATACTTTTGAGTAGGTAAGGAGGAGATAACTAGAAATTAAAAGATAATTAGAAATTAACTTGGAGTGATTATTCTAAAATAGAGATAATTAGCCAATAAATATGAAAAGTATATAAAAGCTGAGAAAATTTAATATTTTAGTTTTAGTTCCTAAGAAAAAAGATATTTTCATTATTATAAAAGAATAATGACGTGTGTGATCCATGTAGCCGACCCCACATAATGAGATAAAGGCTTGTTGTTGTAGTTGTTTTATTATAGAAGCAACAGAGTTGCAATAATGTACAAAACCAGCACCAACTGAGAGGTGCATATAGCAAACTCCCAGTGGGATTATAAAGAAATTCTGGAAATGCTATATGGAAACAAATCCACTAGAATGAGTGAGCGAAATGTGAAATCCTACCAAAGAACCAACTCCAAGACTTTATCATTTGGTACCGTAACTTGTCACCTTTTTTATGGACCCCCAATATTTCCATTAAAGTTGAGCAAAGGTCCTTTTTTTGGCAAACCAAAAAATTGTATCAAGAAAGAGAATTGAGTACAAGTAGTGCTCAATAAACTAGGTAATGGTGTTACAAGAAATACAGGAGGGAGGGATGAGGAGAGTAGTCAACCATAAATACAGCTTATGGGACATACACACCAATTAGCAAAAGAAAAAGAGTTTATGCGACGACATGAAACCATGTCTAGGATCGTATCTTAATCAGATCCAAAAGTATGGGAAACATCCGCCTCTTCCGCTTTAAAAATCATCGAATTCCTATTATATTCTTAGGGAACAAACCGTGAAGCAGATAAACAAACCCTTACACTTTGCCAAATTTCCTGATAATATTCCTTTAAATTGTAGAAACCACCTACAAAGAGAATGGGTGGTAGTTGAAGAGATGTCCAACCATCTAAGAACCTTTCTCCAAATAGTGTTTGCAAATTCCTGATTCAAAACAGATGATGAGAATTTTCCTCCTCAGACCCACAAATAGAACGAGACATAGAGATACCTCTCCTAAAATATCAGTTGTTAACAAGTTAGATATGCTAGGAGTCTTGTCTCTAAAAATCAACCAAGAAAAGACCAAAACCTTAGAAGGAACAAAGGAAACCAATAAGCATTTAAAGATATTAGAACTAAAACATCACCAAGAAAAGGATAATTAAGGTTGCATAATGATAGCCCCCAAGAATAGGATGATCTAATTGTTTATATTCAATGACCAAACCTAAGAGTTTGCACTTATCAAATAAAAAAAAATAGATCGTAATAGCTCATACAAATCAGACAACCATTCTTTTTCCCAAACAAAAAGGTTCCTCCTTCAAGAAAAGGACCAATTCTGTGGGGATAGATTCTGAGGCAGCAAGCTAGCAATAGAACAGGATTTATATTTAATGCTCTAGTACGGTCGCAAAAATGAAGAACATAGAGGTTAATTACTCAGCCGAGATATTTCCCAAAATCTTATTAACACACCATCTCCTACACGCTTTGTTGCTCCTTTAACAAACCACCTTGAGCCTTGAAAATCACACATTGACCACATGTCATTCTACAACCTAGAGCTAGCATTTAAGAAAGGGACCGAAAAAACATCTATATTAGAGTTAGTCCCTCTCCCCTTCCTTTAATTACTTCCACCCAAAAACATTGATTATCATTATTAAATCTCTAAGCCGATTTAGAGATATTTGCTAGATTGAACCAGAGCAAAACTTTAACACCAAGGCCTCCCTTTTTTTTTTTTGCTTACATACCTCTCCCCAATTAGCTTAAGTTGTTTTCTTATTAGTTGACACTACAAGATTTTTATCTTCAGCAACAACCAAAAAATGTTCTTGCAAGCAAAAAAACCTGTTGTCAAACCTTACAACAACGGTTTGGCAACGCCTTTTTAAGCATACTATATGCGACTGTTGCTTTTTATTTTTTGCAATGGTTTTTGTATCTATGCCAACAAATAAAAAAATCGTTGCCTATAGTATAACATTATGCAACGGTTTTAAAGTTTATCTACAACAACAATTATGTGGCTTTCAGCAACGATGTACCAATTGTTCTTGTTTATTATGGAGAATAGTTTAGTAAGTGTTGCTAGTTATCATCGGCAATGGTTTATACTTTTAAGGCAACAATTATGAAGCGTAGACAATGATCGATGCCGTACTCGGTCAAATTAATTTGCAATTAAGTGTAGTACTAGGTAGTCAACCTAGGTCGTCTCGCAAGGACCATTAACTGAACCAAACCAAAACTCAAAACGCAAAACACATTTACGAACGTATAAATTTACGTATAAATTAAAAACACAATTTTTTTTTGGGGGGGGGGGAGTTGGTAGATTGAAATCAAAATTAAACAAAGACTTAAATATTGAAAACAAGAATAAGAAATAGATTAAATTACCAATTCGATTGCAATTAATTCCTTCCCTGGTTATGAAAAATAAATTTATATTCTTACCAAATTCTTAGTTCAACTTCGAATTAATTAACTAAGCGGAAATTAATTCGTGATTTTTTTACTTCCGTTAAGTAACAGATTTTCTCATCAAGAAAGCTTCGGAAATTAAGCATTTATAAAGCCTAACATGATTATATGCATTGAAAATCATTGAACTCACACAGGATTAAGCATTTTAAGCATCTTGCATGTATCATATAATCTCTAACTCATAGAATTAAGCAAACTATAAACAAGTTAAAGTTCAATGACAAAACAATTTCGTTAAGCATGAACTTGAATTAAAATTAAACATCAATAAAAAAGAGATTACAAGATAAAGAACATGATAAGAGTACAAAACAAATTAAAATAGAATCTCAGAAATTTAATTGCAATCTTACATCGGGAAGTTAACCACAAGAGTTTAGCTATTCATGATCAAATTGTTCCAACTATGTGAAATAAGAAAAAAAAAATAAGAAGAAAAGAGAAGGAGGTAGACGTGAGATGGAGAGGAAGAGAAGAAGTGTGTGAAGTGTAGTAATTATAGTATGTGATATGTGGGGTTTATATAGGAGAAAAAGAAGAAATAGTAAAATTTAAAAAATAGAAAGTGGAGGAGAAGGTGATGATGAGAGTGAGTGGGAATGAGTTGGAAAGAAAAAATGGAAAAGTTGAAAGAGAGTATGAGGAGGAATTCTAGAAAATAGGTGATAAGTTGGAACCAAAAATAAAAGATAAACGTACCTAAAGATATATTACAACTAAGAAAAAAACTAACCTAAAATGATACAAAAATTTTCCAAATCAAAATAACTAAAATTATTATTGTTATGTTCCCATGATCAACGCTTCCCTTGAAACCCAGGATCTTCACCAAATTATGGCTTTCGGTGGTGAGTTGCTGGATGAATTAGAATGGATGGTGTAAATAGAAATTCTACTCTCCAAGGATGGTGCAAATAGAAAAAATAGCAAATTTTGGACAATTTGATGGTGCAAATAGCCAAAACTCGTGTTACTTCGTATTGATAATGATGTGTTAGTACTTGGTACCACTAAGCTAAATTGATTTCAATAATATATTTTGCATATCATATATATTTATATCACTCTCTCTATTTATATAACCACAAAGACTACAATTTTAAAAGTATTGCCTAATCTTTTAATATGTCTGAAGTTACAAAAGTGTTGCCTAAATACACTTTTAAGAATGGTTTTATGTGTATATTTAAAAATTGTGGCCTTAACATACCAATCGTTTTAAATGTATTGTCTAAAATTAAAAAACAACGATTTTGCTTCATAGGTTTAAATTAAAAAATATTCAATGTTTATATTATTTGATACACTTTGACATGTGTTACCTAAATAGATTTTTGAGAATGATTTTATTTTTATATTTAAAACTCATGGCCTTAACATACCAACGGTTTTAAACGTGTTGCCTAAAATAAAAAAATGCAACACTTTTTCTCCCTACAATTTTAAAGAACACAAATGTTAATACTATTGTCTACGGAAAAAAATCGTTGCCTAAAAGTAATTTTGGGAACGGTTTTCTATTTGTTGGCTGGAATAGTGTTGCCTAAAGTCAAAAATGTTGTAGTGTGAATTTCCACCCAAAAGAAACCTTTGTTGTATAGTCTAAATGTCATTCAAATATCCTCCTAAAGGAACTTTAAGCATCGGGAAAAATTATATAGGAAGCTTATTGATAACAAAATTTATCATAGTCACTATACCACCCCAAAGATAAATGTCTAACTTTCACGAGCTAAATTTATTCTTTAATTTGGAAACGACCGGCATCCATATACTATGCTTCACATTAGCTTCTCCAATTGGAAGACATAAGTATGAAAAAGGCAACACATGCAATTGATTGCATGAATGAGGATGTCGAGGAGAGAAAGCGATCATCTGCATTGATATAGAAAATGTTGCTCTTTCTAAAGTTTATTTTCAATCCTTAAGACCATTCAAAGCACCGTAGGATGGACTTAATAACCCACAAATTAACCCATGATGCTTCACCAAGAATTATTGGGTCATCAACATATTGTAGTATGGGCAGTTGAACACACTTTCCCCCACCTTAAATCCTTCAAAATCCCCCAAGCTGATCGTATTTATCATGTGACTAGCCAAACATTCTGCTAAAGGGTCTCTTTGTTTTAAACCTCGGTGAATTTTAAATTTATCCAAGAGGCTCCAATTAATAAGAACAGACAGATCTCCTGAAAATGTGTAAACTTGAATCCAAGAGATGAATTTATCCGAAAAGCCACATCTCTCAATGTCAATATCATATTTAAGAAAAATCCATAAAAAGAAAAGCATAGGCACGTTCAAAGTTCACCTTAAAAATGAATGAAACATTTCCTCGTGACTTTGCGTAGTCAACCACCTCAGAAAAGATAACTACACTATCCAAAATATTCCTTTCTTTGATGAAGGTGTATTGGCAATATATATTATCAAAGGAAGGGTAGTACGTTAACGAAGCGTTTATAATTTTGCAAGGATCTTGTACAAACTACCAAGCAGGGGGATTGGTCTAAAATGATTCATCTGATGATACGATACTTTAGGGATAAGGGTAATGCAGAAGAAATTCCTTAGTCAAAGCGCAAAAATCAGCTTTCAGTAAATTATAAAGCTACTTAAAGAAGTTAAAATTATATCCGTCTAGGCCCGAGCTTTTATTACTCCCAATGCTGAATACTACCTGCTTAACATCATCCTAAGAAAATAGGACAATAAGAGTAAAGCAATCCTCAATCTGGCTAAAGATAACTCCATCTAAATGAGGTCAAAAAGACATATTATCTTCGGAACAAGGAGAAGTGGCTAGAGAAAACATATCATCTCATTAGCTCCCGCCACCCAATCTTCCTTTTGTTGAAATTTCGCAATAAAGTTCCTTTTCCTCCTATAAAAAATATAAGCGTGTAAATAGCTTATATAAGCATCCATTCTTTTTTCCAGTTACTCTAGATCTTTGTTTTAAGAGACTTTCTTTCTGTTTTAACTTACTCGAATGAGAGGCAACCAAACATCTTCATTGATCTAATTTAGTAGGAGAGAGATCTTTTTCGTTTGCAACAACATTAATAATACTAATAGTTTCCCTCAAATCAACTATATTCTAGTCAAAACTTCCAATAACTTTAGCATTCCATCCTCTAATTTCACCTTTTAACTTTTTAAGCTTATCTTTGAAAGCGTAGCCTTTCCAGTAAGAAATATGTGTTGAACACCCAGAGTTCTCCACTATTTTTCTGAAATCAGATTTTGGATGACCAGCAATTATTAATCCTAAAAGGTACATGTTTTGCAATTACTCGTAAATACAGAAAATAAAAATGCAAAGTAAATTGAACTTAAATTCCTCTCCCACGATCCCAAAACAGTGTAAAGTCTCATAGAAAACACCAACGAGGGACATTTAGAGAGCTTTCAAAATCAGGTAAATCAACCCAAAGAGCAAAGAGAATACACATTAACATAACAACAACGAATAGAACACACTCCCCATTCTAAATCAACTGCACAATAACCCAAACCATTGTAAGAATTGATAAGCTTACCCTGTATAAAATTCCATAGCTTAAAAAGACCTATAAGTGAACTCACCAAAGAAGAGAAATTGAACTCAACATAAGCAATTCCCCAGCAAATTTAGCACATTCTTCGAATCTGAAGCCACATCAGGTGGATCACCAGAAACGGAGGCTTCGTAGACAATTGCGGTGCAACAATACCTAAATTAGAAACATCCTCCGGCTAGTGAGGTAGAGCAGCACCGCATGCAAAATCACATAACGCCACTTTCAGGAACAAGAACACTGTGATCTAAGAAAAGACACACCACATGGTAGAAGAACCATGAATTTCCTTCTTCTTCCAACATGCGTTGTAACCCCTGAAGCCATGCATCTCTTTGATACTTGTTTCTTTTTAGACTTGCTCTTTTCAGAAGTAGAAGCAGATAATACACTACCACCCTCACCATGAGACCTCTCCATACATGAAGTAGAAGCTTCCGAAGGATTAAAGGATTTTTTTTACAATTGATTAAAGAATTGATTACAACCAAGGAAACTTCCATCACTTTTGTGCTTATCCACACCATTGAAGGAAGAAAGGAGTAGGTCCAATTTAGTAAAAACTGATGGCCCGTTCTCCTCCTTGTCACCAAAAACATTAGATTAGGCCAGTTATAAACCTCCTGAGCCTAACAATTTCAAATTAGGCCCATCAAAAGATGGCTCATCACAATACAAAACAATACTAAGAACGCAATGATTAACACCATCTTAGTTAGGAACGAGATTACTCTATTCCGAACATCAGTGTTTGGAATGATATTTTCAAACGGTATTTCACGTAAAATAAGAGTGTTTTCTTTCATATTTTTACTATTTTACGGATGGCAACGTCTGGAAACACCATTTCAAAAGCTGATGTCCGAAAAAATGGTGATCTTGTTCCCAACTTAGATGTTGTCAATCACTGTATCCCAAAACTAAATCGTTATGGAATTAGTGCATGCTTACTAGTGTCTGCTAGATCAAGATGGAGAATCAAAAATTGAAAACCATCATTAATCCCCAATGTCTCATTAAAAATATTAGTACCAACATGCATGGTTGTGAAAATCACAATTTAAAATCATACGAGGTTATATGTTCAACTACACAAAAGAGTCAATTTGCATACATAAGCACTTTCTACATGGAGTTGTTTAGACTCGCGTAGAATTGTGTAAAATCGTGGTAGGATTGTGAGTTTACCTTGATGATGAATATCACAAAGCCTTTTCCTTTATTTTGAATTTTGATTTAAGCTTTGGTTTGGTCACTTTGAATATGTATTATCATACTTTATGTGTTTGGATTATGCTATGATTATATATTTTTTTCATGATTCTAATAAGTTAAATTTCTATTATGTGTAGGTAATGTTCTGTTTTGGTTACTGTAGTTGCGTTAGATAGACGTGTTTGACCAAAACAAAACGGGACACTAAATATTGTTCTATATTTAGTATACCAGTCAAGAGGAATATGATAACACACTAACACTTTTGGTTCCATTGAAAACAGTGAAACGGACGAGAACAGAACAAAAGACACACAAAAAAATTATCATTATTTTGAATTAGTAATTTTTTATTGGCAAAATAATTATTTTTTACTTGACCAATAAAATATTTTTTAAAAAAATTTTAATATTAAAAATATATTCAACATAAATTATATTTAATAATTAAAGACATATCAAACACGAGATTTTATCATACTTTAGTTGATTAACACTACTGGAAAGAATAATATAGCTAGCATAGTTATTTTTTTAAAAAAATTCTCTAATGTATTTTTCTTCTGTTTTTTGAGTATTTATTTCTTTATTACTAGGTGGAAAATTAACCTTTTTGAGTGCTAATGCATTATTTATAGATAAATTCATAAATTGATTATATTTTACTAGATAGATTATATATAAGATTAAAGGGTAGTCCTATATACCCCTTTACATCGTGCACAAACAATATTTTATAGACTTAATTTTTAATTTTTAAATATCAGTTTTTGAAAATGATTTTTTGGAAATCTAATTTTTGAAAGGGACAAAAAGATCACTTCGAAAAACAAATCTATGAAAGTGACTAGAAAAATTAAGTGATAACAATATAGGTAAAAAAAGGGTGCAGATAGCAATTACAAGATTATATACATGCCTTTGCAAATAGAGCTATAAGTCGAGTAGGTTTTGAATGGCCCAATTCGCTAGACTCATCCTCAATTTAGGGTTTTACATTTTGCATCGTTTTCTGTTATATATACACGGAAGAATAACTCTTGATTCTGACGGCACTTGCTACCATTCCAAATGGGCATCTTCAGGGTAATCAAATCTCAACTCACCGATCGTTTATCTCGATACATTGCAACAATTTGTACTTGTCTTTTTGTTTTGTTCATTCCGATTGTTGAGCCTTTCTCGTGAAAAAAGTTCAGATTTTAATTTAGGGTTTCTAATGGATTTTTGTTAAGCTCTGAAGAGTTTATAATGGTGGGTATTGTGTTTTCATTGTTGTGCGTTGATACAGTTTCACCAGTACCAAGTTGTTGGGAGGGCTCTTCCCACTGAAAACGATGAACACCCTAAGATCTATCGGATGAAGCTGTGGGCCACCAATGAAGTCCGTGCGAAATCCAAGTTCTGGTATGTGACGGTCTTAAAATTCTGTTTCTCTTTGATTATAGGTGGTGTGAAAATGCTGAAAGAATTTGAAAATTTTTAACTTAAGGCTTTTTATCTTTTGTATAGATGGTATGTTGTCATCATCCATAGGCATAAATTGCGATTTTGTGTGTAGAAACGATACATAGATGCTTTGAGTCGTGTCTTAAACTCGATTTATGTTTTCCTCCTTAAACTAAAGCATACTATTATTCCCATTTTGAACTATGATATTAAAACTCTATTCTAAGTGAGCAGAATCAATGACTCATATGGGGTTGTTACAACCTTAACTCTGAAATTTCCGATAGATGGTTCTTCATTATGTGTGTAGTTAGCAACATTCACAGGAAAAGTACTGCATTTCAGTCTGTATAAAGTATAAGAACATGTTTGTTTCTAATAGTTTCTACTGCAAAACCCAATTCTGATCGAAGCAGGAAAAGAAGGTAGATTTCACTGGTTTTGATTGGGATGTTTGCCACGATTAATTTCACCACTAATTTAGTATTGGAATCTATGCCACTGTGAGGAGAATCATTAATAAACATACACTAAATCAATGCTTCGGATCAAGCCTTTATTTTGGTGTGATTGTCGTGTGATGTGGATGTTGAACTTATAACTTATTGTATTTAACTCAATTGTGTCTTCCTCCTTCAATTTAAGCATACTTTTATTGTCTTTTTTAACTGTTATGTTTGAAATGATTTGAAGCAGACTCCAAGTTACACCTAAAGGGATGATAACATAATCGTTGTAAATTTTAGCAGTTTTCTCACTATGGATGGTTATCATCCACTGTGCATGAAATGAAGAAAATGTAATAGTTATTAGGATGTCCAGCTAGCTTTATATGTATTGTTGCTGAGTGCTGACACTTTTTTTTCTTGTCAATCAATCAAAGGCCATTTAGGGACTGGTTTACAATGTCAAACAGCTTTTGTAAATAGGATCTTCCACTCTCTTTAAAGCCTTGTGCTTTTTTGTTCTGCGACAGATATCTGCAGTATTTTCTATTTCTGTAAAGCATGCCCATTTGCCACTTTTTTTTTAAAATAATCATTTTAACTTTACAGGTATTTCTTGAGAAAGCTAAAAAAGGTGAAGAAAAGCAATGGGCAAGTCCTAGCTATCAATGAGGTATGCATTTCAAAATCCTTTCATTTTTATATTACTTGGAACTTGAAGGTCTTGTTGAGAGCTCCTTTTTCTTTTTAAAAGATTACATGGTATATAACTTATGTTCTGAAACCATACCATCCATGGCACAAATAAATTTATCAGATTACATGCAGTTTTCTGCACAGTTATTGCTAAGTTTTACACATTTGTGCTTAACTATTTGTTAAGTTGGACCCATTTTCTCATCTTTTCCCATTTATGTTCTTGTTGGAACTTGTTGGAGCACTTGTGTCCCTTTTGCAATTGTAATCAATCGGAACTTGTTGGAGCACTTTGATCTTTTTGTGAGGTTTGAAGTGAGCCGTCATCTATTGGTCTTTCTTTACTGATAATTTCTGCTTTTTAAACACTAGGTAATTGTTTCAAGTAATAAAAATTGCTGAACTTGGTAAGAGAGAAGTTTATAAGCATGAAACTGAATCTAACACATTTTGGTAGGTGAACATTATATAAGCGACTTTTTTTCATATGGCCTCTGGCTAGTAGTTTTTCAATTTATACAGGTATTGGAAATATGAGTAGGGGTAATTAAGGTCAACGATATTGAAGTTTGTAATAGGGTGGATCACTGTATTGCATGCTACTAATCTCATGAAACATGTATCACAGACTTTAGTAGTAATTCACTATTGGAAAGAGTACTTGGAGAAAGATTTTTCCTTTTCCTTGTAAGATTTTATATTCTAATTGTTGACAGTGATCTATACAACTTACTATTTCTTATTGCAGATTTTTGAGAAAAACCCTACCAAGATTAAGAATTATGGAATTTGGCTGCGATACCAGAGTCGAACTGGTTACCACAACATGTACAAGGAATACCGAGACACTACTCTGAATGGCGCTGTTGAGCAAATGTATTCTGAGTTAGCTTCTCGTCACAGAGTCAGGTTTCCGTGCATCCAGATTATCAAGACTGCCACCATCCCGGCCAAACTTTGCAAAAGGGAGAGCACAAAGCAGTTTCACAACTCTAAAATTAAATTCCCGTTGGTGTTCAAGAAGGTTCGGCCACCCTCTAGGAAGCTCAAGACCACATACAAGGCATCCAGGCCAAACCTGTTTAAGTAATTCTCAGTTATTCATATTTCCTGCTAGTTATCTGGAGGTTGCTTGATTTATTATAAACTTTGCATGAGCTTAGAGAAGGTGATCACATAGAACCATACTTCATTTCCTGCAAGCGCAAACTATTTGTTTAATTTTCAAGCTTTGCGTTTTTAGTTTTCAGATGTTCATGTTTTATTTTGATTTTCCTTGTGGAGTCCTTGTTTGGATTACCGTAAGGATTTCATTCAAGATGGATTTAAAGAATTGGTTTTTGTTATTAATGGTGGTTTTTCATTTCTTTTCTTCTAGGGATTTAAAATGAGTGTTTTTAGGAATATGTTATGAGTGTGGCAAATTAAAGTTTCATTCAGCAATAGATATTGAAGACTAACATTCTTCTTAAGTGAACATTTTTGGGGGAAAAGGTATAATCCTTGAAGAGTCTTGACGCAATATAATATGCATAAGTTACTAGGTGATCTAAGAATGGGAGGCCTTGGAGAGTATTACTTGAATTGGGTAGTCTTTAGGTCTAGGGTTTTTTGCATTTGTGCGTCTTTGTGCCCAAGGCCCGATTCTTGAGGTAACGACCTCGATATGTTAGTGGGACTGTGTCTATCTACTATACCCATGATGTATCCCGGTTAGGGGGTGGAAACTAGCCAAATTAATAAGCTTGAGCTTTTGATAAGGAAAAAAAAAAGCTTGAGTTTAATTTGTTATGCTTGTTTATTTAATTATTTTCTATAAATAATTTCTCTTAATTTAAGTTTATTAAGAAAAAATTTATAATACATATATCGACTCATTGTCACCCTTAATCCTGGTTATATGTATCACTTGTTCTAGGTTGTACTCTTGATATTAGGGTTATGCGGGTAGGGTTGGTTTTATTTTAGGGTGTAAAAAGATCTAAACAGATCTAAATTGATTGATTTGGGTTCATCTAATTATAAAAATTAGATTATTAAAATGCAATTTTATTCTTTTCATTTTTCTGATGCACCAAAAAAAACTGTTATTTTAAAATTTGAAGTAATAAATAATATTACTTTTAATAAAAATCTTTTCATTTTTTTTTAAATTTTTGTATCCATGGCCCATGGGTTCAAGTTAAGAAAACTCATTTGTAATTATTCTCATTTTTGTTTGAATATCTTCAAAACTGAAATATACTTATCTTAGTAAATGAAGTTATTTAATATAGGAATATTTAAAAATGATTTAATTATAGTTACAATAAACACATTAAAATGAGAATAAAACCCTTATTATATTTCTCTTTTTTTTTTTTTCTCAAAAACTCTTAATTGTTCTAAGAACGATGTTATATCTTTTTATTTATCTTTCTACGTACACTTTCTTTCAAAGTAAAAATTAAATAAAAAAGATATTAAATCCATTTCTTACTTAATAGTAGTACATAGAAAAATTTATAAAAATAATACTCCAATCATTTTGATTTATAAGTCATGTTTTAAAATTTTTTTATGTTCTTATTTATAAGTAATTTTTTAAAATATGTGAATCATTAAATATTCTTTTTTGCATATACCTTTGTGATATATTAAAACTTTACAATTTTCAATAATAATGATAATTAATAGCTTTGCATCAATTAAAGTATTAAACTGGATAGAGAATATAAAGAGATATTAGTAAAATAAAAAAAAATTAAGTAAGAGTAATCTTGAAAAGTCAATATAAATTTTGTTAATTTTAATACTGTTAATTAATTTTAACTAAGTTTTTTAAGATGTGTAAATTAGTTAATACAAATTTTGATAACTTTAGTACCGTTAACTAATTTTTTTAAGATTTGTGAATTAGTTAAAAGTAATTTATAAATAAAAAGTTAAAAACAGAGTGAGTAATATCTTATAAGAGGATTTAAAATTATTTTTGTTTTAACAACGTAAAATTACGGTTAGTGTTGGTTGGTACGCGCTACGAGGAAGCGTGCGTTAATTAAGAGAGGAAAGTGGCAGGTGGAGCTCCTATTTTACTTGAACATTATTATTATTTTAATAATAATAATCTGCAAGTGGTAGGTGGAGTCCCAAACATTATTGTTATTGTTATTAGAAATTTCACACATAAAATAAAATACTCCTCTATTTAAGTTATAAATTTAATATTTTTATTAAAACGTTTATAATCATTAAAAGAAACAGATACAATTACAAATATCAAAAAAAAAAAAAAGCAGATACATATTATCAAAAAAAAAAAAAAGAAACAGATACAAATGTTGAATATTTATATAATCTTACCCTTTGGTTAGATTAATGACAAAAAACGAGAGGAGAGGAAAACAAGTAAGAGGAAGAAAAAAAGAAAAGAAATAAAGAGCTTGATTTTTTTGTTTGGAAGTTATTTTTTTTTCTAATTATCTTTTAAACCAGTAAAAAGATTATATCAGCATTCATGTTTTTTTTTCTTTCTTCTCAATTTCGTTTCTTTCCATCCAAACTACATATGTAAAAAGTTTTCCTCAAAAAAAAAAAGGTAAAATGTTATAAAATAAAAATAGATTTACTTTTAAATATTTTAATGAAAAAAATTTGCGAATCAAATATTACAAGATTGTTCATTCCATGTAATTAAAAAAAATTTAATTACTATTGACGTTATTTTAAAAAATTCACCAAATAATTCTCGATTTATTTATTTATGATTTTAAGATCGTCTGTCCAATTTGACTTCCTATTTTAAAGTGGCTTAGCATTATTATTATTATTATTATTATTATTATTATTATTATTATTATTATTTTAAAAAAGGTTAATATATAATATAATCAAATTCCCGAGTCACCCAACTACTACTTACTTGTAGTTGTTCATCTTCATTGTTCAACTTAATTTCTTCTTCCTCTCTTTTCCTTTCTTTCTCTTACAGGGTAACTTCAACTTTCTCCATTTCTCTCTTTCTATTATTCTTCACATATATCATATTTAGGTTTTTAATTTGATTCGCTTTATCGTTCACCATTTGTTGTTTGATTCTGCAGCATTCACATCTAATGGCGCCTGATGCTGCAATTCCAGACGAACAGGTAAGCACTTGATTAAGATTCCAATCGTTTTTTTTTGTTTTTCTTTGATCAGATTATGTTTCCAATTGCTGATTTGGTCTTTTTTTATTCAACAATCAACACTTTTCATTCTCTTATGCTAATTTTTCCTTTCTTTCTATTATATGTTCCAATCAAGATATGGTTGTGAATAATGAATGAATTTTGTTGGTTTTGATGTTAATTAGGTTGTTCTAGGAGAAGAGATAGATCATGTGAGGGTGATCACTTTGAACAGGCCAAGGCAATTGAATGCTATCTCACCTGAACTTGTAAGTTCTTTCAATTCAACTTTGGAAATATTTCTTCCATTCAGGGTTCATTGTTTACTACTAATTATTTTCTTATAAAAAATAAATTAATGTTTAAAATTTAAATGGTATCAGGTTTCTCTGTTAGCAACATATTTGGAAAAGTGGGAGAAAGATGACAATGCAGATCTAATTATCATAAAGGTTGCTGTTTACTTTAATACCCTCTCTTTTTTTTTGTTTTGTTCTTTTTTTTTTTTCCCAAAAGAAAAAGTACAGCTCAAACAATGGAAATTGGTTGAAATAACCTTATTAGTTGTTATTATTATTTCCCTGACAGATATCGCTTTTGTGAGCTACAAAAATGAAACAATCTACCATCCTGTTGCCTTTTTTGGTTACACTGCATTGAATTTCCATACAATTGTTTTGTAGGGATCTGGTCGGGCGTTTTGTGCTGGAGGGGATTTGAGAGTATTCTATGATGGCAGGAAAACAAGTAAATGCATCATTCTTTGCAGGATTTAGAGGAATCTGTGCAAACAAGTTCACATAGAGATTTCATTCTTTTTCTGAGTTAATACAGAATTGTCTCTTTCTGAAGAGTGACGCATTTCTTTTTGACAGAGGATTCATGCCTTGAAGTGGTTTACAGATTTTACTGGCTTTGCTATCACATTAGTACCTATAAGAAAACACAGGTTCTGTTTTGGAACTTAATTTTAAAATTTTAGGCAACGAGTTCTAGTGAAAATTTGGTGGAAATGTTTTTTGGCAGGTTGCTCTCGTTCATGGAATTTCAATGGGGGGAGGTGCAGCATTGATGGTTCCACTGAAGTTTTCAGTTGTGACGGAAAAAACTGTGGGTATTCAACTTCTTAGAGATTGTTTTCTGAACTCTTTTTTATTTAGTTTTGTGCTATATTTATCAATGCACTGTGCATCCTTAACGTTTTTATCGTGTGCTCAAACAAATGCTTTGACAGGTTTTTGCCACTCCTGAAGCAAGTTTTGGATTTCATACCGACTGTGGCTTCTCGTACAGACATGCTCGTTTACGAGGGCATTTGGGTAACCAGTCTTGTCTTTTTTTTTTATCTGTTTTGGAAACTTCTCCCCTTACATGTCTATCTCCCTTGCTTTTATTCTTCCATGACAGCCAAGTGAGTTTGAAATTTTCTTGTATTAGCACAAAATATTTTACAAACGAAGAAAAGAAAACATAGTTGTAGATTGCATAGAAAATTGTAGAGATTAAATCATGCATGTAATATACAGGTGAATACTTGGCACTTACTGGAGGAAGGTTGACTGGGAAGGAAATAGTTGCAGCTGGACTGGCAACCCATTTCGTCCCTTTCGAGGTTTGGTTCACTCACAATATTTACTTTTCAAACATGCTAGTGTTCATAATTTACAATTGATAGTTGGTTAGGAACATTAATTGTTATTAATAACATGCTAGTGGTCATAGATTTTATTATAACATTTGATTTGATTTCAAGAGAAACTCCCAGCTCTGAGCCCAAAATTTTAACAGCTGAAATAAAATTATTTGCATTTTCTGTTTCCTGATTAGATAGCGTTGGTCCACTAAAATAATCTATGTCTCCATTATTTAGTTTTGCTGCAAAAGGAAAAAAAGCACTAAAAAAAGTGGTTCTCAGAGGTCCCCATTCTTTCTGCAGAAAAAAGGCCCTCTTAGTAGTTACTGATCTTAAAATAATCTCTGTCTCCAATTACTAGGTGTTTGGTAGATATAATATGGGTTTCTAGTGTTAATTTGATCAATGATGCATACATTTTCTGTGTACCAGAAAATTGGTGAGCTAGAGAAGCGCCTGATTAGCTTAAATTCTGGTGATGAGAATGCTGTAAGATCAGTAATTGAAGAATTTTCTTCAGAAGTTAAACTTGACGAAGAGAGTATCTTAAACAAGTAAACGATCTGCCACTTGTTCTCATCATTATTAGCAAATTGCACTGTACTCATGACATTAACCTTTCGAGTTTTTCAGGCAGTCAATAATTGATGAGTGCTTCTCAAAGGATTCTGCTGAAGATATTATAAAATCATTGGTATGTGTCTTAACATTTCCATAGGAATATTATTATCTTATTGCTTGCTTGTGTTATTTCTAGGTCATTATATTTGACTATTTCCTTTGATCTGAAGGAAGATGAAGCAAACAAGGAAGGAAATGGATGGATAGGTGGAGTTTTAAAAGGGATGAAACGATCATCACCAACTGCACTGAAAATAGCATTAAGATCGGTAAGGATCTTAGAATATGACGGTTTAATTAACCGGAGATACATGAAATCGCAGTTAATTTATCCTGTTTCGAGACAATAATCCTCTTCTAACTTGATAGCATGGATAAAGTGAAAATATCCCAATATTCTTTATATTGGCCATGAAAATAAGCATATTTTTTTTACTTTAATTCTGGCAATAATTTCCCCAGCTTTTTTCTTAAAACTGCTTTTTCTAAATTTTATAAGAAATAAACCAGAATGAAGGGCAGAAAAGGTAACTGCATAATCTAGTCATTCACCGAGCCTTTGACACAAAACTGACTTAACTAAGCAGAGAGGTGGGGGAGGAAAAATCTAAGTAAAAGTAATATTGACACTATTTCTAGAATTTCATGCTTCTATGTATTGTCTTGGATAAGTGTAGGTTCGTGAAGGAAGGAATCAAACACTATCCGAATGTTTGAAAAAGGAATTCAGATTAACAATGAATATACTACGAACTACAATTTCAGAGGATATGTATGAGGTAATTTGGTACTCTCATTGCCAGAACAAATTTGTGTTAGTAGAGATAGCTCAATATTGTTAAAAGAATTCTGGATTCTATTCCTTGCTAAATTCTAAAGCTTTTATCTTTTAATGAAAGGGTATTAGAGCTCTCACCATTGACAAGGATAATGCTCCTAAGGTATTCTCTCTCTCTACATCTCTTGTTATTAAATTTTCGACTTATCTAGATACATTAGCTTGCTTATATTCTCACCTTTGAAAAGAAAACGTAAATTTATAGCCTGCAAAGTTAGATTAGAACACTGCTACCTATTTTTAGTTAGAAATTAGTACTTACACCCAATCCATTTAAGGAGTGCCAATTTTATTCCAGAAAACAAATATAATCAAAGTTTAATGACTGCTTGCAAAATCATGTCCATAGGTTTTGTTTTTCTATGTTTTTTTTTTTTAAAAAAAAAGAAAAATAAACATTATTCTTGTGTTTTTTCATGATACTAAATACTAAATAATCGGCCGGTACAGTGGGATCCTCCATCACTTGACAAAGTAGATGATGGAAAGTTGGACTTGATCTTTCAGCCATTTGAGAAGAATTTGGAGCTGCAGATTCCAGAAAGTGAGGAACACAGGTTAGTTAAGGTTTGAATTTTGATTCAGCAAGTATGTTTTCTGAAACTCAGTTCATTAGTATAACCAAAATATCTTTCTATATTTCCAAACAGGTGGAATGGTAAATATGAGAATTCAGCATATTCTGCTCCAAACCGAGAAATACCAATATCTGGCTAGATGTGGCTTGTTTTATAATTCCTCTAAAACTTCGTCATTGATTTCTCTATTTCTGGTTTAGTTCCTTAATAATTTATATAAATAAAATTATAAAGAGTCCTCTATATTTGTTGTTACTATTTATGTATTATGCTATAGAATTATGATTCTTCCCCTGCTTCTCCAAAGGGGCAGTAGTTGCTGCGGTATTATTGAATCCGCTGAAAAGTGTGCAAAAAGATACATAGAAAGCAAAGGCTACATTCAATAGAGAAAAATGCTTATTGTTACGAATTTGGATTTCTTATAAAATCTACTAAGGAAATGGAGCTAACATATATGCAAAACAGTTACCATGATTTTTGATTGTATATTCATCCAACAGATAGCATTGCTCATATATAAATCGGTTGATTCCTTGATATGAAACTGCATTACTGAGCTTGGTGAATTAGATATCATATCATACTATATATATAGAAGTAAATAAATCTTTGTAACTCGAATTTGCAAAAACCCTATTTCACATAGCTCTTTTCTTCCTATTTCATTCTATTTACACAGAGTTTTGTAACTTGTAATAGTCTTGTATGATTCGGACATAATTATCTCATATAGAATAAACTTGTGATTTATACCAAAAGAAATTTGTCACACTTTCTATATTTTAACAGCTAAATTCTTATTCTTATGATGGTTCCATTTAGGGTAGTGACTAAAAATAAATCAGTATTGGTAGTGATTTTTTTTCAGCCATTAGATATATTAATATTTTAATATATGGTGAGGATAAAAACTGGTTACTTGAAAACACATGTACACATTATAATTTGAAAATTTGCTTTTTACCCTTATGGAATAAATTGGTTTTAGTACCCTTTTAATTTCAAAATCAACTGTAACAAAAAAATACTGTATTGCATCTTATTAAATCTGGGGATTGCTCATTTTAGATCTAGGTTTTTTTTTTTTTTTATGAACAAAGAGAATTTGTTAAACTGCACAAGTATTGCTAAGCAACAATACAAAGTTCAGAAAGGAGAAGGAACCATAAAAACAGCAGCAAGCAAACACAAACAAGAGACCATCATTTAGGAAATTAATCTCCAACTCCAGATCTCAATGTACACTATGGCATAAATCCCTTCATTATCAACCAACACAAGACAAAGAGGAACAAAAACGTAAACAAAATTGTGTCATTCAAAAGTTTACATTTCTACAATTCCTATCAATAATATGAATCAGACTAAAAACAAGTACTAATAATAATAAAAATTACACATCTAGATCTCAAATTACAGGGCCAAATCGCACAACTCTTTGTCCTCTGCTTGCCTTGCGACGTTGAAACCCAACCAACAACATCGTCTTCTTCCTTCCTCCCCATCATCTTCAAAGATCTGGAGGGGTAGAACATTGGGAATGGTCACCTCTCTTTCATCTCTCTCTCAATAAACATTTTTAAAATACCCAAATGTCCGAAAGCTTCTTTGCTTTTTTATGAGCTTGTATATTAATTAGAAATCAATGGAGATGAGAGTGTTTCTGCTAGCTGTTGAATCAGTTCAGTTGGGGTCGGGCGCGGTGGTTCTCGGTGACAGTAGAATCCCCAAAATTCTCAAATCTAAAAAACCCTAACCTGAAGCTTCAAATAATTCGAAGTAGAGATCGACGAGCAAGTGACAATGGCGGCCGAAAGCAAAGAGAGAAGGTGGTTGATGATGGCTGGCAACGAGGGATGAGCAATTCTTTCAAGGTAGAGCTTGAAGAAGTTGAAACAGAGAGTAGAAAGAAAAAGAAGAGGGCTATTAGTAATTAGAGTGAATGAGTTGTAAAAAACAGAATATGTATTAAGTATGAGGGTTATTCTATAATTTGTCAAAAAGTCAATATTACCTATTTAACTTACATGTGTAGGTTATAAATTAGTGACTACCGGTACTCCATAACTTAAAGTCATCGCCCTAAATGGAACCTTCTTATGATTATAAAAGTTAATGAGTCATCACATCCTAATTTATAGAAACCGTATTCCACATAGAACTTTCGTGCCTTTTTTTTTTTTTTACCTTTTGTTTTGGTATTTACTAATTAATTCTATATTTTAACAACCAAATTCTTATTCTTATCATTATAAAAGTTAATGTGTCCTCTAATCCTAATTTACAAAAACCCTATTCCACATAGAACTTTCCTGCCTTTTTTTTTTTTTACCTTTTGTTTTGATATTTACTAATTGATTCATTCACGTATGATTCATCACACTTTTTATATTTTAGCAACCGAAATGTAATAATAATAATAATAATAATAATAATAATAATAATAATAATTATTATTATTATTATTACTATTATTATAAAATTTAGTTTTTGATCACATATATATTATTATTTATAATTTAGTATTCGTTATCTATACTATATATAAAAATAGTTTCGATTGCAAAACTTTAACTAAAACTCGAGCATAATAACTGTAGCCCTAGCATCGTAGGAGCATAAAGAACTTCAAATATTACCAATGAAATGAAGAAAAAAGTATATATGTTAAGAAGAAAAAGATTAGAAACAAAAGGGAAAAAAAAAAAAAAAAGATCTTAAGAAATCACGTAAGTTGAACCTCACGACGCAATTCAGAATTCTTACACGATTCATATTGGAATGATAATATACCATCCCTCAAATTCATAAAGGAAAATAGATAATAACTTCGACCCAAAAATATAACGAGGGAGTTCAATAAATTGATTTTTTTAGTAAATTATTTTGGCTGGGATGCTTATTCTGATGCATGATTTCTTTGAAAGGCTTGAGGAACCATTCTGTTAGAGCCAGCTAAATTTGAATCATGTATTTCGTCATTACGTGTAAACACTCTTGCATAAAACTGTGATTATTCAAGGAATACGTGTTTAGAACAAGTTTTGTTAGTGCATAAAGAAAAGTTACTCTAGAATTGCAAGCCCTGCCCATAATTCAAACAGCATTACCTGTCTTCCAAAAATAAAAGAAGCATAACCTCTTGACAGAAAATAAAAATTACCATTACTATAATGACTACGTTAATTGTACTTTTGGTTACTCATGGTTTTAATTTTCGTGAATTTAATCTTTCAAGTTTCAATTTCGCGAATTGGATTCCCAATGTTACAAAAAATTATAAATATTACCCTTCAATCCATTTTTGTTAATTATTTAACTGTCAAAACGGTCAACTCAATTTTAAAAAATCATTTAAGTTATTTTAAAAAAATGAAAATACTTTTTTTGAATTACTTAAATTTTTTGAAGTTTTTTTAAAATAATATATTATTCAGTTTTAAATTTTTACCTGACGTGGAATTTTTTTTTTCTTTTAGATTTTTATTTTGTTTTTTATAAAAATAACTTAAAGGATTTTTTCAAATAAGTTAACTGTTTTGATTGTTAAATAATTAACAGATATAGATGGAAGGGTAACATTTGCAACTTTTGGTAACATTGGGGATCTAATTCGCGAAATTGAAACTTGAAGAATTAAATTCGCGAAGATTAAAAATATGGAAGACTAAAATTGCAATTAAACCCAAAAAAAAAAAAAAACAGCTCGTTTAGTTTACTGTTGATGTTAATGAGTAACGTTATACAATTATTTCGGTTTAAATATACATTCATTCCTTGAGAATATGATATTTATTTTATATTTGTCTCTATTAAAGTTTTTTTTCCATTTTCAGTCCTTAAAAATTACAAAAAGAGTAATTTTAATCACCAATGGAAGACTGAAAAAGTACTGCTTTTGCTACATATAAATTGTAAAAACTAAAAGTCTTATTCTACTAGGTGATGTAAAACTAAAAAGGAACAAATATTTTAAAAGAAATTGAATGCAAAAAAGACCTGCATTCTAATAGCAAAGAACCAAAAAAAAAAAAAAGACGACCATTCTCAGGGATAAAAATATATTGTGAAACTTGTTTATAGAAAAATTAAAACCACCAGTATAGGTTTGTATAATGTGGAGGATAGTACGATGAAATATATTGGTTCTTCAATTTGCAAGTAGGGTCAAAATTATTTTAGTTTCAGCAACATTTACACTTTTGTAAATGGCCTCAGACATGATGAAAGTGCTATGCTCCTAAGACCACGTCGAAAGAGTTTAATAAGCAAAGCGGGATAGCCACCTCTCTGGTATTCTGACCTTAAATGAAAGAATAAGTTGACAATTCTTGATTTTAAATAACAGAATATCATCTTATTACAAAGACAATATTTATCATACAAGTATAATAGTAGAAATTTTAAGCCTTGTTATTCTATCAAGCATGAATGTTATGATATTATTCAAAAACAAGCTCAATCTCTCTCAGATTTGGAGTTTGCATTATCACAAAACTGTCTGACTTGAGATATATCAAGGCATTAAGATTTGCACATCCATCCTTCCATCCAAACATTAAGAGCTGTATTTAAGATTACATACATTTCAGAAAAGAAAAATATCTTTGTTTGTACTCTATGTTCAATTTCTGTATCACTGGTCATTAATAGGACCAACAAAATGCATAGAATTAAGAACTTACCTATGGTCGGATACAGTAAACAAACTCCCCTGTGATCACTAAGTCACAAACTGTATTATACAGGTACACCGATGACAAATCAAGCAATATAGACCACAAGAAAAAGTGAATGCCCTCTGGCAACATCTATGGGAAAAAGAAGACAACATTTGAGCACACTCACTTCTCAACAACATTAGCAGATAAGTTACATTTTTAACACACTATACACAAAAAAGTCTTCAACCGAAGGGCAATTATAAGTAGGGAATCAGGGTAAGGGGGCAGAAAACCCAGGAAAAAAAATCAAGCACCCGGGAAAGATAACCGGTCTCGAAGAGTATCAAATATTGATGAAGCTGCAGCATTTTGTGCAAAAGTCAATTTCAACCTACCAAGCAATTCACCGTCTTTCGCCTGTGAAGCAGCATCAGCAGCTTCCTTAGCCATACCAATTCGAGCATATGACTGTCCAATATCAGAGGAAAGTTATGTAAAGCTGCAATTAGCACATCACACATAGACAAAAAATATACTAAAACAGAAAAATTATTTCTGTTGTATGATAGGCAAAAGCTAAAATTTGTACTATAATTTGGTGGTAGTGTACATTTTATGCAATCCTTCAAGTTCGAGCTAATTGAATGGGTCACAATGCTTGCATCTTTAATGGCGTCTCCTTGCCCAAATACTTGTAATGAAATACCACTTTCTTCATTACTTCTCTTAGACATTCTTTCACATCCGCTTCAAGGGAGTTGTTATTTTTAAATTCTAACAGAGACTTGGTAGCCTTAACAGCATTTTGTAATCTTGTTACTTCCTAGTTGTAATTTGATTTTTCTATTTTGGAGGATATTTCTTCCTCTGCCTTGTTGTACTTTATCCCTTCCTCTCCCCATTGCCCATCCTCCCCAGAAAAAAAAAAAAAATTGTTTAACCCTTAATTCATTCTTAAATCACAGCAACAAGTAACAATAATAATGGACGTAGTGGGGTGATGAAGATTATGATAACTATGATCAGAGGCAGGGAAGGAAAATAGGCAGACAAGACTTATATGGATGATCCTTTGGCAACTTCATTTTACTATATATGTTATATATGGTAAGACAGATCAGTTTGTTTATCTTCTTTTCCAGCATTTATTATCCACTATGCTTTGGTTTCCGCTAAATCTTGTTTCCATTTTAGCACTTAGTGCATGTTTGGGAAAGATTATTTTAGGAGAAATAATCGCTTGTTTTTCAAAAGCTCTCTCACAAAGCTTAAAAAATAAACGATTATTTCTTCAAAATAAACTAATCCAAACACACACTTATTGTAGGCTTCATTTTCTGAAGTCATAATTATTCACGAGGGAAATTGGTTCAATCTTAGATCATGGAAAAACAATAATAAGAAAGAAATTCAAAACTGAATACTCAGAGATTGGTTAGCATAACATTTCCACCACTAAGTTAAGCATCATGTTGTATGGATACATGTCAAGCAGAAAAGTACAGAACGAAATCAATTATGACAGGCTTAAGATACCTCTGCTCTTTCTCGAGGATCTGCAAGTTTCGGGATATACTTTATAGCTTCTGCCTTTTCATCAGCTTCAATGCAAGCCTCCACAAATGGTTTATAACCTACAGAAGCCAGAAGCACAGAACATGTAGAAACTAAGTTAGAGCAATGATATGCTAGTAGCCAGCATAGCCAAAATATATGGGGGCAAAGAAGTATTCCTGTATGATGACTAATTCAAGGAAGCAAAATGTTTGAGTTGCAACACCTTTATATTTAATAACTATCCAAACTGCAGCGTATACAATTGAATTCTATATTAAAGAAAGTAATGCAACTTCCCTTTGAAAATAATCACATCTTCAAATTAAATATAATAACTGATTTGATATAATAGTTATAAAAAACACAACTGATGTTAAATCTACACAAACAGTATCCTTCTAAAACCAAAATACATAATCACATAGAGACCCTAAAATGAGGAAATTATAGTTGGACTTTTTTAACTTTGTCTAGGTAAGTAATTATATTAAGTTGGTGAAAAATCAGATAATGCATGTTCACCATCCAAACAATGTGTTTATTAGAAAAGAAATCTATTTTTATTTCCCAGTGGATATTTGATATGGGTAAAAGTCAACATCTTTAATATTCATCTAAGAAACACCATTGAAAATTGACTGGACAGAACATCCTAAACACGCCAACAAGACAACCCTCTACTGGAAGTTTCAGGTTGAAGCTGGAGTTCTTGATTAAAGAATTTCTAGCATTGCTTCTATAACTATCTAAACTATGCTTTCATATTAACAAGTCGATAGAGTAAATTGTCATAACATAAATCTGAACTGAAAACAGGACGGATATACTAATTACAAAAACAACAAAGGGGAAACTGTTGTCAAGAAGACACTCAATGTCAACGGTGGTCAAATATTTATAATTTAATGAAAGGTGTTGAATAAAATGAGATAACAGAGACTGAATATTCTGAAATTGATGTTGACCTTGTAGTGGTGTTAAGTTACTGTTGTACAAAAGATAAACCACTAATGCCTGTTAATACTTGTACTCGACTAAATCCTAATTAAATAAGGAAACAAATCATGATATCATGATATAATAAGAAACTGTGGAAAATATTCTTGAGATCATGAGGAAACATAGAAACTGATCTTATGATACCGTGAATATTCTACGATACTAATACTATCAAGATATTATTTGATATTTTTCACATGTTCAACCATTCCCCTTAAGGCTAAACATACAAAAAGAAAATAAACCAAAAATATAACTTGGTAGTGGGAAACAAGAGAAAAAAGAGAAAATAAAGACTGAATATTGTGAAATTGATTATGTCGTGTTGTGGTATTGTTGTATAAAAGACAAGAGGTTAATGCCTATTCATATTTGCATTAGACTCTAAATCCTAATTAAGTAAAGAAACAACATGATATAGTAAGAAATACAAAAACCAATCCTAAAATATTCTGAATTATTTTAAAGATATAATCAAGATATTATTTTATATTCTTCCCATATTCTAATGGAAGTATGACACTGCACAATGGTAAGATAAGATATCCTCCTAAAAGTGATGACCAGTATCTAATATCTCACCCATTCAAGCCGCCTTTCAGTTGTAATACCAGGGGATGACCTGTATTACCAGCTCCTACTTACATTGAAATTTATCAATTTTCAAAGGCGAGATACAGTTTAAACTTTGTACATGATTCTTTCAAATTACCTACAGAATAATACAAGCAGTAAAAAAAAACTAACCAATTGGAGGTTTCTTCTCCTTTGAGAACTTTTCTAGGGCAACCCAATCCTTGATTGTAGCCAAAGCAAAAACTTTAAGCCAATACCATCTCTTCTCAGACACCTGAAGTAATAGAACAATGAAAAGTACTGTTGCACTTCGGGAACTAATTTTAAAGGAGACAATGTAGGGGGAAATAAAAATTTATTCCTATTTGTGTCACATCTATGGATTTTCTTCTCAACAAATTATTAATGCAAAGATGTACAAAATGAACCATCTTTTCCTTCCAAGAACCAAATTCAAGTTACAAGTTAAAATTTACCAACCTTAAACTCTGTTTTCACTTTCATTGCAGCTCGATGATTTCCCAAGACAATACAAGTCCGAATTGTATCACTTATACTTGAATCTACAAAAATGGCCTGCTTTGTAGTCACTTCAAATTCATGCTGAATTCTGCAGAAGCAACAGTATCATAACTTTCCTCTTGATTACATTATATGAATATTATTTATTCAATAAGGATTAATTAACAGCTATAGCTTCTTCATAAATACATGGACATATCTCCCCAAACCACAAGAAAAGCCTGACAAATAAAACTACTTAAAGATTTATTTTATGAACTAGTGACGTGACAAGTTAATGAACAGACCTTAACAGCTTTGCATGCTCTTCAGCTGCCTTTGATTCAAAAGTATGCTCTTTGGTTTCTGCAAAAAGATTATGTGCCTTCTCAATAAGTTTTATTCGAGGACCATGCAGTGGAGATCCCTTGCTTGCCATGGGATTTTTCCCAAGTTCCCATGATTCTTTCCAAAGAAGAAATGCCACATCCTACATGGATAGACTTCAGAATAGATTCCAGTATTTAAAAGGAGGATACGATTTACTAGCATTACTTAAATTAAATCCAATACAACAGGCAAAACAAGTATGGTTATAAATTTCCTGGCAGTGATGTAACTAGTAAATTATGTGAAAATTGCAAGGCAGAATTCACTTCGGTAGGCTAATGTCTTGCACTCTTGCTTGAAGTAAAAGGCACATGTGAATACCCAATTTTATCCTAATCCTAATAATATTAATTTTGTTAATAGTTAGGATAATTAGTGTGAATACTAAATTTAATTCTACTAATAATATAATAATGATTGTTAGTCAATTAATTGACTAGTTATTAATAATAATAATAATAATAAAAAGAGAGAAAGAAAACGTGATGTAGTTGTCATAGCAAATAATAAAAATAATAATTATTATTATAATTATTGTTATTGTTACTTGACATAGTCAAGTAATTTAAAAAAAAAAAAAGAAAAAAAGAAGGAAACACAACAAGGAGTGGAAGTACAGTTATTCCTCTGCAAATTAAAAATGCCAACAAATTAGGAGGAGTAGTGGAGACATGGGTCAATTTCTGTTGATTAGAGATAAGGCTCAAATTCTTTCTATAAAAACTTTTATCTTCACTTAGAAGAGGAGATTTTTTTTTACGTAAAAAAGAGCACAGAGAGAAATTAAGTATTTGGGAAATTTATTTTTTTAAGAGTGCAAAGGAGGAATTCTGTTTCATTCAACGGTGGAGAACAAACAAGATCACAATTAAGCAAACTTCACAGGTATGATTTTGTTATCACCATAAATAAATTTTTCTTTTAACTTATTGTTTATGTTCATTATGCTTCCTGTTAAAAAAATTATTTGACTAAATTAAATATATAAATAATAATAAAAAAAAACTGCACACACACTCTCTCTTAGTCTCCTTCATCTTTCTTTTTCTTTTCATTAATTAGCATCATCTTTTTTAAGAAGAAAAATGTTTTTCTAACATCCTAAATCCTACACCCGTAGTATGATAATAATATCTCAATTTAAATTAAAAAAGAAAAAGGATTAGGTGAAAATAAAAAAATTCATTAAAAAAAACAGCACTCATGCACAAACAGAACCCTCACTTTTTTTTTATTTTAATTTTTTTTAATGTTTCCAATTTCTTCTTCTTTCCACTAATCCAAAATTCTCCCAAATCCACTCCTTCCTCCTTCTTCCTTCATTTTCTTCAATTAAGTAATTAAACAATCAACTTCATCTTCATTCCATTTTTTATAATTTCTATGAATTCAAAAATAAAATATTTTTTAAGTAACTTATTAATTTTGGACCCGACTGAGTTGCTGGTGCTTCCTTTGGAGTCCAAGTAGGTTTATTGAGTAGCCTTGTGCTAACTTAAGCCTGGTTTTTATTTCTTGATATTTTTTTATTTATTATTATTATTATTATTATTGTTACTTTCAAAAAATATATGAACGACGATTCTTAATCTAACTGAGTTGCGAATGCTTCCTTCAGAGTCAAATTGTCGAGTTTGGGTTTACTGAGAATGCTAACTTAAACCCTAGTGTTTTCTTAATTAATCTTCTCTAAACCTTACTTTGTTTTTAAGAAAAAGAAATATATATTTCTCTTAAAATCTGACTGAGTTGCAATTGCTTCCTTCAGATTTTGGGTTCACTGAGCAGTCAAGTGTTGACATGAACCCGCCCCTTTCCGAAATCAACCATTTCCATAAAAAAAAAAACCGTAACAACTACATGGCTTTGATTCCTCCCCGAGCTGAGGATACGTAGGAGCGGGAACAAAACCCGTCGAGCCTAAATAAATAAAAAAATATTTTTTTCCTCTTGTTAATAAATAAGTGTAATTTTTTTGAGTGATATTAAATATTTTTAAAATTAACAAATCTTTGCACAATTAATGTAACCGCTTACTTAGCGGACGTCGTAGGGTGCTAATACCTTCCCTACACGTAATCGACTCCCAAACTCATTCATGGTTTCAAAGACCTTCTTTTTAAGTTTTTCCGATGTTTTCTTTAATAAATCTCGGTGGCGACCGTTGTTTAATTTATCGCCGTCCCCGCCGCGACCCCGGTTGCGACAGATGGCGACTCCACTGGGGACTTTCTGAGAGTTAAGCCCAATTTAATTAATTGTGCAATTATTTTTTTAGCCTTTAAAATATTTATTTCACTCCTCTTTTTATTTGTTTATGTGTTTCTTTTCTCTTGTATGTATATATATATATATATATATGTATAGTTTATATCTACGGGTAATACTATATAATACTATATGTGTGATGAATCATAGGATAGAGAATTCTTGTACATGTCTGGTTTGTTTTGTAGGTTAGTTGTATGATAAGAAAATGGTAGTATACTCTGGCACATCCTACGTTATCCTCACACACGTTTTTGGACTCTATACCTGAGCCCGTGCTACCCTCGGATTAGGAGGGGGCTAGGCGGATGTCACTGAGGGGCCTCGTGCTCACTTGGCAATCGTTTAGTCTCCGCTCAGATTGTAACGGTGACACATGGTCATACTGAGAGGGTCATGACTATGCATGAACTGTGACCTTATCGTATTGTAAGGCCAATCTGGGAACCTTTTAGGAGTTAGATCTGCCCTTAAAACTTGCACTAATAAAGGAATAGTGACCTCCCGATAATAAGGTCTTGACTTTAGAAATATCTTGCCGTAAGAACTTACCAAAACAGGACATAAGGGGCATACCCTTCCCTTTTCATCATATATAATAATATGTTCACTAATACATACCGGCAAAAAAGGTATATGTATATTCATATCCACATGCATATATGTCATGCATTGCATTCATGTGACTACGCTAACCTCTTTCTCATCACAGTTTCTAAAAATAATAAACAAAGTGTTACCCCAACATCCTTACCGGACACGCGCCCAGACAAGAGTCATGGATGAGCTAGAAAAACATAATGTAGAAATGAGAAACAATATCGATGAAATGAAAATCCAGATGTCAGAAATTCTAGAAAAGTTAGATGCTCTCGGACGGAAAGAACCAGAGGGTACCCCTCAGGGGCCAGTATATGGCCCGAGTTATCAATTGGGCTTTAATCCAATACAAATGGGACCAATACCTTTGACTATGCAAGTGCCCCAGCAGATTCATGTTGAGTCATCCGAAGTTCAGTGGCCGCCCTATGGTCTCCCACCTGGTTACACACCTCCGACAGCTCAGGACTCACAAATTGCACAATCCTCCCCAGCCCAGCCACGAGATAATTCGATTGTTGATCCTAATCCTCTCCTTGGCTTTATCGAGAATCACCCTCCGCAAAATAATAACCCAGGAACAACCGCAGTAAACCAACTAAGCGCTTCACAACCTCAACCTAACAACCTGGGCACCCTAGGGAACCCGTTGATCTTGAGTTCCCACCAAATGCATAGGGAATTGGAAGGGATTCAATCCAAAGAAAAGTTACAAAGTCTTGAGGAGAGACTACGGGTTGTCGAGGGCAATAATTACGGCATTGGAGCAGCTGTAGATCTTTGCTTAGTTCCTGACGTGGTTATCCCTCCAAAATTCAAAGCACCTGAGTTTCACAAGTACAAGAGTACTAGTTGTCCGAAATCGCATCTTACCATGTACTGTAGAAAAATGGCATCACATGCACGAAATGACCCGCTTCTAATCCACGTATTTCAAGATAGTCTGGATGGGGCAGCCTTGAGTTGGTACATGCATCTTGAGCGTACTCAAATCTACAGCTGGAAAGACTTAGCCGATGCCTTTTTAAAACAGTACAAGTACAACATTGATTTGACTCCTGACAGAATAGAGTTACAGTCCATGTCAAAGAGAGACTTAGAGACTTTTAAGGAGTATGCCCAAAGGTGGCGAGAGTTAGCAGCTCAGGTGGAGCCTCCATTGTCTGAAAAGGAATTGGCATCACTATTTATTGATACTCTTAGAGCACCATACTATGACAGGATGATCGGAAGCACATCATCAAACTTCTCAGATATCGTGATCATAGGAGAGAGAATTGAAGCCGGAATGAAGAGCGGAAAAATTGCTGTAGCTATTAGTGATGGTGAGGCCAAGAAGTTTGGAAACAACAAAAAAAAAGAGGGGGAGACCCATAATGTGACAGCAGATCAAAGAAACCAATGGAAAACTTGTATCCAAGAATACCCTACTTTTCAATATCAGATGCCTTATCCATATCTTGCTCATACATCTCACATTCAATATCAACCATCATATCCTCAAGTAAGGAGGTTGGCAAGATATGGATAAGGCATCTGATATTGAAAAGTAGGGTATTCTTGGATACAAGTTTTCCATTGGTTTCTTTGATCTGCTGTCACATTATGGGTCTCCCCCTCTTTCTTTTTGTTGTTTCCAAACTTCTTGGCCTCACCATCACTAATAGCTACAGCGATTTTTCCGCTCTTCATTCCGGCTTCAATTCTCTCTCCTATGATCACGATATCTGAGAAGTTTGATGATGTGCTTCCGATCATCCTGTCATAGTATGGTGCTCTAAGAGTATCAACCTATGATCCAAACACAAATCCATCCAACCACAGAAATTCAGCCAACACAATCCCCTACCCAAAGTCCTAACTCCATCCAAACCCAAAAGCGGCAATACAATAAGAAAAAGCGAGTTTTTGATCTTATTCTTGTGTCCTATACTGAGTTATTCAAGAAACTGATCAGCAACTCTCTGATAGTACCTGTCCCATTAAACCCAGTCTAACCTCCATACCCGAAAGGATACGATGCAAATGCAAGGTGTGAATACCATGCCGGGGCAATAGGGCACTCTACTGAGAACTGTTATGGGTTGAAACATAAGGTACAAGATTTGATTGATGCTAAGTGGTTAACCTTCAAGGAAGAAAGTCCCAATGTCGGGAGTAACCCGCTTCCCCATCATGAGGGACCATCTGGAAATTAGTGAACATCAATGGTGGGTCCAAAGGGAAGGAGTTTGATGTTGCTTGTGTCACCTAGGCTATGATGTCCTTATGTTTTTATTGTTTTTAGTCTTCAAAATAATTGTGTAAAGCAACTCCTATTGCTCTGTCCAAGGCTTTAGGGTGTCTTTTGTATGGACTCATTTCTGACATTTGGTTAATGTTATTCCTATTTACATGTGATTGCTCATTCAAATAAATTTAAAGTTAATCCTGTTTTGTCCTACGGCGTATTTTTTTTTCTCAATTTTCAAAAGTCTTCCGTATATGTTAAAGACAATGGCCACATGAATTTTGTTTTTCCTCTAAAATTGCGTTTGTTCGTACTTTCTCGTTGACAAATGTAAAGTTAATAAAATGATCATTAAAAAGTTATTTTGGCGTCATTGCAAGAATTTTGATGGAAGATGAGGTAAATACAAGACCCTACCTATAAATATTCTCGAAGCAAACTCTGATAATGATACGAGGCATTCTTTGGTTTTCTAAACAAAGGAGTTTAATCCCTAGTCACCCCGTTGAGCCTAGAAGTAGCGGTTTTTCATTCTTTGACCCATAAATTATAATTTAACTTTGGGGTTGGGTAGCATTTCGACAAAACTTACAAATCATTCAAGCATCAAAAGGATTATCTTTTTTCTTCTACCTAGATAAATTATTTATTGCTAACCACTTTGGGCCTGAAAAAACAAGAGAGAGAAGATCTTTCATACTCCCACGAATAAATAATGTCCGAGTCATGAAGAATTTAAAAGTAAAAGGTGTGGTTCTTGATTCCTATACAAAACAAAAGTGTGATTGAAGCCAAAAAAGTAAAAAAAAAAAAAAGATCAAGGGACCCAAAAAGTGTAAGCTTGATCATTAAAAAAAAAAAAAAAACCTAATTCTTCCAATGTTGGATTCAAAACCACAAACCCTCAAAAGCAAAATTCTCTTCATGCCTCAACATAATCTTTGTGCCTTTATATCCTTTCTTCATAGCCCAACTCTTTTACCCTTAGCCCCATTACAACCTTTAAAATCCTTTTGATATCTTGAATGCAATGTAAGTTTTATCGAAGTAGGAATGATAGAAGAATTAGAGGAATGAGGATGGGGTTTGATAACATATTTTTGAGCCTTATTCCTTTTTTTTTCTTTAACCACCAGCCTTGGCCACGTTACAAGCTTTAAAAGACCTTGTTGAATCTTAGTTTGCTGGGATCACACGTGTGATTCCATTAAAAGGGAAATTAAATAATAATTGGGGCAATAAGACTGATTCCTGTGAATTCTTGCTAAATCTTGGTGCCATGACTTTAATTTCAATGGCATGATCATAGGATTAATTTGTTGTTTCGAAAAGTGAATGAAGGATATGACAAACATTTGACAACAAGGAATTCAATAAAATGTTGATTTGGGAGGACATCAAAGTCGTGAGGTCATTGACTTAAATCTCATAACACTGGGGCAATCTTTTGAGAATTGAGAGGTCTTAATACTGGGCTCAAATCAAAGTTTGAAAAGTTCCCATGATCCCATGTTTCTATCAAAAATTTATGGAATGAGCAATTACTGTCTTCTCTTTTCATGCATTACAAATGTCAAATGACAATCTTAGCCTAGGAAGTGTTAGCAATTCAAACTGGGGAAATCTCAATAACACAAGTAGATATCGTCTCGGCCTTAAAACTGAGGCAACTGATTATGCTGGGGCAATGGGCATATAAGCTATCAACTGGGGCAATTATTCTCTAAACCTTGTCGGGCAATAATTAAGGTCTTAGAACCGTGACATTGACACTTTAAAGCACCATATGATCATCAATAAGATGGTCCCAACCTTCCCGCTCATCTATAAATATCGGGCACGTGGTACCGTAAGGATTAAGGGTCTTAAGTTATATAGAAGATTTGAATCAAATTCGAGATCTATGCACTCTGCATCTTACATAAATTACTTATACCATTCATGCATCTCTTGCATTACATACATCTTACATGAAGCACCATGCTAATAAGTGTTGATTTGCATCACTCGAGTAGGCCCCCCGAACCTTATTTTTGCAGTCAATGTGTTTTTACATCCCTCACTTGCTATCTGTTCTACACTCTAAGGTCCCCGAGCCTCCTACATCCTAAGGTCCCCGAGCCTCTTGCATCCTAAGGTCCCCGAGCCTTCCCTCTTCATTTAGGGTCCCCGCGCCCTTTTCATCTAAGGTCCCCGAGCCTATTGCATCCTAAGGTCCCTGAGCCTTTTAATATCTAAGGTCCCCGAGCCTTCCCTCTTCATTTAGGGTCCCCGCGCCCTTTTCATCTAAGGTCCCCGAGCCTATTGCATCCTAAGGTCCCTGAGCCTTTTAATATCTAAGGTCCCCGAGCCTTCTGTATCCTACGGTCCCCGAGCCTTGCACAATTTAAGGTCAATGCGCCTTTAGCATCCTAGGGTCCCCGCGTCATCTTCATTTAAGGTCCCCGAGCCTTCCACATCTTAAGGTCCTTGAGCCTTCTGCATCCTAAGGTCCCCGAGCCTTCTGCATCCTAAGGTCCCCGAGTCTTCTGCATCCTAAGGTCCCCGAACCTTTTACAATCTAAGGTCCCCGAGCCTTCCGCATCCTACGGTCCCCGAGCTTTCTACAATTAAAGGATCATGCGCCTTCTACAATTAAAGGATCATGCGCCTTATCCAACCAAAGGTCCCCCGCCTTTTGCATCCTAAGCTCCCTGAGCCTTCTACATTTCAAGGTTCCCGCACCTTCTGCAACCAAAGGTCCCTTTGCCTTCTGCATTCTAGAGGGTCTCTACACCTTCTGCATCACCTTCTGCATCTGTAAGCCCAGATTCAGCCTCGCACCCTCCGCAAACCAAGAATCAGCCTGACACCTTTCGCAGTTTCAACTCCAGCCTGGTGCCTTGCTTAGAATTTCTGGTACCTCAGCTAAGGCTTAGGATAAAATTGATTCACGTCTTTACTCATTCCTTACCTAATAATAATATGAGTAACATTGTTATTCATATTATTTGGGTAAGAAATTAGTAAAGAGGGGCAACTGTGAATACCCAATTTTATCCTAATCCTAATAATATTAATTTTGTTAATAGTTAGGATAATTAGTGTGAATACTAAATTTAATTCTACTAATAATATAATAATGATTGTTAGTCAATTAATTGACTAGTTATTAATAATAATAATAATAAAAAAAAGAGAGAAAGAAAACGTGATGTAGTTGTCGTAGCAAATAACAAAAATAATAATTATTATTATAATTATTGTTACTTGACATAGTCAAGTAATTTGAAAAAAAAAAGAAAAAAAGAAGAAAACAGAACAAGGAGTGGAAGTATAGTTATTCCTCTGCAAATTAAAAATGCCAACAAATTAAGAGGAGTAGTGGAGACATGGGTCAATTTCTGTTGATTAGAGATAAGGCTCAAATTCTTTCTATAAAAACTCTTATCTTCACTCAGAAGAGGAGGAGATTTTTTTTACGTAAAAAAGAGCACAGAGAGAAATTAAGTATTTGGGAAATTTATTTTTTTAAGAGTGCAAAACGTAAAAAAGAGCACAGAGAGAAATTAAGTATTTGGGAAATTTATTTTTTTAAGAGTGCAAAGGAGGAATTCTGTTTGTGGAGAACAAACAAAATCACAATTAAGCAAACTTCACAGATATGATTTTGTTATCACCATAAATAAATTTTTCTTTTAACTTATTGTTTATGTACATTATGCTTCCTGTTAAAAAAATTATTTGACTAAATTAAATATATAAATAATAAAAAAAAAAAACTGCACACACACTCTCTCTTAGTCTCCTTCATCTTTCTTTTTCTTTTCATTAATTAGCATCATCTTTTTTAAGAAGAAAAATGTTTTTCTAACATCCTAAATCCTACACCCGTAATATGATAATAATATCTCAATTTAAATTAAAAAAGAAAAAGGAGTAGGTGAAAATAAAAAAATTCATTAAAAAAAAACAGCACTCATGCACAAACAGAACCCTCACTTTCTTTTTTTTTATTTTAATTTTTTTTAATGTTTCCAATTTCTTCTTCTTTCCACTAATCCAAAATTCTCCCAAATCCACTCCTTCCTCCTTCTTCCTTCATTTTCTTCAATTAAGTAATTAAACAATCAACTTCATCTTCATTCCATTTTTTATAATTTCTATGAATTCAAAAATAAAATATTTTTTAAGTAACTTATTAATTTTGAACCCGACTGAGTTGCTGGTGCTTCCTTTGGAGTCCAAGTAGGTTTACTAAGTAGCTTTGTGCTAACTTAAACCTGGTTTTTATTTCTTGATATTTTTTTATTTATTATTATTATTATTATTGTTACTTTCAAAAAATATATGAACAACGATTCTTGATCTAACTGAGTTGCGAATGTTTCTTTCAGAGTCAAATTGTCGAGTTTGGGTTTACTGAGTAGTCTCATGCTAACTTAAACCCAAGTGTTTTCTTAATTAATCTTCTCTAAACCTCACTTTGTTTTTAAGAAAAAGAAATATATATTTCTCTTAAAATCTGACTGAGTTGCAATTGCTTCCTTCAGATTTTGGGTTCACTGAGCAGTCAAGTGCTGACTTGAACCCGCTCTACGTGGCTTTGATTCCTCCCCGAGCTGAGAATACGTAGGAGCGGGAACAAAACCCGTCGAGCCTAAATAAATAAAAAAATATTTTTTTTCCTCTTGTTAATAAATAAGTGTAATTTTTTTGAGTGATATTAAATATTTTTAAAATTAACAAATCTTTGCACAATTAATTAGAAGGTAACCGCTTACTTAGCGGACGTCGTAGGGTGCTAATACCTTCCCTACACGTAATCGACTCCCGAACTCATTCATGGTTTCAAAGACCTTCTTTTAAGTTTTTCCGAGGTTTTCTTTAATAAATCTCGGTGGCGACTCCGTTGTTTAATTTATCACCGTCCCCGCCGCGACCCCGGTTGCGACAGCATATTATGAGTAAAACAAAAACAAAATTTAAAAATTCAATAAAATGCTGGGTAGTTAAAGGATATGAGGATAGTTAAAGGATAAGCAGTGATTTGTGTAAAAATAACCCCCAGGGTAATGCAATCTATGACACTTTTTTTTTACCAATATGTATAGATTCCAAATTAAAAATTATGCTTAAGATGGAGTTCATTGCAAAGGATTAAAAGTTTAAAAAACATACTTGAAGTTGCCCTGTCGACAAGAAGAAGTCCTTCAAAAATTCATGTTTATAGCACCTGAAATTGAGATGTAGTTATCAATGCCTGGACAACATGCAATCTCAACAAAGCACATTGAATACTTTAAGTCGTGTTTCTACTGTTAGATTATATTGAAGTATCAAATAATATCTTGACTACATCTTAGTATAATTTATAGTATCATTGAATAAGTTTCTGTATTCCTAATTATCTCATAATTTGTTTTCTTATTTAATTAGGTTTATGAGTCAAGTACAAGTAAAAAAGGGGATTAGTCTTTCATCTTTTGTATAAGGAAACAACACAATACAACAATACCCATTGTTCTTATTCAAGTTGATATCAGTCTCGATTCTCTCTTCTCCCTCTTCCCAATGCCTAAATCCCAAAACCATAAACTCTCCCAATGCTCCTGCAACATTTGTCATCTCATCTTTTTATTGGTCTCCTACAGCATCCTATTTTTTGGTTAATATAACATAGATACGGACACTTTTAAATGGCAGAAGAAAATGGCCTTCAGACCAAAAATTAGAAGGGCTTGGGAAGGGAAATTTTGAGCAAACAAAACGATATTATTTTGTGCAAAAAAAAATTCTTTTTTGAAAAAAAAAATGTTTTTAGCATTAAGTGTTAGAAGTGTTAGATAGAGTGCATTAAAAAAATATGTTGGTACCATTCCTTTTTAAAAAAAGTAAGATGTGACAGTGTTTGTGCACATTTTTTTATATGATTAATCCCCTGAAATTAATGATTTTTAAAAGGAATATTTTATGGCATGCATCTTTTCTTCATTGATTAGGAGTTAGTTGTGACCTTATTATTACATAACCAGGAGGATCCACAATATGTTGCTTTCTGGAATATGGTTCAAGGTCACATACCGTGAATAACTTATAAACAAGTCACGTGCTAATGGTCTGGCCTGTATTGTTGCAAAGAACTCCAATGGCTGCCTCTGCATCATTAAAAGAACACATGCATGAGGAAAACTCAAGATGTTCCATATAACTAACAAACCTGACAACATTCTAAGTATAACGTTCTCCAGAGCCAATACCTTTTGCCAAATATGAAAAAGTACAAGGTAAACAAGGTCTGTATCACCGCATTCGGTCGCCTTCGTCAAGGCTAAATCTTCTTCTCCTATGCTTAGCAGGAGAGGAACCTGAACAGATGAGTCCATGAGAACAATGATAAAATATCCCACCAAAAAGAGACAATATCATTGGATAAAACACAAAGGACAACAGCCACCAGCCAACAAATGGATTGATAAAGGGAAGGAGAGACAGGCGGGGAGCAGGATATCGGGTATCCATTTATTTATCCATAAAAACAGGAAAATAAGAATAACCTGTTTAGAAGAACGAGGTTCGTGTTCGACAAGCAAGGCAGCTAACTTTCGGCGGCCATTTTTGTCTGCATGAGCAGCAACTGCTGCATAGGATATGCCTTTGCACAGTTTTAACTGAGAATAAAATAAAGTTAGTCAAGAGTTACTGCAGAAATTAGAATGATCAAACAGTGGTTGAAGTTGGTTATTGGGGGACCTTATCTAGCAGAATCTCTAGAAGAGTGGCATCAGGAATTGCCAGTGAAGCAGTTATCTTCGAACATGCCCAGTGCATTATTACCACCTCCTACACAGAACCGGTCGTGGAAAAAAATTTAAACGGTAGGTATGCCTAAAGAAGACTGCTTATGTACTAAGGACATGAATAACAATAATAATTTTTTTTATAGGAAATTATAATAATAATAATAACAATAATAATAATAATATCGCCAAGAGCTTGTACCTCAAATGGCATAAGGAGAAGCTCTTGAAACTTGAGGGGACGGGTTCAATCCCCGGTGGGGTAGATTTAGGACTAGTGTAGTGTAGGGGTGTGTGTGTTTGGCCGATCAAAAAATAATAATAATAATAATAATAACAATGATAATGAAGGATAATACAATCAATCAATTACATAGCTGTAGTTCATAGGCTCAAGTATTGTTTTCACATAAACAATGTTGTCGAAACTATTAACAATATATTCCAACTTTAATCAGATCAGATACCAATATATGTGTACATCTGCAAATGCACACATGCATACATGATTTTATGCCTATGTGTGTGTGTACAACTACATATACAAACATATAAACACAAATATATACAAATATACTAGTAAACTGTTAGGCTTCAAACGGAGTCACTGAGCCCATAAGGGCAGCTGGTTCACCAATTGGTACATGGGACCAAGGTCTGGAAAGTTCACACAAGGAAAAAATAGAGGAAGAACCGGGAGGATAGTGAGCTGGCAGAGAGACAAGAAAAGATGAGGGTTGTACTGGATTGTGCATTTGCAAAGTGGGGTGGGTGCGACCAAATAGGCTGATTAGTGGAGTATCTTTTTGGAAAAATCATTATCTTGTTAAGGATGGGGAGCAACAACTCTCTGTTGGAGCATAGCTCGGTGGCAGTGAGGATATTCATCTCACTGAAATTTCCCTATTTGAGCAAATAGACCTAGTGGGATAAAGCTTGTTGTTGTTGCAAATAACATATACTTTGGCCCATTGCTGGTTGTTTATTTTTTTCATTAGTTGTGCTGGTTCTGGTTTGTATCACAAACTTATTTGATAGAAACAACTACATTATTACAATAACTTCGGGATTTGGATTAGGGAGACCAAGTAAATGAACACTACCGTGACAACAAACCGGCTTTGGAATTTGGATTAGGGAGACCAAGTAAATGTCAACTACTGTGCCAACAAACCAGCTTTGCATATCACCTCGAATCTAGTATTTCGATGGAAAAGATCCTATAGGAGATATCACAATTCACAACTAGCTTTGTCGGTTCCATTGTATATATGTAGTTAGGTCTAAGTTCACTGTATACATGTCAATTAGTGATCATCCATAGCATGCACTGATGCACAGTTTTCAACATATTCTTATCTTTTCTCTCTCTTTACAAGACCAGAGACCATCCTTCCTCTTTTCTCTCTCTTTTTGCACAGTTAACCTTTGGAGCAATCTTTTTGGCATTATTAGTGTCAGTCTGTCAGACATGTCTTAATTCGGTGCAGTATTAATAGAGTGGAGTTATAAAGGAGAAGAGCAAAATTTCTTCGTATATAACAGGGGAAAAGTTTCAACCTTGTATTTGATTAGTAGGTGCCACACAGTAAAACAAAATGCAAAACTTTATTGTAGCAAAACAAGATAAAAAATCATCACTTTTGTCTTTCAAGAAAAAAAATACAAAATCATACAATATAAATAAACTTACTTGATTCATTCCAAGATATTCTGATATCCTCAGTGCAAGCAGATGTTGGTGAGCATTAATCAGGCGACCAATTAGAACAGATGGTGTGAGCAACTGGTGGCAATAAGCTAATTCAGTACAATGTCTCAAACACACGCAATATCAGCACAGCAATAGACAAGTACGCCTTAAAAAACCTTGTATTGTTGAATACTAAGAGGAATGCCAATCTCAGGGCTGCGCACTGCATTCAAGACCCGCAGAATTTTACACATCTCTTGGATACGATCACGTTGAAAATTGCTGCCAAAGTCAACTGGATATCATTACCGAGAGCAAATATCAGAAAATATACTCGTCCCTGTTAAGACCATCACTACTGAAAACATTATGCTTAAGAGTTAAGAAAACAAAAATTTCTTATATACGATTCACATCAGTATATCCAACAGAAAGTCGATATCAAGCTCACCTACAAAAGGCTTGCCCATAACTGGCTGCCCTTAGGAGAGTTCGTTGGCGTGAAACATCAAATTCATGTCCTGCAGCATTGACACATGCTTCAACAGCTTCAGGAAGGGACGATCTTATCAATCTCAAATTTTCATCTGCCTGGGGAATGATAAAAAATCAAAAGTTCAAGTAGGAGTATGAACTGTTAGATAATAGCATAATTAAATTGCAAATGGAGACCAGACATATAAACTAAAATCCACATAAAGCAAAGGTATTCTTTTCCTTGATTTCAATACATTAAATATGTCATAAAATCATCCACAAAATGCTTGTTTCAATTTGATTCGTCAATTTCCTTTCTGTAGCACTAAATTGGAAAAAATACATTGGCGCAGATCCAGTCAGCCAAATTGACTAGTATCCATGATTAATGGAGATAGGAGCCACTGTTACTCTCTTTCAAATATTTTTTGAAAGATAGAACTAATGTAGCAAGCCATAAAAGACTAAAACCTTACATATATTAACAGTTGGTAAAATATACTTGAGCCCTTAATTGAGTTGTTACTTATTATTTATACTCCCTCCGGCCCTATATATAAGTCACATTCTAGAAGAAATTTGTGGTCCTTTTTATAAATCACAAACTAACTAATTAATTGACTTTTTCCACTTTTACCCCTTCTACAATTTTCAATAACTCAATTATTAAAGAAGAGAGAGTAGAATAAGAGAGATGTTCTAACACCTTAAGCATTTATATTAGGGACATAGTTGGAAAACTATTACATTTTTAGACAAATTTAATGACTTAACTTCCATTTCTTGGTTTTGAAAATTCGGTTAAAAGCAACTTATAAATAGGACCGGAGGGAGTAAAATTTATAAAATAGAATCAAAGTCAATGAACAGTGTTACAGACTAGCAGTATATAAAAATGGATTTCACATTCAAACTATATTCTGCAGCATAATACACAAATAAATTAGCAGCACAATGTTTGACAAAGCATAAGCTTGGTAATCTATTTGACATTTAAAAAAAAGGCTACACCTGAATAATTAACATAGAGTCATAGACAGATTTTAGGTAGGAAGTGGCCTTATCAATGAATGATTTAATGCCCAAAAGCTTCTTACTACATGAGACACGCAGCGCAAGAGCAGTAAAAGAAGAAAAACCACTGTAAGATTTGTTGCTGGAGCCACTAATTAAATTCCCTTTTAAAATTTTCAAAACAGTTAAATCAAGATAAAAGAATAAGATATTTTAAACTAAAGCCCAATTAGTGCTTTAAACCTATGGAGAATCACCATCAAGCTGACTAGTACATTGATGTTCTAGGGCTTTGTTCTTCAAACACAAACACACTCGCGCACACACTCTCTGCACAGCCTCTACCAACTTTATTACCTGAGTTTGTATTCCAACATGTTTTAAGTACAAGACAAATTCAGAGTGTATTAGTTGGCAGTGAGTAGATATTTGAATTTAACCAATGATATACATTAATTGACACCTTGAAGTCCTATACATACAACTCTAGAATACATACCATCAAAACATCAAAAATATAGACTGAAAATGGAAAAGAAGTTCATTCAACAGTAAAATAACTGTAGGAATAAAGTCTATACCTTGGCACTCCGCCGATCAAAATGATCTAAGGCATCATATAGTAAAGCTGCAGGTGATGTACTTCCAATAGTGAAGATTGAAACAGTAGAATCAGGCACCCGCTGCAGAAATTCCATGCTAGTGTTGGACAGTATCCTTACTCCATCACACTCAGGTATAAGAACTATGGGTTCATCATAAAGGTAGTGAATTGGATCTCCATCAGGACCCATCATTAATAGCATATCATCCCAGTAAAGCAGCACAGCATCCATTCCACACCAAGCAACCTGCTCCGGAGGAAGAGCTGACTGCAGGCATGAATGAACTTATTGAGCTAATGAAGCCATGTAAGCTGCTGACCCTAAAGTGAGATTCAAAGGGTATAAAAGGTTGTTGGGAGGGGGGGGGGGGGGGGGGAAGGAGGGGCGGAAACATACATATAAACAAGCACAACAAAGTTGCTGCATCATTTACAAAATAACAATTACCTGATAACACAAGACAAAGTGAAATTTAAGCTATGTGCATACAAACGCAAAATTTTCAGGCACTCATCTATGATTACTTTTGCATATCCCTCGTCCTAGGCAACCCATAACACTTCCACTGAAATCCAAAGACAATAACACGCATTTCAACTCTAAGACCATCTCTAATCCAAGGTTCAGAGCACACAACATTCACAATACAGAATCAACTTTCCACAATGGACCATAAATCCTTACCAAAATCCGCTGACAATAAAATTAACACACATTTCAACCCTAAACCACACATATAACAATTTCCAAATCACACAACATTCACAACACAGAATCAATTTAACAACAATTCCAAACCACAGACCTCACACTCAAAGGTCAATAATCAAATTTTTACAATTGAAAACCACAATCACGCATTCGCATATCCTTACTGAAATCCAACGCCACATTTCAACTATAAGACAACACCTAATCCAATTTTCAAATAACACAACATTCACAACACAAAATCAATTTTCCACAATTCCATATCACCAACCTCACACTCCCTCTCAATGATGACACTGGTCAGGTCCGACGTGGTGACCAAAAGCCGGCCATCATGTGTAAACGAGGCAAGCCATTTGCCATCGCGGGAGACAACCATCTTTTGCAGCGGACCACGGAGCATTTCTTCACCAAGCCGCTGCACACCATCCTCCTCAACAGCAAGAACAACGGCATCATCTACGCCAAGTAAAACCTCAACATTACCGGACATAGTATACTGAGGCTCAATAACGGCTATACAATGGGGAGGCTCATCAATTCCAGGATCCGCGAGCTTGACAGGCTTTGGATTTTTGAAATCGGCGATACAGAACAATTGATTGTTCTCGGTGATGCAAACCAAACCGTTCCCCCAAAAGGTACAATCAGCGACGTTGTGTTCGAAGCAATCCTTGCCGAGAGAGAGGTTCGGTTCGATGAGGCTGGCGTGGATGTCATAACGGTAGATGGTGCCGTCTTGCACGACGCAGACGAGAGTTTGATCGTCAGTCCAAGACATCGCGACAAGCCGGCCGCCTGGGTGACGCCAGACAGTGTCGGCGAGGAGGTGACCGGAGGAGGAGAAGAGGCGGAGCTTGCGGAGGGCGGACTCGGCGTGTAGCTGGACGATCTTGGAATCGTCACGGATGACGGCGATGGGACCGCCGAAGGGAGCAGCGGCGACCTTGTTGCGAGAGAGGTCGACGTGCTTCCATCGCATTGGGTAAAGCTCGGGCTTACGGTAGTAACGGTTGTAGAGGAGCTGCCACTCCGCGGCTACCGAGACGTTCGCCATTGTTGGGATTTGGATTTGGAACCCAAATTCAGAGGGTTTCCTTTGGATCAAGCTGCGAGCATTGATCTCTGTGTTGTGTAGTGGAAATGGATGGAAATCTGGATCCCTACAAAGCGAAAATAAAGTGGTTTTCACCTAGGGACTGAACTACAATAGAAAACACTTTCAATTATTTTCAACACAACCCTCTCATACATTAGATCCTCATCGTTAATTTTTTTATCATTATATTTATATGAACGGTTCATCTATGGCATGTTGAAACAGTGATCCTGTCGGACAGCAACACTCATCTATATAAGTACGAGTACGAGTAACGATTCATGTGCATCCCATTTTGAGGTATATATAAATGATAAAAATAAGATAGAGATTTTTTTTTTAAAAAAAAAGGAGAGATAGAGTAAGTCATATGATAGAATAGAAAGCAAAATAAATGATAAAATAAGTCTAAATGAATGATAGTGATATAAATATAATTTTTTATGTACACCTCATTTTGGGTGTAGGGATATAAGGATGAAAATGAGAAAAAATAAATGAAAAGAGAAAAAATAAAAAATATTAAAAATGATGTGATAAAATAGGATGAGAAAGATAAAAGAAATTGTACAATAATATATGTGGAGAGAAGTAATAACGATAAACTTATTATTTTTCATATCAATATAGTTATGTTTATTTAAGATTGTAATCAAAATGATTTACTATTCTAAAATTATATTGTTGGTTGAGATTAGTTGTTGGCCATGAACTAGATAAAAATCATTCTCAAAGAGTCCAAGTTTTACCATGTGGGTATTGTATTCATTGTATATATGTTCCAAAGTAACATTAATGGAAAATACAATTTTTTTTGTTTTTTAATAGAATTGAGTTTATTTTTTATTTTATTTTTATTTTTTATTTTTATGAGTAATTGAAATATAAAACTATCTTTTTTTTATTATTTTCAAAGATTTGTATAGGTAATATTAAAAACAATCTAAATACAATAAAAATAAATAATAATTTCATATTATAATTACTCATAAAAATAAAAAATAAAAATATCAAATAAACAAACTCTTTTAATTTAGGGGCAGTGAGAAATTCATCACCCTTTTTTTGGGAAGGAATGCATCAGGCTCTTTTTTTTTTGGAAACCAAATGCATCACCCTTTTAAAGAAGCATGTTCGCCTCTTTCCAATAACGGTGTAAATAGTAAATATGGTGTCAATAGTATCTACTCATAGCTGATAATCTGTTCCCCAATAATATTATAATTTGTATATCCAAAGGAGATTCATTCAAACTTTTTGTTACTTGTTCCAAAAAAAAACTTTTTGTTACAAGAATTTATTATTTTTCATTTTTTTTAGGTGGATGGGATTAGCACCATCCCTATTGAGAGTGACACCATCCTTTTTAGTATATAAATTTATGATTCTTACATATAAAAAGAATGTTGTCACTCTCAATAGAGATGGTGCTAATCTCATACTCTTTTCTTATAAGCATTCATTATTTATCATTTAGTCTAACAAATAAACATCAATTTAAATATTCACTTGTCACAAATTTTACTTCGAAGATTTTTGTCATAACATTAATCCTTCAAAAATTCAAAATCCTACTAAAATAATTCACAAATATTTAAAATACTATCAAATTAATTTTTTAAAATTTAAATCACTATTAAGTTAGTCCCTTAGAATACACATAATATATCTAGTGTTGGTAGAATTGATTTTGGATCAACGTGATTTTATAGAATTGATTTGGTGTAAAATTGATTTTAAAGTAACGTGATTTATATTTGGGGATTTTTTTTTTTCTCAAAAGCAAGTTTAAAGTAAAAATACAGTGTAAATTTTTCAACCCAACGTGAAAGTAAGTCTTACCTTGTTTCAGCCAAAATCAATTTTGGCAACCCAAAATTAATTTTAACTTTTTCTCAACTCAAAAACAAACGGTTTATTTATCAATCAAAATCAATTTTCATTCAACCCAACATTTTTCAAAACATGCACTTAATTTGATGACAAAAATTTTTAAGTGAATCATTTGGGGATAAAAGTCTTTAGATAGTTAAATTGGTGACAAACAAATCTTTAAATAATCAAACTGATATTTTTTGTCTAATCAAACTACTTGGTGTATGTTTGGTTGTGTGGAAGTAGAATTAATTTTATATAACATGATTTTATAAAATTAATTTGAAGATAACATAATTTTTGTTTAAAACCTTTTTTATTAAAAACACTCAAAAGCAAGACTGAACTTACTTCTACCAAAATTAACTTTTGCTTTTCAAAATCAAGTTAAAAACCAATATAATGCACAACCAAACATCTAAAATTTGACAGAAAATCAATTCCAAAACTCCCAACTCAAGTTTGGAGGGTGCAACACTTTTCTAAACACACACCATTCAAATGGAATTGTTTTATTTTTCCTACATTTTTTGTTCTACATTGGAATCACTTCTTTATCCATGTTATGCTTTGGACAGGCTCCAATTAGAAAAAACATAATGATTTGGGCCATTTCTGGTGTAGTCTTATGGGACTCAACATATTGGTATATATTCTGATTTTTTTTTAAAAAAAAAACATATTGGTATATATTTTCACATCAAATCTTTGTTTCATTATGTTGTTACACTCTAATTTATCAAGAGCGTGACAACGTAAAATGGGAGAGCTGAAAGGTGAAAGGTGAGCAGTAAATAGAAATTCAAATTCTTAATTTTGTTATAATTGTTGAATGAGTAAAGTATTTTTTTTTTTTCAAAAAAAATGTATTAGAGTACGATTGGAGCAATGGGGTGGAATATTATTATTTTTTTTGAAATTTACGTGCGGAATGTTGTACCAAGCAACCTGAAATAATAACCAAACTGCAATTTATTGGTGGTGGATTTCATTGAATTATGCGGTTAAGGCTTCTTCCATTAAATTCAAGCTTTGAGAGAATGGTATAAAACTTGTTGATTTCGAAAAAAAGCACTCAAATTTTTTTTAGTTCATAGAAAGCATAATAATTAGGGATTGAACCTAGATACCCATACATATATATTTTAATGTATTTAAATTTAATTGAATCTGGCAACGAGGCAGGGCGGGAACGAATAATAACTCTAAAAGAGAATGCATTTTATCCAATATTTTTTAATAATAGTACAATTGAAACAAAATAAGTTATCTTAAAAATTACTTTTCTATAAACATATTTCATCATAATTGGTTATTATTTTAATAATTATATATAATCGATTATTCAAATTAACATATTAGTCACATTTAAATTAAAAAAAATAGTCACATTTAATCCAGTTAACTCTAAATATTCCTATACTTTTCATTATATTAAATACTGATATATAATGATACACTAACACCATCAAGGGAATTTAAGTTTCCAGTGAAGACATACATATATAATTATTATAATGTCATCAATAAACTTTCCTATAAGTAATGCTGGGGTATGGGCAAAATCAGAATGTAACTTAATTAGCTTCAACAGAGAGAGAGAGAAAAAAATCACTTTAATGAGTTGTTCACAATTGGTCTTATCAAGGGAAAAGAGAATTGAAAAAAAAAAAATCATTAAAAAATCGGAGGCAATTTTTTTTTTCACATGAAAATAGTACGACTAGGAATCTAACCTCATACTCACACACGTATGTCCTCGTATACTCACAAACTAAGCTACGTGACTGGGACAAACGAAAGCAAATCGAATTGAATAAGAAAAGAAAAAAAGACAAATGGCACATGATTCAAGGCAGAGCAAGAACTTTCTATGAAGAAAATTTTCTTCCCACAAATTATTAGGATAATGACTTCAAATGCAGTGAAGTTTCATTAAAAAAAATCCCTTTATCAACCATTTTCAACCCTGGCCAAATAAAGTCTAAAGAATGATAAGATATAAAACAACCATAATCAAGTTTTGAAACAACAACTATTGTTGTCCGATTCCAATCAATCTGAACTTTTTCTTAGAATATCCCTTGATATAAGGAAAGTTTTCTTCTTCTTTTTTTCAATTTTTATTTTTATCTAGAATGCACATAGTTAGTTTTTACATAAGTTAATTTTGTTGGAGTCCCATAAAATACGACAATTTTTTTTAAAAAGTAAAATAAAATCAAATGCAGCTGTAATTAAATTCAAAGACCAATGATAAAACTAAAATTATTTAGTTATTCTACATGTTTGGTGGCTTATCCAGCCGGACAGTATAACGAGGAAACTAAAGCAATTTGTTAAAAAGCTAACGATACTGTGTACTTGAACTTTGTGGATTCATAACTAAATTACAAACAATATTAAACCAATCAGAGAAAATCACCTATATTAAAAAATATATAATAATTATTATGATTTTTTAAAATAAATTTTAAACTTTTTCTAATACATTTTATTTGTCATTATTTAATTAATTTAATAGAAAAGTATTGATTAATATTTAAATAAACGTGAGATTTGAATTAATAAAAGTATATTTAATATTATATTAAAAATATAAGCAAATAAATAAATAAAAACAAAATTTTTTTCTATTTTTGATCAGATAAAAATGAACGGAGAAAATATATCACTGTCTTTGACAATTGACACATTTACTACCACACTAACTTATCACTTCATGTGGCTAATAGGAAAATTTGATGACATTAATTTCAAGGGAATGATTGTTAGTGGGCTATGTTGTTTTGGAGCACTTGTGACTTGTCAACAACCTCATATGCTGATAGAAAAAAATATTATGATGGGCTCATGTTTGAACTTTTGTGCCATGGACCCATTAGGTCTTATGGTTATCCTACTATGGTTGTTGTGGCTATAATTTTTTTGTTTCTCTTTAATTATCAGGGCAAAACACTAATATATCAAGTAAACATAAGTTTGTCCTATCCTCTTCACTCGTGTTTTTTTATGTTCAAATTTTTATTCTTACATTAAGGTTGTAATATGCTTCTATTATTATTTTGGGTTATGCTAAACAGTGCCGTAAGGGCACTTGTTAAGGTGCAATAAATGCACCTTTGTAAATGATTGGAGTTACTATAAATAGCATTCATTAAGTAGTTTTCAAGTTTCGAAACATTAAAGTCTACTATTTTCAATAAAATATTACTATTTTTGTAATCTTATTTAGTACCCTAAGGGCACTGTTTATCATTTTTCTATTATTTTTTATGCATTAAATTAAAGATATTTTTTAAACCTCATAGAGTTTTAAATCTAAGAAATTTGTATATTTTAAAAAACAAGAAGAGAATAGGTATAATAAACGTAATTTTAAAGAAAGGTTGTATAATTATCTTTAATTTGAACGGGAGAAAATGATTACATTTAAAAAAGATTTAAATTACCAAAAATACAATTAAAATAGTTAAAAATTAAAACCAAAATTATATATACTCCAAACTTAAAGAACTAAGAAATACAATTAAACCTTAAATTTTAACATTATTTTATATTGTACACAATTATTACATATATACACTGAGCACAACAATCATGCGTCATTCTAAATTAGCTCTATTGGTAGGTTGTTTAACTCCTTTTTCTATCAAGAAAATAGTACTTGTTTGGGTAACTAAGCTACTAAGCTTGAATCAATTAATATTAATCATGGTCATTACTCACCGATGAAGTCATCATTTCATCCCTATATATATAGTATAGTGTTATATAGTAATTAGGCATTGAGGATAACCAATAATTGAAAAGGGTTAATCATGTTCAAAATTGTAGTAATAAACTATTAAGCAGCTAATAGTGAATCACGTGCAAAACAGAGGTGTATCTAGACTTGTCCATCACTCTTAATTAGGAGGACAAATCAGTAAATTAAATTAAATTAGGTACTCCTATAGATTTGAAACAATAATAATGAGTAGTATTTATTAATTTATAGGAGTATTTGATAAAGGAGGACCATTTGCTTTACAGAAGGCACTATTAATTAGATTCAGTTATCATAAAGAAAAAGTTGTATGTATATTATTCATGCATTGGCTACTATTGGTCAGGTCCACCGATACCTTATTTAATTTAGTTATGGTCGATTTTTTACTTATTATATTCTCACCTCACATAATAAAATAAATATCTATTCATTAACAAGTGTAACTTGGTGATAATTCATTTTATTTATTAATTTAAGGATTTATTTTTTCGTTAGTAGAAATATAACAATATTTTGTAATTATTAAATAATTATTTTATGTGAATTTAATTTAAAAGACGGAATTAATCACGGCTTTTGATCGAAAAAAGAGACTGAAAAGTGAAGAAAAATAACAAGACGACACATGTTGTGAATTGTCATTCATAAATAAATAAATAATTTGAAATAAAAATATTCCCCCATCAAGTTCGATGGAATAGGAAAAGTTAATGCGACGACTAAAAGAAAAAGAAAGTCATTGCTACGAGTTTATTATGCATTATTTTAATAAGATAAGATGTAAATTTATATTTTTGTATTGTTTTAGCGTTTAGTTGACATCAACGACGACATACCTTTTATTTTCTAAAATAAGATAAAGAGTATAAATATTAAATGTTTTTCTAAAAATTTTTTATTAAAGAATGAAAAAGTAATTATTACCAATTGTGTTTGATTGCTCCCCTGATTTTCTCTCTTTGATTAAGTTTTTTTTTATTAAAAACACTTGATTTTTGTTATTTATGTGATATTGATTATAGGTTTTTTTGGAATAAAACCATGGATCGTAAATTAAATTATTCTCCTATTTTTTTGAACCGACCTCCTGTTCCCAAACTTTATGACTTCATACATGCAGAGATTAAAACAATATAAATAAACATTTTCTCCAAAAAAATATTTTTTGTAAGAATTTGAATTGAAAACTTCTTTATAAAATATTTACATAACATTCTCTTACCTTATAAACCTAACACACTCCCATTGCATCAAACCCATTTGAATAGGCATTATGGAGATTTGCTAAATTATTACTCAGTACACTATCTTTTATCTTTATCTTATCTTACAAAATTCCATTTGGGAGGAATCGTACATGATATGTTAAATTTGATATGTACTATGCAGGGTTTTTGCAAAATTATGTAATTATGCTATTAACATATTAGTATGGTTCATGGTTTTGGTTAGTTCAAGGATGAAACCAAAACTAAACTAAGTTGAAAATATGGTTCATGATTATTTAACAATTATTTCGTGTCAACTCAAATTTTAAGGAGGAGATTAATTATTGAGTTTGGTGTTAAATATTCTAAGAAGAAAAAAAAGTGTTCATATCATATTTAAAGAGATTTAGGGTTTATTTAGAACAGTTTTGATTTTTAGTTTTTAAAAATTGTATTATAAACTAGTTTTCAGAAACCGTTTTTAAAAAAAGTGAGAGGAGTTTTCAATACAAGTTTGTGTGTAAATTCTGAAAACTGAAAACTGAAAACCAAAACATGTTTTAGATGTTCTCATATTTTAGTTTTTAAATACTGAAAAACAAAAACGGTTCCCGAAAACTGTTTTTAAAAACTCGACCGCCAAACGAGTATTTTAGTTTTCTGTTTTTAAAAACAGAAAACAGTTTTCAAAAAGAGATATCAAACAAGCCCTTACTTAACAGTTTTTTTATATATAATTATACTGTACTTCAATTCTAAAACTAGAGTATATAGCATTTTTGTTTTTGAAAGAAATAGTAATTAGTAAATCTTAATTAACATTCAGAGTGTATTTAGATTAGCTGTGATTAACTGTGAAAATTAGCTATAAAAAAATCGATTGTCTGAAACATAATCGATTTTTGTTTTGATATATTTGCTGTCAGAAGCAATTTTTAAAATAATTTTAGCTGTAAGAAGTGATTTTAAAGCTTTTTGAAACAATGTTCAATTTTTAGCTGAATGACCAATAGCTTTTTTATTTGTTAAAAAATAATAAAAAACTTTTATAAGTACAAAATACAACTATCAATCATACGTTGGACTAAAATCTAATCCAAACACATAAGTACAAATATAGTACTAGCTTCTACTACTTTTAGGCTCGAATATAAATTAAAAATCTCTCATATTTTCTGTTTTAAAATATGAGCAATATTTAACCACTTCTATTATTATTCTTAAGTAGTGTTTGACCTAGCTTTTTTTTGGCTTCTCTTCCTCTTATAAATAAAAGCTAGGCCAAACAGTATTTATGGTAAAACTCTTAAATTTAAGCTAACTTTTTTCTTGTGAACAAAATACAAAAAACTGGCTTTTAAGCCAAAAGCTAGAAATATAAGCTTTTCAGAAAAAAGAAAAAAGCTGGCTTATTTGTGGGCTTAGTATAATTAATACCTGAATATTCTAATTAACACCTGAAATCTTGAATATCTTTTCTTTCTCTCTTTGCTAAAACCTTCAAAAAGTCTTCTTCTAGTTCATGAATTATTCATTCACTTTAATATTTATGAATTTTATTGTTATTTAAGATTTTTCATATTAAAAAGTATTTAATGTTATATTATTATTTTAATAAATTTATATTGAGTTTATTTTTTTTAAAAAAATAAAAATATTGAGTTTTATCGAAGAGTTTTTTTATTGCAACTTTCTTTTTAACAAATAAAGAAATGCGACAATTAATTATAAGTAACTTAAAAAAGTCGGCACAAAATACTTTTAATAAACAAACAGTTTTTTACTTATAAGTAGCTTATAACGTACAAAATAATGAAATTGTTAAACAGCTTCCAGCTTTTACTTAAAAGCGGCTTATAAGCTAAAAATAAGCCGGTCAAACAGAGCCTTAATCTACCTTTTATTTAATACTATAACTTTTACTTTAAAATAAATATTATAAAAATTAAATACAATTAATTGACTTTATTAATATGTATAAATTAAGTAATTTTTGCTTTTATATATATATATATATATATATATATATATATATATATAAATAGATATAGCAACATATAAGTAGTCACGTGATACACAAATGCTTTGTATTTATTTTAGCATGTTGAACATGTATAGTATATACATGAATAATAATGAACCACACAAACAATAACAACAATGAATCACAGTCTGGCGTGGGCACTAAAGATTTTGTTGTTACTTATATTTAGTGCAAGTGGGGATATTTATATTTATATTTATATAAATAGTTGGAACACTCTCAATGATAAATTAACGAGTTATGCTTGTCTGCATATATTTTCCATATCCAAGTGTTGTCATTAATAACCCCCAACAATTCTTCAATTTTTTTTTAAAATAATCCCAAAAAAATGGGTAAATGACTGGTCAATAGTTATAGCTATGAAAACGGGCTATCCGACCTTATTCAGACATGCGCATTTCGGTGACGGGCTTTTGCAGTCCGGGTTTAGAACGCTAAACTCTATTCGGTCTTTTATTTGAAAAGTTTGACCCAGCCCTACGTGGAGTGAGAGAAATTGACACCACCTACTTTTGGAAGTCTCACCATCCCTTTATATATAAGAATTATGAATATGTAAGTTAAAAATGACAAATGATATTTAGTGCCCTAAAGGCATTATTTACAAACCTAAATGTAGTAAAAAGATATTATAATGTGTAAGTTTTTTAATTCCTGAGAGACGGGACAATGCACTATTGTGATTATTTTTTTACTTCTAGTAACCTTAACTAGTGCCCTTAGGGCACTATATATCAAGATCCTTAAAAAATTACTAACTATTCCTTACAAAATATAGTCTTATTTCTTTATTTTTTATATAAAAAATATATTTTTTCTTCACTTTACGCCAACTTCATGCCATATTTAATATTTGCTGATAATTAAAAGACCAATTCTGCTTTGAGAATGAGTCATAGAGAGATTGTCTCATGTCTAAGTTTCTAATTCCGATATAGCTTAATTGTTTTTTTAATAATTTAAGTTTTTTTTTCATCATAGTGATAGTGAGCTATTAAATTTGGGCTGGATAACTATTGTCTTTTATTTTTTTTTGGGTTTTGTATAGCACTAATATAATTTTCAAAAAACAAGATGGGCAAAAAGCCCAAACCAGACAATTTTTTGAGCCCGAGCCCATTTTTACGGCTTTTGTCCGGGCTAAAAATGTCCGCCTTTGTTTGGGCTTGCATTTTTAATACTTAAACCTTTTCATTGGTGGATGGGATTAGCACCATCCCTGCTGGGAGAGACACCATCCTTTTTAGTATATAAATTTATGATTCTTACATATAAAAAGGATGGTGCCACTCCCAATAGAGATAATGCTAATTTCATCCACCCTTTTCATTTTGTCGGTCTATTTGGGTAGGCCCTAATGCGCCGGTCCATTTTGCGGCTTTAGTTATAATTTGCTTATGATAGATTCATTTTCTTAATTGGGGTTTGATTAAACTTTTTTTATTACAAGTAAAAATATCTTTTTTAAAAAAAAGAATTTTTTATTTTCCTCATATTAGTATTAAAATCCGTAATCACCATTAATTAATAGTAGTACTTTTGCATTGTTTCAAACTGAAAACAAATAGACCTTGAGTTATTTAAGATTCTGCTGAGAAAAACTCAGCATGAAAGTAGTAATATCATGTGATTTGATAAGAACTATACACAATGTTTAATTGTAAATGAAAACTGATAATGTCTCAATTCAAAAAGTTAAAATCTTTCTAGAATCTGATTTTATTGACCTAATTTCAATAATACCCCAAAATTTTCTGACATTTTCTTTGTATTTGGTTGGTGAAGAAGTCTATTCAAGCATGTTATAATGATGTGTATTCAATAGTGGGAAGCATAAGATAATGTTTACCAGGTGAATCTATATACCACCACCCACTTTAATTTCTCTTTTTGTACATAGATATATAAATAAATTTTAATTTTAATTTTAATTCTCACATTGAAATGTGACAATACTTTTCCTCTGCAAGTCCACATTCTCCTCCATAAACTCAAAAAGCCTGTCATAGTGAACCCCACCAGTTTGAAATTCCATTTTCTGCCATATTTCCACTTTCATAATTTATTTATAAGAGGAGTATTTCCCAATTATTCTTTTTTTATTTAATTTAATACTCCAGTTTAATAGATTAAAATGAATGACGTTGTGCAAATTCTGACAATAATTTAAAATTTTAAAATCTGAAAAATTAAATATCTGACTCATATAATTTCTAGTACTAATTTAGGTTTACTCTTTATAAGAGCTTCAATTTGTTTGCAGCAAGCACAGCTTTTAGCATATTATTATATATCAAAGAATGTCATTTTAAGATGAAAAATATACTTAGGGAGATTGATTTAAATGACTCATTCTCTATCTTGAGTTTTCTGATGAGTTTTCTCTGACCTCATGTTGATCTCATTTATTCTTCAATTGGTGACAACTATTTAGCTTTACTGCTCATAGCTCAGAAGAATATCAACACAAAGATTGCAAAAGACAGAAAAAAAAGGAAAAAAGGGAAAAAAAGAAAAAAGAAGGAAAGAAAGATTGGTTATTTCTATGGGGAAGCACATTTGGTTTTTGGAAAGCTCAAGTTTTGATTCCTTGAATCTTCACTTGCATTGAAGATTGAGTTCAAGTAATCAAATTTTCAACAAAAGAAGGATTATTTGAAGGAAGAATGAGAGTTCAGAAGAATCTCATAGCTTTACTCTTTCAATCATGTCTTGTTTTCTTCTTGTTTCCTCTTGTTTGTTCATCCCAAGAGCAAAAGGAAATTACAGGGAATCTTTCAAGAAACAAGGACAACAACATTAAGGTATCTCATTTCTGTTTGTTAGAGTTTGTCAACATGCGTTACTCGGGTGAATTTCAACTTTGATTTTAGAACAACAGCGTTTAATTTTTATCCCAAGTTAAATCCTTTATTTATGTGAAATTAAGTTTGAGGCTAACTTTTTTTTGTGATTAATTTATACATGAAGATGAATCCAAGACTTCAGTTTGAGATAACATTACATGGCTTTCTGTTGTGGGCTTCAATGGGGTTCTTGATGCCTGTTGGGATACTTGCAATTAGACTCTCAAATAGAGAGGGAAGTCCAAGAAGGCTTAGAATTCTATTCTATGTTCATGCAATTTTGCAGGTAAGTATATTCAAGTTTATTTATAGTGTTTACCATTAGTTTCTTTATTTTCCTTTTACTTGACAACTCTATTGAGGAAAAAGAACATGTTAAATGATTTAAAACAGGCGAGAGTCTACTCTAGAAATTAAGTATTATTAGGGCAGCAAATAAGTATTGAAGGAAACCTTTTTTTTTTCAGTAGTTCTATCTATTTTTAACTTAACCTTTTTTCAAATGAATGTATAATTCTAGTAGTGATTGGCAATTATAGGCAAAAGTTTCACAAATATGCATAGAGTAAAGTGTTTCATGAAGTTTTCAGAAAATCAGTTGGTATGAAATAGTATTTCTTATGTAAACTGTTATAAATTATTTTTAAGTTATTTTAAAGATTCGTTCTATTTGATATAGCTTTTGAGAAAGCAAAGATTGAAAAAATTATTTGAGAAGCTAATACTTGACATTTAATTTGCTTTTATATAATAAATTATACTCTCATATCTATCTCTTTGAAAGTTATCAAAACGAGCTCTAAGAAATATTGATAATTTTCGAACCTTAAGTGATAAATGTATGAAAACAAAATGAAAGGTTAGGAAGAGGGATACTGTGGCCCCTTTGGATCTGTCACTGGTTTTGAATTAATTTAACAGAACCAGTTGTACAGTGATGAACTTTTAATGATGGTGAAAGGAAGATAAGAGTAGCAACATTCAAAATTTCTAGTTATTTTATTTAGCCTAAAGCTTATTAATCACTAATAAGATCATGTAATTGCAACTGCCTCTTTGATGAAAAGCACTATTAATGAATACTTTGAGGACAAGAAAGACATTTTATTAAATACCAAAATTGTATGTTATTATGGGTTACAATCTTTATCCATCATCTCATTTTTCAAATACAGCCTGTGATGAGATGAACAAAATTATGCTGTAGTGTTGGCATTGGCACTAATTAACCATGTCAGCTCAAGTTTTAAAAAAATTTAACAAAATCCCATTACTAACTTTAAATATCTCATGGTAATTAAATAAGAAAAATACTAAATAGTGTCCTAAGAACACTTGTTAAGATTACAAAAGTGGAAATATTTTATTGAGATTGATGATATTTATTGTTTCGAAGTTGAAATCCTACTTGAATTCTATCAATCCCAATAAAACATTTCTACTTTTGTATTTTTAACAAGTGCCCTCAGGGCACTGTTTAACCAGACCCATTAAATAATATCTTTAAAAATATAGTTTTTGATCGAGCAGACAAGCACAATAACATCTGTGATTCTTGTAACCGACTTAACCCTTACAACACTAACAACAAATCTTATCACACTAAATGAAGTTGGTTACATGAATTATACGACATTATTATATCCGATAAAAATTAAATTTTTAAAAATATTATTAGTCAAAAAAATCTTTTTTAATAAATTTTACTAGTTAATGAAAATATTATTAACCTACCTCACATAGTAGAATAACAGTCTTTGTTGTTGTATTAGCAGATGCTTGCTGTACTTGTTGCCACAGCAGGAGCAATCATGTCAATAAAAAATTTCAACAACCTCTTCAACAACAGTCATCAGAGATTAGGGGTGGCATTATATGGTATTATCTGGTTACAACTCCTTGTTGGTATTTTTAGACCACAAAGGTAAACAACTATTTAATTCATATTCATTAAGAAAATGTGCCTCTACATGCGATTTTTAATATAACACGACTATATCCTGAAAATTTTGAATTTGGTCCTCGTAAAAATTTAAATTATTTCGTTAATCCATATAAATAAAAGTTTAAATGTTCTCGTTTAGTTTCTCATTTTTGTCTGTGTATTTAAACTTTTTGAGAGAGCAAATTCAATTTTTTTTAAAGAAAACTGAGACTAAATAAAAAATTAGAATATTTTAAAAGACTTAAAATATATTTTAGCCAAAAATACAATCTCTACCCAAAAGAAAGACCATTGAATCACATTCTGCTCATTCAAGATTACATGTAATTAATAACCAGATAAAAGAAAACAAATTTGAATTTTTCATGCTTTATGTTCATAGTTCATATCTTTTAGATAGCTAGTACATTCATCAAAAAGTTTCTGTTTCTTCTTTTCAGTTCATATCTTTATTGATAGTGTTAACTTTTTTTTTTAAAAAAAAAAAATTCAACATGAAGATTATGACAAACATTTTCTTGTTCTTAACAGGGGATCCAAAAGGAGAAGTCTATGGTTTTTCACTCACTGGATAATTGGAACTGCAGTAACATTACTAGGTGTTCTGAATGTATATATTGGTCTATTTGCCTACCAAGAAAAAACTTCCAAAGGCATAAGAATTTGGAATATTCTTTTCACTATTCAGATATCTGTGATTGTTTTTTTCTACCTTTTCCAAGAAAAATGGACATACATACAAAACCAAGGGGTTATTTTGGGCAACGAAATGATCAATCCCACTTGTGAAGAAAGTCTTCAAGGTGAAAAGGAGAATGCATTGAAGGGTGACACTTGTTGAAGAAGATGAATTAGTGAATTTCCATAATTGACCTTGGTTTCTACATTGGACACAATTGTTTGAAAATACGTAGAGTAGTGGTGTATGTCAATTTAAAGCACGAGACAAAAAATAATTTCTATTGGCCTAGGATATGTTTTTGGTCCCTTGAAATCTCATGATTTTCTATTTAGTCTTTTATTTTTAAAAATTCTAAACTTGATACATGCAAAAATTTAAAAGTTCTTGTGTATAGGTTCTTTATCTATGAATTTTGTCCATAGATATAGATTTCTTACCTACGCATTATGTTTGTAGGTATAGGTTCTACTTACCTATTATGTATGTAAGTATTCTTTACCTACAAATTATGTTCGTTGGTATAAGTTCTTTATTCATGTTAATGCCTGTATCTTTTAAGTTATGTTAAAAACATATACCAATGATCCATAAAATTGTAAGCAAAACTTATAGTGATGATTGAAATTCATTGTTAGTCAACAATCAAAATCTACGCTTAAGATAATCGTGGGTATATGTCAAATTGACATTTACCGACAGTTATTATATATATATATATAGTGACAGTTTTTTTTCCGTAACAATATATATTAGTGTTTTGTATATTTTAATTAATATTAAATACAAAATAAAACATATAATTATATTATGTTATATTGTCACCAAATATAATATATATTATGTTCTTGTTACATCTCATTTAAATTTGTTTTACTTTATTATGTTTTTTTCAGCTACCAAACATTACTTAAGTGTGATAGATGAAAACTAAAACTAATATAGCCATTTCCTTTCTATGTTGATTTTTTTAAAAAAGATATAAAAAAGAGAGTAAATAATCAAAATGGTCTCAACTTTTAGTAGCTCTCAAGTATTTTGGTCTTTAATTTTTTTTTTTTAAAAAATTGTTAACTGTTGACTTTATGATCAATAAGTCATTTTGATCTTTAACATTACCGTTTCATTAACATAACGTTAATGTAGCATGTTAAAAGTTATATTAGCAATCAAAACGATCTAATAGCCATAGGTGGGAGAAATAACTAATTTTGATTGCTAAAATGTTGCCCCAATGTCATCTTTTTCATCTGAGGCTAAAAGGAAAAGCCAAAGAAAACGAAACTTTAATTTCATCACCCATAAATCACCATCCTCCTTCACCTCCAAATTATGCAAGCAACTTGTGATTTTGAATGATGTTTGGTCCCGCAAAAGCCACACATTCAAGTTTTTCCAACAATGTAAGAAGCTTCGACACGAGCTCAAGATTCGAAATAACAAAGTTCATCACCGTCAATCTTTTGGTTTGACATAATTATTTTTTTCACTTATGGCTATCACATTGGTTTGGTTGTTTATTTGGCCTTAACATATAATTTAAGGTGTCACGTAAACATTTTATTAAGGACTCATAATGTTAAGGACTAAAATGACATATGAAGTGTAAAGTTAAGAAATAATATATTACTTCTTCTGTTTTTTATTATAAGCAAAAATTATCTATCTCACATTCTTTAAGAAAATTAGTTAACCTCATTTAATTTTTTTGAATCTATAAAAAAGTCAATTTATTTTCTTAAATTATCCTACATTAAGCTACTTTCTTTCTTTTTCAAAATTACTATAATAAATAAGAGTATAAATTGAGTGGATAATATAATAGATAAATGTTTATTAAATGCAAATAAAAATAAATAAATTTACTTATATTTAAAAACATAATATTAAAAAAAATTTATTTATATTTAAAAACGGAGTGATTACCATTTATGTTAAGTCAGAGATAAAAACGTCTAACAGTTACAAAGTGAGAGATATTTTAATGTGTCATTACTCATTTTCTCTATGAAAAATAAAAAAACGGACGCGCAAAAGGAAATATGACCGTTACATAGTGGAGTCCGAAACGTGAATTATTTTGAATTTGTTTATTTTATTATTTGTTTTAATTAAGAAAAGAGCGTTACAACTTACCAATCACAATCCAATGAAGATCGAAAGCAACTAGTTCCCACGAAGGAAAGGCACTTCACTCACTCTTCTTTCTCTGCTTCTTCTTCAGCAACAGAGTGATCATGGAAACCCCAACCAAAATGATCAAAGAAGAAATCGAAGAAGGAGAAAAAAAGGAAGAGCCTCGAGAAGAAGCATCTCATCCTTACGCATTTAATGTCTCTGGTCCTCGCAATTTGACCAACCTTAATTGGAGAGACCTAATCAGCTCTAGTTGGTGAGTACCCATTTCAATTTTCGCTTTGATTTAATTGAATCTGTGATAAATTTTGCTTTTTGGCTCGTGGGGTTGCTGTTAATTGGTCTAATTTTGTTAACGCTTGAAAATTTGTGTGTAAAGTTTGTTGCTTTGTTGATTTTTGGAAGTTCATAGCTTCATGCTTGCTTGATTTGTTGTGTAAGTCTCAGAGCTTTGATCTGTTTTTGATGGGTTTTGAAATTTGAGCTTGAAGTTGTGAAATTTAAGAAAAGGGTATGCTGGAATTTGATATTTTAGGTTTCTGATTGAAGGAACTTTCATGGATTGGGAAAATGTAGCAAATTTTAAGAACTGGGTTTACAGAGTATTTGAATTCACCGTTTCTGACTGAAGAAACTGTCATAAAATTGAAAATATAGCTAGATTTATGAACTGGGTTTTGTTTATCAACTATAATAGTAATAAATTAGAGATGGGTTTTTTGAATTTTAGATTCCTGAATGATAGAATCAGATGCTGCTTCAACTTCAAGTACATGTTTGGGATTATCTGTTTCTGCGAACAACATTGGATTGATTTTTTTTTAAATAACGAAATAAAAAATTGGTGGGTGTATGATGAACTATAAATAAAATGTGTTTTCAACTAGCTTTCCAAAACTGCAGAGATCATTGATAATTGATTTGTATCTTTTTTTTAGTTTCCTTATATGTTGCTCATTTATTAGCCGTATGTGTCTTTGTTTCAATTACATTTTTCAATTTGGGAAAGTATGATTTTGGTAATTCCTGAATTTGTGTTTCTTTATGTTGCAATCTCCAGTTTGATATGGTGATACCCAATTTTTTAGTTGCTTCAATTATTAAAAACAGCTGGGATAGAATTTTGGGAACCCTGATTCACAACATGCACTTAATTTAACATTGATTTTTTTTAATTGTTTTTTACTAGGATTTGTCTTCTACAAAGATTTTTGACTGGTGGAGTTATAACTATGCAATGCCTATTGTATTAGCTTAACTCAGTCATTTTATTGGCTTTGTTAATTGAAATCATTTTTACTGAGTAGACTAGTATAGCAGATTCTGTTTTACTTTTTAATTTTTTTTAAAAAAAATTGATTTATGACTTGGGTCTTTTATTGGCTTGAATTTTCCCTTTCTTTTGGAAAATTTTGAACAATGATTTTTTTTCATAACAAAAAAACTCTTGGGGCCTATTTGATTTGTATTTTTTTTTTTTTTGATTTTGTTTCTTTTTTTTTTTCAAAATTTGTGTAGGAAAAACAAGAAATGATGGAAGCAAAATAAATCCTTTTTCCATTTTTTCCTATATAAATTTCTTAAAGAAAGGAGGGTTCGTTCGATTTGCATTTTCATTTCTTATTTTCATTTTCTACTTTCATTCTGCTTTCTGTTATTTAAAATTTGTATAGCAAAAACGTGAAATGCTCCTAGAAATAAGAAAAATCCTGTTTTCAGTCATTTTCAATTTTTCCTACACAAAGTTAAAGAAAAATGAGAAACAAATTGAAAACAAGGAAATAGAAATACAAATCAAACTGGCATCCCCTATATAAAGACTAATTTTTGCTTGTGCAGTTGGCTGTAGTTTTCCCCCTTGAATATTTTGCATTCAAATGTGGGTTCTGTTTGATGTATGGTAATGGCTTGCCATTTAAAAAATATATTTTGAATAAAATAATTTAAGATTTTTGCCTGAATGGTGGCTGAGGGAGTTATGAATTATCAGAATCTCTTTAATTCAATAGCAATAAAAATTAGTTGTACTTCTTCAGATATACTTTCTTTTGATGATTTCCTTCAGTAATGTTCTGTCTCTTTGCCTCTGAGAAAGAAAATTTTATTTGTTTCAAACTGCTTTTACTTTAATACTAAAACACATTTGAAAACCATTAACAAAAGTTCCTTATTCTGGTAAATACTTTGTTCTATGCAGGAAAGATGCAAATTACAAAAGAACAGTCATTGCATGCTTTATACAAGCAGTTTACTTACTCGAAATCGACAGACAAGAGAAAAGAACACAAGAAAACGCTTTAGCTCCAAAGTGGTGGATTCCCTTCAAGTACAAGTTAACTCAAACTCTGATTGACGAACGAGACGGATCCATCTTCGGCGCGATACTCGAATGGGACAGATCAGCAGCAATGGCCGACCTAGTCTTAATCAGACCATCCGGAGCCCCTAGAGCCGTCTTGGCCCTACGAGGAACACTTCTCAATCGCCCCACGATGCGAAGAGACATCGAGGACGACCTTCGTTTCCTTGCCTGGGAAAGCCTGAAGGGCTCTGTGAGGTTCAAGGTAGCATTAGAGGTTCTAAAATCGATTTCCAATGCTTTCGGAAGCAATAATGTTTGCATTGCAGGGCATTCCTTAGGAGCTGGATTTGCTCTTCAAGTTGGAAAAGCATTAGCAAAAGAAGGAATTTATGTTGAGACACATTTGTTCAATCCACCTTCTGTTTCTATAGCTATGAGTCTTAGAAACATTGGAGAAAAAGCTGAGTTAGCTTGGAAGAAGCTCAAATCCATGATTCCTTCGAGTAGCGAAGAATCTCAAGTTAGCAACAATGGAGACAAGAGTTATTCAAGTTGGATTTCGCGATTTTCTAGCTTCAAGAACGGTGGATTTGGCGTGGGAAAATGGGTTCCGCATTTGTATGTAAACAATAGTGACTACATTTGTTGCTCGTACACCGATCCTGAGGGAGAGAAGAATGATGCAGATAAGGAGAATGTTGTGCCGACGAACGCGCAAGTGGCGGCGAAACTTTTCGTGGTGAAGAAGGAGAAGCAGAAGTTTCATGAAGCTCATGGGTTGGAACAATGGTGGTCAAGTGATGCAACACTTGAACAAGCAATTCATAATAATAGCAAACTAATAAGTAGACAGTTGAAGTCTTTGTATAATGCAAGTGGTAGTAGCACTTCACAAGTATTGCAGGGAAAGCATAAATAATGGATTTTTATTTTTATTTTTGAAAATATTGGTTTTGATTCTTGATTATGCTTCTTCTTGTGAAGTTCATATCTTGGAAGTTCATATCTTGGTTTTCTTCTATATTTTTTTTTTTATAAAAAATGTAAGTGTATGATTTTAATTTACATTATGATAATATATATGACATCATTCTTCTGGGATTTCAGTGTAAGTGTCTGAATAACAAATTTATATTCATGTTCTTGCTTTGTGTTTAGCTTGAGGAAATTGGGTTAAGGAATTCCACGATTGTTTATTTATTTTTGAAATGGTAATTGACGTTTGCTTCCTAATATATCTTTCTTTTTTTGGTAAACACTTCCTAATATATCAAATTTAGAACTGTGACATAACATTGACATGTGGGCCTGTAAAGAACTTGCTATCAAATAGTGAGAAGACCAAGAAGGAGGGACTAAAAGTACAAACCAAAATGAAGACACGTGCAGGGGTTAAAAGGAAAAAAAAAATTATGTATAAAGAGACTAAAATGAAAATAAGAATATGTAAAGGGATTAAATAGTTAATTTAACTAAAAAAAAAGGGAAAAAAATGAACATAGATATATGAGAGACAACACTTTGCATACAATACTAATTTCTTAGCACATTATACACAAAAAGAAAATTAATTTTCAAACATATAACAAAATTGAAGTTAATTTTTGCTTTGCTAATTTTTCTTACTACCAAAAACTAGTTTCCAAATATATGTGTGGTGATCCCAAAGACGTGTGTGGTACGTAATGCCAACCATACATAAGAGGTAGAAGGACTTTATTGGCACCCTATCAAAGTATCAATGATCCATATATATATATATATATATATATATATATATATATATATATATATATATATATATATATATTTGTCTGCCTCAATCTGCCTCCTAAGCTTAATTTACTCTGCAGTCTAAATCAACGTTTATTTATTTTTTTTAAAAAAAAATGAATGATTAAACTTAAGAATGTGAAATGTTAACAAAATGTCCTTTATCCTCTCCACATCACTTCAATACCAACAGCTTCCGATAAATTTCATGAGACTCATTCATTTACTAATATGCATCATATAAAAATATGAAGTATTTGAAAAGTAATGTTATATATTCTGTACACACTACTATTCAATATGTTAATAATGAATGCTCTCTTATTCTAGAGTATGAAAAAGAGAAAAAAATATATATATTACTTTTAAAAAAGCCTTTGGTTAGAAGTCATCTGTAATATTAAGTATAAAACATCATATATAAAATTAGTTATTACAATTCAATTTAGGGTAATGATAAATATACTACTTCTGTAGCAAATTTCACCGACTCCTTTAATATCAAAAATCAAATTTTTTTTGACATTACTATAAGTATATAGGTGTACAGCTACCGTAGTAGTGCATTGAGTTTTCTCTTTGAGAAAAAAACTCTTCAAAGCAACGACAAATCTGAAAAATCATATTTAATTTGTCTTTATGGTTGATAAACTTCATGTTCTAAACATCATTTATTTGGAATACAGGGTGACAACCATAAGAATAATGTCAATTTTTCCAAATTTCTGGAGCACATTGCTTAATAACCCAAGCATATTGTAACATGCTTCATGCCTGTTGAAACAATTCAAACCAACTATGACAAAACATAAATACTTATGTTTGAATTTAAGTTGGACCAATTTTACTTGTGTTCCAAAATATGTTAACGGTCGTGATTTGTTATTTGTTATGACATAAATCTAATCATGTTCAATATATAGATGCAAAATAACTTACGATAACTGAAAGTATATTTACGCTGAGTCAACGATAAAACAAAATTCATGAATATCCATAAAAACAAACTCAAGTAATAGTCAAAGAAAGCAAAATCATATACATCAACAAACTATCATAAGATCAGGCTATACATAAATTATATATAAAAGAATACTTGGGACTGTTTGGATAGGATTTTGGGAGAGGCTAAAATGCATTTTTGTACGTCGCAATTTTTAGCTTCTCACAAAATTGCTTTAAAGTGTGTGCTAAAATACATTTTGAGTGGTGCAAAATCCTATCCAAACGGACCCTCGATTATACACATAACAATAAATAATACGCATTCTACTACACATTATACAACACATGAATGAGAAGCAAATCAGAGACAAGAAATTAAGACACTTCGTGCATGTTTGATTTTAAGTTGAGATGAGGTAACATGAATCTATTTCAACACAATTAAGAATAACTCAATTTTTATGTTTTGGATTCACGTTAGACTCATCACAACACTAAACCAAAAGCACACAATTTATAGTATTCCTGACAACTCATAGTCATATATGCTAACATCTGGCTGCTCCATTTCTTCATGACAGTTGTAGAAGGGATAATTTGGTTCAACATCAAAAATCAAAGACTCATGATTCTGACACTCCAAAAAATTATCAATAGATTTGTTACTGATCCCTGAGTCTTGAAAAACAAACTCTTCCAAAAATAACTGGTCACAGACTTGGTTAAACTCTTCATTCATCAAAGCTTCATAGCATAACTCAGAGGAGTTATTGCTTGTTCCTTCAGGGGAAACAGAATCATCAAAACTAGTTTGAGGCTCAATTCCATCAATAAAGGAGAAATTCTCTTTTTGATTTTCCAGATATTCCTCTACGGTATCATCAGGGTAGAAGACTAATCCATCGAACATAGACATACTTTCTCTCCCAACTGATGTTCTTTCTAGGGTTCGAACACAAGTTCTTTCAATAGAGCCGTACTGACTCTCTATGATTATATTATCACCCTCATCGATAAGGGAGAAATTCTCTTTTTGATTTTTCAAGTACTCCTTAACCCTATCACCATGACAGAAGTCTGATCCAACGGATATAGATGGACTTGTCCTCTCAACTGATATTCTATCCAAGGGTGGAACATAAGTTCTTTCGCTGGGACCGTAGTGCCCTTCTATCCCTACGCCAACACCCTCATCGTCAAGGGGGGAATTCTTTGGTTCTAAAGAAGGTGGAGAAGGAGTTGTTTGGCTTTCATTATTGCCAGTTAGTTCTTGAACTAACTTCTTGAAGCTTGAGGTGTCAGTGATGAAGACCTTAGGCCTCAAAACCTTGATTAAGTTGTTGAATTGGTTTTTCTCTTCCTTAGATATTTTCACTGATGCTTGATTTATTATTTTTTTCTTTCCCATATTGGTGATGATGATTTCTATGTTTCTATACAACTGGCACTTTGTAAAATGCTCCCACCTCGGAGGATTCAAGGAGCTTCTTTATGTATAAATATTCATATAAAGTAGAAGATTTGTATGATGTGGGAGTTAATTTTTTTGATACATTACTAGATGCTGAAAAATGAAAATGATATTGATTCATTTTTTTAACAGAACTTGTTTTATTAGGAAACCATACTCACCATCCTACCTCTAATATTATAGTTAATTCTTTTTTTTTTTAGTTTAGTTTCTTTTATTATTATTATTATTGGAAAACCATACTCCCCAAGTCACCATCCTTTTTTATTTGAGTTTAGTTTCTAATTTTTTTTTTGGTAGTAAATTATTATATTTAAGTCCTTTAGTTTTTATCAGTTTTCTTGTAATTAGATTTGTAAAATTTGAAGGATTTTGTTGGATCTAATATTAGGGATTTAAAAGGAAGTGAACTTTGAGATTTTCTAATTTTAAGTGAAATTTAGTGTACGTTATATATGAAAGGTATTGATGAGTTTTAAGTGAAAGATGAGGATTTAAAATGGCTTAAAATAACTTAAAATTTGAGTTTTAAGTGATGAAAGAGGATTTAAAATAACTTAATTATGCATATCGATCATAATAAAGGGACAAAAGATACAATTGAGTTTTTTTTAAAATAAATAAATAAATAAATAAATCCCTGTTCACGTCTTTTTTGAAGTATGACTCATGAAGGGAAAAATGCTGAATTTTGTTTTTGATATGGAGACGTAGATGTTGGTCAATTAAATAAAATAGTTCTTAAGAATAAATTAAAATAACTTGTTGTAACAGGAGATATAGATGCCAGGAAGTAGAAGGGCATTGAGGGCACGCAGCTTAATTAAAATTAACAGATTAATTAATATTAATTATTTATTAATTATTGCATAATCTTCTGTACTATGGAGTGACATAATCAAACAAATGGAAAATAATCAGATATATATAGAATATGAGATTATAGAGACCAATATAATAAGCTTACTTAATTACTCACAAACATAAAATGGCAATTAGATGTTGGGGTTGGGTTAAGGTTGAATTGGTATACATTTAGAGGGATTTTAAGTTTGAATTCATCAAATTTAAATGGGTCAGTTTGGTTTGAGATTTTTTTTTTTAAATGAAATCCAAATCGAATCAACTCAAGATTGTTGGGTTAGGTTGGGTTATGTGCTTGATAACTTTTAGTTTATAAAAAAAATTCTTAAACTAAAGTTGGCAAAAAATCTCAAATATAGAAAAATATTAAATTATAACAACTCATAATATTATTTTTATAATTTAACATATTACATATTTATAATTATTTTTTAAACCTTAACAATTACATTTAATGTAATAAATTTGTTATAGTTGAATAACGATTTTTTTGTCTTATAATAACAAATAATAATTATGAACTAAGTTTTCTCTATTATATAATATCATTTATTTTATTTTATTTTATTTATAAATAAATATGATTGTGTATCTAATAAAATGTAAAAAAAATGATGTAGTGTTCTGATTGAGTTTGTTCGGATTTAGAATCTCTTGATCGGATACCTGAATAAATAGGGTTTGAATTTTAAAAATTAAACTCAATTCGAACCAATTCATATTTTCTGATTTGGTTTGAATTGTTCGACTTTAAAGATGGGTCCGAATTAAAACCTACCCCCTAATTAGATAGAAATCTTTCAACTATGTTTTTCGATTCTTAGTTTCGTGAATGGAAAAAATTGATAGAGAGTTCATCGGATTCAACTTGAATTTAGCTAGAATCTAAACTAATTTTCAAATATCGAGAATTAAAAAGGAAAACAAATTATAACTCAAAGACATCAATGAAATCAAAGTATTATGCGAAATGTTGTTGGTAACTAATGTGATTGGGTATGGACAGTGAGGGATCATGATACTGAGTAAGCGGGGTTAATTTACAAAGTTTTAATATAGTATTAATGCTATGTTTGGAAATTGGGTTTTCCGTCTTTTAGAAAATTTTGGACTTTTAATTATATAAATAAGGTTTTTAATTACAGGAATGTGATTTTTATAACTAACTTTTGCAAAGCTCTTTGCAGAGGTTTTTGGCTTCTAAGGATGAGTTTTTAATATTTCACTTTTAAAATTTTTCTTATTTATTTTTAAAAATTACAAAATATCCACAATTATTTTATATTATTATTATATTAATATTATATTAAATATTAAAATAATATTATTTGTCTTTTTTTTGTCATTTAACATATTTCAGTTTATTATATAACATATTTTACTAAACAATTTTGACCAATAAATCACCATAATCTCACCGTCTTCAACCAGTTTTACCGTCAAAAGCCAAAAACATTGAGATTTTAATCTGTTTTCTAAACATACCCTAAAGCGAATTCAAGTAAATTTATTTTTTAAGAAAAAAAGCTATTAGAAAAATAAATGAAAAAAGAGCACAAGTCCAACTATTTTTTTTTTTAAAAAAAATCTGACAAAAGCCTAGAGGATAAAATTCAAACACTTTAAAATTAGTGGAACAAAATTTGAACATTTTAAAATTGAGAGCCGAAATTCAAACAATTAAAATTAAGAAAACTAAAATTACGTGAACTTCATATTAGATTGACGAAAATTCCAATTAAAAAAAAATAAAACCCAAAATTGAGTATACCTTCTTCATCTACCGTTTTTCCCCCTTTTATATCATATAATATTATTGATAATTGATATAGAATTCATATTGATATTGAGATTGAGGAATAATTGGGTGCTATACGTCTAATCAACTTGAAAATGAAACATTCTTTGTGTTATTAGGCAGTATGAATGCTCAAGCACAACATGCATGTTTCATGTCATTATCATGATCATATTTAAATCTATAATTTTGGCATTGGCTGTCGTTGCTGCAACCATTCTCAACATTCAATAATTTTAAATATAATTCTGATTTATGGACGATAAAGTTTTCCTTTCGAGTAGAACCGTTTAGCTTATTCATGGTAATAATCGGTCGGATTTGTAAGGAAATTTAGTGAGGATATTTTCCCTCACTAAATAGCGAGAAATTGAAAACATGTCGGTGTTTTTGGAAAAAATGACAAAGTCAAAATTTGAAGAAAATTAACGAAAAAGTAGCAATTGATTTGCAAAAATTTTTGCAAGAGAATTTAGTCCCTCACTAAACTAACAAAGTGAAATTTCGAAAGAAAGTAACAAGAGAATAGAGATATATTTGCGAGGAAATTTAGTCCTTCGCAATTTCGTCACAGATTGCTTAGCAACAATTTAATTATTTTGTGAGAGAATGTTCCCTCACTATTCCATCCCTAAACTAAATTATAATAAATTTTTATTTTAAATTATGATGAGATTTGTTTACACAACAATTATATTTTTATCTAAAATTATTTTTTTACACAAGTCCTCGCAAACTAATTATTTTCTTAAAATTGATTTTTGTCTAAAACTAAAATTTAAAAATTGAAAAGTAATACACTAAAAGAAACAAAGTATTTTTTATTTAAAAATTAAAAAATAATACACTACAAGAAAGACAAGCAAGAGAACTCATTTTCACTTTCTATTTTTGTTTTTCCCTCGTTCTCTCTTGCACACAAATAAATTGAAAAAAAATCGTTTTGTAAGGCCAGCACAACTGGCAAGAACATGTGTGTGTGAGTGTGAGATATACGATTCAATTCTTGGTGTCGTTAATTTCTTTGTAAACAAAAAAAAACAATCCTTATTGCTTTTCTTCTTTGCCGCACAATTCCCTAATATGAGTTTTCCTCGTCTCGAAACCCGCCCTGCTGATAGGGGTGTTTCTGGTGCAGATTTGTTCGGTTTTGAAGGAAAAATTCATCCGATCCGATATTTGCAGTTTTGTGATCTCATCATCCGATCGGTTTTATTTTTAAATGATATCCGAATCAATCTTTTGCAGTTTGGATTGGATCGGTTTTTAAGTTTTTGCTTTATTTTTTAAAAATATATTCTTATAATAAAAAAATAGTAAATATTAATAACAAAACATAGATATGATACATATATTTAAATCAAATTTTGTTGTCTAAATTTTTTATTTAATTATTTATATGTAATGCATACATATTCCACAAAAACTAAAATAATATTTATATTTGAAAGAAAAATTAAACTATAAAAATAATATTTTGAGTACATCATTTAATCTTTTATGAGAAAGATGAATAATAAAGAAAAATTATAAATATATGTAACTATATGCGGTTTGGTTTGGTTTGAGTTGGTTCGGTTTTAATAGAAGAAATCAAAATCCAAACCAAACCAATAAAATTATGCGATTTTTTTAGTTTTTGGTTTTTTCGGTTTTCGATTTTTTATTTTTTGGATTGATTTCAACGGTTTAAAATGGGTTGGTTCGGTTATGAACACCCCTACCTATGACATATTTACCTATATACATCATTACATCTATATATATATATACTTATATCCACATACTAATAGTAATTATAATATTCATCATGATAAAGTTAATTTTTTAATTTTAATGCTCTAATTTTATGAAATTATGTTAATTAAAATGCTTAAATTATCTTTTTTTATATATATATTGGTCTTAAGTTTTAATTTGTCTTAAGTATAAAAATAATTTTTTTTTAAAAAAATGCAAGTGTGAATTATCCGCAGTTTTCCTGAACCTCAACGAATATGAGGTTGGATTTGAATTTTTTACTCTCGCCTATTTTATCTATAAACCCATCCTGTCTTGTTCTTGGCAGGGATGGGTAATTTTATGAAATTATGTTAATTAAAATGTTTAAATTATCTTTTTTTATATATATATTGGTCTTAAGTTTTAATTTGTCTAAAGTATAAAAATAATTTTTTTTTAAAAAATGCAAGTGTGAATTATCCGCAGTTTTCCTGAACCTCAACGAATATGAGGTTGGATTTGAATTTTTTACTCTCGCCTATTTTATCTATAAACCCATCCTGTCTTGTTCTTAGCAGGGATGGGGCGATGCTCCAACCCCACCTCGTTGCGATTTCTACTTAAAAATATATAAATATGCAAGAGCTCTTTATGTTATATATATTTTTTTATAAAATTTATTTTATAATTTCCTTAATATTAATTTCTGTTTAAATGTCTTTATTTGGTTTAAGTAGGAATAAAATGAAACAATTGATAAAAAGAATTTTAAAGAAAATATTTAACTGAGTTCGCTAATTCTTTGACATTTATTAATGAAATGATATGTTTTCAAAAGCTTCATCTATAATAAAAAAATAAAACCATTTCTTGAATTTTAAGCAACATTTATGTCATGTATCATCCTCGTATTCATCTCATTTCTCTCCAATTTTTTGTTTATTATTATTTTATTATGATTTTTTGTTTGTTTGTTTTTTTAGCCTCAAAATTATCTTACTTGACACATGTCTTATAGAAATAATTTAATTTCCCTCTTAATTTTTGCTTGCTTTGAGATGAGAAAAGTTTGAAATTTGAAATTTCAATAATAAAATTAAATTTGATTATTAAACTCTTTTTCTCTTGCTTCTATTTTTTCTCTTTCTTTCTCTTTCTTCTCTCTCCACATTCCTTCATTTCACATTTCTTTCATTATCCTTTTTTATTTCTTTTTCTCTATTTTCCATTCTTTCCTTTCTCCATTTTCACTATGCATCTTTCTTTTTCATTCTTTTTCCGTTGTGGATCATTCTTCCTATGAACTTAGCGGGATTTTATACTACTAAGCCAACCTTTGGAGTTAATTTGTTAAATTATTCATGAATATATGAATAAGATAACATATATTTTTTAACACATTAATATGTTTTGTTCAAGAATGAACTTATCATTTGTTTATTTTATAATTTTAAAGCATGTCATATGTGATTCTTAAATACAGGATCAAACTTCAATCAAACCTATGCCAAATGCCCCTAGGCCAGCGCCAGCCATGCAGCGCGAACGGGATTAGTCTCATCCTAAGGATAGGGAAACTTGTGGTTATATAAAAAAAAATTAACAAATCACAAAAATCAAAGTAAAAAAAATGGAAAGGAAAGATGCATAGTGAAAATAGAGAAAGAATGCACTACACATCATTCTTTTTTCACTTTAAAATTCTTATTATGTGTAATATTATACAGGTTAAAAAAATCATTCATAAAAATAAACAACCTAATATCAAACGGGAATCAAAACCCACTAGGGTCAGTCCAGTGGTGGGGGATAGAGTAGTTTACTATGAGGTCTTAAATATTAAGTTCGAATTTCATAGTAAACCTTAAGTTCGCATAAATGTAGAGCCGTCATATGGGTTCCAACTCGTGAGCTAACCCAGCTCATTGAGGGTTAGAGTTGGATTGGGTTGAGAAAAATTCGGCTCGTTTTAAATTACAACTCACTTAACCTAACCCGTTTAACCCACAACTCACATGGGTTTGAGGCGGGTTAGCTCGTGAGTTGGCTTGTGGGTTGGCCCACAGGTTAGAATAGATTTTTTCTTTTTATTTTTTCATATTATAATAAGCTAAAATTGAGTAAAAGATAAAAATAAAAAAAATTAATTTAATTTAAGTTTTTAGAATTTTATTCTTTTTATATTTAATTTTTTTCTTTTTTATGTGTTTTATATTATATATTTTAATTTAATTTTTTTGTTAGATTTTTTAAAACAAAAATTACATTGTTTTTGCTAAATTTTTTTTATGATTTTCTTTTATTTTTTTTAGTGAGCCAACCCGTTTAACTAGCAACCCGCGGTGGGTTGGGTTGGGTTGAAGAAATTTTGGCTCGCAACTCATGTAACGATCCAACCCATGCGGATTAGAAAATTTCTCAACTCATGGCGAGTCAACCCATCTAATTAAATGGTTAATATTAAAAAATGCAACAAACGCATGCTACTTTTTTGAGGATGTTATAATCATAAATGAGACAAAAAGTCTAAAATAAAATAAAATAAAAAGTGATGAATTTTAATAGGTAATATTTTGTTTTTTCTAGTACATTTAGTTTTGTTTCTAGTATAAAATCCTAATTTAGTCAATCTTTGTTGCAATTCATCATGAGCTCGTCAAAGCAGCGTACCATGGAATCCTGCACATACAAGTAAAGGAAATTAAAATAATAATAATAATAATAATAATAATAATAATAATAATAATAATAATAATAACAACATGATGAAAGGTAATTAATTAAGAGAGAAAGAGAGAGACTTACAACAAGGTTTTCTAAGGTCAAGATTAACTCCAAGTTTGCATTTGTTAGGAAGATCTATAACTCGATCAATATTAAAAAATAAATAAGGGATAGCTTGCTTCCAACACAAACAAAGAGCTTTTAAATATTCTATATCTTTGGCTATGTTGTATACAATTGTTGCTTTTATGCAGCATCGAGGAGATGGTTCCATAGCTGGATCATGAGATACCAAATAGGGGATACACTTTTCAAACATTAATTGTTGTTGACCGTCACAGTTACTAAGTGGGTTTATTGCATAACTTCTTCTTACCACTAAACCAAAAGCCATAGCAAATATGATCACAAGAGTGGTCATTGCTTTCTTTCCTTCCATCTTAATTACTTCAAAGTGTATATATATATATGTGCACTATTGTAGTAAATAATATACTCCATTTGTTGCTAGCTAGGCAATACTTATATATAGTGCATAATAATGGTTGGATTTATTACTATTACTAGTACATTTAATTTAATTTGACTCACTTTTTATAACTTCTTGCTTGGACTTAAGACCAGTACTATATTTAAAGTGCTATTTATTCTTCTGAACCGTTTTGTAATTCAAAAAAGGGGTTACTCTGGATTGGCTCACTCAAAGGCCTATTCATTTATATAAAATATTGAAACAACCAGTTATCCAAAAAAAGATACTGAAAGGCCCATTCTTTTTTTTAGAGACCAAAAAAAAAAAAGAAGCAAGCAGTTATCTCTATTTTCCAAGTTTTGTGAGCGCAATGCGTAAAATCTGATCGCTAAGATTCAAGTTTTGACTCAAAAATGCAATTTTATTTTATGGGTTTGTAGAAATTTCAAGTGCTTGTTCAATTTGATTGGAAAACATAAATCAGTCGTTACGTTCCACAATAGTCGCAGCACTCTCCTTCTCTGTTTTTCTTTTTTCTTTTTTTCCGTTTTGGTGCATCTTTTTTGTGAACATATTTTCATTTTATCAATTATCAAAATTGATAGGAATTATAATTAGAAATGTAATTCTATTTTAGACCTTGACGCAGATGACGAACAGATCTCCAAAAGGTTACTTTTTTGTTTTTTGTTTTACTTTTTTTCCTCCAAATCTGTTGTTTGCATGTCTCTGATTTACTTTTTGTTGTTCTCCTTACCTTTGCATTTTTTCTGTTATCACCTCACCAAATACCCCCGTTTGCTTCTGTGTCAACAATTTATTGGTGGGACAGGGTGTGACACAGGGTTTTGAGACAGAGGATTTCGATCCGCCATATTCATATTGATAGATTTTGACACCATTAGCACAGATTATGCAATTATCATTTTTTAGTACTAACACCAAGACCATGTCTGTGATTTCATATAACAACTATTTTATATTTGATTTTTGAGTTTTTTATGCATTTTAAGTCCTGTGTTCATTACAAATTTATAAGAATTAAGTAAGACGATGTTATTGATTTCGTAAAGATAAAGATAACTTTTGTTATAAGCCGAGATTATAATTGGGAGGTCATAATTGAGTTTGGAACTAGTCTAATAACTGGATCATTCCAGTTCCTTCCCTATTTAATCAGAACCATTCATTTTTCACTACGAAACAAAAATAAAAAAAATAAAAACAATAAACTAAAAATTCTAAATTATTGAATTAGCAACTGACTGTCCAGTTACTGGACAACCCCTGAACTCGTCATAACTGGGCTGTAATCCTTATATATATTACATGTTTTATATTCACAACCCTCCTTCCTACACAAAAAAATAAAAAATAAAAAATGGAGCCATCTTTACTGCTTAAATTTACATTATTGCTTCTTTGTACCTATAATGCATATGACAAGATCGAATATAGAAATTTGAATAATTTTTTACTTAGGAATAAATAAATTGAGTAGCACTTCTATTGGAAACGTAAACAGAGAGTGAATGAGAGTAAATGGAATTAGTTGAATTGATTAGATTACAAGGAGGGTACACATAATAAAGGAAATACGAAGTGGGCTTTTATCTACGATGGGCCCAGATACAAGGAAACCAAACAGACATAAAAGCTCAATACAGAAAATACAGCTATGTTATTTTATCCTTTAATATCCCCCGCAAGCTGGAGAATATATATGTATATTCCCAGCTTGTGTAGAAGAATCTGGCAATGTTTTGGTTCAAGAGCTTTGGTTAATATATCTGCAATCTGATGTTGAGTATTGATTGGAAGAAGCTCCATTAATTCTTTTTCTAGACGTTCTCTGACCACGTGACAATCTATCTCTATATGTTTTGTACGCTCATGGAAAATAACATTTTGTGCAATGTATCTGGCAGAGTCATTATCACAGAATAGAAGTGCAGGGGAAATAAAATTAATTCTTAGATCTCTGAGAAGGAAACTGAGCCACTGTATTTCGCAGACAGTACTCGCAAGGGCGCGATACTCAGCTTCTGACGAGGATCTAGAAACGATTCCCTATTTTTTGCATTTCCAAGAGACTAAAGAGTCTCCTAAGAATACACAATATCCCGTGATGGATCTTCTGGTTACTGGGCATGTTGCCCAGTCTGCATCACTGTAGGCTTTGATCCTTAGTTCTGAATCTAGTTTGTATAAAAGTCCTTGCCCAAGGTCAGTTTTTAGATAATGAACTATTCGCATGGCTGTTTGGTAATGACCTTGCTTTGGCTTCTGCATATGCTGGCTCAATTGGGGCTCAATTGGTTGACAGCATATGTAATTTCTGGTCTTGTGTTTGTTAGATACAACATCCTACCTATAAGTCTCCTGTAGCGTTCTGCATCTTCATAAGGTCAATTAGGTCAAAAATGTACTTTCTTTGATTTAGAAATATTCCCTGTTTTGAACGGGCTATTTCTAAACCAAGAAAATACCTAAGATTTCCAAGATCCTTAATTTTGAATTTTTCATCAAACAATCTCTTTAAAGCAGTAATTTCAATCATGCTATTTCCTCCAATTATGAGGTCATCCATATAAACAAGAACAACAGTAAAAAGGTTTCTAGATTTCTTAATGAATAAAGAATGGTCATGGTGAGACTTTTTAAAACGAAGATTTATAAGGAAGGAAGAAAGCTTTTGGAACCACATTCTGCTTGCCTGTTTCAAACCATATAAAGATCTATTGAGTTTGCAAACCAAGTTTTTGTTTGAAACAGTTAAGCCCCGTGGTATCTGCATGTAAATTTCCTCTTTTAAATCTCCGTGGAGAAAGACATTATTTATATCTAATTGATGAATTCCAGTTTTCAACAGCGGCAATAGCAAATAACAGAACCTTATATTAATATAATCTTCAATTTAATTGAAATGGAAACACATAATTACATTGTTTCCAACATTTTTCTATCAGCCGTTGAAAGTTGTAATAACTATCACCAAGATGTACTTGCATCTTTCTACTAAGAATAGTATTTGGTACACATCACTCTTTATCCTCAAATTCATTTATAACCGAGTTAGTCTATTTTTTTTTTTTTAAAAAAAAAAAAGAAAAAAAAAACAGCCAAAAATTTCAATTAAAAGCTATAATACTGATTGTAAATCAGTTGTACACTTTAATAGTGTATACATATTACCGCTCTTCTATTAATGAACAACATCATAAAAGTGCTTTCATTTTTCAAAAGACAAGTTGCGTGAGTTCTTAGCATCAGAATTACTACATGTGTAGTAGCTAAATTTCTATGTTTAGATAATTTACAGTCATATACATGTGTTGGACTGTGTATAATTACATATTGCAATAAATCTATTAAAGGGCTTCCTATAAATTATGGATGATAGTAATTTTAATTTGGATAAGTGTGTTGCTAAATTGCCCAGCCTCCTCATTACCTTGAAAATAATGGTAACATTAGAAGAGTAATGTTTTTCAACTCACGAAATTGAAGAGTAATTTCATTCTTTTGGATTTATAAAATGGGTATGCAAACTAATAATTACTTTTGAGCTCAAACTTGACAATAAAAGAATGGTTTAGAAATACTTGACTGAAAAAACAAAGGTTATCAATATAAAGTCATGTATAACTTCCCATTCTTTCTAATTAGGTGATAGATATTTTGAAATTGGGAAGTTTTCTTAATTTACTTGGCAAATTATATTTTGAAGGTGCTATTCACTCACGCGTATACTAAAAATGTAATTACTCTTGAGCTGAACTTTGACACCCAAAGCTAAATATTTTAGATTAAAAACTGATATTTAATTATCACTATGATAATTACACACATAAGGGAATTAATATATTTTTATAATTTATAAATTCGTGTAATAAGCGTCTCTTGGCATTAGATTTCATGGAGGATTCAGCCTGATCTATGCTCCTTATTCTACGCTTGCCCATAGCTTAGCATTTTCGGTTTTTCTATTGTTTTCTGTTACAACCAGAAATTGGTTCCTGTGCAGGTTGCCGGTTATAACAAATTCTCCCTTCTATGTATTCATATATAGCGCTACTTCTCTTGTATTTCGATAACAATTGAATAATGAATACATAATGAAATTTCTTTTTCTCTGCTGCTCTTATGGTATCTAGAGCTACTGGTTCATCCAGCAGTCTCGTTCTTCTTCTGTATCATGTCTAAGAAAGATGGTTCTTCCTCCAACAACAACAATGGCACCACGGTTCCGGTTCCGATTCAGCATGTTCATCCAGCACTTGATCAGCTCAATGTGTACTACATCCATCTTGGTGAGAATTTGTGTTCTGCACTTGTTTCTCCACTTCTCTCTGGCAGAAACTATCACAGTTGAGCCAGAAGTATGAAAAGAGCACTAATCATTAAGAACAAGTATAGGTTTGTCAATGGCTCCTTACCTTTACCATCTGACTTTGATCCTTCGTTTGAATCTTGGGAGAGATGCAACAACTTAGTTCTTTCATGGACTTTCAATTCCGTTGAGCCTTCCATTGGGCGTAGCATTGCGTCTACTGAAATAGCATCTACAGCTTGGAATTTGTTGAAACAACGTTTTTCTCAAAGTGATAGGGTCAGGATCTTCGAAATACAACAAGAACTGTTATCATTGAAACAAGGTTCTAATTCTGTTACCGATTACTTCACTGAATTAACTACACTGTGGGATGAGATTGAAGGTTTCAGGCCACTATTGGACTGCAGTTGTCCTGTCAAATGCACGTGTTCAACAAGCACTTCAGGAAAACTATACAGAACTGAAGTTTGTATCATGAAATTCCTTAGTGGATTGAATGGTGATTTTGATGTTGTAAAAACGCAAATCCTGATGATGGAATCATTTCCGAACCTAGACAAAGTCTTCTCTCTTGTTATACAACAAGAAAGAGGTATCAATCCTCAACAGATTGAGGAACCTTCTTCCTTCATTAATGTTGTTGATTCTAGAAAGCCTTTTGGCAGAGGCAAGTGGCAGGTGAAGATCTGCACTCACTATGGTAAGACTAGACATATAGAAGATGTATGCTACAAGAAGTATGGGTATCCTAAATCCAAAGTTGCTAATAATGTTGTTGGAGATGTATTTACTAGTAATGATGATGATGACACCTCTGTTAAACAGAATCTAATCATCGTTTCAATTTAACTTCTGAGCAACATCAGGCACTCATGGCATTGCTTCAGCAAACAACCTTGCCTAGCAACTCTTCACAGAGTCAAGTTGTTGTCATTACCACTAGAAATACTATTTCTCAAGATTCTAACACAGGTAATTTCTTTGTTTCCTCTGTCGATTGCAGCATGTACAACATTTGGATCCTCCATTCAGGTGCAACTGACCATATTTGTTCCAATTTATCTCTCTTTACCAGTATAAATCCTCTTGTTCATAAACGTATTAATGTAAAACTGCCCAATGGTGATTACACTTCCGCTACACATACTGGTAATGTCAAAAATTCTTAGGACTTGACTCTTTCTCAAGTTCTTTTCCTTCCTGATTTTTCTATTAACCTCATCTCAGCTTCTAAGCTCACAGCTACTTTAAATTGTGATATTATTCTAAAACCTGGTGGTTGTCTTATACAGGACCCGAAGAGTATGAAGATGATTGGTTTTGCTGAATTAAAGGATGACTTATATGTCTTGAAGGGACCTGCTGCAGCAACTACCAGTTCCTGCCACCTTACTTCTTGTGTCTCCTATATTTCTGCAGTTTTTCCTAGTACTGCCTTATGGCATTTTAGACTTGGCCATGTGTCATCTTCTAGGTTGAAAGTTTTATTAGATATGTATCCATACATTACAGATTGTAATTCAAAACATAATGTGACATATGCCATTTTTCTAAGCAAAAGAGGCTTCCACATGACAATGCATGTATTTCTCCCCACCCTTAATTTATTATTACTCCCCTATTATTCCCTTCTCTATTTATCATTTAATATTTATTCACACAGTTTAGGAAAATCATGAATTTTATGTTTTGAAAAAAAAATTAACATCATTTTTTTATACCCTTATTGTTCTTAGCAATTTTTTAAATAAGAGAAATTGGAATTGTTGCATAGCAAGACAATTTCACAGATAATAGTGAATTATCATTATTCTGCGCTTAATTATTTTTCCCATATTGTTGACTGCGTTATCATCCATGTTATTTATATTTGATTTGATTTACCTTCCTTTAGATTACCTATGTATTTGTAACATGTCTATCATAAATATTATTTAAAAGGTTTTCTATTTTAAAAAGATTTCCAAAAAGTTGTCAATAAGTTAATTAAATGGTTAATATTAAAAAATGCAACAAACGCGCTACTTTGAGGATGTTATAACTTAGGGCAAATGATTTGAAAAATTGCACTCCACCACAAACTTTACTAAAATTAGCATTCCATCACATTTCTTTAACCATTGACTGTTGATTGCTGACCTAACTAATGTTTTTGTTGTTCCCATCTGATGTAGCAAACTGGCGAGGCAAAAACGTTAATTAACTGTTATACTGCTAACGTTTTTGTCAGTTTCTCACGTATGCAAGTCTAGACCCTCCATTAACATTAAAAATTATTTTTAATATTTATATGATAGATTAACGGGCCAAAAATGCTAGTTAACAGACCAAAATAGGGTAGAATGCTAATTTTAATGAAGTTTGGGGTGGAATGCAATTTCTCAAAACTTCAAAGGGGCTATTGCAATTTATCCTATAACTTATAATCATAAATGAGACGAAGAGTCTAAAATAAAATAAAATAAAAACTGATAAATTTTTATTGGTATTATTTGTTTTTTCTAATACATTAAGTTTTGTTTCTAACGTAAAATCGTAATTTATTCAACTTTTAATGTAATTCATGTTGAAGTCATTAAAGCACCGTACTATAAAATTCTGCACATAAAAGTAAAGAAAATTAAAATAAAAATAATAATAATAATAAGATGATGAAAGGTAATTAATTAAGAGAGAAAGAGAGAGAGACTTACAACAAGGCTTTCTAGGGTCAAGATTTATTCCAAGTTTGCATACGTTAGGAAGATCTATAACTCGATCAATATTAAAAAGTAAATAAGGGATAGCTTGCTTCCAACATAAACAAAGACCTTTTAGAGATCCTATATCTATGGCTATGGTGTATACAATTGTTGCTTTTCTGCAGCATTCAGGAGATGGTTCCATGGCTAGGTCATGAGATACCAAATAGGGAATACACTTTTGAACATTAACTGCTGATGTTGATCACACTTACCAAGTGGATCTATTGCATGGCTTCTTCTTACCACTAAACCAAAAACGATGGCAAACATGATCACAACACTAGTCATTGCTTTCTTTCCTTCCATCTTAATTACCTTTAAAGTGTATATATATAAAGTGTATATATATATATATGCACTATTATAGTACTTGAACTGTGATACACCCATTTGTTGCTAGCTAGGCAATACTTATATATAGTGCATAATAATGGTTGGATTTATTATTATTACTAGTACATTTAATTTAATTTGACTCACTTTTTATAACCTTTTTGCTTGGACTTAATTAAGACCAGTACTATATTTAACTACAGTTGTGCTCATTGACCACTAGAAAGGTAGTATTGATAGTTTCCATACATTTATGAAGAATTGTGTTATTTATTCTTTTGAACGGTTCGTAATCCAAAAAAGGGGTCACTCTGGATTGGTTCATTGAAAGGCCCATTCATTTATCTAAAATATTGAAACAACCAGTTATAAAAAAAAATACTGAAAGGCCCATTCTTTTTTTTAGAGACCAAAAAAAAAAGAGAAACAAGCAGTTATCTCTATTTTCTAAGGTTTGTGAGCGCAATGCGTAAAATCTGATCGCTAAGATTCAAGTTTTGACTCAAAAATGCAATTTTATTTTATGGGTTTGTAGAAATTTCAAGTGCTTGTTCAATTTGATTGGAAAACATAAATCAGTTGTTACGTTCCACAATAGTCGCAGCACTCTCCTTCTCTGTTTTTCTTTCTTTTCTTTTTTTCGTTTTGGTGCATCTTTTTTGTGGTGAACATATTTTCGTTTTATCAATTATCAAAATTGATAGGAATTATAATTAGAAATGTAAATTTTTTAATGGCAAAATTTTGTTTAATATCTCTTTTATCCTGGTGTTTCACTTTGTATTGTGATGGTTGAAAATGAAGGGATCTATGCTATACATATACAGATAAGATATGGAGTTCCAAAATGAGCCATTTTAATATCTTCAGATCTAAAATGATGACATACAGTTGTAAAGTGTAAACTAAAGACTGATATATAGATTGTGGTGGTGCAGTGTTCGTTGGTGGTGGTGCTGCTGCTGCAGCTGCCCCTGCAGTCGTAATGTTTAACCGATATTTATATGCTTGATATGATATTTTTCACTTGCTATGTCAAAATATATATTATTTTGATTCACTATTTTGTTTTTGCCACAATGACTTCATTTTTTCCTTTGTTTATTTGAATTTCATGAGAAGGATACAGAGTCATTGATTGAGAAGCATATATACTGAATTACTGATCAGTTTGGTATTAAACCATTTATGAAGTGATCCAAGATTATCGAGTTCAGATGTTGAAGGTTCCCCAAATTCAAATCATTTATCAAATATCCCCAGACAAGAATCTTGGTCAGTAATGCTAAATGCTTACTTAATGTTTCAATATGATTATGTTATATATAGCTAATAGCTTCACTCATTCACATTTAAAATCTTCATATGTTAACATTTGCTTAATCATTATTTAATATTTTCACATTGCCATATTAACATTGATAGATTTTGACACCGTTAGTACAGGTTATGCAATTATCATTTTTTAGTACCAAGATTTGTGATTTCAGGTAACTATTTTATATTTGAGTTTTGAGTTTTTTATGCGTTCCAAGTCCTGTGTTCATTGCAAGTGTTTTCCTATGCCATTTGTGTTTTCTAATAACTCTGTTTTAACTCTATCAAAATTTATGAAAGTTAAGTAAGATGATGTCATTCATTCTATAAAGATAAAGATAACTTTTGTTATAAACTGTGGTCATAATTGAGCTGTAATCCTTATATATATTACATATTTATTACTTAAACATCTATTTCCAACCCTCATTCCTACACACACAAAAAATTAAAATTGAGCCATCTTTATTACTTAAGTATACATTATTGCTTCTCTGTACGTATAATGCATATGACAAGATCGAATATAGAAATTTGAATACTTTTTTACACAGGAATAAATAAATTGAGTTGCACTTCAATTGTAATATTCAACCCTATATTAATATAATCTTCAAATTCATTGAAAAGGAAACAGATAATTACATTGTTTCCAACATTTTTCTATCAGTCGTTGAAACTTGTAACTATCACCAAGATGTACTTGCATTTTTTATTAAGAATAATATTTGGTACACATCATTATTCACCCTCAAATCCATTTATAACTGAATTATTCTATTTTTTTTTAAAAAAAAAAAGAAGAAAAAGAAAAAGGACAGCCAAAAACGGCAATTAAGGGCTATAATAATACTGTAAATCAATTGTACGTGTACATATCACTACTCTTCTATTAATGAACATTTACATGGAAGTACTTCATTTTTCAAAAGACAAGTTGCGTGAGTTCTTAGCATCATAATTAAATGTGTAGTAGCTAAGAGTCTGTTTACTTTGCTTTTAGTTTTATATTTTTATTTTTTATTTATGTAATTGTAATGCAACATTATCATCTTAACCTCATTTTATGGCACAGAAAAATAACGGGGTAGTCTCAAAGAGACAAAAAAACTCACAATAAGTTACAAATTCATTATAAAAAATACACTCCCTCTAAATCACACAAACACACACCTATTTATACTACTCTTAAGGGTTTTAAAAGTACATAAAATAATGGCAATATTTGACACCATGAAACTGTCCAGAAAGCTCTACAAGTTGGAGCTTTGGAGAGTCAACAATGGTGGCTCTTCCATGTGAGCACCGTTTGCTCTTTTGGAAGCTTTTGCCCTTCTTGAATTTGGGCCATATTGCTGGGTTATTAGGCCTGGGTGAAGCTGTGAAGCTCGGTATTTCAATTCCATGACATTTTCCCTGGGTTGGAGAAAACTCGTCCTCGAGTCAAAGCAATTCCTCTATCATGGGGCTTCCAAATTTTTGCATATTGAGGAATATAGAGAAAATTATGCTTGGAAAGAATCCTATAATAAAGTTTTGGATATTTGGGGATGGTGAAACAAATCTCCTTTTCTTGTTGAATTAAATCAAATACATGCTGATGATCTGTCATTAGTTGCAAAGTCTGGAATGAATGATCTTGAATATGAATTGGTGCCTCTTCTAAAATTAATTTAATCTCTGACGACTTGTCATGGTATGCCAATATAAATTCCTCGCCAAAGAAAGATTCATCACTATCCTCTTTTTTTACTTCAACATCGAAAACTGGAGGATCAAAAATTCCATTTTCAAACACCACAATTTCTCCTTGATTTGATTAAATTTCTTCATCAAATATTGGAGGATCATCAAAATCATAAGATTCTTTTGAAAAATCCTGAAAATTTTTTGAAGAAGAATTATCTTCATCAAAATCATTTTCAAAATATTCTTCTCTTATTTGAGTCTCTTTAATTTCAATTATTTCTTCAAGTGGTTGAAGTTGTTGGCTCATAGAATTTAAATTTCTCTGAATAAGTCTGTATATTTGCTTTCGTGATGGCATGATGTGAGAAATTTATAGAATTTGGATTTTAAGGTTTTTATTTTAGGACTAAGGGTAAAAAGGTAATTTTGGAAATTTGGGGATTGAAGGTAATTTAGCGGTTTAAGGGTAAAAATGATAATTTTAAGAAAAGGGATAAAATGGGAATTTTATTAAAAGTTTAGGGGTGAAAATAAAATTTTTGAAAGTATAAGGGCTAAATTATAATTTTGGAAATTTGAGGGGTCTTACTGCTATTTCAAAAAGCACAGGGACTTACACTGAAATGTCAAAAAGTTCTGGGGTTAAATTATAATTTATTTTGAAAATTTCTGGCAAAATAGTTGACTTTTGGTCAAATATGACACATGGCAGAACGTGACTGGTTGTTGACTGGTCCACGAGACACGTGGCAGCACTTGACTGGTTTGCTGACTGACATGTGGCGTAGAAAAGTTCAGCTGACTCACCTCGTGATAACACGTGGCGGTTCCTGAGTGGCTGGACGAGGTGACGTGGCGATGACGTCAGCTTCGTCTTCAACCTCCAGATCTCCGGCGATCGACAAATTTCCCGGCGACTTTTTCGGCGAAATTTTCCGGCGGTTTCCGGCGACCAAACCTTTGTATCCCAAGGTTTTGGGACCTTCCGGACACTTCTACGGGGTCGGCTTTTCAAGAAAATCCCTCTAAAGTTGATTTTTGAGGATTGCAGAATTTTTCCGGCGACTAGAAAATTCAAACTCGCTTTTCTGATAAACCCAAGGGCGTAGAAAGCTTCGGGAACCTTGCTCTGATAGCAACTGACACAGAAAAACAAGGGGGTAGTCTCAAAAAGACAAAAAAAACTCACAATGAGTTACAAATTCATTATCAAAAATACACTTCCTCTAAATCACACAAACACACTTATTTATACTACTCTTAAGGGTTCTAAAAGTACATAAAATAATGGTAATATTTGACACCATGAAGCTGTCCAGAAAGCTCTACAAGTTGAAGCTTTGGAGAGTCAACAATGGTGGCTCTTCCATGTGAGCACCGTTTGCTCTTTTGGAAGCTTTTGCCCTTCTAGAATATGGGCCATATTGTTGGGTTATTAGGCCTGGGTGAAGCTCTGAAGCTGGGTGTTTCAATTCCATAACATTTTATTTTTTGTTTTTAAAATTTTGTATAGAAAGTTTTGAAAACAACCAAAATAATTGTGATTTATTTTCAATGTTTTGTAAAGTCCCTCCATCCCCCCTTACAAACTAAACATAAATACACTACTTTTTATTTCTTCCTCCTACTCTTTAAAGTAAAAACATGAAAAATAAAAACATAAAAGTAAAAACAAAATAAAAGTACCCTAAATTTCTATGTTTAGATAATTTACAGTCATGTACATGTGTTGGACTGTGTATAATTGCATATTGCAACAAATCTATTAAAGGGCTTCCTATAAATTATGGATGATAGTAATTAATAAAAAAAAAAATGAGCATGGTCACTATGTAGTGCTCCTAAACTTGTAGTCACCCTCAAAACAAAGAGACGAAGGTAGGTGAATGGCGTGTGGTGTTGGGATTTGAAATAGAGAAGAGAGTTAATTAGTATTTAAATAGGAACTAGTGCTACTTGCCAAACTTGTTTTAGACTTGAGACTTGTACAAGTTCAAAAGTGTCATGTGCCTCAGAGATTAACACCGAAGCAATGAGGAGAATTTACAATGAAGTGAGCATACAATGTTATAAAGAAAGACAAAGTTTCACGTTGATGAGTTAATTAAGCAAAGAATAAAGAGTATATAAAGTGTTATGAGAACAATTTCAAATGTTGCAATTTTGGTCAAAAGTCACACACATAAAACTACTAGACAGATTGTTTTAGCAACCAGCAAAATTGGTTGCAATTTCTTAGCCACCTAGAACGCCTATTTTGATTGATGACCAATTTTGCAGCCGTAGTGTTTTCATCTTGAAATTGGTGTCCAAAACAAAACAAAAATTAAGATCATAAATAGTAATAACAGAGATTCTACACAGCTATGTTAAGATCATAAATCCAGAGTGTTACGTTATTGATGAATTACATGCCCTATAAAAAGAACGAATAAATGAATCTAAAAGCAGAGATTAATAGTAGAAGAGAACAGAGGAATGAATGAATTAATGAAAATCAAAAGTGACAACCACAACAAACGTAGAATACACAAACTGTGGAAACAAGAACCACACCCTCTACCACAGAGACTATCTTGAAAACGACGGTGTCCATGATCGTCGTTTGTAGATGATGAAGTCGTTTCAATCGAAACGCAGACAACCTCTCCTTGCTCAACCCCTTAAACGACCAGCTTCTACCCTTCTTCTCCATCAATCAATCTATCACTCACTTAATTACAATCAAACACTTTACAAATCACAACGTAATTAAATAAATGAATTATGTGCACATAGAGAAAGTGTGAGTGTGAGGTGCGTTTTATATATATGTGTATGTGTATAGAAAGCATTGGTGCTAATGCTTTGAATTCTTCGACGACAAGTGTGTTTGCTGTCTCTGAGTGTTTCTTGCTGGCATAAGATTACACGAAAAATAGCACTTTACTTATCTGGACTGCTCCTCTTCTAGATTCTTTCATACTCTATTGATATTTTAAGATTCTCTATTGTTTTTTTGAGTTTTTTTTTTTTTAAATAGGAAAGTAGTTAATCAAAATTTAAATTTGGATACTCATACTTGCATGTTTTTATGTGCTCACCAACTAAACTACTTAATCAAAATTTTCATGAGTATATTTTATAAAGTGAAAAATCACTTTGTTTTTGTAGATTAACTTGAAAAAATTACAATTAAATATTGTATAAAATATCAACAAAACATGTGGCAATTGATAAATAGTTAAGTTTTTTTTAAGTATGAGGGCTGGTAGGTTCACTTTGACTAATCCAGAGCCATTTGTATATGTTAAACTGAGATTGAATCTTAATCGTTGGTATGTATATAATTAAAAAAGTGTATTAGAAAATGTTATATTTAATTTAATAACTTCTTTTGTCTAAAAAAAATTAATCTTAAATAGTAAGTTTACACTTATATTAAAAAAGTGTATTAGAATATGATCATTTTCTTTATCTTATTTTAATTTTATACATTGTTCTCTTATTTTTTTTATTTATTTTTTTTAATATAGTTTTGTTGCCTATGAAAAAAATAAGAGAACAATGTATAAAATTAAAATAAGATAAAGAAAATGATCATATTCTATTGATTAAATTTGGAATTAAAAACATTAAGTAAATAAAATTAAAAGCATTCACCCAAATCTTCTAATTTACTTGTTAATTTATCGATTAAACATGAGTTGGAATTTAAGATCTTATTTTATCCTATCATCAACTAGGCATTGTTTGTCTCTCTCTTTTTTTTATTTTTCTTTTTAAGGTATCTACTATTAAAAGTAGTAACTAATTTTATTCTCGAAACTGAACTAGCACAGAACAATTATAGGATAACAACAAAGTATCGTGTCATTCTCACAATAAAGGAATAAAATCTTCAAACATATAATTAAAAAACGAGATGAATTACTACTTGTAGTTGCATAATTTGTCCTCTAAAATCAAAGGTTAATAAAGTATAGTGTCACATTCAGAAGAAGCATATTTAACTTGAAGCCTGCTCTGAGTATGCCTTTCTATGTGCTTTCCATGTGGGTAGTTTTCTCATATTCGTTTCACTTTCATTTCCATTTTCTTTTTAGATTCTTTTGTCTTTCGTTTACAACATATATAAACCTAATCAAATACTGCATAGAAGCTGCTGGACTTGGGTTCATTTTCCACCGATAAATAAAGAAAAAGGAGCAAATGGTATATATTCCCTTCAAATTGTCAGTCTCCATTAAACTTTTACTATTAGATGATAAAAATAATAAACCTATATTGTAATTTTGATTTCTCAAGGTTTTTTTTTTATTATTTGCAAAATCGGCCCCTATATACTATGTACATCTCTATACTTTTCTATACATGGTCAAATTGGTTTTCTAGTCCTCATTTGTTAAAGAAACTAACGCAGAAGTTAATCTGAAAACTTTCTTTCACATTCTAATAACTAGCATGGCATTATAATTTAATTAAAACAAATTAGTTGAAATTGTAAATTTCTTAAGCGGAAACATTCATGTCATTGTAACAACTTAAGCAGAAACTTTCATGTTACTATAACAACTTTAAGCGGAAACTTTCATAATATAACGATGTCGAGCATAAGCATATAAACATACAGGATCTTGAAAGTTGTGAGTTTCATACCCGGACTAGATGAAGAAGAACCTTTAGCACAATTGACGAAATTGGTTTCTCTCCCTTCTCCCACTTTCTCACAAGCATAAGGATGGAAACTGCTCTGATAAACTTGTTCAGAGAAGTTTTTACGTAAAACAAAAACTGTGTTATTTTGGGCAGAGAGAGGACCAATTTAAGTGTTGAAACAATTAATCTGATACGTCCATCAAATATCATAATCAATGGATGAGATTAATTAACAAAAATAATTAGTGGACAGTTATATCATTTTAGGCCACAGAGAAGTTACCAAACGGTTACTTCCAACATTCTCCCACTTGGCCTAAAATCTAATCTCAATCCCAATAATAATAAAACACCAAAGTGTGGGTTATGGCGGTTCTGCGTTTATTTACAATACACATTTCCTTCCATATATCACAAACACTAATGTTTCATTACATAAACAACACATAAAATTTCATAATGGTCCCATAAATGTTTCTAGATCATTCATATTATAAATCATAAAATACGATAATGCGCACATTAACTAGAAACAAACAAACAAACTGTCATTGTTCAGAAACACATAAACATAATGAGCTCAGAGTGTCAACATCATTAATTACATCATTCAAAAGGAGAACCAAGACCCATTCTATGTACATGTCCCTTAAATGTCTTTGGTGGTAATCCTTTAGTCAATGGATCAGCAATCATAAATTCCGTTCTAACATGTTCTATGGACACTCTTTGTTTCTGAACTTCCTCCTTAACGACAAAATACTTTAATTCCATATGCTTGGCACCTCTTGAGTATTTGTCGTTTTTGGAGAAAAATACTGCAGTGTTATCACAATAAATTTTCAGTGGCTTGGTGATAGTGTTAACAACACCAAGCCTTGAAATAAAATTCCGCAGCCATAATGCTTGAATTGTAGCTTCAAAACATGCTACAAATTCTGCTTCCATGGTAGATGAAGCAACAACACTTTGCTTAGCACTTTTCCATGATATGGCCGCTTCTCCAAGTAGGAATAAGTAGCCAAAAGTGGACTTCCTAGTGTCATTACATCCACCAAAATCTGAGTCCGAGTAACCAATTACTTCTAGTTGACTAGATCTCCTATACATGAGCATATAATTTTTTGTTCCTTGCAGGTACCTCAAAACTTTCTTTGCAGCATTCCAGTGATTAATTCCTGGATTACTTTGATACCTGCCTAACATTCCAACCGCAAAACTGATGTCCGGTCTAGTGCAGGTTTGCAAATACATAAGACTACCCACTATTGAACCATAAGGTATCCTTTCCAATTGTCTCCGTTCTAAGTTATTCCTTGGGCATTACGTAAGACTAAATGTGTCCCCTTTCTGAATTGGAGCAATTCCTGCGGGACAATTAGCCATATTAAATTTCTCTAGAATTTTATTTATATAGGCCTTTTGAGACAATCTTAACATCCTTGTGATCTATCACGGAATATTTCAATTCCTATCACATAGGATGCCTCTCCCATATCTTTCATTTCAAAATTCTTAGAGAGATATTCTTTCGTCTCATGCAACATACCCAAATCATTGGTTGCAAGCAAGATATCATCAACATATAGGACTAGAAACATGAACTTACTCCCACTAATCTTTCGGTATATACATCTATCAACAAGATTTTCTTCAAAACCGAAAGAGGTAATGGTATCATTGAACTTAATATACAATTGTCTTGAGGCTTGTTTTAGTCCATATATTGATTTCTTAAGTTTACACATCATATTATCTTCTCCTTCAGTTGGAAAACCTTTAGGTTGGTCCATATAAACTTCCTCTTCAAGATTACCATTCAGAAAGGCTGTTTTCACATCCATTTGATGTAACTCTAAATCATAATGAGCCACCAGTGCCATAATGATTCGCAAAGAATCCTTCTTTGAGACAGGGGAAAAAGTCTCCTTATAATCAATACCATCTTCCTGAGTATATCCTTTAGCAACAAGTCCGGCTTTATATCGTTCAACATTGCCTTTCGAGTCACGCTTGGTCTTAAAGACCCATTTACAATCAACTCGTTTAGCACCTTCAGGCAATTCTACGATATCCCAGACATTGTTTTCATCCATAGATCTCAACTCATCTTTCATGGCATCAATCCATTTTTCTGACTCAATGTTATTCATGGCTTGTGAAAAAGAAACTGGATCTTCTTTAATTTCTATGTCAGCCTCTTGTAAATAAGTCTCATAACAGCTAGGAATAGCTGATTTTCTTTCTCTTTGAGATCTCCTCAAAGGCATTTCTTGAGACTCATTTCTTTCAGAAACTTGTGAATTAGTTTCTTCATTGGGTGTGTTATCATTTATAGATTGTTCATTGTTGTCAGAAAATTCTACAACAGATGGAACAACATTTGGAACAACTATAGACGAAGGAACACTTACAGATATAGGAAGTGTTACCTTAATTTCCTTTATGTCTATATTCTGTCGTTCCTCACTCCCACTAACTTCACCATTTTCAAAAAATTTTGCATTACCAGTTTCAACAACTCTTGGACAATGGTTAGGACAGTAAAAGATATACCCTTTAGACTTCTCTGGGTAACCAATAAAGTAACCACTTACCGTTCGAGAATCTAATTTCTTTTCTTGTGGATTATATATTCTTGCTTCTGTCAGGTAACCCCAAACATGCAGGTGCCTTAAACTGGGTTTCCTGGTGGTCCATAACTCAAAAGGAGTTTTAGGGACTACCTTACTAAGAACCCTGTTTAGCAAATACATAGCAGTCTTTAATGCATACATCCACAAACATTTGGGTAAAGAAGAATTACTGATCATACTTCTAACCATATCCATAAGTGTACGATTACGCCTTTCAGCCACACCATTTTGTTGTGGTGTGTATGGCGTTGTGTATTGCGCACATATGTCATGTCTTTCTAGAAGTTTTGCAAATGGACCTGGACATTGTCCCGTTTCATCATATTTTCCATAATATTCACCACCTCTATCAGACCTTATGACTTTCACTTTCTTTTCAAGTTGTCTTTCAACTTCATTAATAAATATCTCAAGTGCTTGGATAGCTTGAGATTTTTCCTTAAGCAAATAAACATACCCATAACGTGAAAAGTCATCGATAAAAGTGATAAAATATTTTTCTCCACCAAAAGAAGGAGTATCAAAAGGTCCACATACATCGGTGTGTATAATTTCAAGAAGCTGGCTACTTCTTGTGGTGCCTTTCTTGTTATGTCTAGTTTGCTTTCCTTAATGCAATCCACACATAAACCAAGATCAGTAAAATCTAGATTCGGTAAAATCTCATTCTTTACTAATCTTTCTAACCTTTCCTTGGATATGTGACCCAAGCGTTTATGCCACAAGCAAGCAAATTGACAGAATGAAGACCACTTAAAATTCTTAAAATTCTTGGCCCTTGGCTTCAATGCTTTGCCAGCCTCTTGAACCAGATTGACAGAATGACGACCACTTAAATTCTTAAGCCTGTTCTCCTCCTGAATGAGCTTTCCAATCAATTCATTAACATCCCACTTATCTCAATTCATTAACATCTCACTTATCCTTCATAGTGTTATAGTTAATTTGGAAGGCTCCATACTCAGAAGGCAATGAATTCAGAATGAATTGCACCATAAAGGAGTCATCTACTGCCATACCCAGTGACTTTAATCTTGCTGCAGTGTTAGTCATCTCGATGGTATGTTCTTGCATACTCTTTGACCCATCAAACTTCATGGTCGTGAGTTGTGCCATTAATGTACCAGCGAGTGACTTATCAGCAGAACGGAAACGTTCTTCCACAGACACAAGGTATTCCTTTGCACTTTCTGTTTGTGGAATAGTAGTCTTAATGTTGTTTGCAATAGTCATTCGCATAAACATAAGACTCAATCTGTTAGACCGTTCCCAAACCTTAAGGTTGTACTTCTCATCTTCATTACTGTCAACAGTAGGCTTTTCTTCTAAAAGTGACATGTCAAGATCCAAAACACCTAAGTGGAATTTGACTTGTTCACTCCATTCAGAGAAATTCAAACCATTGAACACGGTAACAGATGAAACTTGCGAATGAAGAGAAATTGCTGCAAAAATAATTAAATTATAAAATGCTCATATTAATTTTAACATACATTCAGATAAACGAAAAATAGTCTATTATAGATCACCTTTGGGTAGATACTATAATAAACTAACATAAATAAATGCCACAATTAACATTATTAAAAATTAAAAATTTCAACCAAACACATATATTATCTTTGGATAAAATATATATTTGATTTAAATAATTAATTTTCACATTACAGAATAAAATTTTCCTTTGAGTAAATTAAATTCTGAAATAATAAATTATATATACTTAAAAGCAGCATTTCACAATTATTAATAACATCATTTTAACTTGGCCACTTTGGTATACACAAGTTTAAACAAAATGCAAGAATTGATAAACTTTCACAATTCTTTCATAGTAATGTTTAAGTTCAGGCTCTCATTATTGGAACTCAAAAATAATTATACAATTATAATAACAAATGCCAATTATAATTGAAAATTAAAGCATTCACTATGCCATTACGAATACCATGATTTTTTCAAAATATTAACTTTGAAGAAATCAAAACAATGTATGTACATACTGTTTGAGCATTCTACTTATCATACATATACATTACAAAATTGTGAAGACAATTTGAACATTCACACATATGCATATTAACATCTGTAGATTAACATCTAGTAGCGAAAACAATTATAACAATAGGCTTCATACAAATTGGAGAAAACCATCATTCATATAAAACAATAAATTTTCCTGAGGCATTAAACATCATAGGAGAAAATCACAAGTTTCAAAACTAGGCTCTGATACCACATGTAAATTTCTTAAGCGGAAACATTCATGTCATTGTAACAACTTAAGCAGAAACTTTCATGTTACTGTAATAACTTTAAGCGGAAACTTTCATAATATAACGATGTCGAGCATAAGCATATAAACATACAGGATCTTGAAAGTTGTGAGTTTCATACCCGGACTAGATGAAGAAGAAGTCATCTTGAAGAACCTTCAGCACAATTGACGAAATTGGTTTCTCTCCCTTTTCCCACTTTCTCACAGGCATAAGGATGGAAACTGCTCTGATAAACTTGTTCAGAGAAGTTTTTACGTAAAACAAAAAATGTGTTATTTTGGGCAGAGAGAGGACCAATTTACGTCCATCAAATATCATAATCAATTGGATGAGATTAATTAACAAAATTAATTAGTGGGCAGTTATATCATTTTAGGCCACAAAGAAATTACCAAACGGTTACTTCCAACAGAAATTGCAAAAAAAAAAAATATCAAACTTATTGACAGTCTTCACATTAATTCTTAAAAAAAATAATATTTATATTAATTTATAATTTGTCAAAAATATTAGTCCCTAAATAAAGATTAAGAAAATTGTAAGTTTAAAGACTAATATACCCAATAAATTAATAAATTGTCGACTAATAATGTGACAGTTGTTTTAGTACATAGATTAATGTGAGTATTGAGTGAAAGTTTAAAGACTAATTTTGTGATTTATTCTATATCTCATGCCTAACTAGATTTAGTAATGAATAACATATATTAGTAATGGCACTAGGGATTTTTTGTCATGAATGCAAGATTTTTTTTATGGCTATTTATAGGGCAATCATCCTTAGTTTATGTCTGTCATTATCTCATAGTTTTAATATTTTTATAATGACAAAAATGACCTTCTCGAAGGAGGGTCTTCCGAAAAGTTCTCAGAAGAGGGCCGTTCGAAAGATTTTTAGAAAAGCATCTTCTGAAAACTTTGAAAAATAAAAGGTAAGTTTTTAAAAAAAAAAAAAATCGGAGGAGGACTTTCCTGTAATTTCTCGAAAGAGTATTTTCCAAAAATTTCCATCAAAGGACCTTCCGAAAAATTAAATTTTGGGTGGTGTCACTTATAGGTATGTATGTAATTTTAAGAAAAAAAGGGAAGAGAGATTGTGACTTGCATAATTGTGTTGATGCAAATATAAATGACCTTGATGGGATTTTCTTAAAATTGAGTAGTGTCATTATCAAAAAGAATGGTGCCAATATTGATACCCATATAAATGGTCCAATAAAATGTGCTCAGCCCAATGGACAGTCCAGATCCGCAATTCAACACAACCGAATGTTGGCAAAACGTTGACCAAAAAATAAAAAAGAGAATGTTGGCAACACGTTGATCAAAAAGAGAATGTTTAGCCATTTAGGGTGGGCAGCTACACAAATTAATTTTGATCAATATAAAATTGATTTTCAGGTGAAATGATTTTTAAGTTTGAAAACTCTTTCTTAGAAAGTTTAGAGTAAAAATATAATGTGATGTTATTACGATTTTCTTTACTATCACGCTATTTTTAATTTTTATAAACTTAAAATATATTTTTTAATCAATAAAGTTAAAAATATTTAAATATTACTTAAATGCCTAATTTAAAGTCGCAACAGATAAAATGGAATAAAATACAAAAGTAGCATCCAACTTCCTTCAACCAAACTCACGTTTTCGAGTTTAAAATCATGTTAGAGAACATTCTGAAGTGAAACCAAACAAGTGAAAATTATTAAAATAATAAACTACTAAAAGAAATAATTAAGTAGTGTTTGGTAATTTAACAGAATAATATAGAGTGAAATAAAATGAAATGAGATAGAACAAAATAGAAAGTATATTGTATTTAGGTCCCGTTTGGGTATACAGCTTAATTAAGTACTTATACAATAAGCTATTTTCAAATTACAGTTTTTTTAAAAAAAAAATTATAAAACTTACTTGAATAAGCTAAAAACAGCTTATTCTAATAAGCTACTTTAAGAAACTTATGAAAATAAGCTGAAAACAGCTTATAGGAACCCATAAGTTATTTCCATAAGCTACACATAAGCCTTTTCAAACAGGCCCTATATACCTATAAAATAAAACTTTTTTTTTTGTATAACCATGTATTTTTCCATTTTTAGAACGAGACTAATCTTGTTCTCATTATTGACAGAGGCGTCAAAAGCATAGATGGATATAGAATAAAAGTTGACCATACATATTTGTCTATTTTTTATAAGCATAATTATAAAATATTTTAAAATTATTAAATACAAAGCTTTTTTATATGAAGTATAATCTTTTTGGATAACCATTAAGAAGTATATTCATTAAATATACTTTCAAAAATAATTATTAAATATAATTCAAGTTGAAAATAATTTTATTATTGTATACAATTTTTCAAAAAATATTTTTTTAAAAAAAAAAATTGATCACGTGAAGAAGGACAAGTATAATCTTAATATGTTTTGTGTTGATTTATTTGTTTCCAAACTTTTCAGTGGCCACTTTAATTTGGGCCATCTTGAAGAAGGACAAGAATCAGCTAAGGAGAACCTATCTTTAATCTTTCTGCCCAAAAAAAGAAGCTAAGGAGAACCTGAAAAATTAAAAGGAAAACAAAATAGTTAAATAGAATATTGGAATCTTCACTTAATAGAGACAAATATATATATGTATATAAGCCCCAAAATGAGTGATGTGGAAAGCCCCAAATATGACACGAACTTGTGTGAGTTTTTGCCAACTCTCCCAAATAGTAACGTTTTCTTTGGATTTGTTGAGATCACTTTATTTGAACAAACTAATAAGTTGCAATATACAGTGAATATTTCTGGTTCAGAGAAACAATTTTGTGTGAAGGTTCAAAAACATTTAAGACAAAGATGGCAATAGATAAAGATTGTTTTTCTTTCTTTCTTTCTTTTTTCTTTTTTGTTCTAGAAAGATAAAGATTGGTTGATGGTGGTGTTCACTTGGAGGATGATGCTTCACTTGTCACAAACTTCCGCATCATTTACATTTGCACACACACAAAACTAAAGAAAATTAAGATCATTATTCTGTGATCTCATGGGTATGGCCAAGGTCGAGAACATTATGATTTTTCTATAAATGTACATAATTTGAATTTTTGCTTCATTTGACAAAAATGTATATGAATTGAATTATCTTCTATCTTTTTTATACTTTAACTTTTTATTTATATTTTTCATCAAATGATATTATAAAAATAATAAGTAAAAATGTAAAATTGTTTGACCCAATCTAATCTAACCCAAGTTAGATTGGATTGAATTTAATTAAAAGTTACTTTAACGATCCGATGCAACTTGAATTCAAAATCATTTACGTCTAATAATTTTTTATCTCTAATCTAGTTGAACTCAACCTTTGAACTATACCCTTGCATTTATATGATAATATTAACAAATAAGACAAAAGTTCCCTTTTTCCCCACATTTTCTCTTCTTATTTTGTGTTTTTCTATTTAACTTTTATGGTGGTTTTAAGGTAGGGTAAAAAAATTTTGAGATTGAAAAACAAAAAAATAAATAAAATTTGAGATTATATAGTTATCTTATTAAAATGAAAAGTATCGAGTATTTTTAGAAAAAAATAACTTTTTAAAAATATTTCATATTTTTCAAAAATGCCTCATATTTTTTATTTTTACTAAAATAATCACATAATCCCTATTTTTTTTTTTTGCTCCACCTTAAAATCACTCAATTTTTATGCCTAATACTCAACCCAATGAAAAATTAGTTGGCAAAATGTTTTATCTTAATTCACATGGATTAGTGATTTAACATAGTAATCCTGAAAGTATTCCCTATATTTTTAGTTAAGTTGGCAAAATGTTTTATCTTAATTCACATGGATTAGTGATTTAACATAGTAATACTGAAAGTATTCCCTATATTTTTAGTTAAATACTGATGGTTCTTTAATCTATTACAAAAGAATAATTCTTTTAAAACGCAAAGATCATAAAAATGAAATTTTTTATTTTTATAACAAAGTATTTTTACACACAAGACCATGATTCGAAAGGCTTTGTTTGTGTATCATACAATTGTTCTTGGATCACAGGATTAAAAAATGTGACTAATCTTTTTAAAATTTTTAAATTATGATAAAAATAAACCTTGTTTTATTTGATATTTTTTTTTAGAGTAATTCTTAATCCTCCTACTCCATGTTCTTACAAATCTTTCTATTTATTCATTAAAGAATATTTTCAATGTTTTTTTATGGTTTTAAGATTGAAAGTCCACCTACTCCATATTCCTACAAAGTATGAGAATTTTTAGGAGGATATAGCATTAATCTTCTTTTAAGGGTGAGGATTTTATTGCAGTCTACGGTATACTTCTCAGTTCTCAATGCGCACTCGCGGCTCATTGCCAATCCATTTTATTTTGAGTAATATATCATTTTAATCCCTTACTTTGTAGTTATCATGTAGTTTAGTCCCCCACTTTTAAAAATGACTAATTTAGTCCCTCACTTTGTAAGCCGTAATGCAATTTAGTCCCTACAGTTAACTCTCACTAACAGCGTGATAACGTAACCCGTTAAGTGCTTATGTGGCTATTAAGTGACAGTTAGCCATCCACGTAAGATTAAAATGACGTCGTTTTGGTAGAGACAAATCATGCACTTTAGTCTCTCGTTTTGAAATTTAAATTTCACTCCCAAATTATTCAGTTTAGTCCCTAGGTAAAAAGGAATGATTAAGTAAAAACCCTAAATTTACAAAGGAATTTACCTTATCATGCCTCATCTTCTCACCAAGCAGAGTCAAGTCCTTTGACGCCATACAAAGCAAAGTCAAGTCCCTGCGCCACCGTACCTTGTGTTGCTGTGCATAGCGGAGTCTGGTTGCGACACCGTACAAAGCAAAGCCACCTTGCACCGCTGTCTTCGTTTGTCGTTAAGGTGCGCCATTCTTCTTTCTTCAATCGATGGCTTAGAGAGAGAAGCTGAGGGTGCGCCGTGCAACTATAGGAGGAATCAGAATCCAAGAAAGCATAGAAGATTATGAGATTAAAGTTCATGAAGAAAGAAGGAGAGGGAGAATTGTTGTGAATGTTAGAGATTCAAGGTTATGGATTAGAGAAATATTAGGGTTTCAGTCAAATATGGACTAAACTAAATGATTTGAGAGTGAAATTTAAATTTCAAAACGAGAGACTAAAATGCATGATTGTCTCTACCAAAATGACGTTGTTTTAATCTTACGTGAATTTCTAACTGTCACTTAACGGCCACATAAGCATTTAACGGGCCACATCATCATGCTGTTAGTAAGAGTTAACGGTAGGGACTAAACTGCATAACGACCTACAAAGTGAACAACTAAATCAGTCATTTTTAAAAGTGAGGGACTAAATTATATGGTAGCTACAAAGTGAAGAACTAAAACGATATACTACTCATTTTATTTTATTCCCATGGACGAAGGTTTTTCTTTTTCTTTTTTATTCTTTTTATTAATTTTTAAATCTTATACATAAAATTTAAAAATACTAAAATTCATAAACAAAATATTTATTATATGAGAAATATATGAAATATTTGTTAGTAATTTTAAGGATTTTTTAATCTGTACGCATAATATATACGTATAGCTTTTTTTAAATTTTTTCATTACATTTCTCCACATTATTATGAAGTTTAATTCTTCAGATTTTATAACTTATGCAATATTACATGAGTTAAGTATTTTAAACGAAAAGTTTTTTATGAAAAAAGACAAAAATTAATTAACTTATATTTTAACATACATTTATTACTTATATTATCATTTATTACTTATCATTCACTCCACGTTGAAATTCTTATTCTATATACTATTACACATGTTAAAAAAATCTTTCGTAAAAATAGACAACCCAATATCAAATTAAGAATCAAAACCCGTTAGGGTGAGCCCAGTGGTGGGGAATAGACTAGTTTACTATGAGGTTTTAAATCTTATGTTTGAATTTTATAGTATAAAAAATTTTCCAAAAAAAATAAAGAATTTTATTGTAAATAAAAAGAGAATCAAACGCATACCCTGTAAATACATACATGAACTTAGTGTTCTAATTGAGTAATTGATTGAAAATTTTTAAAGAATTTAAAATTATAAAAAAATTCAAAAACAATTTACTTTGAGTAGAATTATAAATTCTTTTTTTGGTTAAATATAATTTTGTATTAGAGTTTTAATAATTATAAACTCTTTTTACTTCAAAGCATTTAGATCCTTTTATGAAAGAAATTTCACTCATAAAACTAGTCATCTGAACGTAGGGTTAAAGTAAAATTCCATAATTAACATGTTTAGCTTCCGCCAACCTTTTTAAAAGACACATCTAGAAAAAGGTTTTTGAAACACACTTTTAAATAATATTCACTTTGATTATTTATTTGGTTACATGTATCATAAGATGCTTCTGGCGCTTAAATCAACTTACATGTAGTTGCTGTAATTTAATTAGTAGTGACTTATATTTAAGATAAAAAAATAATATTAAGAGAGATATTTTTTTTTTTAAGTTACATATAAATCTCTACAAAATTAATAGTGAAATAAATCATTATAGGTGATAAAATTTTCATTTCGAATATTTAATGCAGCTATATGTATATTTTAGAAGAATTTTTTGTCTTAAATATAAGTCACCAATTAATTTATTAAGGATAATTTTCACTTCTATTCCTTCTGTAATTTTCAAATATTCAATTAATAATTGAGAGAGAAAGATAGTGAAATAAGATAGATAAATAATTATTAATTGAATTGAAACATTTATTAACATATTTATTCAGGAGTATAGTTAAAAAAGTCTTATTTTTTTAGACAAATTTAATGAGTTAACTTCCATTCCTGTGTTTCGGTTAAAAATGACTTATATTTAGGACCAGAAGAAGTATTTGTTAGCAATATGAATATTCACATATTTTTTAAATAAATTTTTTGACAGTTATATTTTAAAATAAATAAATATTCACCCAAAAAACTAAATATAAGCAATTAAAAGTTGAGAACTTCTATCAAAAAGAAAACATAATTCTTAAATAATGTTATTATATATGCACATTATAAAATAAATACCCGTAATGAACAAAAATAAATAAATAATAAAATAAATGTCCTTAAAAGGAACAAACTTTATTTTCCTAAATTTCATCTATTCAAAAGAACTTTTTTCAACATGTAACAAGAAAGTTTTGAATAAATAAATAAATCGGAAAATGATAAAAAATAAAATAAAATAAAATAAGAAACCAACTTTCTAAATGAGTTAAAAGTATAAAAAACAGAAAGAAAAAAAAATCATCTAGGGTTTCAATATCTTTCATTTCGTATTTTTTAGGATTAGAACTATTATTTTTCCTTAATAATATATACCCAAATCTTTGTACAATCATACTCATTTAGGTATAGTTATGGAATTCTCCTTGTGTTATCCTAGTTTGATTCTCTGCAATACTAAATACCTAGATGTTGCGTCAAGAACTTGCAATTTAAATAACACTAAAAAATAGAATAAGTTTGAATTTTTAAAATTTAAGGTGTAGAGCTGATCTTCAGTGATATAAATTTAAAAAGAAATTTAGTGTAATTTATATGTGTGCTTAGTTGATAAAAAAATATTTAGACATAATGTTCATGAAATAACTATATATATATATATATATAATTTTTTTAATTTAAGTATCTTCTACTTTTTAATACTGAGTTTTTAATAAGTATCTTGTATAAATCTTGTATGATTTTTTTAAAATTAACTACATCATATTTATTAAATATGATGCATTAAATGACTTAAGAACCAAATATTTATTCAAGCAATTTTGATAAATATTTCATGCTAAATAAGCAAGCTCCTATGCACAATGATTGTTTAACTGAGGTTTTTAAATTATAAGAATCTATTTTAGCACTATCATTAAAGATGGGTGAAAGGGATTAACACCATTCTTATTGGGAGTGACACCATTCCTTTTAATATATAAATTTATGATTCTTATATATAAAAAAATAGTGAAATTTTTAAAATTAGATGATTTTAAACCCTCTCACCTCAAAGATGGCCTGAATATGCAGCTAGATAGCATGGTAAGATGTAATAGTTTTCAAATAAATAAGAGAGTCCAAAAACACTGTAGTTGTTGAATGGAGGTAATTATTTTTATTCAAATAAGCTATTTTATTTTACAACTCATTATAATCAGTTTAGTGGTAATCACATAAGGCTAGCACAATTGATAAGAACATGTGTGTAAGTGTGCGATATAGAGTTTCGTTATTGGTGTTGTTAATTTCATTAACATTATAAACAGAAAAATACTTTAGCAGTAGAATTTCAGTAATTTACATGAAGTTTTAAATTTAAATATTAAATATTTTTTATTTTATTTAAAAAATATCTTTTAAAATTATAAATAGATAAAACCTTATATTTTAAATTATACAATTTGTTTAGAAGCTAAATTACAATTTTTTTTTTCATTTTAAAAACATACTAAATTGAAGAAAACTAGTAGTGCTACAATTCCCTTTTTCCTTCCGTAACAAACAACACACACAGCGGGATCCCTCTCTTTTCTCTCTCTCACACGTGTGTATTACCATGGCCCACCATTCCCTGCCACGTGGCACTCTCACCTTCGCCATCTGCTTCTCCTCCATCCACCCCCTTCTTTCTCTCTGATCTGTTCTGTTCTCACCACTTCTCTGTTTCTCTCTCACTCACACGTTTCCCTTCTCTTCTCGTCATTCTCCATACTCCATCACAAACACAAAAACCAAAACCAAAAACGCTATCTTTGAATCAATCCCAACGCACCCTTTTCCTCTTTCTTCCTCATGCAATAACACAACACAACACAACGAACAACAAAAATCACTAACCTCACTCCATTCACACACAAAAACACACACACACACAATCCTCACAACACAAAAACATTCTATTAAGTTTTAACCACACTATCATCACTTTCTTAATATTCAAGAAACCATATTGCCAAAGGTTTCTAATTTATGTCCTATCATGGTAGTTTTTGGTAACTGCATCATAGTGGATTTAACCGCATTTAATGTAGCATGATTGTAATAGTAGCGTGATTGTAACTGCAATTTGAAACCTTTCTTATTGCACAGCATTGTTTATAAGAAAAAAACTTATTTTTTTAATTTTTGGAGAGGATTATTGTGAAAATGGCTGGGAACGAGTGGATTAACGGGTACCTAGAGGCGATATTGTCGACCGGGGCTCCTACGATCGAAGAGCAAAAGCCTTCCGCGGTGACTCTAAAAGATGGAGGACATTTCAATCCTACGAAGTATTTTGTGGAAGAAGTTGTGACAAGTGTTGATGAATCTGATCTTTATCGTACGTGGATCAAGGTTGTTGCTACTAGGAACACCAGAGAGAGAAGTTCTAGGTTGGAGAATATGTGTTGGAGGATTTGGCACCTTGCCCGCAAGAAAAAACAGGTTCTGTTTCTAATTCTAGATTATATAATTGTTGCAAAATGATTCTTTTGTTTTATGTTCTTTGGAAATGAAATATGATTTGATGTGAATTGTCAAGCATAATGTGTGTCCCGTCATGTTGTGAATGTTTTCGACTCTAACGGGATTTCATGTATTGAATGTTCTAGACGCGAATAGGATTTGGTGACAAAGTGTTTAGGTGTGAATTAAACTAAATTACTTAGGTTCATAGAATATCAAGGCAGTTTCATGAAGGAATCCATTTGTTAATTGAATGATGTCTTTTTTGAGTTTTGAAACTGAAGGGCGTGGTTGAATGTATGAATGCTAGTATTAAATCAAATTCATGATATCTGCATGCATAGGAACAATTATGTGTTTTTCTTCATTGATATTCTGATATTTAAAGAGCTTCTTTAATTTATTTCCTAATTTTTTTCATCCCTCTGTGACAGAAATTTTTTTTTAATGGATGACCTGTTATTCTTAGTTAAGTACCGAAAATAGGAAGAAAAATAAAATCTCATTGATTTGCTATAAAGACTTCAAGTAATTTCAATTGAAAGTAGAGATTTTAGTTCTATGTATATGCCTACTTTATTCAAGTTGTCACAGTCAATTTTTTTTAACTAACTAGTAATGATTATTGTTTTTATTTCCTAGTTCAAGAAATCAAAGGAAGAAAATGTAAATTGGATATTTCTTGGCAATGGTTTTTACATGATATAGAATCTGGACTCACCAAACATTGATTCTTTTATGTATTCAATTCATTATACTTATCTTCAAGCAACAAAGTTGGGGGAACTATAATGATTCACTAGGAAGTCATGGAATTATGAAATGCAAGACAATAATAGGCAACACTACTTGTGTGATTTGTGTAGTTGGAATGGGAGGAAGTCCAGCGGGTAACGAACCGAAGATGGGAGAGAGAACAAGGACGCCGGGACGTGACGGATGATATGTCTGAAGACTTGTCTGAAGGAGAAAAGGGTGACGGAATTGGGGAGATGGTGCAAAGTGAGACGCCACCCAAGAAAGTGCAGCGCCAGACTTCAAACATGGAAGTTTGGTCTGATGACAAAAAGGAAAAGAAGCTTTATGTTGTTCTCTTAAGGTAATAATATTCACACCACAAGAGTTATGTTTTTTTGGTACGGTGTAAAGTTGCAAATGCTAAGAGTTTTCGAATAGAAACTTCTTATTGGAAAAGTAAAAAATTTGATGAGATTTGTATTTACAATCCAATTAATGCTTTGCTTTTTGATAAAAAAAAATTATCTTTGGATTCTTAATACATGCAAAAGTTGCAAAGATTAGAAAATCTGTAAATTAAGTTGTCTGGACTCTAAACACATTTCTTAGGATATGTTAATTTGTCAAGGAATATTCATTAATCATAGTTGATAGCTGATTCATGTTTATTCCCTTGATCAGTGATCAGCAAAATAATTTAGCTTTTCTTTAGGTGCATTTTTCTGCTTAATTCAGATGTCAGTTTTTCAGTCATAGCTTCTGTCATAAACAAATCATAATGGTTATTTTCTCTTCCCTTCAGTTATTTTTTTCCTAGTTCTGCATAATGGGAAATATACTTGGTGTATTTGGGGGCTGCATGAAGATATATATTATTAATAATTAATAAATACAAGAAAAAAAATGGAATTGCATTTCTAGGCATGTACTATCAAGAAACCACATTTTTTCTATGAAATTTTAACCATTTACGTTTTTTAAAGGTAGTTTCTTGTTTTTAAAAACATTATTGCATGAAAGGATTCATGTCCCCAAATTATGTCCCCAATCATGTCCTACCAATAGAATATCACCACGTCATTGAAAATATTTCCTTTAATTTTAATCTTTAATTTCCTAATAAATTTTTTAATGACGTAGCAATATTCTATTGGTGAGACATAATTATGGACATAATTTGGGAGACAAATGATTTGAATACTGTATGAAAATGCTTCAAGAAATAAACTCTATAATAAGGTTAATAATTTATATAACCTTTCTCTTCTATTCCTCAGTTTGCATGGATTGGTTCGTGGAGAAAACATGGAGCTTGGTCGAGATTCTGATACTGGTGGACAGGTATCGGACACCAGAAAGAACCATCTCTTGTTAATTTTCACATGATTTTTATGTCATTTCAGATTTTTGCGTCTATCTCTCTTTTGTAAATGTTCACAAATTACAAAGAGACTGATAGACACAAATTTCACTTGACCTTATGATGTGAAAATTTGAACATGTTCTTCCACTTGACATTCTTACATTTATGAGTTACAAATATACAATAGATTTTCTTTTTCCCTTTGCATTATTAATGCTTGAAGCAATGTATTCCCAGATTAAATACGTGGTAGAACTCGCTCGTGCACTTGCGAAAATGCCCGGAGTATACAGAGTTGATCTGTTCACACGCCAAATATCGTCTCCTGAAATTGATTGGAGCTATGGAGAGCCTACGGAAATGCTAACAGCAGGAGATGACGATGATGACAACGTTGGGGAGAGTAGCGGTGCATATATCATCAGAATTCCCTTCGGTCCACGTGACAAGTACCTTCGAAAAGAGCTTCTCTGGCCATATATTCAAGAATTCGTCGACGGAGCCTTAGCTCACATTCTCAACATGTCAAAAGTATTAGGTGAACAAGTTGGAGGGGGAAAACCTGTGTGGCCTTATGTGATTCATGGACACTATGCCGATGCAGGAGATAGCGCTGCAATTCTTTCTGGCGCTTTGAATGTACCTATGGTGCTCACTGGTCATTCGCTCGGAAGAAACAAGCTTGAACAGCTTCTCAAGCAAGGACGCCAATCAAAGGAGGATATCAATTCCATGTATAAGATGATGAGGAGGATAGAAGCAGAAGAACTTTCACTTGATGCTGCAGAACTTGTTATCACTAGTACTAAACAAGAAATTGAGGAACAGTGGGGACTTTATGATGGATTTGATGTCAAGCTTGAGAAAGTCTTGCGTGCTCGTGCTAGACGTGGCGTCAACTGTCATGGTAGATATATGCCGAGGATGGCGGTAATGTGTTCACTCATGTTTCCTTAGCATTTGAAGGACAATGAATGTTGAATACTCAAGTTATGATGTTTTAGCTTGTGAACTCCACTGCATAAAATTCACTTTCAACTGATATTTTGCTTAATTTTTTTTTTATCAAAGCTTCCTTTAGAAATGGCAAGTACCTATAAAGTAACAACTAACTTATTGGCCAGATTATGCACATGTTTGGGAAAGATTATTTCCTGCGAAATAACTTTCCTTTTCAAAATCTTTTTCATTAAACTGGCAAAAAAACTGCAATAATTCTTCAAAATAAGCTGAACAAGGTATGCATTATGTTTGTTACTTTCTTTGTTGTCTTTATATGCTCATTGTAACAACTAAAGCAATTACTCCCTCTAGTCCTTGATATAAGACACCATCTAGAAGAAATTGGTCGTGCTTTTATCAGTCATCCTACAATTTTATATGAAGTATTTATTATTATTTTCCTTAGTTTTCCCCGTTAAGTACTTTGCCTATTTATAGTCTGTGATGACAATTGTCATGTATGTTACTCTAATGAGGGTAAAATTAGTATGTTATACATTTTTAAGAAAATTAATGAAACAATGCTTTTATTGATATATGTAAGTCAGTTAACGGTGTCTTTTAATAAGAACCGGAGGGAGTAATTTGTTGAATGACTCAGTAAAGTACTAGTGGTTCAAACATTCTGCAGGTTATCCCGCCCGGTATGGACTTTAGCAATGTGGTGATCCAAGAAGATAGCCCCGAAGTTGATGGAGATCTTCTTCAACTCACGGGTGGAGTTGAAGGCTCTTCACCAAAAGCAATGCCTACAATTTGGTCAGAAGTGAGTGACTCATATGCACACAAATATTTCACTTTGGCCCATTATTACCGGCTTTCAAACCGATAACTTCATATGCAGGTGATGCGTTTCTTCACAAATCCTCACAAGCCTATGATCCTGGCCTTATCAAGGCCAGACCCAAAGAAGAACATAACCACTCTCCTAAAAGCCTTCGGAGAAAGCCGGCCCTTACGAGAACTCGCTAACCTTGTAAGTTGACTTTATTCAAAAGTATTCCTAGTTGAAACCATTTTAATGTGCTAGCAGAATGAAGACTAATGTGTTTTGAAACAGACACTTATAATGGGAAACAGAGATGACATTGATGAAATGTCTTCTGGGAATGCTAGTGTGCTCACAACAGTGCTGAAAATGATTGATAAGTATGACCTTTATGGGCAAGTGGCTTACCCTAAACATCACAAGCAGTATGATGTTCCAGATATATACCGATTCGCTGCAAAAACAAGAGTAAATTGAAGTTTATTATGTTATTATACATAAAAGTTAGTGTGCGTTTGGTTTTGGCTTATTTTGAAGAAATAATCGCTTTTTTCAACTTTCTAAGAGATTTTGAGAAGTAAGCGATTATTTGCCTTAAAGAAGCTGCTCCCAAGCATACACTTAATAACTTCTTATATTTAATGATTATGGATAGCTAATAATTTAAAATTTCTCTCAGGGTGTTTTCATAAATCCTGCATTGGTGGAACCTTTTGGTCTTACTTTAATTGAGGTAGGACATAACTAACTAGCTACTTTGGTGATATTATTATAATTCTAGTAATTCTAGTGTTAAAATAACCCCTTTTTTGTTTTCTCTAAACTTGTTAAAACTCTTGCAGGCAGCAGCACATGGACTTCCAATGGTTGCCACTAAAAATGGTGGACCAGTGGACATTCATCGGGTAAATGAAAAACTACCTTTGTTTAGTTACATGGTTTATACAATATTTCATTCTTAACTATTTTCTCACATAAAATTTACCGAAGAATGCAACAATATCTTGTCAAAAAGGTTTCAATGGCAAAGTCAAGTTGACAAACTGTCATCCAAGCATACACTAAATTGTCTAAAAGTGGTTCCCAATCCCAATATGACTTCTAAAATTTTGGAAAGGTCACGTGAATTATAAAGAAAAATGGTGCACATGTTAGAATTTAATTTGATGTAGTACTGAATTTTTGATACTGCAAAGAGGCCTGTAAGTTTTTTCCAAACAGACATGATAAGAGGCTAATGCACAGGTAATGATCTCAATTTGTAGAATTAATTTTGGTTAAAATTGACTTTGAAGTAAAGTGATTTATGTTTGGAATTTATATACTTTTATTATACAAGCAAGTTTATAGCAAAATTCAATGTAAAATTCACAACTCACCGCAATAGCTCCCTTGGGCTAGCTCTTTCCGGAATTGATTTTGATGACTAAATATCCGTTGAGAGTAGAACAAATCGCAAAACCAAAAAACTCGAGGAAAAAAAAAAAAACAACCCTCAAAATCACATTTCTTCTTTCAAACTCATGTTTGAGGCACTCTTAACATGAATCCAAACACATGCTTAGTAGTGGTTGTAGTAAATAACTCCATGAACATTGAAAACTTTATTTCTCCTTTTGAAATGTTAGGCCCTCAACAATGGTTTACTTGTGGATCCTCATGATCAGCAAGCAATTACCAATGCATTGATCAAATTATTGTCAGAGAAGAACCTGTGGCATGAGTGCAGGAAAAATGGTTGGAAGAACATTCACCTTTTCTCGTGGCCGGAACATTGCCGCACTTACTTGACTCGCATAGCGGCCTGCCGGATGAGGCATCCACAGTGGCAAACCAACACTCCAGGGGATGATATAACCGGTGAAGAGTCCTTCAATGATTCACTCAAGGATGTGCAGGACATGTCCCTTAGGCTCTCAATCGATGGCGACTTGGCCGCTGCGAGTTCTGGATCTGAGATGCAAGACCAAGTGAAGAGGGTCCTAAGCAAGATGAGGAAGTCCGATTCCAGTACTTCAAATGACATTGATGGTACGAATAAAATTCCCGAGAATGTACCTGGAAAGTATCCTCTATTAAGGCGAAGGCGAAGGTTGATTGTTATCGCGCTCGATTTCTATGATGATAATGGAACTCCTGATAAGAATATGACACAGATTGTTCAAAAAGTCATTAAAGCTGTTCAACTAGATCCTCAAACTGCAAGAGTTTCAGGATTCGCACTATCAACGGCTATGCCTATGATAGAAACAGTGGAGTTTCTCAAATCAGGAAATATCCAATTGAATGATTTTGATGTCTTGATTTGTAGTAGTGGGAGTGAAGTTTACTATCCTGGTACTTATACCGAGGATGGGAAGCTTCTGCCTGATCCGGATTACGCGGCGCATATAGACTACCGGTGGGGTCGTGAAGGTCTAAAGAAAACCATTTGGAATCTCATGAACACGTCCGAAGGTGGAGAAAAATCTCCCAGTCCCATTGAGGAAAATTCGAAAGCAAGCAACGCACATTGCATATCTTACAAAATAAAGGATCTTAGCAAGGTACATGAAAATTATGAAATTCACTTGTGACTTTGCATATTAGCAGTAGGCAAGAAACTTGGTTTTATTTGTTGAATTGCTGAATTGAAATGAAATGATGTGTTTTTCAGGCAAAGAAAGTTGATGACTTGAGACAGAAGCTTCGGATGCGCGGTCTTCGTTGTCATCCTATGTATTGCAGGGGGAAATTTTGTATGCAGGTTATTCCACTTCTTGCATCTAGAGCACAGGCACTCAGGTAACAACGTTATTCATGTTAAACCGTAAAGAGTGAGTTCTTTTACCTTTTTATTTATAGGAAAGCACAATAATTGGATATTGAATCCGGATATGAGCTACGTGACTCAGACATAGAGTGAGTTCTATAAGAACTCATCATGAGAAAATAGAAACTTGGCTAATACGGTGTTTGTGCCAGATATATTTCTCAGCTTGCTATGATTTATCATAATTTCAAACATTTCATAATATTCATTACTTGAACATTTGCCAATTATACTTTTCTTAGGTACCTATTTGTTCGTTGGGGACTAAATGTTGCAAACATGTACGTCATGGTTGGAGAAACTGGTGACACAGATTATGAAGAATTGATTTCTGGAACTCACAAAACCCTAATTTTGAAGGGTTTGGTTTCTAAGGGCTCAGAGGAAATTCTTAGAGGCCCAGGAAGCTACCATAGAGATGATGTTGTGCCTAATGAGAGTCCTCTTGTTGCTTGCATTAGTGATGTTACTGACGAAAAGATTGCTACTACTTTGAAGGAATTGTCTAGATCTGGAAACATGTGAGGTGATGAACTATTGCTAGGTGCAAATTTTATTTTTCATATTTTAATTTTATTATTATTTTCCTAAAAAAATGGTTTACTGATTAAGTTGTGTTTGCAGAATACAATGGAAGTTGGATGTAATTGTTACTATTATGAAGGATAAATTAAATCTGGCAAAAGTTATATATGGCTTACTTTGTTAAAAAAATGTTTTTTGAGGTTTCAATCTATCCATTTTTTTTTACAATGAAAGTAATTGAGGATTGAATTTAGGATTTCATGTAAATTATCCGAATTCACTGTTAGGTTGAATCTTTTAGTCCATTTTATAAGAAATATGAAATTTATTTCAAAAAGACTAATAAAACATAATATATGATTTTTTTTATAATTATTAATGTGAGAAAGTTACTAAAATATTCATAACGTAGACATATTTGCTCTTTCAACGTGTTTTTTATAATGTTAATTTCTTTGTTTCAACATGAATAATTTTTTCACAACTAAAATTAATAAAATCTTATTTAGTATTAATAATATGAGCATGAGTTTCTCGTGAGTTCCCTGCTAATTCTATGGGAACTAGTTGAGTTCGAATTTTTATCTCTACGTTTTTTTCCAAACTCCACTCAATCCCACTCTTAAATCTTAGCGGAAGCAATGATGAAGAGGACAAAACCGACCCAACTTGTCCTCTTGTCGTCATCCCTAAATCTAATTACAATTTAAATAAAAAAATTGTCTTTAAATCAGTACAGCTGGTACAACAGAGATTTATAAGACCTTGGTTTTTTTTTGTTTTGTTTCAAATTTCAATTAATGATTAAAAGCAAAGAGATTTTGGTAGGTAAAGTGTCATAAAAGAAACTCTTATGCAATATATAAAAAAAATAAAAAATAAAAACTCTTGTGCACATAGGAAGCTTGTGAACCTTTGAGAAGGAGTAAATTAAAGTAAGAAAAGTAATTTTTTTAATGATGACTGTTGTAAGATCTTAGTTTTTTCTTTTTGTTAAAATTGGAGGTCTTAGCTGAACCTGAACACTAACCAATTGTTTGGTATAGCATGAAATGGAAAGAAAGAAAACCATCGCAAAGAAAAAACAGTTTTGAAGATGTTTACTCATTGAAGAGAAACAAGGGAAAAAATAAATAAAAAAATTAAGTGACAAAAGTGTTATTGATCAAAATATTTTCCCAGCAAGATGGCAATAAAAACGGGTGAGAAAATAATAAATATATTAAGCGACAAAAGTGTTATTGATCAAATTAACTTCTTCAATATTTTAAGAACTAAAATATTATTTATGACATAATTATATTTTCCTTTTTAACACTTTCTCTTTTTTTTTCTTAAGTACAACCCTAGACCCTAAACTTTTTTTTTCTGTTTTTAATTATTTTCTCCTCTCCTCTAAAAAAAATGCATTAATTTTTGCAACTCAATAACTATTTTTTTTGTTGTTTTATGAGTACTATCTTACCCTATTATTAGAGGAGAAGATTAATGTAGATATAATCTAATTTATTCTCTATTTTTTTTTTTTTGTATGCACTAAGAATATTATCTTGCAATCGAATACTAATTCATTTGAAGTTAAAAGATCACCAAAATGACTACCGTCTCTTCCAAACAAATACTTTCAATTACTACATCTACCTTGTTGGTTGCCCGACAACCTATCCGATTTCATGCAAGGATTTGGAAACTTTTAGTTATTTATAGTTGACTTAAATATTGCATTAATTGCATTTATTGACTCAAAGGTTTACATTGGAGTTCAGCTTCGGTTGATGTATTCATGAATGAGTAATAATTTTTTGCCAACAAAGTTTTGGCCAAATTGTGGCAAACCCAATATAATAACATTATATATCTTTTTTGTTTTTTTTTTTTTAATTAAAAAATAAAATATTATTATTTTAACAAAGTAGGCCAATTTTAGTTGGTCAAAATTCTTTACCCTTCATGAAATGATTTTTAAGATAATTTTAAGCTGTGAAAAGCAATTTTAAAGCTGTTTGAAACCATGTTCAAATTTTAGCTGATGGAAAAAAAGCTTTTTCTTTTATTAACGGAATAATCAAAAGATTTTTTTAAGTGAAAAATACAATTATCCAACATAAAAAAAATCTAATCGAAACACTCCTTTAACCTCGTTTAAAATTTAATTTTTGAAAGTATTAAAAAATCCCTTCTAAAATTTATAGTCACTTACGTTAAAGAAAATACTGCAACTAATAGGAGTGTTGACAAAGGCGCAATACAATTTTAGTGGAAGAATATGAGTTTTGAGTCTTGTAAAAGTCATTAATTGGGAGCATAAATTTATTTGTACTTAAATGATTATTCTTTTATATCTATCCTGTTAATAATGTAGAAATATGCGGAAAAAAAATTGCAAAAAAGAATCTACCCGAAATAAGTCCTAACTTTTTTTGGTTGATAGAAAAATAATATAACTTAATCAAATCTCATATCTACACACGCATATTCACATCCGCTCAGATACATGACTGGAACACACAAACCCTAACTTTGAGAAAGAAAACTAATTTCTCCTACCTAATAAAAATTAAAAAGTGTTATAAAAAAATAAAAATTAAAAAGTAAAAACCCTAACTTCTGTTTATTGGTCAAACAAAATCCTAACTTCGGAAGGCTTCGGAAACCAACATAGGCCGAAACCGGTTACGACCCGGCCCAACTAAAACAATCCTTATAAGCCAAACATTGGCCTAAACCCTAATTCCCTCGCGTTCTTACTCATCACTGCTGGGCAGAGATCTAGCTTTGGCACAACAATGGTGCGTGTCTCTCATCTCTTTCGCTCTTCTGTTCTTCATGATTTTGCTTCTGCAAAGCTTGAATTAGTTTATTTGCTTTAGAGAAACAAGCTATATTCGTGATCTGTTTTGCTGTGCTTCTCTGTTCTAAACTTAGAATGCTGTTCATGCGTGATAAGGGTTTTGGTAATTTGTTAGGAAGGAAAACTTTCGTTTTTTTGTTTCATTCTGTGACTTCTATGATTTCCATATCTTATTACGTCATCTATGTTTTGTGCATGGCCGTTTTTGTTCTGAGTTTTTATGTGTTTGGGAGCTTTAGATTAGTGAGATTTAATGTAACTCTACACTGTATGAGGATATTTATACGCATTTTGAACGAAATGAGTGAACAATCTTTTTCGGTTTTGCATATTAAAGGCATATGTTAAGGCCCAGAAATCAAAGGCTTACTTCAAGAGGTATCAAGTGAAGTTCAAGAGAAGAAGAGGTATTTTATTAGTTTATCTCTTTCCTTTGTCTTTTTTATATGTTGCCGACTTTGTTTATATTGATGGCTTAATTTATTGAATAATCTGCAGAAGGAAAGACCGATTACCGAGCTAGGATTCGGTTGATCAACCAGGATAAAAATAAGTACAACACTCCCAAGTATCGATTTGTGGTCCGATTTGTATCCTGGCACTATGTTACTTTTCTTTAGTGAAGAGACATTTTTATTTATACTTGTTTTGTCATTTTGATTTATTGTTTGTCAGTGATTAAATATGATTGAAGTTTTTTAATCCGTTTATGTTTTTTTCCATGAGATTAAACCTTAACCTGATTATTAGACAAATAAGGACATCATTGCGCAAATAACATCTGCTAGCATTGCTGGTGATATTGTTCTTGCGGCAGCATATGCCCATGAGCTGCCACGCTATGGTCTTGAAGTAGGCCTCACAAACTATGCTGCAGGTAATTTGTTTATGAGAAACTCATTTTCTCTACCATTATTCTCTCAACCAAGGTTTTTGCATTCTGTATTTTCACCATTTCTGTTGTTTGAATTTCATAAAATATGAGCAGCTTATTGCACTGGACTCCTTTTGGCGCGTCGAGTCCTTAAAATGCTTGAAATGGATGACGAGTATGAGGGGAATGTTGAGGTAACTGTTAACTTGCTGTGTACTCTTTTTCAAGCTACAATGCATTGATTCTTATTCTTTATATAAGTGAATTGGTTCCATGTTGTATTTATTAGGCTTCTGGAGAGGATTTCTCTGTAGAACCAGCTGATACAAGAAGGCCATTCCGTGCTCTCCTTGATGTTGGCCTTATTAGGACAACAACTGGAAACCGTGTCTTTGGTGCCCTTAAGGTACACATTATATTACAATGATAATTAGTTTTTGTTTAAACATGGGTCTAATTGAAAATATTGATGGTTTTCAGGGAGCTCTTGATGGGGGTTTGGATATTCCCCACAGTGACAAAAGGTTTGCTGGTTTTGATAAGGATAAAAAGGAGCTTGACCCTGAGGTTCACCGCAAATATATCTATGGTGGACATGTTGCGGCCTACATGAAGGCATGAACAGAAACCTTTTTTAGTACCTCTGCTGGAATATTTATAATACTATGAGTTTTCACATTTTGCGACAATATATTTTGTATTTTCTGCAGACATTGATGGAAGATGAACCTGAGAAATATCAGTCACACTTCAGTGAATATATCAAGAAAGGATTGGAGGCTGATGGTCTTGAGGAACTGTACAAGAAGGTCCATGCTGCCATTCGTGCAGATCCCACCATCAAGAAATCTGAAAAGCAGCCACCAAAAGAACACAAGAGGTAAGTATTATTTTGTTATATATATTTTTTAATGGAACTAAATTCCGGAAGTATTGTATTGTGTTATCTATGTGGTTATTTAATCATCTAGTACCTTGTAAAGGATATCTGACTATTTATCTGCCAAAATATTTTTGACATTTGGAAGAAATTGGGTTGGTCATTTAGCCTTTGTATTTACTCTGCTGATGGTATCTTCTGCTGCAGGTACAACCTAAAGAAACTAACTTACGAGGAGAGAAAGGCCAAGTTGATTGCACGCTTGCAGGCACTCAATTCAGCTGCTGATGAAGATGACGATGAGTGAAAGTTCATTCTGGATGCAGTATTGTTACTGCGCACAAGTAGAAACTCTCTTTTAAGTTGCATTTACAGAATTATTTTTCGTGAAAATTTATTTGCTTGTACTTTTTTCTATTTTCTTGGGCATAAATTTTGGTTACTTTGGAGTTAGCCTTTTTGTCTTTAGCCTGGATTGATGTTTAACCTTTATTTTTAAGAATCGCACAATGTTAGTTCATTACCATAAAATCAACCTGTGCTAAAGTGTTCTCCCAAGTTGTGAAATGTCTGGTAAGAGGTAACGAGCATTTAATTTGTTGGGCTTTTCAACATGGGGGTGGAAAGAGTTGAAAAAAGAACTAATTCATGAATTATATTTAAGATAACGTAAGCGTATGCCAAGTATCAATGGATAGTGAGGTTTATGTTTGGATTGAAGTTCGTTTGCATCTGAATGCAAGACTACTTTCTTTGTGTTGGATTTCTAATTTCCAGTATTGGTTGTATTTTGACTTGTCTAATTAAATTGGTTTCATATTTTCTGTTCTTGTAGGATTCCTCATATTCATGATAGCAATTTTATTAATCCGCCTAATCCCTAGTATTTTCCATAGACTTAGCATGATAAACTCAGCTGGAAATTGATAAGGTTTATAACAATTGATTAAGGTCATTTGGGTCAAAGGAACTCGTTATTGAGAACTAGAAGTTTCTTCTTAATGAAAATAAGAAGAGAATAAATGGTTACAAATATTGCAAAATATTGTATTTGTTGTATTATTGATTTCCTAGATGATGGCGCAATGTATGAACACTAATAAAACCAACTGCGATTGATTTGTGCTCCTCCTCGAGTTACATGTCTCCGGAAGAGATTTAATGATGTAAACTTTTTAGAAAGATTACGACTTTTTAAAGTTTTCAGCCGTATATGAATCTATTTTAAAAGGAACTCATTTATTAAAGTTTTTTTTTAGCTTAGGGAGGGGAGAATAGGTGGAAGTCGACAAAAAATCAAAGTAAAAAAAACCATATGTATAACGCATACTTTGATCCCCATTTGAACCAAAAATTCAAAATAGGTTATAAGATATATAATCTGATGTCATAGTATGTTAGTACTTGCTAATGTTGAAAATAAAGTTATACATTTAAGTATAATATTTTTTTAGCATTAAATTTTGTTAATATTGGTTCCAATGTAAAAATAATTCATGAATGAAATGGTATATCTCATGAGAAATATTCAGATGTCAATATGCATATGTAAAAAGTGATGGACAAGTGAAAGGGAAATATAAGTCCATCTTATGGTCAACCAAGTAATGATGACTTGTAGTCCAAGTTTTGTGAACTTGAAGTTCAAACTAGTTACTTCATATAATACAATTATTTTAACGCGCTCATTAGAAAATTAAGTCATGCATTTCATTTTTATAGTATGTTTCATATATGTTTTCATTGTGGTTACTTATTATTGTAATTTTTCATATTGCATACTCAATGCATATATTCAAGGTGTTACCTTAAAGGTAATTGATTCAAACATGTGTTTTATTTGAAATCTTTAAGAAAATGTATATTTGTTCGATAAGGACTACATGTGCCTTGTTAAGCATATGGTGGCACACGAGATAATAGAAAAGTTCTTCAGAATTTGAGTATGAACTTCTTTGACTTATTATCTGAAGTTTACATGGTCAAATGCTAAGGAATAAATGTAAAATGAATTGATTTTATTCTTGATTGCAATAATGGTAGCTCAAACTAGAGTTTGAGTTTAAAGTGTAATAAAATAATTACATGTTATATTGATAAGGCTTCAATGGTCATGATACAACATCTGACATTCTATAACATACTCTTACATCCTATGTACTTCAAAGGATTATTTTTCCAGCAATTTTATTAACAAAGGTTTTGGAGGAGCCATTGTTCTCTTTCTTTCTTTTTTTTTTTGTCTAGGTTTTTCTCCCATAGGGTTTTACTATGGAAGATTTTTTGAAATCTTGTATAATTCAGGGGGAGTATGAATTATTGTGATGACTAGGTTTTTTCTATTGAAGTTTTTCCTAGTGAAGTGTCTATGAGTTATAAGTGTTTATGCCAGCAACGATCGAGCTTCTAAGGCTCAAGAGACGAAGACAACAATTTCACCATGTTCGGGTCTTGTATTATTTGTAAAAGCACATAAAGATCTTATTGCAAATGAAATTATTATTTAGCTCAAGAAATTTTGAAGAATATTATTTTGACGGGGAATTAATATGTGCTGCACTCTTTCTCCTTTAGCTATGGTTTTGTCCCATTGGGTTTTCCTAGCAAGGTTTCTAATGAGGCAGCATCTCGTGTGTATCAAAAGATTGTGTATTCTTTTTCATACACTAGGTTTTGTCCCATCGAATTTTTCTTGATAAGGTTTTAATGAGACACATCTCCAAAGACGATACAGACATTCAAGGGGAGTGTTATAAATATTTATCTAGTATTGTAGTTATATAGTTGGTTAGCTTTGTCTTTATATTTGGTGAGCTAACTATGCTTATAAATAGAGTACTGACCTATTGTATTCGACAGAATTACATTCTCTCCTTTCTCTTTCATATTTCTCCTACATAATTATTTTCAAAACACACTAGACTTATTTAAGAAAAAATATCCTTTACAACCTAATTATTGTTATTATTATTATTTTTATATTTTACAGTAATTTTTGTTTTATTAATTTTTTTTTCAAAGATGTTGATACAGCTTAACTTTACCTCATGCATTTTTTTTTTGTAAGGTACTTCGCCTCTTGAATTATTGCATCATCTGCAAAATACTATACTATATATAGTTTATATTTTTATTTTATTGTAATTAATAATCGAATTTATCTCATCATCATAATTTTTTTCTTAAAAAAAATATATCTCATACCACACTAGTAGAACTGTCGAAAAGGACTACTCGACTTTATACGGACAGACCCATTCAGTCAGTGGGGTTTGTTTTTTTTCTAGTCTGACCTAAAAAAGCCTACACTTATTTGAACCTTTATTTTAGATACTCAGTCTGGTCCTATAGGGTAACGAGCCTTTTTGAGCCTTTATTTCAAAATTTTGCCTAACATTCCATTATAAAAATATTTTATTGTTATTATTTTTTGTCTTTAAAAAAAATCTCTTTGAATAAAAAATAACATTATTTTTTCTATTATTATACCTATTGTTTAAATATACTTTTATTTTATATCGATGAATTTATTGGAAAAATTGTTTTAAATTTTCCTATTGACAAGAAAAAAACCCTTTTACTTTAACTTCTTTGTTTATCGGTTTTTATTTATTTTTGTTTATTTTGTTGTTATTAGTCTTGTATGAGTTTGAGTTGTAGATTAGTAAATATTTTTAAGTTAGTGCACACTTAATTACTTGCATTTTTTTAAAAGTTATTTGGATGGGTAGCCCGAATTCTATGGGTTTTAGGAGCTAGAGTTTGTTTTATTTTTTACGGATTTTTGCAAGATAGGATAAAAAAACCTAATTCTATTCGAAATTGAATTTTAAGTATCAAAACCCACCTATTTTATCGATATATTTAGACTAACCTTTACAGAATATGAGGTGATCTATTTTGCCGGCTCTACACACTAGTTATTATTTTAAGAAAACTTAGTACCAACAAAGGGCAGATCTTCTTTCTTTTGTTTTTTACATGCTTTTCCTAAGCCAACGTTTGAATCTATAATCTATAGAAAATTGGTGGAAAGAAAATGAATGAAAAGAAAATATGAAAGGAGAAAAAATAAAAGGAAAATCTTTTAAATTTTTCTAACTTTTATAGTGAATTTTTCTTTTTATTTTCTTTATATTTTCTCTTAAATTAAATAAGAGAAAATATATCGTTATTCGGATTTTTCTTTAATCTTATTTTCCTTCCATATGCATTAGTCTCTTTCGAAATACATGATTGCTGATTGATAGCAACCCCAAACTTCACAGAACTAGCTTGCTTGCTGTGTAAGAATTAGAGACAATTCGTCAATTATAACTGTTCCAATTCCAAACACTTACTTTCCACAAAATCAAACAACAAAATTTAATAAAAATGAGAAATAAATGATGTGTGAGCCTTCATCCTTGGTTTGTTCTTTGTTTATCCGCAAAAGAAAAAGCACTAAGCAAAAAAGTATCAGCAGCACACAACTCTGTTCCCTTCTTTTTCTTTTTCTATATTGTTTTTTCCCTCCTTTTTCCCTTGCTATCAGAGCAATTCCAATTCCAAAACCTCTCTCTCAATCAAAGTATCAATCTTTTTGGTTCCCTCTTCAACCCCATTACAAAAAGATGCAAACTTTACCTTCCCCAACTCTTCACTCAAACCCCAAGACCCCTGGTTCTTTCTGGACGAAGAAGAAAATTGAAGAAAATAGTAGTAGTAGCAGTAACCTTAACCTTGAATTGATTGTGGTGGTGGTGGTGAAATGGCTAGTAGCTCAAAGGGCCCCTTTGAGACAAGGCAGCCCTCGAAGAGGATGCTAAGGGCACCAACTAGGAACGTTGATTTGGGAAATGAAGAAGGTGTTGTGGACAGTGAGATTGTGCCTTCTTCACTTGCTGTCCTTGTTCCAATTCTCAGAGCTGCCCTTGAGATTGAAGAAGAGAATCCCAGAGTTGCATATCTTTGTGAGTATTCTAAAATGAGTTTTGATCATTTTTTTTTGCTTGATCATTGCCAAATAGTGTTCAGTATTGTGTTGCAACTAGTTACTTGATATGAGTATGGTGAGTAATTGAGTATGGAAGTAAATGTATTGAAGGTTATATACTGTATGTACTTCCTTTGGCTGATTTGTGCAATTTGTCTTTTTTCTTTTTCATATTTTGTAAATGAAGGAATAATTTTTATTATGAAAGAGAAGAGTGCAAAAGTTATGGAAGGGGGTATCCTAAGTAAGAGTTAAGAAAATCCAAAACAATCAACCAGTGAGATAGCACTTGAAATCTGATATTTGCATCACATGTTATGACATGATTATTTGTTTTCTTTTGTAGAGGAGAATAGAAAAAGGAAAAGAAAGAGATTAGAAAAAGTGGTGGATGAGATATCCTGCTTAATAAAGAAGAGGTTATTTTCTTTTTTTAGTTCTTCCAAACCCCCTCAAGTTGATAATAAGAAACTGATCTGAATTGAGAGGACACATCCAGCATTCACTTCGCATGTTAAATAATCATAAAGATTTGGCAATAGGGAAACGTGAAAACAAATGCACAACTGCTAAAATCTGAATCAGCTCGAAACGAGACAGCTTTTGATGTTCCATATTGGAATTTTGAAGGGAGACATGTGATGAAGAGAAACACTTATTACCATCTAAACAGAAAGAGAAAAACCACTCTTCCAAATATCCAAGTGGATGGAACAAATGTGATCCTAGAAAAAAACAGCTGAAATATTACCAGTTTACCACTACTTAAATTTTAAGAAATATAAAAATTCCCTCTACTCTACATTCTTTCCTCAATTCTTTATATCATAATGGTTATGAAAAAGTGGTGAAGAGTCCTCATGTTTATAACATGAAAGGGTGAGTCCTCACTTTAATGTGCAGGGACTGACCCCAAAAGATTAGAGTACTAATCAGTGATGTGATGCGATAAAGTATCTTACAAAAGATCGGGAAAAGGATCTTCCCAAGTTATAGGGAAAAGGAAATGAAGAAACAATAAAAATGGCCAAATAGTCATTTAATGAAAAGAGTTAATTTATTGTTTTGGAAGTGTTAGTTTGAGCAATAGTAGTCAACTGAGCGGTGGTGTATCAAAGATCCTATGCAGGCTATCGTGTTGTCAAATGTCCATCAGTAACTTATTACTTACTCATGGCATATGAGTGTTGGTGAATGGCAGTAATTCAAACTTCAGCGAGATTGGGGGGGCATATGAGCAGTGACCGACAAACTATATTCTAAGCCGTACTATCGGGTGGGATTCTGGGGCCAAATACCTGAGCCACTACAGCAATTTTTGTTGATACCCTAGCCTCTCATAATTCTTTCGTCTGTCAGCTAAAAACTAGTGCGTTATCCACACTTGAAGCCCACGGGGCTCTTACGTGAGGAGTCGTCTTAGAGCTGTAATTCGAAAAGTCACTAATGTATCTTCACCTGATAGCTTAAATTATTGGTGTAGTTGGTTCATAACAAAGATGATGGGCTTTTTTAACTACTGAATTACTGATTCTACCCCAATGGTGGGTTTCTCTTCATTCCCCGGAGAATTGTCATTCGGTTCCTCTTAGACAGACTTCAATCCTTTTCTATAGAGTTGGGTGAAGAAACTGAATTTGCATGAGTTCCTTCTTCTATAGGGAGGAGGGAGATGAACCCCCAATTACTTACTAAAAATCCTGTTTGTATTATTTTTAAAATTTTTTAGAGCTGTTTCTGTGAACCTAAATTTATTCTGTTCAACATAATCCAAACAGAAACCAGAAGTAAAAAGGATGTAATGAAATATATATTACTCTGCCACATTTTAAATGCAGAATTGTTACATTTAAAATATCAAGCCCTTATATCTAAATATCAACTTGAAGCCACATTTTAAATGCAGAATTGTTACTCTGCCAGCAAGTGCAAGTTCAGAGCCAACATCTAAAAAAGAGAAATGAAAAAAAAAATAAAAATGAAAAGAAATACAATGGAAATATTCCTCCAGCAATCAGCATGTCATAGGTGTTTTTGATTTATATTTGCTGAAGAGTATATGATACTAATGAGTTTTCTTTGTTTGTTAAATTAGGTCGCTTCCATGCATTTGAGAAGGCTCATAATATGGATCCAACATCAAGTGGGCGTGGTGTTCGTCAGTTCAAGACTTACCTGTTGCACAAACTCGAAAAGGTACACTAGCTAATTTTGTTTTCTTGCAATTCCTTCAATTCTTGAAGGTGGTGTTTTGTTACTTCTAATTGCTATCTAGGAGCCGGTAATAGTGGTTTCCCTGTGGATTCATATCTTAAATATTAATCTCAGCCTGATGTAATTCTCTCTCTCTTTCTATTTTAACAAATAAAAACGCCAGTTATTTCTGAATTGCGACTGAAAAAAGTACCCTATTAGTTAATCTAACATTTTGAAAAACTTCCTGGTTGCAGGAAGGGGAGCTTACAGATAAGCTGGTTGAAAAGAGTGATGCCAAGGAGCTGCAGAGCTACTACAAATCATTCTATGAGAAGAAAATCCGAGATGGAGAATTTACCCAAAAACCGTGAGAAGATCTCAAACTTGTGCTTAAGAGTTGTGTAAATTATGTATTTAAGATGTCTTATTCTTTTAATGTTGCTCTTGAAGGGAGGAGATGGCTAAAAATGTTCAGATTGCCACTGTGTTGTACGAAGTGCTGAAGACTATGGTACCTCCACAAAGTATTGAGGAGAAGGTTTGTTTTTGCTCGATTAATTTACCTGGCTAAAATTTTCTGAGTTCTTGTAAAAGACAATAGGGACATGAACTGAGGATGTTTTATTTTCAGACAAAAAGATATGCTGAGGATGTTGAGAATAAAAGGGGACAGTATGAACACTATAACATCCTTCCATTGTATGCTGTTGGTGTTAAACCAGCAATCATGGAACTTCCTGAGGTTTGTATGTTTGGGATATGTGCATCCTTAGTTTTACTTCTGCTAATGATATATTGCATTATAAATTCTAACTTTTATTTTTTTCTTTCTGTTTTTGTTGAAATTATAGATCAAAGCAGCAATAGCTGCTTTGTCTAAGGTTGATAATCTTCCAATGCCAATAATTCGTTCAAGACCTACTGCCTCTAATGATGATTCTACAATGCCTATGGAGAGGCTTAAAAAAGTGAATGATATACTTGATTGGATTTCCTCTGTTTTCGGGTTTCAGGTAATGGATATATTTTTATCCTCTGTTTTCTGATTTCACTAAGATTGGAAGTTGTCCTGCTTATCATTAACCCATAGGAGTTGATTTCTAGGTTTTAGAATTAGATGGTGGTGGAGGAAGTGGTATAGAATGGACGCTTGATTGGGGGTGATAAACTGATAATTGAGTTCATAGGATTGGGAATATGATAACTGGAATTAGTTTTATTATTTTTTGATAGAAGGAATCAATTTTTTTATTATATTTTTCACGATGTACTAAAATTTCTAACAAATGGGATACTGAAAATAAAGAAAACGACACTTAAATTACTAACTCTCATAACATCAGTGGGATCTACTATCTAGATATCAGCAGTATGGCATGCAGAAAGTAATGTTGAGACCATAAAGAGTTTTATTACAGTATTGCTTGATTTTATCTTTATCTTAGTACACAAAAACATTCATCTTCCTGTATGCTGGTTTGAATTTGAATCTCTCTTTTGTATCGGTGTTTTACTTGTTTATAATTTTTATTGTTGTCTGCAAATGAAGAATACATCTATCTAATTTTTCCATGCATATTTCTGGTGCATGATCTTATTTAATGTTTTTTTTCTATCTATTTTGGGATATGAAGAAAGGAAATGTGGCAAATCAAAGAGAGCACCTTATATTATTACTTGCCAACTTGAATGTAAGAAATAAACCTGAATCTTATGAGGTAAACTTTTAATTTCTGGAAAAGCTTGTTTTTCTAGTTTTTATTCTTAATTTCATATTTAATGCACAAGTTACATCTAAATTTCAATGTTGTGATTACGTTTCTACGTGTGATATTGAAAACTTATTAGAAGCTTGTTGCAGCTTCATGAAGAAACTGTGGAAAAGTTGATGGCTACAATTTTCAAGAATTACGAGTCATGGTGTCATTATGTGCGTTGTAAATCCAATCTTAGGTAATTGCATTTCTTTTTGTGAAATAATAGAAGTTGAGGATGCGTATAATGTTTGTATAATAACAAGAGCTCTGTGATTCATTTTGGTTTATGCACTGTTTTCGTATTACTTTTTAGGTTTCCAGAAGAGTACGACAGACAACAGTTAGAGCTGATTTACATTGCACTTTATCTTCTAATATGGGGAGAAGCTTCAAATATTCGTTTTATGCCTGAATGCCTTTGTTATATTTTCCATCATGTAAGTTTTCTTTGAACTGTCATTCAAACTTTATTAAATGACATAGTATTCATTCTTCTACTGTGCAAGTTAATGTATCATCTTAAGTCTATGCACTAATAATTTTAATAAAAATATGCTTCATTATGTGACACAAAATGTTTTTTTGTCATACTGCATTTAAACTATCATATCATAATGCTGTCATTCTCATCACCATCTGTGACATGTAATTATTGCTACCATCTTTAATTATTTTTTAGTCAATATATTTAGGGAACGTTTGGGTAAATAGCTTAGTGAAACACTTTTTCAGTGAGTACTTATCACATGGGAGCTTATTCACAAGTGTGACCACGAAGCTTTTCATGACAGTAGTCAGTAGGAGCTCAGAGCTCTATTGCCTGAGCCTGGACGTGACTCAATAGCCCCAAACATTTCAATTTCAACTTCAAGTTTTAGAGTCTATTTGTTTGTGCTTATTTCATAAAATAATCACTTTACTGAAAAAGAAATTGATTTTAGAAAACTTTAGGATGTTTGTCTTAAGCCTTTAAAAATAATAAAGCGAGAAATATTCAGATTTTGGCTTGTCTGGAAAAGCTACTTAGAACTACTTCCTTTGAATAATGAATCGCTATAAAAGGGAGCTAATGTTAAAAAAGTGCTTGCCATTATTGTTACCAAATAGCTTCTGAGTTTCAGGATAATCATAAGAAAGTTAATCACTTCTGTATACAACTTAAAGAATCACTTAGTCAGAATGTTGAAAAAAAAGGCAAAAGAATAGAATAGAATAGAAATAGTAAGATGAGAAGCATGGCATTGATATTGTGTTAATAACTCTTTCTCTTTTTATACCCCAAAGATGTGCCACGAAGTCTATGGGATTTTAGATCACAATGCATATCGTGTGACTGGCGGCACCAACCAAATAGAAGCATGTGATGATGAGTTTTTTCTGAGGGAAATTATAACTCCTATATATGAAGTTCTAATGAAGGTAACTATGATACAGCAATGATTGGACTACTTTTGCTGCATGTTTTCAAATATGTCTGCTTGAAACTCGTTTCTGTATTTGGTGAAAAAGGAAGCAAAGAGAAACAACAAAGGCAAGGCGAGTCATTCCAATTGGAGAAATTATGATGACCTTAATGAATACTTCTGGTAGATGTTTCATGAAACTTCTTCTTTTTAGAATGTTGAAAACTCAAAACAGAGCTAAAACTTTTTTGGATACATACATTGGGATAACAAGAAGCTCAAATATGTTCTTTTCCAGGTCTGACAAATGTTTTGATGATCTAAAGTGGCCAATGAATCGCAACGCAGACTTTTTTAGGCCTTCAGATGAGACACAAACCACACGTCGGGTATATATCTATTTTTTCTCTCTTTTTTTTCCCTGTACATTCTGACTGTAAGTGTTATTTTGCAACTGTGAAATGTTTCTCAGTGTAGTTAAAAATAAATGAATGTTTGGTTTGTTTTTATGTGAGCAAGCATATCATCTACTTTTTTTTTCTGTGTTTGAATAATTTCTCATCACGAATCAAATGCTGTATTTTTATACCTTTGTGCCAATGCGGTGATATATTTTTTGTGCCAATGCTGTATCAAAGGCAGTGAAATTTTTTCTTTATCAAAGAATGATTTATTTACTAATCCTAGTTTGTCCATAAGATATACTATATGTATATATGTATATATAATGAAACTGTAGTTCTGTTGCTCAGGCTGAAATGTCCGTAATGTAAAGCTGTTAAATTTTGTATTTTCTTTTTTTTTTTGGTTTGTGTTCTTGTACTTCTTTTCCTTACCCTTAGAGGTCTGATAGGCATATTTATGCAGCCTATGTGTTTTCCATTTTTTCATGTATAAAATTGTTGAATTGGTCATAAGCTGCACTAAATTCAAATGCTTACATGGTCAGATGCACCTGAATTACTTTGTTAGAGACTTTTATTGACATACAATACCAATGGCAGGGCCGTAGGCAAGCCAGCGCTACATCTGGGAAGAAGAAGCCAAAAACAAATTTTGTTGAAGTTCGTACATTTTTGCATCTGTACAGGAGTTTTGATCGCATGTGGATACTCTTCATATTGGCTTTACAGGTAATCTTAGTTTCTTGTTCATGTGGTACGTTCATTATGTTGGCTTTACTTGAACAATAATAATTTTTCCACACCTCCTTTCTCTTACATTACTCCTACATCTTTTCCCCTCTCTCTATTCTTCAATCACATCACTTATCATATAACCCGCTTTCTCTTTCTTCTCTTCTTTTTTCTTTCTATCTCTTTCATTCTACACCTTCACTAGTGTAGAAATATCATCACTCTTATCTGAATGTCTAGTCATATTATATTGTTAAGTCTTGGAAATTTACCGTACAAATTTTATATCATGTATGAAACTCTTTGTTTCAGGCAATGATTATTATTGCATGGAGTTCCTTGGGACCTGTTGAAGTGCTTTTTAATGGAGATGTCTTCAGAGATGTTACAACTATATTTATTACATATGCCATTCTCAATTTTCTCCAAGGTACTTGGTTTCCCCATGTCAGAACTTTTTGCTGTATCTACGTTAGTCAAATGTAGATTTATTTAAAAGCGAGAGATGAACATGGGAGCATAAAGTATCCAATATCTCTCTTGACGGAAAAAATTGACTGATATTAACAGATTATTTCCTAGACCTTCCTAATGGAGTCTTGGAAAACCTGGTTCTAAGAGGACTTGTGGATCAAATAGACAAATACTGAAATATGTGTTTCTACATAAAAATATTTTGCTTTTGAGTTTATTATATAATAATAATCAGAATTCAATGACAGGAAGTGCTTGAGAGAAAGAGGAAACTAGAAAGATTCTCATTAGCAAATTTGGTTGATTGAATTGCTTTGATACTCTTAAATTTGTGTTTGGACCTAACTCAATCTCACAAGTTAGCTTGTAGGATGAGGATTGTCTCGCGCATGCCTTTATATACTTTATGATAGCCATATTCCTAGCCGATGTGGGACTTAACATCCTAACACGCTCTTCTCATGCACAAGACTAGACATTCGGTGCGTGAAGTTTGCAAAACTAGACATCTACGGTTGGTCTACCTTGAGATTAACCTGACTCTAATACCATCTTAAATTTGGGCTTGGACCTAACTCAATCCAAAAACTAGCTTGTAGGATGAAGATTGTCATGCCTTTACATACTCTATGATAGTCATATACCTAGTCGATGTTGGACTTAACATCTTAACAGATACTTATACGGAACCAAGGCCCAATTACATAAGATGAGTTTAGGTTATATTAGGATGGGGAATAATGAAAGACCACGAATAATTCTAATTTTTAAAGCAGATAATTCTTTGGGTTAGCTCTGGTAGGTATCTTGTACTCTGGGAGGGAGCTTCTTCCCTAATTCTTGTATCATTATTGTTTACTTTTCTGCGGGCAATAATATCTTTGTTGGCTCTTTTTTTCTCATTCTTTCTCAATTATTGTTTCTCAAATCCAAGTCTCTATCAGATACAAGCCAAGCACTGATAGGTGTGGTGATTTCACTGATACTGACATTTACAGTTGGTAACAGTCAGTTCACTCTAACAGATATAACAAACTGAGTAACTAAATAACTAATTAATACAGCCCCTCAACTGGCTACACGAGAGAGCTACTATACGCTCTAACAGCCTGCAACTTAGATTGGATATATGACCTGGAAAATTTGGAAGTTCTGGGGTGCCTATTATGGTTTATTTGTACAGATTATCAAATATCAAATATCTATAGGAAGAAGGGTTAATAATTTCTTGCAGCCCAATGAACCTAGACACACTAAATCTGCATACTTGTCCATGCTAACTTTAACACCTCTGCCCGCTTCCTATCAACCTTATGTCTTTTATAAACCCCGACTGACTTTCCTATTCTTCTTTACATTCAAATCCAAACCCATCAAATGGGAAGATTTGCCAAAGAGCTACATCTCCTTTCTATTTGAGGTTATTCATTCCAGTTCATTGGTAAATATAACACAATATTTATTAAAAAAATGGAAGTATATGTATTCTTAATAGAGTATCAACTGTGATTACTTTTGTCAGTTATTAATTTTGTTCACATATCTTCTATTTGCAGTTACTATTGATATCATTCTTACCTGGAATGCATTGAGGAATATGAAATTCACACAGTTGCTTCGGTATTTTCTGAAGTTTGTGGCAGCGGCTGTATGGGTGGTTGTTCTGCCAGTCAGTTATTCTAGTTCTCTACAGAATCCATCTGGGCTTATAAAATTTGTCACCAGTTGGGCCGGGGATTGGGGAAACCAGACACTTTACACTTATATTGTTGTTTTATATATGCTACCAAACATAGTGGCTGCAATACTGTTTTTCCTTCCGCCTATACGGAGAACAATGGAGCGCTCAAATATGCGGATCGTTACCCTTTTGATGTGGTGGGCTCAGGTCAGTAGCACAAGCTTTTATTTATTGACATACTTGTATCCAGATACTTGGTACTCCTAGTCCTTATTATAAGGCATAGTTAACTAAATTACACTTATTAAAAAAAATAGTTCAATTTAGTTTATTTTATTAATTTTCTTAAAAATGATATGATACACCAGTTTTATCCTTCTTTGAATACAATGCTTGATAGTTGCAATCAAAGAGTATTGATCTTTGCAATCAAAGAGTATCGATCGTCAAAGTATTTACTAATAGATAATAAAGAAAACAATAATAAATGCTTCAGAAAAATCGTAAAATGCCACATAAGAAGGGCCACTAATTTCTCCTATAACTTGCCTTATGATAAGGACCGGAGGGAGTATATTAATCTTTCCATCTCTGTCTAATTGAAATATATTGTTGGTGTTCTTTATCTAATATTGACTTCACTGCAGCCAAAATTGTACGTAGGCAGGGGCATGCATGAGAACATGTTTTCACTTCTGAAGTAAGTGTTCTTATCAATCTTCTTTTAGCACCCAGTTTTTAACAGTATGTAGGCAGCGGCTTTGGCAGGGATTTCGTAGCTGGAAACATTCCTTTTGTTCTAACCATTTTTTACTAGTTGGCTAAATAATATTTTCTTTGGAAGGATGATATTTATATGCATGAATATGTTGAACTTTATTTGTTTTTGTTATAATAAACACAATTTATTGTATTTTTGAGAATCCTTTTCTATAAGTAAATAATTAAGCACTTTAGTTTTTCCAAAATCTCCCTAATGAAGTTTCCAAAAAATGTTCTTTAACCTCAAAATAAGCAAATTCAAACATGTAGTTACTCTTCTTGTTAAGGACACACTGAAGAATATATCTGTCAAGTGTGTTAAAGTTCTCATCATATTGTTTATGCAACTGTTTGGCCAGTGCATAATAGAGTTAACAGGTTAGTTTTTGGAAATTTTTTCCCAACATGATCAGACTAATGATTGGATATTGAATTAAAAACACACATATATGCTGCTTCTATTTTTAAGCTTCTCTATGTATATTATATAATTGGCTTTAAAATACAATTTGTTATGGCATTGGCAGGTACACCTTCTTTTGGATCATGCTGCTAATTAGCAAGCTAGCATTCAGCTACTATGTGGAGGTATTATTTCTATAAATTGTTTAGAATAAATCCTTTTTGTCTTCAGTATGCTATTTGTTCCCTTATTTGCATACAACATAATTATATGTTAGCATTTAAATCCTAATATTGAAAAATGTAACATTAATATTACCACAGTTTCTTCAATTATAGTACAAGCTTAATGCTAACAATATGGACCTTCAATTGTAAGTACTGATCGCATTATTGTTAACGGTGTCAGGACTTTTTTTTTTTTTTGCTCAGCAACGGTATCAGGACTTACTCTACAGTCTAATCAAATCATGTAATTTTAGTAATTAGGGAGCTGTATTGCATTAATTACATTAATCATATATATACAGCCTCCATTTTGTAGTTGAAGCACACCATTTCAGCATCCTCATGCCTCTCTCTTTTCTCTCTTAGCAAGTTCATGTAAAAACTGAAAAACATAAAAAGATCATCGGATCAATTCTCCAATTAATGCTATCACGTTTCATGTATTTTTTTAATTCCTGGAAGTCACGATTGTTTGAACCACACCTTTTTCATGGTTTTTTTATTTATTTATTTTTTAATTTTAAATTGTACTTCATTAAATTTGTTCCTCTGTCTACTAAACTAATTTTTCAACAGATATTGCCCCTTATTGGACCTACAAAATTAATCATGGGGATGCCTATAGATAACTACCAGTGGCACGAGTTCTTACCTGAAAATGGTAACATTTTATGTCCTTTTTCATTATCTATACAACGTATTCTTTCAATATAGCTAGCTTCAACTCACATTTTATAAATGCTACAGAGACTCATAATGTATGTGTTGTCATTGCAATATGGGCTCCAATTATCCTGGTGAGTTTGGAAGAAAAGGAACTTTGGAATGACAAACTCTCTCATTCTATTGCTTTGGCTTTCACATTTTTTCTGTTGATTTATTCCATTCTTGTATGTTTCATTAATATGTAGGTTTATTTTATGGATACTCAAATATGGTATGCCATTTATGCCACTCTATTTGGTGGAATTATTGGAGCTTTCAGCCATTTGGGTGAGGTTAGTAGCAATTTGAATTCAATACTTTATATATGATCTTCGTAATTAGGTTTCTTCTTTTATCCCTCAAAAAAGTTGCAGCATTTGATACTATGCTGTCTAAAAAACCCATCTTGACATGATTATTTATTTATTTATTTTTTCAAAATCTATGATTTGACTTTATACTTGTGATAATGGTACTACTAAATTCATAATGGTGGTATAATCATTTTCAGTTGATTATCTTTTAATGTTTTGCATTTGTTAGATAAGGACACTTGGAATGCTGCGGTCCAGATTTCAATCTGTACCAGTAGCTTTTAGTCAACGCTTTTGGACTGGAAGAGACAAGAAGACTAAACAGGAGGAGATGGTACTTCATTTCATGTTTCAAAGTCCAGTATTTGTTTATGATGAAATAACTATATTACTACATAGAAGCTATATATTTTTCGGGAGTCATATGAATGGCATTTCCGTTGCAGGATGAATCATATGAGCGGGACAATATTGCATACTTTTCTCAGGTTTGGAATGAATTTATAAATTCTATGAGAGATGAAGACCTCATCAGTAACGGGTTCGGACTGCTTTTTTCCTGACACCTCTTGCTTCAGATGTATGAATTTCAAGCTTCTGATTATTTTTCTTGAATATTCATTTTCCAGGGATAGAGATTTGCTTCTTGTTCCATATGGTGCAAGTGATGTTTCTGTCATCCAGTGGCCTCCATTCTTGCTTGCCAGTAAGGTATGTCATATGGTGGCTGCCGAAGGGCCTATTTTTTTTTTGATAGGCTAAAGTGCGTCCACAGGGGTTCGAACCGAGGGGCCTATTTGATATGCATTTCCATAAATAATCACAGAACTGCCAGATTGTTTTCATTTTGTTTCCTGTTTTTTTTAAAATTTTGTAGGAAACACTGGAACAACTGGAGACAAAGATTGTGTTGTTTCTGGTGTTTCCTATACAAATTCTAGAAAATATGTAACAAAATAAAAATACATGGCAATTTTGTAATTATTTCTAAAAACAGAATGAAAATGCAGACAAAAGAGACTCTAATGCCAAACATTTATTGAAGTTGAATGGCTATGACTTTTGCTTCCTCTGAGTTGCTTCTATATGTGATAGATTCCTATAGCTGTTGACATGGCCAAAGATTATAAGAAGGAGGACGATGCTGATTTATTTAAAAAGATTAAGAGTGATCCATACATGTATTCAGCGGTTGTTGAGTGCTATGAGAATCTTAAGGATATCATACTCAACCTTCTGAAAGATCGAGAAGATCAGAAGTAAGAAAGAGATATCTGTATAGCGTGACTTTGCCCATATGATTTCTTATTGGAATCCTCATGACTTCGGTTTCTTCCATGTAAGACAGGATTGTAAGCAGTATATGCGAGAAGATAGAATGGAGTATACGACAGCATACATTTGTCAAAGAATTCAACATGATTGGCTTGCCTTCGCTCAGTGAGAAGTTGGAGAAATTCTTAACCCTATTGGTAGTTTTTCTTCCCATTGTGCTTCCCTTTTTCTGTTTTTCTCTCAGTATATTTCAGTGATTGATTTATTCAGGTCATATAAACATTGACTTTTTTCCCTTTTTCAATGACAGCGATCTCGAGACAGCAAACTTGAGTCTCAGATAGTCAATGTCTTGCAGGATATTGTAGAAATTATCATACAAGACGTTATGGTTGATGGGCATCTGTATGTTTGATCATTGACTAGGAATTTGATCAATGATTTTTTTAATCCCTCCAAGTACTGCTTTCTGATATTGGTTTGGTTTCTCTTTCTCCAGATTTCTTGAAACGGCTTTCTCCAGAATCCGGCAAACACCTCAGCAATATAATGTGGAGAGAGGGCAGAGGTTTGTTAACATTGATACTTCGTTTACACAGAAGAAATCGGTGATGGAGAAGGTAGTTTTGATTTGACAGTTACTGTCAAGCAACACATTAAATTATTCATTTTGAATGTGCTGTTGTTTATCAGTGTCTGTTTCTTCTCTTTAGGTTATTAGGCTTCATTTGCTTTTAACAGTTAAGGAATCAGCCATAAATGTGCCCCATAATCTGGATGCCCGCCGCCGTATTACGTTCTTTGCTAACTCCTTATTTATGAATATGCCAAAGGCTCCCAAAGTTCGGGACATGTTGTCCTTCAGGTTAGTCATTTTGATTTAGTAGTGTATTGAAAGGAAAGGGGAAAAAATACAATGGATATTGAATATTGTGATGGACTAACTTATGATTGATTTTATACCTAAAATGCATTTGCCTACTTGTTCAACAAAAATTAAATTTTGACTACTTGGTTATATGGGATCTAATACTATTTTAAAGTCAAATGTCCCTGATAGCTTAAGCTGTTTGGTAGAGGCTCACAAATGGTTTTATATCGAATGCATAACAAAATTTGAAATATATGGATGAAATGTAAAAGATAATTAAAAAAATCCACTTTTTTCTCTCACTAAATCAGTAAAAAGAGAGAAATGATTGAAATCCCTATATACGGATTGGATAGGTTCTAATACCATATTAGAAATGGCTTGAGACTAAGCTCAAGGGGCGGAGGGATGCTCAAGCTTTATAAAGGCTACTTCGGCCATATTCCTAGTAGACGTGAAATTTCAAAATATACATAACAATGTATTCTAATGATGATAATTGTCTAACATGAATTTGAATATGCTAACAAATTTACCAAATGCTAAGATGATATGTAACTTATCTGAGTTTTGCTTCAGTGTTCTTACACCATACTACAAAGAATTTGTTCTATATTCAACTGACGAACTCAATTCGGAAAATGAAGATGGAATATCAATTTTATTCTACCTAACAAGAATATATCCTGGTGAGTATTTTTATATCTATTCCTGTCATTTAATGCCCCTTTTTAACACGTGCATTTATTTTACTTTCGGACATCAATGCACTGTAGATGAATGGTTCAATTTCCATCAACGGGTAGAAAGTGAGAATCTGGGAGAAGACTTGGAGGAGTTAACTCGTCAATGGGCATCTTATAGAGGGCAGACACTCTATCGAACAGGTATTGATCATACCGAATATTATTTTCATCATTATATTTGTAATTTTTTTTGTGTGTGTATATACATATTCCAATTTAAATGTTTTTCTTTACTTCTTTTTATGTTTGCTTAGTGAGAGGAATGATGTACTATCGGCAAGCCTTGATCCTTCAGTGCCTCATAGAATCGGCAGGAAACCATGGTTAGTTCTTTATTTTACATTTTGTGTTTCAAATTCAAATCCTCAAATATGGCAGAGGCCAATCGTTTATGAATGAACTATACATCATGTCTCTTGTAGGAATCTCTGATGGTTACGGGAGAGTTGATTCCAATGAGAAAAACAAGAGGCTTCTTGAACAAGCACAAGCTTTGGCTGATTTAAAATTCACCTATGTTGTTTCTTGTCAATTATATGGTGCCCACAAAAAGTCAAAAAATAATTTCGAGAGAAGTTGCTATTTGAATATTCTGAATCTGATGTTAACGTGAGTCAATAGAACCATTTCCCAAACAGTATAAAGGTCCTTGTGTAGTGTAAAATAACAGTGTGATTGACTATCGAAAAATGAAACATTCCATGCAGGCATTCAGCCCTTCGTGTTGCTTACATAGACGAAACAGAAGAGACAATGGATGGAAAATCTCAGAAAGTTTATTACTCAGTTCTTGTCAAGGGAGGAGATAAGTATGATGAGGTATGGTCAAAAAGTTCTTGTTTAATGTTTTAGTATGGATTCTGCTTTAGGCATATATACTTTAAAAAGTTCTATATATATATATAAATATAGGCTTGTATTTTTTGGAAACCTATCAGCCACATGCTGAAAATAAACCACAAGAAAACACGCGAAGAGAGAAGTTGAAATGTGTCTTTGTAAACTTTTTCTCTAAAGGTAGAGACTAGAGATCATGGATTGTCTGAAGTTTGTAGGCAAAAAAATTTGCAGGTGGCCCACATCAAGCTGATAAGTCTCCAATACCATCTTAAATTTGAGTTTGGACCCAACTCAATCTTAAAAGCTAGCTCATTAAAGGAGGACTGCCTTTGTATACTCTATTTTTGTCATATTCCTAACCAGTGTGGAACTTAACTCAACATCTTAACACCTCTTATTTACCTAACAGTAAATAAACGTTTATTTAACAGTGGCAAAGCCAATAGGGAGCAGATCCATAAGAGGTGAAAAAAAAAATTAGAAGGATACAAAGTACCTGATACATATATTATAATAATAATAATTCTAGAGTAAGCGGTTATTAGGGCGGCAAACAAAAGGATGTTATATACAGCTATCTGCATGATATATGGTCAAGGGATTTTAATTCTATATTTACTTATATTACTATTGTTTATTTGTTCCTGACTATGATCAAACAGTTCGGTATAAAATTGGATTAGGTTGGGTTTAGCTTGAGATCAACACCAAGCAAATATAAATAAAACATCAGCTTTGTCTGTGTTGTTCAATCTGGTTGACTTAATTTAGGATTTTGAATAGTCCTAATTTTTTTAATACAAACAATTCTATTTTGCATTATTAGGAAATCTATCGCATCAAGCTTCCTGGTCCTCCAACAGAAATCGGTGAAGGGAAACCTGAAAATCAAAATCATGCCATTATATTTACTCGTGGAGAAGCCTTGCAGACCATAGATATGAATCAGGTACCTTTTTGTTGGACTTCATGTTAGTATGCATTAAGTAGTATTTTCTGTATAATTGTGTTCTAAAATCTACCTTTTTTTTTTTAATTTTTTTTTCTTTTCAAGGATAATTACTTCGAAGAAGCTTTCAAGATGAGAAATGTATTGGAAGAATTCCGGAGAGGACATAGTGGGCAACGAAAACCTACCATATTGGGTCTAAGGGAGCATATATTTACTGGAAGGTGAAGGTCTTCCTTATGACAATTGCTAGCATTAAATTTTGTTTCAATAAATTATTTCATGACCGTGAAATTTTATATATTTTTATTGTCACACTTGAAATGGTGCCAGTTACCTATGCTTACATGTTTCTTAATTTGCAGTGTTTCATCACTTGCTTGGTTTATGTCAAATCAGGAGACCAGCTTTGTGACAATTGGCCAACGAATTTTGGCAAATCCTTTAAGGTTAGTCCCATTTTGTTTGACCTGTACTGCTTTTGAATTTGATACTGCATCGGTGTTATTATTACCAACCCTTGAGGTTTTCATCCTATTTTCTGTCTTTTTCAACTTTTACCCTATCTTTTATTTTGTTTCTTCCTTTTGATTGTTTGAATACAGTGGAGAATGGTAGTTACAAGTAGATGTTTTGTCTTTTCTACTTATCTCCTTCTGTTATGATTTTCTTTGCCTCAATATCTATTTTCATGAATCTTTATTTATATTTTGATATAAACAGAATATTAGGAGTCATTGTTAGAGATGCAAAATAAAACAATTCATGTGTCTTCTGTTGAAATGATAAGGATTTAGGATAGGGGAGGAGGCAAAGAGAATAGAGACTTTGAGTAATATTTGCACAGTAAACTTTTTGGTTTACTTCAGTTAAATAATCCATATTCCTGAATTTGCAGGGTCCGATTTCATTACGGTCATCCTGATATATTTGACAGAATCTTCCACATTACAAGAGGAGGCATAAGCAAAGCATCTAAAGTTATAAACTTGAGTGAGGATATATTTGCAGGTACTTTAAGGTTGAGTATAAAGTAAAATCTGAAAATGTAAATCTCATGGATGGTAATTTTTTACTAATTGTAGTTAAACGTTCATAGGTTTCAATTCAACTCTACGTCAGGGATTTATCACTCATCATGAATACATACAAGTAGGAAAGGGGCGTGATGTGGGCATGAATCAGATATCGCTCTTTGAGGCCAAGGTTGCAAATGGAAATGGAGAACAAACACTCAGCCGTGATGTTTATCGGCTTGGACGACGATTTGACTTCTACAGAATGTTGTCATTCTACTTCACAACAGTTGGTTTCTATTTCAGTAGCATGGTAATTAATCGAATCTCCTTTTGCGGGTCTTATCTTGATTGCTGATGGTTATTATGATTTATGAATAGAACATTACCGGAATCAACTTTACATAATTGGAGTATGTGTTGTTTTCTTCCAACTTGTGTTACATGTATAGTTTGACAGTACAGAATAAAACAAAAAATAAAAGACATCATCTTAATGTATGACTTGTGAATGGATTCTGTGACTTGTGAATGGATTCTACTGTTATCTGACCTACATTGATATTAAACAATTGTTGAAGATAGTCTGATAATCAAAATGCTTCAATAGAATCAGGATATCCGAAGGATATGGGTAGAAATCTGTTTGTAATTTGCATGAAATGGATGCTATTGTTAAACTTAGAGGGTACTTTTTTTCCCAAAGCTTTTTGAGAAAAAAGCTTTTAGAAGATGTTTGGGAAGAAAATAGAAAATAGATTAAAGTTTTTAATTATTTTGTGATAACTACAAAAAGCTTTTTCAGCTAGAATTTGGAGCTTTTAGATTTAAGCTTTTTGTTTTAATCTATTTTCTTCAAATTTATACAATAAAAACAATTTTATATCATCCAAACATTAAAGATTATCTTCAAAACCACTTTTTAAGAATATACCCAAACAAAAATTGATTTTTATAATTGATTATAACAAAAATCAATTATACACTTAATCAATTCTTGAAATAATATATTTTTCACAGCTAATCCAAATATACTCTTAATTCAGGCACTTGCCGCTATATGAACTGAGGATCTCTTATTTAGTTATTTGTATTTAATATATATGGTTCATTTAGTTTAATCCAGTCTCATCTGAGACAGTTATGACTTCATGAAAGAAGAGGGTGGACAAAATGCATATCACCTACCTAATCACATTGCTTAATCCTGTGTTACATATGAAAGAGATTCCTAAACTATAAGCCATAAGGGTATCTAAAACTATCAACTTAGTCTTTGAATTGGGATGCTTTTGTATAACTATGTGATGAACTATTTGAAATGTGAAAAGTAAAATACAACCACTGATATAACAGGAGAACTAAGGGTCTGGAGAACTAAGGGTCTGTTTGGTTTGTGTTTCGATTTCTTGTCTTGTTTTCGTAAATAATTACAAAACTATCACTTTGTTTTCATTTTGTTTCCGGTTTACTAAAATTTGTACAGGATACACTTGAAACATGAAAATAACACTAGAAATGAGAAAAATCCTATTTTCTTGTTTCTAGCTTTCCTTGTACAAATTTCAACAAACATAAAACTGAATGAAAACAAGTGGCATTTTTATGATTATTTATGAAAATAAACAATAGAAACAAGAAATGGAAATTAAACCGAGCAGGCCCTTGATATCATGTCAGTGGGACTCAAGTGATTATGAAAGCACATTACCCTACTTTCCTTGTGTATAATGGGTTCATGCTAATGCCTGCCTTGGATTTTCTGAACTTTTCAGATAACTGTGTTGACTGTCTATGTATTCTTATATGGACGCCTGTATATGGTATTGAGTGGAGTTGAGAGAGAAATTCTTCAAAGTCCAAACATACAACAGAGCAAAGCCCTTGAAGAGGCCTTGGCAACTCAGTCTCTAGTTCAGTTGGGCATACTGCTCGTGCTTCCCATGGTTATGGAAATCGGCTTGGAGAAGGGATTTCGCACTGCCTTGGGCGATTTTATCATCATGCAGCTGCAACTAGCCTCTGTGTTCTTTACTTTCCAGCTTGGAACAAAAGCTCATTATTATGGCAGAACACTCTTACATGGGGGCTCTAAATACAGACCAACTGGTCGCGGGTTTGTTGTCTTCCATGCCAAGTTTGCTGAGAACTACAGGATGTACTCGCGAAGTCACTTTGTGAAGGGCCTGGAGATACTTATACTGTTGATTGTTTATGAAGTCTATGGAGAGTCGTATCGCAGCTCACATCTTTATTTATTCATCACAATCTCAATGTGGTTTTTGGCCACTTCCTGGTTGTTTGCTCCTTTCTTGTTTAACCCTTCTGGCTTTGACTGGCAAAAGACAGTGGATGATTGGACAGATTGGAAGCGGTGGATGGGAAATCGTGGCGGGATTGGTATTCCATCTGAAAAAAGCTGGGAATCTTGGTGGGATGAAGAAAATGAACACCTTAAATACTCAAATATAAGGGGAAAAATAATCGAGATAGTTCTCGCGTTTCGCTTCTTTATGTACCAATATGGGATTGTCTACCACCTGGATATTGCTCATCATAGCAAGCGTTTGCTGGTAGAGTACCTCATTACCTGTTTTTTCGCAATGATATTGATGGTTGCAAGTTTAATGGCACCATCCATCTTACCACTTTCGGTTTTCATTGTAGGTTTTTGGACTTTCTTGGGTTGTTTTGGTGATAGTCCTCGTTGTCTTGAAGGTATGTAAATGCTACTTGTGGTCAGCAGTGACTTATATAAAACAATTGTCATTTGCATTAATTGAAACCTGATTAATTGTTCATTACAAAACTATTGTAACTTAAAAGTGAAGTGAACTTTTGCTTTTAGTGTTAATTTTAGGCATAAAACAGCTCTTTTCAACCAAACAAAAGGAGCTTTTAGACAATTGTAGCCATTTTACAGTTAATATTATTTCATCTTTCTACAAGATAAATGTTTTTGTCTCTGCTGATTGAATGAATTCGGTTTGGGTGTCAGATGGTATCCATGGGTAGGCGACGATTTGGAACTGACTTTCAGCTCATGTTTCGTATTCTCAAGGCACTTCTCTTTCTCGGCTTCTTGTCAGTCATGACTGTATTATTTGTGGTTTGTGGGCTTACCATATCAGATGTGTTTGCTTCGATTCTTGTCTTCATGCCGTCCGGATGGGGCCTTATTCTGGTAAGTTAAAAACTTCTGCACCTTACAGAAGCAATAGTTAACAATAGTTTTCACTCTGTTTAGCCAACTTTATATTATCTGACATGTCATGCGTGATCAATTCTTGTGTAAGCACAATGTCCATAGACACAACCAATCAAAAGCTAAGAGGTATTAAAATAATAATAAACTTTATTTTGAAACTTGTGCTGTTATTATGTTAATATTATTAGAAGCTTCTTATTGGTTGTGTTTAAGAATGAGAATTACGTTTGTGCTCGCATAATAATGACTAGTCTTATGCAGATTGAAGAAAATTCACTATATATTCAACTATTAATCCATCCTTAAATTGAAGCATCTTTTCTACTCCCTCTTATCCTTATATTATAAGGCATAATAAACTAAATTACATGTACTGATGAAAGTAGTTAAATTCCGTTGTCTTTAAACACTTCTCAGAAATCTAGTAGGGTAAGGCATCATGTTGTTTTAAAATCTCTCCAAAAATTGTAAGATATTGTTTTACCAATTTTATCCTCCTTTGGGTAATGTGTTAGGTAGTTGCAGTTAAAGAATTTCAATATTCAATTATTTAATAAGAGTAAATGAGGAAAACAACTACAACAACTGCTTCATATAAATTAGAGAATTAGAGAATACCTTATAAAAAGAACCAGTAAATTCTTCGAGAGAGTGCCGTATAATAATGACCAGATGGAGTATATTACTACTTCATTCACCCAAAACCACTGATACTCCTTCTTCTTTTTCATTCAAGATTGCACAGTCATGCAAGGGATTCTTGAAGGGAGCTAAACTATTGGATTCAGTGAAAGAGCTTTCTAGAGCATATGAATATGTTATGGGATTGATAATTTTCATGCCTGTAGCCATTTTGTCATGGTTCCCATTTGTGTCAGAGTTCCAAACCCGCTTGCTATTCAACCAAGCATTTAGCAGAGGGCTCCAGATTTCAATGATTCTTGCTGGGAAGAAGGACACTTACAAAACTGAATGACACATATTACTCAATTGTTATGGTAATCTTGCATTTATTATACTTGAAGGTTATTTTTGCACCATGCTTTAGAGAAAGTTAGGGTTTGTTTGGTTTTGTGAAAATGTTTTCAATTTCTGTTTGATGTTTTTTGTATGGGGTTAAATATGTTTTTAGTCTCACATGTTTCACAAAAATTCGCTTTTAGACCCTCATTTTTTATACGCATGCATTTAGTTCCTCACCTTTGGAAATGTCCCCTTTTTAGTTTCTAGGTGCAACTATTTTAGTCTCTCTTTTTTGTTAAAATTCGCTTTTAATCTCTCGAATGGGCGCGGTTAGGGACTTAAAAATAGACATTTCCAAAGATAAGAGACTAAATGCATGCATTTTAAAAATAAGGGACTAAAATTGAATTTTCACAAAATATAAGGAACTTAAAACATATTTAACCCTTATTTATGAACTTGCATCTTGTATTTTGTTTTTTGAAATTTATACATTAACACTGGAAACAACCCTTTGTCCTGTTTGGTCTGTGTTTTGCTATCCTATTTTTCAGAATCTGTATAGGAAATACTGGAAACAAGTTAATTTTCCTTTGTAAATTCTAGAAAATAGGAAACAAAATGATAACAATGTAACAGTTTTATAATTATTTATAAAAACAAAAACTGGAAACAGAAAGCCCTAATACTTTTTCATTTCCTTATTGATTCCATTTCTTTACAAATGTTGGCAGGAATTGGAAGTTTTCAGCTTGTGGAGAAACCAGCCTTCTAAGTGTCAGAAATATTTTGAAGTTCTGAGGATTCCAGTTTTCCCTTTTGCTCAAAATGAATTGTAGTGATTGAGAGCAGGAATGAAAAATGAATATCCAAAATCAAAGCAATATCTAAAGCAGCATTGACTTTACATTTTGAGATGGAAAATCTGTGATTCCGTATGCTACCTGTACTGTATATGTATTAGCTAAGGGAATAACTTTATTTATTTTTGTTACAATATATAGGGGATTCAGAGGACAAAATCATTAGTCACATTACACTTCAATTTAATTCACGGAAACTCTTAAGTACTTTTCTTGTATATTAAATTATTTTACAGAAAAGTCGGATCTAAAAGAAATTCGATTTTCTCCTTTGATATGTAATAATATGTTTTTCTTTCAGCACCTATTGCCACTGCGCCCTTTTCACATTACATTACACATCTTTTTTTTTAAATTTGCCCTCGATCCGGAAAATAATTTTTAAGCGCACCTAGAAAATAATTTTTGGACGAATCCGGATAAAAATTTCCGGTTGGTGTGGATATGCAGGATTTGGCATCCAACCGGATTATAAAATTTAGTTCCAACCGGATTCTCAAATCCAGTTAGAACATAATCAGTATAATCAGCGTTTTTCCAAAAGTTTAACTCTCCTACGGATAATTAAATCCGGAATCACCCAGATAATATTTTTCGGTTGGAATCAAATATTATTATCCAGTTGCATCGGGAAATTATTTTTTTGGAATGAGGACAAATTTACAAAAAAAAAAAGAGACGTTTGGTGTAGTTTGAGATGGTTGTGGTGGCAATAGTGCCACCCGCTAGTATGATTACTTGTGAAGCCATGCTTCTTCAACTTAAATCCAATCACACGTTCATTTCTTCCACTCTCTCTCTCACTAATTTTGAACCCTTTCATTCTTGCCCCCTCCCTCTATCATCTTATTTCCTTTTCCTCTATTTTGAGTATATTTCTCATCATTTACAATATTTTAACATATATTTCATTCACGTTCACTGCACTCTAACTTTCGTGAATATTTCTTCCACTATCTCCCTCACTCAGTTTGAACCTTTTCACTCTCTCCCACTCTCCGTACCCTCTCATTTCCTTTTACAGTAACACATTATCCCCTCATAACTTGTCATTATGTTTGGAAAAGTATCCAAGTTTGTTAAAAAGTCATTCACTAAAATTTGTGATCCTCTCTGCCTATATTATTATATTATTCTGTTTACATGGATAAGAGATGAGCGACCCTCTCCCCTTTCCTCTTTTGCCTCCTCATCCCTCTCCACTCCCCTTTCCTCTCTTTTGAGTAAATTTCTCATCATTTATAACATTTTAAAGTACATAGTCCACTCACACGTTCATTGCACTACCATTTTTTCTGAAATATTTCTTCCACTCTCTCCCTCACTTAGTTTGAACCTTTCCACTGTCTCCCCTCTCTCTACTCTCTCATTTCCTATTATAGTAACACACTATTCCCTCATCACTCGTTATTATGTTTGAAAAAGTGTCCAAGTTTGTTAAAAAGTCATTCACTAAACTTCATGATCCTCTCCACCTATATTATTTTTATTACTCCATTTACATGGATAAAAAATGAGTGACCTTCTCCCCTTTCCTCTTCTGCCTCCTCTTACTCATCCCCCTCTCCTTTCCTCTCTTTTGAGTATATTTCTTATCATTAACAACATGTTAACGCACATAATCCACTAACACGTTCACTGGACTCTCACTTTCTGAAATATTTCTTCCATTCTCTCCCTGAATTAGTTTGAAGCTTTCCACTCTCTCCCGTCTCTACCCTCTCATTTCCATTTAAAGTAACACACTATCCCTTTATCACTTGTCATTATGTTTGGAAAAGTGTCCAAGTTTGTTAAAAAAACTCATTCATTAAACTTCGTGATCCTCTCCGCCTATATTATTTTTATTACTCCGTGTACATAGATGATAGATGAGTGACCCTCTCCCCTTTCCTCTTCTGCCTCCTTCTCCTCATCCCCCTTCCCTTTCCTCTCTTTTGAGTATATTTCTCATCATTTACAATATTTTAACACACATAATTCACTCACGTTCAATGCATTCTCACTTTCTGGAATATTTCTTCCACTCTCTTGCTAACTTAGTTTGAACCTTTCCACTCTCTCCCCCTCTTTCTACCCTCTCATTTCCTTTTACAATAGCACACTATTCCCTCATTGATTGATTGATAACATAAGAGAAGATGAGTTTATATACCTAATAAAACAAGTAAAACTTTTCTAATGAGCTTCTCTAATATTCCAAATCAATCAAACTAAATGGCTAACCAACTGCATCCAACAGGTTGGTTTAGTGGGTGGGAGTGAAACTCTGAATAGTAGCTCCTTAATTCGATTTTCCGTGGACACATTTTCGCCTATTAAAAAGGTAACCAATTATTAACTAAATGAATTTTGTGATAAGCAAGATTTTATTAACCAAAAAGAGTACCAAAAGTACTCAAGTTACAAGCAAAACAAAAGCAAAGCGAAGAGCAAACAAAAGCAAAGCGAAGAGCAAACAAAAGAACACCCCAACCACAAACAAAACAAACCCCAACCCCAACCCAAGAAGCAAGAATAAAAGGATGATCATCACTTACGATGCATATGCTTAGATGAACAAGAAAGTAAGCCACTGAAGAGGAAAAAAGAGATTCTATAATAGTTGGGAAAAACCAAAAATACATATGGCTAATGTAGAATATTTGTCCATAAAGCCCAAGAACACATGGCGGCTAAAATAGAGATGGTCTAGGGTTTCCACATCGAATAACACAAAGGAGACATGTCATCAATCAAAAGCACACCTCTCTGAATAAGGTTGCTCTTACAAGGTATATGCCACAAGGAAAGCTTCCAAGCGAATGTGCTAACTTTTAAAGGGACATTCTTGATATAGAAAAACTTGTAAAAAAGATCAATATTGAATCGCAAGCCGCTTTATACGTTGATTTCACCGAATAAATGCTAGAGGAACACGCTTTCCAAATCCACGAGTCAACAGCATTTTTCTGTATAACAATCTTGCCAAGATCTCGCAACAAATGATCCCGTAACAAGAAATCTCTATCAAACAACGACCGTCTCCATTCCCACCTCCAAACCCATTAACCACCCATCCACGCCCCCACCTCACTCACCAAAATATTCTTGTGGGCAGTCAAATTATACAATCTATTATATGCTTGACTAAGAGGAACATCAAGAAGCCACTTATCATACCAAAAAGATACAGATATGCTAACCCCTCACTATCACACTCAACCTTTCTTACATTATTGTTTCCACCTTTTGGTGTATTGTGATTTTTGTTTTCATGGAACAAGTTGCTTTATTTTCTAATTTCATTTAATTTTTTTGTCCATAAAAAAATCATGTTTTTTTTATCATTTGTTCCTTATATTTTAATTTCTTCAAAAAAAAATCTTCATAATTTTTTTTTCCAGATGGTTTCTTCAATTAAATTTTTGTTTAGATCTCTCTAATTACCATTTTGAAATCATAAAATTACTATCTAGCTTTTATTTTATTTTCTATTTTATAAAATTTTTATAGGAAGCACTTGAACAAATTTTTTTTTTAGTATTTTCTATACAAACTCCTTGCAATTTGGTCCCTTAGAAATGGATAATTAAAAAAATTGTGATATTTAAACAGATTCAAACTTTTAAAAAAAACATGAAAACACCATTTTCTAACTTATTTTATCTCTCAAATTTCAACAAATTTTTACTACATATTATTATTAAAAAGTGCCATAACAACATTAGATAACATTTGCCTTACATGAATTCAACTCAATACTAAATGTATTGTAAATAATAAACGATATATTAAATAGGGGAGATATCTGAAAAGGATATTTTTTATGTGAGAGTGACAGAAATTAGTTTTAACCCTCTGATTAAAATAAGCGACTAAGATTGAAATGCCCACTAAAATATTAGGTGAATCTTACCGCACCGAATCTCCATCTCTTCCCAAAATTCTTATCACCTACCTACCTACACCTCTGACCATAATGGTAGCAACAATCTCAAACCCCTCTTTTGTCGAAAATCCCAAACCCATCTTCAGATGTTTGATCGTTTTAAACTGGTTGCTTCCACCCCTTGTTTGATTATCATATACCAGAAGCAGTGATGTGGATTAATGGCGAATGATAACCTGATTTTGCTATTCTCTGATCTGTTTTAAAAATTAGCCATATGATTGTGGAAAAGAAAAGGAAGACGTAACGACATCGCTAACAATTCGTTGTGCAAACCTAATTTTTGGATTGCAATTATCAATTGGCAGTAACAAAAGGTGAACAATAATTGAAGAAGAACAGAACGATCAATAATTGAAGAACAGAACGATGCTATAGAAGTTCAGGTTGCTAGCACTGTTTGGTTCGTTGCGCGGCTGTCACCGTCGCGCTGTCCACCACATATTCTTTGTTGCAGCTTGATTTTCAATTCACGCCACCACCACGGGCACTTTGCTTTGTCCCCTTTCCTTAGAATGAATGAGATGACGAAATTAGGGTTTGGGATGGTCAGAGTTGTAGGTAAGTGATAAGAATTTTGGGTAGAGATGGAGATTGGGTGTAGCGGGATTCACCTGATATTTTAGTGGGCAAATCAATTTAACCGTTTATTTTAATCTGAGGATTAAAACTAGTTTTTCTCACCCTCACATAAAAAATACCCCTCTCACTATATCTCCCCATATTAAATATTGAAACTGAAACTGGCGATTTCTGATATCTGCAAACACTTATCTGGTAAATCGTTTCATTTCGTTTGAAGCTCCGATTCTAAGGTAATCCCCAATTCCCTCCATCTCTCCTTTCTCTAATTCGGATCAAATTGGTATTTTTTGTTTTCTGGTTCATAGCCTTTTATTTTTGAGTTTGTGGCTTGGACTTGTGTGTAGGATTTCCAAGTTTTCTGCTCTTGGGGTCACTGAAAAGTTTTCTTTGTTTTTCCCCTATCCGTATTCTCTCGTTACCTGTTTTCCCTTTGACGCACAAAATTTTTGTTATTCTCTAATTCATTCTTTTTTTCTCCTTCATGGAGCTATTCTCGTATGAGACTCAACGAGTGAAATGTGCAACTATCATCACATGGAGTTTTCAGTGAAAGTGTTCTTTGATAGGGAGTGATTAACAATTTTTTTTTTAAAAAAAAGCAAGCATGAGTAGTTTTACCTGAGATAATTGGCAAACAAAAAGAAATAAAGAGTAAAAGATGCATTGCAAAGCTTCTACATTTGTTAGAGATTGTTTATGTCTTTGTTTATCACTTCTGAACAGATGTGTTCATCACATTATTTCTGTCATTGATTTCTGTTCTTGCATCTGATCATGGTGGCACTTTAGTTTACCTCAACAGCTTCACTTTTGAAAACAAGAAAATGCTCCAGTTTTGACAGATTTTAGCGTTTTTTAACTATCATGTTAATGTTATGGTTTGTCGATCTTTATGCTGCAGGTGGGGTTTGATGTGTTCTATTAATAACTGGATTCTGTGACAATGGTTTTGATAAGTGGCAATAGCAGAAGGTAAGCTTTAAAGACTAGCGGTTTTTGTTCATTCTTTTGGTTTCACTTACTACTGTTTAGTTGATGCCAGGTTTTTCGAATCAATCGGCTCTTATTCTTTCAGTAGACTATGCTAATTGTTAATTGTTAGAAGTCCCACATCGGCTAGTGATATGACCATTGTTGAGTTTATAAGGGTGTGGCAAACCTCATCCTACGAGCTGGCTTTTGAGAGTGAGTTAGGCCCAAACCCAAATTCTAATATGATATCAGAACCTCCTAGATCCGTTTGTTGGGCCCATGTTTGTTGTTGGGTGTTTGTTAGTCCCGTATTGTTGGGCCACCCGTTTGTTTGTCCATCCGTGTTTGTCCACGCTCCAGCTGTGTAGTGCTGGGCGTGAGGGGGCGTGTTAGAAGTCCCACATCGGCTAGTGATATGGTCATTGTTGAGTTTATAAGGGTGTGACAAACCTCATCCTACGAGCTAGCTTTTGGGAGTGAGTTAGGCCCAAACACAAATTCTAATAAATGTTAATATTCCTTTACCGCAGAATTTGTGTGTTGCCTTACAAATATGCTCTACCATTGATTTTCACATTTCAAGTTTTTGACCCTCTCAAATCTCATGTGCTCCTACATATTCACTAAACTACTTATAATCAAACTGATATGCAATATTTAAGTCCATTGACACATTTTAACAATTTAACTAGCATTAACACCTACTGTTGTCTGTCTTTGATAATCGGAACTTAAAAGATGGATAAATTATTGCGCTTATTGCTTTTGAATGTATGCCAGAAACATTTTCAGTTCAAATGTGTGTGAGAGTGCGAGTGTCTATGCTTGTGTGCATGGTTCCTCAATCATTCCATTTTGATATAAATTCCCTACGGCGTACGCAACATCTATCAATTATTCTGTTCTCTCCTATTACCTGTGTAATGTGTTTATACAATTCTAAAAACAAGAAGCAATTTCTCAATGCACATAGTGGTGCTATTACTTGTATAGTAAATTTTTTTTGGTAATTTTGGTGAATTTAGACTTGTCGACACTTTTTATACGTTGTCTGAGAAGTTGTGCACAATAAAGAAGGGAAGCTTTCCGATGATGTGCAATTTATCTTATCATCTAATGTCTTGATCTACGGTTGGAGCAAAATACTAGATTTTCAAGGATAATTTCTTGTGGTTGCCTTGCCTCTTTTTTGTGCTAAAGTGTTTTTCTTAGCTTCTTTATGGATCTCAAATCAAATAATGGTTATTTTGTGCCTATACTTACTTTCATCCTTCCTGTTGTATTGTCTGATTGTGAAATGATTGACTCTTAAAAAAATAATAAAATAAAAAGTGAGATGTCTTCAAACACTCATTTCTAGCTTGGGTTGCGTACTTGTGTACCAAGTAAGCTCCTTACACAGAGTTTATCTAGTTCAAACTCCCATAGAAATGTTTACGTTGATCTTTGATATCTAATTTGTCAAGATCTCATATTGACTGAGAATACTACCAAAATTGAATATATAAGCCTGGTGAAAACTTGATTGAGTTAGGCCCAAGCTATTCCTTAATGAAATTTATTGTTGAGATTTCCCTAAACTTTCCGACATGGTGTAACAAAAATCAAACTTTTAACTCACTGTGATGGATGCACTATAACTTGGTAGTTTATTCATTGAAAACATCCAAGCTATATAAACTGTAGACAATGAAATTGGCTTCCTTAGTGCACTTTTTAACTGGTTATATTTATCTGATGTTCAACTGCAGTGTTTTACAACAAACAAATGGTGAAAGAGCCAAAGCACAAGGTGCCACAGTGCTCCAAAATTCCCACCAGCAAGGAAACAAGAGTATCGAAAGTGGGCGTGCACAGAGTACCCTCAACACAGGGTTGACCAAGGCAATGCTGATGACAATGGATGAATTCAAGTTTGGATTTCCATCAGAAGGCTTATCAACTACTTCAAATAAATGGTGGGGGAGTAGTGAACGCAATGATTCTGCCGCCACCAACCCCGATGGAGCGAAGAGTCAACTTGAAGAAGAAAGTGCTAAGGAAGTGGACACGGTGTCATGCAAAACTGGAATCGCTGGAAACAGTAAACTTCCTCAAGGTTCTTCATTATTAGCAGCTGTGAGGAAAGGAGCGGTACAAGAAGGACGAGACACGTTGAAGTTGGCTGTTTTCCGAGGGTACGGTGCTAACAAGCTAGGCAAAAGGGAGAAAATATTGCTTCACCGAATATTCAGATCTTCTTTACCTATGTCTTGGGTACATGATTTGTAATTTAGGGCCAGTGAAATTTTGCATGGATCAAATTTGGATTCTAATTGGTGCACTGAAAACTTGATCAACAACTCATAAAAGTGTTCCTTTTTTTTTTTTTTCTTCCCCCTCTTTTACTGAATGCTATAGTTTTATCTGTGGTAGTTTGCTTGAGCTGGTTTTGAAAGTTTCATGAGAAAACAGTAGAACCAATTAGATGAGAATTATAATCAGTCATGTGATTAATTCACTTATTACTATGGGCACAATTTTTTTTGTTCGACATTAAGAGCTTGTTTGAATGAGTTTCAAGATGTTCTTATAGGAGTCAAAAATTGTCATATAAACACTTTTTCAAATACTAGCACCACAAATGAGTTTTCTTACCGCAACTTTTTCAAAAACTTTTGGAAAAGTTAAGGTATGAAAATTTGTTTGAGAAGTTAACATTTGAAATTCATGTAAAAATAGCCTATTACATTAATAGTTTGTCATATAAATTTTATTCCTATAAGAACTTCCTGTGAAGTTCATCCAGGCATTATGAGTCTTAATGAATCTTGTGTTTTGTAAGTTCATCTAACAGGCTTTCAGAGTTCCACTATTTTGTAAGTGGATCCCAAATTTCTAGCATTCTCTACCTTTAAAATTTATCTTTATATGATGAAGAAAAAACAAGTTTAAGGATTATCCACTGCTAGATTATGATTATATTAGGTGAGTTTGGAAATATAATTTAATTCAGCACTTAAAAAACAAGTTATATTAAATTAGAGCTTATTTAGAAATAAAGTTATGAAATTCATTTAAATAAATTGAAAAATATATATATTATGTTAAGCTCCTCCTGGAAGCAAGTTGTGTATAAACTATAAACTCTTCCAACCGTCTAGTTCAGTCGAAATTTAACTCTAGTGGATCAATTTCCTTTGTAAGTAGAGGGGTCATAGGCTTTTCTTTGATAATATAGAGTAAATTAGCATAATGGGCTTCTCAAGTTGAGTTTTGGGCTCGAGAAATTTGGATGATTATTATGTGTACCACACTTTTTAACAGTTTCGCTGCCCTATTTTTGGAAAATACATTTCAAAACACTCTTCAGTGGTGCAAATAATGTTCACAAGAAATTAATAATATTAATAATTTTATTTTTTTAATAATATTCAAATATTAATAATTTAATTTGATTAGTTGAAAACTATCTTTTAAATTAAAAATAGTTAAAAAAGAATGGCCATACATACATTAGAGTGACAATAGACTCATACACCCCTGAACTAATAATCTCAACCAACACGGGTTTTCATGTAGTGGTAGATGCACATTAAGACAGAGTGAGAGACATATAATTTGAACCATGGAGAAAGTACTAGTTCAGAAAACAACCATGTTTACCTTCGAAAAATTAATCTTCTACCTTAATAATAGAGTGAGAGGGACATCAAAAATCAACTCAAGGAGTCCTTGAGATTGTCAAGGTTGTTCACTATAGTCCCTAATGTTAACAAAAGTTTAATTTAGTGTTCGATATTATAGTTCATTATTAAATTATGTCTTTTAATAAAATAATTTAAATTAGTCCCTTTAATTTTAAACAATAATAATTTAAACAGGTTATCCAATTTAAACAAAAAAAGTCCAGTTTAGATTTGATTCTTATGTTTTTTAAAAAAATTCAATTTAGTACCTTAATCCTTTTAAGTTAAAAACGTGAAAAGATGTAACATAATAACAAAGTTGAATTTCAAAAACTAAACTAAAACTAATTAAGGATTAAAATGAATAAACGAGACTAAAAATCTATTTTTGTGTCCTCTTTCTCCATACCCACCCCAAACATTACTCCACCGTAATAAGCTTATGACTCCAAGGTGCCTCACGGTCACGGATCATAGAAGTCAATCAGAAGCTGATGAATATGATTTTATGGCATACTCTGATCTGTCTCTGACAAATGGAAGAGCTTTAATTTTATACCACCGCTCTTAGGAGGTGCCTTCCATGGAACAAGGCGCACTTAGTGGAGGAGGTCAAGCCCCAACCTACTAGTAATAACTTTGAAGATTCAAAAGCATAATGCATTCTCTTGCTCCAAATTGACTTTAGAGGAAATGAGGTCTTCCCAATATTATCCAAATAAGTCATTGACACATAACTATTGTATTTTTTTTCAACAAGCCAATTTTTGTTAAGGAAGGCAGAAAGAGTTTTGTATTTGGTAATATTTGGACTTGGCTACTATCAAAGAATAGATAACTATTGTAATTTTATACAAGATTTAATTGTATTTTTGGTCTCTTTACTTTATATTTTGTAAGAATTTGATTCCTCAACTTTTTAATGAGCAGTTTTAGTCCCCAAAGATTACAAAATGGACAGTTTTAGTGCCTCAACTGTTAAGTTAGATGAGAATCGTCGCTAATTTAAATAAAATTTATCGTTGTTTTTAAAACACTGTCACTAATTTGGATAAAAATGTCAATAATTTTTAAAACGTAACAGATAGATTAAAATTGTCCATTTTATATATTTGAGGAAACAAAATTACACATGAAAACCGAAAAACTAAATTTATCCAAAATATAAAGTAAGTAGATCAAAATTATAATCAAATCTTTTCATAGTCCACAATCGTTCATTGAAAAAAAAAAACACTAGTTTTTTTGTTACTACTATATAGCTGTATAGTTACCGTAAGTGTATATGTCTACGTTTTTCCTTATCCAAAGGGCGCTATTAATATTTCTTGGTTTACCAATTACCACACACTCTTATTTTGTCAAAAAAAAAAAAAAAAAAAAAAGTTACCTCTCACTTGGATTTTAAACCACCACACCCTATTTTTTTTCATTGCACTTTTTAAAAAAAAAAAAATACCTGTGGCTCAAATTTTTAAATCCGAGAAATTTTGTCTTAGACCAACTCAAACACATTCAAATATTCATTTGCACTCATATTTTAGTTGTTTTAGTTATTTTTAATATTTTCTATACAAATTTAAAAAGATAAGAAATAAATAAAATAAAATAAAAATATTGTATTATAATTATTCAACCAAATAAAAAATATATATAAAGTAAACGGACTTTTGTTAACGGAAACATAAGTGATCAACTGAAAAGTGATGCTAACTCCGCATTGGGACTAAAACAAAACTCTTTTTCTTTTTTAATGTAAAATCAAAATAAAAATAAATGTCATGTAAAGGGAGGTAATTCTTCCTTTATTGTTTTGATACCGAAAAAGGAGAATCCGCAATGTGTTGACGAGTACATGCCTATTTCTTTGATTGGGTGTGTTTAAAAGGCTATTGCGAAGGTTTTAAGCAACTGTCTCAGAGTAGTCCTGATTCTTTAATATCTAAGAATCAATCGGCGTTTGGGAAGGGCCGCCAAATTTTAGATAGCATTCTCATTGCTAATGAGGTGGCTGATGAGTTGTCTAGTAAGAGAAAGAAAGGCTTTATGTTTAAAGTGGACTTTGAAAAGGCGTATGATTCAGTTAGTTGGGGGTACTTGCAGGCGGTATTGGAGGTGATGGGTTTTAATGCGACCTGGAGGTATTGGATTCAAAGCTGTTTAGGATCGTCTTCCATTTCTATTTTGGTGAATGGAAGCCCGACTGAGGAATTTAAACCTGCCAGAGGTCTACGTCAAGGGGATCCGCTTTCACCGTTTTTATTTCTTTTGGCTGCTGAAAGTTTAAGCAGATTGATAGAAAAATCTCGCAGACAGGGGCTCTTCAAAGGAGTGCTGGTGGGGAGAAACGATATTGAAGTATCACATTTACAATTTGCTGATGATACATTGGTCATTGAAAATTGTTCGTGGTCTAATATATGGGCTATTAAAGCAATTTTTGATTTGTTCGAATTGATGTCGGGGTTGAAGGTGAACTACAATTAGAGTCGCCTAATAGCTTTTAATAAATCACAAAGGTGGATTGATGATACTGCAATAGCATTACGTTGTAAAACAGCTAATTGTCCTTTTGTGTATCTGGGTCTTCCAATTGGTGGAGATCATAGGAAGAAGGTCTTTTGGTCTCCAATCATTGAAAGAATTAGCAATAGACTTGCGTCTTGGTCTGACAAACACGTGTCCCTTGGTGGCAAGGTAGTAATGATTAAATCTATCCTTTCGTCCATTCCAATATACTATCTCTTTTTCTTCAAGGCCCCTGAAGGTATCATTTCTAAACTTGAATCATTGTTTCGTAATTTTCTTTGGGGGGGCGGGGAGGGGGTTAGCAAAATCTGCTGGGTGGCGTGTGATAATATTTGCAAGGACTTTAACGGAGGGGGACTAGGTATAAAAAATATAAAGGTATTCAATGAAGCTTTGTTGGGTAAATGGGTGTGGCGTTTAAAAACTGAGTCTCAATCTCTCTGGTGTAAATTATTATTTTCAAAATACGGTGATGAGGAGGGGTTGCTCTGTTTGAATGGGGTTGGTGGTTCTTGGTGGTGGAGGGACATGGTGAAGCTTTTTCTTAGCAATGAGAGGGAGTGTAATTGGGTGTCTGAGAACATTGTTTCTTGTGTTGGTGATGGTCGTAATACTTCTTTCTGGCTTGATAGATGGGCGGGGGATTTTGTGTTGGCGAAAAAATTCCCCCGTCTATTCAAGGTCTCTGCATTTAAATCAGGTTCAATATTCGACTTGGGTGTTAGAGCGGGTGTGAGATGGTTGTGGAGGCTTGGTTGGAAGAGAAGGCTGTGGGGTTGGGAAAAACGTATGGTAGTGTCTTTGATGTTGGTTTTAGCTCATGTGCAGTTGTAGGAAAATTTACAGGATACTTATATTTGGAAGGCTGAGAAGGATTGTGGTTATTCTGTTCACTCAGCTTACTTGCAGGCTACTCAATCTTCATCCAACCCTTTCTTTGAAGTATTTTGGAAAAATCAGGTGTCGTTGAAGGTCAGCACGTTTGCTTGGAAAGCTATCCAAGATAGAATCCTATCTCGACTCAATTTGTTTCGCCGTGGAGTGATTATGCAGGAACACTATTTCTGTGTTTTATGTGGTGAAGCTGAAGAAACCACAAATCACATATTCTTACACTGTAAGCTTTCTTCCGAACTATGAGAGTTGGTTTTAAAGTGGACAGGAATTCACTCAGTGTTGCATGGCAATCTTAAGGAACAATTTTTACAATTCAGAGGATTACCAATTTGCAATGAGGAATCCAGGGTCAATTGGCAATCCATTTGGTTCGCGGTTATATGGCATATTTGGAAGGCAAGAAATAGGAAATTTTATCAACAACAGGAGGTTTGCATCCAAGAAATATGGCAGCAGATAAAATTAATCACTTGATTTTGGTTTAAATCAAAGATAAAGGGTTTTTGCTATGCGTTCTGAAGTTGGGAGCTGAACCCTTTGGCTTGCATCGGCATTTCAAATCCGCATTGATATAATGCGTTAGGCTTGGCTATCCATAACTGTTTTATGTGTAGCTGAGTTTGATACTGTATGTTCTTTTAGGAAGTTTAGTCTTTAATTTTTTTACTCTATTTTGTTGTTTTTCTGATTGTCTGTACTATTTATGCACTTCTTGTACTTTTTAATAAATTTCTCTCTTGCTGATAAAAAAAATATAAGCTACATTTAGATCAATAAAGTTGTATAAAAAAGGCAAATTATTATATATTATTAATAGTATTTCTCAATTACGAATATGACAAACATATATAGCCAAGGAGATAAGGCTATATCCCTCATTTTTAATTGTGCCAAAACTTTTTAATTTTGTATGAGACCTTTAAAGGCAATCAATAAATTTATCAACTCTGAGATGTAAGAAAATATCCCGAAACTATGGGAGAGACTAGAAATTTTAATGGCAGTAATAACGAGAATATTATATATATTTTATTAGACAAAATTTATATTAACAAGAATAATTTATAAAAAATCATCAATACAACAAAGTATTAGTATAGGGAATTGGTTTTTTTAGTATGCACACCCAAAAACTATTTAAACCCACGATAACTATTAGGCGATTGATGTTGATGAATAAGATACTATGGTATGTAGGTTCATATTAACAAGTTATTATTATTCATTTTAGAGATAGAGAGATATATAGATATTCATGTGCGTGTATTATTATTTGTACAATTTTGTAAGTTCAAGGTCACAACACGTGGAATTTTGTAGAGAACCCAAAAGGAATATATATAGAGTTTTACACTAATTTTCTTTTCTTAATTCTTAATTATTTATGCATTATATTATATATCTACACTCTTTTCTATCCTGGTGGAAAGCAGGGAGACATTAATCCACCATGTATACTGTACAATATATTTTTAATAGATAAAATTTTTTAAATCAGTCTTTGAAATTATAAAATTACCGAGTTGACGATTATTTTAATTCATAAAATTTTTAAAATTTTGAATTAGCCCTCAATTTTATAAACGGTGAATATTTTATTCTCTATTAACTAATAAATGATTTTATTTTTTTTTGTTAAAAACTTAAAAAGTAAGTAGACGTTAGCAAAGAATAAAATGACTGAACTTTTGCAATTTAAGAATTTTTAAAGTTAAAATGATAAATGATATACCCCTATTGGCCTATACAATTTTGGGGACTAGTAATTAATTAATTTGGGTTACTTCATTTTTAATTGCTTATAATAATGTCAGAGATCAAGCATGTAAAAAAAAAAAAGCAACTGGAAAAGGAGTTATAGCTGGTATGATTTGTTTGGTAAAGAATATATGAAAAATAAAGAAAAATGTTTAATTTTGATAGCTAGGCAAGAAGAGGGAGAGAACAAATTAAAAGTTGTTGAGACACGTGACGTGCACATGATGCATGTGAAGTACACGAATAACACGATCTAGTAGGCCGAATAAAATAACCGCATTAAGTTCATATGATTGGAATTTTCAGACCTCAGATTATATTGTACTTTAAATTTTAATTTTTTATGTTCAGTATATACTTCTTTTGTTCTTTCTCTTTTTTAATTAGAATTGATTGATTGTATTTTCCATCTTTAAACTTTATTACGAAATCTTAACAAAATTTTAGATAATCAAATAATGTTAAAAAATGTCAAGAGCTTTGTAGTTCAAATGGTATAAGGAAAATTTCTTAGAGTTTGAGAGGAGAGATTCGATCCCCAATGGAATAAATTTAAGAATAATATAGTGTGTGGTATGTGCCGATAAAAAAAATAATGTTTAAAAATAATATATAAATGAAAAATTACATTAATTTAGCAGAGAGATGAAACTCAGTACTACTATTAAATAACTATATAAATATAGGATTAAAAGATAAGCAAACTAACAGTTTAATAGTAGTTTAGATTTATATAAGCAATGAGGCTTCACAAGATAAAATTTGTTTGTAATAAAAGATTAAAATGATTCATGAGTTTTGTTATCATGAGATAAAATTATCTATGATTTTATAGAAATAATATGTTAGTTATTGACTTCATCTCATACGAGCAAAATAATGATATGACACGTTAAATATTATGTTAAAAATGATATCAACGTTCCAAAATGACATCGGTCATGTTATGCAAGCAAAATAACGTCATTTTTTTTACTTAATAGGGACTAAAACAACATCGTTTTAAAATATATTGACATGACTTTTATTATAACATTTAACGAACAACATTATAATTTGGATAATATGAGATGATGCTGGAAACCAATAAAATGATTGACAAGAAACTAACACGCTATACCTACAAAGTTAGAGCCATTTTACTCTATAATAGCAAATAAATGTTAACATAAAAAAAATATATTAGTGATTATTCTAAATATTGGTGAATTTTATAATACACCATTTTAACAATGTCAATAAAATATGAATTATAGACGATTTTAGATTAATTGTGTATTATTCCATACAATTTTTATTTATTAATATTTGTTATTTTTTAAGTTTTTTTTAAAAATCTTTTATAAGTAAATTTTAGCATTTATCACTTTTAAAATGATGTATCATACACAAATTATAAAATTGTTTAATGGGATATAGCAAATTTAAAAGAAAAAAAATCTTATATATAAAATACATAATTTATTATTATATTAAATATTTTTTATTAAGTTCTGTATATTTTCTTAAGTAGTGTTACACCACTTGAGCAGGGCCGGCCCAAGGGTAAGGTTGGCCAAGTCCTTGCTTTAGGCCCAAAAAATGTATAAAATTATTAATATATTAAGGTCTCATTTTAATATATTTTATTTTTAGAATATTAAATACTTTATAATATACAAAGTTATTATTTGTTCTGATAAAATATTATTTTTTTCTCCTAAATAAAATGCATGTGATGTTTACTCAACAATGTTAATAATTTAAAAAAGACTCATTATAATTTACTTTAAACATCAAAATTGTTTGGATCGACCCTACACTTAAGACACAGTATAGTTTATGGTGGAAGAAACCTTAAATAATATTACTTGTTTCTAATTATTTTCACGCAAAAGAAAAAAAAGTTGAAATGGTTTTGTTGGGTCATATTTTTATTTAATTTTAATCAATTAATAAAAAGTTATGCTTCAAATCAAAGTCTTTATTTCTTCCTCTATTGGTGGCTTTTTCTGGCCCCCAAAGCCATGATTATACCCAGAAAAGGGTACAGTTTGTTTAATCAAAACATGCAATTATTTTTGAGGTATATAAAAGATTTGGTTTAGTCAAATCGTATTGACATGATTACCCTTCTGCAATCTGAACCGTTGGAATTTAAAATCATATTAGTATAGTCAAACATTCTGGCATCTTACTACAAATCCATCTTTATGGTGTGTTTGATGTATAGACAAATACAGTACAGAAAAGTATAGTATAGAATAATTTAATAAGTTACAGCACAATTATTTGTGTTATTTGTTGTTTGATCATTAAAATACAACACAAGAAATATAAAGTTAATTTTACTATAATATTCTTTACACTTTAAAATATTTATTTTAGATAAAAAATTAATAATTAATATTGTAAAATTTTGAAACTGTTATAATATAATATTTAAAAATTATATATAAAATTAGATTTCTCAAATAATTTAATATATTTTTAGATGTTTTATTATTTTTCACTAAAAAATATTATTAAATTATATATAATATATATATATGGACATGTAAGCAAATATTGTAAACTCCGAAAAAGGATTAGCAATCTTAATCTTGAACAAACTATAGAAGATCAAATTAGTAGTCTATATATATATATATAAGCTAGTTTAGTGTTGTATATTGCATGAAATAAAAAAAATATTATTATAGTAACTACCTTGTGTAAGTGTGGGAGTGGGGAGATATGTAGTTAAAATTTTATGAGATATTGGATATGAGTGAGGGTGTTTTTGTATTTAACCATCTTGTACCATGAGATAACTTCTTGTCCTCTAGGATTGTGAGTAACAAAAATCTCCCATTTTGTTCTGTGCTGTGCCTCAAATTTTATGCTGTGACATGTCTGTTTTTACAATCAAACGTGAAATAAAGATTTTGTGCTGTCCAGTACCGTATATTTTAGCAAATCAAACGCACCCTAAATAAAAAAATTAGGAGACCAGACTAATTAATAAGCCTATTTATGAGTGTGTTATGGAGTAGTGAAATTATCTTCCTCTTTTCTGATTTTTGTTCACCCTGAAAAAAGAAAATAAAAGAAGGAAAGTGAAATGTGTGAATATCAATAAAATAAATTTATAATATTTTATCATTTTATTTAGTATTAAATACATAAGCAATATACTCACATATAACATATGATGCTCCTAAGATATAAGTTATTTAAATTTAAATATATTCCCTTAAAAATTTTATTAGAATATAGGACTAGAATACATGTATAAAATTACACGTAAATTGTTAATAAATAATAAAATAAATTAATTTTTTTCTTTAAATTTAAGAAAATAATATTTAATGTTTATTTTTTATTATTTAATTTTTATCTTTTTATTATGTGTCAATTGACATCAGTGAGAAAAACCAATATTTATTTAATTTTAATTAATATATTATATGTAATAAAATTTATAGTTGGACTAAAAATCAAACACAGTATACTGCCAATCAAGAAAAATCTATTTACAGTATAGCATAATGAAATCAGTGGGAACCAAATTAATTGTATTTATTAAATTTTTAATGATGTAAACCCACCTTGTACTTATTAATTGTACTTATTAAATTATTTAGTAATTAATACTAAATAATGCGGGTGATTATTTTAAAAAGAAATACTAATACTAATATGGGTTCCCACTGTTTTATTACTAGTATTTCATTATCACAAGTACAAATACTCATATTCCGCCAATAAAGAAACAAACATGTTATTGAATTGATGATATCTTTTTCTTTTTCTTTTTTTAAGTATTAACAAATTTAATTCCATGTGCACATGAATCAATGCTTAAGCCTGCACAGTGCAGATTGAAGTGCCATCACATTCCAGATAAGTTTAATTAAATCTCTAAATTCGTCCTTGAAATTGTAGGGATCATATAAATTAGTCTTTGATATTATGAAAACCTTAAATTAATCTCTGATTTTAAAAAAAATCATTCATTCTAGTTCTTTTCAACTTACATTTTTAAAGTCGGTTAATAAGTAAAAGAATTAAAATACATGTCATTTTGCAAAGTCATAAACTAATTTAAAATTTTTATAATTAAAATGCATGCTTACAATAACCAATTTAAAAGTTTACTCTTTAATTCCCACTATAATTTGCAATTTACAAGCAACCAAAACAACAGGGCTTACAATAAAATGTTCACGCCAGCTACATTTTTTTTCTTCTCTTTTTTTTAAAGTCTAAATTTTCTGTAACCCATCAGAATTATGGGTGTCCTAATTCCAAATTCCTCTGTCAATTGCACACATAAAAATTCTGCAGGATCAGAGAAGTTGATCCCATGTTTTCTATTAGAGAGATGAGATCACTATTAGTCTTTACTCAGATTATACTTTATTTCTACATTACAAGAAAAGAGTAATATTTTCTAATTTTTGGCCAGATTGACGAGATAAAATTTTATTACTTTAGTTTTTAAAACTTTCTTTTTATAACCTCGTTGTAAAAAGTATTAAAAAAGATTGAAATCGAACTTTTTTTTTAAGAGACAACAGCTATTTCACTAATCTCTATCTCAAGTATAAAAAAATTAATTTTGAGTATACGCCTATAAATATATTGATGCTGCACCTTTAAAAAATATTAGGGAATTACCATTAATGATGGTCTATATTTAAGAAAAGAAAAGTGTAATTAAACTTATTTTATATTATTATTAATAATTTAATTTATGAAATCAAATAATAATTTTTATCATACTTTATGGAAACTCAATTTTAAAGAAAAAATTAATCACTATTTCTATAAATAGTTGAAAAGGAAAAAAAAAATCAATTTTATAATTTGCAATAAGATTTTGCTTATTGCTTTTGAAACAAAGAGGACAGTTTGGTAAGCATACCTCAGAACAAGCTAGATTTGGTTTGGGGCTCCCCTGTGTTGGATTGAGGTTGACACTCACACACTCTCTCTCTACTCTCTCTCTGTCTCTTTCTCTCTCCTCTTTTCCTCTTTCACTTTACTTTCCATAGCTTATTGAATACACTTTTTGCCACAGCTATAAATGCCACACCTGTTCATTTCATGTTTTTTGCTTTCCCTTTACTGTTTCTCTCTCTCTCTCTGATTTCCTCCATTACAAACCAAGCTTCTTCCTTTCCAGCTTGTTTAGGTCCATACCCACCAACCCTTTTCCCCACCTTCGCTTTTTTCTTCTCCAAATTTCCCTCTCTCTCTGCCTCTGTCTCTCTGTTTTTCCATTTTTTTTTCTTAAAAATACGATTATTGTCTGATATATTCCCACCCATTATCTTTTGTTGTTAGTTATCATCTTACCCTTATAGTTCTTTTTGACCCACTTGAGGTCACAATCCCTTACTGCTCCTATCTATGCTCATTGGGTTTCTGGGAGTTCTGAAAGAAGACCCTCTGTTGTTGCTTCTGTGGGTGCTGAACACAGAAGATCAAGGAGGGTGATTTTGATAAAACACAAAAGGTGAACAAATGCTTTTTCTTTTTGAACAATTCACGTTTACGGTTTACCTTTTACTTGCTTGGATCATAAGTGATGCTTCACATGTTTCCCTTTGCTTGTTAGATTTTTGTTTGTGCTCAGAATTGCTTATGCTGAACCGGTCATTACTTTTCTTGTGAATTTTGAAATTGGTGTACAATTTCTGATTTGGGTGAAATTGATGCAGATGGGCTTCTGATTTGTTTAATGTTTGAACTTTGAATTATAATATTGTGTTTTGGTTTGGACTCTTGAATTCTTGAATTCCCACAATTTGTCTCTATGGTACTGGTAGATTATCCTAAAGTTTGAATTTTGATAAAGCTGCATTTAGTGATTAGTTGATTTGCTTATTTTTGTTTTTTCTCTGATAAAATTGGCTGTAAATTAGAGTGTTCACATCTGTGTATCTAAATGAATTAACTAGATTCTCGCACTCAGGTGGGAATGTCTTAATTACAAAGACCAGAAGAATTTGAGGGACAGTTTTGTTTGACTTTTAGCATCCAATTATGTCAACAAAGAGTTCATTGAATGTGGAATTGTCAAAGAAGACTTCATTTTTGGGTTTGAGGCTATGGGTTTTGATTGGGATAGGTGTTGGTGCATTTATAGTTCTAATTCTTTGTTTATTACCCATATGGGTTATGTTTCGGAGAAAGTCTCGGAGATCACTCGACAAGTACTCTGTATCCCAAATACCACATGTCTCCAAAGATATCAAAGTTGACAAGGTTGGGGTGAATACTTCTCATGATCAACCAGAAAGTGTATCTATTCAGGTTGACGAGAAGCCGATTGAGAAGAATACGGAGAAGTTGTTAGTTCATTTGGGCACAAGCAAATCCAGCGATCCTGATAATATAAGCCAGGGCAGCTCAATTTATCATCATGAGAGAGGATTTAGTTCGATGTCAGCGGAAGACGGAAGCTCCGGGACTGTTAAGAGGAAGTCTTCATTGTCCTTTGGAGGGCTAGTAACAGCCTCCCCTCTTATTGGCTTGCCAGAATTTTCTCATCTTGGGTGGGGTCACTGGTTCACTCTTAGAGATCTGGAGCTTGCGACTAATCGTTTCTCTGCAGAGAATGTTATTGGTGAAGGTGGATATGGAGTTGTTTACAAGGGAAGACTGATCAATGGATCCGAGGTGGCAGTTAAGAAACTTCTTAACAACTTGTAAGGACACTTTATTACCATCTTTGATTTTCTCGAGTGGCGCTTTTGTCGTCGAAATTATTTCTTACTTAAACAATGATCTTTGTTCTTGCTAAGTAAATTGTGTTATGTGCTTAATTTACAGGGGACAAGCAGAGAAAGAATTCAGGGTTGAAGTGGAGGCTATTGGCCATGTTAGACATAAAAATCTCGTGCGCTTACTTGGTTATTGCATAGAAGGAGTTCATAGGTGAAGTTTGTTCTTTGCTGTATCAAATATCATAAATGCATTTCATACTTTGCACTTGTGACTGTCTTATTGTGTTTGGTGAAAACTTGAACAGAAGCCCTTTTCTTTGTTATAAGTTTGTTTTCATTTCAACAATAATAATAAATAATGAATGTAGTTGCCATCTGATTTGCAGGTTGCTGGTGTATGAATATGTAAATAATGGTAATTTAGAGCAATGGTTACACGGGGTTTTGAGCCAACAAGGGACACTTACTTGGGAAGCCCGGATGAAAGTTATACTTGGCACAGCGAAAGCGTAAGTTCAACTTGAAAAATTAAAAACGTGGAACTTGTTAGTCATCTTTTTTTTTTGTGCTAAATTGAGCTGTATGATTCATGATTGTCTTAAACTCCTAATTCCATTACAATGTGTATGTCAAAATATATTTTTGTGCGTGACCAAATATATTTTCGTGTTCCTAAATGTTTCTACCATTATTGTGCACAACGAAATATATCGTCAATGCCAGTTGGGAATTCAGGTTGACATTGTTATGATATAGCATATATGTTCACAACCTTTGTGATTTATTAAGGTCCATTAGGATTCTGAAGAACACAACTATGTCTTAGTACACAGGGGACCTCTTTCAAAGATTTTCTATTTTTCATGGCTTTTAGTTTTTACTCTCTTAATTGGTTACTTAATTTACTGTTATGAAAATTTCAACACTGTACCTAACCTCACTGATTAATTTCTCTATTTTATTGTGACTTGTGGCAGGCTTGCTTACTTACATGAAGCAATAGAACCGAAAGTTGTTCACCGGGATATAAAGTCCAGTAACATATTGATTGATAATGACTTCAACGCGAAGGTTTCTGATTTTGGTTTGGCCAAACTTTTGGGTTCAGGAGAAAGCCACATAACTACCAGAGTGATGGGAACATTTGGGTATGCAGAATGTTTCATTATCTATTTTTTAAATGATTTCATAAATTGAAACTCACTTCTATTCTTGGTTTCAGGTATGTTGCTCCAGAATATGCTAATACTGGTTTGTTGAACGAGAAGAGTGACATTTACAGCTTTGGTGTTCTCCTACTGGAAGCAGTTACTGGAAGGGACCCTGTAGACTATTCACGTCCTGCTAATGAGGTTTTAAATATTTATCAATGCGACTTCGAACTTTTTGTTCCGACGAATATTCGTATAGTTGACAAGGTTTTGATTATTCTTGTTGCAGGTGAATCTTGTTGAGTGGCTCAAGATGATGGTGGGAACAAGGAGGGCTGAGGAAGTTGTAGATTCAAGCCTCGAAGTGAAACCATCGACACGTGCGTTAAAGCGCGCTCTTCTGGTTGCACTTAGGTGTGTTGATCCTGATGCAGATAAGAGGCCCAAAATGAGTCAGGTTGTGAGGATGCTTGAAGCTGATGAATATCCGTTCCGAGAGGTCCGCTTCATCATCATGTCCTCCAATAAATTATTGGTTTTGTTTCAGGACTATAATTGCATTTTTGAGAACACTTATTTTTGGAGAAATAATTGCTTAGAATATCTAGTCGATATCATTATTTTCAGGATCGAAGGAGTAGAAGGAGCCGGACTGGCAGCATGGAAATTGAATCAACGAAGGATATTTCTGCTTCATCTGATGCCGAAAAGGCGAAGGGTTCTGAATGCTCTGTACCTGACACAATTCAAGATAAGGATTGACAACCGCACATGATGCATCGCGTTATGTATAAATGTTCCACGTGTTTCCGAGCTTGTATTCAGAACAAACACTTATGCCGCATATCCGGAGAGAAACCAATCAGAGATGGCTTATTTGGATAATGAAGCATTTTCTCACTCAATATAATGATCACTCAAGGATATCTTTGCAACGAGAATGGGATTTATTGTTGATGTTGTACATATTTATTTCTTCTAAGCCAATCTCCTCATCATCACAATATTGCTAATTTTGCATTCTTTTTTGTATGGTGGGAGAGTGGCCACAATGCAAAACTTATCATGTTTGGCTTCATTGTCCTAGCTAGCCATTTTTGCTTTTTAAGTTATAATGATTATGTATACTTACTTACCCCACAAGTATTATGTGCTAAGTGAATGGTGATATCCCTTTCTTTTCAAGTAGTTAGGACTTTGTTTTCTCTACAACTTAGTAGCATAGTGTTATGCTTCAATCTCACTTTCAACTATTGAGAATATACATGAAGAGAGAGTCTTACCTTGTCTAATTTTCCATTTTAGCTTATTTTATTTACTTTCTCATTTTAAGCTGCTAAAATCAAATAACACACTAAAATAGAATTACGATTTGAACCCTTGAGAGAGTATTAGTTGCGAGGGTAGGTCTTGTTATGTCCAAGGGATTAGTCTTTTATGGTGATCATATAGTGGAGGAAAAAAAAATGGCACACCAAAATAAGAAAATGATTGCTAAACTGGATGATGATATTGATTAGTTGTGACTGAGTTTTCTGTTATTCCGTTTTGTTTTTGTTGTTGAGGTTAGTAATAAGTAATAACTGTTTGCTGATATTTTTGCTGTCATAATAGAAATATAAGAACGTTGTCCAAAAAAAAGTAATAAAAATATAACTGAAGGAGAAAAAAATCTCAGAAAGCATTTAGCACCTTCAACTAACAAATAAATACATATTATAAGCAGAGGTCGCACCTTTTTTTTCCCTGCAAATCAATAGTTTAAGCAGCCATGCAAATCATACCATAACAAGGTTTCTGAATAACAACCTTTCCACCAAGAAATGGTGGCTGTGAACTTGCGAAGGAAGAGGGTGATGAAACCCTTGTGATCAGGAGGGTGATGAAACCCTTTGAGGAGCTTTGGGTTATGAAACCCAGCTTGACAAGGAACGAAGAAAGAAGAAAGGTGGACTGAATAGTACTATTATTATTCAATTAATTTTCAGAGAAAACAAAGCAGAGGTTATATATACAGGGAGGAAGGAACAGAAGAAAAGAAACTGACATAACTGCCTAAGGAAAGAGGGATGAGAAAGCAAAAAGGAAGAAAAGAAAACTAAATTGCGATATTGCAACTAAGGACAATATAAACAAAGTAAACAGAAAGTTATTTGTACAGAAGGGCTTCTGTATTGACTTGTAAATCTTCAATGATAGCGTCGTGTTCTTCAGTAATAGAGGAATGGTTGTGGGAAGAGCAAACTGGTATTGGGTTCATCAAGTTTTTTTGTTTTTTCTGCTGAACACTGGTTCATCAAGTTGAAGGAAATTTTATATAATTACTATTGGTTTCGATCTCAGTTTAACTTATCAAGTTGCTTGTTTCTTTGGTTCAATTGAATTCAAATTACACAACCAAATTATCGGGTCTAAGTAATTCGGATTAAGCAAAGTATATGACAACATAAAGTCACTAATTCATTCATTCATGATGCTGCTAAAATAGTCACCAATTCTAATTAAACATAAAATATTTTTTTTCACCTCACAGTGATTGCAATAAACATGAAGAGCAAACTCAAAACACTAAACCAAATAATTGACATCAAAACCAACAATTTCATGTAAGAGATAGCCATCAACAATGGCAACTTTCTTCTTGAAGTTTGAAAGTTCCTTCATCTCATGCCTCTAACCTTGTCCACATAGGCTGCAATCTTCTGCACTTCACTAACATTGATAGAAAAATAATATAAAAGATTCGAAGATGTCATATGGCAATAGTATATAAAATATAATTGAAACAATCACAAAGCTTCACATTAGTTTTAGCCAAAAACAAGGTTCACATATAGATATCATGAAGTTTGTAAGATCAATAACCAAAGCTATGAAGCAGTAAGATGAATAACTAAATAATGTCTAAAGCTGAGTAGTTCCTTCTACTCACCTCAACTTGTAGATGTATGTGTTTTGTGAAAGCGGTTGAGTTTTACCATCAAAGCGACGTAAATCTGATCTGCCACTTGATCAAGGAATCTGAAGAATGTGTGCCTCCATCTTTTGTTAAAGAATAAAGAACCACAACTCCCACAGAAGCCTACTGCAAATCCAACTCCCATCCCAAGATAGAGTGACTCTCTTTCAGGGTCACCATCTTCATACCTTGCAGGATGTGTTGCATTTTCAGGATTATCTATTGAGATACACTTTGGAAGAGGAGCTCCACAGAGTTCTCGATTTCCATTATAACTTGATGCATCAAAAGTTTGAAGTTGAGTCCCGCCAGTTGGAATTTGTCCAGTAAAATTGTTGAAGGATAAATTCAAGTAACCCAGAAAAGTTAAGCCAGCCATGCTTTGAGGAATTTCTCCAAAGAATCTATTATTGGATAGATCAAGAGATTCTAGATTTTTCATACCTCCAATTGTATTTTGTATTTCCCCCCGTCAAATGATTGTTAGATAAGTTCAATGTTTGAACTTTAACGAGCCTAAATAATTCCAAGGGAATTTCTCCTGACAGCTTATTAGCGGAAAGATCAATTGTTCGCCTATTCGAATTGATTTCATACTCGTAATCTTGACCTTTTGTATATAAATTGATTTTTGAAAGAATAATAATTATATTAACAGGGGGACTTAAATTATCCATGATCATATGAGTCATGTTGTAGATTCCCAGAGGCATTGACCCTGAAATTTTATTATGCGCAAGATTGAGGTGAAACAAGTAAGGAAGATTGAATAGTTGAAGTGGAATTTTACCTTCAAACTGGTTAGATCTCAAAATTAACACCATTAACGCTTGCGGCATCTTGATCGGCAAAGTTCCAGAAAATTCATTATCTTCAAGGATCAGGACTTGCAATTGCTTTAAGTTTGAAAGGTCCAAAGGAACTTCACCCGATAACCTATTACTCCCCAAGTTAAGATACTGCAAATATTCGAAGTTTTCCAAGTCCCATGGAATCGGTCCTGAGAAGGAGTTGTGAGAAAAATCAACGAGTTGAGCCTTTGATGATAATAAATTCTGGAGCCTTCCTGTGAAATTATTATGGTCCAATGCTAATGTAGATGACTTGAATGTTACATTGGATAAGTCTTGGCTGATTGAATTTTTGGATAGATAGACTGATCCATCAATTCCTGCAATGAAGCTCAAAAACATATCTCCATCCACAGATGAAATTCCTGATCTTGACATGTCAAGAAATTTGAGTGACTTTTGTGTATATATCCATGATGGAAACTTGGGACCTTGATTTGTATTTGACAAAGAAAGCACATTGAGTTGAAAAGGAGGAATCCACTTAAGATTAAAATGGAATACAAAACTTGAGTTACTTAAGTCCAGAGATTCTAATTTAAAGAGTTTGGAAAACAAAGATTCAGTTATTGTACCGGTTAGGTAATTAGAGCCAATACTCAACTTAACCAAGGATGATAGATTTCCTAGAGTTGAAGGAATGGAACCACGAAATTCGTTGTAGGATAGATCAAGGTGCTGTAGTTGTTCAAGTTGGCCTATCCAATACGGAATTGATCCACTAAGTTGGTTCCTCGATAGATTGAGGTCTATCAAATTTCGTAGCAAGTTCCACATGCTTAAAGGTATTTCACCATGTAAACTATTCCATGAAAGATCAAGACTTTGTAGTGAAGTAGTGAAATTCATCATCGCGTCCTTGAGAGACGGAGTGATGATGTTGTTGCTCAGGTTACAATAACTCAATTGTAACTCTAACAATGAAGGAAGCAAAGCCACCAACTGAAGCCAGTCAGTTTCGTTTGGAAGATTGATCCCACTTAGACTCAGATATTTCAAGGAAGGAATTTGAGAAAGCCATTTAAGATTATCCATGTCAATAGCATCATTTGACGATAAATCAAGGTAATGAAGGTTAGAGGCAAGTGTGATGTTGTGACCAATTTTTGGAATACGTATCACATCAAATAAATTATGGCTCAAGTCCAAGTGATTCAGAAATTCAAGTTGTAGCAGAGATAACAAGTTAATTTCACCTTTCAAAGTTTTATATGGTTCTTCAACTGAAACTGGCGTCGATGGTTGAAGATCAAGCTTTGTAACTCTGCAGTGGTGTTGTCACACTGGACTCCTTTCCATGCACAACAATCTTCTTCACTGGACCATGTCGAAAGCAATTCGAAACGATCAATGATGCCTTGTTTGAAGATCAACAGTATCATTCGGTCCTTCTCGTTGCAACGAACCACTTTGTGATCATTACTAGACATGCTTTTTTGAAATGTGATTGCAGGAAGAAACAGAATTAGCAACAGAATTGAAATTTGTGAAGTAAATGACAGCATGATTGATTTGAATAGAAATGCTAAGTAGTGAGGTGTTTGTTTATAATTTCGCAAGATTGGAGTCTCATTATATAGATTTTTTTTTTTGCTTATGAACATAAACGCGGATATGATGCGTCTGAACAAGAAGACTTGGAATTGTGGAATTTCTTCCCCGAATTAATAATAATATTAAATTGTATTAAAGTAGTTAATATAATTTGATGTTAAAAAAACCGTTAAAATTTATTTATATTTCAGATTATTATATATAGATTTTTTTTTGTAATTAGTAGGGGTGTTCGTGGTACGAATTGGTTCGATTTTAAAGGAAAAATTTATCCAATCCAATCTTTGCGGTTTTGTCATCTCATCATCTGATCGGTTTTATTTTTAAATGATATCCAAACCAATTTTTGCGGTTTGGATTGGATTGGTTTTTCGGTTTTCGTTTTAGTTTTAAAAAATATATTCTTATTATAAAAAAATAGTAAACATTAATAACAAAACGTAAATATGATGCATATATTTAGATCAAATTTTGTTGTCTAATTTTTTTATTTAATTTTCTTATATATAATACATATATATTCGAAAAAAACTCAAACAATATTTATATTTGAAAGAAAAATCAAACTATAAAAATAATATTTTGAGCACATCATTTAATCTTTTAAGAGAAAGATGAATAATATAGAAAAATTATAAATTTATATTAGTATATGCGGTTTGGTTTGGGTTGGTTCAGTTTAATATAAAGAAATTAAATTCGAACCAAATCAATAAAATTATACGATTATTTTGGTTTTCGGTTTGTTTAGTTTTCAGTTATCGATTTTTTGGATTAGTTTCGGCAGTTTATAATGGGTTGATTCGGTTATGAACACCCTTAACAATTAAAACCTGGAAAGGGTGCTATAACAAAGTGGTGGCCTTCAAATTGCATTAGGACATTTGGACAAAGTGACTCAATCATATATCTTTTAACACAATATAAAAAAAAAATTTGTCATTTACTAATTTGATTTGTTAAATTAGTTATTATTAATATAAATTTTATCTAATAAAATTAATTTATTAATATAATCATATAATATTTGTACCAACAAATAAACATATAATTATTAAAAGATAAATATATTTGTGTGAATAATTAACTGTTAATAAAAGTCTTTAAGAATTATACTAATGAATTAAAAGAGGAATTAATACTCTTTGTATGAACGTGAATCTCGTGATTTAAAACTCCTGTAACCTAATGAAATTCTACATTGGTGGGCAACCCTCCGATCCCTTACGGCATTACCATTTAGGGCTCAATTTTGGAGTTATAAATATTGCGACTCAAAAGATAGTTCACAATTGTTTGTTGGATTCCTACCTTGAGCACTAGTGCCCTGTTTTGAGGATAATGGGGACACCTTGGTCCCTTTTTCTAAAAAAAATGAATAAATTAATTAAATCCAGATCGTGTAATCCTTTTAAGTAAAGTTTTCTCCCCTTTATATAATTAGAATCAAGACCAGTTACCAATTCACTCACAATCATAGTATTTTAGGGTGCGTTTGATGCGTGAACAGAACAGTACAAGTAGTACAGCACTGTACAAGTTTTATGAGATACAGCACAACTTTTTATGTTGTATATCATTTGATACTCAATGCACATAACAAAAAGCACAATATAAATTTTACAATAATATCCTTCATGTTATATTATTAATTTTTCTTAAATTTTTCTAAGAAAATAATATTTTGATATTTTATAATTTCTTTATTATTTATTATAAAATTAAAATTTCATGATTTAATAAATTACTACATAATATATTTTATGTAATATAATAATTATATTATATATAAAAAAATTATTATTAAAAAATATTTTTGACTCTTTATTTTTTAATATTTATATTTACCGTTAAAATTTATTTTATTATTAATACGTTATTTTAATTATATATATATAAATGACAAAAAAATGACGTAAACATTGATTTAAAAAAAAATACAACATAAACTATCTTGTAAGTGGAGAAAATGGGGAAGGTAGTTACAGTACTGAATAAAAATACAAGGTTAATTATGTCTTTTTTTAACTTGTGCATGAAATAAGAAAATTGTCCCTGGGTTTAGTGAGGTACAAAAAATTGTCATTTTGTACTGTCCTGTGACTCAAATTTTGTGCACAGCTTTTTGAATCAAACACAGAACAAAAAATTTTATCCTGTGCTATACCTTAAAAATTAGTAAATCAAACGGACCCTTATTTTTATTGATGAACGAAAACAGAGGACCTATGAGCTTTAGATAATTTAGGACAAGATACGTAAATACTTTTCTTAAAAATATTTATGAAATTGAGTTTTTTTAATGCTTATTCAGCTTTTGTTTTAAAAAAAATAAATTTACTGGTTGTCACGTAACGGTACTCCATTGAGTAACGTCTTACTACAAAAAAAAACGTTAGAATATTGTCAACTGTCACAGCTCAGATGGCAACAATGATTTTATGCATAACAAGGTTATTGGTTTTAACTTTTAAGACACATTAGATGCTTTTTTTATGTGTTTTAATTTTTTCAAATGATTAATTAATTAAATATTTAATATTTGAAAATAATATTAAATTAATGTTAAAATTTTTTCTTGTTAAAAAAATTTTTTTAAAAATAAGATTATGGTTTTTTAATCAGAAAAAAAACAAATTTTTCAATTAGATTTTATCCAAAAAAAGTTCTTAAAGTTAAAACAAAAATAAGTTTTCAAAACTATATAAACTACATTTTATTAAATTATATAAACTATATTTCAAATTCATTTTTCACAATATTATTTTTAAATTTAATAAATATAAACTATATTTTTTAGGAATGATCAATTTTCCAAAATTAATGTTTAAAAAAATTATAATTCTGAAATTAATATTTGAAAAAATTAATAATTTATATCTGTTGAAAATATTTAAAATGATATTTTATTTTGACATAATAATTTAATAATATTTTAAAATACGAAATATCATTTTAAATATTTGCTTAATTTAATAGTATTTTAAATTATTATTAAAGTTATTTATTTTATTTAGTTTATTAAAAAAATTATTTTTTTTGGAAATTATTATTTTTAAGTTTAATTTATTTAAAAATAATTTAGTTTAAGTTAAAAAATTTCAACATAAAGAAATTATTAATTTTTCAAATATTAATTTCAGAATTGTTTTTCATATATCAATTTACTAAAATTGATCAGTCCTAAAAAATATAGTTTATAGTTTATAAATTTAAAAATAATATTCTAAAAAATGAATTTGAAATATAGTTTACATAATTTAAGAAAATATAGTTATATAGTTTTAAAAACTCATTTTTATTTTAATTTTAAGAAATTATTTTGGATAAAATATTACAAAAAAAAATTCTGATAAAAAATGATAATATTATTTAAAAACTTTATTTTTTAATAATATTTTATTTTAATATTATTTTAAAATATTAAATATTTAATGGCTGAAATATGTTTTTATCCCTATAAAATAGGACATTTTTACTTTTGATCCGTATAAAATGAAAATGATTGATTTTAGTCCTTAAAATGAATTAATGACTTTTAAGCCGAACAGATTTTTAATAATTAATTAATTATTAAATTAAATAACATTTTTTAAAAAATAAAAACAAAAAACTCCATCCCCTCTTCCCCACGGTGCCGGGTGACACTTTGCACACCACACCCTTCTCTTGGTGCACTACACTTGTTTTTTTTTCTTTCTATTTTTAACATTTTCTCGGAACTTATGTTCCGTTTTTTAGTAAAATACATGGTTTTTTCTGCATACTAATACAGAACATAACATTCATTTTTTACTCGCTCGGACAATATGTTCTGTTTCAGATAAAGAAAACGGATGATATATTTTGTATAGGATTTCGTTAGAATTATATGTTCTGAATGAGAACTTATCTGAACCACTATTTATTTTGTGGAGGATAAGTTCCATTTTTTCACTTATATCACTTTATCACTTTTAACTGTAATTGATAAAAATACATTTTTTTGTATTACAAAATTTCAAAAAAAAATAAAATTAACAATTAACAATTAGATATATACTACACATTCATTATAAAAAAATGGAAATTAAATTTCATATTTCTTAATAAAAAATCCATGAAATTGTAAAGTTCTCATATGAAACTTATCCTCTGCGAAATAAATAGGATTTCCATATAGAGTTATCTACTAAGTGAAATTAAATACGGAACATATCATCCATTTTTTCTTAAAAAGTTCCAAACAGAACATATTTACTAAGTGAAATTCAATACCGAACATATCATCCGTTTTTCTATTTTGAATCAGAACACATGCTCTGAGCAAGTAAAAAAAGGATGATATAGTCTGTTTCAGTATGCGAAAAAAACAAGTATTTTTACTAAAAAACAAGAAGGTTAAAAATAAAATAAAAAAAACAAAAAAAGCTTGTGTGGTGCACAAAAAGAACTATGCGATGCACAAATTAACTCCCACGGTGCCCCTTCCCATTTCTCGGGTGGTACTTTGCCCACCACCAAAATTTAATGGCACACCACAACCAGTTTTATTTTATTTTTTCATTTTTCTCTTTCGCCCGAAATTTAAGTTCTGTTTTTTGTTTTTTACTTAAACAAGCCCCTGCACAATGTGAATCCACACCGAACATAAGTTCCGTTTTTTTTGCTTCGCCCAGAACATAAGTTCCATTATTTGGTGTAAAAAACAAAGTATAAGTTATGCTTTTATTTTAAATTTTGAATCTCAGCCTCGTCCGGAACTTATGTTCCATGCGACACAGAACATGAGTTCCGTCTTTAAATTTTAAAATTTTGAATCTTTGTTTGCTATTTTGGAATATTAATTGTACAAATATTTTACCTAATTTGCGTTTTTTTGTTGAGTTTGGGGCATGTTGTTACAGTGAAGATGAGTTTGAGACAAGATGAAATGCAGAACATAAGTTCTGTTCCATACAAAACTTAAGTTCTATCCCATACGGAACATAAGTTTCAAGCGAGGGGGTGCATGGTTGCTAACCGACGAAGAAGGTGGGGGGGGGGGGGAGGGGAAAGGAAAATTTTGAGAAAGAATTTTGTACTTAATTAAAAAGTTAATTATTTAATTAAGAGTAATGTTATAGCCTCCAAAAAATTCTCCTACTTATCATTCTATTACTATATAAGGTATGATATTAGATGTACTTCCAATCTTGAAACCGACCTGTTCAATACTTCTTTTAATGAAGTATTATTGTGTTGATAAAAGTTATTTGACCATATTATAATAAAGACTTTATTAATTCATGGATTCTAAGCAATTGTCTTTCTTGCCTAAAATAAGATCTGACCTCGTTACAGGTAAAATTCATTGAGCTGAAAAGGGGAATCCATTCATGATCAAAATGGAATGCAAAGTTCGAATAACTGAAGTCCAACAAATCTAATTTAAAGAGTTTGGAGAAGATTGATTCAGATATTACACTAGTGAGAGAATTAGAGCCAATGATCAACTTAACTAAAGATGAGAGGTTTCCTAGAGAAGAAGGAATGGAACCACAAAACATGTTATGGGATAAATGTTGCAAATGTTCTAGTTGCCCTATCCAAAACATTTTGAGAAAGATAAATTTTTGTAACTCTGGCAATGGTGTTGTTGTACTGGATTCTTTCCCAAGCTCAACAATCTTCTTTATTGAATCAGAATGGGAGATATATACAAAAAAGCCAACGCTAAGTTGGGCCAAGAAAAATAACAAGAATGGGCTAATGACAGAAACAGATAGGCCCAATACAAAGACAATAAATGATAACTAAGTATTTTCTAAAGTATGTCTTAATACCCCCCTCCCCCCCCCCCCCCCCCCCCCCCCCCGCAAACTGAGGAGTAGATGTTATGAACTCCCAGTTTGGAGAGATTGGTGTTGAAAGGCTGAGGCTCAAGAGCATTAGCAAATATATCTGCAAGTTGCTGTGTAGTTGGCACAAAACAAAGAAAAATCAAACCACGGACCAATTTTTCATGAACCATGTGGCAGTCTATTTCTAGGTGCTTTGTGCGTTCGTGAAATACAACGTTTTTAGCAATGTGAAGAGCAGAGGTGTTATTGCAGTACAAATCAGTAGGACCAGGGAGAGGAACACGCAAGTCACGGAGCAAGTTTGTCAACCATTGTATCTCGCAGGTTGTAGCAGCGAGCGCCCGATACACTGCTTCAGAGGAAGAGCGAGATATGGTTTTTTGTTTCTTACATTTCCATGATATCAGAGCTTTACCCAAAAAAATACATAATCCAGTTACAGAACGTCTAGTTTCCTTACAAGAAGCCCAATCAGAATCACTATAGGCTATGAGCTAAAATGAGGAATTTCTGGGGTAAAAAATGCCTTGTCCTGGGTTGTTTTTCAGGTACCGCAGAATCCTTATAGCAGCATGGTAATGTCCAATCCGAGGCTTGTGAAGGTACTGACTGAGTTGTTGAACTGCGTATTGAATGTCTGGACGTGTTGTGGTCAAGTATAGGAGCTTGCCAATGATGTGCCCGTAGCCAGCAACATCATCATACAGATTGTCTGTCAATGCTTCTTTGAGAGCTCCTTTCACCATGGGTGTGGGTGCTGGTTTAGCTGCAAGGAGACCAGCAGAATCAATCAATTCCAAAGTGTATTTTTGTTTAGAGATTGAAATTCCAAGATGAGATCTTGCAATTTCAAGTCCCAGAAAATATTTAAGGTCACCCAGATTTTTAATTTTGAACTGTTTATCAAGAAGAGATTTTACAGAGGATATTTCAGCAGAGTTATTACCAGCAACAATTAAATCATCAACGTAAACTAATATAACAGTGATAGAAGTATCTATAGACTTTATAAACAGGGAATGATCATGATGAGATTGAGTGTAACCAAGAGATATAAGGAAGGCTGACAGTTTAGAGTACCACATGCGGCTAGCCTGTTTAAGGCCATAAAGCGATTTGTTCAATTTACAAACAAGGTTATCATTAGAAACAGTAAGACCTTCAGGTAGGGACATATACACATCTTCATGCAGGTCACCATGTAAGAAAACATTATTTATATCAAGTTGATGTAATTCCCAGTTATTAACAGAAGCAACAGAAAGTAAAACACGCACAGTGGTTAGTTTGGCAACTGGGGCAAAGGTATCGAAATAGTCTATGCCCTCAAGTTGCTTATAACCTTTGGCAACAAGGTGTGCCTTGTACCGTTCAATATCCCCATTAGATTTATATTTTATCTTATAGACCCATTTAGACCCAATAGCCTTTTTGCCTTTGGGAAGGGGAACTAAAGACCAAGTATTATTAGAAGAAAGAACCTGTAATTCATCATTCATAGCTTGCACCCAAAGAGGATTTTTAATGGCAGATTTAAAGGTTTTAGGTTCAGAATGCATGCTAATGGACAAACTAAAACATGCAAAAGGTTTGGAAAGATGGTCATAGTTGAGAAAGGAGGAGATAGGATACCTGACAGCTTTATTGTTTAAAGCAATTTTACCTTGAATGAGGTTGCAATGGAAGTCTAAAAGATGTCCATGAACAGATCTTAACCTGGTGGACTTACGAGTTGTGGCTTTAGGTATATTACCAATAGGAGGTGGATCAGAAGAGGCTGCCTGACTTGTGTCTAGATGAATGTTCATGATGGGCAGTGTAGTATCATCCTGCAACAAAGGGTTAGAAATAAAACGAGTATGGGTAGGGGATGTCTCCACAACCTGGGTAGGTTGGAGGTTTATTGTAGGAACCTGCAATTCCAAGGGAGGTGGGCTATCTTCAAAAAAGAAAAGGGATTCATTAGAGGGTCAGGTGTAATACCAGAGTCAGCATTATTGAGCTGGTCTGATGTGAAGGGGAAAGTTTTTTCATAAAAAACAACATGCCGAGAAATAGAGATGCTTCTAGTTTTTAAATCTAAAACAATGAATCCCTTTGTTCCAGTTTTAAAACCCAGAAAAACAGACTTTTGAGCCCGAGGGTCAAGTTTTTTTCGATTTTGAGTAAGGGTACTGCTAAAACAGAGACAACCAAAAACCTTGAGGTTCAAAAGTTTGGGAGGTTCGTTGAAAAGCATTTGAAAAGGGCTTAAAATTTTCAAAACAAGGGTGGGTAATCTGTTAATCAAATGTACAGCATGAGTGGCAGCAAAACACCAATAATGTTTGGGAACGTTAGAATGAAAAAGAAGGCAGCGGGTAGTGTTTAGAATGTGACGATGTTTCCTCTCAAAAACACTACTCTGTTGAGGGGTTTCGACACATGAAGTTTGATGTAAGATACCATTTTCAGCGTAAAAGGAAGGCATGGAAAATTCAATACCATTATCAGTACGTATTACCTTAATAGAAGCATCAAACTGAGTTTTAACATAAACAACAAAACTTTTCACAAGGTCACGAACTTCAGACTTATGTTTCATTAAATGAATCCATGTATGTCGAGAATGATCATCCACAATAGTAAGAAAATAACGATGTGAATGTATGCAAGCAGTATGAATGGGTCCCCAAATGTCCATATGAATTAACTCAAAAACAGAATGAGACATATTATTGTTATTGGGAAAAGGAAGCTTATGCTGTTTGCCAAGATGACAGGAATCACATGTAGTATGAGATATATGTTTCACATAAGGAAAGTTTAGAGATATAGTGTGTAACACAGAATCAGAAGGGTGTCCTGAGCGTGTGTGCCAAAGATCATCATCAGTAGTAGTAGAAACAGTATGAGAAAGCATATTGTTATTAGTCATAGAAACATGTTGTGTGGAAGGCTGTAGGTCTTCAAGGATGTAAAGACGGTTATGAGCCCTAGCAAGCCCAATCGTCTTCTGGGTAGCCTTCTCCTGGATGACACAACTAGATTTGTCAATGGTGAAGGTAACATCAAGGTAATCTGTAGTCTTTTGAACAGCCAAGATATTAAACTTGAAATTAGGAATTAATAAAACATCCTCAAGAGTTAAAGACTCAGACAATTTCACCTTACCACAGAATTTAGCAAAAGTCACATCACCATTAGGTAAATTGATTTTTATCGTAGGTATAGCAGTGTATGAAGTAAAAAAATGTACTGAATTGCAAATGTGGTCAGTAGCACCAGAGTCAATTATCCAAGTATGTAATTTGAAATCAATACCTGTGTGGCTGGTGTGTGCAGTGGAGTTGTTTACATGTGCTGTGTGAGACAACTGATTTACGCTGGGTTCAGCAGGGGAGATTTTAGTTTTGTGAAGCAAATCAAGAAGAGCCTCATAGTCCTCTTTCGGAATATTAACAAATTTAATGTGTTGGTTATCAGTAGCGGAAGTACAGTGTGCAGTATCAGTGGTGCCAACATTATTAACAGAAGAGATTTCTTGGTTTTAAACTTGAAATTATCGGGAAAACCGTTCTTAAAAAAACAAACGTCAATGGTGTGATTTTCCCGATGACAGAATTCACAGATTTTACCTTTCATGGAGGGGCCACGGGGAGTAGACTGGGATTTACCTTTTGATTGAGGACCCTTGGAAGACTGACCTTTCCATGAGTTTGCTATGATGGGAGCTGGAGGCTTGCTGTCAATGAAAGGATTTTCAGAATCTTGGCGCTCCTGTTGTTGAATTTGAGCGAATGCAGAAGCGATGGGAGGCAACGGATCATAATGAAGGATTTGCCTACGGACAGAGTCATAAGTATCGTTAAGTCCCTTTAAGAAACAAATAACGTACTCGGTGTCATGAGATTTTATCACGCTCTTTGCAAGATTGCAAGAACAGGGGACGACACAGACACACTGATGAACGGGGCGCAATGCTTCCAATTCCTGTCAAAGAGACTGTAAGTGTAAGAAATATTCAGAAATAGAACGTTCTCCTTGACGGAGTGAATGAATGGCTTGCAAAAGATCCGAAAACCGGAAATAGTCGCCCTTCGAATAACGATCTTGAAGCTCCTTCCAGAGAGCATAAGAAGAATCGAAAAAGGCCATGCTGCGAGCTATAGGGGCAGAGACGGCTTTAGTTATCTATGAAATGACCATGGAGTCACAACGAACCCACGTGCTGTGCAATGGATCATCTTCCTTCGGTTGTTTGAGGGTCCCATTGATGAACCCTAATTTGTTCTTGCAAATGAGGGCGCGGCGGAGATTACGAGACCAAAGGAGGTAACTGCCGGAGCCATCAAGGATAGGAGATGAAATGACGAAATTAGGGTTTTCGCTGGGGTGAAGGTAATACGGTGAAGAGGGGTTTTGTGTAATGTCGATGGTGGGTGAATCGGCCAGGGTTAAGGGACAGGGAGGGTAGAAGGAAGAACAGAGAGGGAGAGAGGGAGACCACGTTAGGGTCTCAACAATGGTAGCGCGAAGAAGAAAACCCTAGGGGAAGGGGGAACATCGCGGCACAAAGAAAGGAAGGATCAGAACCCTAAAAGCTCTGTGATACCATAATGGAATTTTAGGTAAAATGGAAAGAATGAATATTATTGAATCAGAATGGGAGATATATACAAAAAAGTCAACGCTAAGTTGGGCCACTAATAACAGAAACAGATAGGCCCAATACAAAGACAGTAAAATGATAACTAAGTATTTTCTAAAGTATGTCTTAATACTACACATGCTTAGATGATATGAGAGGATTGATTATTGGAATATAATGAGAATTGAATTGTGTGTTTACCACTTTGCAGTTTGCAAGATGCTAATGTAGTGTGTCATTATATAGTTTGTTTAATTTGCTTGCCATATGAGATGAGTCCAAACAAGAAGACTTGGAAGTTGGAAATTAATTTAAAAACAGAGAAGACTTTGGAGTTATTCTGTCAACCGAACCATAGAAACGTCTTCTTTATCTGCCTGAAAACAATTGCTATGGATATTCACAATAATTTCAATTCGTAGAATACAAATATCAAAATTAATTATATGAACACTGTCCTATGTTAAAATCCGCCTTATTTAAATTATGATTGTTATGCTCGCAAGTGTATTACTCATTCAATTATAAGAAATAAAATTAGTGATTAAGTAGATATTTAAAGAACTAAATTAAAGTTTATCTTCAGTTTAGAACATTTCATTCCAGCTCTCAACAGATGATGTTCCAATTATAATTCAGTTTAAAAATCAGGATCATTCATTATAATTATTAATCTATTGAGAATATAAAAGGAATTTTTGAATTTTCGAAAGGAAAACTATACTAATAATATTGTTTTTCATTTCTACTTATTTTATCATCTCTTTTTTATATCTCTTCATTTCTTATCATATCACATCTTTTCTTTTCTTTTTCTCTTTTTCTAGTTTTCTCAATTCTTTCTATCTTTGTATCGTTATCTTCTTTTACTACTCATACACCTTATTGTTACTTTTGTTGAATTCCATATATAACTTCTTTTACTTGTTTGTGGCACTATTACATTAGAGAAATTTTTCGTACTAAAATCATATATTCAATAAGTTCAGGCCTAAAATTGATAAGATCTTGATCCAACTCATTACTTTGGTTTGAGATTTTAATTATACAATCTGAATGTTTTAGAGGGATATTTCCTTTCCCTTATCTAACAAAGAAAATTTAAAGCAGAAATGACAGATTAACTGTCATCCTGACGCAAAACCGAGAAAGGGGGAAAAACACCTCTAACTATCATAACGGCTACATGAAGGAAACTTCTATGGAAAACTCAATACAACCAAACTTAATAATTGTAGTTAGTCATTCTCATGCCAACACTAATGATACATATCACAGAAAAGCCATATCAGAATCTAGAGTTTTCTGATTGTTGTTGTGTTAAGAAGTTGCTTGTGTACTGGTATTATCTGTTATTTCATTTTGTTTTTGTTGTTGGGGTTAGTAATGACTGTTTGCTGATATTTTTGCTGTGATAATAGAAAAATAAGAACTGAAAGATAAAAAAAAAATCTTACAAAGCATTTAGCACCTTCAATTAAAAAATGAATGCATATTACAAGCAGAGACCACACCCTTTTTTCCTGCAAATCAATATTTTAAGCAGCCTTGCAAATCATTCTCTAGCCAACTGGTTCATAAGGTCTTTTTTTTTTAGAACACTGATTCATCAAGTTGAAGGAACTCTTATATATCTACTATTGGTTTTAATCTCAGTTTAACCTATCAAGTTGCTTGTTTCTTTGGTTCAATTGAATTCAAATTACTAGGTCTAAGTAATTCGGATTAAACAAAGTATATGACAACATAAAGTCACTAATTCATTCATTCAAGATGCTGCTAAAATAGTCCCTAATTCTAATTAAACATAATATATTTTTTCACCTCAGAATGATTGCAATAAACACGAAGGGCAAAAACAAAACCCTAAAACCAATTAATTGACATCAAAACCAACAATTTCATGTAAGAGATAGCCTTCAACAATAGCAACTTTCTTCTTGAATTTTGGAAGTTCCTTCTTCATCTCACGACTCTAACCTTGTCCACATATGCTGCAATCTTCTACACTTGCTTCATTAACACTGATACAACAAAAATGGAAACATTAGTTATATATGTCTGTCACAAAGGTTCACATCTAGGTTTAGCCAAAAACAAGGTTCACATATAGTTAGCATTAAGTTTGTAAGATCAATAACCAAAGCTATAAAGCAGTAAGATCAATAACAAACTAAAGTCTAAAACTACATAGCAGTACTTTCCACTTACCTCAACTTATAGATGTATGTGTTTTGTTAAAGCGGTTGAGCTTTACCATCAAAGCAACATAAATCTGATCTGCCACTTGATTAAGGAATCGGAAAAATGCGTGCCTCCATCTTTTGTTAAAGAATAAAGAACCACAACTCCCACAGAAGCCTACTGCAAATCCAACCCCCATCGCAAGATAGACCGACTCTATTTTAGGGTCACCATCTTCATACCTTGCATGATGTGCTGCTTTTTCAGGATTATCTATTGAGATACACTTTGGAAGAGGAGCCCCACAGAGTTTTGGATTTCCAATATAACTTGATGCATCAAAAGATTGAAGTTGAGTCCCGCTGGTTGGAATTTGTCCACTAAAATTGTTGAACGATAAATTCAGATAACCCAGAAAAGTTAACCCAGCCATGCTTTGAGGAATTTCTCCATAAAGCTGATTGTTGGAGAGATCAAGAGATTCTAGTTCTTTCATATCTCCAATAGCATTTTGTATTTTTCCCGTCAAATGATTGTTAGATAAGTTCAATGTTTGAACTTTAACAAGCCTAAATAATTCCAAGGGAATTTCTCCTGACAACTTATTAGCTGAAAGATCAATTGTTCGCCTCTTCAAATTGATTTGATAGTCATAATCTTGACCTTTTGTATATAAATTGATTTTTGAGAGAATAATGTATAGACTAACACTGGGCCTTAAATTATCCATGATCATATGAGTCAAATTATAGATTCCCAGAGGCATTGACCCCGAAATTTTATTATGTGCAAGATCGAGGTGAAACAAGTGAGGGAGATTGAATAGTTGAAGTGGAATTTTACCTTCAAACCGGTTAGATCTCAAAGTTAACACCATTAACGCTTGCGGCATCTGGATTGGCAAAGTACCAGAAAATTCATTATCTTCAAGGATCAGGACTTGCAATTGCTTTAAGTTTGAAAGGTCCATCGGAACTTCACCTGATAACCTATTACTCCACAAGTTAAGATACTGCAAATATTCAAAGTTTTCCAAGTCCCATGGAATTGGTCCCGAGAAGGAGTTGTGAGATAAATCCACAAATTGAGCCTTTGATGATAATAAATTCGGGAGCCTTCCTGTGAAATTATTATGGTCCAATGCTAATGTAGATGACTTGAATGTTACATTGGATAAGTCTTGGCTGATTGAATTGTTGGATAGATCGACTGATCCATCAATTCCTACAATGAAGCTCAAAAACATATCTCCATCCACAGATGAAATTCCTGAGCTTGACATGTCAAGAAATTCGAGTTTCTTTTGTGTATATATCCATGATGGGAACTTGGGACCTTGATTTGTATTTGACAAAGAAAGCCAGCTGAGTTGAAAAGGAGGAATCCATTTAGGATTAAAATGGAATACAAAGTTTGAGTTACTTAAGTCAAGATATTCTAATTTAAAGAGTTTGGAAAATAAAGATTCAGATATTGTACCGGTCAGGTAATTAGAGCCAATGCTCAACTCAACCAAGGATGATAGATTTCCTAGAGTTGAAGGAATGAAACCACGAAACTCGTTGTCGGATAGATCAAGGTAACTTAGTTGTTCTAGTTGGCCTATCCAAAATGGAATTGATCCACTAAGTTGGTTCCTCGATAGATTGAGGTCTATCAAATTTCGTAGCAAGTTCCACATGCTTAAAGGTATTTCACCATGTAAACTATTCCATGAAAGATCTAGACTTTGTAGTGAAGTAGTGAAATTCATCATCACGTCCTTGAGAGACGGAGTGATGATGTTGTTGCTTAGGTTACAATAACTCAATCGTAACTCTAACAATGAAGGAAGAGAAGCCACCAACTGAAGCCAGTCAGTTTCGTTTGGAAGATTGATCCCACTTAGACTCAGATATTTCAAGGAAGGAATTTGAGAAAGCCATTTAGGATTATCCATGTCAATAACATCATTCCACGATAAATCAAGGTAATGAAGGTTAGAGGCAAGTGTGATGTTGTGACCAATTTTTGGAATACGTATCACATCAAATAAATTATTGCTCAAGTCCAAGTGATTCAGAAATTCAAGTTGTAGCAGAGATAACAAGTTAATTTCACCTTCCAAAGTTTTAAGTGGTTCTTCATCTGAAACTGGTGTGGATGGTTGAAGATCAAGCTTTGTAACTCTGCCAGTGGTGTTGTCACACTGGACTCCTTTCCATGCACAACAATCTTCTTCACTGGACCATGTCGAAAGCGAGTTGAAACTATCAATGATGCCTTGTTTGAAGATCAACAGTAACGTTCGGTCCTTCTCATTGCAACGAACCACTTTGTGATTATTACTAGACATGCATTTTTGAAATGTGATTGCAGGAAGAAACAGAATTAGCAACAGAATTGAAATTTGTGAAGTAAATGACAGCATGATTATATTATCGATTGAACCAGAGAACAAGGAATGATTCAAATGGGAATTGTGAGTACCACTTTGCAAGATGGGATTGTATTTATAATTAGTTTGTTTGCTCATAAATAAACGTGTGTCTGAACAACAAGACTCGGAAGTGTAAAGTTCCATATGACAAATACATATAATTAAATGAGAAGTATAGCAAAGCCTCTGTTTTTTATATGACGAAGGTGGACTTTCAACAAACGGAGAATATGGATGAAAGCGAGATAAAATTTAAGTTACATTAAAATTTTGGCTAGTGCTTTATGTGTCAGTGGATGAATGGAATAACAAAAGAACGTGGAACATGGGAAACATATATAATGGAATTATATATGAAATGTGAACAAAAGAAGAGCAGTTGGAAGAACTTCTTTTCAAAACAAACATAAATAAAATATTGGCATGTACACGGTGTGCTAAGTCTACTTTGGTAGGAAGAACATAAATAAGGTTGAAATAAATTACTGAACAAACGAACAAACAATTTTGATTAAAAGCATCAAAAGGGATTAGGTTAACCATCACATGTAAAAAGAGAACACCAACGCATACCAGGCATTTTACAGAGAAAGCAAGGCTTCATTGGGCAATCAATATACGTAGCACCCTTGAATCCAGCTTCATGTTCAGGCTTCTTACAAACCTAGAAGATTAGAAGAACCCCATCAACAGAAACAACCCAAAATCACGAAATTCCAACAGTAATAAGAAAAGAAGCAACTTTGTAACAGTAAAAAAGTAACCTTGCAAACTTTTTTGAGACTGATAGTGATGGGTGCTTTCCCTTTGCTGTTTGAAGCCGAAACGAATTCGATTTTCTATGTATTAACAGCAACCCATCTTCTTCTTCTCCTTCTTCATTCGATGAACTGGGTGTAGAGTCAAGAGTCTCTCTCAATGAGATCATTTTTAGAGTCTTTCTGATTTAAGTTCTAATAGAATGAAATGTGAAAAAATACATAAATTAAAATAAAAATGAATAATTAAAATAATTATTATTATATAAAAATTGAGACAATTTAATAAAAAAAATTAAATTTCATCGGAATTTTTCACCAAATAAAAATTTTAAACAAACAATAGAAAAAAAAAAGAAAAGAAAAAAGAAACTCTAAACAAACATACCCTAGTCTTACTTGGAGGAAAGAGATAGAAGGGTGTTTATCATCACGTATCACGTATTTCGGTTAAAAAATCCTCCCCCTTCGTACTATTGTTTTTGCTTATTGAATTTGTCTTACTTGGAAGAAAGAGATGGAGGTAGAAATGATAAAAAAACTTGCGCTTGGAAGTATGCGGACGCCACTATTGTCACCACACATTTCTCAAATGTCACTACAAGCTGACTTTTTTTTTTCCAATTTTATTCTTTTACCGGATTTTAATTTCCGAGCGAATCCGGAAATTAAAATTTGTTTGAAACCAGATATTAATATCCGGGCGCATACGGATTTGAGAATCCGATTTAAAGATGATGTTATAAATTCGAGCCAACATCAAAGTATTAGGGTTTTTCACCATAATATCACCTAGTCACTCACTAGCTTCGAAGATCAAAGTACTTGTTGGTGTTTTGCTAACTTTCTTACTACCTTCATATAAAATGTAAGTATTATGTTATTTTCATGTTACTTATGTTGTTTAATTCGTGTTAAATCGTTGTACATATGGAGATGGGGATTTTTTACAGATTTTATCCCAACCGGATTTGAGAATCCGGATCTGACCATACATTATTTTCCAGTGGCCACCATATATTATTATCCGGATAGACCCAAATATTAATTTCCAGCTGGGCACAAATTTTAATTTTTGTTTTGGCTAAGAATTTAATTTTTTTATATTTTAATATGTCAACTTTAGTAATATGCCCAAATATTGTTTGTTGAAATAATTCTGTTTCTCCAGAGTTGGGACCATATGGATGAATTAATGGAATCAGTACCTGAAACAAAAGAAGAGGATTATTTGGATTATTTTGAAACTAAGCAGGTGAGTTACAAATGAAGCCCAATGTGTGGAAATAAACTTTGGTGAATGTATGTTGTTGTTATTAATATTGTTTGTGCCATATTTTAGGTTTTTCCTACCAGAGAGGATTTGATACATTGGGCTCAAGAAGTTGGCAAGACAATTGGATTTGTTATTGTTACGTACAGGTCAGATAAAGGTGGTGCAGGTGGGAATAGGAGAGAGTTTGTGACTCTTAGGTGTGAAAGAAGTGGAAAGTATAAAGAATACAATAAGCAACTTACACGAGAAGTCACAGGAACTAAGAAATGTGAATGTCCATTCAGACTTAGAGGAAGACCTCATGTTAATGAAGGATGGATACTTATTGTGATATGCGGCAAGCACAACCATGAAAGAGCAGTCACCCTCATAGGTCATCCATATTCTGGTCGCCTTAAAGCTGATGAGAAGATCGTAGTGGCGGACATGACAAAGAACAACGTGAAGCCTGGCAACATATTGCTTGCACTAAAGGAGCATGATCCTGACAATGTGAGTACCATTCAAACTATATATAATGAACGATATTCATATCGCAAGTCGATTAGGGGGCCTCGGACAGAGATGCAACAATTGATGCTAATGCTAGAGTCTCACAAGTATGTCCATTTCCATAGAAAGGATGTGTCTGATAACATTGTCCAAGACATCTTTTGGGCTCATGAAGTTTCGGTAAAGTTATTTCATACATTTCCGACTGTTGTGATACTTGATGCAACATACAAAACCAATAGGTATAAGTTGCCTTTACTTGAAATGGTTGGGGTTACCTCAACAGATATAACATACTCAATTGCATTTGCTTACATAGAGTCTGAGCGTAGTGATAATTATGTATGGGCTTTAAGTTGCTTAAAACACTTGATTGTGAGTGAAAATGGCCAACCGAAAGTTTTTGCCAGTGATAGAGACCTTGCACTTATGAATGCACTAAATGAAGTTTTTCCTCAATCAAAGCACCTATTATGTAAATTCCACGTAGACCAAAATGTGCAGGCAAAGTGTAAGGTGCTAGTCCACAAGAAGGATTGTTGGGATATGATTTTTAATGTATGGAAATTTGTTGTGGAATCCCCAACGGAAGAAGATTATAACAAACGTGTGTCATATTTCGAGCTCGTTTGTAAAGAGTTTAAACCATTTTTTGAGTACTGTATGAAGAATTGGTTGACTCCTCACAAGGAATGTTTTGTGGATGCATGGGTTGATAAAGTTATGCACCTTGGAAACACAACAACTAATAGGTATGGAGACTTCGTTAATTCCGCACAGTTCATTTTTTAATTGGAATCATGTTTTTATATCTTCATTTGTTAATTCATGTTTCTCGTTACAGGGTTGAAGGTGCTCATGCAAAGTTGAAGAAGTTGTTGAAACATAGTCAAGGTGACTTCAATCAGTGTTGGGATAGCATGCATGATCTCATTGAGTTGCAACAAAACAATATTCAGAGATCATTTGAACAAAGTGTAATTATCAAGGGTCATAGACACAATATGAAGTTATTTAGTAAGATCCGTGGAGTTGTGTCTACGACTTGTTTGGACCTGATTCACGAACAATAGGAAAAAAGCAAGAAAGTTGGCACTGACAAGGGTGCTTGTCGATGTGTTATCCAAACTACACATGGGATACCTTGCGCATGCAGAGTTGCCTATTAGGAAACACATTTCTCATGGATCCCTATAGATGAGATACATGACCACTGGAAGAAGTTAGATGTTGTGTCAGAGGATAGCACACAGGTGGAACCGTCAGACTGTTCATCTGCAATGCGTAACGCAGTTGAAGCTTTATGGTGTCGGTTTTTCCAACTTGACATTACAGGTCAAAATGCATTAGTACTCAAGGTAAATGAGCTTGCTCATCCGGACACAACTTCATTGTGCCCCCCGATGCATAGAGTCATTAAAAAAGAGGGTTTGAAAGGCAAGGCTCTGAAGAAACAAATGTCAACCAAGCGTGATCCATCATATTTTGAGATCATCAACTCTCAAGTGGAAAGTAATCCTTCAGTTGATGCACCAATTCGAATTCCTAAGGGTAAACGGAAGAAGCAATTGATATATTCCGACGAGATACCTGGCGAGTTTCTCTAGTATATCGATGACATTACTAACGTGGTAGCCGATGGAAATTGTGGCTATCGCGTTATTGCTTCTTATGTTGGTCAAGGTGAGCAAGATTGGTCTTTAGTTCGCATTCAATGTTATCAAGAAATGCTCTCGCGCCAGTGGTTGTATATACAGATGTTTGGGAGTGCAAATTTCAATTTAATTATTAACTCCATTTTGGTTGATACAATTATTGGGACACAACCATTGTCTAAGTGGATGATTGTTGATGTGATGGGTTATGTGATTGCCACATTGTATCAGAGACCACTTGTTCTAGTGTCAAAACTAGGAAGTGCAACATTTTTTCCACTGCTTGGGATTCCTACATCACAATACTTGATGGGCATAGCTTTCGTCCAAAAGTGTCACTTCGTCAAAGTAAGTACTAAAATTGTCAAATTAGAATAACATATAACATATAACATATAACATATTCTGATATTTGTTTTTTTATAATTGTAGGTCAAGCTAAAGTCTGATTGCCCGTTGCCACCTATTGCACCTCAATGGCAAAGATATTCTGATCCAACATCACATTGATGGATGGAACACTACAGACGTCAGCTTGAAGCATATCCTCAAAAGAAGTCGGACAAAAGCACTGTTCACACTTCATTTGTGTCACTTGAGGATGATTGATTGTTGTATCAGAATACTTATTAAATCAATGTTAGCCAATTATTGTATTTTGATGTCTTTTAATTTAAGATATTCAAATCACGGTAGTTGTTGGTGCCATAAGTAGGATCCCATCAAATAAAAGTAACATAAGTATGACCTAATAGGTCTCTATCAAAATAAATACAGACATAAGTAGTAACTAATACATCTCAATGCAAATAAATACAAACATAAGTAGTAACTAATACATCTCCATGAAAAGTAATACACAAATAAATACAAAAAATAAGCATGTCTAACTAGATGGACCCTCACCCCCGTCCATCCTCCTCTGCCGCCTCCTCCTGTATCCGTCGCCTGGACGAGTCGTAGCCAATGTCCGTATCCTCTGGAGGCGCTCGTCAACGACATCACCTAAGTTGAGCATCAGTAGCTCATGGGCAATATCGTTGACCTCATCTAGTATCTCAATGTATGTCTCCTCAGCCACATTGGGCTGACCATGCTCATCAGGCTCAGAATCCATATGCTCCATCTGCTCGTGCTGGCGCCGTAGTATATGCTCCTCGTATGCAGTAGCTGTCATATACGAATGCGAAACCCGTATAAACCAAGATCTGTAGCCATCCATACACTCACCAGGCATGTCACCCATCGGAGTAAGATCTACATCATCCAAGACATGGTCCTCCCAGTGCGCCCACATGTCGTCTACATCCTCTACAATCACAAATATAGGTGGAGAGGGAGGAATATATTGCATGTACCCAAACTGTCGCAGGACCCTCTCAGGAAGATAACGCACATGTGTCGAGAAACAACGGATGAAACCGTTGTACAATGCACGCTCCTCGTATGGATGATACTCTCGGTGGTCATCAAAAGGAGTCCAACGAACATGGCCGACTGTGAGTCCATCTAGGCTAGTGCGGTAAAGGCCTACAATACCAGATGACCGCGGATCCCATCTAGCCATACGTGGGGTCGTAGGGTCATAGTCGGTAGCCTCCCGACCCTGCATTTGCGGGAAATACTCATATGCCCATGCCTATAAAACGAAATCAAGTTAATTACATAATTTAACGAGAAATATAACTAAATAAAGTTAATTACAAACAAGATTTTTTTACCTGCAACACCCCTAAACTCCCAGAAATCTGTCGACATTTGTGCAACCTAGCCTTTGACAGCTGGTCATACAAACGAGCCAACAGAATCGCTCCCCAAGCAAACCTCGAGACCCTCCGGAGATCAACAAGATATGTCAAGTATGCGATCGGTACAGCTGTCCAGCTCTTGTCTGGGAGGACCATCCAACCTATCATGAGCAATAAATATGCCCTCCCAGCAATGACTCTGCTCTCCTGATCATCCATGACTCGTCGAGCATTGCATATCTTCTTCAGCTTGTCAAAAGATATGCTCGGACCCTTCTGCTGCACCACCTCGTCATGAGCCTCCGCTGGTGACATCCCTAAGTACTGAACTAATACCGGAGGTGCCTGGACACTAGTAAGTCGTGGCGGTGTCATGAACACCCCATCAATCTTTAGATGTGTCAGAGCTGCCACATCGTTCAGAGTGATGGTCATCTCCCCCACCGGGAGGTGGAATGAGGATGTCTCATGGTGCCACCTCTCCGAGAATGCAGCAATAAGTCCCTTGTCAATAATGGAATAAGTGCAAAACAAAAGAGACGATAAACCTGAGTCCCTCAAAACTATACGTATGTAGTCGTCAGGAGGCAGGTAGGCTATCCACTTGCTCCCATGACTGACAGCCTTCATCTCCGGCTTCTTCCCCTGAAAATATTGTTAATTTAAAAACTCAATCATAATTAATTATTCTTATTCCATTTAATACTAATTAAAATAATGAACTTACCTTATTGTTCCAAACATATGCAGCCTCATGCTGGTCATAGGATATCAGCAGAGACAACTCATCCGGACCTCCAGGATATGCAGTCGGAGGTGGAGCCCCACCCTGAGTCTGCTGTCCGACATCACCTGGTACATCCTCGTGCTGAACATCAGCAGTGTCTACCTCGTCAACCACATCACCAACATCGTGCCCACGAGCCCGACCTCGACGACGATGTTCAGCTGCATCCTGGCCACGTCTAGCACGTGCAGAAGCGGTAGTGTGATCCGGGTTCACCATCTCTAATCTGCAAAAATTTTACACACCACACATTTTTAAAATTTTTTAAATACAAAACTTATATACTATAAATGTAGACACATAATATTTAACTAAAATATAGACAAGACTTTTTTTAACATTTATAATTTAATATTTGAATTTGTTTTAAATAATTATTTTTTGCTTTTAAAAAATTTAGAATACATAAAAAAGTTTTAAGTTTATCAAAAAAAAAATTTCAAATAATAAGTTCCATCCGGATATTAATATCCGGGCGAGACCATACATTAAAATCCGGTGGCAACCGGATAATAATTTCCAGATGCCAGCAAATTTGCAAATCCGTTTTAAACCGAAAACTCATTTCCGGTTGCGATTGAAAATTTGTTTCGCACAAACACCAGAAAATGCAGAAATTAACTAAAAAAACATACAAATCAATTGAAAATCATAGTAAAACTAACCTTTTACGCTTTTAAATGCTTGAAATGCTGCAACAATCACTCCTTTGGAATGATTTTTCACTGGTTCACTTACGATGACAACAATTGGGAAATGGTTTGGAAATGATTTTGAAATGGCTCAACCGGAAATGTTTTTCCGAATTTAACTGTGTGATGCCTCAGACCCCTTAACCGGAAAAAAATTTCTGGTTTCGCCCGGAAATTAGAATCCGGATTTGCCCGGATATTAAAATCCGGTTAGGGGTAAAATTGGAAAAAAAAATAGCGTGTGTAGTGGCATTTTAGAAATGTGTGGTGGCAATAGTGTTGCCCGAAGTATGCGTGGATAATACTCGTCATGATACTCGTTATCATTATTTGCAGTATTTATTATTCGCTAAAAATGGTAAAAATATATAAATTTATAATGTTTTAAGTATTTTTTTTAATTTTTAAAGGAGATATTAAACATTTAATATATTAAAAATATGTATTAATTTTATTTAATATGAAGTATCTTTAAAAAATATAATATCTTATTTAATTTTTAATTTAAAAGGAAAAAACATAATAAATGATAATTCTATTATTTGAAAAATTATTTTTTATTTTTGTTTTATTTTAATATTTAATATAATTACTATTATAAAATTTATATTAAAATATGATATTAGATGTATTTTTTATTTTATAAATATTTTTTTAAAAAAAATTAATTAAATAAAATACTCGATACCCGCAAATCGTGGGGACGGGTAACGGGAAGTTATTACCCACTCCCGTCCCGCTCCGTTGCTAGGCATGACAATAAAAACCGAACCCGCGGCTACCCAACCGACCCTGCCCGACGTTGACGGGGAATCCCTACTTTGACTGGATTTTTTACGGGTTTGGGTTTTCCCTGCCCCCGCTTTTAGTGGGACGGGGGCGGGTTTGAGATTTTAACTATCCGTCCCGCCGTTATAATTCTATATATTTATACTTATTTTTATATTTATATACACATAATGCTATTATTATTAGCAATATCAATGATAATAAAGTTACAATTTTATATTTCTAATAACTTTTAGATATAATGTGAATTAAAATAATTAATTTAATTTTTTTAAAAAATTTAAGTATTCAATTTGTGTAAAAATATACAAAGAAATTGTATTTTTTTAAAAAATGTGAGTCTAAATTCCCCGTGGGTTACCAGTGGGTTCCCTGATCCCCGATGGGATGAGTTTGGGTCTGAATTTTTCATCCCCACCTTATTTTTTCCCGAACCCGTCCCCGGGGCGAGAACGGAGAGAGCAAAATCTGCCCCGCCCCGCCCCGTTGCCATCCCTAAATGGAGGGGTGTTTATCATCATGTATTTTTCAGTTAAAAAATCCACCCCCCTTCTTACTGTTAGTTTCTTGTTTCTGGTTTTTCTTTTTGTATAACTACGGATTTCGTTATCCTTAGGACGAGACTAATTCTGTTCGCACTGTGTGGTTAGTGTTGGCCCCCAAAAATTTAGCATAGGTGAGATTTGAACATAGGACCTCTGCTGTGGATCGTCCCTCCTATAAATTATGTTCTGCTTATTAATTGCTTATCAAATTAATTACTCCTTCCGTCCCATAATATAAGCCTCAACTAACATTTCATACAGTTTAAGAAAAGTGGTTAAATTATTAGAATTTGAAGTATTAAGTAGACTATTGAGATGTTATACCAATTAAATTTGAACACAATTTTTTTCTATTGGTTGAATGACTTTGAAAGTTAAAAAATCACAATAAATACTTTTTATTTTATGTGTAGATGCTTATATTGTGAGACAAGACATTTTGTTAATTGGGGCTTATATTATGGGACGGAGGGAGTATTAAGCATAGGTAGGGGTGGATAACGGGTTGAGTAACCCACTAACCCGAACAACCCAAACCAAACCAATTTTTCTGGGTTGGCTTGGGTTATTGGGTTGGTTTCGGTATTTTTCAGTGAACCCAAACTAATTTCGGTTGGCTATTGGATTTTCATTTTAAAAACCCATGAACCTAACTCTACCCAAACTAAATTCTTAAATTACTAATTTTATACGTTATTTTACATTTTTATGCTATTTTTTACTCTATTTACTCTAATTTTTACGATAATTAATTAAAAAATAATTCTTTACTTATCTTTGGAATCAATTATATTTCAAAATAATTATAGTATTTTTTTCACACTCTCGTACACTAAAAATGTAAAATATAGAATACTCAACAAGACCCTACTCCTATTTAAATACTACAAATTTAGTAGTACCAAAGATCCTACTCCTTCTGTCCTTCTTCATCTCATGCCTTAGGCTGCAATGTCCTACACTTGAGTTTGGGAGCATCCTCTTTTACACTTGGTGTTAAAAATATTGATATCTGCAATCCAAGGAAGAAAACTAAATTAAAGCTCCATCAAAATGGGTACAAAGTGGTTGCTTGTCTGTGATATCCAGCTCCTTGTTAAAGCATTAAAATGTCTTTAAGCTCTAACAATGGTTTCTAGTATGATCGTTTAAGTGTTAGAGAGAGGTCAGAATCAATTTTAGTTCATAGAAGCAAAAATGAAATAAAAAACATACTCACAAAAGTATCTTGGAAGTGTGTGTCAAAAGGGTTTTTGCTTTGAGCAAAATCTGAACAACTCGAAAGAGAATTTTTTATTTTTTTAAAACGTGAAAGGGTATTAAGGTAATTTTAACAATTATACTATTTTTCATGCTTTACGATAATCCATCTGACAAAAACCCCAATTAACAAAGAATATGGATAGAATTTTAATCTTTCAAAAAAGTCAGATGTAATTAAGGTTACACGTAAAAGAATCAAATTATAAAAGATAACATTATTCTTACATATCTTGTCCTATATAGCACAAACAAGTACTCATATCTTGTCCTAACACGTAATTAGATGACCAAATGACACTAAAATAATGCATTAAAGCTTATGTAAAAAAAGATGAAACAAAATGAAGTTCTAATGTACAAGATGTCATATGGCAATAATAAATAAAATATAATTGAAACAATAGTTATGTATGCATATCACAAAGGTTCATATCTAGTTTTCACCAAAAGAAAAATAAAAATAAAAGATTCACATCTAGTCAGGATAAAGTTTGTAAGATCAATGACCAAATACAGAGCAGTGCATTCAACTTACCTCAACTTGTAGATGTTTGTGTTTTGCAACAGTGGTTGAGATTTACCATCAAAGTGACATAAATTTGATCTGCCACTTGTTTAAGGAACCAGAAGAATGTGTGTCTCCATCTTTTGTTAAAGAATAAAGAACCACAACTCCCCCAAAAGCCTACTGCAAATCCAACTCCAATCCCTAGATAGAGTGACTCTCTTCCAGAGTCACCATCTTCATACCTTGCAGGTTGTGTTGCACTTTCTGGAGGATTATCTATTGAGATACACTTTGGAAGAGGAGCTCCACAGAGTTCTCGATTTCCAATATAACTTGATGCGTTAAAACTTTGAAGTTGAGTCCCGGCGGTTGGAATTTGTCCATTAAAATTGTTTAAGGATAAATTCAAATAACCCAGAAAAGTTAAGGCAGCCATGCTTTGAGGAATTTCTCCAACCAGATTGTTGTTGGAGAGATCAAGAGATTCAAGATTTTTCATGTCTCCAATTTCCTTGTGTAATCTTCCGCTGAAATGATTGTGAGACAAGTTCAATGTATGAACTTGAATAAGCCTAAAAATTTCTAAGGGGATTTCTCCTGATAAGTTATTAGCCGAAAGATCGATTGTTCGCCTTTTTGGATCAACTTCAATCTCATAGTCTTGACCTTTTGTGAACCAATCAAAATTAGTAGGTAAAAGAACAATCGAACTCAGGTCCGTAATCATTATAGTCATGTTATAACCATGTTGAGGTATAGATCCAGAGAAATTATTATGGGCAAGATCCAAATGAAAAAGAGAAGCAAGATTGAATAGCTGATGTGGAATATTACCTTCAAATTGGTTAGATCTCAGTATGACCACCTGTATGTTTTGTGGCATCTTGTTTGGTATAGTTCCAGAAAATTTATTTTTTCCAAGGATCAAAATTTCCAATTCGGTTGAGTTTGATAGGTCCATCAGAACTTCACCAGATAGTTGATTACTCCACAAATTAATATATGTCAAATATTCCCAGTTGTCCAAACGATGAATAATTGATCCAGAGAAGGAGTTATGAGACAAATCAACAACCTGTAAAATTTTTGCTGATAATCTTGGCAATTCTCCTGTAAAATTATTATGTTGGAGGCATATTTGATTAGCTCTTAGTGTGACATTGGATATATCTGCACTGATTGAATTGTTGGACAAATCCAGATACATAGTTCCTTCTACAATTCTCCGAAACTTATCTACATCAATGAATGAAATTCCAGAGTTAGATATCCCTAGAGTAATAAGTGACTTTTGTGTATATATCCAAGGTGGAAAGTTGGGACCTTGATATGTACTTTTCAGATAAAGTGCACTGAGTTGAAAAGGGGGAATCCATTCATGATCAAAATGAAATGCGAAATTCGTATCGCTCAAGTCCAAGAGTTCTAATTTAGAGAGTTTGGAGAAGATTGATTCAGATACTGAACCAGTGAGGGAATTAGAGCTAATGCTCAAGGTAACTAATGATGAGAGGCTTCCTAGGGATGAAGGAATGGAACCAAAAAACATGTTATGGGATAAATCAAGGTGTTGCAGATGTTCTAGTTGCCCTATCCAATCTGGAATTGATCCATTGAGTCTGTTATATGAGAGATCAAGGTGTTGAAGTTGTTTTTGTTGTCCTAACCAATTTGGAATGGATCCAGTGAGTTGGTTAAGTGATAGATCAAGGTGTTGCAGTTGTTTTTGTTGTCCCAACCAATATGGAATTGATCCATTTAGTTGGTTGTAAGATAGATCAAGGTATTGCAGCTGTTGTCGTCCCAACCAACGCGGAATTGATCCTATGAGACCATTACCGTGCAGATCAAGGTGTGTCAAATATTGTAGGTTTGACATGGTTGAAGGTATTTCAACTTGTAAAAACTTATCAAAAAGATCAATTTTTGTAACTCTGCCAGTGGTGTTGTCACACTGGATTCCTTCCCATGTACAACAATCTTTTTCACTGGACCAACTGGAAAGGCTATTCCAATAATCTTTGTTACCTTGTTTGAAGATTAAGAGTATCTTTCGGTCATTCTCGTCGCAACGAACCACTCTGTGATTGCTGCACATGCTTCTGCGAAATGTGGCTACTGATAAAAATACAAGAACCAGAATCGGAAGGAGTGAAGTTCTGTAAGTCACCATGCTTAGATAATATGAGAGGATTGATATTGTTGGAATATAATGAGAATTGAATTGTGTATGTTTTTACCACTTTGCAAGATGCAGTGTCATTATATAGTTAGTTTAATTTGCTTGGCTTATGAGATGAATCCAAACAAGAAGACTTGGAAATTAAAAAAACAGAGAAGACTTTGGAATCATTCTGAAATTTCTGTTAATTTGCTTGGCTTATGAGATGAATCCAAACAAGAAGACTTGGAAATTAAAAAAACAGAGAAGACTTTGGAATCATTCTGAAATTTCTGTTAACAATATGTTTTGAGAAATAACGCCTTCTTTATCTGCATGAAAACAATCGCAATGGATATTGACAATAAGCCTGATCTGTTAATTAATGACATACGTGTAGATATATTAGTTTTGAGTTTATTGTTTGATATGATCTAGAGCTTTGGCATTTTGGAAACAAAACATCACCATTGAAATTGATTTTGTGGCTATCATTTTAGTTAATTAATGACTCAAACGAATCACTAAACTAATAAAATGTGAGATTGATATTTTTTTGTTTTTTTTTTTTTTTGGAAGGAGTGATCACAAAAATATCGGTCAATTCTCATCAACAAAAAATTAAACCTTAACACATGTGATTAAGAAATAAGATGATGAGTTATCACTTAACTATATTTCTGGATATGAGATTGGTATCTCTTATTACACCTATACTTAGATCTCGGATCATATTTTGCACAAGAAAAATTAATTTTTGATAAAAATTTATATATTTTGAAAATAAAAAAAAAAGTATGATTGTTGTCTAAAAAGGTTGTTTGTTATGCAATACTAAAAGTTGAAAATGCATGAAATATATTGTATAATATTGTTTAATAAAATATAGAAATTAAATAATATATTTGAAGAAAATGATGAAATTAAAAAAGTTTATTTAAGTGTAACCATTGAACACTTAATAATAAAGGGGGATTTAATTTGGATATGAAATTTCTCCGAACGAACCTAGAGTTTTGAAAATTTGTCTTCTTCCGGCAAGAAACTATCGATATTTGTTCCCCAAATTGTTAAAAAGAATATAGTAAAAATACATATAATTAACAAAATTGATGAGAATGATTTCTTCTTCGTTTCTTCTGTTTAAAAATGCTTTCTTCTCAACATAATTTCTACTCTTTTATATATATTAACATTAAGACAACATATGGATGTTGACAACCATTTCAGTTTATTCAAGTTTCTGTACGACTTGCTGACATTTGTTTTTATTTTATACAGATTATTAAAATGATAAAAGAAGAAATTTAATTAGAGTGGCTTTTCGGCAAGGATTGGTCAATTTAGAATGATATATATGTCGATTATTAGTACGTGTCTGAGTCGATGAAGTAAACTAGCAACAAAACAAGAGTTCGTTGAACATACATGGTGAAGCTTTAATTTAATTTAGTACTATATAAGAAGTATTTCATTTTTTTCGATCTTAGATAAATCATCCAAGAAAACATAAAATTAGCTTTCAAAATTTAGCATTCACCGCAACATGGATGCTAATTTTAAGTTTAGCGTCTATCAATTCTGATACTAATACATAGAAAGTAAAGTTACATATTATATGATTAAGAATTCATGAAAGAGTTTATAAGTAAAAAAGTCATTTCACCTAATCATACACACTCACGCAAACATATTATCTGATTAAGAGCTAATCGAAGACTTTATAAGTGAAAAAGTCATTTCACCTAATCAAACACACTCATGCAAACTTCAAAAATTTGTGAACCAATTTTTTTATAAATTTATGTCATTAGAATAGCTATTAGCGTCCACTTTATTGACACTAAGATTTTTTTTTTATTTTGCGTCCACGGCATATCCGACGCTAACTTTAATAAGGCAAAATTACATTTTTTTGTCATCTATCTTTAAAGGTTAATTCAATTAAATCATCTATCATTTTTTAATTCAATTTAGTCTTTAATCTTTTATTTTTGATTCACGTTAGTCCTCACCGTTAAAAACTAACGGAATAATGCTAACGGCGTTAGAAAAATCCATGTGTCACAATATGAGTGGTCTAATAATAAAATAATAAAGATAAATATATACTTTAAATAATAACAAAAAACATTCATCTTCTTCTTCCTCAATCCCTCCACTTCAACCTCACCCCTTCCACCACCGGTAGCCTCCTCCACTTATTGCTGGCGACACCTCCACTCCACCAGCGGTCATCAATTCTTCAACCAGATTTTGTCTTGGTAATTGTAGAACAGAACAAGGCAAAGAGAAGAGTTTATGTTCGTAAGGAAGCCTTGGAATCAATTAATTGATTTTAGTAATAGGTAATGTAATCTCTGTAATTTGATATGTATGTTATTTTTGTTCAAGACAGTAGGGAAATCCAAGAGTTTGACATTATATGGACACCCATAACCACTTTAAGGTTTGGTGCTGCCATTGATTATGTTAGTGGGGTGGAGGTGTCGCCGATAACCACCTTGGCGAGTACCGATGGTAGAAGGGTGTGGGATTGGAGTGGAAGGATTGAGGTACAAGAAGAGGAAGTTTATTTTTTTTTAAATAAAATAAAAATTGATTGAATTTTTAAAAAATATTTATCATTATTATTTATTATTAGACCACTCATATTGTAATACGTAGATTTTTTCTAACACCATTAGTAGTATTTTGTTAGTTTTTAATGGTGAGGATTAACGTGAGTCAAAAATAAAAGATTGAGAATTAAATTGAACAAAAAAAAATGATAGAAAATCAACTTGAATCAACCCTTAAAAGATAAAGGAGTGAAAATATAATTTTGCCGTACAAAATTTGTGACTGTGCTAGTGATGTAACAATCGACAATTCCTTGTTTGAAGATTGAGAGTATCTTGCGGTCTGCCTCGTCGCAACGAACCTCCGTGTGATTGCAAGACATGATTCTGTGGAATGAGGTTGCAGATAGAAACAGCAGCAAAAGAATTGAAATTTGTGAAGTTAAAGTCACCATGCTTGATTAGAATGTGAATAATGCTGAGTGATATTTGTGTTTATCACTTTACAAGATTTTGGAGTGTGATTATATAGATTATTTTGGCTTAAGAACGCTAAAAAAGAATGAATATTGGTCTGAACGTACAATATCACTTGAAAAGGGCAAGGAAGACTTGGAATTCTGAAATTTCTTCTTCTTTTCTTCTGTTCATCGAGTCGTCTTTTTAAATAAATTTCTTTATAGACATTGGCTTTTTGGTAACAATCTATTTATAATATATAATTTTTCAAGCAAGATACTTGGAACTGCCATATCAATTCCTTTCCACCTTCATATTTTGCCACATCGACACTTTATCATAATTGGAGGCTCCTCAATTGTTGTCTTTGTAACTTTCTTTTCATCAAATAGTCATTGTTGTCTTTGTAACTTTCTTTTCATCAAATAGTCATGTATGTATATAAATAGTCATTACTCACTCTAACAAAAAAACATAGTCATCACTCATTTTAATTAACCCATTTAAATATTCATTTAATTCTTAACTTAAAATATATAATATTTCTTAAATTAATTCTTATTTATAAACATTATTTAATATTAAGTCTTATAAGAAGTGTTATAAGTTACTCTTACAATTTGGGTTTGGATCTCACTCAATCTCAAAAGTAAGAGAGCCTATCTTAAATCTGTTTGTTAGCCTCATGTTAGTTGTTGGGTGTTTGTTAGTCCTGTATTGTTGGGCCACTCATTTGTCACACTTCAGCTATGTAGTTCTGGGCAGTTCTGAGCGTGAGGGGGGCGTGTTAGAAATCTTATATCAGTTAGTAATATGGTCATTATTGAGTTTACAAAGGTGTGACAATCATCATCTTATAAGTTAGCTTTTGGGAGTGAGTTATAATTATATATATTGTTCTTTAAAAAAATAGGATTTTTGAAGTAAATTTTATATACAATTTTCTTTTTTATAGAATGTGGATGAAAATAAATTTTATAAATGCTTTCTTACCGATTTGCAATTATAGGGTGTCATTCTTCAATAAAAAAAAATAAAAATTATGAGTATTTTTCATATATAATTTTCTTCTTATAGAAAATTGATAACAATCAATTTTATAAATTTTTCATACCTAATTTTTACTTTATTCCTTTTATTTTCAAGCTCATTACTTTAGATAAAAAAAAAATGTAGCTTTTATAGCCGACTAATAAGGTGTCATTAGTCAGAACATGTATATTAGTAAAAGTTAGTCAACGAATAAAAAAAAGATAAATTATTTGTAAGCATTTTTATACACATATTTAAATATAAAGCTTAGTTTCATACATATGTTTTCATAGAATTTTTAGTTATTTTTATACATATAGTTCTCAGTTTTTATACAATATACTAAATATTTGTGCAACTCGCGGACTAACATCTAGTTAGTCATTAAAATTAAGACTAAGATGAAAAGTTGTTACTAGTGCATGTCTATTTCGATGATGTGTAAGATAATGCCTATGCATATATAATTAATATAATAGCTAATTAAATACCGTATGAGGGGAGACTCAAGTTGCTGGTTTCTACCTGTAGATGAGGTCTAACGTAAATCATCATTCTCACAAAAAAAATCTGCAGCAACAATTCTTTTACACTAAATTAAATCAAGTGGCAACAGCGAAAAAAAATTAGACACGCTAATTATTAACAACTAATTGTGGTGGCACAAGAGCAAAATATGAGGGCAAATGGCGACAACCCTTGTGGAGCAGCAGCAGCGGAGCTTTCTCCTGAGGAATGTGCGTTAAAATAGAAAGTCCTTTAGAATGAAGTTATTATTATTGCACATCAATTAAGTCTTACAACCTATTTATAACCATCTAATCAATGCTATTAATCACTTTAATATGTTATTTATTCATTTTTTATTACTCTCTCCGTTCTTATTTAACTGTATAGAGAAAAAAAAAATTTTGTTTTTATTTATCTGTCCACTTATATTTTCAATGTAATATTAATGGTACTTTTACCAATTCTAACCTTATATTTAATTGGAGGCTAATCAATGCCCCATTATCCAACCAATCAAACAATGAGAGATAAAGAGTATTATGGAGAGTTCAAAATTTATTTTGAGAAAAACTTTAACAATTATTACATTTCTTAATATGTGTGATTTTCTCCCTCCGGACAGGTAAATAGAAACGGAAGGAGTACTAAAAAAATCAATAAAAAGAGTTGTAAATGGGTTTGCACATGAATAATGATGTGCATTTTTCTTTTTCCTTTAGAATGTGTATTAAAATGCAAACTCATATTTTGCAGCAGTTTTAGCCATCACTAAATTGAAAAAATCATTGCTAATTTGAATAAAAACTGACACTAGAATCTTCCAATATTAGACTCCTCTCCCTCCATTGACCATAACCTTCCTCACCAGAGAATCCTCCCGTTGACCTAAACCACCTCCACCAGAGAATCTCTCCATTGACCATAACCTTTCCTCCATCTCTCCCCATTGACCTTAATCTTCCTCCCCCAGAGAATCCTTCTACATCTGATAACAATTCTTCAACGTTAAATGTGAAATGCAAGGAAATTTTTGTATACTTTAGCTTTAGGAATTATGGTATCATTTTATTTTGTTCTTTACTGTTCTACGACTAGATGAACCTAAAAGAGTCTTATATCCATTGGGGGGATTTCGGTAGTATATATCTTTAAGGACGGTGTCAATTGGACGTTACAACTTACAAACCTAAGAGATCTCTCGTAATTTCTCCAACTTAATCAGCAGTGCATATTTAGAAATTTAGAAATGTTTTTTAATAGAAGCAACTGCTCATTGTAACATCCTACTACTTCAATAACTTGATAAATTGTTAAAAGGCCATAGGTATTACAGTGATTTGTTTGCCTTTTTTTTCATGTCTTGGTCCCATACCACTTTAGCTACCCAAGTTTTGCAATCAACAGAATGCAACCCACCTGCTTATGAATATTCGACGATCAATTCTTAGCTATGGGTACCCGTGAATATCCATAAAGGAAATAAAGAAAAAAGGGAAATAAAAAACTACCAATAAGTTCAATTTCATAAGAAAACAAAACATGACAACATGAAAAGAACACGAATGGCAGCAGGTAAAACACACTGAACGCAAACAGGATGAAAAGGACACGCAGAACAGAGGCAAGCAGGGCACGTAAACTTTGACAGAACGTGCGGCAAGCAGAACACGAACGGTGACTGAAACTTTGACGGAATGAATGCGCACATGGAGCTTTCACGGATGATTGTTGTGAGATTTGAGACATCAAAAAGGGAAACATAGTAATAGAACAACAAAACTCTTGCTTAATTCACCACCTCCAAAACTGGAAAGATTCCGCACTGCTAAAATTTCTGGGAGGTAACGAGGGAAAAAAGAGAGAAGAAAGGTAGAAGGTGCAGGTTTATAACGAAATGAGGTTGTACTACAGTTCTTTCACCAATCATCCACTTCCCTAGTTGACGATCGTAGATAATAAGATGTTAGTGCCAAGAAATATAGATCTGGAGAAGCCCCTTTCTCTTAGGGTTTGGTGACGGTTTCCGTGGATTCTGAGTGCCAATTTGGAGTTTAGTTTATGACAGGGACTACTTTACAATATTTAAAAACTCTTCATTTTTTTGCTTAAATACCCACATGTCTCCCTTTCCCACCATGGTCCATGAAAAAACTAGACCACCTTAGAAATGGCCTAAAACAAATAGTGAATATAAAACTTACTTCCCCAAAACTTTAAACTATGACAATTATCTGCCCATGTAAAACATTTGAAGCAATCGAGGATATGATCAATCCTTAACCAGTATTTAGGAGTCACACAACTTATCAACCTCCTTCCTTCAACTTCTGCAGGTTCCCATCATAGCAGCAAACCAGCCTCCTTAAGAGCACCTTTATAGTCTTCAACACTTTTTTCTCGCACCTGCGTCCAGCGACATAAACAGAAAAATGTTACCTAAGATGCAAATTGTTAGGAAGCCGGATTTTAGAAGAAGCAAGAATTTGAGAAAGATTAAGAAAGACTGGTTCAAGAAAGGAGTTTTATCACTGCAAAAACAATACAAGAAATTCCGCGAGAACACTAGGACCCTAATCCAGAGGGAAAGCTCTTAATAACATAAGCTCCACCTTTTCCCCTCTCATTCCCCTATAATATACTATTTCTAATTGAAACCTATGGATTTGGTCCATGGGGACCGAATCCTAAAACATGCTCTTTCCAAATGTATACAAACCAAAATCAAAATCAAAATTGGTAGAATCAGTGTATTGCATAAGCATCATTGTCCGAGAACCATTATCAGGGAGCATACCTCAGTTACATGGGTGCCAAAATGGTTTTCAATCTTTGACATGAGTTTTTCATCTCTTTCATCACATATCAGGTTAAATACAGCTCCTGTAGGATCAAAGAATTAAAAGGAAAAACAAATTAAACTATTTTGAACAACTGCAGATTGTCATGCATAACTTAATGAAGATTGAAGAATGAAATTATAAATCAACTTCCTTAAGAAGAAAAGGATGAGGCAAGAATTTTGAAATTGTATAAAGTGATCCACAGGCCCAACAAGTAGGAGGGTCTGCCTTGTTGGATAGGTAGAAAGTGAAAAAGTACATAAACATAAAATCCAGATATAATCAATTTGTAAGTTTTATTCTTTATGTGGACCTACTTCGGTCCAAAATAACATTTGATTTCCACCTCTATTCAACGTGCTCGAGATATTACTAGTCCCATCAGGAAAATAATAGAATCAATAATCAATCTTTGAATCAATGAAACACGATGACTGGCACAAAACTGTCCCTTGGAGGAAAATGCCACCGAGCAAATATTTAGGGCTGAAGTTTACCCTTAGGTAGTGTTTGGTTGGAGGTTTTTGAAGGGGAGGGGAGGAATTATTAGTAAGTTGGTGTGTTTGGTTCAAAAATTGGAGAAGGAGAGGGATTTTAATTTTAAAATCCCTCCAAAAGTGGGGGGATTTGGAGGGGAGGGTAAAATTAACACATTAAATTGCTTAAAATCCCTCCCCTCCCCTCCGTTGAACCAAACAGATTATTATAATATGATAGTGGAATGCACAACTAAAGCTAGAGCGGTCATTTGTTAAGGGATAAGCAACCTCTTGTTTAGACATGCAAGAAGAAATGCAAATGAGCAGCTACCTTATCACCACATATAAGAAAGTCGAAAGAAAATAACAAGAAACTTGCGTGTTACAACAGTTTATAATAATTTCACAACAATAAACAGAGAATTCAGAAACTTACCCTTGCGTCCGAAACGGCCAGCCCTACCAACCCTATGCAAATACACCTCATAATCAGGCTCAGGTTCACGGGTATACTCAGCAGTGTGTTTCAGTGGAAGATCATAGTTGATAACCAAATTAACCTGAACAAATATGCAATAGAAGGATGTCATCACAATGAAAGGAAAATGGATACATTCATACATACATTAAAAGGTAAGCGAGGGAGAGAGAAAAACCAATTCAACACCTGTTGCTGGTCAAAGCCACGCGCAAGAACATCAGTTGATATAAGAACCTGAGTCAAACCATCTTTGAATTCCTTGACAATCTTGTCTCTCTCCGCATGCTCAAGAGCACCTTGAATGGAAGTAACCTCATATCCCATATTAACAAGTGCTTGATGCAGCATTTTTGCACTATTCCGTGTGCGCACAAATATAATAGTTTGCCCCACATTTTCTCCTATTTCAAATATGTAATCTTTTATTACTTCAATCTTGGATAGTTCATCAGGACAACGCACTTTATATTGCTTGACTGCCTCCAAAGATAATTCTTCTTTCTTCACAAAAAGTTTATTGTGATCCTTCTTAACTACTTTTGAAACAAAATTCTTGACAATATCATTGAATGTAGCAGAAAACAGAAGAACCTGGAGATATAAAGGACAATCAAAAGCTGAAAAAGTCACCAACACATAAAAGCAGGCACAAACATTTGAATCATATACATAGCAACCAATCTAGGTTGAAAGTTTATTCAAGTGCAGATGCAATGGTTCACTTTATTCAAGTGGCACATGCAATTGCTAAACAGCACAAATAATGAGTGTATCAAGGAGCTGCTATATTTTTTTGTCTCCGAAAATTAAAGCTTAATTATAGCAATCAAATGGTATTATGAATAAACCAAAATAAGATTCAATCCTGATGTCTATGCAATATTGTTTAAGGGAGCGTGATATGCTATACTATGAAAAAAAAAATCCTTGGACTATTTTATGTTCCCATAATATAATAATATAAATGGTTGACTTTACTTAGCACTTTAAATACCTTTAACTACTATTAGAAGGGTTTAGGGAGCATGCTTTTGCATTAATTTAAAGGTGTTCCACTTGAAGACATTGAAGCATGGGTAACAACAAATTACAAACCAGCCTCTCATGTATGCGCGTGTTGTCCATGAGGATAGAGAAATTCGTGCATAGACTTGGTCTATAGTTGTGTAGACTAATACAATAATCAAATGACATGCCATCATTTCAAAATAATTGTTTGTAACAGATTCACACAGTCGTTTTATATAAAATGATGATGCATCAGCGTGTAATGGTTTGGTCTACACAACCTGTATAGACTACACCTGTGCAATAATTTAATGGATGGAAGGAAATGTTAGACAAGCCAGCCAGAGAGAAAGTTCAACAAACCTGACAGTCAGGATTGACTTTTGTAATTTCTTTCATTATCCTCAAAGAATCATCTTTAAATCCATCCTGCAATAGGACAGTTTACAACAATCAAGGACCAAGGCAAAGTATTAGCAGTCAAACCCTGCTTTAAGAGAGAGAGGAGACAAAAATGAAAAACGCATGAGAAATTCAGTGAAGCAAAACAATTCCCTGAACCTAATACTAGGTTCTACAACCTCTGGCATCATCTACTATTGAGAAACAAGGTTCCCATTTCCCGCCAAATTAGGTTAAACATAGGTTGCAGCAAGTAAATTCTAACATAGATATTGAACATTAAAAAAGGCTTGCAGTGTTGCACTGTGTCTTGGTTTAATAGGTTGAGTTATTGTTGTAGATTTGCTTTGTGTCTTGGTTTAATTGTTTCCTATCCAGTTTGCACATTAAAACGGTTGCAATAAGTAGGTTTTGACATAGAAGTTGAATATTATTAAAGGCTGCAGCAAGTGCTGATGCTGAGGGTTTAACGTAGGTTTTATATCTTTGTACCATGTGCATTTGGCTTTAAAATTATGAACACTTGGTTTTACATTCTTGCTGATACAGGCAAAGGGCAGGTATTGCAATTAATATCGACAATGAATCGAAGATTGACTCATGGAGAAAATACAAGAGCTTCAAAATTGGTAAGAACTAGAGAAGGATATGAGCATCATAATCAACAATGACCTAAAATATCATAGGAGTAAACACATCTGTTATTTTGCTTCTGAATTTTGCATTTTGCATACAAGTGAAGTTGCTTTTACTAAGGAACCAAAACAAGAGTAAAACACATCAACTAAGGTGAGTTTGTTGATCATTGAACACTTGTAGTTGTATACTTTAGTACCTTTGCCTTCATGACTTGACAGGATCAAAAGTTACATCTTTTGACATTCATAAGTTAGAACTCTGATAAATACTTTGGCATCTACACTCATGAATATAGTATGAAATGAAAACGGCTTAAATTGTTATGTTAGTATAATGCTAATAATGTGTCCATGCGCCATGCTTATACGTACAACTTCATGCTTAAGAGTCTGGGTGACTAAACTCTATTCTCTATTCACTTAATGGACCTAGATTACCATGCGATTTCGGATTTTATTTTTTTGGTACTATCATGTAATTTCAGAATTGATGAAATCAATCCCTGTTCATGATTTTCTCTCAATTTTTAATTCTAGGATAGCCAATTGTAAAACACAGTTAATTTCAACTCATGCCCAAAAATAAGTGACTGCATCTGATCTAAGTACAGAATGTTTATTTCAAAACCAGACACAGGATCAGTTGAAAATCACCACAAAAGTTGCTACATAATTCATCAAAACGACAGAATTACCTCAGCAAGCATTTGATCAGCTTCATCAAAAACAAGAATCTTCAGTCTATTGACCCCGAGTTTCTTGAAACTCATCCACTTCTTAATCGTGCCAGGTGTCCCAATAACCACCTGAGCCATAATCGGAGCCCGTTTCGCTATCGGAAGAGCATCCCTGCTATCCATCGGTACTGCACACTCTGAACTAATCCCCGTGTACTTCCCCATCTTACGGAGAACCTCAACATTCTAAAGCACAGCACAACAACCATCTAGTAACTAACACAGTCACAGCAACAAACAGGGCAACAAAAAAAACAAAAGGCCAGAGAGTGCTCTTACCTGAATCGCCAACTCTCTAGTGGGGCAAATGCAGAGAGCTTGAGGGGCTAGAATCTTTGGATCAACGCGACTAAGCATCCCAAGCACGAAACAAGTGGTCTTTCCAGAACCGTTATGCGCCTGCGCGATCAAATCCCTATGCGGAGGAGTCAATATCATCGGCAAGCTAATGGCTTGGATCTTGCTAGGTTTCTGGAACCTCATCTCTGCGTAAAGCCCCTTCAGAAGCTCCGGCGAAAGATTCAAGTCTTCGAAGGTGGCTGCTGAGGTGTACGGAGTGTCGCCGGAGGTAACCTGCACCAAATCCAAAGCCCTAATCGTCAATTTCTAGCCAAGAAAGAGAGGAAAGAGAAGCCGGTTCCCGAGATCGAACCGCTTGGATGTTGGAGTCGTCGGGGTCGTCCAACAACTTAGGAGGCTTCTTGCTCTCGTCGATTGTTAATTCGTCAATATTGGCGTTGGAGGTTTCCGTTGACACGTTGGTTTCTTCCTCTGCTTCATCGGCCCAGCTCTTGCTCACCGACGGAGGTGCGGAGGTGGCGAAAGAGGAGTCCGCGGTTGTGGAAGTGGATCCCACGGTGGTGGAAGTGGCATCCCCGGTGGACGACGAGGAATCGGCGGTAGATGACGGCTCTGCCATAGTATTACTTCGAGATTAGAGCAAGAGTGAGAGAAAAATGTGAAAAGTAGTTCCTAAATTTGCGTCCGAATTCTCTACAGAGCCTCTGCAGATCGTGAAAAATCTACTCACTCGGATTGTTTTCGATCAAATTAATATTTTAGTCCTCTAATTTTTTTTTCTTTTGATTTAATCTTTTAATTATTTAATATTTTAATTTAATTTTGTAATTTATTTTTCTATTTCGATTTGGTTTTTAATTTGATCTTATAATTAGAGTTAGGTATACGGACTCGAGTCCTCAGACTGGTTCGCGGGTAAATGGGTTGGGCGGACTTAGGTCTTAAAAAAATAGGACCATTTAGATTGTGGGCTTAGGCGGACATGACCATTTACTCGGGGGTTAAACAGATAAAATCCGTGGACTCCAAAGATAATTTTTAATTTTTTTTTGTTTAAATGAGTAAGTTGGGTATAACATTTTTTAAACAAAAGAAAGCCCAAACTCACTCACTCACTAAAATAAGTAAGTTGGGTCTAACAATTCTATTTGGTATGTTAAGACTTTTATTTGAATGTTTGGATATTTGGGTTGTACTAATTATTGAGACTTTGAAGTTTAAATGTTTGTGTTATATTATTTTAAAATTTATTTTGTGAATGTCTTATGTCTAGTATGTTGGAAGTAACCGTTTGGTAATTTGTCTGTGGCCTAAAATGATAGATTATGATATTTGATGGACGTATTAGATTAATTGTTTCAACACTTTAAATTGGTCCTCTCTCTGCCCAAAATAACACAGTTTTAGTTTTACGTAAAAACTTCTCTGAACAAGTTTATCAGAGCAGTCCTTATGCCTGTGAGAAAGTGGGAGAAGGGAAAGAAACCAATTTCGTCAATTGTGCTGAAGGTTCTTCAAGATGGCTTCTTCTTCATCTAGTCCAAGTATGAAACTCACAACTTTCAAGATCTTGTATGTTTATATGCTTATGCTCGACATCGTTATATTATGAAAATTTCCACTTAAAGTTGTTAATGAAAGTTTCTGCTTAAGTTGTTACAATAACATGAATGTTTCCGCTTAAGAAATTTACATGTGGTATCAGAGCCTGGTTTTGAAACTTGTGATTTTCTCCAATGATGTTTAATGCCTCAGGAAAATTTATTGTTTTATGTGAATGACGGTTTTCCCCAATTTGTATGAAGTCTATTGTTATAATTGTTTTCGCTACTAGATGTTAATCTATAGACGTTAATATGCATATGTGTGAATGTTCAAATTGTCTTCACAATTTTGTAATGTATATGTATGATAAGTAGAATGCTCAAACAATATGTACATACATTGTTTTGATTTCTTCAAAGTTAATATTTTGGAAAAATCATGGTATTCGTAATGACATAGTGAATGCTTTAATTTTCAATTATAATTGGCATTTGTTATTATAATTGTATAATTATTTTTGAGTTTCAATAATGAGAGCCTAAAGTTAAACGTTACTCTGAAAGAATTGTGAAAGTTTATCAATTCTTGCATTTTGTTTAAATTTGTGTACACCAAAGTGGCCAAGTTAAAATGATGTTATTAATAATTGTGAAATGCTGCTTTTAAGTATATATAATTTATTATTTCAGAATTTAATTTACTCAAAGGAAAATTTTATTCTGTAATTAATAAATATGATTGTGAAAATTAATTATTTAAATCAAATATATATTTTATCCAAAGATAATATATGTGTTTGGTTGAAATTTTTAATTTTTTAATAATGTTAATTGTGGCATTTATTTATGTTAGTTTATTATAATGTCTGCCCAAAGGTGATCTATAATAGACTATTTTTCGTTTATCTGAATGTATGTTAAAATTAATATGAGCATTTTATGATTTAATTATTTTTGCAGCAATTTCTCTTCATTCGCAAGCTTCATCTGTTACCGTGTTCAATGGTTTGAATTTCTCTGAATGGAGTGAACAAGTCAAATTCCACTTAGGTGTTTTGGATCTTGACATGTCACTTTTAGAAGAAAAGCCTACTGTTACTGATGACAGTAATGAAGATGAGAAGTACAACCTTAAGGTTTGGGAACGGTCTAACAGATTGAGTCTTATGTTTATGCGAATGACTATTGCAAACAATATTAAGACTACTATTCCACAAACAGAAAGTGCAAAGGAATACCTTGTGTCTGTGGAAGAAAGTTTCCGTTCTGCTGATAAGTCACTCGCTGGTACATTAATGGCACAACTCACGACCATGAAGTTTGATGGGTCAAAGAGTATGCAAGAACATACCATCGAGATGACTAACACTGCAGCAAGATTAAAGTCACTGGGTATGGCAGTAGATGACTCCTTTATGGTGCAATTCATTCTAAATTCACTACCTTCTGAGTATGGAGCCTTCCAAATTAACTATAACACTATGAAGGATAAGTGGGATGTTAATGAATTGATTGGAAAGCTCATTCAGGAGGAGAACAGGCTTAAAAATTTAAGTGGTCGTCATTCTGTCAATCTGGTTCAAGAGGCTGGCAAAGCATTGAAGCCAAGGGCCAAGAATTTTAAGAATTTTAAGTGGTCGCCATTCTGTCAATCTGTTTGCTTGTGGCATAAACGCTTGGGTCACATATCTAAGGAAAGGTTAGAAAGATTAGTAAAGAATGAGATTTTACCGAATCTAGATTTTACTGATCTTGGTTTATGTGTGGATTGCATTAAGGGAAAGCAAACTAGAAATTATACACACCGATGCATGTGGACCTTTTGATACTCATTGGTGGAGAAAAATATTTTATCACTTTTATCGATGACTTTTCACGTTATGGGTATGTTTATTTGCTTAAGGAAAAATCTCAAGCTGTCCAAGCACTTGAGATATTTATTAATGAAGTTGAAAGACAACTTAAAAAAAAGTGAAAATCATAAGATCTGATAGAGGTGGTGAATATTATGGAAAATATGATGAAACGGGACAATGTCCAGGTCCATTTGCAAAACTTCTAGAAAGACATGGCATATGTGTGCAATACACAATGCCATACACACCACAACAAAATGGTGTGGCTGAAAGGCGTAATCGTACACTTATGGATATGGTTAGAAGTATGATGAGTAATTCTTCTTTACCCAAATGTTTGTGGATGTATGCATTAAAGACTGCTATGTATTTGCTAAACAGGGTTCCTAGTAAGGCAGTTCCTAAAACTCCTTTTGAGTTATGGACCACCAGGAAACCCAGTTTAAGGCACCTGCATGTTGGGGTTGCCCGGCAGAAGCAAGAACATATAATCCACAAGAAAAGAAATTAGATTCTCGAACGGTAAGTGGTTACTTTATTGGTTACCCAGAGAAGTCTAAAGGGTATATCTTTTACTGTCCTAACCATTGTCCAAGAGTTGTTGAAACTGGTAATGCAAAATTTTTTGAAAATGGTGAAGTTAGTGGGTGTGAGGAACGACAGAATATAGACATAAAGGAAATTAAGGTAACACTTCCTATACCTGTAAGTGTTCCTTCGTCTATAGTTGTTCCAAATGTTGTTCCATCTGTTGTAGAATTTTCTGACAACAATGAACAATCTATAAATGATAACACACCCAATGAAGAAACTAACTCACAAGTTTCTGAAAGAAATGAGTCTCAAGAAATGCCTTTGAGGAGATCTCAAAGAGAAAGAAAATCAGCTATTCCTAGCTGTTATGAGACTTACTTACAAGAGGCTGACATAGAAATTAAAGAAGATTCAGTTTCTTTTTCACAAGCCATGAATAGCATTGAGTCAGAAAAATGGATTGATGTCATGGAAGATGAGTTGAGATCTATGGATGAAAACAATGTCTAGGATATCGTAGAATTGCTTGAAGGTGCTAAACGAGTTGGTTGTAAATGGGTTTTAAGACCAAGCGTGACTCGAAAGGCAATGTTGAACGATATAAAGCCCGACTTGTTGCTAAAGGATATACTCAGGAAGATGGTATTGATTATAAGGAGACTTTTTCCCCTGTCTCAAAGAACGATTCTTTGCGAATCATTATGGCACTGGTGGCTCATTATGATTTAGAGTTACATCAAATGGATGTGAAAACAGCCTTTCTGAATGGTAATCTTAAAGAGGAAGTTTATATGGACCAACCTGAAGGTTTTCCAACTGAAGGAGAAGATAATATCGTGTGTAAACTTAAGAAATCAATATATGGACTAAAACAAGCCTCAAGACAATGGTATATTAAGTTCAATGATACCATTACCTCTTTCGGTTTTGAAGAAAATCTTGTTGATAGATGTATACACCGAAAGATTAGTGGGAGTAAGTTCATGTTTCTAGTCCTATATTTGATGATATCTTGCTTGCAACCAATGATTTGGGTATGTTGCATGAGACGAAAGAATATCTCTCTAAGAATTTTGAAATGAAAGATATGGGAGAGGCATCCTATGTGATAGGAATTGAAATATTCCGTGATAGATCACAACGACCGTTAGGATTGTCTCAAAAGGCCTATATAAATAAAATTCTAGAGAAATTTAATATGGCTAATTGTTTCGCAGGAATTGCTCCAATTTAGAAAGGGGACACATTTAGTCTTACGCAATGCCCAAGGAATAACTTAGAACGGAGACAATTGGAAAGGATACCTTATGGTTCAATAGTGGGTAGTCTTATGTATTTGCAAACCTGCACTAGATTGGACATCAGTTTTGCGGTTGGAATGTTAGGCAGGTATCAAAGTAATCTAGGAATTAATCATTGGAATGCTGCAAAGAAAGTTTTGAGGTACCTGCAAGGAACAAAAGATTATATGCTCATGTATAGGAAATCTAGTCAACTAGAAGTAATTGGCTACTCAGACTCAGATTTTGGTGGATGTAATGACACTAAGAAGTCCACTTTTGGCTACTTATTCCTACTTGGAGAAGCGGCCATATCATGGAAAAGTGCTAAGCAAAGTGTTGTTGCTTCATCTACCATGGAAGCAGAATTTGTAGCATGTTTTGAAGCTACAATTCAAGCATTATGGCTGCGGAATTTTATTTCAGGGCTTGGTGTTGTTGACACTATCACCAAGCCACTGAAAATTTATTGTGATAACACTGCAGCAGTATTTTTCTCCAAAAACGACAAATACTCAAGAGGTGCCAAGCATATGGAATTAAAGTATTTTGCCGTTAAGAAGGAAGTTCAGAAACAAAGAGTGTCCATAGAACATGTTAGAACTGAATTTATGATTGCTGATCCATTGACTAAAGGATTGCCACCAAAGACATTTAAGGGACATGTACATAGAATGGGTCTTGGTTCTCCTTTTGAATGATGTAATTAATGATGTTGACGAGCTCATTATGTTTATGTGTTTCTGAACAATGACAGTTTGTTTGTTTGTTTCTAGTTAATGTGCGCATTATCGTATTTTATGATTTATAATATGAATGATCTAGAAACATTTATGGGACCATTATGAAATTTTATGTGTTGTTTATGTAATGAAACATTAGTGTTTGTGATATATGGAAGGAAATGTGTATTGTAAATAAACGCAGGACCGCCATAACCCACACTTTGGTGTTTTATTATTATTGGGATTGAGATTAGATTTTAGGCCAAGTGGGAGAATGTTGGAAGTAACCGTTTGGTAACTTCTCTGTGGCCTAAAATGATATAACTGCCCACTAATTAATTTTTTTTAATTAATCTCATCCATTGATTATGATATTTGATGGACGTATCAGATTAATTGTTTCAACACTTTAAATTGGTCCTGCCCAAAATAACATAGTTTTAGTTTTACTTATCAGAGCAGTTTCCATCCTTATGCTTGTGAGAAAGTGGGAGAAGGGAGAGAAACCAATTTCGTCAACTGTGCTGAAGGTTCTTCAAGATGGCTTCTTCTTCATCTAGTCCGGGTATGAAACTCACAACTTTCAAGATCCTTTATGTTTATATGCTTATGCTCGACATCGTTATATTATGAAAGTTTCCGCTTAAAGTTGTTACAGTAACATGAAAGGTTACAATGACATGAATGTTTCCGCTTAAGAAATTTACATAGTATGTTAAATATGGTGTGTACTTTTAAAATATTTTTATGAAAGTTTTCTAACTTTTTTATGCATTTTTTTAAAAGTAAAGTATTATAAAGTAAAAAAAAAATTATTATGCGCTTTTTTAAAGTAAAGTTGTAGTGTAAAGCCAAAAAAAATGGTAAAAAAATTTTCTGCAAAAAAAAGGTATTTATGCAGATGTCTGCGGACTTTGCGGGCAGTTTTGAGCCTAAAAAAATTAAGTTCATTTATGATGCAGGCTTAAGCGGGTGGTCCGTTTAACCCACAGACTTGTGCGGGCAGGTCCTAGCCCCGCGGACCACCCGCATACCCAGCTCTATCTATAACATATTTTCGTGTTTCGATTTGATCTTCTAACTTATTTTTTATCTAACAAATTTGTCATTTATATCGATACAAAATTCAAACAAAAATAAAAAGTCACAGGACGAAATTGAAACAGAAAAATAAGTTACAGGACCAAATCGAAACGTTTAATAGTTACAGGACTAAATTGAAATAGAAAAATAAGTTACAGTACTAAGTTGAAACATTTAGAGCTTGTTTGATTTCTGTTTTTGAAAACAGTTTTTCTGTTTTTAAAAACAGAAAATTAAAAAATCCGTTTGGTAGACGAGTTTTTAAAAATAGTTTTCGGAAACAATTTTTATTTTTTAGTATTTAAAAATCAAAATTTGAAAACATCTAAAACCTTTTTTGGTTTTCAGTTTTCTGAATTTACTGACAAATTTTTATTGAAAACTCCTCTCACTTTTTTTTTAAAACTATTTTTGAAAACTGTTTTATAATACAGTTTTTTAAAATTAAAAACCAAAACTATTCCAAACAAGCTCTTAATAGTTACAAAATCAAATCGAAACCAAAAAATAAGTTACAAGACCAAGTTATCAATTTAGCCATTTTTTCTTTAGTTTTTTAATATTTTGCATGAGAATTATGCAAATGATTAATTGTTAAATTTCTTAAAAATATTTAGAGGAATTATTTTGTATTCATATACTTCTTTCGTTTCTTTTTATCTGTTCAAAAAGAGACAAAAAGTTTATTCTTATTTATCTGTTCAGTTATATTATCAATGTAATATTAATGGTACTTTTACTAATTTTAATCTTATGTTTAATTGGATGTTAATTAATGCTCCACTATCCAACCAATCAAACAATAGGAGATAACGAGTATTATGGATAAGGTTTAAATATGTTTTTCGTCCCTGAAAAATAAGAAAATTAGGATTTAAGTCCCTTAAAAACGTTTTTTTAGGATATAAGTCCTTAAATGGGTGATTAAAGTCCTTAAATCAATATTTTTCAAGAACTCATTTCTCATATTTTTTAGTTTTTAAGGACTTAAATCCTAAAAAATATTTTTTACGGACTTAAATCCTTATTTATATTTATATTATATATTATATTTATTGGATCAATTTGATTTTTTTATTAACTTTGTTTACTTGAGATATCATATCATAGAGGCCAATAAATACAACATATTTTAAAAACTCATATTGTGATTAGCATGTTATCAACCTGTAATTAAGATAATTTTTTTTGGATAAAAATTAAGGTGGCTTTGCACACGGTTAAAACTTTGTTTAATTTTGTTCTTACTTTTATTGTTATTGTGCTTGTTTTATATAGGATTTGTGTGGTGGCATTATTGCCATCACATCGGTTTTAAAATGCACTACACTGTTATTTTTTTAAAAAAGTAACCTTTAACCAAATTCTTAAGGAATGTTTGGTAGAGGAGATATTTTTTTTTTCGGGAATGCCACTTAAATAAAAAAATAAAAACTTACTTTTGTTTGACATGAGACACAAAAAAGTTTACTAAGAAATATTATTATGAATGTAAGTGTGAAGAATTTTACTTTCTAAGATTCTCACTTAAATAGATGGATATCTTTAGCTTATTCAATAATGTGAAAATGTTGGACAAAATCACCTTAATTCATTCACTCTTCCTTCTTATCGTTGCTACTTGTGTTCTCATCACCGCTAGTCTGCTACTAATGTTCTTCGTTGCTCACATGGATGATGAAAAATATGTTGTTTCTTCTTTTTTTTGTTTGCTTTCTTTTTATCTTTTTTTTTCTCTTTGTTTACAGGTTTTAGCATGCTATTCCTCTGCATTTTATTTGTTCCTTCACGGTTTCATTTTAATTTTTCCTTCACTGTTTTATTTTAGTGTTGCTTCTTAAAGTCTCTCTAATTTTTGCTCCATCTCGATTTCATTTGCAAGTTTTCCTTATGTTTCTCCACTTCATTTCTCTACGTCACTCTTGTTTTTTTTTCTACTTTGTTATTCTTTATTATTGTCCATATTGTTGTCTATGCCATATGTACCCAAATACATTTTTATTGCTATCTTGCTTGGTTTCTATTTTTTTCCTGTAGTACATTATTTTATTCTCACATCATGCCAATTTTTTTTCTTTTCTTTTTTTTTTCTATTATAATTGGTGTTTTTAGGGTAATTTTGGAAAAACAATTACATTGTTGGGTAACTTCAATAAGTACCAAACATTGAAATTAGAAAAGACACAAAAAGTTCCTTAAAAGGTTAATTAGTAAACAAACATGGGAAATAACTTCTCTAAACATTACTTTCCATGGAAACACATTCTCGAGAAAGATGCTAAAAACGATGTCTAATACCAAACACTTCCTTAAATTCGAGCAACACCGAATTTTAGAATTCAATTAGCCTCAAAACGTCACATGAGACACCACACATGCAAAACGGATTCTAACCAAAATCTGATTGCACGTGTATGTGCAATTTTGGTTAAAGGTTCTACGTGTGGGGTTTCAGGACTAACTGAATTCTTCACCCAAATTTAAAAATCTAGTTGAAGGTTATTTTTGGAAGAAAAAATAGCATGTGTGGTGCGTTTTTAAAAGCGTGTGATGACAATAGTACTCAGTGTTTTGTGCTTATGCTATTATTAGCTCCATGTTAATTGTTGAAAGTCTCACATCAACTTGTGATATGGTCATTATTGAGTTTATAAGAGTGTGACAATCTTCATCCTACAAGTTAGCTTTTGGGAGTGAGTTAGACCCAAACCCAAATTGTAAGATTGTATCAAAGCCTATCCTAGATCCGTTATTGGGCCCCCATGTTGGGTGTGTTGTTAGTCCCATGTTGTTTGGGCCACCCGTTTTTGTCCACACTCCAGCTGTGTAGTTTTGGGCGTGAGGGGGTGTGTTGGAAGTCCTACATCGGCTAGTGATATGGCCATTATGGAGTTTATAAGGGTGTGACAATTATGATCCTACAAGATAGCTTTTGGGAGTGAGTTAGACCTAAACTCAAATTGTAAGATTAATCATTGTGTACCTTTATATCAAAATAGTGTTAAGAGTATGGTCCCCTTAACAAGTGTTTGGGAATATATGCTCAAAGACACACCGGCGCCTGTTGGCGTGTTGCACTAAAGTTATTGTCGTTATGCCAATGCAAATTCTAAGGCCCAATTAGTGATCCAATTAAGAGTTAAGACTTTGATCATGTTAGAGTTAATAAAGGATAGTTTAGTTAACTCATTAATTAGTTAGTAGTTAGTTGCCATATAATTAAATTATTTTAGTGTTAAAGAAACTTTGTGTTGGTTATATATATTTATCTTTCTCATTGTATCTTCACCTTTTATCAATTTAATACAATGAGTTACTTTTTTATGGTACTCTATTAGTGTTCTTTAAGTTCTATGATGTATGGCTAAAATATGCTAACTACACATGCGTATATCCCGGAGCTAACTTTGATTTTTCTGATAGATCATCAAAGTGTCCAAGTGTAGAGGGCCGCGAGATTGCATTGTTGTGAATTTTGGTGCATTTCTTAGTAAGATTTTGAGCCATCCAACATCAATTTTGCTACAACAAAAAGGGGTTATGTGACTTTGAGTGTGCATTTGGATTAAAACGAGTTGGAATAGTAAAACAATATCGAGTCAAGTAGAACTTTTTCCAAAGGCCAAAGCAACTCAAAGAAGCTTTTGAGGTGAGTAGATGTCCATCATTTTACAAAGTCTAAAACTTATTAAGACATTATAAATATGAAGGACTAAAATATCTAGCTTCTACTATCTCACAAATTAAAACTAGGAGTTTACTCATTAATTATTTATGGTTGACTCAGTCAGATTTAATGGTTTGGATGTATTTGTTGAATTCATTACAAAATGCTATGCCAATTTATATTATCTCAAGGAGCTTGAAATATTATTCTTATCAATTATTTGAATTTTGCATTTGAATCTAGAGATATGATAAGGTCAATTACATGACAAGTGGTTGAATATAGAAGAATTTAGAGATGTGTGCTTTAGTTATCATCATCTTTCTCATAAATATTGATTGATAGGATGCTAGTTCTTTAATAGTTGATTGATCTTCACTTTTACACCCCATTGGCACTCTAACATTCATGTATATAAACATTTAAAATAAAATTACATAAACTAAAAAGTGCTAATATCAAGATAATACACATTGATTTGTAAATAAAATGCTAATATCAAGGTGATATACAAAAGTTATGTAATTCATGTTCTCATCATCTCTAATTTTTCTTTGTAAAATTTTATAAAACAAGGAAATAGAATGAAAACAGGAAATCAAAATGGGAAATAGGAAAAAAAAATCAAATAGACCTTGCGTTTGATATCAATGACAACACAGCAAAAAGTATTTGTCTACTGTTTGATTTAAAAAATGGTCATGGTACATCACAAAACTTGAGACACAACACAGTACGAAATGAGGAATTTTGTTACTCAAAAAGCCATGGGACAAACTTTTGTACCATTCACAAATTTATGAAAAGTTTAAAATGACTTCACTAACCCACTATGTAAGGCAGCTTTTTTTTTTCTAAATATCATGTTTTGCTTTTTATCAACTCTGTGCATTCTTTTTTGTCATGGTTTCTCTTCTCAAATCGAGTGAAGATATATATATATATATATACAATTGATTAAAACATAAAAAAATAATTTTATAATATAAGTGAAATAAAAATATCATGATATTATGTGGTAATAATTTATACATACTATAAATATTGAATGAGATATATGATGTTATAATAAAATTTACGTGTTACTTTTCGTTCATGCATTAACCACAAAACAGTGGATGACTTGTTAAATTGTACTATGTTATACCATTAATGTTGTTATTACTCTGTTGCTATAAAATTCCTCTTCGCATTTTTTATGTTGTTCCTTCTTTTGTTTCTCTTAAGTTTTTATGATGTTGCACTATCTTCTATTTTGAGCGGTGCTTTGTGTTGTTTGTTTGTGTTTCATTGGGTTTTTAGCTCCTTTGTTAATAAAAAGAAAATAAGGATTATAAGGTAAATTTGGGTTTAATGAAGAGGAAGTGGAAGAGAAAGAAAAGAAAATGAAGAGGAGGTGAGGGAAGAAGGGAGGTGATCGCTTCGAATGTTAGAAAGGAAAAAGATGATGACAAATGAGTACACTTCTCTAATTGATTTTTATAATTGCTTTATTAAACGTATCACGTAAGAAAAAATGTTATACCACTTTTCGCACAACACTAGTTAATGATACACATTCGGAATTTTTTCTAGAGAGCTTATTACTAGAGAGATCAAGAGATTCCAAATTTTTCATGTCTCCAATATCATCTTGTAATCATCCGGTGAAAAAATTATATGGCAAGTTCAATGTTTGAATTTGAATAAGTCTAAACAATTGAAATTCCCAATCCAATTAAGCCTCTCTCTAACTAACAAATGCAAAAGAAAACCAAATCATTCCAATGAAAACTCTTAATTTCATGCAAATTAGAAATCAACCTACCCATTTTTCTATGTTCACTCTTATCCGTGTGAAACTTTTCAGTCTTCTCCTCATCCCCTAAATCTCCATTTTCGTCCTCTATTTTGCTAACGGTTTTTCATCATAAAAATTTCTCCAGCAGAACGCTATGATGCCAATTGTTGTTCAAATATTACAAAATTTAGCTGCAAGTAATCGAAAGCCCAATGAGTATATATATTTTCATTTGATAAAAAGATTTTTTTTTTATATTTGCATATCTACAAATAAAATATTCATAATAATATTGAAATCAAACATTCAAACATTTAATAGAAGTGAAATACTTCAAACAAATCTTTGCAAGTTTAGAAAGCTATTCGTGTTAGTTTAAACTTACAAAGTTAGATACTGTAAGAAAAATGCTCATGGTATGGAAAGAAAACATCGATAGTGAGATTAGAAAAAAAAAACACTCAAACCAAACTTCACCATCAAAGCCAAACTTATATGGATTACACACAACAATTTGGCCAAATTTATGGTTCAGAAAGGGAAAATAAATAAGAGAGGGTGACGAAAAACTCTAAAATTGAAAGCGGGAAAGCATCATACCTCGAGAATCATTATTTTACAACTTAAGGGCGTAGCCAAAGGGCAGAAAACTAAGCCTACAAAGTACATCACAAATATTAGACGAAGACCCATAAATATGAAACAGACACATAAATGTATCAAGCCTTTAAAGCTTGGGAGTTGGAGGTCCAAGGTTCGAACCTTGATGGTGGTGATTTTGATTAGGATATTAGTGGGAGTTAGTTTAGGATGAGTGTGTGTGTTTAAGGTTAAGGGATGTGTGTGTATTTACCGAACAAAAAAAACAAACACATAAATGTACAGCAAAAAAACATGAAGGAGAAGTAAAACCCTAATAGCGAAGAGAGAAATTTTGTATAATGGAGTAAAGTGAGTAAGGAAGAGGAGAAGAGCTTCCGCAAAATATAGACGAAGGAAGAAAAGAGGAAGAACTTACTCGTATATGGGAGAAATTGTGACCTTTAATTTCTCATAAAATTTGGAGGTTTGTTTCTCTCCCACAACATTCTCCTTAAATTGTACCTCATTGTCCTCAACCACATCATTCACCCCACACATGCACTCCTTCATCCAACCAATTGCAAGAAAAGCTTTGTGACATGATAGCGCAAGCCAACAGGGAGGGGAACAAAGAGTAACACGAGTGAGTATCAAAGGAGAAGAAGATTGCTTGCAAATCTCGTTGGTGATCCAAATTTTTTATATAGAAATAGTGAAGATTGATTTGAAACTTATTTTCAAATTGAAAATTAAAAAAGTTTGGCATGAAATTCTAAAATTTTCTCTACTTTTGCTTTTTCACACTACCGAAGGACTCACTTTGAGATTGCCAACCTCTCCTTAATGACAATAAACATAAATAGTTTATATTATACAACGGATAACACAACATATTCACACAATAAACATTAACTATTGATCGTGCGCTTTAGCTCGCTTGGTCATGTACCAAGTCTTAATAAGGTTTGGGAGATTGGTCCAAGGTTTGAACTTTAGCTGTGAGATTTAGTTTATGATATGTGTGTGTGAGTAGGTATTTGCCGATAAAAAAATATTAACTATTACACAGCAGGAATTAACTACTACACAACATATAAAAAATACATTTGAGCTATGAAAATTTGAGCGAAAAATGAAATAAATCTCTAGGTGACACTTGTCTAGCCAAGTTTCTTCTTGGGCAAGAAAGGTCTTATTTTTCAAGATAGTTGTATGGTTATATGATTTAATAGTGTTGTCTTATGCGGCATTTATGTGATATGATGTGTGTCAATCGAGGTTGGCCGGGATAGTGTGTACTTAGGGCATCGACTCTAAGGTTGGAGGTTCGAGTCTCATCTCGTTAAATTTAGCCTTATTTATAGGCGATATGTAAATGTAAATTTTATTATAAATCCTCACTAAATTAATGGTTTTTCATGACCTTAGATAGAGTAGGTCTGCCTGTTAACAAAACTTTTTCTTTTAAGAAAATTAATTTAATTGTGTTAAGTTTATTAACTATATGGCATAAAATTTTTAATTTAGATAAATTTTGGGGACTATTTTGATTACATGATGTAACAAAAATGACAATATTAATTACATGCAAATATTACAAAGGACTAAATTCAAACCAATTACAAATATCATAGATTATAAAGAGCTCAAATAGAAATAGAATCAATAGAGTGTGTTTTGTTAAGAGTTCTAGCCAGACATATAATCCAATATTTAATCAATGAAAGAGATGTATTAATACACACACAAAAAAGATAATCCAATAAAAGGAATTATTTATAGTTTTGGTAAAAAGTAATTTTAACTAAAAATAAAATCCTATACAAACAAGCCCATAATTGGTTTGAGCTATAAGGAGAAGTTCAAAAGAAAATGAAAATTAATTGGAAATATCAAATATTGAAATGTATCACGAACAAATTTCAAGAAAATCAAAATTACTGTTAGGAAATAAAATCTCCAATTTTGTTTCTCTTTCTCACCATTCTTTGTCTTCGACTTTTTTTCTTCTTCTTGTTGTATCAAACCAAAGCAACCTCACTCACTAAGAAAATAGTTACAACTCAAAATAATTTATCTATATTTATTTATTTATTTTAATATAATCCCTCATATTTGTATTTGTTTCAATTTGGTCCTTTATAGTATTTACATGCATGTCTTCAATATCATCCTTTATATTGCATAATGTTGTCAACACCACGTATAACAATATCGTTAAGTTGTAAATGAAAGTGTTATGAGGGTGAAAGTAAGATAAGAGCATGCATTAAATTTTTTTCACTCTCACTTAGTTTATTGTTTTTTCGGATACAAGATGGATATAAAAAGAAAACAAAGCAAATTAAACAAGAAGATCACTATATAGCAAAGGAATTATTCACGAAGGAGATCAAATGCGCAACGTTGATTGATTAAGAGCGGATGCTAGTGTTGTAATGAAGGGGCCTTGGCCCTCTATTGAGAATTTTTTTTATTAGTATGTATATATAACTTTTTATAATGGCCCTCCAAAATTTTTTATAATGGCTCCCCATTGAAAGTTTTTTTTTAGGTGTGTACCAAACATATATTATAACAAAAACTAATTCCTTCAAAATATAAAAATCATCCAAATTACTATAATAAAATATATGTGTTTTATATTTTAGAAGATATTATATAATAATATAATATATAATAGCATAAAAATATGCCTAAAATAACTTTAGAAGTTGTGTTTCAGATTTAGAAAATATTATATAATAATATAATATATAATAGCAAAAACATGCTTAAAATAACTTTTGAAGATATGTTTCAGATTTGAAAATTATTATATAATAATATTATATAATATATAATATATTATTATTGTTAAAACTTACTCAAGAAGTTAGTTGTTTCACAATTTTCACTTTGCCTCTCAATTGGTAACAAGTAGCTTCTTGCCCTTTTCCTCTATATGTGAATTTCCAAAATGCTAAAACAAAACCTCTCAAAATTTCCACTTGATATTATTTTGTGCTCTCTAATCTTGGAGCATACTAACATAGTGCTCTCCTAATTTCCTAATTTGTTTATCGCTTTAAAGTTTCAACATTACAACAATATTGCACCTTCGTCTCTATTGACCGTAAGTTTTGCAAATTTAATATTTTTTTAGCTGTAACTTATAAAATTTGTTTGTTTTTTAAAATTTTCTTTTGTCTTATGTTATTGTTTGAATTAATAAAGTGTTGTGTATTATTATTAATTAACAACCTGCTCATATTAGTAATGTATTGCGTCTTTCTTAGGTTAATTTTCTTTGTGGTTACCACTTACGTGACTAAAACTAGATTGTGATTTTTCAATAATAATGTATTTTATCTATGGTAGCTATGAGTAAAATAAAAACAATTGATAAATTTTTTAAAAGAAATACAATTGATGAATTTTTACAGATAGCTTAACTATTTATATTGAAAAAGAAATTGCTGGTTGTTTCATTATTGAATCAATTATAGATGAATTTGAATGTAGAAAGCATCATCAGGTTCAATTTTCTTACGTAAAAATTATAAGTTTTTCATCATTATTTTTAATTTTTACCTCAATTTTATGTTTTATATAAGTATTAATTATCATAAACTACTTTAATCATTAACTATTTTTAATATGTTAATTTTATAAATAAAATTAATTTAAATGTTTGGTCCCCCAACAAAAATGGCTAGCTTCGCGCCTGGATCGATTTTTCACACTGTAAAGAACTTGAGCATCTGCGAGCACATTAAGATTCTTAGAAACACGTAATTGTTACAATCCAATCTTTTTGAAGGAGATTTAGAATTCGAAGAATAATATCTTGAAAGAAATTCACCAAGAAATTTTTGCAAAGATAAAAAAAAAGGATGAAAGAGATAATATTTTAGCAAAAATTCTCTAAGAATTTTCACAGAATTTAAATCCAGATCGTAAACTATTAACATAGCAAATATCTTATGCATTCAGCTTGGAATTAAGTTCTCTGTTAGCTTGTAAATTGGTTTTTTGTTACAAAGAGTTAGTTTCCGTTTTCCTAATAGCTTTATGTCAGCTGTGTTAGTTAGTTAAATGCTTAGTCATAATCATATTGTATAAATAACAGCTTGCTCTAAGCTTATAAGGTGTGTTGATCATTTTCAATAGAAAAATGTTCAATTTCTTCTCAAGCTTTCTCTGTGCGCACATGCTAATATGGTATCAGATCTTTGAAAAAAGATTTGGTTCATCAAATGCTTCCGCGTTTGAGAGCTTCACTGTTATTCTTTCTGATCGACCATGGCTGCTATCAGCCAGAATACTGAATCTTCTTCTACTATCTCAGATCATCTAGTTAATCCTGATAATCCTTTGTTCCTTCATCTTGGTGAAAGTCCTGCTCAGGTTCTTGTAACTCCATTGTTATCTGAAACGAATTTCAATCTTTGGGAGCATGACATGATCGTTGCTCTCAAATCAAAGAACAAGGAACACTTCATCTATGGTACTCTTCCATGTCCGCTTGCATCAAATCCATTGCGTGAAGCTTGGAGACGATGCAACCGCATGGTTATGTCTTGGCTTATGCGATCAATAACCCCTTCCATTCGTCAATCAGTGATGTGGATGGATACTGCCTCAGAAATGTGGCAAGATATTCGCGATTGTTTTTCTCATAAGAACAAATTTCGCATTGCTAATTTGCTTGAACAAATTCAACAATGTGACATGGAGATTCTTCTGTTTCTGCTTACTATACACGACTCAAAACTTTGTGGAAAGAACTTCAACTTTATAGATCTGTTTTAATGTGTACTTGTGCGTTACCATGTTCATGTGGTTTAGTGCAGAAAGTTCAAAAAGAACGCGAAGATGAAAATGTTATCAAGTTCCTTCGCGGTTTGAATGATGACTTTGCTCAAGTTCGCTCCAACATTATGCTGATGGAACCGCTGCCTTTAATGATCAAGACTTTCTCTCTTGTTCTTAGTTAAGAACGCAAACTTGGAATATCTTCTCAGGCTCAACCGGTCCAAGAACTGTTGCTTTTGCCAATTTCTCAGATGATGGCAATAGATTTTCCTCCTTTTCTCGTGGTGGACCTTCAAACAATCGTGGAGGAAGATCAGGCAGAGGTAATGGACGTGGTAATCGTTTCTGTACTTTCTTCAATAGAACTAATCATACAGTTGATACATGTTTTCTCAAACATGGTTTTCCTACCAGATACTAGCCAAAAGGCAGAGGTAATGATTCTTCTTCAAATGCTTCTGTTAGCTTGACTGAAGTTGATTCATCTATTGCTTCACAAGCTTCTACATCTGAGGGAAGCAGCTCACAAGATCGGTTTAGTTTGTCCAAAGAACAATATCCGAACATTATGGCACTCTTGCAGCAATCTCAACCACAAACTCAACAGCATTCTGTAAACAGTGTTCAAAACAATTTTGTAAATAATGCAGGTACCTTTCTTCCTTCACAATGGATCCTAGATAGTGGTGCAACAGACCACATTTGTCCATCTAGGTCTCTCTTTATTGATTTTCATCCTATCCAACCTATTTCCATACGTATGCCTAATCATACCTTTGTTTTTGCACAATTCTCTGAAACTGTTAAACTTGGATCTCTTTATCTGCATGATACTTTGTACATACCTGATTTTTCTGTTCATTTGATTTCAATATCTAAGCTTGTTTATGATCCTAATTACCTTATCATTTTCTGTCATAATAACTGCCTAATCGTGCAGAAGTCACCCTTCCAGAGGATTGGTCTAGCTAGCAAGATCAAAGGTCTCTTCTACCTCAAGGATTCTACAATTGGGGTTCCTTCTGCTGCAAACCTTGTTTCTCAGGCTACTGATTTTTCTCTGAATACTTGTAATAACTGTACTCACTTTGATCAATGTAAGCCTATTAGTTCTACTGATAAGGCATCTTTGTGGCATTTGAGATTAGGACATTTTCCAATACTGTTATGTTTCAAGTTTGTAAACAAAATATGAATATACCTTTCAAACATTACACTACTTGTGATATTTGTCAGTATGCTAGACAAAAGAAGCTGCCATATCCTTTGAGTTTCAGTAAATCTGCTTTCTTTTTGAACTAATACATGTTGATATTTGGGGTCCACTAGGCGTTTCTTCTATTGAAGGTCACAAGTATTTCTTGACTATAGTTGATGACTATAGCAGATTTACATGGACTCTTGTTTTTAAAACTAAACAAGAAGTTTGTCCCAAACTGCAACAGTTTATCATTCTCATCGAAAATCAGTTTAATGTCAAACTTAAGAAACTCAGATCAGATAATGGAAAAGAGTTTCTGCTCACTGATTTCTTTCATTCCAAAGTTATCCTACATGAATTATCATGTGTTGAGTGTCCTTGAAAAAATGGTATTGTTGAAAGAAAACACCAACACCTCTTGAATGTCACTAGAGCTCTTCTTTTTCAAGCAAAATTACCAAAAGTTTTTTGGTCTCATGCTGTTAGGTATGCTGTTAGGTATGCTGTTCATATCATCAATAGGTTACCTACTCCTTTTCTTAAACAAAAGTCACCTTATGAGCTTGTTTTTAACAACATGCCCAACCTTGATGATCTAAGAGTTTTCAGATGTTTAGTTTTTTTTAGCACTCTCTAAAAGCAGAACAAAACTTGATGCAAGAGCTTCTAAGTGTGTTTTTCTGGGATTTAAACAAGGATTCAAAGGTTTTCTTCTTTTTAACTTGGATACCCGAGGGTTTTTTGTCTCCAGAAATGTGCAATTTGCAGAAACTATTTTTCCATACATCTATGATATACATGCTTCTGATAGTGATTCTGCATCTGACTTCATCATTGATGTTTCTGATCCTTTCTTGCTCTCACCTCATATTACAAACACTTATAATTCAAATGCCACCACCATACTTGGTCAAGAGGATACTGTTATTTCTGTTTCTGCAGAAACTGATGTAGATCCCGAAGAACATGAGTTTCAAGACAATGAACCACTTTAACAACATGATCCTCCTAGAAGGGTTTCCTTGAGAACAAAGAGGCCTAACATCCGTTACAGAGATTATTTATGTGGTCTTGTTGAATCCAAACAAACTCACATCACTCCTTATCCCTTGCATAACTATCTTTCTTATAATAACTGCTCTAATTCTCATTCATCTTTCTGTTTTTGCATATCTGCTCAATTTGAGCCCAAGTCTTACAAAGAAGCCCTTACTCATGATTGTTGGAAGGCTGCCATGATGACAGAATTGGATGCTCTTGCAGCAAACAACACTTGGTCTTTGGTGCCACTTCCCTCAGATAAGAAACTTGTGGGCTGCATATGGGTTTACAAAGTTAAGCACAAAGCAAATGGAGAAATAGAGAGATATAAAGCTCGCCTAGTTGCTCAAGGATTCACTTAAATCGAAGGGGTGGATTACTTTGAAACCTTTTCACCAATGGCTAAGCTCACCACGGTTCTCTTTCTTCTTGCCATGGTTGCTGCCAATAGTTGATTCCTTGATCAACTAGATGTAGACAATGCTTTCCTCCATGGTGATCTTGAAGAGGAGGTATATATGCGGCCACCACTTGGTTTACATTTGCCTCAATCTAATTTGGTTTGCAAGCTTCAAAAATCTCTCTATGGTCTCAAGAAGGCCAGTAGGCAGTGGAACTCAAAATTAACTGCTGAATTGATTCATCTTGGCTATGTTCAATGTTTTGCTGATCACTCTCTCTTCATCAAACAACTTGGTCCTTCTTTTACAGCATTATTAGTCTATGTAGATGATATTGTCTTAACTGGCAATAATTATGATTTCAGTTGGTAAAAGCTCACCTTGATTCTAAGTTCCACATCAAAGATCTTGGCCTACTTAAATTTTTTCTGGGTTTAAAAGCTGCACGATCCAAAACTGGGTTTGTTTTAAATAAGAGGAAGTATTGTCTTGAGCTTCTAGCAGAGTTTGGCCTCACTGGTTGCAAACCTACATCCACCCCTACTGATCCTTCTGTTAAAATTCAAGAAAATGATGGTGCCTTGCTTGAAAATCCAACTGCATTCAGAAGATTAATTGGCAGACTCTTGTATCTCACTAATACTCGGCCAGATATATCATTCTCTGTACAGCAACTTAGCCAGTTTGTTTCTAAACCATGAGAACTTCATTTGCAGGTTGCGTTTAGAATTCTCAGATATCTGAAAAATTGTCCAAGAAAAGGTCTCTTTTACCCTGTTGATAACAAATGTACTGTCCAAGCATTTGCATATTCTAATTGGGCAACTTGTAAAACAACCAGAAGATCCATTACTGGTTTATGTGTTTTCTTTGGTTCTGCTCTTGTCTCCTGAAAATCTAAGAAGCAGGTTACGGTTTCCAGATCATCCAGTGAAGCGAAGTATAGGGCACTAGCTTCTGTTGCTTGTGAATTACAGTGGATCAAATATTTGTGTGATGCATTCTGTGTTCCTTCCCCAACTCCCTTCTCATTGTTCTCTGATAGCCAATCTGTCATTGCTATAGCCAAAAATCTAAGCTTTCATGAAAGAACAAACCACATTGAGGTGGATTGTCACTTCATTCGGATTAAGATTCAAGAAAAACTCATCAAGTCGTTCTTCGTTCCTTCGGATTGTCAACTTACTGATATGTTCACTAAAGCTTTGTTCCCAAAATATTTTGATCTTGCTGTCTCCATGTTGGGTCTTCTCAACATCTATGACCCAACTTGAGATGGGTATTAACATAGCATATATCTTATGCATTCAGCTTGTAATTAAATTCTTTGTTAGCTTGTAAATTGGTTTTCTGTTACAAACAGCTCATTTCCGTTTTATGTTTTCCTAACAGCTTTATGCCAACTGTGTTAGTTAGTTAGATGCTTAGTCATAATTACTCCCTCTGGTCCTTATTATAAGGCATAAATACCTAAATTACGCATACCAATAAAAATAGTTAGTTACATCAATTTCTTAAAAAGTGGGATAATATATCAATTTTACCCTTTCTTAAATATTATGTTTAGTGGTTGGTATAATAAAATTAAAGCATTTAATAGGGACAAATAAGGAAAATAACCATAAATACTTTATGGGATTTGTGTAATGCCTTATAAAAAGGACCACAAAATCCTTTCAAAATTTGTCTTATAATAAAGACGAGAGGGATTCTCAAGCTTTCTTTGTTTCTGCGCACATGCTAATATAAACATAGAAAAAAATAGCCTTGATTAAAAAAAATATGAACATAAAAATAATTCACTTTTTTTTTTCTTCGTTTTTTATCTTTAGATTTAGCGTATTTTCTTGATATAAAAAATATTTTCTTGATATCCTTGAAGGAAACACTAATTTGACATGTCCGTGACTGTCGTTCATCTCAAAACACAATTACAAATAGGTTGCTCACACAGGTGGCAGATGACACACGTGGAAACGTGTGAGCTGTGACATTGTCAAACATCACAGGCAGTGAGAACAGTAGTGCTCGATTACTGGTGATTACTAACACAATCGCAGTCCACAAGCGAAAGAAAAACGGCTGTATATAAAGCCAAAGCGCGAGAAGGCGAACAAGATATCTGTACTTTTCATTAGAGAGAGTGAAAGGTTTCTGTTTGGTTGATCGGAAAATCTCACTGTAAGCGATAGAAAGTGCGAGAAAATTTTCGTTCGCTTGCGAAGAGAGGAATGGGGAGCGAGAGCAAAAGTGGGGATGACAGTGGTTGCCGAGGCGACGAAGTAGGAGGACAGGCGGTGGCGCAGGGTGTGCCGGCCACGTTAAAGAAGGTGGTACAGAGCGTGAAGGAGATCGTCAACTGTACGGAACAGGAGATCTACGCTGTGCTCAAGGAATGTGATATGGACCCTAACCGTGCCGTTGAGAGGCTTCTCACTCAAGGTTTTACCTTTTCCTTTGCGTTCGTTGTTGCAGCGGAACATGGTTTTTTTTTTCGGTTGCTGTTGGGTTTTTGTTGCATCGGTTCGGTGAAGAAGATAAAATGTTGACTTCATATGATTATTTTTAATTTTAATTCCGGTTCTGTGATTTATCTGCATTTGATTATTATTTATTTTCTATTTAGTTCTTTCTCAGAGTATTATGATTATATGATTAAGGGATCATTCTAATGATTCATACATTGTCTTAACTATTGGTCTTCAATATTTTTCTACTAGATACATTTCATGAAGTGAAAAGCAAACGAGAAAGAAGAAAAGAGGTATGTTTTACAGGACATTGTTATTGTTATTTAACATTGAGGTAAGGTCGAACCTGTTATAAGATAAATAATCTATTTGCTTTTTGACTTCAGATGAAGATGGCCTCAGATTCAAGGACAAGGAGCAACATTGTGGGGTTGAGTCGTGGAGGCAGAAAGGGCATGGTCAGTGATCGTAGTGTCAGGCAAAGTGGATTAACGCATGTGACTTATAATGGTATCTTCTTTGATTGCGAAACATCTAACAATTTTTGATACATGCAGCTTGTATATTGACGTGGGCTTTTACTATTACATTGCCTTACCATGTTGAATATGTGTAACTTATGTCAGAGCATGGTAAAGCCGTTGACAAGGCAGGGGTTGGGTCAGTTTGTCCGTCAGTTACATCTTCTACAAATCATGTTGTCGAGAAAAATAGAAAGAGGTTAGATTTTTCATGCAATCTGGTAGCTTATGTTTCGAGATTTTACTTTTATTCAAAGTTTTACTTTTGTTAGCTGACGTTTCGAGATTTTACTTTTATTCAAAGTTTTACTTTTGTTAGCTTACATTTCGAGATTTTACTTTTATTCAAAGTTTTACTTTTGTTAGAGTATGGCTTGATGTCATTGTCAGTTTTTTTCGGTGATACAATTCATGCGTCATTTCTTGATATGGATTTGAGAATATTTTATCAGTGGTTTTGATGATTTTGGCTAAAGGTTGATCATTCAGTCCATTTTCTCTTTCCATAATTTTGGATATTGATTTTAGTTTTGTTCTTGTTTTTTATTAGTATTGCCCAAAATGGTGTCTTGGAATGGGTATTCAAGTGATTGTCACTACTCATTAGTCATTGCCCATAACTCCAGTGTCTTGAAGTTCTGCAATTCCGTATGAATAGATGGGGAACATGATGGTTGATGATTGGAGGCAATTAAATTGAAGCTTAATTTTTTAGCTTTTTTCCTAATCTCGAAACTATTATGTCTTCTGATCTTGTTATTAAATTTAATTTGACAATGCTTAAGATTTTGGGTTCTGCCAACATTTTTTCTTTCTATATTTCACACTATTACATACAGGTTATGCTAGGTATATCTCTCTGGTCATTAATATATGTAATAGTGATATTTAGATAACTTAAATAATCTGTGAATACTAATATTTCCAGTGTATATTTGAAGTCTTGCTTTACCTCATCGCCAATACGAGAAAATAATTTCTTATGCAAATCACGTCTATAGACAAATCATTTAAATCTAAATCCTTTTTAACAGTTTGTCCGATAGTGTTTTTTTGGTCTCCCTCTATCTCTTACTTAATATTATACTACCCTCCATCTGAACTACACTCCTGACTGGCTTTTACGGAGTTTCTCTGCGCTTCCCAAAGGCCTGAATCTACCGTCTTTTCCTCAATAGATGTTACCCAAGATTTTCTCTAATGCATTAATTCCTAATCCTTTCTTGTCTTGTGCCCACTCATCCATCTTATGATTGTCAACATTGGGCTTATTTTCTTGTTTGCATTTTGGTTCTCAAAATTTCTTAGTCCCTTACAAGTTACATCTGTAGTCTTATAGCTTTGTGGTAAATTTTTCCTTAAGCTTGAGTGGTACTTTTTGCCCCAATGATATGCGAAATGTTCCTTCATTTCATCCACCCAACTTGAATCCTATGGTTTACATCTATAATCTCCCACTATTTCTCTGTCATTTTGCATAATAGACAAAAGGTTAGCTGTGTGGCCTGTGGTATGGGACTGTGGTCTAGATTCTAGTGTCCAATTTTCACCTCTAAGCTAGAAATTGTCTGCGTCATGCTAGATTTACATTCCATTTACTTTGCTATACCTGTAAATAACTAAAAGTCATGTGATTCTGAAGCTTGTTTTCATATCTTTTGCTGCCCTAATTTTTTTTTTCTCAATTCTAACTAAGACAATGATTTCCATAAAGTTTGCATCATGTCGTTTTCTGTTAGGCATGATGAGTAAATACATCCAAGAAAAATTTAGAAAGATAGGGGATCAAAATTGACCTTTGGTGTTGTCTTATAGTTATAAAGAATTCTTTAACGACTCCATGTTTTGTTCCTTCTCTCTACTATTTGGCCGATTAGAGTGCAATAAAATCCTGTCCCCTCCATTAAATAGCTTGTTAAAGTAACTAAACACGTTTCCTTGATATCTTGTTCCATGAATGAAACTCTACCCTCCATGGTGTAGTTAAAACCGCGATTTTATATTTTAGTAAAATCGCATGATTTTACAATTCCAGCAGCCCTCTGTGATTCAGATCGCATACAAAATTGCAAATTAGGTAAAATTACTAAGATCGAAGTTCTGAATTGTAAAATCTTGGAATCTTACAATTCCAACTATTTTGAAAGTGTTCTGTTTTCAAAAAATAACCCATTTGGGCCGGGTTCGGCCCATTTTAAGAGGAGAAAACCCTAAATTCTTGTTGTTCCAGTGGTGCTCACTCACGAGAGAAAGACAGAGTTCATCTTCTCCCTGTAGTTAAAACCGCGATTTTAGTAAAATCGCATGATTTTACAATTCCAGCAGCCCTCTATGATTCAGATCGCATACAAAATCGCAAATTAGGTAAAATTACTAAGATCAAAGTTCTGCATTGTAAAATCTTGGAATCTTACAATTCCCACGATTTTGAAAGTGTTCTGTTTTTCAAAAAATAACCCATTTGGGCCGGGTTCGGCCCATTTTAAGAGGAGAAAACCCTAAATGCCTGTTGTTCCAGCGGTGCTCACTCACGAGAGAAAGACAGAGTTCATCTTCTCCCCGTAGTTAAAACCGCGATTTTAGTAAAATCGCATGATTTTACAATTCCAGCAGCCCTCTGTGATTCAGATCGCATACAAAATCGCAAATTAGGTAAAATTACTAAGATCAAAGTTCTGAATTGTAAAATCTTGGAATCTTACAATTCCAACGATTTTGAAAGTGTTATGTTTTTCAAAAAATAACCCATTTGGGCCGGGTTTGGCTCATTTTAAGAGGAGAAAACCCTAAATTCCTGTTGTTCCAGCGGTGCTCACTCACAAGAGAAAGACAGAGTTCATCTTCTCCCTGTAGTTAAAACCGCGATTTTAGCGATTTTAGTAAAATCGCATGATTTTACAATTCCAGCAGCCCTATGTGATTCAGATCGCATACAAAAATCGCAAATTAGGTAAAATTACTAAGATCGAAGTTCTGAATTGTAAAATCTTGGAATCTTACAATTCCAACGATTTTGAAAGTGTTCTGTTTTTCAAAAAATAACCCATTTGGGCCGGGTTCGGCCCATTTTAAGAGGAGAAAACCCTAAATTCCTATTGTTCCAGTGGTGCTCACTCACGAGAGAAAGACAGTTCATCTTCTCCCTTCGTAACACCATCGCTCCTTCTCCCGTCCCTCCTTATATCGCCTTCTCCCTCCCTACATCGTCACCGGCGCCGCTGCCTCTTCTTCTCCTTACATTGTCACGGCGCCGCTGTTTCTTCTTCCTACACCTTCTGCAAGCCCAGTCCTCGCTCCTTTATGCTATTTAACATATGCGCGCGCGCGCGCGCACACATATATATATATATGTATGTATGTATGTATGTATGAATTAACAAATTTAGTAAAATCCCGATTTTAACTACCTCGCTACCCTCCTCATTGCTAATGCATTTCACCTAGTCTAAGACACTTGTCTTTCGTTCTCAATCTTTAGATAGCATGTAATTATTTCCACCAAGTTTTGTATCTAAAGATTGATATAACCCTTCAAATTTTGTGGCTCACTCTTTGCTCACCGCCTTTTTTTAATGTTTTGTTAGTTAACAAGGTAATGGTAATCACTCACTGCCTTTCTTACATAGTGTTTTGTTTTTTTGTTTGCCTGCCTTTTAATGATATATTGATGTCACTGGCATTAGAATGTTGCAGTATGTGATTATTCTTATAAATATGGAATTATTTACTTTTTTGGTCCTCACTTTGTAGCCACAGGACATTTTAGTTCCTAACTTTCTAAAATGTCTGGATTAGTCCATGACTTTGCACTCTATAGGTCACTTTAGTCCCTAATTCAGATATTTTAAAAGGCAAGGACTAAAATGCCCTGTGGCTACAAAGTGAAGGACCAAAATGGTCAATCACTCAGATAAAATGTCTTAAGTATTCACCTCATATCTTCTATTACAATTTTATGCAGTGATTATTTTAGTACTGATAGTGGAGGACAGTCATTACGAACAGGTCTAGGACCTCAACCCTCGATAGTAGGAGAAAGTAAAGGACACCTTTCAATGGCTGACATAGTAAGAATGGGTAGACCATCTCAAGATGGAGTTTCACATAACCATTATAATATTCCTGGAGTTTCAGCACCTGGAAGTTCTGAGTCAAGCTTAAGTCTACATTGTCAAAATCATTCTGAGCAGCAAGTTTTTCACGACGAACAGCCTACAATTGAACGACCAATTACTGGAAATTCACGGGTACTAAACATGTCTGCTTCTTCAAATGCTAATGGGCCATTTGATCATCCTACTTTGCAGGTTTCTGCTGTTAGTTCAAGTAGGGAACGTGAATTAGGTGCAGCCCAATCATTGGGGAATGTCGCTTCTGATATTGTTACTTCCGAAAAAGCTGAATCGGATTCTGCTTGTAGCAATCTTACTATTTTGAGTAGCGATACTGGACTAGGATCTCATTCCAACTCATATTTGAAGAATACTTGCTCCTCTGACTTTTGTAGTCCCTATGAGCGTGATGAAGGTAACTGTTGTTTAATCATTGTTACTGTGTTTTTAGCTTTAGATAACCTACTTCTCTATTGTGTTATCATTGAAACAGTTATTTCCACATTGCATGAAGACTTTATGGTGGACCTTTGCTGAAAAAAGATTTCGATTAACCAGTCTTTCTATTGCACTACTAAATATTACCATGATTACAGTATTGCATGATGCCTACTTCATGATGAATGAATGATTTAATTGATACTGAGACTGCATGACTATCCTGATTTGTAAAACCAAGATATTTCTTGGGACTTTCGTTCATGGACTGTTACAACAAATATAGTTAAGTGAATTTACTACTACTGGGCTGAATAAAAATGTTGATTTCAATATGAAAAGTTTTCATGCGCGGCTTGTCTAAACTTCTTGGCTTTACAGTGTGCTTCCATCTATATCTTTTGGGGAAAAAAAGAAAGACAATTGATTTTGATGAATACATGGAAGAGATTGTTATTATAGTTGATTGTATACATGAATTATGAACATATTATTGTTTGTAAGTAATTTGATTTGATAGAACACCTATAATTGAGTGCTACATGAATGCTCTGTGGAAGGAACTAGAGGAAAAAGGAGTTAGTATGGATATATTTTATCTATAAATAATATGCATAATGAGTTAACTAGTACATGAGCGAATGGAGGGTAACGATAAATTGGTCTACTGTTGTAGTAATGCTCCAAGGGCTGGCTATGACTTTGAGTCCGTACCTTTTACATTGGCATAGAAAATACTGAGCAAGCTATTGTAAAAGTGCATGTATTTTGCAGATGAAATTGTTCTAGTTGATGAACCAATAGTAGTGAATTGCAAACTTGTGTTATGGGGAGTCGTAGAATTAGAGAAACCATAGAGAAAGGGAAAGAGAGAACAGAGAAAAGTGATTTTATTGACACCAAACGATAAAGTAAAATAGGTGTAGTATTTATACTAGTGCCTAGGTGTCTAATCTAACTAGCTGACGACTGTCCAACAGCTGTGTTAGTGTTACACTAGTGTCTTAACCCAACTATTTATCTATTAGAGAGAAGCTTTGGATTCTAAATGTTATATGTTAAGTAGAAGTAAAAAAATAAATGAAATAAAAGCTCAGCAAGATTTTGCACTAAAATTTTTTTGGAGGTAAAAATTAGGGATGATATCATACTACATTCATGGTATTGTATAGGAAATTTGGATGCTAATGAAGTGATGGGAAGAGATCAAAAGCAATCTGGCTTACCTCATGTGTTTTTACCTTATGTGCAGTTTTTGATTGGTTAACACAATTGAAAATTAATTTAACACAATTAAATGTGTGTATATAAAAAAAGTAAGATTAATATTTAACGCATTAAACTAATATTTAATTATGTTAACCAATAAAAAACTGAACATGAGGTGCACGAGGTAAGCCGGATTGCAAAATATTCCAGCTAGGTGGATGCAATAGAGAAATTTTTATGATTAAAGGTCACTCAACTCCTCTAAAACTAAAAGAATTTTTTTTCTTAGATAGCTTAAGTCCATCGATTCTTTATGGTAGTGAATGTTTAAGATAAAATGCCAAGGAGAAAATATAACTGTTGTGTAGATGAGAATGTTACCGTTCATCAGTGGACATACATGCAAAGATAAAGTTAACCTGCTTAGGAATGATTATTGTCAAAAGAAACTTGAAGTAACATTTATTGTGGAGATGATTAACATCCCATATCCCAGATAGGCCTTTCGGTTATGAAAGGAATACATCAGATTTTAAAATTATAGGATACGATAACAGGTTATAGTAAACCTTCCAAATTAGTATTTAATCTACATAAAATAAAATTGCTATTGCTAGGCTTGAATAAAATGAGAGAGTCAATGTTGTAGAAGTTATTATTTATGGTATTCCCATCTGTATTATTAGTATATTAGTAAAAAAAAATAAAGTATATAAAGTTTTTATATGCACCTAGGAGTATCCAATGTGTCTGTGCTTCTTTCTATGTTATCAGATCAAGAAAGGTAGAGAAATACTTGAATACTTTTTGGAGAAATTATTGACAAAGGCCTTGCCAAACTAAATGAGTTTATTGATACCTTAGTCTCCAATAGAACCCAATTGCATTTAATTCATGTAGCTGACCCCACTAGTGAGATAAGGCTAGGCTGTTTTTACATATTAGTTTGGTTTTTGTTTTGTTTTCCTTTTTTTCTTGGTTTTTAAAGGAATGTGTTTTTTTTCTCGCAATATGTTTAGTTTTTAACTGCGTATCTACTTATGTTGATTTTACAATTCAACTAGCAAATGTTAAGACCTTTCTGTATTGTCTTTGCCTTCATCAAATACTGGATTGAACTGCAAACTATCGTGGGCCTGAATTTGAAATCTTAATGTTTTCACTGATGATGGTTTTAGTTTCTAGCTTGCTTTGAATCTTTACCCAAGTTTTGTAGAAAGCACTGTAGAAACTGATATTAAAATATGCTGCTTTATTCATCTAATACATGGAAGATGTAATTCTCACATTCTTTTTTCAACATTTTTGTTCTCAGAAGGTAATGGATTTCCATTATTGCTTAATTTTTGTTAATAATCATTCTAAAAAACTTACTACTGATGTCTTTGTAGATGTGTCACCAGTTGCTTCAGATTTCCAGCGGCTGAGTGTAAGAGAATCCAAACTGGAAGTGCCATCATCTGAAGATAGCATCGCAGTGGTTATTCCAAATCATTTACAAGCCTTGGCTACTGACTGTTCACATTTGAGTTTTGGTACATATAATGACGGTAATAATTCTGCATCTTCTGAGGTTCTTGTATCTAATAAATTTTCAAGAAGTGGCTTGGAAGAGAAGTCTACAGCTATAGATGATTCCCCAGCTCAGTTTGTGGACCCCAGGCAATTTTTTCTCCAACTACCGATATTCATATACTCTACTCAGCTTTGTCTATTTATTGAAACTCATCTTATTGTTTTCTCGCTGTATTAGTTTTGCATACAATGGTGATAAACAGCAATCAGTTGATGTTCTTAGAGGGACAGCAAGGGATAAAAACCAATACTTTCTTTCATCTCCTCAGCAAGAGCATTTGAGGCATATTGTTCCTGAAGAAATTCTTGAGCGTGAATATAACACTACTGCATCTGTAACAGACCCAAGGTTGCTAAAATCCCACTGGGTGACTCCGTCACTGCTTATGAAGCAGCCAGACTTGCCGATTGGAAACCACCCTACTTTTCCAAGAGAACTGGTAACACTTGCCTTTCAAACTTGAGTAGCTTGGTTTTCTTATTGGTATTCACGAGCTTCCGACATGATAAAGGTCTATGCACCTGTCAAATGGTTCAAAACATTGTAGCATGTAAATTTTTTTTGGGGCAAATGTAGCAAGTTAGTTGGCTTGTCTGGTTGTGTTTTGTAGGTATTGTGGTGCAGGGTTCTTTATTCAATCATGATTTAGCGAAACTGTTTCATCTCTATCGTTTTCCATGTTTCCACTGTTCCATCTGTGATCTGCCTATGCTAACTTCAGAACAGACTTACTATTTTCATCTTTGCAGTCATTGTCCATTTTGAAACTGTTGGGAAACAATTGAGATGGCTTATGGCTCCATATTCCCCTCTTCTGATTATGAATGAAATGAATTTGTTTTATACTACTCTATGATGTCTCAATTCACTCTTCAGTCATTCCAATTCTTTGATATCGTACTAAGCATCAGTGTGAGTGAGCATAAATCCATCTTTCATATGATATAAAAAAATAGACAAAACAATTTTCTGTTGACATTGTGGTGTGTTGTCTCAATATGACATACACTATAAGCTTCAGGCTTGTGAAACAGAGTTAGTATGATGTTAAGTTGATTTTTCTGGTAAGCATCTGATGTTTAAGTAAATATATATATCTGTGACTAAATTTTATTTCGTACTTGATGGGGATGCATATATTAGGTTTTGCTCCTGTTATGATATGTACTTAATTATTACAATAATATGCTGTATGATAGGATTACGCATTGGATAATACTGATGGGTATGAAATATGAATGTACGATGCATACACTTCTCTAGTACTAGGTGAATGGTCAAATGGCGATTCTATTCTTTAATGGCTTTTCACTTGATTTGCTCTTTTAAGCATTTAATTCTGAGATTTGCTTCTGTTTACCTTGGCACAGCATGCTGATTCAAATTCAGTAGCTGGTGATGTGTTTGCATACCTCATGTCACAATCACAACCTGCAACTGCAAGATACAGTAATAAGATATCATCCATAGGCAATACTGCTACCACTGCGTCTGAGGTATCTTGGGGTTTTCTTATATACCCTCATTAATTTTGTGATTTTATGTATCGTTGCCTATAGCCATATGCTAATAACTCCATAGAACTGATATTCTTTGGTGGAACAGTCTACTAGTGAAGTTCAAATCACTAGAAAATTGTTAGTAGATTACTTATTAACCAGAAAGAGATGGTTCATTTCCCTGACCCAGTTCATGATCGCAAAATGTTCTGATTTTGGAATATTATATATAGAGAGGAGGGATCCGTTTATGCTGACGTAAGTTTACACTATTCTTACATTGTTGAATAACTATTAAATAATTTTAAATATAAAGAATGAACAAGTGCGTGAGATTCCCAATTTCCCACCTAGTGGGATTTCGGAAGGTTAGGTGTGCCATATATTGCCTTGCCTTCTGCTGGTGTTGTGGCTGTTCTTTGAATTTGGACTGTGACCTTCAAGGTCACAATACATCAACCTTGGTACCTTATTATTATGCCAAGAGTCACCCCTCACTCGTAACCATGTATTATCTTATTAATGTACATATGAAATTCCAGAAGAGTTCAAGTCATCGATGAAAAATAGTGCACTGTTATCATGTATTTGAGACCAAAAGGCATCAAGTCAAATCAGTATCCTCGACTATGTTAATTGGCTAGTAACTAGTACTGTGGTATTCTTGACAGTAGTTAAAACATGCATGCAGGTCATGGAGCCAGCCGCCTATGCTCTACGTAACAGATCTGCACTTCCCCGGGATCTTACAGAGCAATCCTCAATACACTTTCAACAATTGCCGGACATCAAAGGATATCAACCCTTGCCTCAGAATCAGTCATACATGACAAGCATCAATGCTCAGCAACCATTTTCTGGCAATACTACATACAATCATTCTCCTGCAGACATGAAGTACAACCTTCAACAAAATAGAAATGAGTTCCTTACAAGTAGATTGCCTCCTGCCACTGCCAGAGATGCATTTGGTTTTGGATATCCTGACTCTTCTTTTCACAGTCCTGCGGTTCCTTCTGGCTTTCTGTCTAATCCATCTCTTGAGCGTATAATGTCTGCAAGAAACTTTGACGAGGTTTTACCTTCTCAGCATAGTGGTGGACATAACTTTAGCTCTATTCAACGGGTATGTTGTACTTCCTTGAGGAAAATTTATCTTTTATATTCAAAGCTGTTTACTTGAATTTACTTCGATAATGGATGTTACATGGTTGAATGCTATTCACCATGTTGCATATTTATTGCAAGATAGGAGTAATAACAATAAATGAAGGATAGATTAGGAATAATAGCATTAAATATGAGAGAAGTAGTTAAAATTTGCTTATATTTGAGTCGAGAGGTTGAACATTATTAAGTTGTGTAATTTTAATACTTATATTTTATTGTCCTTCTGATCAGCATGGTAGCTTTTCTCATTGGATTATATTTTTATTGTTACTGTTCTGATCAGCATGGTGGCTTTTCCCAATGGGATTATGGGGCTGAGCCAAGATCGTCTCTTCACCGAGAGAAAACCCAACATAACTTCCTGGCGCAGCAGGCAGGTCAGGCTTCTCTGTCACCGTATTTAAGCCCAGGATATGCTGAGCATTATCAGCCTCAGACACCGGTTTTGGAAGAACTTGAGCAGGCAGGTGGTTTGCAAGATTTTTTATCCAAACAGTTGAACCAATTTTGGCAGCAAGGCCGCCGCCAACAGTAATGACCTGTAAATTTTCATGAGGAATTTGTTTATCGGGTTTTGGTGAATTTGGATGTTGTTATCATTCAGATGCTTGAGCGTTACTTCAATTGTACATACTTTAAAGAGAGAATTATACCTGTCTTCTTCTCTTCTTATTACTTCTGCGTTAGTTTTCTTGGTATTACTGGGGCTAGGTGTTTTATATTCCTGTTCAGCAAAAACGTAATGTCATCTTAGCCGCATAGAATTGCTATTCCCCATCTACAAGGATTAGATGATATGCTATTTTATTAGATTTCACGTAAATGGGGGAACCCTAATATTGAACCATCCCTGTAGCCTGTAGTATGATGATGAGAAGAACATTGAAAGGGTAAATCGGAGAATGAGGATGTGATTGATTTTTGTTTTTGAAAATAATGTTCTGTTTTTAAAAATAGAAAATTATAAAATCTGTTTGGTAGAAGAGTTTTTATAAATAGTTTTTGGGAACAGTTTTTGTTTCAGTATTTAAAAATCAAATTTTGAGAACATTTAAAACTTGTTACTCTATATTCTGGAATTTGTTTTATAATAGTTTAAAAATTAAAAAAAAAAAAAAACCGTTTCAAACAGTCTTTAAAATTACTCTATATTCTCCTCAAACTTAAACCTGAAACCAATTTCACCTGATCCACGTTTTAGAGGGGGAAACTATCAGCCATTTAGGTCAATATATATATAAAAAAGGAAATGTTCTCGCTAAATAATGTACACAATTATATGTTTCAAATAGTGCTTTTTTTAAACATTTTTAAATAGTATTCTTAGAACATAATACATGATTTGTCAAAAAGAAATGCACTTAAGTTTTATCCTTCTATTCTCACCAGTCAAATGTTTTTAATTTTTTTTTTATTTTTGGTTGGAGTTTTGGGGGTGAGGTGAGGGAATAGTGGTTTTATATCTTCTAGATCAAGCACCGGACCTTAGGAGCACAAAACCCATAGCATACTACTTGGGATAGCACTTTTCTCACCACACATTTTTTTCAGGGCACCACACATCCTATAATGGTGATATGTGTGGTGGGAGAAAAATATGTGTGGTGACAAAATATGGACTTACCACTTGTGCTATCTAGCTGGGTCATTGGATGTGTGACTCTTGTCTATATGTGTTGTGATTACTTTTTCATATTATGTGCAAGCTTGGGATAACTGGATTTTTTTTTTCTATTATTGAGAAGTGAAATTGTTTTATAGTAAAGTTAGTATATTTATTAATAAGATAAATTGCTAAAAAATCTTTTTTTAAGAAAAAAGAAACCTGGTTTAATTTAAGCTAGATAATGGTGGACATTACGATACTTAGTTGAAGTTTATTTTCTTTTTCCTACTAAATATATTTTGGCATTATCCTCACGTTTTTGTGTTTGTATTTCCTCTCAAATCTAACGTTATATCTATTTGTAAATGATCATGCTAAATGACATTTTTACACCATCCAAACAAAATGGGTTATACTAAAATAGTTTTAGGCAACGAACTCGAATAAAAATTATGTTGAAATTGATTACGTCAACAATCTATTATAAATATCATCAATCACTTAAAGTTTTACAATTAATCCAAACATGCAAGCATATTTTATTTTCAAAATGAAATTTTAGTTCACTCGTTGGATTTATAGAGTTTACTAATTCAGAGAGAATATTGCTCGGGTGAAATTTAAAGTTATAATTAAACCATAAAAATCAATATTTGAGAAGTAAGGAAAGTAAAGAAAAAAAGAAGGGTAATATCTTTTAGATTCCACTTTTTAAGATAAAGGGGTAAAGTGGCTATTTACTAGTTTTTCACTCTAATTTCCATGTAAAAAGTTAATCTCTTAAGTTTTTACTTATTACTTAGGTCGAGATCTATTTTAAAATTCCTTTGGGTCGAATTGCATTTATCTAAGTATCAATTTTTCATAATCTTAATTTTTTTTTTAAACAGTGTTTGTATATTAATATTACTCCAATATATAAACAGGATAGTGCTTTGACAAATTTGTACATGTCACCCACATACATATTCTTTTATTAATGTGCAGGTGACTGAAAAAGGTGTTCCCTGTACTGTGTCATAGTGAATCGTTATTCTTTTTCAAGGAGTGGACAATGGCCTCCAATAATTGTGATTCTCTCCAAGTTCCCTAACATTAATATATTTATATAATTTATTTATTTATTTATATGAAGCAAAGTTCAAGAAGTGCCTTTATTATCAAGAACTTGGAGGGGCCAATATATGATTATATTATCCCTATAGGTGTCATTCAAATTCAACCGGTCTAAAGTGAAAATATTTATATCAAGATATTGTTTAAAGAAAGTTATTTAAAATAAACTTCATCACTCCCTCCATTTTTAATAAACTAACACATACTATTGATAAAAATAGTTAACTTCAATCATTAGTGTTATTAATTTTAAAAAATATATGATATTACAATTTCATTTTCTTTAAATAACGTGCTTGAATAGTTATATTAACAAGTTGGTTTTGGGTTGAATCATCAAGTTATCTTATTTAAATAATATTTTTTAACTACATCAAATACTTAACTAGTATTATTGTTGTGCTAATTAAGCATTCAAAATACTTAAGTCAAAATATAATAATTAGTGATGTTGATTTTCAATAACTATTTTACTAATTAAGTTAGATAAAAAGGGATGAGTATTAAAAAAATAAAAAAAATTAATGTCTTAAGATTAATTAGAGATATCATTGGGTTATCGAATTTAAAATTTTAAACCCAATATTTAAATAGAGATTGAATTTCAATAAAATTATTAGAGTTAGACGCAAGTCCTAACTATAATTAGGTTTGACGATTTTAGGGTTGGATTGGTTTGAGGTATACCCAATCTTATGAACATCCCAAAAAAAGATAGACTAGTTATTATCGTACATAAATGTATTATCATTTAAAAAATAGGCAAAATGACATTTTTGATCCCTTAACTCTTTGAGCAAATTCACTTTGGTTCCTTAACTTTTTTTTACTCATTTTGGTCCCTTAACTTCTATGTTTGGTTTGTTTTGGTCCCTGTCGCGAGATTCTGAGTTGCACTCCTTCGATTACTCAACGTCCTTCCAAATTGTTTTGCTTCAGAGTCAGATTGAAGCACAAACCTAGCCAAATGCACAGAGTTTCTCAGGTGATAATGTTTTGAATTCTCTCACACGTTACTCAACTTCAAGCTTGTGCATCTCTCATTCATCCCCAAACGACATCGTTCAGACTAACCAAGGTCTCATCCATCATGTTATCACGGAGTTAGTGCCAAGTAGGAGTCATGTAAGACAAATTTGTTAATATCCTTGACGGACTTAACGTCAGGGACCAAAACGAACCAAACATAAAAGTTAAAGGACCAAAATGAGTCATAAAAAAAAGTTAAGGGACCAAAATGAATCTGTACAAAGAGTTAAGGGACAAAAAAATATCATTTTGCCTAAAAAAATAAATTAATTACGAGTATTCTAAAACAAAGAGATTCTTAAGAAGGTCAAGCCCGATGGATCTAATTAAGTATAAAATTAAAACTGATTTATCAAATAAATTAATACTACAAGACAATTGACGTGATTGCATCAAATAAATGTCCTCTCAAAACCAATCTAATTCAATATATGAACACTCGTACTTAAATTAATCATATTATTTGATTTTTTGTTCAATTATTTTAACTCATTTTCAACCTATGTTTGCTTAATCGACTATGAGGTTCACTTTTTGTTTGTTTATTTTTTTTCTTTTTTAATTTATAAAAATATTTTTATTCTTATATTTAAATAATATTCAGTTTTTCAAACTTATTTTTAATTTAAAATTAAAATATCTAAATATGTTTCACAACTCAATTGATAAACACATGATGAGGATGTGTGTGTATCTAAATTCAAATCTCAATTAATATACTTTTGTATAAATTAAAAAAAATTAAAACATAAATTCTATTAAACTAAATTTTATCAATAGAGTACCAAACACAAACTAAATGTACTTATGCATCATATGCCACTGAAAGTTGCACTTCTCTCCTCTAGGCTCTAGGTAGTTCACTAATATTATTATATTAATATATAAGTATAATTTATACGATGCAAAGTTCAAGAAGTGTCTTATTAAGAACTATGAGTGGTCTATGATTATATTATCCCAATAGGTATATATCTTTCAAATTTAATTGATCTAAAGTGCAGATTTAGGAGAGGTCTTTAATTTGGAGGGTTTAGTGGTTTACCTTTGAGGGTGAACTTTCACTAACTCAATTTAATTTGATTTCTAATTAACCATCCATGTTCTCATGGTGATTCATCCTGCATGGTCCACCAACACAAGAGGCTGCAACTTCTCCTAATTTCTTTTGGTATATTTAAAATGTCTCCAAATTATCATCGTAATCAAAAAGTTGAAAATAACGCTAAGTTTAAAAGAGTTTATGCACATCTTATGAAAATAGCTTATAGATTTCTATAAGTTGTTTTCGGCTTATTTTCATAAGTTCCTTAAAGTAATTTATCAGAATAAATTGTTTTTACCTTATTTAAGTAGGTTTTACAATTTTATCTACGAAAAAATCTTCATTTAAAAATAGTTTATTGCATAAATAATTAATTAAGATGTGTAACCAAACACACCCTAAGAGAATCTCTAGGGAAAATGCTTAAATAGTTGGTTTGTTATATTTTTGTCATCTTAATTTTAGTAATTATGTATTTTGGTCTCGACAAATTTACTAAAATAGAGTTAATTTTAAAATTATTTATCAAATTGGGGCTCTTAAAAAAATTATTTACCAAATTGGAATCAAATACTATATACTCATTGCAGAAAAGATTTTACATCGGTTGAAAAAGAGCCCCTATGAAAAGTATGAGCAACTCGCGATTGATAGAAGCCTTTAACTAGTATTAAATGCACTTTTTACATCGGTTTTAAAACCGTCAACAATCCTTATTTTTTTAAAATAAAAAAAACTAAATTAACAGTAATTAATCCTAATTTGGTAGATAGTTTTTTAAAAGCCATAATTTAGTAAATAATTTTAAAATTAGTATTTTTTTTGTAATGAGGCTTTGGTTTTCTAACTTAATCAATAGTGTGATTTTTGTCATTATTCTGTTTATCTTATGTTAAAAAGCTAAAATTTAGTACGGTCAAATTCATATAATTGATATACTACTGATTGCATTGACTATTATTTTTTTAACGGAAAAATGAACAAAAGAACTTAAATCATAAAATTAATAAAATTATGGGATTAAAATTGTACAATTAACAAAGTTGAGTTCAAAAGTGCAATTATACATGAAAAGTTTCATAGGATATATATCACTCCTTTAATTAAGAAACTCTTGCATCTATATAATATATACTCTTTTCGTTCCTATTTATAAGTCACTTTCTGAAAATTTATCATGTTCTTATTTATAAGTCACTTTTTAAAGTAGATAAAAACATTAAATATTTTTTTTTTTGCTTATATACCCTTTGATATGTAATAACTTTACAATTTTTAATAATAGTGTCAACTAATAGCCTTGTTCTAATTAAAGTTGATAGAGAATGTAAAGAGAGAGATTGGTGAAACTAAAAAAACTAAATAAGGATAACCTTGAAAAGTCAATATAATTTTTTTTTCTAATAAAGTCAATACAAATTTTGTAACCTCAATACTATTAGTTAATTTTAACTAATTTTCTTAAGACGTGTAAATTAGTTAAAAATGACTTATAAATAAAAATACTCCAGAGTAAAAGCAGAAGCAAATACCATAGTTTTGACACGTAAGCTTATTGATAGTATTTTAATCTATCACATCAGTATTTTACTATAGGTGTCAATTTGAGCTTTTCATAAATAAGCATGTTACATTTTCTTTAATTTTATTGATGTTTTTTCATATACAAATTAAATTATGCTTTAATAACTCTTAGTAAGTGAACTAAATTTATTTGTAACATATACGCCTACGCATTAATAATTTTTTTAGATGTATTAAATATAAATATGTAACTTCAATACTTATTCATCCTTATATATATTTCAACTTGTTTACAAATTTATCGTTATGAATTTTTTAAGGCAAGATTCAGGTAGTGTGCTTTTGCTTTTTTTAATCTCACATGATGTTCTTTTAGTATGAATGCTATAGTCAACGTATAAGTTAAAGAAATTAGGGACAATTATATAATAAAATGATCAAGGGCGGATAAAGGTTTTGGAGGCCCTGTTTATTATTCTAATTTTTTTAAAAAAACGCGGTCCTCTATTTACAAATTTCTGGTTAAGTTACATTCTAAAATCAATTAAAACAATAAAAAGTATTCTAACAATAAAAAATATTAAAATCAATTTTATTGGAAAGTTGAAAAAAAAAAGAGAAAAATAAAACTCCAAAATACTAATTTTAGGACTTGAACCTAAGGGATGATGTTTAAATTTAAAACTTTCTACTATTTACTCTACTTTATAATACTAAGTATAAAGTGCATCATTTAATATTTAAGGCCTATAAAATACATCATTTAATATTTGGAGCCCATATTTTTAAGGACCCTGTGCGGTTGAGCACCTTACATGGCTCAAAACCGCCCTTGAAAATAATTTGAAGTCCAATAATCTACATTTTAAAATTTTACAAACTAATGTATTCACCTTGAATATAAGCTTAAAAACAAAATAGAAGATTAGTATTTCATGTGTCATTTAATGTATTTTCACGTGTTTTTATTAGAAGCTATGAACAAGTGACCACAAAATTACATCAAATTTAATAATTGACAAAATATAAGGTAGATCAATAATAAATATGTCAAAAAAATTATAAGATAAAATAATACTAATGTTAAAATGTATTTCATCACAAGTAAATTATAATATTATAAATTATTGTTTACACCATAAAAATTTGATTGAGATTATGTCGCCAATAAATATTATATTCTTATTTATTATGTCATAGATAAATATTATATTTTTATTTATATAATTTAATTTTTAACTTGAACATTATGATCGTTATAAAGAAATATTTCAAGTATTTAAAATTGTTAAAAAAATTTAATATAATAACTATAGTTATTTAAGTTGTTATAACAGCTTTCAGAATTATTACGCAAATTTATATCTAGTTTTAATGTTAAAATCTCAACCAAAACTTTTTTTATTGACCCCACAAGTTAACTCCCTCAATAAAAATTTAAGCATGGCCCGATATGATCCAACTATTGCTAAGAGGCATGTCCTGTATTAGCGCTCCTATATATACATTCATCATAATTAAATAAAGGACATTATATTATATTATATATATATATATATATATATATATTAAACATGAAAATAAAAGTCCCGTTATTTTACCAAAAAAAAAAAGACATAAAAGAAAAAAGAAATTTTCATTTAGTAGAAGGATGTAAAATTGCAATCATGATGGCAAGTTCTTTTAATGTTCATGAGAGTAAGTTGCGGTGGGAATTAATTGACTTCAACACTTGACTAGGTTTGACTCATGAGACATATTTTTTTAGTATGGATATCTTCTAAGCTTCTAGTACGGATTAAAAAATTAATATCTTTTAAAGCGAATAAATTGCAGTGTTTTTAAATAAAGTCTTTTTAGACGTATAATAGAATTTAAATCTTTATCAATATTCATAAAAAAATTTAATTATTTATTAATTGTGTTAGACTTTATAAGATCACATGAGACATATTATCACATGATGCATAATTATAAGGCTTGGTGCATCCTCATGGCCATCAAAAAATTGGAATCATTTGAAGTGAAGATATTGAAAAAGAAGGTAATAAAACCAAAAAGTCATAGGAATACCTAAGAAATCACATCACATCTTAATTAAAAGAGTAAAGTGTTAATTGTATTTTTTTTTATTTTTGGTAAATTCCATTCTTCTTTTTTGATAAATAATAAATTTTTAATTTAGTTCTTAAAATTAACACGTTTAATTATATTAACTTGTCTTGAAATTAGCACTAAATACATTTTTTAATTTTAAAAATTACATACACTTCCTTTGCACTATTTTTATTTTGTTACTTTTAAAAATATTTTGTGTAAAGTTCATATGTAAAACAAGGGAGGTTAGTATAATGTTTTCAAAATAAAGGGGTTAAAATGTAACAAATGGGAGGAAATTTTATATTTTTGAGGTTCATATAATCATATTACATCATGCCAAAAACAAGAAAAACGAAAAAATAAAGTAACCAAAGAAAGACAAAAAAAAAAAAGAATTTAATAATAATAATAATTCCTTCAAAACAGTAAAAAGAGATACATAAAATATAGAAAAGGCAATTCACACATCAAAACATCATTACAAACATCACTAACTATATCCCACACACAATGAATCTAAATCTAAATTCCAAACAATTCCTCCCTTTACTCTGTTTTCAACTCTCTTCCCTACCATTTTCCTTCCTTTTTGCTCTTTCTCTCAAAATTTCTTCTTCTTTGTGTCTCTTAAGCTTCACATAATCTATAAATTTATATATTTTTATTCACATGATTAGCCACAAAAACACCTTTTTGTCACTCACTGACTAGCTTTAGTTTATGATATCTTCATTTCTCTCTAGTTGCTTCAAAAAAACAAGTAGTATCATTTGGGAACCACATTGAAGAAGAAGAAGAAGAAGCAAGAAAGAGGAGAGAAGGAAATTTCAAAGCAGAAAAAGAAGAAGATTGAAGATGGAAAGGAGTGTAAATTACTGTTTACTACTGCTTTTGCTGTGTCAATTGTTTTGTTATGGTAATAATTTTCTTCCTAACTTTTCTTTTCCCCTCTATTTTTCCATCTTCATCTCCTTTTTTGATTTTGCTTCAATTCTATACTACTATGCTAGATAAGTATCTCAGTTTCTTCTCTGGTTTAAGAAAATGTTTTTCAGTGCTCTGTTTTTTTTTTTTTTTCTCATTTAACTACTTCCATGTATTCTCTTTATCTTTTGCTTTTATTTATCTTTTGTATGTATTCTCTAATTTTCTCTTTTAACCATAGATTCTTTGGACCACATGGATATTTCCTGCACTAGAGTTTGGCTTCTCTATTGCTTTAATTTTTATTTTTTAATTTTACTCTTTATTTGTTATTGTTGTTCAACTTGAATAGATACAAATATAGCTGTTGGACCAATTGGGAGCAATTATTTTTTTTTTTTTTAAAAAAATATTTTCTCCTCTCTTGGATTCTTTCTGATGAGCTATAGTTTACCAATTGAGCACTTTATTCTCTCCATGAATATTTTTTACAATTATAATAATGAGGCTCAAAATTCTGTCTTATCTATAGTTTGGTTATTTATTTATTTAGCTTCTTAGAACTATATCACATACAGAAATTTGAGCAAGTACCTTTCTTCTTGCTCATTGTTATGGAGTTTTCACCATTTCATGAAAAGATTCAAAGGCAAAACTTTTTTTTTGACTCATATTTGAGGGTCTATGCATTGATAGGGTACCCTACTTGTCTCGTCTGTAATGACCTTTCTAGATCCATTATGATAAGCTGTTTGCTTTTGAGACATATATGAAAGAGGATTAAGGGCCATAATAATTAGTTTGAATGCAATTATGTGAATATTTCCAACTATTCTTATGAACAGAAGCACAACAACTTTTTATCCAAACCAGGTTGAAACTTGAAAGGTTTATGAGCAATTTGAATCCAGCTTGCACTTTTACCAAAATTAAAAATCTTAATTTTGATTACAATTCTGTTTTCAATGTATTTAATTTAGACATAACAAAAAGAGAAACAAATAATTTTACCAAGATTTTTTCAAATTGTGGTCTAAACCTCAACATCACACTACAATCTATCTTACAGTTTCATTTTTTTACCGAAATTGTATCCGGTAGTAATTGTAGTACATAAAGACCACACCTGACTATATCTAGTTGCAATAGAATTTTAAACCTTACACCTTACTTCCATTTTGTTATTTAAAATTTCAAATTTGATTAAAAGCCATTTTACTTTACATTTTTCTAACCATATACAAAAACAAAATAACCCTAATTCCAAACACAGGTTCAAGCAGAACAGCAACACAAGCAAATGCACAAATTCATGAAGAGAAAAAATCACAACTCACATCCTCAAAATCCACAACTCAAAGGGACATTACAACTCCAATCACTACAATTCCCACCATAATTCCCACTACTTCGTCTTCTCCGATCCTAAACCCGAACTCGAATCCCGACACATATTCGCCATCCTCCACCACCACACTCCCAATCACTACTACACCAACCACATCAAATTCTTCATCTTCATCATCAATTTCTTCATCAGGTGTAAGTTGGTGTGTTGCAAGTCCAAGTGCCTCACAAACTGCATTACAAGTAGCATTGGACTATGCTTGTGGACATGGTGTTGATTGTTCTGCAATTCAAGCAGGTGGAAATTGTTACAACCCTAATTCTGTTAGGGATCATGCTTCTTATGCCTTCAATAAGTATTATCAGAAGAATCCTGTTCCTAATAGCTGTAATTTTGGTGGAGCTGCTGTTATCACTAGTACTAATCCAAGTAAGTGTTCTTTCTTCTTTTTATGATTATGGATTTTGTTTTGACCTTAGTCATTAGAATGATTTAGACGAGTATATGTAAATACTTAAATTGGCCTCGAAATAAAACATAGGAAGACACGTTAGAACTTAAGAAGACAAAAATACTATTTTCAAGAATTATAATTGTTAGTCATCGTAAAATAGCGATATTTTATAAGAAATTACCGTTGCAATTCTCCTAAATTAGAGAATATTTGCTTACGAGAAAATGTGTCTTTTTTCAATTGAGGAGATAGGGAAGGAAAAAAAAAAAAAATAGGAACATGTGATTTCAATCTGTTTAAGTTATGTGACAATATCTAAATCTAAAATAAAAAACACAAATCCACACTCATTAGCCCAAAAAATAAGTAGTAGTACAACAACTTTCTGCTGGAAACCAAAGTGATTCACATGCAGACAGAGTGCCTTTCATTGGAGAGTTTTCTTGGGTTCCATTATGCACAGACAAGAGAAAAATAAAATAAGCTTTTCACTACTACTACTACTACTGCATCTTTGAATAGACTTTGTTTAAAAGTGCCTTGTGGATTGGATATAGGAACCACTAAAGTTGTACCTATTGATGCAGAAATCAACCTTTAATTTCCCCTTTTTTATTTTATTGGAGGCAAGTATCTCAAAAGCCTCATATATCTTGTCAATATCTAATAAGGTAACCCTGTTTATCACTATAGCTAAGCATGAATCAATGTGCATACTCTTAAATATAGACTTTTGAATTCCAATGTGCTGTAATACATTAATAATCTATGAATATAAAATGTATAAATTAATTACCATACCCTATTATCTCTATCTATATATAATTAAATGGTTAGATTTGTTTTTTAATTAGTAATATTAATTATTAATCTGTTTTTGCAGGTATTGGGACATGTCAATATCCATCCACTAGGTAACTATCTTTAACTGTGTTTTTTCTCTGTCTTTCTCGTCACACTTTTTAACACAAAATCTCAATTTGTTGTGATAAAATATTTTTGTAATTGTTGTAATCCGTTGACGTTAGTTTCTTATTAAGATCAGACGATTGAGATTTAATAAATCAACAAGAAATTAGTCAATATGCTAAAAATTAAATTTGTAACCAGTTAAATTTTAATTATTCTTTTTAATCATGTCATCTGACTACACCAACTATAAAAAGAAAAGATAAAATTACAGAAAGAAGTGCAATGTTTTTTTACTGCAGTAAATCAGATTCAAGAATCTCATATTTGGTCTCTAAAATTATTGCAGCACAAGTTCATCAATCTTGAACACAACAATCACAAGTGGTGCAAATGTTTTTGGTTCAGCACCTGTTCCCAAGCATCCCTCTGTCTCTGCTGCACCTTCCACATCAAATAATACCTTCGTACAAATTTGCCTCATTCTATGGGCAATAATTCAAATTTTGGAAAATTATTATTATCTCTAACATGAATTTGAGTTCAATTTTGCTTTCTGCTAACTATATAACTTTGCATTTTGTTTAGGGTTTTTAACAGGATCATCAAGAAGATATGCATTAAAAAGTAGTAACTAAATATGATGGACATTAATAGAATTAATTTGATAGTATAGACATATAATATTTATATATACTAACAGATAAATATATAATTATTAATAAATAAATATATTAATATATATAAGAAATTGATATATGCTATTAATTTACATACTGTTAAATTATACTAAAAAAAATAATTTCGTTAGATAAAGTCCATATTAATAGTAACTAATCTAACATAAGTAAAAAAAACATTAATAAATAATAATTTATATGTGATGTATTAGACTGTAATAAACAATTTAATCTCCAGTAAAAATGAATATATATTTAAATTCTAAATAGGGCACGTGTTAACACGAGTTATAGATGTTCAAGAACAATTTAAAAGGAAAAAGAAGTTGGCAATAAAATGAAACCCATGCCTATGGCGTTTTCACTTTTGATTTCTCTTTTGTATATAAAAAAAGCTATATGTATGTTAAGGTGAGTGTTCAATTTCTTAATCATCTAATTTAACCGCTACAATCACGGAGCCCCAAATCTTTTTTATTTTTTCTACTTCTTTTAATTTTGTCATTCTATTTATATGTCAACATATTGTTTTATAGCTTAATTTTTCTCCTACTTTTTTTTTTAATCAGATTTCCATAAGAATAGCTGTTTATATTCAATAAACTGATAGGGAACCGAAAGGATTCTTTTCCCAATGGAAAGTGAGTGTTTTTAGAATATAAAATGAAAGGGATAAAAGAAAGAACAAAAAAAAAAAAAGAAGCAAAGTTCTTGAAATGTTCTGCTGAGGTCTAATTATTCTAATGAAGGTTATATAAATAATTGTGACATTGTGTGATAAAATCCATACCTTTGTCCCCCCTAAATTTACGGGTGTGACTTCATACACTTTTTTTATTTTTGGTTCATATTAAACTAAACTCAAAGTTCTCATCAAAATCAAGTTATCCCATTTGCTTTTTTTTTTTTTAAAAAAAAAAAAGAATGGTGAAAACGCTTTCCCAAAGATACCATATTGTTGGCTATGATTACGCCTTGATACGATAACGACACCACCAATGGAAATTTTCAAATCCACTCTGAATTTCTTGGTTTTCTATTCCTCTAACTACTTTTTTTTGTTTTAATAAAAAACCCCTCACTTTGAATTCGTGGATTAAGTTCTTATATCGGCATTAACAATATACTTGTGGAGCCAGGTTTAATAATGCTTAAGTAACTGCTCTCCAATGTTATAGCGTGTTTAAATATAATGAGTTTTTATGAGTATTAAATAATTATTAAATAAATTTTTAGTGTATATATTACTCCTTCAATTTATTTTCTCTGTTTTTTATTATAAGCATTTTTTTGATTATAAGTAAATTTTTTTTGGAGAAATATCCTACCTTATTGATTATAAGTAAATTTAACTATTTTTGTTGCATTTAATAAAAAAAATATCTAAAAATGTCCTTAATAATTTTCACTTATTACTCATAATTAATTCACTTATTACTCACTTGTTCTAGAAAAATAAATTACTTTTTATTTAGAACTAACGATATTAAATAAGGTTAACCAACATTCTTGATAAGTCTATAATTAGTTATTTTTACTTTTAATAAAAAACAGAGGGAGTAAGCTCTTTCTAATGTCGAGAACTTAACATGCACTCATACAAGAGTTTCATATGTAGTTTAGTTACTCAACACATAGGGATATGAATGTTTAAATATTTGGGTTCTAAGGTAAGTAATTATTAAAATGATGTATCATACATCAATAAATATGGACGCTAGATTTAACAATTTCATGTTTAAGAACTGTGATTTTGTAGGGTGACCAATATTACCGATCATCTTTTCTAATATGGTCTTCAACATTTCCATCACCGTCAACCCCACCTCTGACCATCATCATCTCCTCCTCCGGCAACCCTATCTACAACTAAATCCTCACATTCTCTCTCGTTCATCTCCTTGTATGCAAACGTCTCGTAGGATCCTTTGCTGATTTTTAAGAAAATATAATAATTGATGAAACCAGGGAGCATATCAGACAAAATCAATACTCGATGAAAAAAGAGTATGATTTTGAACAAAAAGAAAATCTATAAAGTAGAGATGAAAAGAGAACGATTTTGAAAAAGAATAAAAAAGGGTGTTCATTGCTCAACGACACCAGCAACGAAGGAGGCAAGGATACCGAAAAAGTTGTCATGGTCTCCCATGCTGCCGTCAAGGAAGCAACAGCCACGCGTCGTCCCTCGTTTTCCTTTCTTCTTTTCCTTTTCTTCCTTCCTCCCTTTTCTCCTACTACAATCCTCAAACCTTCACTCCCTTTAGCTTTCACATAAAGCACATATCTACTTTTCAAATCATGGAAGTTAGTCGGAACAGCGAGAGTGCCAATGCAGAGGAGGAGGGAGGCGACATGATAGATGCGGTGGAGAGAGTGAGGGAGCGCCAAAAGGAGAGGAGGAGGGTGGAGAAGAGAGAGTTAGGTGACCATTTCGGTTTTTTTTTTTTTGCAATTAAAATCTGCAATTGTAAGTCATAGTTATTGACGTATGGTAAAATACTTACTTACCTTAGAAGCACCCATAATAATAAAAAAAAAGCTAAATTAGCCATGTAAAAGAAAAAAAACCCTTAGCCACAAGTATTAATAGAGTGCGAACACTTAAAGAGTTGGGCCTATTGGGATTGAGTAAATAAAACGACAACCGTTCATTTGGCACACCACTACAAAATTTACATTTTTAGCTTGAGACCAAAAAAGACTTCAAAGAAGGAATTCATTTATACTACTCTCAATGTACAACATTTTTACATTATTATCGTCTCTATACTTATTATTATGAATTTGAATGATTTAATTGTTGAACCACAAGTGCACACTATAATTCTTCTTATAAATTTTTTTTAAAAAATGAACAAACAAGAAAAAAATATTATTATTTTAATATATTTCAAAACGTAACTATTTACCTTTATATTTTATAGTAGATTAATAAAGTATTAAATAATATTTTGGATTGACGTGAAATTATATAGATTATAATCTACACTTCAAAAACCTTCAATAATGCAACCAAAAAAATCATAAAAAATTATTTGATGAAAAACTATTCAACCATGTAAGTTTACATTAAATTTGAGCTATTCTTTTTGTTATTGCTTTAATTAATCTCAATTATTTAAGTAAGATCTAAATAATATTCCTCTCCCTCTCAAACATCTATGTCGATAGATATGTGGCCTACACACATACATAATGACGATATCACATAAATCATATTGGTGAAATTGCCCCTATTAACATTTAGGGATGATTACAATAGTTTTTGAGGTTTGTTAATATTATATTTAGTACTTTTTTTTAATTGTTAAAATTATACTTAATTTTTCTAAATTTTTATTTTCATTACAAAACTTCTTTGATGTTAATTTTTTTAACAGTGTTATTGTGCATATTTTTTATTTTAAAAGAATAATTTTGATTTTACTATTTATTATTTTTCTTTAATTTCACCATTTTTGTAATGAAAGAAAATTTTAGAAGAGTAAGTATAATTTTAAAAATTAAAGGAAGTAAGTGTAATATAGATAAATCTAAGGGAGATAAGTGTAATTATCCATACATTTATAATTTTACTAATAATATTATGGTTTTTTTGGTAAAAATAATAATATTATGGTTTGGTTAAAAAAAAAATAACTAAGGAAGTAACTTTAGTTTTACTTTCATCCATGTCATGTTATTTGTATTATATTTTTTTTTTTGGGTACATTTGTTGAAAAAATAGTGAAAACTATTGTTCAATTTCGGAAAATGAAATTATATGATAACAATTCTCTTGGTTGATGAACCTATGTGAACATATATGTATATATGTATAGAACCGAATACCTCAAACATTCCTCTTATAATAGTTTCCTATTTCTATTCCATTTGCCTAAAATTGACCTTTAACTTGCCTCTCAATTATTAATGGAGGAAGAGGATAATAAACACACCCTCCTCCAACCCCTCATACCCTTTCTAACCACCACCACCTCCTCCTCCATCGCCACCGCGGCCACCTCCTCCTATTCACTCCTCAAAAGCAACCAACACTATGATGAAATTATTGAAGACACTACTAGTAGCAACAACACAAAACTCTTCCTCCCAGAGAATACCATCATTCTCCGAATCTTCATAGTTTTCTTCGTAGCAATCATCTCAATTTGGGCAAATTACGAAGCATCAAAAACCTTCGAAATCAACATAGTAAACGACACCAAGGATTCCCCTGCTGGACGTCGTTTTGCTCTCTTCTACGTCTCAAACGATAAAGTGTCTCGCATAGTTCTCAACACAAGCAACTTCGTTGAACACATCCTTTATCCTCATAATAACAAGAATTACCCCAAGAAGCACATAGACACCGTCACCCTCCGCCTCGCTAGCCAGAATCTCGCCGCTGCCGCCACGGTCTCCGCCACGGAAAAAAGTCAACGTGACTATGTCATTGACATTAGTCCTATGTTACTAGAAAATGAGAATTTTAATAAAGTTGTTATAGTGGGTGCGGTCCAACGTGCCATGGCCAAAGTGTGGTTATGGGATGGAGGGTCTAGGGCCCCACATGGACTCGTCGACGGCATGGCGGAGTATGTGGCCGAGTTGGCCGGATTCCGCCGCGAGAGCAGCGGTAGCGATTTGCCGGAATGTGGTGGGCAACGGTGGTGGGAGGATAAGGATCCAAGGCATGTGGCACATTTGTTGCATTATTTTGAGAAATGTAAGAAGGGGTTCATCCAACGGTTGAATGAAGCCATGAGGGACACGTGGCATGATCGTATGGTGGATGATGTGTTAGGTATGCCAGCCATGAAACTTTGTGGTTTGCATAATGCTTCTCGGCTCAATCTGGTGATCTGAAGCTCCTCATCCAAGTGGAATTATTATTTATTTTTAAAATGGCAAATATTTTTTTCCCATTTGTTGTTTGTATATTTATTTTTGAAATTGATATTGGAGGTAAAATATTGTGGTGATACGTATATGTTTATATCAATAATGATCACATGGGAATAACATGATGCATATGCAATTATAAGTCATGGAATTGGATGGAATCATGAGCTGTTGCTGTCGTGGATTTTGCATTTTTAATTTAGGATTGGTTTCGATTACTCAAAATTGTTTGAACCATTCAAATTCTGAATATTTATCACTACCAAAAATATGAACATTTATTGAAAATTTCAAGGATTTATATATAAGAATTGAAGCTAAAGTTTTAAAGAATGAAAAACTTGAAAGAAATATTTTTGATAAAATGGGATGTTATTATTGATGAAATTAATGGGAAAAAGAGAGAGAGAGAGAGAAAGAGAAAAGGATTCATGTAAAGAAAACTGTACTTTTTTTTTTCAGATACAAGAAAACTGTACTTTAAAAACATATTTGTGTCATCATTTAATTTAAATTTTGAAGTGAAGAAGTATTTTAAAAAAAAATTATAGACCAACAAATATATTACTAATAGAGTAAGAGAAGTACTCAACTTGTGTTTGAAATGAGAGAAGAGCCAGCAGAGAAAATAAAGAAAAATAAAAGGAGAAAATTTTAAATTTTTTTAAAAATCAATTTTTTTCTCTCATTTTCTCTTTAACAAAATAAAAAAAAATGCTTTGATATCAATATTTTCTCTTTTTTTTTTCTTTTCTCCATTCCAAACAAAGGTTAGTGTCCCGTTAATAATGAGGAGACAAAAGTACTCAAGAAAAAACAAAGTCATACCTAAAATATAGATAAAAATCAAATAAAATAAAGGCTAATCAAAAAGAGAACAACCACTAAACAACAACAAATTATGTTATAATACATGTCAAAGGGCACCCATATATAGACCAATCAAAATAGAAATGATAACTATCTGATGAATTCTAAAACTAGCTGCAACAACGGATTTTTAACATTTTTTTCAAGTTTAGAACTCCAAACACATCTATGGACCCGTTTCTTTACACTTGTATTTTAAAAAATATAACTTTTTTATTTTTATTTTGATCAGATATACATTAAAATCTTAAATTACTTCAAATAAAATATTTTTGAAAAAAAAAAGGTACACATACCCAAACATACACGGTAGTCTATAGCAATTGCATTCATTGAAAATAATAGAATTTCTTTCAAGTCATCGTGAACAAACTGTTGCATGCATGCCAGAAAATCATCACATATTGTTTTAATTTTTCACCAGAGAAGATATTCCAAACTAACTACATTGCTTAAAACATTATTAAAATCACATATTGTTGCATGTATGTATGTATTCACTTTTTTTTATTAATTCTCATAAAATCTATTTTCAATATGTCATGTCAGCAAAGACAAAGCACGTACAAACGCAGGCAAATAATGTAGGAACAAAAAAAAGTTTTTAACATATAGAAATTTAAATAAAAATAGACAACACATATACACATTAAATAGTTAATGTAACTAACTTCAATTTATTTCAAAATTTGACACTTTAATTTGCACAATTAGGAGGGAAGCTCTTTTTGGTGATAAAGGTGGAGGTGTATATGTGTGACGGAAGCTTATGAGATTAGAGTAACTAACGTTGAAAAATTAAGGCTTTGTTTGGATGAGGAGAGAATTTGTGAGGAAAGAATTATGAAAGAAAGTAAAGAAATACGAGAGAAAATGAAAGGAAAATTAAAATGTTAAATTCAATGAAAAAGTGAAAAAAAAATTGAAAGGAAATAAAATGACAATAAATATATTGACTAATTTATCCTTATCTAAAAAAATATATCATTATTTAAATTGATGTGTTTCACTCTTATTATTATTTTAGAGAAAAAATATTCAATGAGACCCACCATATATTTTTTTTCCTTCAATTTTGTGGTAATAACCAAGCAGTGAATTTTTAGTTTTCCATTCTAGTTCTGCCCTCATAAATTCTTTCCTCCCTGAAGAATCAAATTAAACACAGAGTAAGAATGGGAAAGAGGCAGGGCAAAGTTGAAATTCACTTTTTTTTTTTCTTTTTAACTTTCTTTTCACTTTTCTTTCCGATCAAATATGTTATTTTTCTTCCCTCTTTTCTCTTGTTATTCTCTTCTCTCCTATTTCTTTCTTCTTACAATCAAACATAGGCTGATAGAAACTTTACGTGCATGCATCTGATTCTAAATATTTTAAATAAAAAAATGCCTCTTGAAATTGCTACAAGTAATATTTCTAAATGAATAGCTATCCCCTTATCATTTTCTAGGCTTTGTTTGATGAAAGAAGGTGAAGAGAGAAAAGTCACGTTTCCGACCACACACTCTAATGGATTCGCCGCATAAATTTTTGCATGGGAACAAGTTACCATTTGAAAATGGTAGTTAGTTTCGGGGAGTTCAATACTCGATCAGTAACTACTTTTGAGAAATTAAGAAATAGACCAAAACACACTTGAGGACTAGTTACCGTTTGAAAACGGGATCGAAACTAGTTATCGAACAAACATTTTTGTGTGGTTAATCTAGCAAAATGTGTGATGTAAAAGGTGGCTTTCGGTTAAAAATAGGCCAAAACACATTTATGGGCTAGTTATTGTTTAAAAACGAGAGGTTAAAATATAACTTTGGTCCTTTATGTCTGTGTAAATTTGTACTTTGGTCCTTCATGTTTGAGTAAATTCATACTTTGATCATTTATCTTTTTTCTTGTCAATTTAGTCACTTATTTTTATTTTTCACACTATATTAATGCTCTTATGATAACACTATTTTTTTTTGTGTGTTGAATCTAGGAAAGCATGTGATGTCAAAAGTGGCTTCCGGTGAAAAATGGATGAGTAAAGAGATATGAAAAGAGAGAAATTGAATTGAAAATGAGAAAAAAAATTATATACTAATGTAGGAAGAAAGAAAAAAAATAACTTTTTTTTTTTGTTAAAAAAATAAAAAATAACTTTTGTAGTAGAAAGGTTGTAAGGAAAAGGAGGTAGTAGATTAACTCCTTTATTCTTACACTAATTATTATTATTAAGATAGGACTAGTGGTAAGATGTTGAAGTTGTAAGTAAGAGGTATTAGATTGAGCTCGATAGTTTGTGAATAAGCACTTATTGTAATAAATAAAGCACTTCTAAAATTTTTTAGCATTATTAAAATAATTAAAAACTAAAAATAATTAAGGCTGAAGGATATCCTTCTAATCATTTCTACGTTTCTATCTTGGATGCCATTATGGAATTTAAAAGTCGTCATTGGTGTTTAGTGATTTCTCTTGTTATAGGGCTGCATGTTTTTCATGATGTTCCTTTGAATTGTAATAGCCTTTTGTGGCTGGATATTTCCCGTGACATAAAGTCTTCATTTTGCTTTTTGGGCTTTTGCCTCTATTGTGTAACAAAAAAAAAAGATTACTTCTCAAAATTACACTACTTTTTTTTTACATAATAAAAAAGTTTTGTCAATCTACTACAATATCCACAATACTTGTAATTTAAAGTTTTAATACAATAATTAAAAATAAATTAATATACTTAATTGTATAAAATAAACTATTTATTTTTTTAATGCACACTCTTTTATCATAATTAATTTTTTTCATTACATTAACTTATTTTTTCATATTTAACGTTAACTCTCTTTTCTTTAAGATATAATTAAAAAAAGAATAATTCATATCAGGGTTAAAAATGTAAAGTAACAATTAATTTAAAAAAGTTTAAAACAGATTAATGCTCCGTTTGGTCTGGCTTATTTTTGACTTATAAGCCGCTTTTAAAAGCTGGAAATAACAGCTTTAAATAAAAAACTGAAAGTTGTTTGACAATTTCATTATTTTGTAAGTTATAAGCTACTTATGAGTAAAAAAATGTTTGTTTATTAAAAGTATTTTGTGCCAACATTTTTAAATTACTTATCATTAATTGTCACATTTCTTTATTTATTAAAAATAAAGTTGCAATAAAAAAATTCTTTGATAAAACTCAATATTTTTATTTTTCAAAAAAATAAATGCAATATAAATTTATTAAAATAATAATATAATATTAAATATTTTTTAATATGAAAAAATTTAAATAACAATAAAACTCATAAATATTAAAGTGAAAGGATAATTCATAAACGAAAAGAAGACTTTTTGAAGTTTTAACAAAGTGAGATGGAAGATATTCAAAATTTTAAGTGTTAATTAAAATATTCAGGTTATTAGGCCCACAAATAAGTCAGCTTTTTACATTTTGTACATAAGAAAAAAACTAACTTACCATAAATACTATTTGGCTTAACTTTTACTTATTTATAATAAGAAGAAAAGCCAAAAAAAAAAAAAAATAGGCCAAACATTACGACTGCTGAAGGGAGGGAGTATTTACTATTATTAATCCGTTTTAGTATTAGTATATTATTGTTAGAATTAGTATTTGGCTGGTCGTACGCGTTCCGTGTGTCTTGGATTAGGACTTAGGAGTGGGAGTTAGAAGTCGCGAAACCCAAACTAAAACTAAAACCCTTTTCTTCTGTTTGGCCTTCTTGCTGTTGCTCACTCTCTTTTTCCCTCTAAATTCCCTTTCTGCTTTGTCTCTACGCATTTCCAATTGAATCTTATTAGAGATAGAAAGAGAACAACACAAACACAAACACAAACAACAATGGCTAATGCGAAGTCTCCGAAGAAGCAAGTCAACCTCTTCTATTCCCTTGACTGTCAAGAACTTGCTCTCAACGTTGCTTCTCACTCCGACCAAATCACTCTCCAGAATATCAAATGGAGGTCTCTCTCTCTCTCTAGCAATAATTACTTTCCTTTCTTAAATTTGATTTCATGCTATTTTTTTTTTGTATTTCTCTTGCTACTTTGCATGTTTGTCTCTCTGCAGTGTGCTTTGTTTGATTCTTGTGTTTGATTTTTGCTTATCTCGTGTTTCACTTAGTCCACCTGGAATCAATGCTTTTGTTTAGCATGCTAAGTTTTCGATTAGTCTATTTTACGAGTAATAAACCATCAAATTACTCCCTGAATTTGTACATGAACTTCACGTTAATCCTTAAACTAAACATGTCATTTTGTGGATGAGGACTAGTATGCTCGACAAATTGCAAGTTTAGATACTAACATACCCAACAAATCAACAAGTTTATGGATTAATATGGAGGTTTCTTTAGTTTTAGGACTAGTGTCAAGGCCGCATACAAGTATTAAGCAAATCCAAATATGTTTTTGATGGAGGGTGGAGTTTAGCAGAGAATTGATTAGCTATTGTTTTGGAGATTTGGCGAGGATATCAAGCCTGCTCCTTTGTGTAACTCTGAATGAACACACTTCCCTAGTCAGTCCAAGGTTGTTCAGAGATTGAATTCTTGGTAGTGAAATTCCAACAGTAAAACTTGGATTGTTTGAACTAAATGCTTGATTGTCTGTAAGACTAAATGTTGTGAAATCATTGTCTGTAAGATACCCCTGCCTTGATCAATCTGCATCTTAAAAATATTTTTTCCTAGTGGGACAAGGGTTTTGTTGTTAACAAGTGTTGTTTTTCTGCAAATGGAGCTGTTTATATTCCTTGAGGTACAGCAGTGGATGGTGTTTTGCTTCAAGGACAGAGTTTAGCATGAAGCCATCGTAGTATGAGATCATTGAACCTCTACCTTATTTAGACTGAACTAGAAATTGTCTTCATATGATAAACTTTGAAAGTCCTTGGTGTTATTAAGATGGAAACTTGGGTGTTTATGTATCCTCTACTTTATATGTGCTACATGCTGAGCAGGGCATGTCAATATGACAGTACCAGCTGTTTGTGGGAGGGTTGAAGGTTTTTTAGCATGTAATATCCATGGACTATTTTGTAGCTTGAGCATTCAGCATAGTAGAAAAAGCATGCTAGTTTCATACCAAAAAGTGCAAGCGAATTGAGCATGAAAATTTGCGCTATCAAGCCTTCATCAAATCAAATTTTAATTTATGATAGACTGGTTTGTACAATGATGCTAAACTTTATTCTTAAGTAATGAAGTGGTGACACTTTGACAAGGGAGGATTTTGCTAGAGTATTTCTTACTGGAGAGATGAGAATTTTGTAAGCAAATGTCAAAAGATTCAAGGTCTACGGTGATGAAAATTGAAGCAGAAGAGGCTGATTCATAGGAAACATAGGAAGTGAAGGCTATAGATTCAGTGATGAAAAGCTGATGAAAACAATGATGGTGATTATGTGATGTATGCCAAGCAGAAGTACTTAGGTTATTTGGTGATTTTCTCGGAAGAAATTATATTATCTTCATCTGGTTGTATATGCATGTTCTGAACTTTTGATGCTTTTTTCTTAACTTGATTTTTGTGGAAGTTTTATTTTGTGATGATATTTAGTTATACCTTTTACTTTGGTTATATGGTGAGTTATTATGTTTGCTTCATATTCTCTGATCCCTTAAAACACATTTCATCATTACATTATTACAAACATGCTTCAAGAATCAAGATGAATGCAACTTCTTTTTTAACTAAAATTGAGAACTGGTTAGTTTTATGCTTATCCAGGTCTTTTGCCGATGGGTTTCCAAATATATATATAAATAATGCAGAAGAGCTCCGAGGTCAACATGTTGCGTTTTTGGCTTCTTTCAACTCCCCAGCACATGTTTTTGAACAGCTTTCTGTCATATATGCACTTCCTCGCCTATTTGTTGCTTCCTTCACATTGGTATTGCCTTTCTTTCCAACCGGATCCTTTGAGCGAATGGAAGAAGAAGGAGACGTGGCAACTGCCTTCACCTTAGCAAGGATGCTGTCAAATATTCCAATTTCAAGAGGTGGCCCAACGAGTTTGGTCATATATGACATCCATGCTTTGCAGGTTTGTGTATATAATGTATTAAATGGAATTACTTTGTTTTTGTGCCTTATACTTTAAGGTCCTTATGATTTGCTAGTCAATATATTTTTGTTCTAATGGAAAATTTTGTTGCATAGTCTCTTTGCTTTGGTTATGCATGATTTTACATGTTTACATTGCTCATCCGTTTTGTTGTCTTTATGTTAAATGATTAAAAAACTTTGATTCTTTGAAGTAGAGGATGCACTCTTGGAAGACTGAGTAAAGGTACCATCAAAACGCGTGGCTTAAATAGGTGCAGAAAGTAAAATGTATGAATAATGTATATTCTTAAGAAAAAATTCTAGTAGCACACTCTTTGGTACTCTCATTTCAACACTATCATTGGGTGAAATATCATGCTAATCCCACTAATAGAGAATGGGACCAGGTTATTTACTGGGGTCAGCTTGGATTTCAGCCAATAACAGAGAGAATGTGTTGCTAGCATTCCTGGTGTTCGCATCAAATGACCATGGCATTCTAGCTTGATTTCATTCTATGTTCTTCTCTTTAATATTCAGTATTTATTCAGCGTTTAAAAAAGCTTATGTGTTTTTCTGTTATAACATTCTCTCTTAAAACTTCTTTGATATCAAGGCTTCATAGCTGAATCTCTTTAAGTTTTTGCAGCGCTGCATCTTCTGTCTCTTTTCACCGCATTCATTTGTACTAGATGTTTTATTGGTATACTATAATTCTTTTCTTCAATTTATATTATTTATGATTTGAAATTATGCAGGAGAGGTTTTATTTTGGAGACGAGGTTTTGCCTTTGTTTGAGACTGGTATTCCTCTCTTAAAGCAACGTTTGCATCAGCTTCCCGATGCTGACAATGTGAGTATTCTGCATTATGTCACAATCACATGTCCTTTGCTCTGTACATCAAATTTTTTACGTGAAAACGGTTGACGTTTTATACTTCATGGAAAATTCATTCACATGCTTTGTATCTTGGATCTCTGATTGTTTTTTCCAGGTAGTTATTGCATTTCCTGATGATGGTGCTTGGAAGCGATTCCACAAGCAGTTTGATAATTTTTCAGTGGTGGGTCTCACTTAAGTCTCTCTTTATTTGATTTATACTTTATTTGTATATAGATTGTCTGAATTTTCAAAGTGGCAGGTCGTATGTACAAAGGTTCGTGAAGGCGACAAGAGGATAGTTCGGCTCAAGGAAGGCAATGTCTCTGGCCATCATGTCGTCATTGTAGATGATTTGGTCCAATCTGGAGGCACCTTGATTGAGTGTCAGGTCAATTATTCAATTTTGTGAATCAAAAAAGATGTTTATTTTGTCAGAAGAAAATAGGTTTGAAAATTATGGTTTCTGGGAATGAAAACATATAAAAGATTTTGCCACTTAAAATCAGCAAGTAAAGATGCATGCTTTCACTCTTGATTTGAAGTGATTTGTGTATGCTGACATATTTTAATTCAAATCAAGAATGGATACACTCTTAATTTCTCTCTACGCATTTTTACACTTTAGATGAGTCAAATCCTAACCTCAAGTAAGCAACACTTAGTGTGTGTTTTGATGAACAGCTTAATTAACCATTTATACTATAAGCTTTTCAATTTAGAGCTTATTTGTAGATAAGATTATGAAACTAAGCTAAAAAAAAAAAAAAAAAAAAAGCTTCTTCTGATAAGCTGGAAATGGCTTATAGAGAGATAAAGTTGTTTCAATAAGCTTCTAAACACCACATTCACAGAATCTGGATGTCTCTTTATGCATGTGTCTCTAAATATGTCAATTATCAATGCATATGTCTGCTTCAAGAAGCAACTTATCATTTTTCTCTTTCTCCTATTGGTTACCTTAGAAAGTTTTAGCAGCCCATGGCGCAGCAAAGGTCAGTGCCTATGTCACCCACGGCGTGTTCCCTAACCAGTCATGGTTGCGATTCACTCACAAGGATGGTTAGTCCTGGCTTAATGTCTGATACTTGATACTTCTACTTTCCCATTCTTTAGTTTCATATATTTAATTAATATTGCCATTGGATTTTTCTTGCAGAAGCATCAGAAAAGGCATTTGCCTACTTCTGGATCACAGATTCTTGTCCACTTACTGTCAAAGCTATTGCAAATAAAGCTCCTTTTGAAGTGTTGAGTTTAGCCGGGTCCATTGCTAACGCCCTACAAATTTGAAGGCGAAATATAAAATTAAAAAACCTTGAAATTTGTGATCAAAAGGGATTCTCTACTGCAATTTTTCCCCCTGTTTAACATTATCATAACACGCATTGTTATGAACTTGCACAATGAAACCTGTGAAATTTATTTCTCCTGTTTTTGACTGTACTCTATCCTGAGTTGAGATTCAACTCTGGAACCGCAAGATCTTTGAATGAGAATCATCCAATGTTACCTTAAGATTATTCATCAACAAGCATCAGAATTTGAAGACATTATTATTATTATTTTTTTATCAGCAATTTGAAGACATTGTTGGAGGGGATGTTTAGACGTATGTTCAACTTAAATATCTTGCATGCTTGTCTTTGTTGCAAGAATAACTGATTAATGTGAAAAAATAAAAATTGCTATTAGAAAATAAAAAGCTCGGGAACAAAGTCACTGCCATATGGCTAATAGGCTACTAAAAGAAATTTTGGCTTCAAGCATATGACCTGTGTAAAATTTGTTAAACGATAGGTCTAGGGCAGTTGTTTTAGTTTTCATTACAAGTGGAATTGAGTTTAGAGGAAGCACTGATTTTTAATTCTAAATTTATATTAAGATTCAAAATCACTACAAGTGAAATTATAAGGGATGAAAATCTTAATCAAACAAGCACTTATAGAACTACTTTACCCTTGTTGGATTGTGATTATTTGGTAGCGTTTGATAAACGTGTTTGAACAGGACACTCTGTTTGTTACATTAGTCAAGAGAAACGGAATATGACAATGAGGCACATGAACGAGATAGATTGGTTCTATTGAAAAGGGTAGAATTGAAGAGAACATAACACAGACAGAAGAATTATCATTATTTTTATAGATTTATTTTTTATTAACAAAAATAATATATATTTAAATTCCTTAAATAAAATATATTCAATATAATTTATATTTAATAATTATTTTTAAAAATATATTTAATAATTATATTTATTGAGAGAAGTTTGTATTTAATAATTTATTTTTTCATAAAATATTAATACACAAATTAATATATTTTTGAAATTACTATCTAGTTATACTCATAATTTTTTTTTAAAAAAAAAGAAATTAAAAAATAAGCTGTTTTATTTTTCCTTTAATTCTGTATTTTCTATCAAGTAAAGTAAAATTTTATATGATTACAAAAATATTTTTTATATTTTAATTCGAATTAAATACAAGATAATACATATGGTCCTGTTTTATTCCATGGTAATGATCTTTACAGTGAGATGTTGACTTCGTGATGGAATTTTTCTTTTATTTCTGTTTAATTTATTTATTTTAGAATTAAATATGTTCTTGGTTTATAAAAGAATAGTAAAATTAGTTTTAGTCCGTAATTTTTAAAGTTAATATTTAAATACTTCAATTTTTAATGTGACAAAATTAGTTCGTAACGCCAATTTCTCTAATTGAAATTATCACTTACAACATATGACAATTGATTTTACCTCATTGACAATGCTAAAATGACTTGACACTTAATACTGGACAAGTTTAAACATCCAAATTTAATTGTAAAGAGATAGTACTATGCACCATATTTACTTTAAAAATTAAGGACAACAATTAAATTTTAGGGAGAAAAAAATACTTAACCACTTATTTAGTTTCTTCGAGAAAAGCAATTGTTAAGTTTGAACAAAAAAATTAGAGCACCACAAAACCGTAATTGTTAAGGTAACAGAATGTTGAGTCTGATTTTTTTTTTTTTTCCTCAGCAATTAAGAGCACCAGAGGTGCACATAAACGAAAACAGACACCACAAAACTGCAACATGCTGCAGATTACAAATGAACACAAGATGCCTCACATTATACACGGTAAAGGAAACAAGGAAAAAAAAAGCGAACTCGTGCCTTCAACTTAAGGAAAGATTACATAGCTTTTTCCTCTTAAGGGAAATAACAAAAAACAGCTTTCGAAAAATACAAATAACAAATTGATTGTAAGATTTTTCAAATTAAATATAAATTAATTCGCAAACAATAAATTAAACCAAGTACAAAATAAATGTCAGCTATACACCTTTGTTCAAATGCATGGTATAGCAATAATTTAAGTTACAACATTGCAATGCTCTCTATCATTTTTTATTTTTTTCATTGTTTAGAAGCACATTACATATATGCTCTCTACCTTCATATCAACGATGAGACATTTTGTAAGAGAAAATAAAAGTCCTTCAAAGAACCACCAATATTTCAAAGCATTAAAAGACTTTCAATAACCATATTCTGAAATAAAAGCAAAAATAGTACTACTTCAAAGAACCTCCAATATGCCAAAAGTAGTTAGCCTTAGTACTTACAATAACAATATTCTGAAATGAATGCAATGGCATGAAACCAGTTCACATCTTTACAGAGACATTCACATGTTATGTCTACATGATAACAACGTTGACAAACAGGACAGTTCCTTGTTTCCCTTCTATACAAACATCTTTTTTTTCATAAATTATTAATTTTTTTTTTTTCCAATATACACAGTCATATCCGGAAAAAGGCCAAAACAGCCTCAACAAAAGAAGAAAAATAAATAAATAACAAATCCCAGACAGAGTCATCCTGCACATTCTGGCATGCATGCTGCTTTAGAAACTTACCATTCAGCAATACACTCCCAAGTTATTCTTTTCTGCTGGATGCATAACAATTGTTTCTATACAACATCAACAAACTGCTCTTTGCATTTTTTGATGATTATTATGAACTATTAACACATTAAAGACTCTCATCCCACTGATAATTGGGCTGGTCCCTTCATCTTTATACACCATTTTTTTTTTCTTTTATGATGAATCAGCTTTGTACACCTTAAGATTACCTATGCAGTAGTTAGCATTCCTAGACCCATTTATTTTGGCTAGGAATAATTTATCTAACAAATGGTTAATCTTTCTCTAGCTTCTCATCCGAATTACTCTTTGGGCTCTCCAACAAATCGCCTGAATAAGAGCCATCCGGTTGCCGAATGCATATGTTCAAATTGCTGGATAGAAAGTGTTCCTATAGATGGTGAGTAGAGAGAAATAGTCAGACAAGCCCTTGAAATGATATGTTAAAGGAATAAATTGATCAATCGATGCAGCTGTTTACATAATAAAAGTATAGCCTTGATGATTTTGTGTTAACATGAGCTATTGAAAACTTGATTTAGATGGCCTTGATTTTATAAACTGGTTTTAGTTTTAAAAAAAGTTTCAAGTAAAATGATCAATGTTTGGAAAATTCTCTCTCAAAAGCAAGTTTGGAATAAAAATATAGTGTAAACTTGTTGTCAACCACAAAAACAACACCTGGCTTGCTTCAACCGAAATCAACTTTGGGAGTTTAAAATTCAGTTTGAGGGCAACTTAACGTACACCCAAACAAATAGAAAACATGCAAAATCACATTTGTATATTTCAAACGTGTGTTTACGTAAACTTGGCAGTTTCATGTTGCAAGTGAAAAATGATCTGATAGCGCAAATATGACACCACAATCAAGCAATCCTTAAAATATCTCAAAACGTTTATGCTTGCTATTCTCAATCCATCACAAAAAAGAAAAAAACATTTACATATTTGACCTAGTCCAATGTTCTTACTAAAAGTTGTAGGTGAAAGCATATGAATCATATCTGACTCCGAATGCACTTATCATTGTTAAGATATGCAACAGGTCATAAGCAATGTGTCTGAGTCGGCAATATTCTAATTGCAATCAATTTTCAAATATTACCTGGTTACCAGTGTCTTGGCCCTCTGAATGAAAGAGAATTGGCCGGCACCGCTTGTCCTCATTCATTAAGCTTGAATTCTGAAAATGCATCACAAGCGCAGCCTTTCCTTGTATCCTAGCATATGCCAGTGAAGCAACTTTTTCACTATTAAACTTCTCCCACTTCTTCCCATTAAATGCCTGTATGAATTCCAAGGTAGAATTCTTAAAAATCAGGTATAAATACTTCGCCGGACAAGATCAAGTTTAGTACTTGCAGAGTACCAGAAACTACCAATAAAAATATTTTTAACCTTCTATTCGCTTTTTCTTTTAAAAAGAAAAGAAATCAGAACAATGCAACACAGACATCTATCCTTGTGATATATATATATAGTCAGTTAGTCACATTGAGGAATCCTCACAAATGCACGAGAATATTATTTTTGGGTGATTGCACATGAGAATTTCAATAAATAAAAAAAAAAGAAGAGAAATTTGACCTCAGGCATGCAAGGGTTCGAAATTTAAACCTTAAAGAAGGGGACTATGTGTGAAGGAGACACCATATTGATGAAAGCATAACCCACATTACACTTATTCTGCAAGCAAAAACAGGTATTACAAATAAGTTATCTTGGCAGGAGAAATACCTCAACCCTAACTTAAAAGCATATGTAGGATGTCTAAACCACTATACCTTAAAGTCAATTGGCAAGTAGAGAAAGTCATAAGTACCCCGGTGATTCTCATCAATTGCAGAAAGCAGCATCTTCGAAGTGTACCTTAAAAGCAACGACAACCGGCAAAAGTTATCATGAAGTTCATCATGACCATCCAAATTGAATTGCTAGATATTGATCACAACACTAGGATACTTGTTTAAGTTGTTCTTACTTGTTAGGAATGTTTTTAATCATTAAAGTAGTCCTCATATCTTCACCGCTGATGATTTTGTCTAGATCAAGCTGGTACAGCTTCTTACTATCAATTTGGCCCCCATTATTGTCAGGTCGCCGACTTCGTCCACGTTCAGCTAATCCCTCAAAGTTAGCTATTCCTAGTCCAGAAAACGAACCATTTCCAAGGAACAAGGAACCAGGCCTAGGCAGTGACATCATTCTGAAATTAGGTGAACTAATTTCAGTGGTACTCCCTGAAATGCCAACACCAGATCCAACAGATGCACGAGTACCCATGTTCATCATAAAATTCCGGTCACTGTGATTTTGATTCCCAACTGCAACCGGGCTCATGATAGAAGTATCAGGCGACTCTGGGAAGTAGCTAAAATGCCTCTCAAGAGGAAGGCCAGATGGAGCAGATCCTACATGATGATGAGCCTGTGAACCAATAAAAGGACTGCGGTGACTACTATATGGGAAACCCTGCCTTTGGGCACTAGACGAAAATGGATGCCCCACAGAAGATGAAGACCAGGCAGCTGTGTTTGAGTGCTCTGAGTAAGGAGTTGGGCTACCCCAAAGAAATTGAGGACCAGACAATGTTCCAATACTCGATGAACTTGAACTTGATTCACCAAAAGTAGATATAGGCCTTGGAGTTGCATTTACTTTTTGCTCAGGAAAGGAAATAGAGTGCTGAAAAGCAGCTCCTTGTGTAGATCCAGAGCTTGCAAACATCTGATTCGCAGTCCTTCCAGGGTCCTTGCCAATAGGTGCAATCTTGGCAGAAGTTGATGCCTGTGGAGAAAGAATAGCAGCTAATCCAGACAAATGGTTGGTACTCATAGGACTGGCATGACCAAAACCTGGGGGCTTGCTAAAAGAACCTAATGGAGTATGTTCAACTGGACTACCAAATTGTGCCCAGTTACCTGAGAAAAATTGCCAACTAATTCAGCTTGTAACCGAGGATACTTTTCTGAATTGATAAACTAGTATTGTGCGCATGAGAAAGAATATTGGATTAAGAGATATTTACCAGGAGGAGAATTGGCTATAGGTGAACCTACTTGATGTCTAAAGTTTCTTGCTTCATCTTGTTCCAGTTCCTGGCTCAGTTGTTGCATCAAACTAACAAGAGAAAATGCATCACTATTTTTTCATATGTTTAATTAATTATGTAGAATTATAGATTATAATATTGTCATCTGCATAAGAATGTATGGCATAATAATATCCCGAACAATATCAGAGAAAAAAATGGAATATATATACACACACACACACATCAGGCACAAGAGATGAAAAAGACCAAAGACTCAAGTGTCAATGAGAATAAAAAGAATAAAATTACAGATCACGAATTACATGCATACTTTAAACAGCGTTGCTTACGGCAAATAGGTAAGTGCGGAAAAGATGACGACCTGGATTCAGCCGATAGCAGCTTTTGGATGATGATCTTGGACGAGATTTCTAAAGTCTAGAATGGAATCAAGCATAAGGCTACTTATACTAAATAATAAAATGTTAAGAACCTACCATCCAGGCATCCATAACTTTTCTTTACAAATCAACAGTCCTATTCCACCATGCTTATCAAAAAAAAAAAAACAGTCCTATTCCACCATTGCTATAAATTGACAAAAAAGGAGGCGGCCACATATTTAGCTAGTGTCGTCAAGGTTAGGGGTAAAAAGCAACAGAAGAAAAAATAGTGCACAGCCACTGAACCTACTACATCCACCAAGACACATTGGTGCAAAACTATGGATGGAGAGACATGCCTTGTGTAATAACTATATTTCGTAACGCCCTAGTCTTTTTACACCCCATTTTATATCTGTGTAAATATAGAAGGTTCCAGATTCCTAACAGAGTAACTAGTCGCTAACTATAAAAGCCTAATTCATTACCACATTTTAGCAATATTTAAGAATATAAGAAAAAGAAATGAAAATAGTATACAAACATAATGATCTGCAAGTCATAGGAACAAGCCAACTGAACTAAATTTATGTATTCAAACTGAAATGCACTAAACAAACAGAATATTTAGAAGATGCCTTTAGGATAGCAAAGTTTAAAGGATGTCACAAACTCAGCTAATTGCTGTTGAATCCTAATAAGGTGATGCCTAAATATCTTAGCAGATGATTATAAGAATTGACAGTTAATTAGAACTACAAATTTCAGGTTTCAGATTTAACCACGCGGACTTTTTCTGCAGGAAGGTAACTCCAACTAACTTATTAGCAATTCATAGCATCTTCTCGGGGGATAAATGTCAAGATATATAATAGACATTCATAGGTGTACCTCTACTGTAAGAACTTAGAAGAACGTCACTACCTTTTTACTATGCACGAAAGAATTTTGACTAGGTTTTTGTTTGAAAGGCCAAATTTTATGTATTAAAAAGAGTACTAGAAGTACTCAAATATTTACAAAGAATTGTGACTAGGTTAACGGAGAAAAAAAAAAAAAAATTGTTAAAATCTTAATAGCATACTATGGTACTAATACTAACCAAGATAGAATCCAACTTACTTTCTACGTGCTCCACCAGGGCGGCTGGGTTCAAGCTTTATGCGCTTCCCGGCAATATCACTTCGATTTAATGCTTTAAGAGCTGCCTCTGCAGCTCTAACATCATAAAACTCAATAAATTTATGGTGTCTCTTATGTGGTGTTTCCCTGATCTGCAATTTTAATACAAAAATCACAACTAATTCAAGCACGGGAAAAAAGATACTACATTTGAGATAAACAGATAAACATATATTACCTCCTTGACCTCACCATAAGCCCCAAATATTTGGCGAAGGTCATCATTTGAAACTGATGGATCTAAATTGAACACAACAAGGGTACCCTGGTTAATATCTTTCTCAGAGGGGTTATCCTGAAACCAGCAGAAGAAAGATGAATAACACAAAGGCAACATTGGTGATAATCAGTCAAACATTAAGCAATGCCATAAAAATCAAACCTTAGGAATTGAAAAATGAATATCAAGTTTTCTTCGTCTCAAGGGCTTGTTTTGTAAAGCACGCATTGCAGTACGAGCAGCACGAATGTCATAGTAAGATATCATCACAAAGCCCCTATGCTTGCATGCTGTGTACAATGTTCTGATATCCCCATATTGCTATCAAATAAGAAAGAAAGAAGAAACAATAAGAATAGAAAATAAAGGGAGAAAAACAAGAGCTTTTCAAGCTGTAAACAAATAAAAATAACTAAACATGTCATACTTAACTACTTAAGCCCCAGAAAGAACTTTGCCATACCAACTCTACTAGATACATCTAAGGAAGTCTACTATACAAAAAGGTAGAGCAAGCTCCAAGTAAACATCAGCAGGGAAATATATTTTCAAAAGAAATTTCCAGCCAAAAATGAGACATCATCCATAACTTCCTCATTTAAAAGTGCAGATATCAATAGACTTCAAACACTACATTATGTAAGTAAATGACTCTAAATAAATCAAATATTTTTGGATGAGATGTGTCACAACCACTCACTGCATATTAAAACGATGGCTTACATTCAATCCAGAAAAACCTCTCAGATGGCACTGTGTCACTAATAACTAAATGCTTAGATCAGAATGCCATCCCTTAAAGAAACAGAATATGAAGACAAAAACTGAAGTCCTTGTATCTGGCAGAATAAGACAGAAATTTTCAATCAACTGAAAAACATATTGTTTGAACAGAAGAGCCTCTAAAGTGAGCTAAGCTATCAAATCTATGGAGTATCAGAGATGAACATATACATGGGCATAGAAACCAGCGATAAAAATCCAATTAGTACTCTGCTAGAAAATTTCCATGACCTTATTCTTTCCAAAACTTCTGAAATGTATCATGAGAATTATTGAAAACTAAGCAAACATCAATTGTTCAAGAGCCTTAAAAACATTATCAAAATTCAAGAAACCACATCAAAAGGTTGAATTGTAGGCTACTTACATAATTTCCTAACCTAAAAAGTTTTCACTTAAATGAATCTTAAGTTTTGAGTTTGGGCCTAACTCACCCCCAAAAGTTAACTCATAGGAAGAGGATTGCCAAACAACTTATATACTCTATAGCGGCCATATCTCTAGTCAATGTGGGACTTTCAACACACACCCTCAAGCCCAGGACTAGACATCTGGAGCGTGGACAAATACAGGTGGCTCAATAATATGGGACTTTCAACACACCCCTCATGGGTGGCCCACTAACAGATCTAGATAGGCTCTGATATCATCTTAAGTTTTGGGTTTGGCCTAACTCACTCCCAAAAGCTAGCCCATAGGAAGAGGATTGCCACACAATTTATATACTCTATAGTGGCCATATCTCTGGTCAATGTGAGACTTTAAACAAGTATGGTACAAACTTGGTAATCACCCAACTCCCATTATGTAAACTGGCTAAAAATGCAATAAAACATGCAAAGCCATGATTACCAAACACAATAGTGTTTAGAGATACACAGATCTATTGAAGGATTATCTTAACATACAATTCCTCAATCAGTGATCTGAATACATACACATGATCACTTGGGTAATGGGTTTGTAACTGAAGAAGTAAAAGCATGATTACCAGACACATTAATGACTGTGTTTAAAGATAAATATTCCATTCAAGCATTAAATACATGTATAGCACCTCAAATAGTATCCGTAATTCAGAGTCCTCCACATTACTGTTGATGTTTCGAACAAATAATGTCCTTGATGGATGCTCTCCATAGGGATGCTCCCCAGCCACTGTTCCCACACCATTTGGGATCGCATAGTGACCAATACCATTTGAAGCAAATCCATCTGATAAGCTTATCTTCGACATACCTACACTAAGGCTCTCCTGGGGTTCAAAATCCATCTCAAATCCCCCTCCATTGACAAACAGATCACTTTCATCCAAATCCTCCAATTGGCTGGGCAATCTGCTAAGGTCGAAATCATCCGTTATCCCAGCTAAAAGCTCCTCTTCATCATCAGGAAGCATGTTCCCAATAGCATTTGTTTCGAAATCATCAAAGGGATCATGTCCATCATCCTCTTTGTGAACTTTATCTAATGTTAGCAAGCTATCATCAACCAGCTGACCATATTGTTCCGAATCAGTCAAATTTACTGCATATCAACGTAAAATAAATAAATCTCAATATCATTTTGACTGATTCCAATCTGTTCCATCAGAAAAATGATCTCATGCTTACACTTTTCATGTGGGAGAACAGGCAGTGAAGTAGAAAACAAGCTAACATCGCTTGAATCATGGAAAACATCAGTTGCACGCGGTATTCCCCATGCACTGCTTCCAGTCTTTTTTGGAATATTAACTGAAGAAATCTCAGAGGGGCCTACAAGAGAAAAATGAAGAAAAAATAAATATCTATACAAGAATTTATGCATTGCGTACTACATATTACGTATGAAGTAGAGGAAGCACCTGCAACACTATAAGCTGAAGAAGAATCCCCAGAATGTTTGTCCATTTTCAGCTCTTTCTACTAATATTGTGGGATTGAGAGAGAGAGAGTTAGATTCCTTAATATCAATCACTTGAAGACATCATAAAACTATTTTAAGCAATGAGCCATATATGGAAAAAATGTCAAAATTGAGTGAGGGTGCATCATTTAGTCCCACAAAATGACAAAGGCATTTTCATAGTTTTATGTCTTTTTTTTTTCCTTTGTCTCACCCAAAGTATCCAGTGAGAGGCATAATATGCAATTACTTGTATAAAGTATAGAGCATAGGTTACAACTTACAACCACTACTAACATCCACCAAGTTAAATTAACAAAAAAATATCTTGTGTTGATCAATACAACTTTATAGCTCATCTAGAAGGATGAAATGAAGGTCATCAGAATGAAAATGATAATGAAGAAAGGAGTGCTGAGTTTTATGCCGAAACACACTACATAGACAGAATGAATTTACTATTTAGCCAAGAAAGATTATTCCCTCGGTCAGATCCCAGTTTTCCTCTCATAATTTATTACTTCAAAAAGTGGGTGGCATGGAGAGGAAATGGAAAGATTCAATTAAAGTTGATCATACGGAGACCAAGTTTGAAAACAACTACAATGGTTAGTTATTCTAACTTTCCCTTCTTTCTTTTATGCTTCTAAACAAGAGAATTCCAGTATCCACGTCTTTCCCTATAGTCCATTAAAACATGTGTTTAAGAAAATGGTTGAAATGGTACATAAAAGTACGTGTCTTAACAGATTACCTAGAAAGTTGAAACGTGCTAAAACTTATTTTAACAGAACAAGTTTCTTTTTGAGCCGGAATCTAAAAGATAACCTATGTTCTGTTATGCATAAAAGCACAACCAGTTATTGTGCAACTGCAAACAAGTATAGAACGTTTAGCAGCCAAAGCATTCCCAACTAACACAAGATCATGGAGTAAACTAAATTCCAAACATAAACTACGCAGTAAATTCACTCATAAGATTATCAGCAAAGTGGCCAAAACTACAAGAGCCTAAATAAAAGGAAAGGACAATTGGAGATATTAAATTATTAATGACAAATAGTAACTGTACACTAAAGTTGATGCATTTCACTACTGAATTAAGGAAAACTACAGAGTTAACATAAAATCCAAACAAATTTTACCCAGAAAATTTAATTAAAAATAAGCAAAATTTACCCAGAAAGTATAATCAACTTCACCCAAACCCAGATTAAAAAAAAAATACACACAAACACGTGTTACTCTCAAATTACACAACACCACCACCACCAAGCCCCACACCAAAGAACAAACTACCTAAATAACGAAGACTCGCTTGCCAATTTAACCGATCAAGTGAAAAGAGTCCAAATTTTGAAAAGAAAAAAAAAAATCGAGTAACCTCCAGTAGTTGAAATGCATGAATTTAGAAAATAAATAAATAAATAACGAAATAAACTGAAAAACAAGGAACGAAAGTAGAAGGGGAAATAAGGAGAGGAAAGAGAACGGTACCTTGAGGAGGAACAGTACAAAAAACAGGAGGGGCTAGAGGGAATTCATGGAGGATTGTTATTGAGGTGGTGTGAAGAATTTGTGTTGATCACGCAAATTGTGAAGGGAAGTGAAAGAGTTTCCGTAGAAGCAGAGAAATTTTTTCCTTCTACTCTTCTACTTCCTCCTCTGTCGCCGGGAAACCAGAGAGCAGGAGTGAGAGATTTTCCCGGAAAATCAGAGAGAAAGAAAATGAAAAAGAAAAGAAAAGAAAACAGAGGAAAATGATTGGAGGGAGGGAAGAAACACAAGTTCATGAAAATTAATAAATGATTATTATTATTATGTTATTGTTATATACTGACGGAAAAGTAATATAAAATTTGTTGCAAAAATATTTTATTAAAGAATGGATACATAAATAATAATATTTTTGCTCTTTTTTCCAACATTCTGCCATATTGAAATTGTATTTGAAATCCGTTGACACGAATGCTGCATATTCAACACTCGTCGAGTTCCCAAGCTTGAAATTTCGTATTATCCAAATAATCCAAATAATAATAACAAAGCAAGTAAAATACATAATTAGAAATTGGGATCTCCTCTATTTGGATTTTTAAAAAAAAAATTGATATAAAACTTTTCTTTTTTGTACATAATTGATAAGTATATTGCTTTCGCTCCAATAATAATTGATTCTTCTGAGTATTAGATTTTTTTGCTTCTTTTGATTTGTTATGGATTTCATTTTTGGCCGTGGATTTTATATTTATACTTTGAATTATTCAACTTGTTCTAAAAATAATAATAATGACTATACGTGAACATTAATATCAAGATGCTCCATTAACTAAAAAAATATACCAAGATGCTTTCTTAAATATTTCTACAATATCGAGACAATTTTGTATATAGTAGTTTGTATTTCTTACATACAAAATTTTATTATTAAGAGTATATTTTTACCGCATTCAATTATGAGTTTTTATTATTAAAAATAAGTTAATGTTATGATTGATTTCATGATATTTAAGTTCATTAATAATGTAATTGTTTTTTATTGTGCTTTGGGCACTTAATACTAATGCATCTGAGAGAACATATGAGCTAAATAGTTAGACCCGTGATAGAAGGCTCTAAGATTTATAATTAGCACAACTAAGTCATCTTTGCAAACAATAACCATATTAACATTTGGTTTGTCTCTCTAGGTTTATTTCATTTAAAAAGTGATTTTTACGTGGGATAAAAAAAATTGAGATCACATGATTACTTTACTGAAAATAAAAAGTATAACATATTTTTAGAAAGAATAAAATTTTAAGAAATATTTTATACTTTTTAAAAGTATCCATATTTTACATTTTTTGTAAAATGACCACACTGTGACAAATTTTTTATCCCACCTTAAAATCACCCCATTTAAAACCTATAATTTACAAACGATAATTAGATAAACGTGACTTAGCCACACTATTTATAAATCTTATAGACCTTTTATATGAGGCCTAGGGCTGTTTGTTTTAGTTTTTGATTTGATCAAAATCACTTTTGACCAAAGTTAAAATATTTACTTTCATTATATTGCCTCAGATTTTGTGCACTAACAATCTCAACTATTAATTTTTACTTCAATTTATGTGTATTTTACTTCTCGTTTTACTAAAATCTAAAACAAACCGATCCCTAATAGTTGAGAATTTTCATCAACGGGACATGGAGATTTGCTACTCATTCTTTCTTTTTTTATAACTATACATGATCTTGCTTTGAAATAATTTGCTACCCACTTCTTTTTTATTTGATTACAATCTCTTTGTGACAAACTTCTTAATGTTTAATATTGTAAACTTAGTGCAAGAAATGAACACAAAATCGCAAACGCGTAAACGAAAAGTTGTATATAATGTACTTCTAAGATATAGATAGAAGACCCTATTTAGGCAAGGGAGAAATGTGTCATGTCTTCGTGAATTCTCTTTCCCTCCCATTTTTCATTCTTTTGTTTCCTTCTTATTTTCTCTCATTTCCTCCCATTTTTGTTCTCTTTGGTTGCTTTTAAAATTTCCTATCAGTCTCTCTCATTTTTTTTGTTGCCTTTAAAATTTGAAATTTATATTTTGAATTTGACCATAACAAGTTATGGTTGGTATATTTTTCTCATTTCCCATTTTTTTTTCTCTTTCGCTTTCTTTGTGCATGGTTTCTCATTCTATTTTTCGTTTCTCGACATATGACCATGAAAGTTTTCATGACCCAACCATGAAATATCCTGCTATCCTTTCCATTTTTTCAAAAATTATAAACTTTAAGCATGGCCATGAACAATTAAAGGTTTTGTTGCTTAATTTTCTTTTCTGTAGCATTTTTCTCATTTCTTATTTTTTCTTTTTCTCTTTCTTCATGCACTATTTTTCATTTCTCGAAATATGGCCATGAAAATATTTCATGACGCAATTGTAAAAGATTTTGTTGCTCGCTCTTTTTTTATCCTTGAGACATGAAGATTTGTTTATCACTACATTTTTATAATCAGACACTTAAAATATGGTTAATGGAATTTTCATGGCTCCGTTGTGAAAGATTTTTGCCAACTTTTTCTTATCCATGGGACATGGAGATTTGCTGTCAATTCCTTCTTTTTCTATAATTAGTCATGACCCTGTTGTGAAATATTTTGGTGCCCACTTTTTTTTTCCAAGGGACACGGAAATTTTCATGTTTCGCCATGAAAACTCTGCTATCCACTCTTTCTTTCTCTTTAATCAGGTTTTCGAAATATGACTATGTAAATTTTGATGGTCCAATTTTGAGGATTCCGCTGCTCACTACTTTTTTATGTAGTTGGACAATAAAAATATGATCATTGATGTTTTTCATGTCTTTAGCCGACCATAAAAGATTTGGTTGCCCATTACTTTTTATTTGATTATAAACCTCTTCATAACAAATTTTTTAATGGTTACTATTATACATTTATTACAATACATGTACACAAAATCGCAAACACTTAAGCGAAAACTCGTGCATAGACACGGATCAAATACTAGTCTATATTAAATGAGAGAGGAGATAGTTTTTCTTTGTATACTGTAATTATTTTTTAGTGTATTTTAAGTCTTTAATAATTTTTTTAATTACTGTGCAAAAGTTTAAAATAATTCTTATTAAAAAAACAGAGATTAGTATTAACCTATATTTCTAGTTAAACAAAAATTCACAATTAATTATGGCCTAAAAAATATCAAACATTCTTTTTTTAAAAAAAAAAATATCAAACATTATTGACTCTCTTTATTCATGAATTAACGAAGTTTTATTTCCTCCTTAAAAAGTTCTTACTTTTTAATTATTTATAACCTTAAACAAGTAAAAAAAAGGGGGGGAAGTACCTTTCTTTTAATAAATCTTAATTGCTCTTATATTTTTTTTTTTAGTTTTTATGTTAATTTTATTTAGGACATTCACTACTTATTATTAATTCTTTTTACGAAGTTAAATTCGCATGAAATAGTTGTTAAATAGTCACGAAATATCGCTCAATTCCTATCAATAAGGGATTAAACCCTCACCCCCACATATTTAATTAAGTGACGAAGTAAATTACTAACTTACCATCACATCATACCTCATGATTTTTTTATGTTGATTGAAGTCGCTTTCTTGAATTCCTTAATTTATTACAATACTTTAAGTATATCCGTAACAATATTTAAAATTTTAAAATATCAAAATCACTTTAGGTCATTTTTATTTCTTAAAACAAAATTATTAATCACGAGGTGAGACATAGTGATAAGTCATTTTAGCTCATTTTTTAATCAAATGTGCAAGGATTCAATCACTTACTAATGATAATAAAACAATTTTGTATTTCGTGATCATCTGATAATAATTTTGTTCAAGTTTAATTTCAAGAAGAAACTATTCACAACTTCCAATGGTCAATACCCTATGAAGGAAAAAAAAATTGTGTTCATTTAATGATTCCCATTATCAATATATACTTTTTTATCATATTTTTATCTTTTTTTAAAAAAAAAATTGTTAATGAAGTAGATTTTCTTTTTTTTTTTCACAAAAAATAAAAAATCAAAAGGGTCCCAAGTCCTAACTCCACAAAAATCAATCAGCCTGAAGCCTAAACATATACTCCTTATATTCCCTCCGTTTCGGTCAAAAAAACACAAGAATTAAAAAAATTAATAAATATAAAAAAAGTTATTAAATTTATTTAATAATTTAAATTTATTTTCCAACTTATCCTTCAATTATTAAAGGAGTGATGTACCGTTTCAGTTCCAAACTTTGCGAGCATAATTCACTTTAGTCCCTGACTTTATGCGAATAAGTCACTTTAGTTCCTGACTTTATATTTTACCGATCACTTTAGTCTCTGAGGTATATAATCATTCATTTTAGTCCCTGAAAAATCAGGGATTAAAATGAATGATGTAGTAAAAGTCAGCGACTAAAATGAATGATTTCGCGAGGGACTAAACTAACTTATAAAATACAAAGTCAGAGACTATTTTAGTATATAATTCATTATTAAAGGTGAATTTTAGGATATACCACTTTTAAAGTGGTGTACCATATACCAATAAAAAAAATATGAATTATACGTGATTTTAAATTAAATGTATCATTCCGTATATCTTTTATTTATTCATATTTGTTATTTATTAAGTTTTTTTAACCTATTATAGGTGGATTTTAACATTCACCAATTTTAAAGTAGTGTATCATACACAAGTCATGAAATTATATTTAATTAATTATAGCCCGTTTAAAAGAAATAAAATCAAAGAGGTATGCATACACACAAAATAAATAATTTATTATTATATTAAACATTTTAAGTTGAGTTTTGTATACATTTTTTTATGTGGTGTACCATACACCACTTGAGACATAGAGTATGGTAGAAGGAACCATTATTAAAATCAATATAATTACTTTCTTTTCACTCAATTACTGTTTTCCAATTATCATAAGAGAGAGAATTATTGTAATTATTGTCTTTGAACCATACAAAAGTGTTTGAGTAAATAAGGATAATTTAGTAATAAAAAAATTGATTTTGCCCAAAGTTTCAAAGGGAATCTTATAAAAAGGGATACACATTTTTTTTTGTAAAGAGTCTTATAAATAGGAACGGAGGGAGTAAGTCACTTCTAACCAAATCAGTAGAACCAAGAAATGAAAATTAACTCATTAATTTTGTCTAAAAAATAAAATTTTTCCAACTATACTCTTAAATAAATATGTTAATAAATGTTTCAATTTAATTAATAAGTATTTCTCTCTTTTATTCCACTATCTTTCTCTCTCTATTATTAATTGAATTTTGAAAATTATAGAAAAGATAAAAATGAAAATTATCCATAATAAATTAGTTAGTAACTTATATTTAAGATCAAAGAATTATTCTAAAAGGTGACTTATATTTAGGAATGGAAGAATATATAATACTAATATTATAACAATATTATTACATCTCATCGAATTATTTTAAGGAAAAAATATAATTTTATTTTGTACGGAAGGCGTAAGAGTTATTTTGTTTACAGGCGTTTTCTTTATTAATTTCTTAAAAACAATAATAATTAATTTTAGGGTCTTGTTAATTACTAGTAGTATTTTTTGAGCATTAATTAACGTATAAATACAATAGTTACATCTTATTAAAAACTTTAACCTACTTTCAAAATTATGCACTATAAGATTTAAACTTTCAAGATATGAATATTTTTATTTTGTGTAAAAAACTTCTTACTTTTTGAATCCTTAGCAAATACTAATACTACATTCTAAGGGTATTAATTAAAATTTATTTAATATAACAATATAAATGTCTTAATTTTTAATGTTAATAAAGTAATTATGACACATAGTTTCTAACATTAAAATTTAAAATAAAAATGTTGAATTTACCTCAATGAAAAAACGTTGTTGAAAGATTGTACTCACTTTAATAATTTTTTTTTTTAAGAAATTAATCTTCAATGGTTAGTTAAGAAATATTCTTAATACACAATTTTTTTTTTATATAAAAATAGCATTAAAGTGATCGATAGATAATCACAAAAATAAAAGTGATAGATAGAATGAAAAAAAAAAAAAACCTTATACAAGACATTAATTACATCAATGTTTTTTAAAGTTAGCATTAAATACCCCAATATGCCTGTATAAGAGTTAATTATCTGTATTTTTAAATGGAGATAATTACGTGTGCATATATGGATTAGGATCAAATGATACAAATGTGTTTGACACCAATTTTTACATTAATCAAATAATGATAGATCGAAGTTTTTTTTTCACGAAACTTACCATTGGATTGAAACTACTTATTGTATAGATCATACGTACACAAATTCACATCAATTCAAGATCGTTTAATACTTCATCAACACATTTGTTATTTTCACGATTTTTAAAACTATATTTTACGTTAATTTTTTAGTACGTTGATGGATTACTAAACGAATTTTTAAAAATTTATATATTCAGCAGTCACTCGACCAATAGAAAGAATTAAGTAATGAAGCATCAATAATCAATCTTTATGGACATTAGTGTTCCACTTAATATTAAAAAAAAAAAAAAACCTTATTTTCAACTATAATATAATACTCCGTATTTCATAATTTTAATTTATTTTAAAAAATGAATAGTGCATTTTTATTTCTGCACTTTACACATTCACTAACTTAGATACTTTAGTAGAGTCAAATTCCACACGAATTATGATTGTTTTTTATTTTTTGGAAAATTATGACTATTGTTAAACCTGAGCAATCAGAGTCCGAAATGGACCAATAAGTTCCCCCGCCCCCAAGTGAGAAGTAAGATTGTCCGCACTGGAAAATAACTTCCCTTCAAATCAAATTGATGTGTTGCCACAGTGACGTCGGGTTGCGTGGGCAAAGGAAGGAGCTTAGTTCACCTGCTTTTATATGCGATACTTTCGGGTACAGCAATGTCCAATTACATTACGCCACGTTGCTATCAAATTCACGTTGCTCCTTCGTTTGACAAACCTGTCTTTTATCGTTGGCGGCTTGGCACATATAGTATGTAGGTCAATGACCATAAGCTTATGGATTTGAGTATCATCTCGTTAAATTTAATTTATATGAATAAACGATTCATAGATTTCATTATAAATCTTTATTAAAGTTGGTAGTATGTCTTAAATTTAACTTTAGATGAAATAAGTTTAGTAAACATTTTTTTATAACTATCATCAAATTACCCAAAATAAGAGTTGTTGATATATTTTTTTTCCTTCTTGGTCTAAATAACGTGTGTTTTAGTTAATGTTTGCAAAATTATTTTGATTTTCTATCATTGATATCGGTTAAAATTAAAATTTTTAATCGGTCAAATACACACCCCTTCATACTACACTACTTATAAATATAATTCTTAAATCTCCTCACCGGGGATTGAATTACTCTCCTCAAACTCTAAGAACTTCTCCTCGTGCCATTAAAGCTACAAGCTCTTGGCGGTTAAAATTAAAATTAATGTGAAATGTATGTTCTAACATTAATTTAATCATGTACAATCTTTTACGGCTAATTAATAACGATGTTGGCATATACAATTTTAGAAAGAGAAACATTTTTGAGCTTTTAAAGAAAGCGCTCTCTAAAAGTGTTGACATATCTATATTTGAGATTTTAGTATTATATACTAGTAAGGAATTAAGATTCTCTTCGTTTTCTTTCTCTCGATTTTTCTCCATTTACTAATCGATTCAAACCATTACTAAATAACTTTTTATTATATTATTAAAAAGTAAAAAAAATCTATGGTTAAGATCTCCTAAGAAATTGAGAGAATTCTATTCCTATAATAAAATAGATGGTATACGTCTAAATTATTGTTGTCAACATTATACATACTTACTTAAAGCTATCAAAAATGAGCTAGCTTAACTCGATCGAGCTAGCTCATTGTCACCTAGTCTAAAAATGTGCTAGTTCGACTCATTTTTATTTCGAATTAAAAAATATACAACTCGACTCGCACAAATTAACGAATTAAGAAAGTTGACTTCGCATTAATATTAAAGTAATAAGTCAATATAATACTAGGGTTGAACCAACAATTATTTGTTCTATTGTAAAATCAACCAATAAAATAATAAAAATGGAAAAACTTAAAATGAAAACCTAGTCTACTACTATTTGTTCCATTTAAAGGCGAATTTCTTAAGAAAAGTCTTATCCTTTTAACATTTGAGATGGTTTTGAACACGAATAAAAGTAACTTATGATTTCTAATAACAGTTAATTAATATAAGAAATATTGATGTCCTCCAACTCACTTATCTCTCCAAACCACTATGAGGATATTTGTCCATGTACTAGAGAAAATTTGACTTCAATAAAGTTTTGAGTTATCAAAGTTCATTTGATGGTCTAACCTTTGGATATTAAAAATTGGAATTAAAATAAGGTTTAAATATATTTTTTATTCTTGTAAAATTAGGTTAAATTATGTTTTTTTTTTTATAAAAAATTTTGTTGATAAAAAGTTTAAACTTTTTTAAAAAATTTCATTTTTAATCTCTACTGTTAATTTGGTCAGTTAGCTATTAACGTAAGTAACATTTCTGCCACGTCGGTGTGCCACATATGGAAATTTGTTCGTCTGTTAACTTTAAAAACTATATTTAATGCTGCAATAGAAGTCTGATGAGACAAAAAAACGTTAGTTAACTATTGACTTTTTACTATGTCAGTCTATCACTTTTGCAAGTTCTAGACCCTATATTAACATTAAAAGTTATTTATAATGTTGATGTAATAGCTTGACAGGATAAAAACAGTAGCTATGACAATAGTTAGCTGATTAAACTAACAACATGGCCAAAAAATAAAAGTTTTGAAAAAAGTTTAGACTTTTTATGAACAAAAGATTTTGATGGGATGAAAAGTTAATTACCTTAAAACAATCACTTTTGTTACAATTGTCTTAAATGAAACGGGCTTCCATTCATTCTTCTCATTTCTTTCTTGAGCAATATTATATATCCTCTTAATAATCTTTTTAATATCTTCTTAATACCATATAAAGTATAGAATTAAATGCACTTTCAATCTTGAAAATATAAAAAGTATTGAAAACATTATTTAATAATTAATTAAAAGAATTTTAAGGAACATGTATTAAAAGGATTTAGAATTATTCTTCTTTATTACATTCACCGCCACAACATAATAAAGAGGAGATCTCTACATCACCTAAGACTGAGAGAGATAGTCCTTACATCACAACTAGAGCAAAAAAACCCTAGCAAAAAATGAAAGGAAAATCAATTTTTGGAGTGTACCAATATAGCAATATTTTTGTTAAGTAAAGTATTTAATATAGAAATATAATACAATTAAGTTTCCGTTAGATAAGTTTAATTAATGCTAAAAAATTATATATTCTGTTAGAGGTGTAGTTTTGTATTCTTTCACTTTATTATTAAGGTAAGAAACCGATCTTTCAGCAGTTTTTTCGTTACTTTTTAGAAAATTATTTTGAGTAATGATGTTTAGTTTTTAAAAATTAAATTTTGAAAAATCACTTCTGAAATTTGGTTTTTGAAAGTGACCAAAATAAAGATGGTACGGTTAAAAAACAAAGTTGGTGTAAATAGCAATTTCTCCCATAATCAGATAACAAAATTCATGTTGAGATTGTAATCGTACATAGATCTTAAGACAGTCTTGCTCAAAAAAAAAAAAAGAAGAAAAAAACTCAAGATAGTCCATGCTAAGTTATTATTCGGTAATTAATTTAACTGATACCTTATTTATTTTTATTAAGTAAAAGGTCTCGAATTTGAATCTTATAAATGGAGAAACAGAACCTTGTTGAAAAATTAGTGCAGCCAAAATATAAATATTGTTCACTCAAAACATAATTACTTCTCATAGAGGCCATGGACCGTTATCATACTCGAACCTAAAAAAGTAGGATTCTTTTATCTAACCCAAGTTTTATGTATTTTAGTTTCTGGTTCCCTTGACATTAGTTTTGTGCATTGACCAATTATTAAATCAATTGATTCAAAAATAAATAACAAGGTAAACTGATTTTATAAAATTCTGAATTTATCCCATAACTAACAAGGATAAATTTACTAATGGCACTTAGCCCAACAGCTACCATATTATTTTATACTTATAATAATGTACTCTATCTAGCCAAACTACCAGAATGATTTTGATGTAAATAGTACCAAAAAGATGCTATATTTTAATATTTTAATAAGCTCAATTCAAAATATGGATACTAGTAAGTGAAGGATGAATAAATGTTATTTTAATATTTTGGGTATTTCTTTAGGCTATTTATTTTCGGAAGTACTGATTAATCTCCTCTCATAAGGAGAGTTCGCAGAGAGTGATTGATAAGTGATCACAAATTTTATTTCATTCTCACTAATTGAGAATTGAACTCTCACATATGTGGATAAAGGATGTGGTGAGCTATCATCATGCCACCTCATGATTCAATATTTTAATAACCACATGATGTGCTATGATGGTAGGTTACCTTGTCACTTAATTTGAGATTTAATCCCCTATCGGTGAAAATGAAGCGAAGTTTCGTGGCCATCCACGTGCGACTATTCTTAAAAAGATATTTTATTATAAAATAGTTGTGATTCTGAAGTCATACGTAACAATTATTTATCTTTATAGAAACTTATTATTATTATTTTTGGTACACTTGTAGAATCTCATTATTACTATAGAAGAATTAAGGAAAGAGCAATTGTGCATAAAAATTTAAAATATCATACAACAAAAGTTATTTCTTTTGGATTTAGTTTAAGTGTCCATAGGTTGGATTGGTCCGGTTTTTAGGTTACCATAATACTCGAACCGATAAAAATTATATGGATTGGTTTGATTCGAATTTGTACAAAAAAATCTTAAAATCAAAACTGAACCAATTCGAAACACTACAGATTGAATTGGACTGGATTATTGGATTCTCCGATTAAAATGGAAAAAAAAAATTTAGTTTGTAAATAGTTGTAAACCTCAAATAATTTACTTTTTTTAACCAAATTTCTAATTTATAACTAATAATACAAAAGAGAACAAAATATAAGAAGGGTTGAAGAAATTTCTAAATTAGTTTGATGTTTTTCGTCGATTTATTCTATCTTGATGGATACCCCTTTAAGAGCCTATTTATCAATTGTTAGTTGTAGAATTCGCAATTAAGCTTGTAATAATCACTCATGAACAACGACATTTTTCGCTATATTAGATCGGTTCAAGAACATTAAACAATCCAAATATTTAAAGTTATTTTTTATTCTATAATTCTGATGTAACAATTTTAATTATATTTATTGATATTTTCTATTCAGTTTAAAGAAATTAATCCCAATGTACATTATAATTAGGGGACTTTAAAAATAATTTAAACTGATCTAAATCGTTATAGCTGAATAGAACAAATTGAAAACCAAATCAATCTAATCAAAGATTGAAAAAACCAAAAATTTTTATTAGATTGGTTTAGATTTCGGATCATTTTCATCAAACCAAACCAACCAAAACCAAACCAAATTTTTATATACACATACAAGTTTTTTACAAAATTATAACATTATTCATATTCATACTATTAAATATTTAACAAAAGTAATATCATATCTTACTTTTTTTATAATTTTATAATGTAACATCATATTAATATTATATATTTATAATTTTATGATTTCTTAATCAAATTAAAATTGAATTTCAATATTTTTAGTTTTATAGTGGTAAAAGTTATAATATATATTGTGTTATATCTTTAATATTTATTCAAATATCTAATTTTATATTTAATTTTGTTTTACAATTGACGCAATCTTAAAACTGAAAATCGATCTAATACAACTCAAAATTTATCGAATTGGATTGGTACGAATTTCTTTAGTAAATCAATTAACCAAACTAAATCAAACTACAAATAAATAAATTAATCGAATCAAATGACTTAACAACTCAAAATCAATTTAAATCGAAATGCTAACACCCTAGTTATAATGATATTTAGACCACAAAATTAAGATACACATGAATCAGTATTTACACCAACTTTGCATGTTAGGATTCCCAATGCAAGATATAAAACTGTGGATGAAACTAAAACGGTGTGCTAGCTAATAAATTCACTATGGACCATTCATTTTAATGTGCTTTATTTATTTATACATAATTATTTCATATCGAACCTCTTGCTATGCTTTGTAAGCCACATAATTTTAGTTTTAGTGACTGTGACATGTGTATATATATAAGCCACCTTTCACAAATGATATTTATGCTAGAAACGAACTTATTGGGTGTGTTGCAAATATATCTTTTATATAATTAAGGCTTTAAATTCACTTTAATCTACACGAATGTATAAAGTTGAGGCATTGTGATTGAGTTGTTATATATTTATGTAATATATATGATATTATATGTGTTATTATATTATACAGGTAAAGTTAGTGAAATTTATAATATCTCAATTAATATGAATTAATAATGTATAGATATCATAAATTTTATTATATTTTATTTCATGATGGGTTTAAATAAAAGTAAGAAAATAAATTGAATATTGCTAAACAATGTTTTTACGACACTTGTTAAGATTACAAGAAAAATAATTATAAATATACATTTTACGTCTCTAGAAAAATATAAAAAGTTATATTTTTTAATAATTTTTTTATTATATTTGACTCTGTGATAAGTGCTCTAAGGACACTTGATAGTGTTTGCCAAAGGAATTTGGCCATAACTATTCATAAATGTGTATAAAGTCATATAGATACAATTATTCAAGAAATGACAATTAACTATTATAAAGGGTCATGGTTCCCAAATCACATGCTAATGATTAATCTTTATAGCATTGCATCACTATAGAAAAATAAACAAGTGATTGTGCATAAAGATTTTGAAAATAAAAAAATTCAAATTGTTTCTTCTCAATATTGTTCATATTCATTCATGAAAGAATAGGAGTCTCTTTACCTATAGTGAGTCATAGAGTTCTTAACAAAATTTGTGGTAGTGGCTTGTAAACAAGGATATCCATCCACCGTATTCAGTTGGTTCAACAGCATTAAAGATCTGGATATTTATAGTTATTTTTATTCTTTAATATTGACGCAACGATTCTTCTTTAATTTTTATTTGTATTATAGGTGTTTTCTGTTTGGTTTATCAAATTATCACAAGTGGTGTTTTCATTATGTTGTGGAGTTTTTTTAGTGTGAATTTAGGGATGGAAGTGGGCCAGGTAGCCTGCAGGGGTTCGTGGCTTTGCCTATTTAAAGCCTGGTTTGGTCTTGTCTGTTTATTTAAAAAAGTCAGACTTGAGTTTTTCTAAAAGCCTTTTTAAATAATTAAAATAGACTCGAGCCTTTAAAAAAGCCTGCCTAATACGCCGGCCTCTTTATATATAAAATAATAATAATTAACTTTTTTACTATCATTTTAAAAATTTATGTACACACAATGAAAAATTGGAAATTATTAAAACAACATTCTCGAATACTTAACGTATGACATCACTTAATTTTTTGGAATATAGTCTATAGTTAAAAAAATTAAAATGGTCTATTTTCTTCAAAATACAAAGTTATATATTTAATTATTTCTTTAAAATATTTATTCTCAAAATTTGACATATTAAATTTTTCTATTAAATAGGCTTTTAAACAAGCTTTCAGGAAAGTCAGGCTCAGGCATATGCCTTAAAAAAATTCCTTATCAGGCTAATAGGCCAGACTTAGCTTTTAATTTTTAAACTAGGCTAGACCTGTTTACACAAAGTCTAGTCTGGCCTGGCTCACTTCTACCTCTAAGTGTGATCCCTATCTGGCTGTTTTTGAATGATTGTTTGGATCTAGATTTCATAAGGATCTTTTAATTTCGAGATATGGTAAGTTCCATGTAAAATTGTTGATTGCTTTTTGTGCTTGATTAAGACTTTGTAACGTTAATTATTACTGTTTTTAAATAAAAGCAAACTTTTTCATAATACAATGTTTTTAAATATAAGCAAATTTAACTATTTTTATTTGTATTTAATAAAAATTTATCTATTATACCCTCCACTTAATTTACTCTCTTATTTATTATAGTGGTTTTGAAGAGAAGAGATAATAACTTAATAGAGGGTAATCTATGAAAACAAATTGACTTTTTAATAGATTCAAAAAAATTAAATGAGACTAACTAATTTTCTTAAAGGATGTGAATTAGGTAATTTTTGCTTATAATCGAAAACAGAGGAAGTATACACTATTACATTAGTGGTTTCAAAAATGATTTAATTTGGAATTGATTTCATAAAATTTCACAAAATCGGTTAATATTTAATTTCTTGATATAGTATTTTGTTATAGAATGTTTTGCAGAATTGAAAATTTTAATGCTTCTATGGTAGGATTTCTTTGATGATCATAATTGAAATAAGAAAAATGCTCTTGAATATTAAGTAGTATTAAGTACTCTATTTCTCAAGTTCTCTTTAGGGGTGGACAAAATGATTATTGTTCACATTTAATTAAAATAATATTAAATCGTTGCATGTAACCAACTCAAATGGTTAGCACAACGGTTTACCTTCACCACAGTTCACTATTTGGTTTCCAGTAGTTAGGCTTGTTTGACTTATTAAAATATTAATTAATTAATTTTTGTCTTTTTTTTCATAATTTTTTTTAAGATATTTAATTTGTACAATATTTTACAGGTTAAAAAAATTCATTTTTGTTATGAATAATATTTATGTGAATGTCTACTTTCCACCTTTCATCTTCTACCACACAAGCAATTTTATGAGTTTCTAAACTCCTCTTTTTAGTGCTATTTTAATGCTTATTTACATCACTAAGATTTGTTCTTTAGGCTACTCCATCTCATGTCTATAAATAAGACATGTTTGTAATGACACAAAATGCAAAGAAATAAGATTCTCCCTTCACCCTACTATTATCTTCTCTATATTTCTCCCTTCACCCTACATTGTCACATTAATTATATGATAATATATAAATTATAAGTGAATCATGTAGTTGTGTGGTTTTATATGATCATATATTACAGTTTGTATTATTATGCAATGGTAAAATTTTTCTCATTTTACTATATAATGATTGTTAATCTCTACTATTGTGGCACAAAGAAAGAATTATTTTCCAATCTCTATAGAAACTATAAAGAATTAAGTTGTAATATTTGTTTTAACTTATACTCTATCAGACTTTAGTTTTATTAACTTATTTTTTTTGTAATTTCTTTAATAGTACTGAGAATGTCGAAACTTACCAATCTTGAGTTTGGGCCCTTGACATCTCGGGAAAAAATTATTTGTCATGGATACTAGATGCTGAAATTCATCTAGATGCAAAAGGTCTAGGTGACACTATCAAATCAGGAAAAACATCATCTAGTCAAGATAAAGCTAAAGCAATGATCTTTCTTCGTCATCATCTCCATGAAGGATTAAAAAATGAGTACCTTACTGTGAAAGATCCACTAGTTCTTTGGAACAATTTAAAAGAAATGTATGACCACCAAAAGACTGTAATTCTTCCAAAAGCCCGTTATGAATGGATGCATTTACGCTTACAATATTTTAAAAGTGTCAACGATTATAACTCTGCACTATTTAGAATCACTTCAAAATTGACATTATGCGGAGAAACAATAAGGAAAGTGATATGTTAGAGAAGACATTCTCTATTTTTCATGCATCAAATGTGCTCCTGCAGCAGCAATACCGTGAAAAGGTTTCTCCAAATATTCTGAGCTGATTTCTTCTTCTTGTGGCTGAACAAAACAATGAGCTTTTGATGAAAAATCATGAGTCCCGTCCAACTAGATCTGCTCCATTCCCAGAAGTGAATGTTGCATCACATGACCATGGAGAAAATAATGGTCGTGGTCGCGGCTGAAATAATGGTCGTGGACGTGGACGTGGACGTGGGCGTGGTCGTGGAAATAATTATAAATTTTCCCACTAGAAGTGGCAAAATAATGGAAAGTATGAAAAGTCAAAAGGTGCACAAAGTGGTAATCAAGGTGTACAAAGTACAAAGAACATTTGTTATCGTTGTGGTAGCCAGGGTCATTGGTCTCGTGTTTGCCGTACACCAAAGCATCTTATTGATCTTTACCAAGAATTCCTTAAAAATAAAGGGAAAGGAGTAGAGAGTAACTTTGTTGGCTTAGATGATGATATTGATTATGGTCAAATGGATGTTACTCACTTGGATGTTGCAGATTTCTATGCTCATCCAGAAGGAAAAATTGACCACCTAATTGGAGATGGAACTGTTAAGAAATAATTTTATGTTTCTTCATCTAATAATTTTATTTGATGTATTTCCCTTTTCCTATGAAAGTAATAAAGTTTTTACTTTTATTTATATTATTATTCATTCTAGTTGTGTTCATTTTTAATTTGATTTTATTTTATTTTATGAATAATGAGTGCCAACGTGTATAACGAAGATATATGTGTTGTAGACAGCGCAATAACGCATACTATTCTCAAGAATAAGAAGTATTTTTGTCATCTAGTAATGCAAGATGCTAACGTTAATACTATATCAGGGAGTGCAAATATAATTGAAGGCTCTGGAAGAGCTAGCATTTTGTTACCTGGAGGTACAAAATTGCAAATTGATAGTGCCTTATATTCTTCTCAGTCTCAAAGAAATCTATTGTGTTTTAAGGATATTCGCAAAAATGGATATCATATTGAGACAACAAATGAAGAAAATATTGAGTGCCTTTACATCACTCTGGACATTTCAAATAAGAAATGTATATTGGAAAAACTACCTTCATTTTCCTCCGGTTTGTATTACACAAATATTAGTACAATTGAAACAAATGCTATAGTAAACCAGAAGTTTACTGAAAAGAATGCATTTGTTACTTGGCATGAAAGATTAGGTCATCCTAGATCAATTATGATGCGAAAAATAATTAAAAACTCTTGTGGGCACAATTTAAAGAGCCAGCAGATTCTTCAATCGAATAATTTCTTATGTGCTGCTTGTTCTCAAGGAAAATTAATTATTCGACCATCACCTATAAAAATTGAAAATGAATCTCTCTCACATTTTTAGAACGCATTCAAGGTGATATTTGTGGACCAATACATCCACCATGTGAACCATTTAGATATTTCATGGTTTCGATCGATGCATCAACTAGATGGTCACATGTCTGCTTAATATCTACTCGCAATCAGGAATTTGCGAGATTACTAGCTCAACTAATTTGTTTAAGAGCACATTTTCCTGATTATCTAATTAAGAAAATTCGCCTTGATAATGCTGGTGAATTTACATCTCAAGCTTTCAATGACTATTGTATGTCAATCGGAATTGATGTTGAACATCCTGTAGCACATGTTCATACACAAAATGGGCTTGCAGAATCATTCATCCAGCGTTTAAAATTAATCGCAAGGCCATTGCTAATGAGATCAAAACTCCCAGTTTCTGCTTGGGGACATGCAATCTTACATGCAGCAGCACTTATTCGCATCAGGCCTACTAGTTATCATCAATACTCCCCTTTACAATTGGTTTTTGGTGAGGAACCAAATATTTCCCATCTAAGGATATTTGGAAGTGCGGTATATGTTCCTATCGCTCCACCACAACGCACTAAGATGGGGCCTCAAAGAAGGTTGGGAATATATATTGGCTATGAATCTACATCCATAATAAAATATCTTGAGCTATTAACGGGAGATTTATTCACAGCTCGTTTTGCTGATTGCCATTTTGATGAATCTGTTTTCCCAACATTAGGGGGAGAAACTAAGCAGTTGGACACAAAGATTAGTTGAAATGAATTATCTTTATCTCATCTTGATCCTCGAACAAAACAATGTGAACTAGAAGTTCAAAACATAATTCATTTGCAAAGCTTGGCAAACGAATTGCCAAATGTATTTACTGATCCAAAAGGAGTAACCAAATCATATGTTCCAGCTGCTATTACTCCAATAAAGATTGATGTCCCCGTTGGACAATCTAAAGTTGCAAATGAGTCTGAAGCCAAAATGAAGCGTGGCAGACCCATTGGTTCCAAAGATAAAAATCCTCGGAAAAGAAAAGACAATAAGAAAGAAGATGGTCGAGCCGAGGATAGAAAGATTCCAGAAGAGTTTTTAGACATAAATAAAAATATTTTAGTTTCAGAAGAAACTCAGGTACCTGAAATTGTTGAAAATACAGAGATCTCAATAAATTATGTCACGGATTGAATACAATGGAACCTACATGAAATTGAAATTGATGATATTTTTGTATTTAAAATAACGCTAGAAAGTACAAATGATGATGAGGATCAAGAACTAAAGTTGGTTAAAGAATGTGCACAAAGAAATGATTGGCCAAAGTGGAAAGATGCAATGGAAGCAGAATTAAACTCGCTTGCAAAACGCGAAGTTTTCGGTCCTGTGGTCCGCACACGTGAAGGCGTAAAGCCAGTTGGATACAAGTGAGTTTTTGTGCGGAAAAGGAATGAAAAAGGTGAAATTGTTAGATACAAAGCACGATTTGTTGCTCAAGGTTTTTCACAAAGATCTGGTATTGATTTTGAACAAACGTACTCACCTGTGGTGGATGCGACTACTTTTTGATACTTAATCAGTCTAGCAGTTCGTGGAAAGCTTGATTTACGCCTAATGGATGTTGTTATGGCATATTTGTATGGCTCACTTGAAAATGATATTTATATGAAACTTCCTGAAGGATTTCATTTGCCCGAAGCATATAAGTCAGGTTCACGAGAGAACTATTCAATCAAATTGAATAAATCTCTTTATGGACTAAAGCAATCTAGGCGTATGTGGTATAATCGTCTTAGCCAATACTTGTTGAAGAAGGGATATAAGAATGACCAAGTTTGTCCATGTATTTTTATGAAAAGATCTGGCAAAGAGTTTGTCATAATTGCTGTATATGTTTATGACGTAAATATTATTGGAACTCCTGGAGAGCTTCCACAAACTGTAGATTGCTTAAAAAAGGAATTTGAGATGAAGGATTTAGGAAAGACAAAGTTTTGTCTTGGATTACAACTTGAATATTTGAGTGATGGAATTTTAATGCATCAAAAGGCTTATACAGCAAAGGTATTAAAACGATTCTATATGGACAAATCACATCAATTGAGCACTCCAATGGTTGTAAGATCACTTGATGTGGACAAAGATCCTTTTAGACCTCGAGAAAAAGATGAAGAACTACTTGGTCCTGAAGTACCATATCTAAGTGCGATTGGGGCACTAATGTATCTTGCTAGTCATACACGACCTGATATAGCATTTGCTGTTAATTTACTAGCAAGATATAGTTCTTCACCTACAAGAAGATATTGGAATGGTATTAAGCACATACTTCGTTACCTTAAAGGTACAATGAATATGGACTTATTTTTCTCGAATGCGTCTAGGTCAGACTTGATTGATTATGCAGATACTGGATATAAGTCTGATCCTCATAAAGGTCGTTCACAAACAGGATATTTGTTTACATATGGTGGTACATCCATTTCATGGCGATCCACCAAACAAACTCTAGGATCCACATCTTCCAATCATGCGGAACTTTTAGCATTACATGAGGTGAGTCAGAAATGTGTTTGGTTGAGATCTGTGATTCAACATGTGCAAGAAGCTTGTGGCCTGTCTTCTGGAAAATTGACTCCTACGATCTTATACGAAGATAATGCCGCATGTATTTCCCAGATGAAAGAAGGTTATATCAAGGGAGATAGAACAAAACATATTTCACCGAAATTCTTTTATTCTCATGATCTCATAAAGGATGGTGAAATAAAGGTTGAGAAAATTCGCTCATGTGAAAACTTAGCCGACCTCTTTACAAAGTCGTTGCCAACAAAAGTTTTTGAACCACTAGTACGAAAGATTGGACTTCGTCGTCTTAGAAATGAAGGTCTAAATGAGGGGGAGGAATAAATATTGACCGTACTCTTTTTCCCTTCGCTACGATTTTTATCCCATTGGATTTTTCCTAGCAAGGTTTTTAATGAGGCAGTACATAATAACATATTAAAAGAATGATGTATTCTTTTTCCTTCACTAGGGTTTTATCCCACTGGGTTTTTCTTGGTAAGGTTTTAACGAGGCACATTCTGAAGTTATGGACATCCAAGGGGAGTGTTATGAATAATATTTATTTCCACCTTCCATCTCCTACCATACAAGGAATTCTATGAGTTTCTAGACTCCTCTTTTTAGTGCTATTGTAATGCCTATTTACATTGCCACTAAGGTTTGTTCTTAGGCTACTCCATATCATGCCTATAAATACGACATGTTTGTAATGGCACAAAATGCAAGGAAATAAGATTCTCCCTTCACCTTGTTATTATCTTCTCTATATTTCTCTTTTGTATTGTGTTGTCTTAAGTTTACATTAATTTCTAATAATTTTTATAATGTTCAATATTGATCATTTTTCCAATATTATTTTTATCTGAATCTCAACGGATTACGATAAATTACTCAAGAAAATAATTGTTGATGTTATTAACGACACATTAAAATTTGGGAAAATCATAGCTGGAGAGACCAAAATTGTAGATTGCAAATAAAAAATACATGGGGGATCAAAAGTTACCGAAAATAATTTGGGGAACTGATATTGCACATTAACCATAATTAAAAGAAGAAAAGTATAATTGCTCTCTCTAATTCTTTTATTTTATTGTTTAAAGTTTTTACGCATATTGTAAAAAATATTAATTAAATTATATTTGATTATATCGTTAACTAAAACACCTTTATTTATATTGTCATTTGTTTATATTTTTTAACCTACCACTAGTATACTGTATATACTACATTTAGTAGGAGTATAGATGAAAAAACAACATTAAATGAATCTGAGATATACAAAACAATATAACACTTATGGAACAAATTTTATAAGCTATGTAAGTTAAAATAGTCGGAGGAAGTAAGTTCTTTTGTTTTAATACTCCATTTCATAGTATAAGGCCATATCTAGACAATTATGATTATTAAAAAAACATTAATTAAGAAAGTCATAGATTGGATAGTTATATTTTGTATTTACAAAAAATTTTAATTATTTTTTATCAAAGAAAAAACTTTTTATTCTTTAAGTTAAAATTAAACATTGTTTCAAAATCGTTTTTCATAGCTTAAAATTATCTTAAAAATCGTTTTTGACATCAAATATATCTAAACAAAAATTGATTATGTCTCATATAATCGATTTATTTTACAACTTATTTTCACAGTTAATCACCGCTAATCCAAACACATTCTAATACATTGAGTTTCAAAAAAAAATTAAAATCTTTTAAATTTATCTTTATTATCTTTTTTCATAACATTAATTATATAGTATCATTTTAAAAAGATCATAAGTCTAAACGAATAGACATAAAAAAATTATTAAATGTTCCTAAAAACTTATAAGTGGTCTTATATTATGACACGAATAATGTTAAATCTTCTTACAAATATTTTTACCCACTTGACTTTAATTTTAAAAGATAGAATACACTTATTAAAATTAAATAAATAAAAAAATTTAGTAAAATAATTTAAGTCAACAATGTATAAAAATAATCTTATAATATTATGAAACTGAGCGAATAGCTTATATCTAGAGTGCTAGTTTTGTGAGACTTCATTGAGATTTGATGACAAATTCATGCGTTAGCTTCTTATTATGGAGTAGTCTACTTTATACAAAACAAACAGAACATTGTTATATTTTCCTATATAGAGTATTCTTTTACTACCAAATAAGAAAAAATTAAATATAATTAATTTAATGTTAATTTCAAGTATTTTTTTCATATTCAATGTCATTTGACCTATCTAAATGGAAGAGAGAATACTTTTTTAAAATTAAAACTTATCTTTTTTAATGAAATTAAGAGAATTAAACAAAATTAACCAATTTTCTTAATATACGCAATTTTTTTTTTTTTTGCTTATAACCAAGACCAGGGGTAGTACTTCCTTCAAATTTTTTTGTTTTAAAAAATTAAACAAGTGCATTTTTCAAGATTTGAATTTATGCCCTCATTCTTAAATGGGACCAAATTGTTTACCATTTATTCAACACCTCGTTGATTTCTTTTTTTTTTTCAAATATAAACAAATTTTGTTGACAATACTCTGTTTCAACCATTTTTGTTATATTTAATAAAAATATTTTAAATATGTCATTCATTCATTTCAACAACTCATTTATTGTAGTCATTTTAAATAAAAAATAGATTAATACTCCTATATGTTAAGGATATTTTAAAAAGACACATTTCTTAAAAAGAATTGAATAAAATTAATTAACTACCTTCGAGAATGTAAAATTTCTTTTTTTTTTTGATGAAAATAATTTTTTTCTTTATAGAAATATTTAAGAATGTTTGTAGGAGGATTCAAACAAATAAAATAATCACCTTTGTCTCATAAGGTTAACACAGCTGTCAATAACATATGTGTGCGAATATTTGGTACATAGTTCGATTCTTAGCATCTTTAAATTTCCTTATAAACCCCAAAAATAAGAGTCCTGGTTTTTGTACTAAAGGTTTTATGTATTCATTGATTACGTACGTTGAAAAAAGTGGTTACATTAGTTACTTTTTTTGTTATAGTATTTTTTCGGATTTAGCAGTTACACGTGTAAAAATATGTGGTTACAACGTAAAAATAAAAATTTAACAAAACTTCTATATATGTAACAAGATATTTTAACTTATGTAACTATGTGTATAAAATAAGTACGGAAAACATGAATATTGAAAATCTTTTTTCAAAAAATAATCACCTTTAGTTTTTGGAAAAATTAATGTTACTTCCACACGTCATTAATGTTAATGTTGAATGGCATTTAATTTACACCGATTATAAAATTGAAATTATTTCCCACGGTCCATTTATTTTGTTCTTTAATTGTAGAGTCATTTATTATGTTTTTGGTTAATACCTATATTCTTATTTATTTCTTTAACTGTGTTAGTTTATAAGGGTCTTGCTAAATAATGTCTTATAGACAATTGTTAAGGTTATTATATTAAAAAAATTAATTATAAGTATATAATATTTTGTGTCTCGAAAATATAAAAAATCAAAACTTTCAACATTTTTTTATTATATTTAATTTTTTAAAAAGTGTTATAAGAGCATTATTTAGCATTTATAATAAGGATTTATCTATCCTGTATATAGGTTAAGAGTCAAACAATAGTTACTTTTTGTTAGGAAAGATAAAAATTAAATTACCTTTATATTATAGTATAATAAATGTTTTACTATTTTTCTATTTCAGATATCTTTGATCTGTGCAAATTTGCACAATATAGAAAAATCCTTATAATATTCCCTCAATTCGAAAAGAGGAATGCTATATCTTCCTAATTATCTTCTTAATACCATATAAAGTATGAAATTAAATGCACTTTCAATCTTGAAAATATAAAAAACATTAAAAACATTCTTTAATAAATAATTAATAAGATTTTTAGGAACATGAATTAGGAGGATTTATAATTATTCATTCGAAAATCATAGTCATTTAAAAATTTTTCACACATATCAATAAATCATTGATATTGATAAGTTTTTAATATGAATGGATTAAGATGTTCAATTAGAAATTAATGTGGTTGACAAAATAATTAGAAAGAGAAATGATGATTGGTGAATAAATGAGGTGATAAGAGAGAAATATTAAAATATACAATTTATTACATCTTGAAATCTTAAAGTCACAATTATTTTGGAATAAAATTTTAAATATAAAATGATTATAATTTTAGAATGGGGAGTAATTCTCTAATATCCCATTAGTCTCTCATATTAGGAGTATTAAATAAGAGTAGAGATGAAAAACAAATTAAAAGCATTTTGAAAATGTTAAATAACAATATAAGTGGGATACAATTTTAACACGAAGACAACAAAATAAAAAAATCAGAGAAAGTATTCGCCTCGAAAGAATTAGTTAAACAGACAAAGTGTAAAAAGAAGCCATTTCGGTTTTAATTAGAGAATATACAAATTTAATTTTATATAATTAAAAACTATTATCAGTAATTACCGCTCATTTTTATTGGTCAATAATTTAGAGTCACTTATGCATTGTTTGACTTGCTCATTGACCAAAATTAAAAAAAATAGAGTTGAGAGTGAGAGAGGATTTGGTTTAAGAGAAAGAAGAAAGTGAGATTAAAATTAAAATTAAACGATATATAGTGTTTTTAAGGTATTACGTATTTAATAATTTTAAAAATGTGTTAGAAAATATTTTTTTTATTTTTAAGAGACAAAATAATGTGTATTTATAATTATTTATCTAATTTTTATAATCTTAACAATTGTTCTAAAAATATTGTTTAGTAAAACTCAAAATTAAATAAGGAGAAAAACGGACAACTTCCAGAGCAAATAGAGAAATGAAGTAGAAAAAAAAATTGATGGTGAAAAGATGTTAGGTCTTGCCGAACAATGTGTGTATTATACTTTGTTAAAGTTATTATAATTAAAAAAATAATCAATCAATAAAGTTTAGCATAATTAATAGATAGTTGGGTCATTTAAGTATGCTGACATAGATTAGTCTTGATCTGTCGGCTAAGGAATACCTTCATTGCACACAAAAAAAATTTAAAAGTAATCATAAATATATATTATTATATCTTTTAATAATATAAAAACTTATATTTTTAATAATGATTAACTATCAATTTGATCCTCCAAAGATTATCATGTCATCAATTTGGTTCTCCAAAGAATTTTGCCATCAAATTAATCCTTTAAAGATTATCTTGTCACCAATTTGATCCCCCAAAGAACTTTGTCATCAAATTAGTCCTCTAAAGATTTAAAAGTCTATCAAATTAGTCTTCCATTATGGACTAATTTGATATATTTAAATCTTTAAAGGACTAATTTAGTATACTTACACATCTTTGAAGGACTAATTTGGTGATAAAGTTATTTGTGGATCAAATTAGTGATAAAAATAATCTTTAAAGAACTAATTTGGTGATAAAAATGTTTAAAAAACTAAATTTATGACAAAATAATATTTAGAATAACCCTTTAATAATTTTTTTATTACACTTAACTACTCAAAAACACTAGTTAGTAGTATTTGCCAAAAATGTTTGATGGTGTAAAAATTACAGAACACCAAAAAATTACAGAACACCTTGCGTGATTGATTTTGAAAAATGAAAAGTGCACATCCATAATTGGGAGTAATCACATGTGCTGGATTTTACTCTCTGGTGTTTTAAAAATAAGTCACATTTTTTTTAAAAAAATTCATTCTAAATATAGATTATTGACTAATTTATTATGAATAATTTTTATTTTTATTATTTTATAATTTTTAAATATTTAATTAATAATTAAAAAAAATATTAATTAAATTAAAATATTTATTTAAAAATATAGTTAAAAATATTTTATTTTTTAAAATAAATTTAATAAATTAACTTTAATTTTAATTATAGTAATTCAATTAGAAATAACTTGTATTTAAGAATCAAGGAAATATGTCTGGAGGGAGTAGTATATTGATTAACTATCATAACAATACTCGTCTCTATCCAAATAAATAAAGGTGGAATTTTTATCAATAAAAAACGAGAGAAATTTATTTAAAAAAACGGTACTAGGGTACATCAATCCATTGGAACTTATACGGAACTAGAAAAAAAAAACTTTTTAATGTTTGATTACATTGAAAAAAATAAGTTTTAATTATTAAAATATTTTATCATATTTATTGTGATATGGTATTGAATTTGGCTTACTTCATTAGTAATTTTTTGTCTTTGCAAAACGGTCATGTTTTTTAATTTTTTAATTTAGTTATGGTTGATAAACTATTAGTAATGTGTCATTTTATCACGGTTAAATGATAACCGCCAGAAAATTATACAACATTACCTGTAGTTTGAACCGTAACTATAACTATAGGCAATTCAAATTTAATCACAACTGATAAATTATCGATAATGTGACATTTCACGGTGGTTTTTCAAAAATCGTAGGTAAATTTTTTTAAGTTAGTGAATTGTATATAAAAAAGAGATATTAAAAAAACAATTAAAAAAATGTGATCGTTTTGCAAACATAAGGAGAAAAAAATAATGAGGTAAGCCCGATTGTATAGTATTCACTTAATTAAAATTAGGAAAATGTTAAATAATGCCCTTAGAACACTAGTTAAATTTATAAAAAAAATAATATTTTATTGAAAAAAATAGAATTTAAAGTTTTGAAATTTGAAAATCATTTAAGGAATGTTTTTTATAGTAACTCTAATAATTTAAGAAGACGTATTTATTGCTTTTTAATAAATGTTTTAAAAATATGGTTTAACATAACTCTTAAAATTATAAAGTATGTGTTTGATTTAGATTTTAGGAAAATAAAAGTGAAAAATAGGTAAAATGAAATAAATATCAATACAGTAAAAATTATGAAGGCAAAAAAATAAGGCTATTAAAACGAAATTAAAACTAAAAATACAATTAAAGCTAATAAAAGACATACAATGACATTATGGAAGGTCTAGTGGCACTATCCTACTGGTAATCCTAATACCTTACGCACTGACAAATGAAATAATAATAATAATAGGATGATGATATGTAACCTTACACCAAAATAATTACTCCAAGCACTGACACGTGGGCCCTCTAACTACAACCTTAGACCTCTAGAAATTTGACACGTGGCTTAAATTTCTGTGTCCAACATTACACCTGCAACTTAGAGGAGACAAGTAGAAACTTAATTCCAGAAAAGGGAAAGAATCTGCCTTGTGACTCAGACTCATTTTACAAAAATACCCTCTTTCATTTCCAAAAACAACGCATACTCTAATCTCGTATAAAAATACAGTATCTGTATCCGTATGTATCTAAATACGTTCCGGATAAGATACACTAAGGCACCACCAAACTAGATTTAAGCCTCAAAGCTCTTAAAAACTCTTCATTTCTCTCTCTCTCTCTCTCTCTTAATTGTCGGTGTACATAGATCTTGTGCACTCCACGCTTTTCATCTCTGCCTCTTCTGCTCTTCTCGTTTTGGCTTTTTATCAGCTGCGAAGAATCGTGGGTCGCAGAAGTTTTTTCTGTTGAAGCTTTCAAAAGGGTTTGTTTTTCTGAGTTTGGATCTTGGTGGGGTAGTGAAAATGAGGGTGATTTTGTTACTGGTTAGGAGCTGGGTCACTATATGATTGTGGGTGGTGGCAGGTTTTGGAATTTGGTGATTTTTTTTGTGTGGATTTGAAGGGAAGGTGCATGTGGGATCTCATTTGGATTCTATGTTTGGTGAAGGATTTAGGGAAGGGAAGGATAAACTGGGATTTTTGTGGGTTTGTGATAACGAGCAGGGGTAGGTGGGGAAAATGTGGATGAGTTGAGGCTAAATTAAAGTTTTGTATTTTCTTTTTTCGGAGAATTTCAGACCTGGGTTTGGTTCAGTTTTTGCTTGATCTTCATTCTTCACCCAATAGGGAAGTTTTGGAGAATTTGTGGGTGTCAGAAGAAAATGCAGCAAGATCACAGGAAAAAGGTGGATTTTTTTTTTTTTGCACATCCTCTTTGCAATTGTGTAATTGTGATTGAGAAAAATGATTACTCTTTTTTTACCCTTTAATGTTGTTTGAATGATGATGAAGGTGCCCCTTTGTAAAGGAGAATTTAACACAATTATAAGAGTTAAGATCATGTTTGTTAGCTGAGACTGTTAACGTTTTCAGTGTTGCTGTTCTTTGATATTTAGTCCATCTATGATTTGATTTCTCTCTTTCTCTTTCTCATTTGTCTGTTACAAATGGAGGATAACGGCATGGATGAATTTTACAGTCCCTTTTTTAACTGATTAGATTTCATTCTTGTGGTTGTTTGTTCTTTTGAGTTTTGACCTCATCCTTCAGATTTTTTGATCTCTTTCTGTGCTCTGAGTTGTGCTTTGTGCAATTTGTCTCAAATACAAAGTGCCATTCCTGTTTTAAATGCTGACAGGTTTCTTTCCAATCGGATCAAAATTTGTTTACTGTTTGTTTTGTTCTATTTTGTTTCTATTTTCCCTTTTCCTCTGTCTGCTTGCAATTCCTGTTTCATCTTTTGTCTTTGTGTACCTTTTGACGCTTTCGGTTGGATTTAATTCCTTCTTCTACAGATCTACCAATTTATTCTTGAATAGTGGTATTCAAATTAGGTGAAAATAAATTTATAAATTCTTGACCCTCGAATATCAGATTTTTAACTGTATATTCCCTGTTGATTTGAAAAGGAATTTGTAAATCTCAATTTGCTTCAATATAAGTTAGACTGAGTGGATGAGAATAAATGGTGACTTACAGCAGTGAGATGTATTTGGTATCGGAGTGTCAAATGAATTATGATATGTTCATTTGTACTGAATGCTGAAATTTCTCTTTTTTTCCTAATGGTATATTGTTCTGTGTTAGGAATTGAGACTATTGTGTAGAAGTAGAAGCAGCGCGTCTCTTTATTTTTGTTATTTGTTAGGTTTCTTGTGTTATTCTAGTGTGTGCTGAAGTGATGAAATTCTTGTAAATACACAATCTAACTGCTCTATAAGTTTAAGAATCTTTGATATTGTGGTAATTCCATGATGTGAATTCGAAGTTAAACACATCAATTTGTATTGTGTCTATTAGTTTTATTTATGAGTTCAAAATTCTCAAATTCGTTCAGTATAAATGAACTTCTCAGTAAGATAGAAAAGAAAATTCACTTCTATTTTTGTCTTTTATCTGTTGAAAATTCACTTTTACATTTTTTTTTGCTTTGGGTTGGTTTATGAATGTTTATGGAGTTTCAAAATTTGAACTTGCCTGATTTTTGCTATGTGGACTAACTTTATATCTCTGCCACAGAGTTCAACAGAGATGGATTTTTTCTCTGAATATGGTGATGCCAACCGGTACAAAATTCAAGAGGTCATTGGGAAAGGAAGTTATGGTGTTGTCTGTTCAGCCATCGACACTCATACCGGTGAAAAAGTGGCAATTAAGAAGATTCATGATATCTTCGAGCATATATCTGATGCTGCGCGTATACTCCGTGAGATAAAGCTGCTTAGACTTCTTCGACATCCCGACATTGTTGAAATAAAACACATTATGCTGCCTCCTTCTAGGAAGGACTTCAAAGATATCTATGTTGTTTTTGAGCTCATGGAGTCTGATCTCCATCAAGTAATTAAAGCCAACGACGACTTAACAAAAGAGCACTATCAGTTTTTCCTTTATCAATTACTTCGAGCACTGAAGTATATTCACACTGGTAGTCTTTCAATATTTTGTACTTACTTGTATATATTAATGCGTATTGCATGGCTAATAGCTATAAATTGTACTTTTTTCTTTCATTGAGTCTGCGTGAGAAAGTGAAACTGAATAATTTCTCAGCATTCCTATTTATAAAGATGTCAGTATTGTGCACATTATCTTCTTCAACTCTTCCTTTGATTTACATTATCTTCTTTGATTCTTGTATCAATAAATGCACATTTTCAGGTCCGTGCACACATTATCTTCTTAGCATTATGCTTTTTGTCAAAATGGTTGATGTCAATATTGCTCATTTAATTCTTAGCTATAAAATGCAGCAAATGTCTACCATCGAGATTTGAAGCCAAAGAATATACTCGCAAATGCAAACTGCAAACTCAAAATATGTGATTTTGGGTTAGCTAGGGTTGCCTTCAATGACGCACCAACAACTATATTCTGGACGGTATTCCTTCTAACCATTTCCATTCTTTAGTTTTTCCCTGGATTTGCTTGATGTATTTGTTATTATTGTTATTTCCTGAAAAATTCTTATAGCGTTTCTGGAGGTGGGAACTTACTTTTCATTTATTTATTTATTTATTTTAAATGGATGAATATGTAGGATTATGTTGCTACAAGGTGGTATAGAGCTCCAGAATTATGTGGATCATTTTACTCTAGGGTATGGTTTTTCTTGATTCTTTTGGACTTTGTAACTGTGAGTGACAGCAAAAAGAAATGCATCATCTTAGCCTACCATACTTTTATTCAAATTTCTTATCAGTAAATAATATATTCATTCATTCATTTTTTTTTTTTTTGATAAGCAATAAATTCATTCTGTTATGTTGTTTCCTTTCCATCAGCTAAATGTAAGACCTAAGACTGAAGAGTAATCTGTTATCTGGTATTAATCTACTAGTAATATAAGTTTCTGTTATTTATTCTATCTGCAATTTTTCTAGCTTACAAGACCATTGTCTTTGGCTAGAAAATACATATGTTGAAATCACGTTATATGGTTATGAATTAAGTCATCGTGAACTTTAGTACTTTACTGCGTAACTCTGCACATCGATCTGTCTATAATGTAGTTTTTCTGCTTCTGCATAGCTAGTCATTGGTGTTTGTCAAGAGTTTTGATTTTTGATAGTTGGCAACAGCTCAAGTTATACATGGTTGACCTTGTGAGTAGAAGCAAATTACTAAAACATATAAACATACATTTATCCAGTTGTTCTTCAACAAATTCCTCTAGATGTCGCCAGTTTATTAAAATGTTGGGTGTTGGGAATTTGGGATTAAATGTCTTCTTATACATGTACTGGGTGTAGTTAAAATGTTAAATAGTTTACATCTAACTCAACATTTTGTTTTGTTTGGTTGAGATGGGACACATCATAATGTACCACTTTTCGGATTCACTGCATGAATTTGTAATTTTCTTTTTAATTTGTTGTCTTGATGCAGTATACCCCAGCAATTGATATGTGGAGTATAGGTTGCATCTTTGCTGAAGTACTAACAGGAAAGCCACTTTTTCCGGGGAAAAATGTAGTCCATCAGTTGGATCTGATGACAGATCTACTTGGCACTCCCTCACTGGATACGATATCACGGGTAAACTTTTCTTCCGGTCGAGGAAAAAACCATTTGTGTCGCTCAGCTTAATTCTTAACCAAAACTTGACAATTTTTTGTTCGATGCAGGTACGCAACGAGAAGGCAAGGAGATACCTAACTAGCATGAGGAAAAAACAGCCTGTGCTGTTTGCACAAAAATTTCCCAATGCAGACCCTTTGGCACTACGACTACTGGAAAGGTTGTTGGCTTTTGATCCAAAAGACAGGCCTACTGCTGAAGAGGTTTGTTATGTTTTGCTCTATAGCTTACATTGAAATGTATACCGACTACTTCTTAGGCTTTCCTTTTCATTTGGACAAATGATGTATAGAAATCTTTAGTATGGCTTGTGTTTAAAGGTTTTGGTGTCTTCAGGCACTGGGTGATCCTTACTTCAAGGGACTAGCCAAAGTTGAGAGGGAACCATGTTGCCAACCTATCACGAAAATGGAGTTTGAATTTGAAAGACGAAGAGTCACAAAAGAAGAAATTCGAGAGCTAATATTCCGTGAGATTCTTGAGTATCATCCTCAACTATTGAAAGACTACATGAATGGAACAGAGAGAACTAATTTTCTATATCCAAGGTTTCTAATTCATGATTGCACTTGAACTGTTTTTTATGCTACGCAATCTTTTTTGTGTGTCTGATAAATTTTTAGTTGAGATTTTCTATTTCATCGTTTTCTCCTTACTTTGTTTGTGGTGTGTTTCTTTGCAGTGCTGTTGATCAATTTAGAAAGCAGTTTGCGCATTTAGAGGAAAATGGTAAAAATGGTCCAGTTATGCCACTTGATAGAAAGCATGTTTCTCTTCCAAGGTAATTCTGATTCATAAATACAGTCTCTCAATGGATTTCATTTGACATTTGTTGCATTGAAATTGTTGCTTCATGCTCATGTTAAGATAATGATCACGCGATTGAATGCTCTTTAACAAAAGTCTAAATAAGAGATTCACATGCTAAAAGAAATTTGTTACAAAGCATATGATTCTGCCCTTGATTTAGCAACTACATTATGCAAGTCAAAATAACATCATAGACTAGTCAATGGTGTTACTTGTAACGCCCTTGATTTTTTTATGTTAATAAATAAAAAAAGTACCTGTAAATTAGCTGAAGACTTGTATTAATAATAACCGCTCTCTTATTTAATTTATTTGATCATTATCTTTTAACCATATTTATTATTACAAAAAATTACTATTATTACTATTATTATCTGTTATCTAAATTTCCTAAAATTTGGGGTGTTACATTATTATACATAGACGCTAACAGGCTTCTTTCTAAGATTTAATTACGCAAAATGTCAATTGTGATGTGTATGATTTGTGCAATAAGGAAGAGTTGCAAATCCTTTGTTCAGGACTATTAACATTTGGGTCAAATTAGTATTTTGGTCTTTAACTTTACACTAAGTTTAAGTTTGCTTCATTTCTCTTAATTGAATGGTTAACGAAAATGCCCGAAACCAACAACTAGAGGTGAGGAAGAAGACAAGGCTAAAATTAAGGGCCCGTTTGTTTTAAGTTTCTCTACAATTGGAATTGATTCCACGAGAAGTAAGAATTTTTAGCTTTTGTCAGATGTGCATCAAGATTCAAAATCACTACTAATGGAATTGATTTTAGGGGCTTCAGAAATCTAAAACAAACGGGGACTAAGTTGCTTTAGGTATTTTTGTAAACTATTTAATTAACGGAAATAAGTTAATAACGATAAAAGACCAGTGGTCTCGAAAATAAAGATAGAGGATTAAAATGCAGAAAAAAAAGTTGAGGGATCAAATTGAAACCAGGTGTAAAGTTAAGGGACCAAAGTATTAATTGCCTAACATTTATCTTGCAATAGGGATTTATAGTATGGTAACTTATAGCTATGAATCAATTTTTTCCTTGACATAACTTCCCACCATAACCATACTATTTAGTTGCTCTTTCATTGTCTTAAGTAGTGTTCAAGAAATCACAAGTTGGTGTACCAAACTCAACACCACCAACATCATGTGTTGGCTTCCATGATAGTTGTACATTCATAAAGACCATAACCATACTTTATCGTAATATAATGTTTGTGAATCATTGACAGGTCAACAATTGTACATTCAAACACGGTATATCCAAAAGAGCAGACGAATATTTCTTCCAGCAAAATCCGGCAAACATCTGATGAATACAACAAAACCTCCCGAGATACAGAAATTCCAGTGCCAAGGCCGATGCAAGGATCGCAAAGAATTCCACTAGGTACACCGTTGCTATCATTTAAATTTGTTAACCTGTGCACGATCGATAATTAACACTTAATTTTCTTTTCAGCAAAACCTGGTAAAGTCGTCGGCCCCGTTGTCCCGTACGAGTACAGTAGTGTTGTCAAGGATTCTTATGATCCAAGGACATTCATCAGAGGTTCAGTGGTTCCTTCCCAAACTATTCCCCCAGCATATTATTATCAGAGATCGAGCTCCGGAAATCACGAAAGGCTGGCGACAGAAGCCGACAAGGGTGTTATGCCTTTTCAAGCAAAACATGGACAACAATGTGGGGTTAATGCCAGAATAGCACCAGATATAGCCATTAATATTGAAACAAATCCTTTTTTTATGACAAGGGCAGGAGTGAACAAATTAGAACAAGATGATCAAATAGCCTTGGAGACAAACTTGCTTCAATCAAAGGCTCAATATGGTGGAATTAGTGCTGCAGCTGCAGCCACTGCTCATAGAAAAGTTGGGCCTGTTCAATATGGCATGACAAGAATGTTCTAGAAGGTGGTTTTCTTGTGAATATTTTGGCCATGAGGAACAATCCTTGTAGAGAAAAAAGTTCTTTGTAGGGAATGTTTGGTTTCGCGTTTGGAAACCTCAAACCATGGTTTGGCCAAGAACTTTAGAGTTTGTCTGGTTTGCATTTTATTTCTTGTTTTCATAAATAATTATGAAATTACTACATTGTTTCGGGTTGTTTTCAGTGTTTCTTATACAAATATGAGAAAACAGGAAACAAAATAAAAACAAGATGGTAGTTTTGTAATTATTCATGAGAATAGTGAATGGAAACAAGAAATGTAAACGTGAACCAAACAAAAAATCCTTAATCTTGTAGCGTTTGACAAAATCATGGTTCTGGAGCTCCCAACGCGAATACACTAGATGGTTTGTAATTGTATAAAGTGAAGGGGGGTTGAGGCTTTGCTTCCCTACAAAGTGCAAGCTTTCTATAGCCAAAAAGCTATGAACTTTGGTTATAACTATCAAAGAATATGTGAAAGTGAAGTTGAGTTCTATCTTTCTAAGTGAATACACAACAAATCTCGTTTATAGTGCTTTGCAGTGAAATCATCACCTTGAAATCCAAAAATTGGATTGATGAAATTTTAAAACATAGGGTCATATATGTCAACCAATTCGACTTGTAATGAGATTTATCTTAAATTAAATAGAAATTATTGTAAGCTCTTGTGAGAACAAAGTGATATGAATCTAGCGACTTTGATACATTACCTTTTAGTACTAACGAATGGGGCTTTTTGACAAAAATAATGTAAAGCAAATGATTATTTCTTAATCAAATATAGATTTTTTTTTAAACAATTCAAAGAGCTAAGTTGAAAAAAAAACTTAGTTACGGAGTGCAGCAGGAACCGAACCTATGTCTTTTTCTACACTTAGAATGGGGGTGTTGACCAGATTAAGTAACTCAACAAACCAAACAAATCAAACAAAATTAACCCTTAAGAGTATCTAATCCAATCATAATCGGATAAAATTAGATCCAAATCAAACAAATTCAAAGATGTTCGGTTTGGGCATCAAATTTAGTAATTTGAACCTAATAAACTAATGATATACCCAATGATTCGATTAAAATATTATATTTTTTAAAACATATTAATTATGTCCTAATAATCAGTAAGATGTAAATAAATTTAGAGTCATATAGTATGAATTTAAAATTTTTTTTATTTAGCTACTAATTTATGTGATTATTATTTTATTGTAGGTTGACGAAGAAGGGTTTTGATATTGAAATATATATTGTTAAACTTGAGTTTGAAAATTGTATTGTGTTGTGAAATTGATAATATATTATGTTTTTGAATTTATAGTGTTTTGGTTTTGACTTTTTTTTTTTTATTATTGAACTTAATATTTTAATGTTTAATTATTATAATATTAATATATTGTCAACGTAGTTAATATTTTTATCGGACAACCCATTGATCAAACCCAAACCAACCCATCACGTTTTGGATTAGATTGATTCAGATTTAAAAATTATTTTGCTCAAATCCGAACCAAACCAACCAAAACTATTTCTATTGGTTCGGGTATCAATTAGCCAAAAATCGAACCAACCAAACCCAACCTGTGAACACCCCAACCTAGAGTACACTCTCTCACTAAATCAACTAGGATCTTTATGCTAAGTATAAAATATATACTATTTTATTTTTAAATAAATAAATTGATTTATGAATGATTTTTAATTTTAATATTATGATTTTGGTTTTGTGTAATTCAATACTATGATTTAAAGTATAATAACTAATTTTGTATACTATTTATTATTAATAAATATTGCGATATATTGTTATTAGTATAATTTATTCTAATATTATTTCTATATATTTAATTTATTTGTGTTAAATATTTTTATTTGGGTGTGAATATGTTAAATTAAAAAATGTTTCTTTTTTATTATTTAACATGTATTTTTAGTTATTTAAATTGGTCAGTTTAACCGTGACGTCAAATTGACCCAATGACTCATCAACCTAATATTCCGACTGAGTCAATAACCGACCCTCTTTAATAACATTGATAATTTGTCCCCTGCCCTAGCAAGATGAGACTTATGCGACAAAAAACTAAGGTATAAATAACGTGAACTTAATTTGTGACCTCAAACACTCGAAAAGAGACCTGCAAACTCTATTATTTACCTTAAGAAGGAGATGATCAAAAACTCAAACTCAATTTGCAATTTCTAGTGGTTAAAAAGCAAACTGACTTTACACCAATGACTAAATGAAACACTGAAAAATAAAGCCGATTCAATAAAGCAATGCTTTGACTGTAGATTCACTATAAAATGGGCCATTGCTTCACTTTAACACCATTCCATTTAACTTAGAAAATCATATAAGCTTCTTTTTCTTCATTTCCAATTTTATTTGGTATCACATTTTTCTTTTTGATTTTTCTCTACCCTATACTACTTTGCTTTTGTATAAAATTTGTATTATAATATTTTATGTTTTTCTTATAGCCATTGCCCGCTATTATCTAATGTACCTACAAATTTTATAAAAAAGTTAAGTAATATAATACATAGATAACAACAAAACAGGCTTTTGAGTTTTTATTTTAAAGTCAGTTTGCTTTTTGACCACTAAAAATGACAAACTTGGTTTGTGTTTTTTGGAGGTCTGTTTTTACTATCTGAAGTCATAAATTGAGTTTCACTGGGTTACATGGGACACAAAATAAAATCGCAAACTCAATTTGCTATTTAACTCTTTGAATGATCAAAAGATGCCTCCTGAAGTAAATAGTTTTTTTATTTAAATAAAAATTAATTATTATTCTTACATTATTTTGGTAAAAAAATCGAGGAGGGGGTGTTGAGTTTTGCTGCTAAGGGTATGTTTGGGAAACAAATTGAAAGTTTTTAGATTTTAATTTTTAACTTTGAAGTTGGTTGAAAGCTATGAGATTGCGACGGTAAGATTATAATTGTGCAGTTGGTTCATTAATTAGAACTGTTTGAAAAAACGAATGATATGATTGGCCAAAATATGTTAAATAACTAAAAGAAAAAAAAATAATAATAAATAAGAGTAGTGGGAAAAATTGTGATTTATTAAAATAAATGAGGATAATTTAGGAAGCAAATTATTGAAAACCAACTTTTAAAAGTTAAAAGCTATTTCTGATAGTTTTCTCAAAATTAATTATAAAAGCTATAATCTCATAATTAAAACTTTCATTTTGTAATTACTAAACAATTATAATTTCTTAAAAAGCTATAATTTTTTTTATCGGCCAAATACACACCCCTACGCTACTCATAAATCTCCCTACTAGAGATTGGATCCCTCCACTCAAACTTCAGAGCTTCTTCTTGTGCCTTTGAGCTACAAACTCTTGATAAAAAATCTATAATCTTGTATCGCTAAATATACCCCGACAAACTCAAGGCTCATAATAACGATCAATAAATCAAATTCTTGTATAACCAGAAAAAAATAAGCAAATTCTTGATATGTTGAGTTATTATAAAAAAAAAACAAAATTGATTAACGTGCTAATATTAAAATTGAAATTAATTTTATTACTTTTGATAATTCTAACTAATTTCAAGTATAAATATAAGTTTTTTTTTGGTACAGTATAAAAATAAGTTGGAATATGAAATTTTATTGCTCAAATTATTTTTTTTGATAAAATCATTGTATAATCATGCTAACTAAAAGTTAACCAAATAAAAAAAAAAAAAAGAAGAAGAAAAATCATGTTAACTAAAAAAAAAAACTGAAAATCAAAAAAGAAAATATACGCGCGAAAATCTGCGAGCTGAATCCTTCATTCTCTGTTTCCCGGAAAATCCTCGTCTCCGTGACCCCGTCCTCTATTTTCTCGGAATCTTTTCCACAATTCCACTCATCACTTCCTCACACTCTCTGCAATTCCACTCATCACTCATTTTCCCTCGTCGATTCGCTGTTTGGCTAGTGACAAAACAGAGCAATTCTTCAGAATCGCTAACCAACAACCTTAATTTCTTCAATTTCCTTTTCAGCAACCAAACACCGCGTTCCTTTCTCGATTCCAAATTGCTGAATCTTCTTTTCCGTAAGAACTCATTGAAATGGCGGATTCCGCGGCAAAGATCGAGGCGTTGGAGCGCGAGAGGGACGAACTATCGATCGAGAACGCATCTCAGAACGAAGAGATCAAGAACCTGAAGAAACAGATCAAGCAATTGCAAAGCGAGAATGCAGCGACTGCGGAATTGAGAAAATTACTGGACGAGAGAGAGTCTAGCGTTGAGATTCTACAGCGAGAAGCGAAGAATCTAAAGCAAATGAACGCTGAGGGCGAAATGAGAGTTAGGGATTTGGAGCGAAAAATCGGAGTTCACGAGATGAAGGAAACAGAAGAGCGTAGCAAGAGGGTTAGGGCGGAGGAAGAGATCGAAGGTTTGAAGAATAAGATTGAGGAATTGGAAGAGGCATTGAAGGGGAAAAGCTATGAGATGCAGGATTGGTTGAGGGAGAAGGTGATATTGGAGGAGAAAACGAGGGTGATGGAAATGGGGATTGTGATGTTGAAGGAGGAAGCAATGGAAGCAGAGAAAGTGGTGAAGAATATGCAGGAGAAGAAGATTGTTAATGGCGGCGGCAGCGGCGATGAATTCAAAGAGGTAGAGTTGCGGTGGCAGGTGGTGGCTGCTGGTTCTGCCAGTGCAATTGCTGCGGTGGCTGCTTTGTTGTATTTATGCTTTGGGAAACATAGGTGATTTTCTAGTTTCCTGTGGGAAAGACAGTGGGGGTGACCAATTGAGCTCTGATCATCTTTTGCCTCTCTTCGGTTATGTAGTGTTTGGTAATTGAACAGAATAGAATGAAATCAAACATGCTCTTTCCAACACACTTTTTTTCCATCTCAAACTTTATGCAATGATTAATGAAGGACCTGTCTGTTACAGGAGGATGGCTGAATAGTGATCTGCAAGAAAGGATCCGGGCTCGACCCAATTAGATTTTATTTATGCAATTCTTGAACAAACAAGGACGTTCTCACCTTTTTATTTGTTACATTTTATATTTTTAATTTTTTCTATCATATTAACTCTAATAGTTATCTTTTTCTTTCATTCTTTCATTTATTTCTCTCTAGGGAAATGATATTGTCACTTCAAAATTTGATATTGCCACTTCCATGACACTCATTCATAAGCTTTTTTTCATGATTTTGGAGTGGCAATATCAAATTTGGGAGTGACAATATCATTTCCCCAACTTATACTCATCTAAAAGTAACATCACTCATTTTTTAAATTAATTGAAAGAGGTCGAATGCAATGAAATGAAATGAAATAAGATTCTTTTGTTGATTAGATTGTTTGATGAGAGGAAGTAAAACTTAAATGAAATGTATCTTTTCTACTTTGAGTGGTGTAACAATCCACTGTTTGCTAAGCATCCATGGTTAATATCTAATCTTATGCAGAATTCTTTAATTCTCAGTATCTCTTACTCCATTTTTCTGCTATCTGTTTGAGCATGCTCTGTTTGGACTCTTGGCTTCAGCTGTTATTGCTCCCTGTAACTACTAACTTGTAGGGGATGCTATTCTAATGCAAGAACTGTTTTGGATCACTATTCTATGGCAGCTGATCTGTTTCAAGACGAGATTTGCTTCACGAATCATTGCTTCGCATGGATACGGATAGTGAGTATCGCAGGTAAATATAACATTTTAATCAAATAACAATCTCTAAAGAACTATAATAGAAAATTTTAAATATAAAGTAATTCTCCTTAAAATAGAACTGTAAACTGGTAGGGAGGGCTATGTCTTTTCCTTATGCTCTTTATTAGTTTATGTACAAGTTGCTTGTAGCTGGTTTCTTTCTATCTGCTTTGCTTGGTTCTAGTGTAGGAGTTCAGACTTCTTAGTAGCACAGACTCTTGTTCTTAAAGCACTTGTTGTGTTTGTTAATATTATTTTATTATATTTTTTTTTTTGCTGATAAAAAGATTGAAAGGGGAAATGTCCTTAGCCTAATAAAATTTACTTTTAGGAAATATGAAATAAGACACGTACAAAAAACATGGAGGGGTAAACGCTTCCTAAAATACTCACTCCTTTTAATAGAACAGTAACAACCTTTCATGGCAACTCAAACATAAAATAGAACTTCTACATCTTTATCACAGTCAATCAACTTAATTTTCCTTTCAAGATATATCATCAATTTCCACAGTTTTCCATTAAACAGAATGGTGCAATAAAATGATTTATGCAGCCTCTATTCAGCTTGTAATAAGTTTTCCTTACGGCATTCGAATGGGAGACCATGAGCATAACGTCTGAAATCGCGACAATAGTCGTATACTACCCATTTCGAATGGACCTTATGCATTTTTCGCTTGTTTTCGGCATCAAGACCTCTGTTTTTTCCTCCATTGAAACCCTTGCAACTTTTTCCTTCCTTTGGAATGCAAGCATAAGCATTGAAGTTCTTGAAACCGGCCACGAATGGAGCATTTGACAGGTCGAGTTTCACCTCGCCCCATCTTGTTGCCCAAGAGTCTCCATTCCAAAGAGTAGTGTAAATCCTCATGGGTTGACTTGTAGGGAATGGAACACCAATGCTCTGCCTATTGTGCATCACTCTTATGGGAATGTTGTCCACCAAAAGCCTGCAAACACAAGAAACACATGTACATAAATACATGATCTAATTTGAATTGAGTAATCTATTATTTTAGTCTGTTATTTTTATAACCTTGATCAATTTGATTCTCAAAATCATCACTACTATTCAGTTTAGTCCTTAATATTAGACAAAAATAAATTTAAATTTACTCTATGATTTCAGTCAAATATCAATTAATTATGTTTCTAGCATTAGGAAATAAAGTGAATGATAGTTGTCAAAACTAAAAACCAAATTTAGTTTTTAATGATTTAAGTGATTCAGTGGCTAAATTGATCGATGATGTTGAATTATTTAAAAATTTCAAAAATTTGAAATTTCAAAATTAATTTTCATAATTTCAAAAATTTGAACTCATTGATGCTGGTTTGCAAGAAATATTTAACCAAGAGTGGGAAATGGTAGCAAGTTTTTGTTTTAGAATCTAAATTCAGTAGCTTGAGTTTCAAAAGAGGCAACAATTAGTAACATGGGAACCTGGGTCGATGGGAGTTGGATATGGAGTTTTTAATGGAGAAGTTTGTTAACTACTTACATGATCCGATCAGGGTTCCAATCAATGGAGTAAGTGTGGTAATCCTCTGTTGGATCAAACCAAAGATAGAATTGCATCTCACGACCTCCAACACCATCAGCATATACATTTGTTGAGAGCAAATAAGGATCACCAGACAAGTTTCCCAAAAACTCCATATCTATCTCATCATGGTGTGATCCTTGAGAGCTTAGCTGACACATCAAACACATTTCAATTAATAAACATGCTAAACAAAATGTACATATAGATGAAACACAAATAGTTGACAAAAGGTGTAAGTTTGTTTAAATATTTAATAAAATTTATGTATCTAACTACTATTAAATTGAAAACTCTTATAAAATAGATTAAATTCATAGATTTGTATGTAATTTTAAAAAGAATGGGTTTTTTTTATATGTACAGTATACATAAAATTAAATTTGGATAAACATATCATATTAAATTACATACCTATAATCGTGTAAATTATTTAAAATTTGATATACAAGATTGTCAAAATAACATCACATTAATTTTCCTAGAATGAATTTCCTTGCCTTAAAAAAAGACCATCACATGATTTAACCACTAATTTAATAAAACTTAAGTATCATTCATGAAAATTATTTCAATGTGTAACTTTTTTTGGGTATTCATTTCAATGTGTGTGAATTTGTTAATTCTTGTTCATAGTGTTAATTAATAATGTTTTTTATTTTGAATTTTCTAGGTATTCTCATATATCTCTAACATGCTTTTAAATTTGGGTTCGAAACATGACATTACACCAAAACATAGAGGTTTTTCAAGGTTATCGAAACCAAAACCAACCATAATTGTGGTTCGCAATGATAGAATCCAACTAAATTTAGCCATATTTGACATAAAGTAATCATAACTGTTGTTGTTACGCAACTATAAACCGCAATTTAAAATGTTGATTCCTAATATAAAAGAGTAATTCTTCTAACGTAGATTATCCTCTAAGGAATGTAATTTCCAAGGTTCAAAGCACGATTGTCCCTTTGGCTTCACCACTACGCCAAAACCCTTGTGGTTAACAAATTGTTCTTGTTTTAGCTAACTTAATACTAAAGATTGAGAGCAAAAGACACATACATAAAATGCTGTGACGGTTCCTGCAGAGTTTCCTGGTACAAGCTTGATTTTCATGTCGAATCGTCCAAACAAATATTCATTCTTTGATACAATTCCTGAGCCAGAATATTTGTCCAATGTGAGGGTCATGCTTTTGCCTCCATCTATAATGTCAACCCTTCTATCTCCAAAAAGATTCTCAAAATCTGTGTAGAAATTTCCACCCAATACAAATTTTCCAAAGGCTAAGAAGATGGAAAGCTTGAGAAAAAGGGAACTATAACTTTGAAAAGCCACTTTCATTTTTTTCTTTTTCTTTCTAGGATACTAGTATTTAAAATCGCAGTTTATTCAACACAATTACGGCAAATTAAACGGAGTTGTCAAACAAAGGTTGTGACTGCAACCCCAATATTATTTTGTCGTAATTGGTGTTGCAAAACTGCAATTCAAAACATTGAGTTGATTATGCGTTGTTTTTTAAAGAGATGAGAGAGATGCGAGGAAAATTAGTTTTGGTGCTAAGAAAACTTTTAAGCCGTCTCTTCAAATTTGACGTTCCACAAAAAGTCAATGCTCAAAATGGAATTTTACTTAAGATAGAAAGTGCTAAAACATGGAGGGATATCAATGGGTTATTTTAACTTCTGCTGGTGAATAAATGTTAAAAATGATTAAGTTTTAAATAATTTAAATATTAGTAGTGTTAATACTAATGTATTTTTTTACACTCTTTCCGTCCACTCATCTCATCACCTCCTTACTATTTTCTAACTTCTCTTTATCTTGTTTCTTTCTCCTATTCTTTCTTTCATTTTTAACTAATGTTTAACACGGAGAAATTGGTATCCGAAATTGGACGAGCCACATATAGTAAGTGCCAAAGGAACGGTAGGTTCAACGTCAATAGTGGTTTCTTATCTGTGTGCGCGGTGATGGCTTGAAGAATGATGACCAAGGTTTTAAATGTGGGTACAAAACGCAACAATGCGCTGGATTATAAAAATTGTAGAGGTCAACGAAACCATATCGAATCGTGATTGTGATTCGTAATGACTATATCCAACTATATTTAACTACATTTAATGCAACAGTACTGTAAGTACAATGCGAATGCAACCGCATTTTAAAATCCTAAAGATAACAATGCTTCTGTTTTCGTGGATGGTTGCAAGATGGGGAAGGGTAATGATAGCCATACCAAAGAAAATCTTTTGATTTTATGAAGAAGAGATGCAAGAGACAAATGAGATTCTTGATTTTTTTTTTCTCAACCTTGGTTCATGTTTTGTTTAACATGGAAGAGAGAGAAAAAAGGTAATGGGAAGTTAAATGAGGGATTTTGATTCTCTCATGCTGACTTAACTCTCCAACCGAATTCAACATCATCTTGACCGTTTATTCATCTCGGCATTGAGTTTGAGATAAAGATCACATAAATCTTGTGGTAAAAATTCTATTGAGTAGCATTACTAGACTATAAAGTGTTAGAGATGATCTAATTCCTTAAAAGAGTAGTTATAGCCTATAGGAAGATGTGAGATGTGAGGAGGGATGAGAGAGCATGTGTAATTGACATATTAAAAATTTTAAAAAATAGAATAATAAAATTTAGTAACAATTTTTAATTTTAACAATTGTTAATATGTTTTCATGGCACAAATTAAAAAAGATCTTATTATAATTATAATTTTTTTATAAAAGTTTGTGTTTATATGGATTAATTAGCTCCTCTCTATCTCTTTTGCCATATGAGATTTGAATTTAAAATTTATGTTTACTATTCAAACTCTTCATTGCTAATTCAATCTTTATGGACTATTTGCTTTCGCCATTTCCTAATGCAAAAAAACATGTTTGGGTTTTGTTGTGAGCTACCTAGAGGTAGCTCTCTAACACAAGGATGATGCGACAAATAATAAATGTTCTTTAAGTTTTTAGGCAGTGGCAATAATGGTGAGGGGTGTACTTACAATAATTTCAACGATCTAGTCACGAACTGGCATAATATTATTATGAGAATGGAATAAAAAAAATATTTGTTTGATATGAGAAAAACACTCTTTATATAACGCGGCTAGTGGCCTAAGTTTGGGCCACCAATTTTCACACCCCCCTTCTTGATCCATTCACCCCCCTCTTTTTTTCTGACGGATATACCCTTCGAATAAAGTTCATCCGAAAATTTCTAATGAAACTCATCCGAAAATATACATTAAAGTTCATCCGAAAATTTCTAATGAAGCTTATCCGAAAATTAATATATATTTTTGGATGAGCTTCATCCGAAAATATTTCGGATGAAGGTCATTCGAAAAAATAAATTAATTTCGGATGAAACTCATCCGAAAATATGTGTTAATTTTCGGATGAAGCTGATCCAAAAATTAACATATATTTTCGGATAAGTTTCATCCGAAATTAATTTCAGATCAGGTTTATCCTTATAAACTGTGTCTTTCAATAAATTATTTATTTTTTTCAGATAAGCTTTATTCGAAAATTTTCAGATAAGACTCATTCGAAAGATATAACCATCAAAAAACAAAAGAAGGGGGGTATGAAAATTGGGCTCCCTAAGTTTGGTGTCCTTAAACCTTAATCATTTTAGGCCCAAGGCCTAAATCCCAAAAAGGATACATTGAGTTCCAATGTATACACCAAAACTAAAAACAAAGAAAAAGTGTTTTGAATTGAAAGTTTGAAAACCAAATTAGTAGTAATATTGAAACAATAATTATATTTATTTTGTTTTCCATTTCATCTATGGCATGCCAGTTCACTCACAGCCAAAATGTTTTCATCCAAGTACACTGAGTCATTTATTCATTTGTTAATAAAAATTTGAATGAGAGAACATTTTTGTGCAAACTCACTCACTCACTCACTCACTCACCTACTTTTCTGCCAATGTCATTTACTCACTCACTCCTACTTTCAGTATTTTATTTTATTTTGGGGTCCGCTTTTCCCTATTTTGCCAAATGTTTACATTATTCATCACATATAATAAAAAATTAAAATATATATATCTCTAAACCTTCATTTTTTCCTTTTTATCTTTCTTTTCTTTTTTGTTATACATTTTTATCTTTCTTTCCTCGTTCTATCACATCACGCTAGCTACCTTAATTGATCCTTTGATGTATTTTAATTTCTAATTGCCTTTTGACCAGTGTTCTTTCCAGAATTCATAATTCCCCAAACATGCACTCTGATTTATGACGGAAAAGGATAAGAAATCATTTCCTTTGTCCAAAATCACCCAAAAACATAATGCAAATTAAACAAGGGTTAAGTGCATGTTTGAATAAGGATTTGAAGTTCATATATACTATAAACTGATGAGGTTAAGTTTAATAGAAAGGAAAAAAATTAAAACTGAGTTGGAAATGGAATTTTTATTTTTTGGAAAGAAAAAATATATTGAAATCAGAGTAGATCTTCAATTAGAATTAGACACCTTAACATACCAAACCCACCAATAGTAACAACTAACATCAAAATAGAACAAACAAAAAGTGTATACACTAAATTAAATTGTACCCAATGCTGAATCAGTGCATTTAACAGTAAAATCGAATTCTTTTTATACTCCTACTCTGTTATACCATAACTTAGGTAGATAAATTTGTTTTCTAGCTATTACATACACTTCAAACATTTAGATTGAAAAGTTTAATTAAGTACTTATTAAAATATGTTTATTTTGTAATTTTTTTTTTTGGAAATAGACCAAGTTATTTATCTGAAAAGTTTTAACTCTATTTATGAAAGGTAACCTACAAGATTTAAAAGAAACTGTTGTGGACTCGTCATGTCATCAGAATCATGTTATAAAACTACCATCTTAGTCTGATGTATCGGGATAAACTTATGATGAGCATTATAGAGTGCTACAGTTCAATTGAACCTCAAGTTCAAGTTCAATAAATATGAAGTCCATTAAGCCGCTCAATAAACTTTGTAAACTCCACAGTAAATAAATCACATCATATATATAAAATACATATCATCAATCTAATTAATAATTCTAACCCTATTAATCTCGCACTTCCAAATGCTTATATATAACAATTGTAAATAACTACTCGGGGGGCTCTTCTAAATTAACATTTGTGCAAATAACTGATCATCAATATATGTGTGGATTCATTTGGCATGAGATTGTTTCAGCATAATCACTAAACATAGTTTGAGAAATTTTGGATATATATATATACTTATATTTGTTCCAGCATACTATTAATATAATCTTAGTTTGAGTCTTGAGTATGCATTATATTATTTTTTTAATACATAGTATGCACTTATCTTATAAATACTCTGAAAGCGAACTTTGTTGGTCCTCTGCCAGCAATTAATGGTTCTACAATTAGTAGTTTATGAGGGTGCAGTTTTACTTATACAAAAATATGTTTTTATATTTATAATATTATTATTATTATTATCATCGTATACGCAAAATGGAAATATATGAATCCATAAAAGACATATGTATGTCTTGTGTTGATGATGGGTATACAGGCTGTTAAAATCAACCACAACAACTGTTGTTACTGAGAGTATATATAATATAAATGATATTATTATTTACTAAGGTACGTCTCCATCATAACTCCGACAAATGTGGGGTGTTGCAACTGCACTTAATTAATAATTTCATAATTTTATTCAATAATACATATACACATTACAGATAGATGTACTAGTAATTGTAAACCACCTTCTCAAAAAAAAAAAAAAACCACTTTAAAATAAGCATAGCAAAGAAAAATGGTCTGTACCAACAATTAGTACCACATCCCACATACATATATATAAGAAACATTAATTGAACACAATTCACCTTAAGCTCATTTTGATCATAAAATAAAACAGGGTTATCTTAGGAGAGACAGAGAGAGAATGAGTTAGTGCTTCTTTGGGTTTTTCTTGGACCAAAACGTAACTTAATTGCATCATGCTCACCCAAAAAACAACTTAATTTCGCTATTTCTTTTTGAAATATATACTGAAATAGTCCTGATTTTGTATTTTATAGGTCATTTTAGTCCCTCACGAAATCAGTCATTTTAGTCTTGACTTTCACTATCATCAATCGTTTTAGTCCTTAACTTTCACTATTATCAGTCATTTTGGTCCCTGAAAGTTAAGGACTAAAATGAATTCATATGATTCAGGGACTAAAGTGACCTGCAAAATGCAAAGTCAGGGACTAAAGTGATTTATCTGCACAAAGTGAGAGACTAAAGTGACTTATCCTCAAAAAGTTAGGGACGAAAATGATACATCACTCTTTTTTTTTTCTCCAATATCCTCTTATTCTATTATTAGGGTAGAAATTTTTGAGTATAGACAAATTTATCCTTTAAACTGATATTATCTCGAGAGTTCTAATTGTGATTTTTTCTCTGGATCGTAATAAGACTCTGTCACTATGTTAACACTGTTGTTGGTAACTTAATTTCATTCTAACATTATATAAACAATTATAATTTATTTAAATACAAATCATAATCACGATTAAATAAAAATAACAATATAATTACTTGCTCTCCTAGTCAAAGTACTTCTACAATGAAAATTTTAATTCAAGGTCCCCTCTGCAATATATATGGCCTTAATATCAAGGTTATAACACTTACCAAAAATATTGTACGTGAACGTGACATTATTATAATCCGTAATAACCGTGTTGAGGCCTTATTTAACACAATGTGACGGTGACTGCAAGAATAATTTAAAATCTTGAACGACAGTAAATAAACACATACTTACACATATTGGACTGAATTCTTGTCATGTGCTCTCCAGCTTGGGTATTTATTTTTTTCAGAACAAAAATTACAACAAGGCCTTATTATTATTACATGAAGATGAAGATGAAGAAGCAGTGAATTATTAATACTAGGAGTAAATGCAGTCTGCAAAAATCAACTAACCTCACACTCTTCCACCTGCTTCTATTAACTGTGAATTACCATTTTATATATATATATAATCTTCCCTCCCACACTCGTTTCATATCACTTCAAAATCCCTTTTAACATTTTCTCTCTGCTTCTATCTATCTCTAACTCTGTTCTAAGTAATGATGGAGAGGAAAAGAAACCATGCTTCTTTTACAATTTTCGCAATGGTTTTTGGGTTGCTTTCTCAGAATCTTGTGATTCCTGTGATTTCCATGAATAATGTTGTTGAAGATCAGAAGAATTACTACACTCCAGATCCACATCAAGGAAATCCTCCCTCAGGTTTCTCTGATTCTCTGTGTAATTCTCTAACTCTATGTATTTACATTATGGTCCATTATATTATTATTTATGCAAAGCAAAAGTAATATGCAACATTATTCGTAGCTACATTTTTGGAGAAGAAAAATTTTCATAGTGTGAAATTATTTGTTATTATTGTTAAGAAAAAGTCTTGACACAAAAAAAAAGTTACTGACTTGTGAATAAGATTTCCTACATTGACTCTCCTCCAACAGCATTGTATCATTTGGACTTAAATACATCATTAGCTCCCCATTTTTTTTTTCGTTTTGGTCTCTTATTTTCAAAATTCATGTTTTTAATTTTAGCCTCCCTTTCTTTTGCAAAAAAATTGTTCTAGTTTGTCATTTTTTTAAAATTATTCACCATGTATTTCCAAGAAAAATAAATACTCAAAAGCACGTGCATTCAAAAAACGAGGAACTAAAAATAGATTTTGTAAAAGATGAGGAAGGATAAAAAATAAATGTCTTTAACTAAAACTTATTTGTTATGGTGAACAAGACACTTGTACATCTATCGTCCTCGTACTCAATTATGTCATTATTCTTAACATGAAGAAGAAAGAATCAAAAGATTTCGACTCTATCATTTTTCATGTTTCTCATATAGATAATATACTAATATACATTATCTTGACTTTAACGCAGGCTCACACGGGAGTTCACCATCTCATCACGGAAGTGGTGGACACGGAAGCACACCTACATCACCCTCACATGGAGGTGGAAGTTATGGGCCAAGCCCAACAACACCTTCAACTCCATCAAACCCACCACCAACCTGCGGATCAACTTCACCACCGTCTCATCATCATGACCCATCAACACCATCAAATCCTCCTCCCTCGTCAGGAGAAGGAGGATACTATAACTCACCACCATCAACACCTTCACCAATTATTGTGAGCCCACCAACTAACCCTACTGACCCTGGAACTCCCACTATCCCTTCTCCACCTTTCCTTCCTGCCCCTTCTCCCTTCACTGGCACGTGCAAGTAAGTTGCTTCCACAAACACATTACATTTTTGTTACCATCAATATAATATTAAGCTGTTTTTTTTTTTTTTACATTACATCCAAATACCCTTGTTTATCCTGTAAGGCCAACACAGCTAATAAGGACATGTGTGTTTTAAGTGTGTAATACAGGGTTCAATCCTTGATGTCGTTAATTTCCTTATAAACCAAAAAAATACCCCTATTTTATCACAAATAGAGACAAATTCAAATTTATCTTTTTTTTTCTTTTCATTTTGCTACAAAATGAGAAGTGTGGTGCTAGTATAAAAAAAAATAAGTATATGGTCTTTTAGAAAAAAAAATTCCACACATCAGCTAGCCTGAAGAATAATGTTAACAGGGTAAAAACAAAAACTAGTGAGAAATACAATTATTATATTAAAATTATAAAATCATGTACATATTTTTTTAAAAAAAATTAAGATACAGAAAAATCAGTATCATATAATATAATGTAAATTACTATATGATATATAATAAAAAACCGGATGAGTCTTTCCCTCTTAATTATTTATATAATATAAAGAAAATGTTTATTATATTAAAAATTAAAAATCAAGTAAATATTTTTTATGTAAAGAAAATTATTTATTTTTAAAATATAATTAAATAGCCCTTTTTAATATAATGTACAGAAAACTAAATAATATATAAATATTTATAATCTGATGGGTTTTTTTCTTCTCTAATAATAATGTCTCAGCTACTGGAGGACTCACCCAGGAATCATATGGGGAGTGCTTGGTTGGTGGGGAACCCTAGGCAGTGCATTTGGTGTGACAAGTGTTCCTGGGTTTGGGCCTGGGCTCACTTTACCCCAAGCCCTTTCAAACCCAAGAACTGATGGGCTTGGAGCCCTGTACAGGGAAGGGACAGCTTCTTTTCTGAACTCATTGGTGAATCACAATTTCCCTTACACTACCAATCAAGTTAGGGACAGATTTGTGGCTTCACTTAATTCTAACAAGGCTGCTGCAGCCCAAGCCCATCTCTTCAAGATGGCCAATGAAGGAAAAATGAAGCCTCGTTTCTAAATAAAAAAATATTAGTTTAATTTGTTAGTTAATTAATTTGGTGTGTTTGTGTTAATTAAGAACTAGCATTGTTTCTAGTTAAGGTTGGTTACTACTTGTTTGTGTCATTTATGTGTTGATTTATCTTGAGAGATGGACATCATGTTCCTTTAAAACTTTATTAATGCGAAACTTATGGTTTTGGTTTTGAATCTTAGCCACTAAATCGACCTGTTAGTTGTTGAGGATATCTTAATTTTGAATTAAGTTTATTTGTTGATATATATTTTAATTAAGTTTATTTGTTGTGCATTGTGTATAAAAAATTAAATCACTATTATTTAAATATTTTTTAGAATACTTGTTATATGATATGATAGTTATTAATTTAATTAATAATAAATGCATTAAATTTAAAATTATCTGAGCAAAAGTAACAACCAATATCAGAAAAGATATATATACTAACATAAAAAAAAATTGCAAATTGTCAAGGTAGTTTTTATTGGTATAGACTTTTTCTATTTTTAGTGCAATTTTTTTTTTATAAGCAATTTAAATTTATTAAAAGAGCATTAATATACTCAAAACATTACACCAAAGACTCTAATCCGAAAAACACCTAAGGGGGCATATACACCAATTAAAAAATAAAATTAAATATTTTTAATGCAAATTAGTAATGACTTTTTCTACGAAAATTAAGTGTAATTATTTATTTTATGCTTATTTGTTGGTATAAAAAATTAATGTATTGAAGACATAGACAATCAAACTTGCTAGTAGTCTCAGATTACGTATCTATACTAACAAAAAGATTATGTTGATAAAGTCGAGTCTCAAATTATCAATCTACACTAATTAGCAGATAAATTATATTGATAAAGTATAAAGAAATGTTATATCTTCTGATTAAATCTTTTTACAAATTATTTTATCCATTTAATTTTAATAATAGTCATTTATTTTTAAAAAGTAAATGCGTAATAGAAGATAAATGACAATTGTGAGAATTATATATGAGTAAAAGAATTTAACAATAAAATTTAGCGTATATAGCGACAATAACAACTCTAATTTTTTAGTATATGTTTTTTTTGGTAATATGTAAAATTGTGGGAGGCAATTTTGGAAAATCTCCATAAAAATGCGGCTCCAAAAGAACTTTGGATCATACTGTTGAGTTTAAATGTATTGATTCTCCCAGGCAGAATAATAAGTGAAGTAGCCATAGTACCTTAGTGCAAGTGTATATTAGTACTAATTAATAATAATTGCGCTTAATTACTTCATGGATTAATGTACTCTTACATAGCAACTGAGCAACGTTAAATAACACTTACCCTAAGTTTCCCAAATTCCTAAATTTAGGATACATTAAGGATTATTCAAAAAATTCACTCATTTTTATTCATGTAAGCAATGCTAATATGGACTCTATTAGCCACGCCATCAAAAACTTAACAGAAGTTAGATAGAAGAACTAAAAGTAGACAAATAGAATAGTTTAGGGACCAAAAACATATTTTTTTTAGTTTAAAGACAAAATCAAGTTTTTGAAATAATTTAAGAAACAAAAACATATTTAATCCTATTATTTATTATGTCCATTCTATCACGTATGTTTCTTTCTCTTTTTTCTTCACCTAAGTATAATAATGATAATAATACAAGCAAGGACAAATTAACTTGAAAGGCTGTATACCTATGTGCTTGAGGAGAGATACCCTTAATTGAAAGGACAGCAGAGGGCAGTTGAGTTGATTAGTGGCTATTTATAATTGCTTAGATAAAACCGCCTAAAAGGCTGTCGTATGGTTCAGTACAATTATAATGGAAGTTTAAATAGGTCACCAGCATTGTTATTTATTTTTTTGATATCTCAAACAGATCATGGATGTTTTTTGGTTACAGATCATGGATGTTTGATTTGTGTTTTAATTTTATGATTCTATGCAAATAAGATTCTTTTTGTTTTTCGATATGTACTATGTTGTATAGAGAAATGTTACGTATTTTCACTTTATCTTTTTATAAATTTTTGAGAAATGATATTTAATGCTCTAAGAACACTAGATAAGAGTCTAAACATAGTAAAAAGATATTGGAATATGTAATTTTTTATATTCTCTAGAGACGGAACCTCTTATGATTATTTTTCTACTTCTAGTAACTTTATCTAATGCCCTTAGGGCACTAGATATTAAGACCCTAAATTTTTTTATTTATAAAGTTCAAGAATTATAAATATTCTATGATTAAAATTTAAGGACTAAAAATATATTTAAATCTATTTTATTTTATTTTTTAAGTTTGATAACTTACTCACACTTGGTACCTTAACAAGCTATAAAGTGAAAAATAAAAATACATCCATAGATGTATGTTGCTAAAATATTCCTTCTTTTTTCAAATATAAGTAAAAATAATCAATTTTACACTCAATAAGAAAATTAATTAGCTTTATTTTATTTTTTATTCCATCAAAAAAGCAATTCATTTTTCCAAATAATTATCCATGTCTTATTTATTATAGAGAAAAATATAGTTATTAAAAATAACAAGTGAATAAGTGAATAATATACTCTTAAAAACAAGTGGGGTGCGTTAATAAACCCCAATAAATACTAAAATTATTTATCCTAGTATCTCCAATAACCTCATTTCCTATTCTCAACAAATAAGAAATTGATACAATATTGAGTACATTATAAAGAATGTTATCTACTAAGGGAGAAAATATTACTTTTGAAGTAGTTATACTTTTTTAATTAGAGATAGGCTCTTTAATTTGTATTTTTATTTTCTATTTTTAATTTTATGTAATTCATATAAGAAATTATTAGAAACAAAAAAAAAATATTTACTATCAGTTTCAATTTTTTTCTATGTAAAAATTGAAACTAAATAAAAACAAAGAATAAAAATGGAAATCATTAATGTCCAAAATAAGCTATCTCAATACAAAAGAAACACTTAAATATGTTTACTTTGTTTTTTTTTAGAATTTATATAAGAAATTATTAGAAAAAAAAAATTATCTACTATCATTTTCAAATTTTTCTATTAATTTTATAAAAAAACTGAAACAAAATAAAAATAAAGAATAAAAGTGCAAATCAATCATTTTCAATACAAAATTATATCACCCACACAAGTATTACTTGAAGTGTATGACTTTTCTGTGAGAAAAGTGATTGACTTTTTTCTTAAATATACAAATGGTTATATGTTACAATCTTACTCATTTTTAATTTTGAATTTAAAAGAGGGGGGAAATGGAATGATCAAACTTAAATGCCATTGCTTGTGGCAGAGGATATTGAGAGAGACAACCATAATTGCTTTGGACTTTGTGGAAGTTTTCTAATTGGGCCCCAAACTAACGTGACCGGTCTCATTTTGGGCCCATCAGCCCAAAATTGACGTTCGATTGTTCTCTCTTTCGTGAACCGACGCAGCATCACAAATAATACATGGTCTCAACCATATGCATCCACTTTCCAAACTTTGCTTTTTTCTCCTTTAATGACTCTATTAATTAATAACAGAAACTACGTGTTAATCAAAAGCTACTCCCTCCGTTCTTTTTTATCTGTCTTCGTTTTGGAAAAAATTTGTTTCTTTTGATCTATCTCTTTAAGAATTCAAAAAAACATTTATAGCTTGTTTTTTTATCATACCATTTCTCATTTATTACTTTATACATATACTAAGTAATAGATAATTAATAATTGTAGAATTCCAACAAGAGTACAATAGAGAATTATCTTATAATTTTGATAGTTACAAGAGCATTAAATAAATTTCTTAATATGTGTGTTTTAACTCACAAATAAAAAAAAACGGAAAAGAGTACTTGTTACTAAAATTTTGGATATTAGATTAGCCTCGTCAATATAAATGATGTCTAACAGATTTTTTATTTTTATTTTTTTTGTAAAGAAAAGGAAAAAAAAGTTACAAGTATTTCACTACTATAGACTCACAAGAATCTACACTCAAACTAATAGAAGTAAAATCGGGTATAGTATCATGAACTTTAATGTCATATGGGATATACTGTTCATGCTTGACAAACATCAGCAACGCTATTGCCTTCTCTCACATGACCATATTCCACCTAAGTAATAGCAATTAAAGTCTCGAAATCTCTTTCATCAACGCGATGACACCTAAGTTAAAAAAATTGAACATCTACTCGAGAACAATCTTGTGGAATTCCCTTAAAATAGTTTGAGTCATTCAATCAGTCACCGAGTTACCGGAGTTCAATATGAGTTATGAATCTTTCTCCAATTAATTGAGAAACCAACCACAAAATAACTATTATAATCACGTATAACACCCAATATAACAAATTAATCTATTAATATAAACATATAATATTTTTATTAACAGGTAAATACATAATTACTAATAAAAAATTATTAGTATAAATATATATTTGATATATAATATATATCGATTTAATAAATGGTAGATGTTCAACGATTATACTAATAGACGATTCATTTTAAGAAAATGTATATTAACAATAGTTAATCTAACGGAATAAAAAAAATATAGGAATTATTTTTTTTATTTTTTGTTTGCAATATTAAATTTACATCAAGTGTATGGATGTAATTTAATCAAATTAATTAGTTAATTAATGAAAGTTCAACGTAATGCTTATTCTTAAAAATGATATAGGTCTAACCCTCCTCAAAAGTTAGTTCACAAGAAAAATGTTATCTAAGTCCTTATGAAGACTATCATAACTCTTATCTTAAGCAATACAGAACTTTTTCTCCTAACATTTATTTATCTGTCATGAAAAACATAACATTAATTATTTGATATATTAACGGAGTAAAAGTCCAAAACCACCTCCAAGAAATGAAATAACACAGTAATAATCCTTAATAATACAAAATTTCTAAATTAGTTTGTTATATTTATAAATGTCGATCATTTAATTAAGAATTCAGGTGATGCTTTTCTTTCTTAAAAAGTAGTCATTTTGCAAACGTGAAAGGGCAGGTTAGTGTGTGTTGGATTGATGTCAAATCACGTCAAATTACGTTAAGATAGATAAATTAATGGTTGAGATAAATTTGGCACATAAGCCGAGACGGATCCAATGAACGCAACAAAAAGTAGTGTTGAAGTGGATCTACATTAACGTGAATCTACTTCTATCCAAACATGCACTTAATCCTTTTCTTAGTTACGTGGATCCACTTCTTATTCAGGTGGGTTTGATACAACACTGAAATTGACCGGGTAACATTGGATAAAAATAATTCGGTAAATTAAATCATATATAATAATTATCGTTGAATTATATACTAAAATAGTTCTTCACTTTGTATTTTATCAGTCAGTTTATTCCCTCGTGAAATCAGTCATTTTAGTCCCTGACTTTTACTATTATTGGTCATTTAGTATCTGACTTTTACTACATTATTCATTTTAGTTCTTGACTTTCAAAGATTAAAATGAATGATCATATAATTCAGAGACTAAATGACTTGTAAAATATAAAGTCAGGGACTAAAGTGATTTATTTGCACAAAGTCAACGACTAAAGTGAATTATTCTCGCAAAATTAGAGACTAAAACGGTACATCACTCAAATATCGTTATATACACATGTTTTCATAACTTATTACGGATAAAAGTAATTTAGATAGTGAGTTATACTTAGGAGATCGTTATATAAGATTGTTGTTATTCTAATTAATTATTAAATATATTGTTGTAAAATTTGTGTATTTCAAAATTTTAATTTATTATTGATTTTTAAATCACTGTCCAAACTTAGATTTTACCTCCACCGTCTATATTAGTGCATCGTCCACCGTCCATATTAATATTCTACACAAGCTGAAAATCAATCAGAAGCTACCGTCCAATCCTTGTAATTTACGTTTTACATAGGAATTAACATATGTCTAGCCTATATAAGAGAAACATCACCTCACTTTCACATCAAAATCATTATTTTCTTCTCTTTCTAATTCAAGTTTCCCTTTCTAAACATATTCTGGATTATATTGTTATTATTTCTTGCTAGTTTCTGCATTCCGATTAATATCAAAAGAGATTGTTATATCCTGGGGTTTGCGGTATTAACGCCGAATAAATCCTTTAGCATAGTGTGATCTCACACATCTCAAGCTATAACTTCGTTTCTCTCCTAAATTATTTCCAACATATTAGTTATTAGGTAAATTGATCTTATTTTTTTAAATATTTTTCTAATATTTTGTTTATAAATAGAGTATATAGTGTACTTTATCGAGTAAGAAAAGGAATAATAATAATTTCATTTTCTAAGATGTCGAAGTGCCACATATTAATGCTATATTAGATCTAAATAATTTTTTATTTAATATTAATACTAATTAATTTTTTTATTAGTAATAAAAAAGAATAATAACAAAAAAAAACTCCATCTTCTTTTCTCGCTTCTCTCTTTCTCGTGACTAAAGCACACACTTGACAAGCTCCACTTCACTCCCAGCGAGCTAGCTCCATTCTTCCTTCTTTTTTTTTTTATCGGCCAAACACACAACCCCCACATTATATTACTCTTAAATTTACCCCACTGGAGATCGATCCCTCACTTTGAGCTCTAAGAACTCCTCCTTATGCCGCTGTTAGCGCTCCATTCTTCATTCTATAACAATGCAAGTATGCACCCACTCACTTCCTCTTTTAATCCATTCTCATTTTTTTTTCAAATGTCTAATTGACCTGTAGAAGAAGGGATAACAATAATTTTTTTTTTTCAAAATCAACGAGTAGCGCGTGAATCAAGTGAAGTTGCATACTTGCACAACAAGAAAGTAGGACTCGACCCTCTTTGAGAGATCATGTGCGAAAATTTCTTCTAGATATACATGTCGTTAGCCAATAAGAATTTGGTAGAAAGATAGTACCTAGTAGTCTTCTTATTATTATTCTTTTATATTATTAATAAAACAATAAATTAATATTTTTTATTGGAAAAATGATTAATTAATATCAATATGAAATAAAAAATTATTTAAATTTTATATGACGTTGACGCGTGACACTCCTTTATCCCAGTTAGCACTTAGCGAACATTTTTAATGGTAACGGTAGGGATTAAAAACAACAATTTTTTAATGTATAGGAACCAAAATACAAAAAATAACTTTATAGGAACTAAAACAAAAAATATCCTAACTATTTATTGGGATTAAAAACAAATTTTATCCATAATTTTTATCGAAATTAACAACATTAAAACTATGTGACTTTTTTTTTTATTCATTAAATATGACTCTTTACTTATTAAATATACATATTTAGTTTTAATACTAATCAAATTACGTATGAGGGGGTCTAAAATGTTTTAAACACAATAATGACTTAAAACAAATCTTTGATAAAAATCAATTTAATTAGTTCGATGTATATTCTACTTGAACAAGCTTAGTTTCTAAGTTACATTTAAAAAACAAAACAAATAATAGCCACTCGCAAACACCCCAAACATAGCTTTAATTATTAGCTTTCAGTTGGGGATACATATACCTTTCTTCTTCTTCTTCTTCTTCTTCTTTTTTACTTTATTTATTTAAAAAAAAGGAAATAGCTTATAAAAAACAATTTGGTTCTTCATCAATCATAAGGACTACCAAAAAATGTCATCCATATCACTGTCCAAAAATATTGTATTGCTGGTCGAGATATTAATATTATAATTTGCATTAATTAATATAAATTGTGCCATCTTCATGGCCATATTTTATAGCATAAAATTGAACTTATCAAATGATAATAAATACTTGTTTACCAAAAAAATATAATAAATACTTAAATACTGCTAGCTGTTCTCTTCATACGTAAATATTTTACTGCAAGTTGCACGTCTTCGATCCGTTACTATTTATAAAAAAATGTAAATGTAATGTAATGTAGGCTTTGAAAACATTATCATTAGCAAGTATAATATATGCAAATTGGTATTAGAAATTATGCAAGAGAAATAATTGAAACGATTCGATTTGTGTTCTAAGAAAGAGATGAATTCTTATGTCCTTAATTATATTAAAAACAATTTATTAGATTAGTTCATTAGACATTATATATAAACAACGGTTTATTTTTTAATTAACCCTGCTAAGTGCTAAATGCTAATCATTAATCAATTTTTTCAATGTCAAAGAAACATCTCTCATGCCTCAATAATTCGTCATGCATGCCATCATAGAGTGTAATTTATTGAAACCTGTTCCTTTTTCTGCCTATATATGAATCTCTTCAAATGAAAAACTCATTAAATCTTAACAAGTATGAACAGGTCTCTGATTAAGCATAATTAAATAGTATGGGTATGTTTAGATATATGATGAGAGTATATTGGGACTTCTTAGACTTCTTAAACAAGATTTTTTTATGTATGTCGTTTCTGACTTACAAATAGGTATTTAAACATGTTTTATATAATCTACCAAATGTAATTTGAATTTAGGTCATACTAAAATTAAAAACACAAAATTTTGATCAACAAGCTAAGCTAAATTGTTGGATTAATTAATGGCAAGTAATTTGGTGTGTAGTATAGATGAAGACACAATAATCTTGAATTTTGAGAATGGCACCGGAAAAGTGATCATGAGTAGTTCTCTATCTTTCGATATTGTTAGATGAGTATGCACAATTTCATTAAAAAATAAAAAAAAAACAAGTTATATGAAGCATTTAAAATAAAAAATTAAAAGACTATATTTTCGAATGTCATAAACTTATATTTACACTTATTTTTATAATATTGTAAAAAAGTAATTCCCTCTCATCTAAAATAGTAAGGATGGAAATATAGGCTAGTAAAAAAATTAATTACGTTTCTTAAATTATGTAAAATTTTAGATAACAAATAATATGATACAATAATATTATAATTAATTAAATCAGAATCCATAAGTTATTGAGTGGGGGATCTTAGATAATCTCTAATGATATGGTTAAGTGGGTTCTTATCTATCATTTAAATACATATACATACTCATGTTAATTAAGTATTTATATGTTGTCTTATTAGATTAAATTATGCTAAGGTAAACAACTTTTACAAGCAACCAAATTTTAGAGAGATCTTGAAAGCATGAAAAAGTTATAGTATTTATCAAACTAACAAATTTAATCACACGAGTCTCGTATAAAAATGCTTAAATTGAAAGAATTATATGTATATGTAATACCTGCCTAAAATTATTTAATATTATTAGCTAAGCACTCTTGTAAGCATTGGATCGGAGTTGCTATATTTTGCAAGTCTCATTTCCCCTTTTATTTTTCATCACACTTTGCAGTTTGCAATATGTAGTACTATATAAAGCTTAATTAGTTGTCAATATTTTTGCAATCATAACAAAGATTTTATCAGCAGAACTGCCTGGTCCCTTTTTATTTTTAAACTGTTTTATTAATTGAAATTTGTTTATGTATAAAATTAAAGCTCAGTAATTACTTTTGCAAAAATAAAATATATATTACAAAAGTCAATAATCTTTATGTTGAAATAAATATGTAGCAAAGTTATCTATTTAATTTGAAGTAGTTATTAAATGTGTGATAAGTAGATGGTTATTGAAGAGAAAACATATGTCGAATTGACATAAGTTAAAAGCTATTAAACACGTAAAATCATTTTAGAATGAGATAAATACGTACAATTAATTAATATCATCATAATTGTTATGGATATGGTACTATTTTATAGTCTCAACAACAATAAATTATATAATGCATAACTAAATTAAAAAAAAATGCTTAATTGGATTCTACTAACACATATATTCTCTTTTTATTTTATCTAATTCTAGCAAATATTTTCTCTAATTAACAATAATTACTTATTGATGTCTAATAAATTGATCTATTGACTAGAAAGTTTTGGAACTTTTGACAATAAAAAAAATACTTATTAACATCTTAAAATAACTATTAAAAAAGAATAACCTCAAAATATTAAAGAGAGTAATAAGAATAATGTTTTGTTGATACCCAAAAAATTTACACATCTCTTACATCCATAATATAATATTATTATTTAATTTAAATGAATTAAAAATTAGAAAAATAAAGAATACTAAATGAGTCAAAGAAATAATAAAATAATGAGGGTGTAAGGTTGGTGTATGATTTTTGAGTGTAAAAAAATCAACACTCAAATAATAAACATGAATAATTGTAATCTCACGACTCAAAAGATTTATTTTTTAGAAATTTGTAAAAATAGTTTAAAAAAACAAAAAGAAAAGCCAAATCTTTTTTAACCTACTAATTTTATTCTTAAAAATTTTTCTATTTATAATTGTAAAATTAAAAATATATTTAATTTCATAAAATTTTTAAGATGATTTAACATTATTTTTTTTACCCCAATATACATCATCATTGATGAGTGAGTGATGCGAGGTTATAAGATGATTGCGTCATTTGAGAGTAGACAAGTGGGAGTGGGACTAATTCCTGTTCGCCAAAGTGTTGCCTTCATTGAGACATTATTCTGAAAACTGGAACCCAATTTCTATGATTAGCTGGACTCACTCACGACCCATTATTTTCCTCTCACTCATTTCATTTAGAATAATTTTCTAATTTCAGTCAGAATTTTTATAAGGACTTCAATTAGTTAAACATGTGTTACTCTCTCGCCTTAATAATCAGTTTATATTTTAGAGAATATATAGTATTATAAGACCTTAAAAATTATTTTTAAAAATATAATGCATAATATTAAAAATTACACTAAAATGAGTCTAATTGTGTGTTTGGATTAGTTGTAATTAATTGTAAAAATAAGCTGTTAGAAAAATCAATTGTGTAAGACATAATCGATTTTTTGTTTGAATATATTTGCTGTCAGAAACGATTTTTAACATAATTTTAAGCTGTGAAAAACAATTTTGAAATAATGTTTAATTTTTAGCTGGAGGACAAATTTTTTTCCTTTGTTAAAAAAGTAATCAAAAGTTTTTTTAAATGCAAAATATAACTATCTAACATATGTTTGGAAAAAATCTAATCCAAACAAACTCTAAATATATAACAATATTATTCGACTACATTAAAAATTACATCCAAGGCATATATTTGTTTCTATGCTTCACAATGATTTTTTTGTTGGTTTGGACCAGTTTCTACTGTTTTTAACTGATTTTCTCTGTTTTAGATGGGTTCTTTTCCAATCCGATTTTGAGCGGCAATTGAATTGTTGTACCCACAAGTTCCCGACCCGACGAGTTCCTGATCCAACCGGCTAGTTCGATCTGATTTTCAGAACCTTGCTTGTAATACCCTTTTTATAAATGTCAAATTTTACGGAAAATGTTATTAGTGAACCTAGGAAGAGGAACACACAGGGAAATCCTTTTATTTTTTTTAAGAGAGTACAACTCTGTTTCGTCAAGTTTCTTTCCTAGACACGCGACACTCGACTGGCTCTAAATTGATACTATAAGAGGTGATCTTTATATCTAGACAGAGTAAAATATACTCTGGCACCATGAGCTTTCTCATGAACCTTAGCCTCAATGAGCACGCGACACCCATCATTTCAACTCGGTGCACAGTTGTTTCGCACTAGTGCCTGCAGTGTCGTTTGCGCGGCCGCTTGTGGTGCTATTTCAGGGTGAGCACACGATACCCATTGTTTCAAATCGACTTCTTGTTCCGTTTTAGGGTGAACATGCGACACCTTTTGTTTCAAATCAACTTCGCGTTGCTACTCACGATGCTATTTGTGCTGCCGCACACGGTATTGTTTGAGGGTGAGCATTTGACCCCCTTTGTCTCACGCTACAAGAAAACATAAAGGTTAGAGGGCGAGTTATAGGGTCGTCTCTTTGAGTTTGGGACCACCATGACCCCCATTATGTTACATTACTCATTACTGTGAATTTTATCAATTCAACAATTGAATTGATAGTTTATATGATGCAGATTAATTATATAAAAATTTAGACAGTTTAAAAACTATTTGATATTCCATCGAACTGTTTTTTATATGAATGTATAATATATACTTAAAATATCTGCAGTTAGATTATATACCTACAAATTTTCAAATCGTTCGAACTTTCACACAGTTAATCTATTGTATCTAAACTTTCAATCCAACGGTTAAATTTGTGAAATTATATCTTTATGCCATAATAGACCACGGTGGTCCTCATTTTTTAGGGACCACCTTAAACACAACCATATTAGAGTACTTTACTTATTAGGTTTTACACATTCCAAAGTTAAAATTTAGCATTTTCATTAATCTCTATCTACATGCAAGAGCTAGGTGGGTGAATTAGGTGGGTTGAAGCAACTAATTAAGTGGGATGTAGAAGCTAGTAAATTTTTAAGTAAAAAATTCAGTGTTGCATAGCTAGGATTCTAAAGCAAATACTAATTATTGTTGAGATGAATAAGTAATACTCGAAACAATGGGATACTATTTTAATTTTATCTATCTATTTTTCATAAATAAAATTTGATGGATAATATAAATTTGACCATTACTGTTTCTTTTCTAGACCATGTTAGATGACACTATAATTTAATTCCCTAATTTTAATTTAATGAATATTTTATAAACATGAACAAATTTGATGTGATCTTGCTTGGATAGAGGCAACCAAGTACTTTTCTTCGTCTTTAAGGTGACACCTCCTTAGTTCCAATGTTCTTTAGCCACCAGAGAAGGGGGAAGAATACTTGCAAGGCTACTCTGATGCCAAAGTCAGTTAAGTATATAATTTAGGGATTAAAGTGACCTGCAAAATATAAAGTCAGGGACTAAAATGATTTATCTGCATAAAATCAGGAATCAAAATGATTTATTTTCACAAAATTAAGGACCGGAATAGTATATCATTCGGAAAAAAAAATAACCATTATATTCAAGCATTCAATGGTAGTTTAAATGAAGTTTACATATACTCTCTACGTTTTTTATTATAAGCAAAAATTACCTAATTCACACCCTTTAAGAAAACTAGTTAGCCTCATTTAATTTTTTTTAATCTATCAAAAAATCAATTTATTTTTTTAAATTACCTTCCATTAAGTTACCCCCTCCTCTTCAAAACCACTATAATAAATGAGAAAGTAAATTGAGTGTAGAAGAGTATAATAGATAAATTTTTATTAAATGCAAATACAAATAGTTAGATTTGTTTATATTTAAAAATATAATATTGTGAAAAAATTACTTATTTAAAAACAAAGGGAGTAGCATTTAAGCCAGTTTCTCACATAGCTTCTTCGCACCAGATTATTACCGGGTTGAGTTCGTATTGGGTGTGAGCAGTGAAGAAACCAATTAATAGTATATAGATAGATAGATGATAAGTTGACAATAGTTTACATGATTATGTACTAAGTTTTAATAGCTTAAAAGTTGGAGGTTTAAGGTTTGAACGTTAAGGGAGGTAATTTAGATTAAGATATTTGTGGGGTTAGTCTAAGATAGGTGTGTGTTTAGGGATTTAGGGTTGAGAGTGTATGTGAAAGAAAAAAAAATATATAGATAAATTGTCTACAAGCGACCTCACAGTAAGACATTGAACTTGGAGGCAAGCCACGTCACACGAGTGTCGGCGAGCTAGATAACGAATCAGTGTCATAACCGTAAATAACTTGAAAACCCAGTGACAGAAACGTAAGCGCACTCACCCTTATATAAATAGCCAGCGTGTCTATTGTAATCCAATATAATTTCCCGCGGCATCAAACGCGGCTTTGCCTTTGTTTTCTGTCTCCAGAAAACTTTTCTATTTTAATCTTTTTCTTATTAAAAAGAATAAAATAATAGATTTTTCTTTTTTCGCTCATGATTCTCGGGAGAATTGATTTCACCGTAGAAGGTAAGAAAAACCAAGAGAATAAAGAAAAATTCGGAACCCGTGAACCCTTTTCCCTACAACAAATGCGATTTCTCTCTCTCTGGTGAACTCACGAGTCGCAAACAACAAGCACACTCTCCTTCTCGCGCACTGAGCTAGTGAAGAATCAGTACTGAGGCAATGATGCTTCAGATCTCGTGCTGAATCGATCCGAAGGAAGTGAAGAGAAAACGAGAGAGAAGAGTTGGATTAATCATGGAATCGAGAAGATGAAGTTCTACATATCTACGAAGGGAATAAAGAGAGTCACTATATCGAACGGCGTCGGTGCCGGGAAAGGTTCGGCGAAGACGACGACGACTACGGCGGCGGCGTCACCTACCGCCGCCTCCGGTCGCCGTATTTCAGCGAGGACGGTGCTTCCGGTGGTGGTAGTGTTAGGGATCGTGTTGCCGTTTCTGTTCGTAAGGATCGCGATCTTGATGCTGGAATCAGCTGCAGCTTGCTCCTCATTGGGTAATTCACTCTTTCTCTTTTTCAATTTCGTCGATTTCATTTTTTTTTTCTTTTTTCTTATGCTTTTTCACTCTCAATTCGGTTACTATTTTACGTTAATGAGTACCTTTCTCTTTTATTTTCTTTTCTGTTCTGTTCGTTTTTTTTTTATTTTCTATTTCCAAACGTTATAATTTTAAAGGTTTTAATTTATTTTATATATTTAAATAATTAAATATATTGATTAGTTTATATTATGTTTTAAGCTTTTTTTTCTGCTTTATAATTATTTTTATTTTATTAAATAAAAGAAGAGAATGCTAATAGAATGATGGAGGAATGTAATTAGTTCATTTATATTTTTACAAATTAAAATTTTAATGAGACTTTTAACTTCTTGCTGTAATTATACTTTCTCTTTGGTTAAAAATACTGATTTGGAAATGAGATATGAGGAAAAAGATGAAGCTGAAATATACAGTTGGTAAAGTTTTTATGATAAGTAAATAAAGTATATTTGTTAAATTAATTTAAAATAAAATTATAATTTAATCTTTTAAAGTATAAAATAAATTTATTTTTACATTTAATTTTTCAAATAATTTATTTTTGAAAAAGTAATAATTGAAATTATCTACATTAAGTAAAAGTGAATTAATTTTTTTAGAGATTTTCAATAGGGTTTGTAGACTTCAGAAGTAGTAATTTGCATTATTAGAAAATTATGCTTGCTTAGATTTATATTGCTAAACTGGGTTAGAAAACTAAATGAGTTATATTACAGAGAAATAGATATTGGTACTCAAAATTTGATATTGCTATTTACAATTTTTTTATTATTTTAATTCTTATACTAAAATAAAAAATTATGAATACAGACACAATATCAAATTTAGAGTAACAATATTCATTTATGTTTATTGAACACCATAACTATAATATAAATAATGTAATTGTACACCCAAAATTAAATTTAGAAAATGTAACTATATTTATGAAAAAGTTTATTACTGTATCGGTGAAAAACTGAAAATGATTGTTGCAGAGTGTGGTGGGTGGAGGTTTTTCAGTGGAGCTGACACGTCACTGGTAAGTTCATCATTTACCAAATTATCCTTCTTGTTTTTCATTTGTCTAATTTTTCAGTGAGTATAATTGTTTTTTTTTTTTAAATTTATTTTTTATCGTTTCTATACCTCCACAAAATATATTTAAGTTAATTTGTTACAATATATATATATATATATATATATATATATATATATATATATATATATATATATATATATATATATATATATACACATATTTAAGCGAATTCTCGTTACTTGGCTTGCCCCTCTGATTATCTCAACGTAATAATTAGAATTACCAATTTATTAAAATGCGTATTTTTAATATATAAACTTTTTTAGTATAAAAAAAATTAAACTTTTTTTGCTAGGAAAAAGTTAGGTACCTTTTTCAAATGGATTGGCAACAGCAGGATCTGATTGGAAAAAAGTTGACCAATACTATCACTTTATTATTATTATTAAGAAGTATAATTAAGTATTGATGTCTGTGAGATGTCAAGGTTAAGAAAATTGATTATGAGAAATGAATGGTAAACTATTATTTTTATAAAAGGGGTATTTTTCTGTTATTATTTTTCAATTATTGTAAAAACATGTAAAAAATAGTGCCACATGTGAATGAGCAAAAATAAAAAAGTAGGATAAGGATTTGTGACAAATTAGGGATTAATGTAAAAATGTGCATAAAAAAGTTTGACATGCAAATAAATGTAAAATGAAGATTGAAATAAGAGTTTTTGAAGAATTCGGGTTTAAAATAAAATGAATAAAAATGAATAAAAGAATGACAACAGATTAAGAATGTGTTTGGATTAACTGTGAAAAAAATCGATTGTTTGAAACATAATAAAGTTTTGTTTGGGTATATTTGTTATGAGAAACGGTTTTTAAGGTGATTTTTAGCTGAAGTGATTTTTAAACTTTTTAAAATAATGTCTAATTTTTAAGTTGAAGAACAAAAAATTATTTTTGTTAGAAGAAAAATAAAACTGTTTGAGTACAAAATCAAATAAACTAACATGTTGCAACTAAAAATACTCAAATATGTCCTAAAAACCAGTGATTTTTATTTATTTATTTATTTTTGGTTTACAAAACACAGGAGATTAACAAAGTAATAATGATACTCCTATCATTATTCGTTGGTAAAGTTTGATAAATAATTTATCAAAAAGACTATTAGAATATGAGAAATTTGGATGGACTAAATTGGTGACAAACAGATTTTGAAGGACCCATTGATATTTTACCCTAAATTAATATTAGTTGATTGCAAGCAAGGGTATTTTTTCACTAAGAAAGTTGTTAGGAGCAATAAAGGGAAAGAAATAAGCATGTATTGGCTATATTTTTGGGGGCTTTCAGCCTGCTACAATTCTAACTGTTATCAAGATTCACGGAATCAAAATTGTTGGAAAAATATAGGCATGATCGAGTTAGACGAGAGTAAACCTAATGAAATTGTAGTGAAGACATTGCAAATGCAATATTGATTATTGACAAAATAAACTAGATTGATATGTCAATATGTGATTTATTAATGATCTTAAAACATGAGATACTCTTAAAATATATAGGATAGCATGAAATATTCCATAAATGAATAAAAATTTAAAGAGTTTTGTCTATCTGTCACCAACTGAAACAGAGTCCAGGGCTTAGGCCCCTCCTAATACCAAAAAATAAAAAACAGAGTCCCCACATCAAGAATTATTTTGACAAAATTTGACAACTTTTGAATGGATCATGCCTATTCCGTGCGACTTACTTTTGTTCTTTCCTTTTCCTTGTGTTTCCGTTATCTTGTAATCTTCTCATATTTCAACTTTTGAAATCTCCACTGCATGTGATTAAAGTCGTTTGTCATATGCTAGTGAATGAGTTTAATGCAATGAAAGGAAATAAGTTAAAGGAAAAGTTACAAAATGGATACTGACAAGAACCTAAATCCCTAAACGATCATTTTTAAATATGTATATATTTATTTTTGCTCTTGTGACATTTATCCTCCTTGATTATATTATGTCATGGACGGTCATGTATTTATCTGTTTTAAGATGAAATAGTTTGACTGGCTTACGAGTACCACTTAATTAAAATTCTAGCTTATGAAATATAGAATACAAGCAAAGTATTAATCAAATAGCTAATAAATACAAAAGAAATGACAACCCAACATGTTCGCATGGTGGTTAGGGTTAGGGAAGTGTTACTCTAGGTAACATCTCCTCAATTCAAACGCATGTTACCGAGGCTCTAAACGGGAACTATTCAACTCAATTCTAACTTGAATCCAAACATATATACATCATTAAAGTATTTTGATGCTGATAATTGCTTCTTGAAAAGAATTGTTTTAATAATGTTTTAACCATAATTGAATGATCGTGAAATATTTTACAATAAAACTGTATCTAAATTGAGTAAACTTTTTTATTTTTTAAACTATAAAAGAACTGCTGTGAATTGGGGACGTATTGTCGGTACTTCCACAAGTTGCATTCCTACACCCGTGGGGTATGGTCATGCCACTTGTAGTGCAATCATTATTTTATCTTCTTTTTCTTCATGAAGCTACCTTTACAACTTTTTTCACTGCCATTTTATCTTCTGTTCTACTGGGGCCGTTTGTATCTAATCCATAGAATCATCCAACTAACACTCGCACTATCTTAATACAAACGTGGCATGACGTAAGAAGCATTTTAACTTGTTTTAGCACACTTTCTGCACTAGTAAACGCGGTTTTTAGACTTTGGGCCCCACTTTTATTTTCTTTTACGAATTTAAGAAAAATATTTGACATTTTGTGTTCTGTTTTTTACTGTGGTGATGCATGAAGGAACTCAGAGATGAGCTAACCAGAGCGCTTATAGAGGCAAATAATGGTCATGTTAATGAAGGAGTAGGGTCATTCAATGAACTTGTGAAAGAGATGACCTCTAAACAAGACCTTAAAGCTTTTGCTTTCAAGACCAAAGCTATGGTATATAAATATTTACTGTGTCTGCTTTTGTTTGTTACTTTTTATGGTGATCATGATGTTCCGTTTTCCTTGTCATTCCCTTTTTTTTTTGGTTCCTTGTAATGTTGATTAACAATCAAGCTCAGGCCCCTAGTATAGTAAAGGTTTATCCCAACATTTCCTTTGCTTGGAGCATGTACATTTCAGCATGTACACGCAACTGAACTAATAAACAATTCACCAATGCAAAGACTCTGGAAAAATTAAACATAAGAAACAAAATAATGGAAATTGATATAAGTTAACTCACCTTGCACAACTGAAATTTGTGTTGTATACAATATGTAGATCGGATGTCTATAGTGAACATGATACTGATCAGGGGTGTGGAATACAAATTTAGCATAACCTGAAATTTACGTAGTTGAATTGAAGCTTAAAGGATATATTATTTGAATTTCAATTATAATATCTAATATCTATATATTTCATGGAAGTTGTTCAAATGCTCTTGTAGTGTTGCTGGTAAAATGTCCTAAAATGAAAGAAATCCCTTGAACTTTACGTCAATTTTTCAAAAACCCGTGTGATTCAGAACAAACAACTCATCTTCAACTTATCAAACCGAGCATATTTTCTCTCCACTGAGGCCTTTCTGCACATGAATCCATGGTTCTATTTTGCCTTATGTCAAATGATGAGATTAGTTAAAGGAGTTGAGTTGTTGAGTTTTGATCCATAGGTTTTTAGAAAAATTACCTATTGTTATATACATTCCTTTGATTTTATTAATTTAAACATTATGAGGCATGTGGGTGAAGTTATCAGCATAATTAAAGTCCGTCTGTTAATGGATTGCCTCATTGTTTGACATAGAAGCATAAGTTCTTGTTAGCTACATATTTTAATTCACCAAACAGAGTTTGTGAAGTTTCATCGTCTTACAAAGTTATCCAATTTCCTCTGTTCATTTTCAGCTATCACAGATGGAACGCAAGGTGCAATCAGCGAGACAGAAGGAATCAGTTTATTGGCATCTAGCTTCACATGGTGTTCCCAAAACTCTACATTGTCTTTGTCTAAAGTTGGCAGAAGAATATGCTGTAAATGCCATAGCCCGATCTCGTTTACCACCTCCTGAATTTGTCTCTCGCCTTGTTGACCCTACTTTTCACCACCTTGTTCTCCTAACTGACAATGTCCTTGCTGCCTCTGTTGTTGTAACCTCTACAGTGGAAAATTCGGTCAACCCTGAAAAATTAGTTTTTCATATTGTTACCGACAAAAAAACTTACGCTCCAATGCATGCTTGGTTTGCCACCAATTCTATTAAATCAGCAGTTGTGGAAGTTAGGGGATTACATCAATATGACTGGTCTGAAGAAGTGAATGCTGGTATTAAAGAGATTGTGGAAAATAATCACCTAATTTGGAAGCACTACTATAATAAGGACCTGGACCATAGTCAAGAGCATGACAGATATTTGGAGGCTTCGAGGCCCAGCAGCCTCTCCTTGTTGAATCAACTCCGCATTTATTTGCCTGAGGTAATTATTTATTTTTGGTAGCTGTCTAATTGAGTAATAAATAATAAGTTTGAATTCTTGGTGATGATATTTTCATCATCTGCTTTTTTTGGACCACAACAGCTGTTTCCAGATCTCAAAAAGATAGTATTCTTGGATGACGATGTTGTAGTACAACATGACATATCTTCTTTGTGGGAACTAGATCTTAATGGCAAAGTCAGTGGTTCGGTATTCAAGTCATGGTGCGGAGGTAGCTGCTGCCCCGGGAGTAAATATCTGAATTACTTGAACTTTTCACATCCTCTCATTTCTTCAAACTTTGACGGTGATCGGTGTTCGTGGATCTATGGCATGAATGTATTTGATCTTGAAGCTTGGAGGAGAACAAACATAACCGAGACCTACCGTCAATGGTTAAAACTTGTAAGTGTATGCTGGTGTACTATGCTTAGTGAACTTAGCCTCTACATTCTGCTAAATACTGCATTTCAGTGAGCTTCCATACACATGAAGATTAAACTAGCCAGAAAGGTTTAAATTCTCATTTTTCCTTCTAATAGCATGTCATTCTTGATGAACACAAGTGATTTGGAATGTTCAGATATTGTTTATTTATTTTGTACTATGTTAAGCAATATTTAGTTGGTCTCAAACATTGCATTACATATTTATACTGTCACTTGTCAAAAAAAGAAAAAAAAAGCACGGTATATTTCATTATTCATTTTATAATGGTACTTTTTTCTTCAGCATTGTCATCATGCTATTAACAGTATATATTTGTCTGATTTAACAGAACCTCAAATATTCTGCATCATTGTGGGGTCCAGGAGTGCTTCCACCTGCCTTGATTGCATTTGAGGGTCAAGTGCAACCTATAAATTCATCAGTGCTTGTGACTGATCTAGGCTATCGCTACCGATCTGAAGAAATTAGCAGAGAGAGATTGGAAGCTGCTGCTGTTATCCATTTCAGCGGCCCTGCAAAGCCATGGCTCGAAATTGGTTCACCAAGGGTTCGAAGTATATGGACTAGATACGTTAATTTCTCTAATAGGTTTATTAGGAGATGTAGAATTACAGGGTGAAGAAAAAAATTTCTTCCACCTCCAATATTTATTGAGATTGAACCAGTGATACCGTATGGGATTAGAGGGAAGAAGGTTCTGCCTTCAGTCTCTGATTCATACGCTCTGCACAGTTATATATCAGCTATGCCATGTTCATAAATAGTAAATAGATGAAGCTACCATGCTATACCTTACTAGAAGCAGTATCTTCTGTTCAGAAAGATATAAGCATCACTGATCTAGCTGTCTGACAATACTGTAAATTTCTTTATCAAATTACTTTTCAAAATGGAGAAATTCTTTTGCTTGATTTGAAATTTCAGTTAGATGGTTCTTAAGTCCCTTCACATAAAATTCTAACCACTTTCATAGAGCTTGAGAGTTAATCTCTTTGATCTTGTGAATTGTGAACTTATTCTAGGAACCAGTCAGATTGATTTGCTGTATATGACTTGTACTTTTTATTCTCTTATTTTGTTTATGTGGAGCTAGTTACACGATGAAAAATAACGAAGAGAAGTTCTATCATCTGTAAAGATGTAACTGATAGTAAATTCAAAGGTATGTTCAACTGTAACAGCTCATTTGAGAAGAATTTCATGCTTTTCTCTCTATTGTTCAGGGATTGGTTTAGTAAAGAATAATATCTTTGTTAGTTCCTCAACTTTCTTGTGTAACATTCTGCCATTTGATGTGGCCCTATCCTTATGAAGTTGATCGCAATGAAATAATTTGGCTTGAAATATGAGGTTTAGTTTAACATGAGTAAGGGTTCAAAACTGTTAGATTTATTAATAAATAATTTAAGGGTGAAGATCAACGACTTGTAACTGTGACTTATGATGGTTACTCTTTCATTTACTTACGTTAAAACCCACCAGAATATTATCATGCTGAAGAAAAAACTGAGTTATACATTACATAAGTCCTCTACAAGATTCACTGAATTGTGGAACCTTGTAATTATGTTTTCACAATGGTGCAACACCGGATCATGATTCTCTCATGCTATCTTAACATGTGCTGCTCTTGTTAGGAGGAAGAGATACAAAAATAATGACACTATGATTTAAGGTTTCTTAAATATGAGGGGATCTTGCTCTTTGCAACACTAAACCTTTGAAACGTTGGCAAAATAATCTTTAGAATGTATGGCTACATTTCCCAGTCACTGTAACATTTGATAAAGAGAAAACAATAATGCCAAATTGCGATCACTATGACAAGTCGTCAAAAACTTTTAGAAAGAAAACTTCATAATGCCTGTTTGGAACCATAACTATGCAAAATTTTTAAACTTCTTCAAATCAACCATGTGGAGTCTCAATACTTCCGGTATTCTGCATAGGATTATGTAAGTTCTGAATTTACAACCATAATGCCTTTTATGGAACAGAAAGTTGACTTCTCTGATTGAATGTTATTTAGAGTAACTAAACTGGCATTGGAAAAGTTAAATGAAGAAAGAAAAGAATCACCGTGCTGGCTCCACTCACAGAATAATGGTTTCCGCATAGTGTTCTCTGCTTCTCGTCTGTTGTTCTATTAGCCTCTAGATACATTTTCATGCTTGTCTCTTTTTCAAACTTGCTTCTCCGACGGGTAATGCAGAACTAAAGAACAATTGTAGTAGTTGGGTTTATGGTATGAAACTCACAATGATCATAAATTACAAACCATTAGATTCATCTTTAGTCTCTAGTTGCAGCAGCTATTAAATCAAAGTTACGTGACTTGTAGAAAGAAACACTAGGTTTGATAGAAAAGAAAATTCTTCATCGGGTTGAGACCGATTGTTGACTCTACTTCCTACACTTGAACCAGTATGACATCTCTAATGCAATTTACCTCACTCGACACTTCATTGCTGCATTTATTTTCACGTTTCAAGTATTTGTATTAAGTCAATTTTATCCTTTTTCACAAGCTACCTTAATTTAAGTAGCTTTTATCATTAACAATTTGAATTTCAAGAGATTATGTATCGTAAATTTAACTATTTATTTAAAATGTGATGTTGACATTTTAATTTGTTAATAATAAATCAATAGTTGTTAATATGTTTGCACCGTACACAAATTTTTGTTTGTTTACGTTAAATAAAACCCTTAATTTATCATCAATCTTCACTCTTATTATACTTCTATTTATAAACTTTTTACTCCTATTAGTACTTTTTGAAAAAATTATCTAATTTAGCTTTATATAATGATGTTAAAATTTTAAAACCTCAATTATCGTAGCCAATCTCTTTAAGCTTTTTTTATGACAAACAAACCCGATTTTTGGCCAACCTAAAATGGCCACCACTTGACCAACTCCCATAAAGAATTAATTTTTATCCCCATTTACTTTTTATATTTTTAATTAAAAAATCAAAATATTATTATTTTCGTTCTTGAATATTAACAATTTTTTTTCGTGCATTTTCCATTTTCTTTTTGGTTCGAGTTCGACTCTTTTTTCCCCCTATAAATAGGAAAGTGCTCACTCATTTTGGGAGTTGCTTAATTTTTTTTACGCGAGAGTCTCTCTACACCTTGGACTTTCGACTATCTTCCCTTCACTCTCTTCAGCTTCTACGTGCTTTACACCATCTGAGAGATTGCTTCTTCAACCATTGCTGAAATGCAAGAATCTCTTCTCCGCCATAATCGTCAACCTTCAGCAACTTCCGCGCGTGGGAGGATATTAGGATCATATTTCGATCTGGTTCACTGCTGTATATAATTAGTGTTTCATAGCTTTTATTCCTTCTGTTATAACAGTTAGCAGTCTTTTGCTGTTTTCTGTTATTTCTGTTTTGCTGACTAGGATTAGTTAGTTTTTCTGTTTCATTGCTTTTCCTTTCCTCAGCATGTATATAAGCTAAGATATTCACTTTGTAACTTCTTGAGTTTGATCAATGAAAGATGATTTTTCACATTGTGCTTATTTCTCTGCATTAAGCATAAAACTTCTCATATGGTATCAGTGAAAAACTTCCGCATTTCTCATCGATTTGCGTCTTTCTCTTGATCAGCCATGACAAACTCTTCTCGTCCTTCTTCTTCTGATGATTCATCTCAGAATTCCATCACGGACCATTTGGTTAACCCATCAAATCCATTATTCTTGCATCCGAATGAAAACCCTACCTTAGTTCTTGTTCCCAATCTTCTCACTGAGAAAAATTATCATTCATGGTCTCACAATATGATTGAGATGCTGGAATCTAAAAACAAGGACAAATTCATTGATGGAAGCTTTCCTTCTCCTGCTATGACAGATCCTCTGCGAGAACCATGGCGTCGCTGTAACAGAATTGTTATGGCATGGCTGAAACGCTCCATGACCATGGCAATTGCAGAATCTGTCACCTACTACAACACTGCCGCTGAAATTTGGAAGGATCTTAGAGAAAGATTCTCCCACAGCGACAAATTTTGTGTTGCTGATCTGCAGGAAGAAATCTATGCAACAAAACAAGGTGATTCTAGTGTTACACAATATTATACTCGTCTTAAAATTCTCTGGAAAGAACTAGAAATGTTTAGAACTATTCTTTCTTGTTCTTGTTCTACTGTGTGCTCATGCGGTGTTCTTTCTAAAATCATCAAAGAAAGGGAAGATGACTGCATAATAAAGTTCTTGCGTGGCCTAAATGAAGAATACGCGCAAGTTCGTTCTCAAATTATGATGATGTCTCCAATGCCTTCTATTGCACACACTTTTTCCCTTGTTCTTCAACAGGAACGTGAATTTGGAACTCCTCATACAGCAATTACTAGTTCTGAATCTGTTGCACTTGCTGCTGTCACCAATGATTCTTCCAAGCAAACCTTCTATAAGGGGAGCAGTTCTAATGGAAGAGGAGGCAGTCGTGTTGGAGTTGGTAGAGGCAAAGGCAACAAGTTGTGTACTCATTGTGGAAGAACAAATCACACCATTGAAACATGCTTTGTCTTGCATGGATTTCCTGAGGGATACAAATCCAAGAACAAGACCAATTCAGTTTCTCAGAAACCTTTTGTTAGTCTAGTTGAAGTAAATCCTTCTAAAAACTCATCATCTGATAACTTGGAGGCCATTTCTTCCAATGATTCATTTACTTTGTCAAAAGAGCAGTATCAAGGTATTCTTGCTTTGCTTCAACAGTCAGGGCAGAATTCACATTCTGTAAATCATGCTCATAACACCTTCAATAATCTTGCAGGTAATCCTTTCACTTCTCCTGTTTGGATTTTAGACAGTGGCGCAACAGACCATATTTGTCCCACCAAACATTTATTTCTTTCCTTATCTGCTATCTCTCCCATCACTATTAAACTACCTGATCATAATTCTGTTGTTGCTCATTTTTCTGGAACCATTAAACTTGGAAATCTTATCTTACATAATGCCTTGTATGTGCCTAATTTTGATGTGCACCTTATTTCCATTCTCAAACTAATATACTCACTTGATTGCCTTGTTGTTTTTTGCCAAACCTTGTGCAGAAACTACCTTTGAAGATGATTGGTGCAGCTAGGAGATTGAATGGACTTTACTATCTTCAACAAACTTCAAACAGAGACACTGCCTCTCCTGCCATTGATAGTAGTTTTCTTTCTAAATCCAATTTGAATGTTTCTACAGCTGTTAAAACTACTTCATATCAGCATTGTAATAATTCTGTAAATAAGTCTTGTTTGTGGCGCACCAAATTAGGTCATGTTTCTAACAAAATTCTCAAGGAATTATGTAAACAATATACTGATATAAAATTTGATGATTTCTCTGATTGCAATATTTGTCACCTTGCACGAAAAAAACACCTCTCTTACCCTATCAGTAACACAAAATCATCAAAATTCTTTCAGCTAATTCACATTGATATATGGGGTCCCATTGGCACCCCCTCTTTTGAAGGATACAAATACTTTCTTACTATAGTTGATGACTATAGTAGATCTACTTGGATACATCTGCTTAAAACTAAAATGGATATTAAAACTATCATTCCAAGTTTTGTTACCATGATAGAAAATCAGTTTGATGTTAAACTCAAAACTATAAGGTCCGACAATGGCAAAGAGTTTTATCTCAAAGATTTTTTCTCTGCAAAGGGAATAATTCATGAGACATCTTGTGTGGAATGTCCACAACAAAATGGTGTCGTTGAACGTAAGCATCAACACATTTTAAATGTGACACGAGCCCTTCTCTATCAAGCTAAATTGTCTAAGAATTTCTGGGCTTATGCTGCTAAGCATTCTGTACATATCATAAATAGACTACCAACCAAGGTTTTACAAAACAAATCCCCTTATGAACTTGTTTATAAAACAAAACTTGATCTGCATAAGTTAAAAGTTTTTGGCTGCTTGGCTTTTGCTGCCACCTTATCCAGTGGCAGAACCAAACTTGATCCTCGCGCCTCAAAGTGCATCTTTGTTGGTTTTCAGTTTGGTACAAAAGGCTATATCCTTTACAATTTAGCCACTCACTCTTTCCTAGTTTCTAGGAATGTAGAGTTTATTGAAACTTCTTTTCCTTATTGCGAAAATCACAAACAAGATTTCCTTTCAGAAACTGATTTCTTTATTGATATGAATGATTCCATCTTTTCTTATGATCTTCCTACAGCTGTTCCTCAGTTTCCTCCACATTCAAATCAGGATACTTCTATCAATGCAGATGATGGTACTAACACTTCAGGAACTGTTCCTGTCACTAATAATCCCTCTACTGTGATTAATTCTGATAAAACAGTTCCCTTGCAACCCACAAAAGTCTCAACTCGTGTTCGAAAACCCCCTGTGAGGTTGCAAGACTATTTTTGTGGAGTTCATCAATCTTCTAATATCAAAATGACATCCCCTTATCCCTTACAGAATTACCTTTCTTATAACAAATGCTCTCCCACTCACACATCTTTCTATTTTTCTATCTCTACACAAGTTCAACCCAGGACATTCAAAGAAGCAGTTAAACTTGATTGCTGGCAACAAGCCATGAATGCTGAGTTACAAGCTCTTACAGCAAACAATACTTGGTCTTTGGTTGACTTACCTCCAGGAAAGAAGGTTGTGGGTTCAAGATGGGTTTACAAAACTAAGTACAAAGCAGATGATTCTCTTGAGAGGCACAAAGCTCGCTTGGTTGCACAAGGTTTTACACAAACTGAGGGAGTAGATTTTTTCGAAACGTATTCTCCAGTGGCTAGACTTACATCAGTTCGTTTGCTGGTTTCTCTAGCAGCAACAAATAACTGGTTTTTACAACAACTCAATGTTGACAATGCCTTCTTGCATGGAGATCTTGAAGAAGAAGTGTTCATGCGACCTCCACCTGGTCTCAAGCTCCCTCGACCTAATCCAGTTTGCAAATTACACAAGTCGCTCTATGGCTTGAGGCAACCTAGTAGGCAGTGGAATCACAAGCTAACTTCTGCTCTTGTATCCCTTGGTTTCATACAGAGCTACTTTGATTCTTCCTTGTTTGTCAAAGTTCCAGGCTCATCCTTCACTGCTTTATTGGTCTATGTTGATGACATAGTTTTGGCAGGGAACAATTTATCTGAAATTCAATATGTTAAAGCTTTTCTTGACAAGCAGTTTCGCATCAAAGACTTAGGATCCTTGAAATACTTCTTAGGAATAGAGGTTGCTCGTTCCAGTTCTGGGATCCTCCTGAATCAGAGAAAATATTGCTTGGAATTATTACAGGAATACGGTTTAACAGCCTGCAAGCCTGCAAGTACACCTGTTGATCCTTTTGTCAAATTATATGCAGAAGAGGGAATGTTACTTGAAGATCCCACAGGTTTTAGGAGACTAATTGGAAGACTTCTCTATCTCACCAATACTAGACCGGACATCAGCTTTGCTGTCCAACATCTTAGTCAGTTTGTCCCTGCTCCTCGCCAACCTCATTTGCAAGTTGCATTACGTATTATTCGTTTTCTGAAAGCTTCTCCGGGTCTTGGTTTGTTTTATCCGGCAGATAGTTCAATCAAATTACAGGCTTTTTCGGATTCAGATTGGGCCTCTTGTCCCAATTCACGACGATCCATAACCGGATATTGTGTTTTTCTTGGTAAGTCGTTGATATCATGGAAATCTAAAAAGCAAACTACTGTTTCTCGAAGCTCCTTTGAGGCAGAATACAGATCCTTAGCTTCTGTCACATGTGAATTACAGTGGTTACAGTTTTTATGCCGTGATCTGCACATCCCTATTCCAACTCCTTTTTCAACGTTCTGTGACAGTCAAAGTGCGATTCAGATTGCCAAAAATCCGCATTTCCATGAGAGGACGAAGCATATTGAAGTGGACTGTCATGTCATTCGCTCTAAAATTCATGAAGGCTTGATCAAACTTTTTCACATTCCTTCTCATTGTCAATTGGCTGATATGTTCACTAAGGCGCTTTTTCCTGCTCCTTTCCGCGACTCTGTGTCCAAGTTGGGTCTCATCAACATCCACGACCCAACTTGAGGGGGCATATTAGGATCATATTTCGATCTGGTTCACTGCTGTATATAATTAGTGTTTCATAGCTTTTATTCCTTCTGTTATAACAGTTAGTAGTCTTTTGCTGTTTTCTGTTATTTCTATTTTGTTGACTAGGATTAGTTAGTTTTTTTGTTTCATTGCTTTTCCTTTCCTCAGCATGTATATAAGCTAAGATATTCACTTTGTAACTTCTTGAGTTTGATCAATGAAAGATGATTTTTCACATTGTGCTTATTTCTCTGCATTAAGCATAAAACTTCTCATAGAGGAAGAATCACTCCGTTCTTTTTGCACTTCGATAGGTGGAGGTAAGTGATCTTCCTCGTTTCTTTCCGTTTATTCTTCCACTGTTTAATTCTATTGGAAGTGTTTGAAATTAAATCTGTCATAGGATTGAATTATATGCATAATCATTTTCTACTCATGCTCCTCTTGGATGAAATTTGTTTTGAATTCTAGTGAGTGTGATTCTGAAAGATGAATCTGTAATAGAGTAATAGTTTAAATCTCTCACTCGCACGTGATTGAATTATGTGCCATAATAATTATTTATAGATGCTCCCTTGGATGAAATTTGTTATGAATTTAAGAGAATTGAGTATGATTCTGAATGCTGAATCTGTAATTATTTGGATTTTCCCTTTTCCTTTGCTCTTTTGCGCTTTTTGGGATTTCTTGTCTACGAAAATCGCAACCAACGCAGTCCGCACTCGTCATTTCAATTACTGCTGCTGTATGATTGCTGTGACGCCACAGGAACATGCCGCCAAAGATGAAGTATGAACGACCACCGCGTAATGAAAACTCTTCACCGGAGGTGGAAACGCCATGCGCCACTGCGAAACTCGGGCAGCAGACAACCACCAATCCACCACCTATGGTGAGAGACTATTACTCTAACCATCGCAGTGTGGACCTTCGCCGGAAGTCATTGAGGAGATTTACATGTACCAGCCTCCATAGCTCAGGCCTCCGGCTGGAATCTAACCGCATCATCCAACTCAGGGCCTGGTTCTGTCGCACGACCACTCCCCCCTGGGTGGAGGGCTTCGCACCACCCCACTTTGCTATCCGGAAATAGTTGGTGTCATTCCCAAGTAAGGTGGTGTCAATCCCTTCACCCATGTGACTTACTCCGTTCAAAGTCAAGGCATACCATAACCGTAAAGAAGAAATTACACAAACATGGGCTCAAGGTGCCAACCATTCGAGCCAACCGTCATTGGTGCGTTTCTCATTGGCACCCAATCGGCCAATCGTTATCTTTTTTTTTATTGATTACTCCTTTTAGGCCTAAGGCCCAATCTATCATTTTTTTGGTATTATGTTTCTTAAAATATCTATTTTGTAAAATATCTGTGCTCATGAAGGAGCATCGTTACTAAAACCATCCCATCGTCTCCTTGGTTCATCGACCAAATTTTGTCGCAATCTAGTTTAAAATAGATTTGAAAATTCATTCTTGCTCGAGTTTTCATATTTGGTAGTTATATTAAATTCTAGGGTAAATTACAATAATTTCCTTTGAGGTTTGAGAAAATTGTACTCTACTCAAAACTTTATCAAAATTAGTATTTCACCTCTTTTGTTTAGTTAACTAGCATTTTTGGTCCGTCAATCTATTACTTAAGTATTAAAAAATAATTTTTAATGTTAATGGAGGATCTAAAACTTGCATATATGTCAAACTAGTATGATAGAAACGTTAGCAGTATAGCAATTAACTAACGTTTTTGCCTCGCCAGTTTGCTACATCAGCCTTAAAAATAATTTTTAAAGTTAACAAATTGACATATTTGTAGATGTAACAGATAGGAATGACAAAAACGTTAGCTAGGTCAGCAATCAACAGTCAACGGTTAAAGAAATGAGGTGGAGTGCTAATTTTGGGAAAATTTGGGGTGGAGTGCAATTTTCCCAAACCTCAAGGGAGTTATTGCAATTTACCCATAAATTCTAAAGTCTACTTTAAAATAGATTCTTGTTGTATCTGTTTTCACTTGAATATTATAATTCAACAGTTATATTTAATAAAATTTTAAGTTATGTAAGTTATACGTATGCTACCTGAAATTTATTCGTTTTGAACTGGTCTAAGACAAAACTTGCTCGAATTTTAGAATTTGAGGATTAAAATGAAAAAAAAATAAAACATGTGGTGAGCCAATGAGATGGTGTGGTGTCGTTAGTAACTGCCTTCATGGTGACCAATCCTTTTTTCTCTTATGTTTGTTTCATTGCTAATATTCATGTCACCCCATTTAATTACAGCTTCACACTCTTTTTTGAAATAACTTATTTGAATGTACATTTTAATCTTTTGTTTTCTTTTCCTGATTTTTTTTCGAAAGAAGCGTGACTCCCACTAAAAAGTGTGGCGCACTCCTTAACACTTGTCTTTCCTAAGGTGCAGGGCTACAAGGTTCATCCCACAATTCTGTTATTAGGACTTTTTTTATAGCATTAGAAATGAAGAGTTAGGGTTGTTGGTAAATGTGCCTCACCAATACTTCTAAATAAATTTTTCAGGTGAAGAGAATGGCACCATACTCAACTTGTGTAACGATCAATCAGTGCTCAAGATAAGTTAGCCCTAGTATCTCTCTATTTTGTTAGCCGCAGAAGAGTACAGTGTGAGGCATAGTATCTTTTGTACTTTCTATTCACACTACTTGCTAATCATACGACGAACTCTTTTGAAAGTAATTTCTGAAGTTTTTAGGGAATTAATATTGAAATGAAAGTGATTTAAAAGTGGATTCTAAAAATTTAGATTTTGAGAGTAATATACTGAAATCTAATTTCTGAGAGTAAAACAAATGACTTTTGGAATTTAATTTCCAAAATAGTATAAATGTGAGTGCCGAGTGGTATACCGTGAACATAGAATAATTAAAAGGGTGGTGCACATTGGTTGAAAATTCCACCATATTCGGTTGGTAATTCCACCATATCAGATTTGGTACATGAAAATTCTTATTTTAAACTTCGTTATTAAAATTATTATTGTCTCCAAATATAATTTCCTCTCCAAATTCATTTTTTCAAACAATTTAAAATGTCAAAACTCCAATGAATAATTTCTAAATTTGTTTTTGAAACATTAAGGCTTTCAAAATCAATTCAGGGAGTGTCCTTGTCAATATTTTTCTATCAAGAACTGTGTAACCTAGCTTCTCTAAAATGATTGAATTGGTGCTAATTAACGTCTTTCGTAACCAAATTTTAACTAGAATCTCTAAAGAATTTTACTAAACTTTTCCTCCTAAAAAAATGGTTGCAAGTGGCAACTCCAAACATTTCCTCGATCAACTCATTTTCCAAAGCAGTCTGTTTATACTTAGTAGATTACCATTCAAGTATTTTATAATTTTATAGCATTATAGGCCTAAACAGACAATAAAGACAAATAATACAAGCTTGTAACTTAGGAAGTAGCTCTTATTAAAAGATACATTAATAACATTGTATATTTGAAAAGTGTGATCAGTGCATGCAAATGCTGGTTCTTTTCTAGTTCACAGTCAGAAGAACTTTGATTAGTAAAGTGGTGAATATATATATATATAGGCAATAGTTCAGGAAACACAGGCATGCATTACATATGCATGCAACTATTCGGACGCAGATTAAACGATAGCTAGGAAGACTGAGGCAGAGCTTCCTGTTGCAGTGGCTTTTCCAGCATATCAGCTGCATTATTATCATAAAAGGAAAAGTTAGAACATGTCAAAATGGTCATATTGTTGCTATGGGAAATCATCTAGCCAAGTCATGAAAAAACGAATATAAGGGCCTCTCAAAACCAATAATAATAAACTTAGTTACAAAGTGTATTATGACAAAGAAATGTAACAAAACTTCCTTCTTTTTTCCCCTTTTTTCTACTTTTCTTTACATGATATATATATTAATGCACAAAGTGAAAAAAATAAACTAACCGAGGTAAATTAAGATTTAATCCGTGGTTAAGATATATTAATGCACAAAAACCAAATCATCCCATAAATGTAAGTATTTTTAATTGGATTTTTTTAACATGTGCAACATTGCACAGGTTAAGAAACTAAAGGTGGAAGTTTTGTATGGAAAAATCAAAACTTTAATGATATCATGTATAACACACAATAAATACTGTGTTTTCTTTCCTTTTATAGTTTATTAACCTGTGCAATATTGCACAGGTTAAAAAAACCCTTTCTAATTTTAATCAAAATCACTTTTTATCAAAGCAAAATCCTATACAAACTGGCCCTAATTCATCTGCACAACTTCCTGATTGTCTTGTCTGAACCTGTGATAAAGGGCTAACAGCTAACAATAGTAATTTCATCCCGGCAGGGTTTTTATCTTCAACAAGTCAATAATTGTTTTTGGTTTTCCAAGGTATCCCCTGCCTTATACCCCTAGACTAGATCAAAGATCAATCTTTGGGATATAGACAAATTTTTCCTCCCAAGTTGTGCTCTCTTCCTAATAAATTCACTTAAAAGCTAAATCACCAATGTGTAGGAGTATCTTATGACAAAATCATCTTTTTTTTTTTATTATTATGAAAGTTCGTTGATAATCAAACATGGAGAAAACATACATATATAATTAATGAGCTAACATTATTGCCCTTCAAAATTAAACACTTTCGAAATAGCATATATATCATGAACCAAAGAGGTTATAATTGTTAGAGTACGTAGAGATGAGACTGAGATCAGAGTGCTTACACAAGTTGGAGTGCAGTGTGGTCTTGAGTACGTGAGTATTGATGATGATCATTAGAACCTAAGAGGTTCACAGGAAAGAAATTACGGTGATCATATGACTGTGTTGAAGGAAGCTGGGACGACTCGCACAATGTTCCACCTGCTGATGATGCCATCATATTTTGTTGCTGCTCTTGTTGCTGTGCTTGCGCCCTTTCATGTTCAGCTATCTGCATCTTTCATTCATTCATCAAATTAATTAATTAATTAATTTCATCACACAGTAATTATATTATTCACACAACACATTACTTATTTGCATGATTTCATATACATGCTATATTTTGACGTGTTTATTAAGAGAATGATGAGTTGAAATCGACCTTAGCTCGGAGATAATTGTTATGGTTTTGGAGCTCAATTTCCTGCATATTGTAAACACAAGTTTAATTACATAAAAAACTGCACAAAGTTAAGAAGAATTAACTGGCACATTAGAAGGAAATGAAACAAATAAAGTAGAAATAATAATTAATAACAGGAGGGAGAGATGAATGTATGTGTACCCGCTTTTGCATGAACTCCACATCAGCAAACAACGTTTCATGCTGCAAAACTTGAATGTGTTAACTGTTTGGTTAAGATTCTTTCAAGAGCTCAAACACACTTCTAGCAGTGAAGTGAAAAAAAATGTGATTTCCATGCATCCAAAATGTTTTGGAACATGTGTAGGAAAATCTCAACCATTGACATTGTGTTGGACTATGTATCACTTTTAACCGAAGCTTAAACACACATAATGCACCAAAACATTTAATCCAATAACAGTCCTTACCCAAATAGTAGCCGTATTTAATTAATTAGTTATGTTTCGGATAAATTGCAATAACTCCCCTCGAGATTTGGGGAAATTGCACTCCACCCCAAATTGTATCAAAATTAGCACTCCACCCCATTTTGATCAGTTGACTAGCATTTTTGGCTCGTCAATCTATCACATAAGTATTAAAAATAATTTTTAAATGTTAATGGAGGGTCCACAACTTGAATATGTGACAAACTGACATGACAGAAACGTTAGCAGTATAGCAGTTAACTAACGTTTTTGTCTCGCCAGTTTGCTATATCAGCCTTAAAAAATAGTTTTTAAAGTTAACAAATGAACATCTTTATAGATGTGACAGATGGAAACGACAAAAACGTTAGCTAGGTCAGCAATCACCAGTCAACGGTTAAAGAAATGAGGTGGAGTGCTAATTTTGATAAAGTTTGGAGTGAAATGCAATTTCCCCAAACCTCAAGAGGAGTTATTGCAATTTACCCTTATGTTTTTGCTAACTTTTACATACTTTGAGTTCAACTTTAACCTACACCACTTTTTGTCCAATAGAAATAGATACTAATACTCACAGCATTGTCCTACTGAGCTTATATTACCTTTCTAGATCTAACTCTGCTTAAACCTTTCTCCAATCTTCCTTCCAGGTTCTTTAGTTCCTTCAGACTCAGAGAACCGAGAGCTTCACCAAGGATGTGCCTGGTGAAAAGAAATTACTCATTTATGAGTGTAGTTGATAGTGCATTTGGATATTCAGTTTAATTATGCACTTATATACCATAAACTTAGAGGTTATTTAAAGGAAGAGTTATCAAACTTGAATGAGCTCCTACAAGAAGCTTACAAAAATAAGCCCTAATTAAACCTATAAACTGTTTTCATAAGGTATACATAAAATCGTCCAAACACTTATATGAAATACGAAACTAACCTGTTTAGATTCTGGATATCCCGAATTTGCCTTCTCAATTTGGATGATTCTTGCTGGTAAAACTGATATCGGTGGTAATTTGTGTTAGTCTGTTAGAGAACCTCATGGAAAAGAGAATAATAATATAGTAATGTAGTAAATTGTTAAAATATGTGTCCATAACATACATATGAAGAATTGAATAACCCTGACCTAATTAGCATTACCAATTTAAAGTAAAAAATTCGTGTTTTAATTTGTTTATGAAGATGGCATGTGTGTAATTAAATCTAACTAGAATACTAAATACAAGATTATATCAAATGGTTAATTTTGCTTCAAACTTAAGCAAAGTCCCTTACATAACTCATCACTGAATTGGGTATCAAATTACTACTAACTGTTAGGATAATAATTATCCCTTCATATTCTAAGTGGTAACTTTTGAATGAAAGTAGTGGTAATTATTGGTAGCATGGTAGTAGCTAGAAAGTAAGGGATGGGAAGTTCATCACATTGTATCAAACAATCATTCATCAATCAATTTGTTTGATCCCCCTTATGATTGGTTTTGATTCCAGAAAATTTAATGAGAACTTTGGAACATGATGTGATTATAAAATACTTGGCTAAAAAAGACAGTAATTATTAAACATGTACTATGGTGCAAAATTATAAACACAGTGAATCTATTTTCACCAGTTATGTGAATAAATGAAATTACCTGTGTATTAGCCTCAGAAACAGATTCGGCATTTGAGGTAGCAGCACATGCCTTTTTGTACCTTTCAATAGTTGCCCTAACACTGCCAAGTGCAAATAACTGTAAAAACTAGCTAGCTAGAGGGATTCACAACAAATATGAACAATAAAAAATTTATTGAGAAACTCTCATGAAATTGAAATATTATACATCGTCATTTGTGTCTTTCTTTCCTCTCAACCAAACATAGTGTAAGTTTATATATATTTGCTACACTATTCCAGCGATTTTGCTTTTCTAAAATGATCTAAAATATGCATCAATTTTAACATAAGCGGCTCTGATTGTATTTATTTTCAAGTGATTCAAGTGGCTAAAATGGATTATTGGAAACTCAATTTTTTATACTAAGTACGATCATGGAGCTAGAAATGGTTGTGTTGACTCAAATTTGACTTTAACTTGGGGGAATTGTTCATAATGGATTACTGTGCCAAAATCATGGTTAAAGTAGAAGTAAATTTGAGTTGTTTTTACTACTATTAACAACATATATTACATGTCTTATTTGTCCTATTGTTGGTATTTATATAAAAACGATGTATACATATTAAAGTCTATATTGTTAATTACACACTTTAAAAATAATGGTAAATAATGCTCAAACAACGTTATCTCTGCAATACTCAAAATATATAAAACTAATTTTAGCATCACTAATAATCAAAGGCACAATGAGTATATAGGAATAATATAACTACACAAGCTTAATTACCACACCTTAAACCTTCATTTTATTTTGATAATAAACATAAATAATAATAATAATAATAATAATAATAATAATAATAATAATAATAATCACCTCAACCTTAAAACTTTTAAGACTCTGATTGGCTGTCCCAGCCAAGTTGGCACAAGATCCTACAAAGTCATTGGCTCAAGTATATATAATTTGAGTAGTGTTTTGTGTGCACAAACTATTGGTGTACACTATGTATATCCGGTTAAATTTGAACAATTAAATTAATATATAATTTAGTTAACTATTATGTAATTATATTATTAATTTAATTACATAATTTTTAATCACATATTTTTATGTGGTTAATTTTTTTTTATTTTGAGGAATTTATTTGGTTAATTAACAATAAAAAAATATATAATTAAATTATTACTTAACAATTTAACTAAATTATATATTAATTTAATCACATATTTTTTTTATATAAAAATCATGTAATTGTGCACCAATAATTAGTGTGCACAAAACTTCATTCATATAATTCCTGTTAGGTTCAGAAAACATGCTACTTCCCCATACACACACATGCTACTATACAATACAACAACCATAAGAATCCATACATATTTCTTACACCTCGATTACCACAAAAGCATTTCAAGTTTGCTCATGCATGTCATAGTTTCGTTTCCAGAGAACTAAAAGATCATACCGTGTCAGAAAAAACTGAGAAAATGAATGTCATCTTCTCAAAATCTCTCATTGGATCGTACCCTCTTTTGTTTCTTTTCACTCTTATTTATACCTTTCACCGTTAATTTACCTCTCCAAATATTAATTTCTTAGCATGAATTTGTATGTATATGAATAATCAATTCCCATTCTTTGAACGTTGCAAGTTCAAACACAAACTAGTGTTTCTATACCATATAATTAATGCAATGAGTACGAAGAAGAGACTTAATAATAATAATAATGTAAATGAAGTACTTCCTTTTCCATTGAAATTTCCAAAACACATAATTGAGAGTGGGTAAGAATTGACGTCAAGTGTATAGAAGCTTTATTTCCTCAAAGATGAAAACAATGAAAAAGGATAAGAGAGAGAGGGGTGCTTTGCTTTTATCCATTCTTAGAACATGATATCATGCTCTTACTTTTGGCAAACTCAGGGTAAAAAACAAGCCATCCAGGAAGAATAATACATAAACATTCAAATATCTAACTATTTTTGGATACTAGTTTATTTATTAAAAAAAATAAAAAAAATCTATGAACTGGGAAAGAAATTGACTTGATAATGACAATTAATACTTGTAAAAAAAATAAGTGAAATTAAAAGAGGAAGACACCGCAGAAGAATAAATAATTAAATATTACTATATACCCATATATATCCTTAATGAAAAATTGAGAAACATCATATATATCTCACCATTGAATAATTGTATTTATTTAATAGAAAATATAACGGGCTTAGCTTATATTTTATTTACCAAAAAAGAATCATTAAATGTAACTAATTAACTAATAGAGTATAAAAATCTTTGTGTCTATAAATTATTTATATACATTTAATAAAATTATGAATATCACTTGAGTTTTTTTACTTTAACTCAAAACTCCAAGGGTTTTTCATCTAGTTTTAGTGTAGCAATTCAAGACATTTATAGGAAAAAAAAAGTAGCCAAATATATAATTATATAATATTTCAAAATTACTGATATGCAAGAAATTCCTTTCCGAAACAATGAGGTATTGACATTGAAAACACCCATACGTGCTGGGAAACCCTAACTGCAGCATGCTTCCTCGACCATATTGTAAAGGACAAAAATCATGAAAGTGGGGAACCAATTGTTTGGACACAATTTATTTTTCCACAGAATCATAAGAAAAATCTGCTTCCAAACTTATAAAAAATCTGAAATCTTTGACCCCAGAAGCCCTAATGTTTGATTTTTGAAAAAAAAAAATTATTTCACTTACAAAATTTAGGCTATTTAATTAATTAGTAACCATTTTGTAGCCATAGCTTTTTTTTTTTTCATAGAAAAGTACTACAACCGAGATTCGAATCCCGTAAACTGGAACATCTTTGTAGCCATAGCTTGAGTACACATTAACAATTTTGTTTTTACTAAGCATCGAAATTGAGATTAATAGTAATTAAGGGATTTGGGAGTGACTAGTGAAAAATCTGATACCCTAATTTTCAATTGTGTTGTGCCACAAAATTTTGATATGATGAGCTACAAAATTAATTAGAAATTTGAAGAAAATAAAATACGTGAAGATGGAAGAGAAGAGGGAGCAATGAGTACTAGAACAGCTTTTGTGTGACAGACTTTTGTAGGTTTTATGGTTGACATGTTGAAGGAAAGAGAGAGAGAAAGAAGAAGGGTTTAGAAAAAGCTTTAAGAGCATGGGAGAATATACACAAACAAGCTAAGATCTCTGACCTGCAAATCTTTGTAACCCTATTTATTTAAAGCTCTTACCTCTTCTTCTATCTTCTCTGCTACTTCCAGTAACACCTCTAAACTAAATAAAATAAGTATACATATATAATTTCTATCTCTCACCTCAGATCTGCAACTTTTCAAACGAATAATTGGGGAAGAAGAATAAAACAAGTATAAGAAATTAATTTATTGTACAAATAATACTTCAAAGCTTAGAAAAGAAAATTAATATGAAAATAAACCCAAAGGAAAAATTATCTTTTTAAAAAAATTCATGACCAACTATATATTACATTAAACAAAGTTCTAGAAAAAGGATTTTTCGTTAATTAACAAAACGGAATAAATAAAATTAAAGAAAAGTAACTGGAATGTTGATGATTTGGAGATTGCAAAACCAACAAATTAAAGAGGAAGGTGTTATTGATGTAAAATGATGATGATGACTAACCTGTTGTTGGCATACTCATACAAGCGGCCGCGGCTCGAGAAGACAACAAGAGCAACTTCAGCATCGCAAAGAACCGATAATTCATAGGCTTTCTTGAGCAAGCCGTTGCGCCGCTTGCAAAACGTCACTTGCCTATTTGTAGTGTTCTCGATCCGTTTGATCTCAATTTTCCCTCTTCCCATTCTCCTCTGAGATGACCCTTCTTGACCTTGATTTGGAAGCTCCATCCTTGGAAACTAATCAAATAATTAAATACCAAAACCAAATCACTCAATAACAAAAAAATAAAAATTAAAAAACTAAAGAGGAATCAATTAAGGGAAATAAAATAATTTTAACCAAAAAAAAAAAGTTGTTACATATTATAAAAGCTAATAATAAATGGTTTAATTTAGACTCTAGTGCTATAAGCTCACTGACCTTGAAAGGAGGTAGCTAGGTATGTAATTAACAATATAAAGTACAAGAAAAACTTGTATGTGGAAAGAGGAAGAAGAAAACTATAGCTAGGAAATTAGGTATAATGTTTACCTTAATTATTAGTGTGAATTCTATTTGTAGTTCTTTGGTGTAACCTAAAACTCAAGTTGAATGGTTTCAAAATATGGGAAAGTGGTTTGGCCTAGCAGACAGGTATTTATGGACTGAAAATAGACCCTCCAACAATTACTTAACTCACACTAAAAAATTTAACTTGTTGTGTAGGAGAATTTAATTATTAATTATTAATTATTAATTAAATTAAAATCAAGAAGAGAGAGAAAGAAAGAGAGAAAGAGAGAGAGACTTAAGATTCACCTTTGGTATGCTCCATCAACCATCCGTTTTCTTCATGTATGGGAAAAAGGAGAGGGAGATAACAAAAGGGTCTTTTTGAAAGTGACTTTAATTTGTTAATGTATGTGGGGTTTTGGTTTTGATGATTATATTCAATATTCAATTTCATTGAGAGGGACATATATATATGAACCATCAAATTCAATTCCGGACCTTCAAAAATTTTAGTATGACTCAAACAAACTTAGACAGAGTGTACTCCAGGTGTGAACCAACAAAAACAAAACAAAACCGTTTTGGCTCATTCTTGGATTTTGAGTTTTTGGCCTTTTACTTAATTACCCAAAAGAAAAGAAAACAAACTAAATATGTATCAAGTAGTAGTAGTAGATAGATTTGTTTGCTCTAACTTACCCCTATACGTCTCTTTCATATTATTTTGTGTTTTAGTTTACCATTAATTCAATTTGAAAGTAGTTTCGTAAGAGATTAAGAAATCATTACGTCTGTAAAACGTAGTTGAGATTTGTGTATAAACAAGCTAAGGCATGATTGCTTATGTGTGATCGGAACGCGCTATGTTGGTTGATCAACCAAAAATCAAATAGAGTTAACTCCTAAATCAATCGCATCACATTTTATCCTTTAAAATTTTAAAAATCTCAAGTTAGTTTATAACTTTACAGAACAGCAGCCATACTGAGTCCTTTTTCACCTAAATTTTGATTGCTTAAATTAACTTTTTTAGTCCCTATATTTGTACCTTATTTTTGTTGTAATTCCTATAAAATAATGTTCCTTTTAATTAGTCTTTATACATATTTTCTGTTTTTGCTTTAGTCCATGCCTTTATATATTCGTTGGTTCATGGTGTTAACCACTCTTAATCTCGCTGCTCTATCATCATAGTCATCACGGACATTGCTATTGTAAGCTCACCGACCTTCTATCTCTTTCCCCCGCTACCCCAATGAGCCTTTGCGACCAATTTATGTCCTTCGTACGTATGCAAATGCCCGCCGGCATGACTCCTCATCCGCTCGTAAATCTGTCATCGCCTGCTACCATTAAAGCCATTTTTCATCCTCCCTTCTTCTCAGTCGTGGTGGTTGCAGTGGTAGAGTTATGAGATTCAGACTCATTAACAACAAGAACCATATAAATATGATGGCAAAAACTAAAACGAAAACAGAGAACAAAAAATACATGTAGGGACTAAAATGACATTTTTTTTATAAGAACTAAAACGAAAAAATGAGGTGCTAGTATATGAACCAAATGATTAATTTAACATTTTTTTATTTTATTTAGTACCTAAATAAAATGACTATTATTTGCAAAGTAAGCTACTAGTTTAGCATTTTCAAAATGAGTCCTGGTTTTTGTACTCAAAATTTTCTGTATTCAATGTACTCATTGGTTACGTACATGGAAAAAAGTGGTTACATTAGTTTTTTTTTGTTACAGTGTACATTGGTTACGTACATTGAAAAAAGTGGTTACATTAGTTAATTTTTTTTGTTACAGTGTATTTTCGGATTTGGTGGTTACACGTGCATAAATATGTGGTTATAACGTAAAAATAAAAATTCAACAAAACTTCTACGTGTGTAACCAGATATTTTAACGTATCTAACCATGAGTATAAAGTAAATAAAAAAATGTGAGTATGAAAATCTTTTTCCTTTCAAAATCTCATAAACTAAAATGTCTTGACTTGTAATTCATTATTAATAATATCTAATTAGTAAGTGAGAAAATTGTTTGTTAAACTTTTTATTCACATCACTAAATATATTAGTGACTGATTTAGTAATCCAAATGGCTAATGACGGATTAACAATCATTTTTTTTTAATTGATTCTCGAGTGCTGTTTTGGGATTTTTATTCCACACATGAAATTGTTGTTGAAAATTTGAAACTTGATGAGATGAGATAAGAGAGTTGAATTAATTTGAAAGAAAGACTAAAATACCCTCTCTCTCAGTCTCTCTTAGATAGGTTGAATTGTTATAAATTTGATTGCAGGGTTGGTTTAATTTTGTGACGTAAATGAGTAGGGTTCCTGACCACGTGAAGTTCTGATTCAATTAATTCTCGTCGTTATATTTGGAAAAATTATTCTCATTAATTCACTTCCTTTTTTTCCTTTTCTGTATTTTGATTTTGATGCCGTGCTTCTCTCTCAAACAACCATTTTTAAACATTTGAAAGATCTATTATGAATTTTATATTTGTAAATTATTAAAACAATATATAATTAATACTAACTGCTAGGACCACTATAGGACTACTATGTAAATATCTGAAATGTGATCCACGTACGTAGCCCCATTCATATAAACCGGTAAGACAATAAGACATGGGTAATGATGATGTAGGTTACAAATCATGTTATTAATAGCTTTTTTTTAAAATTAAAAATAAAAATTATTCATTAAATCGCATTTAGAGATGCATTCACACGTTACACCCATAACTAACAAAGTTCACACAATTGGTAGATAGTAATATCATGCACTTTAGATATGTTTGGGGTTTGAATTCTCGCTATAGCCATATAAAAGACTTTGTTAAGAGAGAGATAACATTTATTTGAATGATTTCTACGTTTTGAATGGATTAGTATTTATAGCTATTTGTCGGAGATATCATTGATAAAAAAAACATAGAAATTAGGTTTATGTTTCTTTTATATTGCACATATATTTATGAAATTAAGCAATAGCATGCATGTTTACATCCTTTCATAAGAAAAAAGCACGCATGTTTTCCTAGTTATAGTGAGAAAAATTATTGTTGGTCAGGAATAAAAATTATTCTCATAAAATTATACTATTGACACATATAACTAATATATGACCTTATTCAACCAAACAATTTCTATTTTAAGTTGAATGAAATTGTAAGTTGTATATAAAAAAAAAAAAAATCAAAATTGAGGTTGTACAAATGAATAGTAAGTACGTATAGGAGAATCATTATTGCTATTAAATTAAATTGAAGTCCTTTAGGCAAAAAACTATAAGAAAGGCACTTGAGTCTTGAGGATATTATATTAAAGTCAACTAAAAATGACATAATTTTGATATTGTTGAAGTCTTTTTTAAAAAAATAAAAAATAAACACCGACCTTTTCTCTAAATAGGGTAAAGCTATTTAATTTGTTTTTTAATATAATATCCAACGCTAAAGAAGAGATTAAGTTGAAATTTTCTTTAATTTCTATCTTTTTCATTGGCTTTCATGGCCACTACTCTCCGATCCCTCTTCACTTTCCTGCGAACCATTATCTCAAATCCTAAATTTCTCCACAAATCCTTTCCCTTCCAAAATAGCTTACAAGTACTTGTACTAATGATTCATGAAATTAAATTAAATATTCCATGGCATAAATGTCTGAAAGATGTGGACGTACTAATAAGAAGATCATCTCTCTCAATTGTAAATTCTTTGTTACCCTATACCCAAATGCAATATTACCAAATGGCCTATATGAATGTTAGTTCCATCAATTTAATAGGTCCATTTATAGATAAACTTTTCTACATGAGTTGTCTCTCAATTTTTTTCCCAATCTTAGTTGTCAAATTGCATTTGGTACTAGTGCTAACTATCGTTTTTTTCTTTAACCTAAACATTAAGTGTATTCCGCTATCTATCAAGTGTGTTATTGCCAAGTTTCGCAAGTATGCTATTTTTATAAGTGAATTGTACCTAAATAAATTTAAATTTAAGCTGGTGTTACTTAAAATAATGTTCTCTTAACTATCGGACCAACTTGTTAAATACTAGTTGGTATACTAGTGCTATCTATATATATGCGATTCTTGTGTGTACCATTCTTGCTGAACCTTAAATGCAAAATTTACCACATCCCATATGCATGTTTAGAAGTAGATCCTAATGTCATAATTAATTAAGGATATATATATATATATAGTGTAATGTATGTGTAGGTGGCCATACATCATAAAAAGAAATTTGAATTCTTGAAGTTTCTTCTTTGAGGACCACATGCTTCTAACATGGAATGAGTGTTGACAATAACTCGTTTATAATTAATTGCAATTATTCTTTAATTTTATTAGCTAGAATCATCATATATATATAAATTACATTCATATAAATTCAAAGAGACTAATGATATAATTAACCATTCCGGCATTGTGAATAGAAGAAAAACTTGTTTATATTCCTAAATGAAAAAGAATTGCACTGTTTATTGTAAAGGACACTTGTAGGTTGTAGCTAGACGAAAAATACTAATAACGTAGTATATGAAATTCTAAGACATTAAGGGTTTGTTTGATTTCTGTTTTTGAAAATAATGTCTTATTTTTTTTGAAATTTCTAGCTCAGTTTACATTATATTTAATATTATTAAAATTACAACAGGTTTTTTTAGATATATTGTATTATACACTTGAAGAATATAAAGTTTTTCGAAATAAAAATGAAAACTCTTTTTTCAAATTACCTAAATTATTTGTATTTTTTTGGAAAAGAATGTATTATTTAATAGCTCAATTTAAATATTTTTTTATATTTTTAGAACTACAAACAACTTTTTAAGAGATTGTGAACAATATGATGTTTTTTCGGAATAAAAAAAATACATTTTTTTAAATTACAGTCTTATTCAAAATAATATATTTTTTACTTCGAAGATTCTACCTCAATTTACACATTTTTTATATTTTTAAAATTGCAATAACGTTTTACAAGATCGTTTACTATACACTTAAAGAATGATATGTTTGTCAAAATAAAAATGAAAACTAGTTTTTTATAAATTCTTTGAAATTTCAGTTTTCAGTTTTAATTTTCAAGTTTTTCTTCTTTTTATATTTAAAATTTGTCATAGACATTACTCTCATAATTTTGAGAGATAGAACATTTATAATTATTCTCTATCTCAACCTTTTATTTTATTTTTCAGAGCATCCTCTCACGGCCGGAAGGTGCATGAAAGATTAATTATTTTATTGAGAATATTGTTAGCACCAAAACATGACAAGTTCCGTAGTATTTTTTTTTTCTTTTGTTTACAAATGAATTTCAAAAAATTATATTTTTAAGTGATTCAATCCCCTTCTACTCATACGAAGTACAGTACATCAATTGGTATATATCTTAAACATTAAAAGAGGGTTAATTGAGTTTTGTACAAATTAAATGCCATGTTTAGTGGCAGTAATTAATGGTGGTAGATATATGCAATCATTGAAGTGTCAGTGACAATAAGAAAGAATTCAATTTCTATCTATCAACACTTACATTGCCAACACAAATTCTCCAAGAGGAGGAGAAATAAAAATGGATCCTTTCATATTTAAAATTAATAAAAATTTTATATTTATCTTTTTTATAAGTTTTAAATATATATTAAATGTATATGTTTAAATAAATATTAATAAAAAGAAAAACAAACATAAAAATATTAACCTAATAACTTGTTCTGATTTTTTTTTATAATCATGAGTTTCTTTATTCTTAAAATGAGACTAATTCTTTTTAGTTTGCGTGACTAGCGTTAACCCTCGGGAATTTGACATATGTGAAATTCGAACATAGGACCTCCCGTGGTAGATCGTCTCTCCTATAAACTTAAGGGGACCTTAAACCGTTAAATCAACCCTTGAAGTTAAGTCATGTTAGTTTTGGACACGAAAGAATCTATTTCTCACAAAAAACTGTTAATAAAATTGTTAACAATTACAATATATAAAATATAAAATCGTAAAAATGACGCACACAAATGCATATGATAGTTAATTAGCATATGGGAAAATGCCGTGAGTAATCCCCGTTACACTATTTTTTTATGAAAAAAAATAATTTCTCGTAAAATTTGTTATATAAATATTCAAATAAAAAATAAAATAAAATTAAAATAATAATTTTATGTTGTAATTACTCATTAAAAATAGAAATATAAATATAAATAAAAATGCAAAGTAAATCACCAAACCAACCATTTTGTTTCGATTAACTTAAACTTTCTATTAAAATTTAAATTTTAAAATCGTGATTTATGCGCAAGTCCTTAAAATCTTTTTTTTTTTCCCCTTCCTCACCGACGCACGCATGCACTAAAAGTAATAAGGATAGAAATAAATCGAAAATTTCATCTTCATCCATTTCAAGTTGTATTTGGTAAAAAACACTCAACCAATTTAATTACCTTCATACGTTTCATCAATCATGATCGAAAACGTAAAGTTATATATTTGATAACTAAGAACTTGCCAGATATGAATCAAAACACGATTCATTTATCCAATCAAAACACGAAAAAAAAAATATAATTGATCTTTAGTAACATATGATATTTATAAAAAATTATTGCAAATATAAAAAAATAACTTTTTGTATTTAATAGGTTGGTCAGATGATTTAAACTCTTGTGGACACACTTTGACCTATAAAAAAAAATATTTTTAATTAATTTAGAAACAAAATGTTACTAAAACCTTTGTCAAATATAAACAACATGATTAGACATTATTTTTTAGTAATGTCAATTATATCGTAATGAGATATATTACTTCATCTCTTTAATTCAAACTCACATGAGTACAATTTCTTGTTAAAAAAATATTGTAGTGTATTGGAAAGAAAACAGAAATTAACCAGCAATTATTCTACCTAAAAGTGTCAATAGTCAATTAAGAGAAAACAAAATCAAGATTATTAGTACAAGTTAATTGAATGTTTAGGCTTACAAAACAATAAGTGCTCTCTAGATATGATTATACTCCTAATTAACTAACTTGTTTTGTCTGAATATGATGATTTGAGATTGCGTAAGAATCTTAGATTGTTCGAATTTGAGGACTAATTACTTTTTTCAAAACGCTTGTAGCTAGTTTTTGTTTGACTTTCAGATTATAGCAGTTGTGCATATCATTTTTGGTTTTTCTTTTTTGGGTTCAAATTAATTAACGGTAGGAAGCAAATAATTGTTATTATACTACCCTTTCAAGAAAGTATACATATATAGATTAGATAATAGGCTCTACAAGTAAATCTAATTTGCATCAAGTTCACACTAAAGCTTTTTTAAAACTTAATTAACTATATAAGTCAGATTTTGATCTTTACGTGTAGAAGGGATTTATCTTTGGTTATCGGTTAAAAGATACTCATGGTGTAAATCGGAAAAAAACTTTTAGGCCTTAAAAAAACTTGTATTATGTCATGTACCAGGTCAGGCTAAGACTTCTAATTTTAGAAATGTATTATTTAAATTAAATAAATGTATTATTTAATTTCAAGTTCACACTAAATGTATTATTCGATTTTTTTCTTGAAAAAAATGTATTATTTAATTTGAAGTTTCTAACTCAATAATTTTTTTTTTTATGTGTTTTTAGAACTGAAACAACTTTTTAAGAGATCGTAAATAATATGGTATTTTTCAAAATAAAAAAGGAATATGCATTTTTTAAATGCCTTAAATTATTTGTACTCTTTTTCAAAACAATATATTTTTCACATTGAATATTCTAGCTCAATTCACATATTTTTTATATTTTTAAAATTGCAAAGTTTTAAGGGATCGTTTAAGAATAGTGTGTTTTTCAAAATAAAAATGAAAATAGTATTTTTATATTACTTAAATTATTTGAATTTTTTTAAAAATAGTGTATTATTCATTTTGAAGTTTCTAGCTCAATTTAAATAATTGTTCCTATTTTTAAAAATACAATAGTTTTTTTAGAGATCATATACACACTTGAAGAATATGGTGTTTGTAGGGAAAAAGAAATGAAAATGTGTTTTTTAAATTACCAGATAAAATTTGAAGATTTTCGAAATAATGTATCACAAACTTGGAAGTTTCTAGCTCAATTTAAATAATTTTATATATTTTTAAAATTGTAAAGGTGTTTTTTTTATCGTGTACAATACACTTAAACAATTTGGTATTTTTCGAAATTAAAATGAATAGGAGTTTTTAAATTACCTAAATTATTTGATAATTTTTTAAAATAAATTATTATTCTCTTTGATATTTCTACCTCAATTTTAAAAATGTTTTATATTTTTAAAATTACAACAATTTGTTTAGAAATAGTATACTATACATTTTAAGAATAAGGTATTTTTCGAAATAAAATTAAAAACGCAACTTTTAAAATACATAAATTATTCATTTTGAAGTTTCTAGATCAATTTAAATAATTGCTCCTATGTTTAAAAATACAACAATTTTTTAGAGATCATATATTATACACTTTGAAGAATATAGTGTTTTTCAAAATAAAAATAAAAATTTCTTTTTTAAATTACCAGAAAAAATATAAAAATTTGAAAATAATGTATTACTTACTTTAAAGTTTCTAGATCAATTTATATAATTTTATATATTTTTAAAACTGCAAAGGTATTTGTTTTACCGTGTACAACAAACTTAAACAATTGGGTAATATTTTGAAATAAAAATGAATAGGAGTTTTTAAATTATCAAAATTAGTTGATACTTTATTAAAACAAATTATTATTCCCTTTGATATTCCCTTACAACAGTTTGTCTAAAATAGTATACACTTGAAGAATAAGGTGTTTTTCGAAATAAAAATGAAAACGCGACATTTAAAATATATAAATTATTCATTTTGAAGTTTCTAACTCAATTTAAATAATTGTTTCTTTTTTTAAAAATACAACAGTTTTTTTAGAGATCATATACTATACACTTGAATAATATGACGCTTTTAGAAATAAAAATGAAAATGTGTTTTTTAAATTACCAGAAAAAATTTGATAATTGTGAAAATAACGTATTACTCACTTTGAAGTTTCTAGCTCAACTTATATAATTTTATATATTTTGAAAACTACAAAGGTATTTTTTTTATCGTGTACAATACACTTAAACAATTGGGTGTTATTCGAAATAAAAATGAATAGGAGCTTTTAAATTACTTAAATTATTTGATACTTTTTGAAAAAAATTTATTATTCCCTTTGATATTTCTAGCTCAATTGAAGTTTCTAGCTCAATTTAAATAATTGTTCCTATTTTTAAAATTACAACAGTTTTTTTAGAGATCATATACTATACACTTAAAGAATATGATGTTTTTAGAAATAAAAATGAAAATGTGTTTTATAAATTACCACAAAAAAATAGAAGATTTTGAAAATAATGTATTACTTACTTTGAAGTTTCTAGCTCAATTTATATAATTTTATATATCTTTAAAACTGCAAAGGTATTTTTTTTATCGTATACAATACACTTAAACAATTGGGTGTTTTTCGAAATAAAAATAAATAGGAGTTTTTAAATTACCTAAATTATTTGATACTTTTTAAAAATAATTTATTATTCCCTTTGATATTTTTAGCTCAATTTTAAAAATATTTAATATTTTTAAAATTATTACAGTTTCTTTAGAAATAGTATACTATAATACCCTTGAAGAATAAGATATTTTTCGAAATAAAAATGAAAACGCAACTTTTAAAAAACATAAGTTATTCATTTGGAAGTTTCTAACTCAACTTAAATAAGAGTTAACTATCAATTTAGTCCTTCAAAGATTATCTTGTCACCAATTTAGTCCCCCAAAGAATTTTGTCACCAAATTAGTCCCGTAAAGATCATCTTTGTCACCAATTTGGTCCTCCAAAAAACTTTGTCACCAAATTAATTCTCCAAAGATGTGTAAGTATACCAAATTAGTCTTTCAAAGATTTAAATATATCAAATTGATCCATGATGGAGGACTAATTTGGTAGACTTTTAAATCTGTGGAGGACTAAATTGCTGATAAAGTTCTTTGGGGATCAAATTGGTGATAAGGTAATCTTTGGAGGAATAATTTGGAGGACCAAATTGGTGACATGATAATTTTTGGAGGACCAAATTGATAGTTAACTCTTTAAATAATTGTTCCTATTTTTAAAAATACAACAGGTTTTTTAATGATCATATACTATACACACTTGAAGAATATGGTGTTTTTAGAAATAAAAATGAAAATGTGTTTTTTCAATTACCAGAAAAAATTTGAAGATTTTGAGAATAATGTATTACTCACTTTGAAGTTTCTAACTCAATTTATATAATTTTATTTATTTTTAAAAATGCAAAGGTATTTTTTTTATCGTGTACAATACACTTAAATAATTAGGTGCTTTTCGAAATAAAAATGAATAGGAGTTATTAAATTACCTAAATTATTTGATACTTTTTGAAAACAATTTATTATTTCCTTTGATATTTCTAGCTCAATTTTAAAATATTTTATATTTTTAAAATTACAACAGTTTGTTTAAAAATAGTATACTATACACTTAAATAATAAGGTATTTTTTAAAATAAAAATAAAAACACAAGTTTTGCAGCTTTTCTGATTATAGTGTATTAATCAATATCTATTTACATAACTTGTTTGTATCGGTCAAACACACACCCCAGAGATCCACGCTACACTACTCTTAAATTTACGGGGATCAAACCCCTCTCCTTGAGCTCCAAGAGCTCCTCCTTATGCCACTTGAACTACAAACTTTCGGAATATACAAAACTTTTTCATATTTTAAATTTACAATAATTTTTTTGAGATCATGTACAATGCACTTGAAGATTATGGTGTTTTTCGAAATAAAAATTGATTGGATATATTTTTAATTTACCTAAGTTATTTGAAGCATTCTGAAAATAATATTTTATTCACTTTGAAGTTTCTAACTAAATTTACATAATTTTTGTTATTTTTAAATTGCAACAGTTTTTTTGGAGACCATGTACTATAAACTTAAATAATATGGTATTTTTCGGATATAAAATTAAAATGTGAATTTTAAAATACCTAATTTATTTGAAACTTTCTGAAAATAATATATAATTCACTTTGAAGATTCTTTCCCAACTTAAATAATATTTATATTTTAAAATTGCAACAATGTTTTTAGAGATCGTGCACTATACACGTGAATAATAGGGTGTGTTACGAAATAAAAATGAAAACATAGTTTTTAAATTACCTAAATTATTTAAAACTTTTTTAAAACAAAGTCTTATTCATTTTGAAGTTTTTAGCTCAATTTATATAATTTTTTATATTTTTAAAATTGTAACAAGTTTTTTAAAGATCGTGTACTACCCTTGAGGAATAAGGTGTTTTTTTTTGTATAATCACGGGTTTTCTCACTCTTAAGATGTGACTAATCTCGTTCGCGCTCTGTGGCTTGCACTGAACCCCGAGAATTTAGCATAGGTGAGATTCGAACACGAGACCTCCCGCTCTGGATTGTCCCTCCTTTGAACTTAGCGGTGCCTTACATCGCTAAGCCAACCCTTGGGGTTGAAGAATAGGGTGTTTGTCGAAATAAAAATGAATACGGTATTTTTAATTTACCTAGATGTTTTGAAACTTTCTTGAAACAATGTATTATTCACTTTCTAACATAATTTACTTATTTTTTTATATTTTTAAAATTATAATATTTTTTTAGAGATTATATATTATACACTTGAAGAGTATGATGTTTATCAAAATAAAAGTTAAAACACGATATTTTAATAACCAAAATTATTTGAAACTTTTTGAACACAATATCTTATCCATCTTAAAGTTTCTAGGTCAATTTATCTATTTTTTATATTTTTAACGGTTTTTTAGTGATCGTATGCTATGCACCTGAAGAATTGAGTGTTTTTAAAACATAATTTTTTAAATTACCTTAATTATTTGATAGTTTATGAAAATAATGTATTATTGATTTTGAAATTTTTAACTCAATTTTCATAATTTTTAAGAATTTTAAAATTGAAGCAGTTTTTTAGACATCGTGTACTATACATTTGAAAAATATTGTGTTTTTCGAAATAAAAATAAATGTGGTGTTTTTATAATATCTAATTTTTTTAAGATTGCCTAAACTTTTTGAAATTTCTCAAAACAATGTATTAATCACTTTGTTATTGGTAGCTCATATTACATAATTATTTGTATTTTTTATGCAATAATTTTTTGGAATTTGTTTACTATAACAGGAAGAATATTGTGTTTTTCAAATAAAAATGAACACAATATTTTTGTTATACCTAAATTATGAGAAGCCTTTTTAAAGTAATGTCTTATTCACTTTGAAGTTTCTAGATAAACTAACAAATTTTTTTATATTTTTTGAAATCACAACAGTTTTTTTAGAGATCATATAATATACCCTTGAAGAATAGGAAGTTTTTCGAAATAAAAATGAATGGGGTGATTTTAAATTAGCTAAATTAATTGGAGCATTATAAAAATAATGTATTATTCATTTTGAAGTTTTAAGATCAATTTAAATAATTTTTTATATTTTTAAAACTGCAACAGTTTTTCTAGAGATCGTCTATTATACACATGAAGAATATGGTGTTTTCAAAATAAAATTAAAATGCGTATTTTTCATGACCTAAATTATTTGAAACTTTTTGAATGCAATGTATTTTTTTACTTTGAAGTTTCTAGCCAATTTATATTTTTTTAATATTTTTAAAGTTGCAATGATTATTTAAGAGATCGTGTATTTTACAATTGAAGATAGGGTGTTTTTTGAAATAAAAATGAATAGAATATTTTTAAATTATCTAATTAATTTGAATTTTTCCGAAAAATTATTCACTTTGAAGTTTCTAGCTTAATTTACATATTTTTTTATATTTAAATATTGCGACGATTTTTTTTGGAGAACGTGTACTATACAGTTGAAGAATATGATGTTTTTTGAAAAAAAAAATGAATAGGGTGTTTTTAAATTATCCAAGTAATTGTAAGATTTTTTAAAACATTGTATTATTCCCTTTGAAATTTCTACTACAATTATTTAAAGAAATTTTTATATATTAGGAAATACAACCGTGTTTCCAATGATAGTGTACTATACACTTAAAAAAGATGGCATTTTTTGAAAAAAAAAATTGAATATGTTTTTTTTAAAAAAAATTAGCTAAACTTTTTGAACCTTTCTCAAAATAATGTATTAATCAATTTAAAGTTTATACCTAAAATTACATAATTATTTATATTTTTAAAATCTCAATTCTTTTTTTTGAATTCGAGTATAATAACGGGAAGAATATCGTGTTTTTCGAATAAAAATGAAAAAATAATTTTTAATATACCTTAATTATTAAAAGCTTTTTGAAAACAACATCTAATTGACTTTCAAGTTTCTAGCTCAACTTACAAATTTTTTATATTTTTTGAAATCGAATTAGTTTTTTTTAGAGATCGTATGCTACTCTTGAAGAATATGGAGTTGTTTAAAATAAACATGAATAGAGTGTTTTTAAATTATCTAAATTATTTGAAGCTTTCTGAAAACAATTTATTATTCACTTTGAAGTTTCCAGATAAACTTACATAATTTTTTTTATATTTTTAAAATTGAAACTGTTTTTTAAGAGATCATGTACTATGAAGAATAGAGTGCTTTTCAAAATAAAAATGAAAATGCGTATTATAAATAACCTAAATTATTTGAAGTTTTTTCTGAAAATAATTTATTATTCACTTTGAAATTTATAGCTCAATTTACATAATTTTTTATATTTTTAATATTGTAACGATTGTTTTTGGAGAACGTGTACTATAAGAATATGATATTTTTTTTAAAAAAAATGAATAGAATGTCTTTAAATAATCCAAATAATTTGAAGACCAATCTCTCTAAACAATTTATTAAGCAATTATTCCTCCCAAATAAACAAAGTCCTCCTCCAACTAAAAGACCACCTCCGAACCCTCTCGCACCAATAACCCATATGAAATAAGTAAGCTTGTTTATTCATAGCAAGAGAAAACAATCTTTTAAATGATTTTTTCAAAGAACTAATTTGAACCCAATTATCAAACCAAAACAAAGTACGTATCATTTTCATTCCCCACTTCCTTTTTTGCAAATTATTGAATAGCCAAGAAGAATAACAATGATTATCAATATCAATTAAAGAACAAAAGTCCCGCCACCAAATAGACGCTCCACTCTAACCCCTAGACTGAACACCCGTGAAACCCCATGCTTTGATTGCAAAATAGATTTCCATAATGAGTCTCTTTCCGCAAACCAACACCAAATCCACTTTTCCAACAACGCCGAATAATTAAGACAATATACATACCTGATAAATCATTCCCTCAATTTTAAAATAAAATTTTATTATTTATTGCACTCATTTAACATGATTATAATGGTAAGTTATTTTTTACATATGTCTAAACTATTTTTAAAATTAAATAATAAATTTTAACATTAATGATAAATAATTCTTTTATTAATATTTTGCAATAACTGTGATGTGGTTATAAGGAAGGAATGAGAATGAGTTGCTTTTAACAAATGATTATTATTCTTTGAATGATGAGATTTATGATATGGGATAAATTATTTTTTTGATAACTGTATCACTTTGATAAAAATTACTTAGACAATGTAACATTATTTTATTATCTACCACACTCATGTGTAGTTAAGCTACGTTTTATACTGAATTTTGAATTTTACAAAACAATAAACTATTCTTATATTTTTTTAGCCTGTGTTAGTTTTGAATTTAAGTATTGAATAGTAGAATATTAGGGTCACTTGTTGCTTTGTCACTCATAGCTAATTCTTAAATATATATATTATTTTTTATCCGCGTTTATTTTTTATAGTTTAGCATACTAAATTGACTAGTGAGTATTAAATTTAGATAGTAATTTTTGTCAATTGCTAATATTAAGGATTGAAATATACTTTTCATAATTTCTCGAATCAAATTGATCAACTATTGTTAATTTCAATTTAATTTTTAATTAAAAATAAGTATTTATAAATTAACTTCTTCGAATATATAGTCTTAAAATTGTCCACGTAACCCAAAACGATACTATCTATGATGACCTAGTGCGCGACAATTAATCATAACGAGAGATCGCTGAAGGGGTGACAAAAATAAATAAATCCTACCTTCTTAAAAACAATGATTTATTTGTTATGATTAGCATTTATTTTAAATTATCAATAATCTATAGAACATTTAATAAATTAGATTTGAGACACATCCGAAATTCATAATTTTGTAAAACTATTTTCTCTTTATTTACAACAATAACCCATCACAATATACAAATAACAAATAATATAAATAATCTTACTCCTGATTATGAATTCAATATATTAAAGAGTCATTACAGACTAGCATCAAATAGTGGTTAACACCTATTAGAAGTAATAAGACCTCCATCCACAAGTACTTTTTTTAAGGTTCAAGTGTCTGATTGTCTAAGATAAATTTCTTTTTTTCTTTTTTGGTATTTCAACTTCAACATAAAAAATACACTTTCCGGGACATTTTTACGGAAAGCAAAAAAGGAAAATGAAGAAAAAGCAAAACCCTTCTTCCACTTCAATCTAATAATTTAACTTCAAAAAAAAATTAATTAAATGAAGGCAATAATTAAGAAATAAAAATTATTAAATAATGAGAATAGAAGACCGTCTCTAGTAATTTAGAGTAATTTAGAGGATATACTTTAATTCATCTAATTTAAATAAATATATAGTTGTAGAGATTTAAAAATTAGGTAGTTATAATATTTGAATGTAAAATAGAAATATGAGTTTAAGATAAGGTTGGATGGACTGAAGTAGTTAAAAGGATATTTAAATAAAAAAGTTTGAATTTAACTTTGAGATAGAAATGAGGGGCAAATAAATATGAGATAATCTTATTATTTGTTGGTCAGATTTGAATTAGGTAGATTAACATTAAAATAATAATATAATATAAATTTATTAATTAGTTTCATATATAAGCATTTCATTAAATTGTTAATGATTGATTAGTTATGAGAGATACAAGAGAGATCAGAAAATACAATTATTAGAGAGAAACAAGAAAGAGAATATAATAGAATAGGAAGGGCACCATTCTTATTTGCGAGGGGAAGATGGTAATCGAACTCTAGCAAGTGACAATAGGATTGTGTATGTGTGCAAAGACTGTTTATGAATTGTTAAGTGACTCTTATGACTTGTAAGACTGTTATGAACTGTGTAAATTATTGTTATAAACTGAAAAGAACGGTAAATGACTGAAATAGACTGTCTAAAAATACATAAATATCCTCAAGACAAAAAGACTGAAAAGGACTCACGTGTTTTTCTTTATTTGGGATTTGCCGACATATTTAAGTGGCAAGTGTGTTGGGTTCCCATAAAAAGCCTAAAAGAAAGAGTTGAGTCAAGTCTGTATCGGTTGGATCAAATTCTTTAGAAGTTTAGCATTATTCCAATATAAGTTATATTTCTATTCAATTATTGTTAAGATATAATTCATAAACTAATTTTCCTTACTCATATTTTTCATGTATTTTAAAAGTATTACAAATAATATAAGTCTTCTACATTTTTTTCTTAATTATTTATTTCGATAGAATTAAGGATGTTACATGAACTGTTAATCAGACACACAATAAATCCCTAATGTTGCATTCTTGCATACATGAAAACACAAGCGCTAAGTTCAAACCTAGTACTTAAACTACTCGTTCTTGGACCCAAAAAACCAACTCTTTCTGAATAGTGAAATTTGATAAATAACAGCAGAAATGTCATGACTCTTGACAAAGTTATCAAATTTTGGCATGAATATACTCCTCCCTTTGACATTTGAATTTTGTTAACCATTGCCTTTAAATAACCAATAAGCAAACCTTAATAAAAAAAATTGTCATTAAAAACTGTAATATTTAATGCTACGAATATATCTTTTTGTAAGTTTTAATAAAAGAATTTTTTTTATTTTATAATAAAATATTTAGTTAAAGAACAAACCTACCCCATCCAAGGCCAGAACATACCACCAACCTCAACGATAATTTAATAAAAGATTTTTATACGTAGATTGTTTAACCATTTCCCAAACTCAAATGGTAAAATGCAACTATTCTTTCCAATTAGACCTTTAATATCGATAAATAGCTTAGGCCTATAAACACTACAACGTTCTATACATCAATAGTTGTATTATTTTCATCGTATTGATATACTCTCTCCAGTATTAAATATATGTCATTTTTAATCGAATCACCGAAACCAATAAATGAAAGTTAACTTGTTAAATTTGTCAAAAGAAAAAGGAAGATTTTTTCAACTATATCCCTAAATAAATGTGTTAATAAATATTTCAATTCAATTAATAACTCTTTCCCTCTCTTATTCCACTATCTTTCTCTTTCGATTATTAATTGAATCTTTTAAAATTTGTAGAAGGGATAGAAGTGAAAATTATTATATTTAGGACCAAAGAATTCTTCTTGAAAGTGACTTATATTTAGGACACGAGGAAGTATAATTTTAGTCAACCAAAACTCAAAAGACAGCAACTGGTGTAGCAAATTTTGTACAGGCACAACAATGAACCATTTTTTCTCAAAACTCATGCCCAAAAGTTATTGAAAGATTAGAAAACAGAGGTGGCACAGAAGAGATAATGATGTTATAGCAAATTTCAGATTAGCACTCATAAATTATGTAAAGAAATTTTGCTATAACTATAGTGATAGTTGGTCAGATAGCAAACACTCAACCTAACTACATAAACAAATAACTAACTGAAAATTCTGTATATTATGCAGACAAATGTTTACAGATCTTCTGTTGTCGCGCATGAAAAGAACCTCAATTTTCAACAAGCCAAAACAGTACCTAAAAGATTCTGGGTAGAACCTGCATACAAAAGGTCATGAGACTTGAAATCTGGAGTTAGAAGATCTAACTTACAATGGAGATAGAAATTCTGAGGAGAAATGGCATGTACAGTTAGAATGCAGGGAAAAAGCAGTTCAGCAGTTCTAATTTTCCAGTTCACTCCGGATCCAATCTTGTGTGCAAATCAAAGCTTGGATAGTAGCAGGATTGAGTGAGCTCCAATCACGATCAAGGACTCTTCCACCATAACTGAATGCAAACTCTGGTGCAACCTTCGACATTGGAATTCCTAAAACATTGCGCGCCATCATGGATAAAACAGGATACCGAGGAGTGTGAACTCTCCACCAATTTAAAATGTTGAAATCAACATTTCGCGGAAAGAGAGGTTCTTCTAAGTACTTGTCCAGATCTGATTTTGCACCTTCACCTTGCGTAGTTTCATTGAGGAATTTGTCAAATCCCATCAGTCTATCCCTGGAGTCCTTCGCAGAACTTTGTAAGAGAAGTGGACCGCTACCAACTGGCCAGGCATCAGAAGCTAATGGGGAGCCTATCGAATGTTCATTATACAGAGCCTTCACACCATCAAAGACCTCTTCAATGCGACCAGCAGAAGTGCTACCATAGATTTGTGGATAATAATAATCTACCAACTTCATCTTGAATCGAGGATCTAACATGGCTGCAACTGCCAACCCTAGGCTACATTTCTCCCAATACTCATCAAACTTGCTTCTCAACCTCAAAGCCAGAGAACTGATATACTCGTCTGAATTCTTGCACCATTCAATCAAATGTAACTTGACATCACAGAGCTCAGGGAAATATATATTTGCAGTTGGATACTTGCTCTTAGTGAAAACATTTATAACCTCAACAAAAAGCTTCAAGTAGCCAGTAACTGCAGCGACTCTCTCCCACTCTACATCAGATAAACCGATTCTGTAGGCAACATCATTTTCTTGCAAAAGTATAAAAACATCCTTGAACTCTAAGGCAACTTCAAGCATTGAATACGCAGAACTCCACTGCAATGGATTATCCAAAAGTAAGCACTTTTGACTAAGAATCCCAACTTCTTTAGCCATTCCATTGAACTTTGCTAGAACAGCTTCTGAACTTTTAATATAACAAATAGTTTCACGGATCTTGTTGACTATGTCTCTTACAGCTCCCAAAGCATCCTGAGCCATGATGCAAAGAACATTTGTAGCACAGCGAATATCAAATAACTGACCATTACAATAAAGAAATCTGTTTTGCAGAAGTCTCTCACCAATTCTAGACGCAATGGTGTCACAGGTAGAACAGTTGTCCAATATCATGGAGAACAATTTACGATCAATATCCCAATCCATCAAGCAAGACATGATAGCTTCCGAAAGCATGTCAACAGAAAGAGAAGGATCAATCCTTATAAAATTTAAAATCCTCCTCCTTAACTGCCATGATTCATCAATGTAGTTTGATGTCAAACACAAGTACTCGACATTGCCCACAGCAGTCCACACATCAGCACTAAGACTAATTTTCCCAGGCAATTTATCCAACATCTCATTCATCTTTTTTCTCTCTTTCTCATAAATTTCAGTACAATCAGCCTCAACCCTATTCAATGTCACAAGCTCAAACAATGGCTGTAGATTTTTTACAAAAGCTCGGAAACCAACATGCTCAACCATAGCCAATGGGTATCCATGTAGAATAATCATGCGAGCAAGATCAAATCGACTTCGTCTTTGATCAAAGTTACCAGTTCCAGCGTTGACAGACTCATCTTTCAACTGTGTCTGCTCAAATTTAATATTTACAAGGCTAACAGCATCATCTTTGTTTGGATCTTGATCTAAGTTAAAATTTGCAATTGCAAGAGTCCCTTCCTTTCTCTTTTCTCTCGCTGTAATGTATTGTGCTATGCCATGGCCAGCCCTTCTCTGACACCTGATTAAATGGTTCCTTAGATGTGATGTTCCACTGGTACTTGACCCACTCAGTTTCTTTTTACAATGCCTGCAAACAGCCACACAGGTATCGCCTTTTTTAATCCTATCAAAGTCATTCCATACGACAGATTTCAACCTACTAGATTTGACAATTACAGCATCGGACATGTCCATCGCATGAACCTGAAACAAAATCAAGCCCAATAAATTCATTTAAAATTTTTTTACAATTAGAGGGATACAAATACAATGAATATGAAAGCATCTTTGCACTGTTGAGTTTACAGTGATCAAACTGCAAGTTTTAAATCTAAATAACAATGATAAAAACAGCACCATAATTAAAACTAATTTCATTCGTTTTCAAAGGCTTTCAATCTTTTATTATCATTTTCAAAACCATATGCATTGCATATAACTAAAACATCTGCAAACTACTGGTCAGACTCAGGCACTTGCCACTCCAGCCAAATTTGTGGGGTCAGAATCTCAACATTCACCATTTGAAGCCGAAGACAAAGATGCACCTTGAAGCCCCTCTTCAAGAAAATCAAGACCACTACAAGGCACAAAGTCCCAATTTATTAAAAATAAAACCAAACTAAAAAAAGATATCTTCAATCATCTTCATCTTTAACCGTTCCAATTGATTCATCATCAAAATTCCAACTTTTTCCAGCATGGAAAATCCCATTCTTGTTATGAAATCAAACACACATAACACGAAGCAACAATCCATTAAATTATATAATGCTAGAGTATTCAGGTTTGCAATTCTTAGTTATGCAACTACTGTTCAAAACGTGAATTTACATATTTAACCTTATCAGTTTACCTTTTCAGACACATTTTGTGGCTTGGTGTTCACACGAGAAATTCCATTTTCACTCTCACCCACTCACGCAAATTACTTTCTTTCCTATCTTCTTTTTCTTCTCACCTGTCTGTTTAGGCTATTTTAGTTTCTATTCATCAATTATCAACTTCAATCTCACTCTGTCCTGTCCTAAGAATCAAAGAGAATCTAAAAAAAGAAACCAAATTTGAGTGGGAATGAAGAGGGAAAGAAGAGGAGAAATCAGTACCAAAAACAATAAAATCTCGTTCGATGTCGACGATTCTGTGAGCGGCGGTGGGAGGAGCTTGCTTCGGGGGCGGGATCCGGTTAGGGGGATGACAGTTGGCTCAAGACGGTGGGGCAGATCTGTAGCTTCGGCGTCGTTTTGGTATGAGGGGCGAAGGAAGGAAGCATGAGGAGGGTTTGGGAAATGAGAAAGAAAACCAGCGAAGGAAGGAAGGACAGCAAGCAGAGGGTAAACATCCTTCTTCCTTCTTCAAAGAAAAAAATTAATGGTGAATTGGGCTTTAGCCCATAATTTTTTAAAACAGTAAAAAAAAAAAATTATATTGAATGACTGTTTTGGGTTTCTCTTTTATTTTTCTCCCTTATCCATTAAAAATCTCTGCATGGTATATAAAAAAATATTATTTTATAATTTAAAAATTATTTTATGATTAAAATTATAATGTAAAAATAAAATTCAATTATAATTTTGAAATAAAATTTAGAATATTAAATTTTAATTTTTTATTAGAAATAGAGCCCTTATTTCTTTTTTTTTTATTTTAAATCGTGTTTCCTCTGACTTAAATATGCAGATTCTTAGTAGACTATTATAACAAAACTCTTATGTGACTTTGTTCAATATTTTTGCTTACATTATCTTAAGTTTAAACAAATGAATTATATTATTTGACACTACTTTAGGAAAATTATTTACATGTGTTTATTAGTCGAGTCTATTCATATACACTATATAATTTGACATTATGCTCGTGCATATGGCATGCATGTAAAAGTTTCTGACTTAACGCTCACGTATAAAACACTAGTTCAGATCCATTTTCAATAACAATTGTTGCCCTAGTTTTAAAATGATAAAAAGAATAAAAGAAAGCTAAACCTAAACCCCACTCCACTTTCCAAAATGAATAAATACAAATAAAAAAACAAAAAGACGTGATTTATACAAAGTCTGAAAAAACCTAACAAGCAATTGTGGCAACAGTAACACAGAATTCTCTTTTACAAGCTTTAAGAATCAATTTTTATTTTTCAAATTTATTTTACCAAAGAAGATTTTCAAAGATATGTATGCATAAAATCTTGAGACAGAAAATGCAGAAAGGAAACGAAAAATGGTACCATATGGAAGAATGGCTTGGAATCGGCGTTAGCGAGTGTGAAGAAGAAAGTCATAATAGGAAGGGGAAGAAGAAAATCAAGAAGAGAGCAATATTGTCACATAAACACAAACTGCTATTCTTCTTGTTCTCACTTTAAAATGTGCCGTTGCTTTATATACAGTGTGGACTTCTATCATTTTTTCCTCTTTTGTTTCTTTTTTCAGCAAGTTACTTCCAAATTGTTATTTTTCAAAATTTTAACGTTTTATTATTTTTTATTATTTTCTCGATCTCGCAATTTTTCGACACAAATTTAGACTAGACTGTATTTAAAAGAGTTTATATGCAGCTTATGTAAGATATTTTAAACTTATTTCCATAAACTTCCTAGAAAAGTTGATTTAATTTATTCAAATAAGTTTTATAATTTTATATATAAATTAATTTTTATATAAAAATTTATTGTATCAGTATTTAATTAAACTATATTTCTAAACACACCATTAATAATATTCACATTTATTTTCTTTCTCAGCAATTGTATAGAATTCTATTCTCAGAGCTTTAGCTCAAATAGTCATGTACTAAGTCATAAGATTTGGGAGCAGAAAGTCCAAGATTCGAACCTTAGCATTGAAGATTTAGAGGAGAATAGTTTAGTTTAGGGTGTGAGTAGTAGGTGTGTGAGTATTTGCCGATAAAAAAAAGAATTATATTCTCATCTTTAGATGAAGTTGCTTATCACTAATTCAATAATTTGTAAGGATAACGTTTTATTAGTTTTTTCTCTAAAATGATAGAAAGGAGATTACGCATCAAACATGACATTAATGGCATGCTGAGACTACCAGCCAATTATTGGACAAGTCTAAACCATAATTAATTTTATCCAATTACACTACTCACTACTTAACTAGCCTTAGGCAACGATAAATCTCTATGAAAAGAATAATCTACTTAAAGGATATTAATAGTGTCTAGTGTAACATATCTAAACTTTCACAAAAGGTAACAAGAACTAGCACCCAAATATCCCGTGCACTCTTCCATAATCCCAAAAAGATGATCCTTGTATTAATTCACTAAGGTATCATGTTATTAATATAACTAGTGAGTCATTAGTCGAATTGCTTGAACCGATTATATAAATAGAAACTAATATTTGCTCTGTTGATCGAAAATAAAAAATGGGAGTATCGAAAAAGAAGGCCCAATTCTTCAAAATAAAAAAGAAGTAAAGAGAAAATGCTTAAAAAACTACTTTTTTCTCTTTCTAAAAGCATGGATTTTTTTGTTGGTCAAAGAAGATTTCATCAAAGCGAAAATAAGCTTGCGAAACACACAAATGAAGAGCTAAGATTAGCATCATCTCTATTGGGAGTGGTACTATCCTTTTTATATATAAGAATCATAAATTTATATATAAAAAGGATGGTGTCGCTCCCAATAGGGATGGTGCTAATCCCATCCACCGGACAACAAAGTAGTCCAAAAGATCAAGTAGTATGCTAGCTTAGAAAACCAAAAAAAAAAAATAGATTTTTTCTAGACATAGAATTTAGTGAAAACCTAGTTTCCAAAAGAACCTAACCCTCAAACTAGACTACTTCTCATCAACGACTTTGACTATTAAAAGCTTATAAAAACAAAAAAATTGGCTCAAGCTCACAACCAACTTCAATTTTAAAAGCAGACAGAAAAAACATAATAAATATGGACTAGCACCCTAGAACCTTCAACTAGTCATGAGGACAAGAAAACAAAATGTACAGTTAAACCTAAAAGTCTCAAAACTTTTCCCTTTTCATATTCTCTCTCACAATCTAACTGTTTGGCCATGATAAGGAGCCTGTGCCGGCTGCGTGACAAGCGCAACAACTAGATTTGGGCCACAATAAGAGGTGGTCATTGATGCGTTTGAGGCACGGCCAAACATGGTGGGGCATGGTTAAGGGTGGTGCCATGCAATTGGGAGCGGATATGAAATTCTGACTTATTTCTTTTTGCTTTCTAATATGAGATTCTTAACTCGTTTCATCTCATATTCTTCCTATTGCCTTTACTTAAAACTTGATTGAAATGGTCAATTCATGAAAAAATGATTGAATTACCAGTTATATCGAAATTTGGCCAAGTCATACCAAGTCACAATGGATCTATTACTTGTCTATTCGTCACATGACTCCAACCAGTTATGTGACTGATTCGTCTATCCGGTAATCTAACATGCCAGTCGTAGCTGAGTTTAATAACTTTGCATTGATTTGATAATAAGCTCATGCACATGCCTTATATTACGAAAATGTGTTATACCTCTAAGAATATTTCAAGCTAAAATACTACAATCTTCCAACTCTTTCATGGTTAACAATTAAATAAATTGAGAAATGAATCTAAACATACTAACATGAGCCCATGTAAGAATTTTGGGCTTTACTGTCACCATGTCAACATTAGTCCATCAAAGACCCATCAACAAAGCCACTAGGAAGCTGCATACCAAGACAATTGATGCATGTATTATTGTGATGAATCACAGCTAGTCCGTAACCTCATAATCGTTTTCCTTCTACAAATAAGAAATGTCTTGGAGAAATTTGTTCAAGGGACATGATTATTGATATAAAGCCACTTGCCCCACTGAAGTTTCCCCTCTCTAATTGGTGTCACATTAGACAAAACCCTGAACACAAGTAATGATCAAGGAATTTTTAACTTGGAAATCTAATAATTTTTCCAATAAGCTACACGATCATGTATATCAACCTAGATAAGGTTCTCAAATACCTGTGATAAACGAAAACTTTGGGCAAGAATATATTTCTATCAAGGAATCCAATACATACAAGGTTCTCTGCCAAAGGATCTTTAGTCTCTCTATGAAGGTGATTTTCCTAAGACTTTATCCCTCAACGAGATCGGAGGGGCATTAGCTTCGGCTTTTCTTTCTCCCATGCTAGTAGATAGGTTAATCTTTTCAGCTACTCTTGTTCGAAACCCTAGCAAAGAAAGCAAACCTTCTCTCTATCAAACCAACTAAATTCTTAGGTTATATATAATTTTTTAGTTATTGAAATAATTTCAATATAAGCACAGTTTTAAAATAAAAACAAAAAAAATAGAAGATATTCAAAAATAATTTAATTAAATATTTAATCTCTAAAAATTCATGTTTTTTTTTTTATTTGATCACTCATTTTTTTAATTTTATCCGAATAACTTCTTCAGAAATTACTTTCATCATCTTATCAACGTAGCCCCTCCTTTAGTTTTTCATTATTCATTTGATTTTAATCTACAAATCACAAACTTTTTATTTGGACATCTATTTCTAAAAGAGCTGAAGAAAAATTATGATATTTAAGGGAACCAAATATTTAGAAGATGAAAAGGTAAATGACAAATAAAATCAATAGAAAAACTAACTAATCCTCAATACAGAGATCATTATTTGGGTAAAAGATTGTTTTATGGACTATATTTAGCAGTGTATTTTGATTCTTTTTAAGCTAAATTTTGTGTTTAAGACACATTGATAAAAGAAATCTTACTAGAAAACGTAACTCATTATGATTTGAATGTTCACATCTGGAACAAAATATTTTTATGTAAAGTGTAACATCTCGGCCGCTTCTTAGGAATGACGACGACCAGTGGTGGGCCGGATCCATGGCCACCCCCGATTTTTCATTTTTCATAGTGCCATAGGTAAAATGATTTGGCCCCATCCATGTTATGCTTAATAGCTTCCATGGTATCTCTCTCTTTGTTGGTGCATTTTGTTTGTCTTCCATTCATCTATTCATTTCCTACATCAATCATCTATTTGTTTTCGCCTATTTCTGTGCGTGGGTGGAATTTTGCGGGAGTGTGACTGAAAATATAGAAAGAGGGTAGGACTGCAGGGGTAGTTTTGGGCCCGTACAAGGTATTCAACTGTACAGGACCCCCAAAAATATGTGATGTACTGTACAAGCCTCTAATATTAAATAATGCAATTTATAATTAATATTATGAAATAGAGTAAATGGTAAGGGATTTTGATTTTTAATATCACCTCTTGGGTTCGAGTCTTAGAATTAGCATTTTAAGTTTTATTTTTCTCTTTTTATATTTTTCTGGTTTTGATGACTTGATGTGATTCTGTTTTAATACTTTCTCATTTATTCGATTCCTTAATCATCATTTAATATTGATTTTTTTATAGAAATTTTAGTTATTCGATTAGTGATTATTTGGTATAATCTACCGTTTTAATATTTTGCAGCATTCAATTTTAGGAATTAACAATTTTTCCGGTGAATTGGTGATTGACGAATTTTAAGTGATTTGTTAGAATACTTTTTAATGTTTTAATTGATTTTAGAATGTAATTTAACCAAAAGTTTGTAAATAGAGAGCCCCGTTTTTTTAAAAAAAATTAAAATAATAAACAGACCCCCAAAAATGTTTGCTCCCCCGAATAAGAAAGGGATAATAATCGTGAAATAAATTGAAAACTTGAAAGGATGTGTTTGAACTGCATGGGAGAGTCTGAAAGAATGAGTCCTTCCAGTCGAATTGGAATCATGCGTTTGACAGTACGAGAAAAAAATAATAGAGAAATCATAGTGTACACTTTAATTTTCAGATGTAAGAATATATTAGGGAAAAGATAAAAATAAAAATAGTAACATTAATATGATAAGAAAGAAAGAAAAAAAAAAGTTGAGTTGTAGAATAAGTAAAATAAATAATAGTAATATATTAATCATTAATTTATGAAATTTTTTTATTGGATTGTAAAATATGCATTAGTTTAACAATTTGTCATTTTTTAAAGACTTTGGGCAAAAGAAATTAAAAGATGTGACACTACACTAATAATTGTGTCCTAGTCATGTAATTCAAATTATAAACACGTGAAGATATATATATATATATATATGAATATCCAAGTTCAATACTTGATTATTATACTTTTCTATTAACTAAAAAAGAAAAATACACTGACAATCTTTCAAAATATGGTCACTTTCTTTTTAATTTGGACAGCACTATAACCTCTTCCAGGAGATCAAATGCAGCAACACTTCATTTTGTTCAAAGGCATGACTTTGTTTTTCCCTTTTTTCTACAATTAAGTTGTGTGTATTTATTTATACATAATTGTTTTTATATATTCAATTTTAGTGTTATACTTAGCCCCCATAATATTTGTTTTTTCTCCCTCTGCCCCTGACAACTATCACTAGAAATTAATACGAGACTTTTTAGTATGCTTTACTTTCACTCACACACATCTAGAGAATTACTTCCCATGAAACCACTCATCCTAGGATTGCTCTAAGCCAAACGCACATAACTTTTCAGTTCTTAAGTGATAGGCTATTGAATAGAAAATGTATTTTGTTGGTATAGAGGTGGTGTGAATCCTCAAACCATGTCGTATTGGGAGAGATCTTGTTTTGATACCAATTGTAACGCCTTAACCGCTTCTTAGGATTGACGATTGCCCCCACAAACCAACACGAGACTTTTTAGTGAGTTTTGTTCTCACTCACACACTTCCCAAGAATTACTTCCCTAGAGCTGGGAGGTCGCCCATCTCAAAATTGCTTCAAGTCAAGCATGCTTAACTTTAGAGTTCTTAAGTAAAAGGCTACCAAAAAGTAAATACATTTTGTTGGTATAGGTAGTATGAATTAATTCTTTTAAGCTCTCAAGATGTACTTGAGCCTATTTTTTATTAGCAAATCAATTTAAACTCATTTGAACTTACCATTCAATTTGTTATGTTATAGTATTATGTTAACAAATAACAAGCTTTCTTGGGTTTGGTTCACTTTGTTGAATTTGCAGCCACATCCTGATGTCAAGCCAATGGCCTATGCAAACAACTTTCTCAGGATGTTCTCATAATTTCTAATATATAGCTGACTGGAAGCCTTCAACTCCTTATGTTTTGTGCTGATTTGCAATGTATCTGTTTTGCCCCAAGGGCAATATTCAAAAGGTGGCTAGAGATGATGTTGTTGATCACTGTTGTTATGTATAATAATAGTTTTGTCTCAACATTTTATTGAGATTCATTTTTTCCCCTCCAAATGTTTCCTCTTTTCTTTTTTGTGATTTTTAGCATTTGGTGAACAAGTGTAAGGAAATTTGTATCTTAGCTTTGTGAAACTTCATTGATAAGGTTTAGTTGAAACTTGTTTACTTGAATGACTGCCGAGGAGCTTTGTGAAACTTCATTGATAAGGTTTAGTTGAAACTTGTTTACTTGAATGACTGCTGAGGTAGACGCAATGACCATTTGGTTTTGTCTTTGGGCTAGTATCTAGTTCTAATTTTTTTTATTTTAATTTATATATTTTGGTATAATAGTGGTTATGAGGGCTGAACCAATGATCACATGCAAATTACTGAACCCTTTACCAAATTATATTAGTTGACTGTCTGTTTCGAGTTTAACCAAAGTAATAGGTTTTTATTTTTTATTTTAGTTTATAAAATTCTAGTTTGTTTGTATGTTTTAACAACATTATGTCTTTTATTGTTGGTGAGAAAAGATGTATTTTCAAATGGCGCGCTTTTAGCTTTAGTTTTTGATTTACCAAAAAGAATGAAGCGCTTTTATGATGCACGAGTATTGAAATTGATGCACCACACGAAAATAATAATATTTGTTTGCCTTATGACCTAATTACTAACAAGTTCCTATTAAGATTCTGTCTTACTATATTTTCTCTGTTTTCACGTGATATTTCTCTTCTTGAATTCAAATTTTGATGAGCCATTTACTCAATCTTAAAATCACACACCCCTTTGATTTTTTCAACACCAATTTCCTGGTTTCTTTCATGTCTTCATCTTTTCATTTTTGTTTGTTTTTAGGAGCAATTTGTTCTCTACATCATGCACACTTCTCTTTCCCTTTTTTGTTGACATTTTTATGATTCTACAACTCTATATCTTCACAAGCACAACTTCTCGTTGCTGATCTCCACCTTACCTTTGCTCTTATCTGGCACTGCCACCAGCTCCAGTCGATCTTTGAATTGGTTCTCCACGATTAACGAATATGCACTACATACTAGTTGAGTATGGAACTTAAAGAGTACCCACTCAGACAGTTAGTGAGGAGTGAGGAGCTAGTACTAGTCCTTGCCCTGCTCGTGGGGCGGTTTTGGGTGCGTGCAAGGTGCCCAACCGCACAGGCCCCCAAATATTAAATGATGCATCTTACCGGTCTTAAATATTAAATGATGCATTTTATAATCAGAATTATAGTATAGAATAAATGGTAAGGGGTTTTGACTTTTAACATCACCCCTTGGATTCGAGTCCTAGAATTAGAGTTTTATTTTTCTCTTTTTTTTTCTGACTTTTTGGTAAAATTCACCCTCGCACACGTTAATATTTTTCTAGTTTTGATGACTTGATGTGGTTCTATTTTAATACTTTCTCATTTATTTGATTCCTTAATCCTCATTTAATATTGATTTTTTTATAAAAATTTTAGTTATCTGATTAGTGATTATTTGGTGTAATCTGCCGTTTTAATATTTTGCATCATTCAATTTTAGGAATTAACGATTTTTTTGGCGAATTGATAATTGGCGATTTTTCTGACGAATTTTAAGTGATTTGTTAGAATACTTTTTAATGTTTTAATTGATTTTATAATGTAATTTTACTAGAAGTTTGTAAATAGAGTGCCCTATTTTTTTAAAAAGTTTGGAATAATAAACAGGGCTCCAAAACCTTTGCTCCACCTCTCGACGTGAATTGGTTTGGTTTTGGAAAAAAAAAATATTGGTTTAGTTATTAAACGAAATTCGAACCAAATAAACAAATTTTTTGCGGCTTTGATTAGAGCGGTTATTCGGTTTACCCTACAAGAAGAACAAAATAAAGAGTCGACTAATTATGCATAAAAGTAGACCTGTGTTATTGTTACATTCACAAAACATGCGTGATAAAATTAACACACACAACATGATTATGAACATCATTCTTCACGCAACACATTTTTCTACCTGCACCACATTATAAACGAGTTCTAGAATTTGGTAGTAAATAAAATGCTTGCCTGAATTCTAGAACATGAGCATAGTGTGGTACACTTGGAAATGTGTGTGGCACGGATAATATCCACCCATGATTATGCACATTGATAAATTCTTTGCATGTTTGAATATAAACTTATTACAGGAAGAAAAAAAATATAAACTTATTATAATTTACACTCTTGAAGTGTTGTAAACCAATGTATGCAAATTTATAAATGACTTGCTTGTTTGAATGTAAATTATTTTATACTTTTTAATTAAACTAATATGTTGCTTTATTAAGATAATGATGACAAAATGAACTTAATAATAATAGACTATATAAGAGGTGTGACAAATCTCCTTCCATAAGCTAACTTTTAGAAATATATTAAGTCTGAAGTCCAAATTTAATATAATATCAAAGAGAAACAAAAAGTATTGGCACCAAAGTAATGAATGAGAAAAATTAGTGATTATGTGAGGATAAAATAGGATAATACTAAGAAAGTTAGATAGAATACAAAAATTACTAAATATATATAATACATTTGCAGTTTGGTTTGAGTTGAATTTTTTTTTTTTGGTTTGTAGGAAAGTAGTACAACTGAGATTCGAACCCCGTACTCACACACTATGTCCCCATACGCTCATCAACTGAGCTACATGAATAGTGATTTTTTTCTTTGTTGATTTTTAATTATTTTGATTATCAATTCTTTGAATAGGTTTCAACGGCTTAAAATGAATTGGTTTGATTTATAACCGCCTCTAATTTATACCTAGTGCTAGTCAATTGGATTTAAGCTTATTATTAAAGGAGGAAATAAAAATATATCTAAACATAGTCAAATCATGTTTTTCAAGAAATCTCCACATCAAAGGTGTTTGGCAATGTTTTATTTTTCATGATTTTTTTTGACAACATTTTTTTTCCATGATAAAAAGCCTTTTATACGACAAAAAGCGTAGAACAATTTATTTATATCATTTTAGTTAAAAAGATGAGAAAAATTGTTAAGTTGATTACAAGGAAACATATTCTCTGGGCCTGTTAGTGAAGTTCAGCTGAGTTGTAGGCTATTTTTGCCACCACATGTTTCTTTAGAGTTTAGATGCCAAACTTTTTAATTAGCATAACCTTAAAATTTGTAAAATAATAATGTTTGCTCGGATTTTCAAGATCATGTGAAAACGTGTGGTGCCTTGAGAAATATGTATGGTAATAAAAGTAGCATCTCCAGTTATGTGACACTCGAATTAGCACTATCTTAGTTAGAATGAGACTTTTTTTGGATATTAGCGTCTGAAATGATGTTTCTAAACGTTGTCGTATGTAAAATAATGAAAATATGAAAGGAATCACTATTTTCTCGTGATTTTGGCGTGGAGTGGCAATAGTGGTTCTTGGGGTTTTCATTTTTGAGTGAAAACGGCGATCCTCATAATGCAGTTGATCCTTGAAGGTGAATTTTGGAGTATTCTAGGAGTGAGTAGCAATGGTTCTCATGAAATGGGATGCAGTGTTGTTTTGAGTTGTTGAATTTGAGCCTGTTTTGTGTAATGGATTGGATTGTGCCTGAATTTTTTGTTGGCTTGGTGGAAGTTAAGGTTCAAGGATGAATTGTATTGTTTGGTTCTAAACTTCAAAAGGGATGGAAAGATGAAAATCTTACGATTCTTTACCAGTTGTTGATTGGTAATGTGATGAATAAGTTTTTGATGTTGAATATTCGTTCGTTAACTTTCTATTCGTGTAACTTGTTGAATGGAACCAGAAAATATATAGTTATTTTCAGTGAAGCTTATCTTGCTTAGGAATAAGGCTCGTTATTGTAGTTGGTATTCTAATCTACTTTTCTTTTTGGTGTTTAGGAATAGTGTCATCTCAGGTCAAATATTGTGATCATGTATAACTATTGGTATATGAAGTTTTGTAACTATATTGAACCTTACTATCCCGTTAAATATAAAAGAAATTTGTTAAATATAGGACAAAAAGATGCAGATAAATAAAAGTAAAATTAGAATTTAATGTCCAAAAAACTATTTGGGTTTTTTGGTCAACATCAGGTTCGTCTTTGGGATGGGACCCGGCCCATCGATCCATCTTTACAAGAAAGTTGTCTTCGGGTGAAACAGTGTGCGGTTGCATAGCCCCTACGTCTGCGTTCAAAATCGCAATTTTGCAAAGTCGCTGCAAAATCGCGAAATCGTAGGCGTTCCGATCCTGTTTCCAGCGCAGGTCGGGTCGGGTTAGGTTTAGTTTATTGATTTAACCCGTTTTCAAAACGGGTTTTGGGTTAAAAAACCCCAATTTTGTTCCTATCTGCTGCGCGATTCTGACTCTGTTTCTTCTCCCTGTGTTTCGCGATTCTCCCTCTGATTCTCTCCCTCTGGTTTGCGATTCTCACTCTCCCTCTATTCTGTACCTGACTCCCTCTGTTTAGTAACCTTTGTTTCATGAGTCACGACCTCTGTTTCGCGAATCGCGACCTCTGTTTTTCCCTGTTTTGCGACCTGAACCTGATAGTGATTCCCTCTGTTCTGCTTCTTGTCTGTTCTGTTTTGCTATGACTTGTGAACCTAATAGATATGGATTGTCTTTTAGGATTAATGATTTGTGAACTTATTATGACTTTTTTTAATCTCGCTAAGTACTTATTATGAGTTATGAACTTGTGTTATGTTATGGAATTATGGTAGTATTAGTATGGTACTTTATGTTTGATGTCATGTGATCTCAATTGTGATTTATTGAAATTTATTTATATGTATATGTCATTTTATATGCATATATACTTATTTAAGTATATATTTGATTTTAAGTAAAATCTTTACGATTTCACTTACGATTTTGCACACCTCTCCCGATGTCACTTAAGATTACGATTTTGCTAACCTTGGTTGCAGCACTCAGCGAAGTTTTGTCTATTCTGAGCAACAGTGTTCCTATTTGCATATTGAAGCTCTTTTTCGTCTCTATTTTGCTAGAAAACAATAAGGCTTCGAAATTCGGAGATGGCGGCAGCATTTGCTTCCAGATGTTCTCGTGGTATGTTGCTCGCTTGATTCTTATGTTCCAAAAAGAAAAATACATGATTTTGATTCTTTAGTGCTTCTAGTTCAATGCAAATTTTTAGCTCATTCTGCTAAAGCTGTATTTTGTTATGTTCTAGGAGCTTGAATGTGGTTCCCTCTTAATTGATGTTTTTGTATATGCTAGACGCTTATTCTAGAGCACACCCCATTGATCCATTTATTAGATTTAGGTTTGACTGTCACTGAAATTTATGTGACATTGACAGATTTTTTTCCCCTTTCTGAAACCTTGAAGGGTAAAGTTGCACTATGGCGAAGTTGCTGCCTTATTATTTATAGGTTATGATATCATTGCTTGGAAATTGCGTGAATAATTCCTTTGGCATGTTAAAAACGGGAAAACTTTTGTTTCAATTTTCATGTTTTTTGTGAGTTTCTGAATGAATAAGAGGGATTCTGACTGTTGAGTATGACTAATTCAAACCAAATCTGAGGTAGGTCTTTCATATTTGAATAAATGAACCAGTGGCGTGTTTCGTATAGTGAAAAGTAAAAACCCAAAGATACTTGGTAGCATAATGTTGAGCTTTACATTGGCTGGCTTGTGCCTTGTACTTGAGTCATATTGATTCATTTCTATGGTAACTAAGCTGTATCAAAGTGTATTCTATTTAAACTTAATTGAAAAATTACGTTTATCTATATGTACTAACACATACCCACATGTACTCAACGATTGCTGGTTTTGGATTCTAGGTAAATCTGAGGTAAGCCTTTTATAATTCAAAGAATGAACTACTTGTGTGTTTATGTTGTAACAAACCAAAAGTATTTAGTAGCTAAATGTTGAGGATTGCATTGACTGGCTAATACTTGAGTTAGATTGATTCATTGCTATCGTAGGTAAGCTGTATCAAAGGGTATTCGATTCCAAAATTTGTAGAAAAATTACCTATTCAGTAATGGTACTGGATGTTACCGGTATGGTAGCCATGTAGTAGTATCTGTGCATCACAGGTAATACAGTTCCCATTACTTTCTCCTGATAGTTGCATCTTAACATTGAGTTTTATTTACAGTGCTACAAATTGCTGGAATCTTCTAGTTAGACTTCTGTTCGATTTCATTCAGATTGGGTTATGGTTTATGACTAGTTAGACTTCTGTTCAATTTCATTCAGATTTGGTTATGGTTTATGAACACTACCAGATATGGCCTTAAGCTACATTTCATCTAATTTTTTGACATACTTCTGAGGATTATTAACACAAATTGTTCTTGTTTAGCTGCATTCGCAAAGCCCCTTCACTTTATTGGCAATAGCTTTGTCATGGAGAGTGCTTCACCGAACTACATTGATATGTTTATACATTATGTGCATTTATGACCCACAATTCCAGCTTTATTTTCTTCCATCCTTTTGCTTTAGCAAGAGTAAATTTCACGCCTAGAGTTCTTCAGCATAACAACTACACTGTCTCTCAAGATTGTGATCTACAGTTATTCTCCTTGAAGTATAGCTCTCAGATAATTATATCCATTGTGCAATTTGAGCTAATGGCTAAAAATTAGGGAGTAGGGACCATGAAAGTCAGAATCAAGGGCTATGTTCCACTTTTATAAACTGTAACTAGTAATCAAATAATAGCTCTAGCCTCTAAATACCTAAAACAAGTTTCAAAATCCCACGTAAATGAAGTTCAGCTCATAAGTGTGCACACATATCACTTCACAATATGACATAGCAAATTTTTGAAATAATCCCTGATATGTAGTTAATATTACCAGTGATGTAACTTGCAGGGAAACCTTAGCTTCATCATCTTGTTTGGAGCTTTTCCTATAGATAAATATTTTATATTTTATTTTGTGTCATGCTTTCCTAGGCATTTCAGCATGTTAGTTTGTTTTTTATATTATTGTGTTGACATATTAACAAATTCAAGATATATTGTTTAAGCAAGTGATGTCACAGATAAAGTTATTTTGAGATCACGTGTTGCTATGCTAAAGCTTTCTTTGATTAACTGAAAATGAAACAAATTTTTGGGACTAGGAAAATACTACGCTGCTTTGAAGTCGTGTTTAGTTTTGGTAGTGTGTCTTGTATTTAGCTGAATATTTTTGGCCAAAATCTTCCTCCTAACCACTTGTGGTATTTTAAAGGATTTTTCATGCGTGACATGCTAAGGAATTTCACTGCTCATTAGAGCTAATATTTTTCTTTTTCCTTTCTTTCTCCTGTATTATCAGTTGTAGCATTGGGAGCATTCTATCCTCTTTTTTCTCTCTTCTTAAATGACTCTTTCATTCAAAAAATAAATTTAAATAAAAGGTAATCTAGGAAGCATTGAATTATTATGCAACAAATTTAAACTGAAGATGCTGGCATTCTTCTTAAGCATGCGTTCATAGTGATGCGCAAACAGTTCATGCTCTACATGCGTGTTGTGTTTTATTATTGCTCAATGATATTTTTGTTTTCAGCTTATTACTTCTTTTCGTTTCATGTATTGAAAATCCAAACCAGTGGGTCGTTCTCTGTTTGGCGGATTGAGCAACAGTTCCCCTGGATTATTTACCACATCACATGAGATGACATGCAGTAATTTCTTTTCTCAGGTTAGTGTATATATCTATATTTATATTTTCCCCTTAACATTGTTTATTTATGCTTGTCAAACATGGTATTGGTGAACCAAGGTCGTACAAAACAGCAGTAATTTTTCCTTGTACTGCAATGACATGTTTGTTCTTAAATGCATTGAACCCATTATTCGACTTACGAAAAACAAACCTCTTTGCCTTTTTGGAGCAGCAACGGACCTTCATACAGATGAGGACGGTTCTCAAGGTTGTGGATAACTCGGGCGCTAAGAAGGTGATGTGCATCCAGGCATTGAAAGGGAAGAAAGGAGCAAGACTAGGCGACACAATAATAGCATCAGTGAAAGAAGCTCATCCTAATGGAAAAGTGAAGAAAGGAAAGGTCGTGTATGGCGTGGTTGTACGCGCCGCAATGCAAAGAGGGAGATGCGATGGCAGTGAGGTCAAGTTTGATGATAATGCTGTAGTTCTTGTTGACAAACAAGGCCAGCCTATTGGAACCAGAGTTTTCGGGCCAGTGCCTCATGAGCTCAGGCAGAAGAAGCATGTCAAGATTCTTACCTTGGCAGGGCATATTGCTTGAATGAGAAAAAAGGGGCTGTCCTTGAAATTTATTATCGTGAAAATTGAAATCCAATATGTCAATTTCTCATCTAACATTTTTGTGATTTGGATATTTTGGTCATAAGTGTAAGGTTAGTATTTTACTATCAGTTTATGAGGAGAAAAGTATTAGGTGTGGATGACTTTTAATCCAATAAAGAGTGTTTGATTTGATTTCTAGCCTAGAAATGAACATGAGACATGGCATTCACGTGTGCTTCCTATGTAACAGAGCAACTACATTTGAAATGATGGTACTTAAGAGGAACTTTATATCATCATTGTTCTCTCGATAATAATTAAAGACATTCGAAAGTAGAAATTTCAAGATACAGATAGGGTAATATTTCTTTCTTCCTTTTTTCTTATTTTTTTATATAATGACAAGTGAAGGGATCTAAACTCGTGATATTCTTAAAATAGTATGTTTTAAGTTTCTTTTGGACACAAACGGAGAAAAATTGGATTCCCGGTTCAATTTTTCTTTAAATAAAAAATTGAAGGTGACTTAACCCTATTTCTATCTTGAAATAGGTGTGTCTGGGTTAGTTGTAAAAAATGGCTTACCTTAATAATTAATCATGTGTATAATTGATTATCATAACTTATTACAATATAATATATTTTCTTTTGAGTATATTTATAGCAAAGTGTTTTTTTATTGAAAAAGATATAAAGTTATTTGTTTATAATTTCTTTAATACGTTTTAATGTTACTAAAAGGTTAATGATAATATGGGAAAACATGAATTTTAAGAACTTATTATAATTATAATTAATATTGTTGAAATAATGCTTATCATAAAAGAATAATGTTAATATGGGAAAACATAAATTATTGTTCTAGAAAAAAAAGTTTTGCTTCTATATAAAAAAGTAATCATTAGGATTAGATTAAATTAAATTAGGGATGAGAGGCTTAAATAGTTTATATTAGATGATAAGGTTAAATATTTAATATTTAATATTATAATTAAAAAAGAAAAGAATATGGTACTCCAAAATACTACTAGTACACAAGTTAAAAAGCACATGCAAATCCCAAAATATATATTTTGAATTATATTCCTCTCTTTTTGCATATGCCTATTGCCTAACCTTTTATGGTTGATCTTTAATTTCTTCTAATTAGAGAAAAGAAGGCTTTTGTGTCTCCTCCAAACATTCTTTGCTTGCTTCCTTATCCCATTCTTATGCATTTCCATATAAACAAATACCTTCCAAAACTATTTGCAACTATACATACATATATCTAATATATACCTTCTCATCTCATCTCATCTCATAATTCCAAAGTAAAACTCAAATTTATTTTTCTACCTCCACCATGGGCATCATCGGAATAATGGCAAGAAATTTGGATACAATACTTGGGTAAATATATCTTATCTCTCTCTATTTTCATTATATTCCACCAAAGTTGAGTACTGTATGAGGCTACGAAGGTACTATAAATCATGTCAAATTTTAATTTACATACCCATGTTTAGTATAATACAAGAAATTGAAAAAAAAAATATATCCAGGTAAGTAAGTTAATTTCATGAGAATATAAAGAAATATTCTCATCCCAAGAGGAGGTCAGTATCACTTTCTAAGAAACACTTCTAAAAAATGTAATTAAAATTTAGCTCTTGAACCAAACACAATCATATATAGAAGCTGTAGAAATATTGTTTTCCAAATTTGTGATTTTGAAAATGTATAAGGCAACAAACCATTATACCGTGGTGGTCTCTTAAATTTAAGATCATCGATGTTCTCCTCAATCAAAGAATTCACGTGATGCGGATAAAATAATATTTATAGGTAGTTGTTAGTTTGATATATGAATTAATTAAGTTGTATAGTAATAGGTTTTTAATTATAGATATTTCTTTTGCTCACATAACGTTTATATTATAACATTCTACTTTTTGGTTTTTTGTATAACAGGCCTGGAATAATGCTTCTTTATCCCTTGTAAGTAGATGGTATCCTACATCTAATTTAAATATTTTCAATATTCCTGTGATTAATTTTAATTATAAATAAAAAAACACACGACAACATGCACAAAATTAATTAACCAAGGCGTGCATAAATGATTTGATGAGTAATTAAATTAATTAAATGTAACAGATACGCATCAATGAAGGCAATTGAGAGTCCTTCAACCTTAGATGATCAACAATGGCTAACATATTGGGTCTTGTACTCTTTCATCACACTCTTTGAGCTTTCATGTCACAAGATACTAGTATGGTAAGAAAGATCGATGTTTTATTATGATTATTGATTACAATTAATAAATTATTTATAAAGAATGCAATATATATGTATAGGTTTCCCATTTGGCCATATATGAAGCTTGTGTTCTGCACGTGGCTGGTATTGCCAATGTTCAATGGAGCTGCTTACATATATGAGAACTATGTGAGGCAACATGTCAAGAATATTGGAAGCTATGGAATTGGAAATTCCAAAAAATATTCTGAGGAACAAAACAAAGTCCTTCAAATGATGAGTTCAGAAGCAAGAAAAGCTGTTCAACGTTACATTGATACATATGGTTCTGATGCCTTTGACAGAGTAATTAGAGCGGTATTGCTACCTATAAATGACTCCAATGATTAGATATATATGCTTCATAAACTTATTTTTAATTCATTTTATATACTATTTGCAGGCTGATAAAGAAGCAAGGAAGCACTGAAAATTGACTGATTTGAAGATTTTTTTTGCTTATGATGTTGTAATCATATGGTTTCTGTTTAATTCAAATTAAGGGTGAGATATACCTTAACTTATTTCACTTCACTTACTTTAGTTAAGAGGAGTCAAATCAAATCTAAATAATTAAAATTTAACCTTAAGTAAAATTTAAATAAAATGTAGCAATCATGGGATGTTGATGCTGTAGAAGAACTATCTGTGGGTGAATGATTATACATGCACAATTCTGTTATACTAATGCAAAAACTTACATTATAATGATGAGTTACCCCTAAAATCTATACATATGTTTTGGTAATTAAAATCTGTCAATTGTCACTGAAGTTCTAGATCTCTACCACAGCCAGTAGTTGCAGCAATGGGATATATGATTTAGGGAATATATGATTCCTTTGAATTTCTGCTGAATCCATGTCCAAGGCTTCTATTTTGGGATATATGATTCCTTTGTAGATTAAGAATTTCAGAGTTTGGACATTTCATCAATAGGTTTACTTTGTATTGCCAAATTGCCCTGAATTTTCACTGATTGTAATAACACATTCAAAGTTGATAACTGTGAACTAGGTACCAAATCCTGCTTAGAACACCTTCCTGCTAAAGATTTGTTGCTTACAATTGCTGTTTCTACCAATTGGAACATCTTTCTTTATTCATCAATCTCATGGTGAAACAAGGCTCAAACTTTCTTTTGGAGAAATTACTTCATAATCCTTGTGGTTTGGGTTTCTCATAAAATTCAACTCTGAATCAAGTGGCTGCTGCACAGAGTGATTGAAACACCTATCAGAACATATAAGAAAGTGATTTCTGTCTGCAATGACCCTATTACACTTAAAATTTTGATCAATTATAAAAAAAAAAATATACTGTGAACTATTTTTTCTTTCTAATTAAGCCTTAACCTTTCTAATTATGCATAGATCAACAATCTAATAATACAATTTTTTATAAGAAAATAAAGCATTTAATGTACTTTCCTAGGATCAGCGCTAGCCACATAGCGCGAACGTGATTAGTCTCATTCTAAGAGTGAAAAAATCTATGATTATAATTAAAAAAAAAAAGCATTTAATGTACTGTGCCCATCAAAATTATAACAATGTATTATGTATCTTCTAATTGTGAAATTCTTAACATATTGCAATATTGATAGGAAAATTCATTTATAAAATCCACTGGTCAGTGGTCAAGACCAACAACGTCTTTCTCTATCAACCCATTATTTTTTTGGTTTTCGCCTTAAACAACTGTTTCGGCTCTTTCGTTTCCTTGTCCCTTTCTTTCTCACTCACGCTCTCAGATTCTCAATTTTTCTTCTGATTCACGAAGCCACTGATGTTATCCAAATGCTTTTCGCGGAAGATACTGGTAATGCAGGATTTCCATCATCCATCATTCTCTTTACTTCAAGTGAATGTAATGTAACTTCTGTGAAAGAAATTAACCTCTTTTTCACTCCCCACCATCTTTTTATGCATCAAATTTGTGCAATTGCCGAGATCGTTACGTGAGAAGATATGTTTTTACTCTTGGAATAGTTATAGTTATTGCATATTGAAAGTTGAGCACAAAGGGTTCCTCATTCAACTTTTTTCGCTCACCATTTTTTCTGTATCAAATTTGTGCGATAATGGGTATGTGAGGAGAAAGAAAAAGTTGAGACCTTTTTACAGTTTGGATTGGTTTTTATTGCACAAGCAGAAAGGGTTTATCATTCACCTGTTTCAGTTTCATTCCCCATCTTTTTTCTTATCTAATTTGTGCAATAACCCAGATGGGTATGTGAGGAGGAAAAAAAAGATGAGATTTTTTACACTTGGAGTAGCTGTTACTGTGTATAGAAACTTCAGCACAAAGGTTTCTTCTTCAAAACCCTCATTTGGATCCTACACCAAGTGCAAGAACAAGACAAAAACAGTGAGAAAACAACGATTGCCTAATATTCAATGGACAGAGGAGCAGAAGAGTGTGTTATCTGCTGTATCACAAGGTAGTTCTGTGTTCATCACAGGCTCAGCTGGTTCTGGGAAGACCCAATTGCTCACTGAGATTGTAAAATTGCTAAAGAAAAAGCACACCCCATCAAAGGTTTTTGTCACAGCTTCAACTGGGGTTGCAGCATTTGCTATAAAGGGGCAAACTTTACACTCATTCGCAGGAATCCATAACAACGTCGAGGATGCTGACAAACTGGTGGATAGCATTCAATCCAATAGAAGGGCATTTAGGAGGTGGGAAAAGGTTGAAGCTTTAGTTATAGATGAAATTAGCATGGTGGATGCTAGGCTGTTTGATAACCTAGAGTTTGTTGCTAAAAAGTTGAAGTGTGTGGATGAGACATGGGGAGGGATTCAGCTCGTTGTGGTTGGTGATTTCTGCCAGTTACCGCCTGTCCCAAGTGAGAATTCCCGGGAGGTGAAGTATGCCTTTGAAGCTGATTGTTGGAATGACAGCTTTGATTTGCAGGTAGAGCTTACTAGCATCTTCCGGCAGTCTGATCTGCGGTTCATCAAGTTGCTTCAGGACATTAGAATGGGGGAAAGTGATCACGACGACTTGTTGTTTCTAAAAAAATATTGCTCGAAGGCTGAGTCCGAGCGCGATCCCTCTGCAGTGCAGCTTTTCCCACTGAAAAAAATTGTGGAGAATGTGAATGAGAAGAAGCTTAAGAGCTTGCAAAAGGATATTGTTGTTTATAAAGCTGTTGATAGTGGTGAGGAATCTTGGAAGAAGCAACTCAACAAAGGGATAGCGCCTGATGAAATCTCCATTTGCAAGGATGCTAGAGTTATGTTGGTAAGAAATTTACATACTTGGAAAGGATTGGTGAATGGAGCAACTGGCACAGTTAAGCGATTTGTTAAGGTGGCACATGTTGGTGACATTTTCCTCGATAATCTGTTACCAGAAGTCGAATTCGATTCGGGGGAAACTGTGATAATTGAACCAGAAGAGTGGCATGTGACGGATGGGAATGAAACTGTTGCTAAAAGGAAGCAAATACCACTTATACTTGCATGGGCTTTGAGCATCCACAAGTGCCAAGGAATGACTCTTGACAAAGCTTACATTAATTTGTCGAAATCATTTGAATATGGAATGGTTTATACAACGCTTTCTCGCATTAGAAGCTTGGATGGTCTTCACTTGTCTGGTTTTTCGCCCTCGAAGATTCTAGTAAACCTTAAAGTCTCACAGTTCTATAGAAACTTGGCTTTGCATCGTTGTAACAATCATTGCATTGAGAGTAAAGATAGCTTTGGTAGCATAACTGATTCAGTAAAAACAGGTTCTGCTGAAACAAAGTGCAACTTTTCACTCTCTGAGTTCCTATCTAGACACCCAAAAAGATCATGAAGATGGTTCTGTTTATTACTGTGTTAATATGATCATTTCAATGTTTACCCTGATACTTTTGTGAAATTGTTATATGAGGAGTGATTTTTTTTGTCAACCAGTTCATTTTAGAGATAGAGTTGAAAGCTTGACAATACTGAACCTTTCACTGTTGTTCTTGGTCTAATGCAATGGAGTACTTGCATTCGTTTTAATATAGTTCTGATATGCTAATGCCTAAGTAACTTTCTGATTAAAACAAAAAAGAAAAGCAAATGAATAAATATGAACTAGTGTTGTAAGTTGACATGATACAGTTTCTAATTTTCTAATACAGCAAACATTACGAAAATCATGTTCCCATGGCAAAATGTAATCCATGAAGAAAAGCTTGAAGCTTTGCATGTAAATTCGTTGAGGTGACTAAAAAATCCGAGAAACTGGCTAACCAGCATCCATAATGATCCGTTAAGTGTTCTCCAAAACCATAATATTTCCCTTGCGCTATCATCAATATTTAATTTTAAAATAATATTTCGTTGACACTAAAAAAACTTACACCTTTTTACACCCATAATATTATATTACTATTTAATTTAAATGAATTAAAAATTAAAAAAATGAAAGATACTAAAGGAATAAAAAAATAATAAAATAATGAAAATATAAAATTGGTGTATAATTTTTGAGTTTCAAAAAATCTATCACTCTTAATATTACAACCTTACGAGGAAGCAATGCCTAAAGTGAAAGAAGCAATGTCTTTGGCCAACACATAAAATCGATTCACCAGTACCACATTATAGCACAGTAATATGGTCATATCGATGTCAAAAAAAATTGTGAATAACTTTTGGTAAAAAATGTCAAAATTATCTTTAGTAATATGGATAGGTTGATGGAATTTTGGGCCAATATTTAAGTAATTTAGGCTTAAGAGATTTTTTTTTAATATTATTTGGGTTATATTAGACGTTTAGTCCCTACATGGTCTTTTCATTTTAATTCCTATACGTAAAAAAATGTTCATTTTAGTCTTTATATGTGTCACTTTTAGTGTTTTTGTTCTTCTGTTATCTTACTGTTAGTCTCAAAAACATAAGTATAGGGACTAAAACGAAAAGTAAGTACATGTGTAAAAACTATAAAGAAAATTAAATACATATATGGACTTAAAACAAAAAATAAGTACATGTATATAATTAATTAATTTCCTTACCATCCGTCTATGTGTCCGTTATTGATTAACTCGTAGAGATTCTATTAGTCACGTAGGATGAAGTTAACACCGTTAGTATTAAAACTGACCGTAAGGAATCCGAAAATGACAGATGTATATAAGGCCTAAAAGGAATGTTGTTTACGTATAAGAACTAAAAGGAAAATAATAACATGTATATGAATATCAAATATCGTTTTACTATTTTTAGTATAACTATTTGAAAACCAAAAAAAATGAAAATAGATGAGACTTTTATGATATTTATAAAAAAAATAGAAATAAAAAACATTTTCTTAAATCAAATATATACCCTAACTTTGTTCACGTAATTTCTTAATAAAAAATGACTAGGCTATTATTACTATTTACCCGTACCATCTATCACTATTTTTTAGTTGAACTAGAGAAAATAATAGTGATAAATTAATCGCTACTCTTTCTTAATTCTTAATATAGTAATGTTAATTTTTTTTTATGAAGCATGTCAACTCAAATTATACCGAATCTTTGAAAAGTATTAAAAGTATGATAAAAAATCAATTCACTTATTATATTTTTAAAAAAGTTATACATAATATTTTATTCAAATTTGATATAGTCGAAAATAACACATACCTTCCTTCATTTGATTTTAAAGATATTGTATATGTATGATTCACACAAAGAAAAATAAGAGAGGTAATAATTTAAATGTTTTAAAATTAAGAGAAGAGATAGTCCAACAACTGATCTATGTATATTGCATCCTCGCAACTTAGAAATTTATGAGTAGTGATATGATTTCTTTTATTATTTTACATTGCATCCTTATATTTTTAAACTCCTTACACTTAGTTTTTTATATTTAAATTCTTAATGATATAATTTTAAGTCTAATATATTAATAAATATAAATTATAATTCATTATAAACTCTTTTAAATGTATTTATTTTTCATTTATTTATTTTTTAATTTTTAATTAAGTTACACTCTCTAAATTCAATGTCCTATTTTAAAAAATAAAGAGAAATTAATATGCAATAATAGTTTTTTTTTGTCCTTTTTTAAATATAAATAAATTCAATATTTTCGCTACAACTAATGAGAAGAGGCCTAATTTTTAAGAAAGGAAAATTCTTAAATGAAATTAAAAAAATTCAATGAAATTTACTAAGTTTTTGAATATACATAAAGTTTTATTTATTTTTTTTCTTGTAAATATTCCAAAGTAGAAGAATGTAAATTAAATTAAATTGAGGTGAGCGTAAGTTTTCAGCGTGTTAAATGCAAAAATATTTAGTGATATGTATTTATGTATATTCTTTTTCAAGAAGATTTTTTGACATTTAGAAATGAATCGAATAGTTATAACTAAATAGAATTATTTAAGATCTAAACAGTAATATTTTAAGTTGAATTTTACTCTAATATTAGAGGTGCGTCTCCATCGTATTATTTTCTTTTAATGAAAAGTAGCATGCAAGTTTATTCTAGATAACCTATTACTTTATTTTTATTTTTTTTTTTGGTATTATTATTTTATTTTAGAGAGAATTGCACAGTTGGGGGAAGACTGAAGAGTGGGTGTAGAGAAGATTATTAGGGCGAGACTGAAGAGTAGGCCATTTGTCTCCAAAATCCCACTCACTATTTCTACTCTCCCAGCGCCCCACGCCCCACGCCCCACGCCGGAGAGAAACTTCTACTCCTTCGTGTACGCACCCTCTCTCTCTCTCTTATTTCTCTCTCTATATTTCTTCACTTTCTTCTCCATTTTCTTCTGCTTCACATGTGCAATTAATCCCTGCTCTGCTCTGATCTTTATTATCATTATTGTCTTCTTCTCATTCTCCGGTATTTCCCTCCAACTACCAAACGGGTTTCAACTTAGCTTCTCTCTCTGATTAGAACCTTTCACAACTTCTCCAAATGATTTTTTCAATTATTATTTATTTGTTTATTTTCCATGTGTTTTTGGTTCCTCACGCTTTAGAATTTAGTTTATTGATTGATATTGTAATGTTACCAAATACTGATGACGGAAACTGCTCAGTTCCTCCTTTGTCACGCCCATGTCTGTGTGTGTGCAGCTACGCAAAATTTAAGGTTGCCTTTTTTTATTATGATTTGTTCTTGTGCTTAGAATCTCTTGTTTTCAGTTAATTTTTTTTTTTGTTGGGGCGTGTGTGCATCTGATTTTGTTATGTTTGAAGTGTGAAATGAAGATGTTGATGGTATTGATAATGAAAGCAATGTAGTTACAATTATTAGATTTTAATGTTTACAGTATAGGGTCATGTGGGTAGACCTGATGTTATGGCTTATTTTATTGGTATTTTGTTTTTAATATTCTATGCAATTGTAACTTAATCCGACGGGGGGGGGGGGGTATGAATTGGGGAGAATGCTATTAGCTATAATAAATCACAAAATAGGAAAGTTGTGTGTTCATATGATTCACATGTGTATTCTTCTGCTCTGTTTTTCCACCTTTATCAATCTTTGCAACATTACATTTTCCTATCATTTGGTGATTGGAAGTTAGCACAATGTCAAGTAGAGGCTTCTATATTCGAAATTTATAAGATAGCTCCTTCTCTAGTGTGGTATTACTGTGCTGGTCACTATTGTACTGCTAATCGGATTTCTGTTTTATTTTGCAGCTGGTCAATCACTGTGAAGGGAAGAAGTGAAACTGCTAATTCTGTTATGTTCTGAATTTCTTCACTGTATACGACCAAGTAGTTTCAACTTTCATCCAGAATGGAAACTGAGAAATCTAATGCTGTGAAGGCCGAAGAACTTAAGCTTCTTGCCAATGAAGCATTCAATGGTAGTCAGACTATTTCTTTGTTGTGTGATTCATTTACTTTCTTCAACATCAAATAGAAATTTGTGGTAAATTTAGTTCATTCATTCAATCTGACTCAATTTTATGAGCAGCACTTTTGTGTATCATTGTTGATTATCACACAATTTGAGTAAATATCATAATTGTTTTAAGGTATCGTTTATTTCTTGTGTTTTTAATGTTTGTTATGATATATATAGATAGATGGCGAGATGGATTGTGAATGATGTTTGTGATGACTTGCTACTGCTTTAACTCATTGCTTTGCCAAGTCTTGCTGATCTTTTGAGTTCCTTTTTCAGCTCGGAAATATTCTCAAGCTATTGAGTTATATACACAAGCAATTGAGCTGAATGGTCAAAATGCAGTTTACTTTTCTAACCGTGCCTTTGCCCATCTTCGACTTGAGGAATATGGTAGTGCAATACAAGATGCCACGAAAGCTATTGAAATTGATCCTAAATATTCAAAGGTGCTCTGATTCCTTAAACTTGAGAGTTGAGAGGCTTTCTGTATTTAGTTATATGTGATATGTTTGATAAAAATAATTCCTGATTATGGTTTGATGTTGTAGGGTTATTACAGGAGAGGTGCTGCTCATCTTGGGCTTGGAAAATTCAAGGAAGCACTTAAGGATTTTCAGCAGGTAACTATATGATACTATAGATGTAGGTTGTCTTAATGAATTGGAATAAACAGTCTACAGTCAGGGTTGAAAATAGCATGTTTAATCCTAAGATTCACTAGTTTTATTTATCTGCATGATTTGAATATTGTTAGAACAAAGTTGATCAAAATTAAAACTGAAAAGGAAAAGATGGAGTTAGAGAAGAAAGTGGAAAAGAATTATGCCACAAATCATGGAAGAATTGATGAGCATGTGTAGAATCACCAAAAAAGATCTAGCCTCCTTTGATAAGACTTGACTTTAGAGAATCTCTCTCTAAGCACTCAAGAGGAAACCTCTCTTGAACAAAAATAAATATCTTTTTTTATGATTTCTGGTTGGCCAAAATGGCTCATGCAAGGTTATTAGCAAACCTAAGAGAGCTAGTTGGATGGGCCTTAAGCCTCCTAGGCCCAACCCACACATGTAGAAAGCTTAATGTACTAAATACTAATCAAGCCAATGTCCTAAACACATCCTAATGAGTTATTACAAGACAAAAATAGTAAAATACAAATCCAACACTTGGCCATGTGCCCTTATCAAGGGTTCCAATAACAAGAGTTCCCATATGTTCCTAAGCCTCCAAAAAAGGTTGACCCTCTAGATCCATATCACAATTATATGCTTTCATCTAGTAATTTTTTCATTTAAATTTTGTCTTTTGAAAACATGGACAACTGTTAAAATTTTTATGTGGATGTTATACTTCTTATGGAAGCTGTGGTTTTAGTGCAAGCTAGAGTTAGGCACACCCAACTGTGCGTGGAGATGAAATATGCATATTGTTTTTGGACTAAAAAAAAAAGATAGTAAAGGTATTTAAGAAGAGAAGTATTTGGGATAATATTGGAGAAAGTATGGAAAAGTCGAAGAAAAATTGACATAATTACTTTAGAGATATTAATTTTTGTTTTGTTTATTGAAATTCCTTTGTAACCTTCAAAAGTTGTGTTCATTGACTAAAACTTTTTTGTCTTTGATAACATAGTACTACCTCCATTTCAAAATATAAGCACTTAGAATAAAATGTTTATGTTTCACATTATAAGCACCTACACAAAACACAATGTGTATTTATTAGCGTTTTCTAACTTTACCCTTATTTAATAAAGTAATCCACTACTAGTATTTTTGATTTCCAAGATGGTGGATTATATTTATTTAGGGGTAAAATTGTAATAGAGTGATTAGTTTATAAAAAATCAACGCAATAACTAATTTTCTTAAACTATGTGAAAAGTGTCTGAGTGCTTATATTTTGATACAGAGGTAGTATATTTTTGCAACAAAAATTAAAGGTTGTGAGTACCTTTCTGCTCTGTTTATTAATAGTAGCTGGTTGAGAGTCTGTTACACTTATGCTGTTTTAGACTCAAAATTTTGGTTTTTTGATTTGATACTTTCCAAGTTTTGGAGTTGTGGTTATGGTCTTGTTGTGGTTACTCTAGTTGGAGGCTAATACTGTTCTGGGGCCCACTGCAACCAAAATGTTGCAGATTTTCAGCTAAATCACCTGATAGCCCTGAAATTCACGTCCTTGATGTTTACTGTTCTCTGGGGAGACCTTTGGGAAAATAGAAAATGTCCTGTCAACTTGCTTTCTTACTCTAGAAATGGAAGTGTGAAAAAGCAAAAATCTCTTTAGTTGCTAATGTTTATGGAAAATGTAGGGATCTGGAAATTTTTCTTAGCCAGCAACCTTATTGAAATTTTCTAACTTGAAAGTCATCTTGACTGGCTGAAGCAGACCGTTCACTCTCATCTGATGTCGTCATGTGTTCTTGTAACTTATGTTTTAATGTTACATTGTATGAGATATGTTTCAAGGCAATCTTCACTTTAGGTTTTTACTTTCCTCTTATACAACTTTGATTTGACTTCCTCACTTTATGGTTTTGCAACATATACTTGTACCAATGTACAAAGTACTAACTTGTTTGATTTAATTAACTTTTGGTGAATAGGTCAAGAAAATGTGTCCAAATGATCCTGATGCAACAAAGAAATTGAAGGAATGCGAAAAAGCAGTTATGAAACTTAAATTTGAAGAAGCAATCTCTGTTCCAGGGTCTGAAAAACATTCAATTGCTGAATCCATAGATTTCCATTCAATAGGTACTATTTTGAATATGTTTTCTTAGACTAGTATCTTTATTTATGATATTTTTCTGTTAGCCTTCTTCCTTTCCGTTGAGGTTTTGTATGCTTTGTTTCATTATTTCTTGCAGTCATGCTATTTTATCTCTTATATTTTGTTTACTTTTGTAGAGCGTAGACTCTTCAAAAAATATCACATTGACATGAATAACAATTGCTTTGTTTTGATTATTTGAAAATCTTAATGCAATGTTTCCTGTTATGAATATCTTTTGACCCTGAATTAATGTTCTTTCATACATAGATGCATGTTTCTAGGGATCATCATATCCTTAACGTGTAAAATGGAGCAGATGTGTTTCATTTCTATAATCAATAAGTTATTGATTGGAAATTCATTTCTTTCTTCAGATTATTTGACTTTATATGGTGCTTAGCTTTATCCTCATTTAATTGTGTTGTTGATGTGATTTTCTTCTTTAAACACTGGTTATTATCATTTAGTAGATTGGAGGAGGATGCCAACCAATCTGGTTTCATAAAATGTGTGTGTGTTATAGGCACTTTTTCTTCAAGTGGTATAATGATTCATAATAGTTTGTAGGTAGAGAAACAAGGACAATTTGATGGACCATTTTGCTGTGAATATGGGGATTTAATTTTGACTTTCCAAGTTATTCATTCTTATGTATGTCCTTGCGGTTTTTGTTTTCAATCATAATAAAGAAAGTCATGCTGATCATAAAAAAAAATAATAATAAGAAAGACATGTAGTGTGTTGATATAGAAGGAATGAGGGCAAAAGTGGGGGAGTATCATGTCTGTGTAAAAAGAAATGAATATTTAAATATCAAGACAAAGCAACCGTCAATGCTTGTACTTTCTTTTCTTCTACAACCACAGGAAGTCAGGAACCATAAGACAGACAATTGTGGTGCATCATGAAGAATATGTTGGATAACTTTAGATTTTAGAAGAGTTATTGGTGTATGAACCTGTGTAGCATGATATCTTCCTTTTACTTGTTCATTTTAACATGTATCATCCATCCATTGATGTTTTTGTTCACTGACTATCTTATTGTTCCTGGTTGGAAGTTTGGCTCACCATGATGATTTTCATTTTAGTTTGTATAACTTCTTTTACCAGATAACAACATAGTTTAACCCAAGGAATATAAATTTCTGCTGATGAAGTGTTCTGTTTCAGTTCATATATGGATGAACTAAGCATCAAACTAATCTGTCCAATAATTTAAGACATTTCTATACTTAGATAGGAATAAGTAGACTGATGGCAAAAATAAATTGGTACTTGATTAATCAAAATATGAACTAAAATTGCACATCTTGCCAAGCCAATCAGATGGACAGTTTTCCCTTCAACTGCAGACTTCTGCTTTGTGTTTCTTCATCCTTTCTCCATCCATTTTATTGATAATTGACACGTGCCGGGTGTACATAAGGGCAAGTGCACCCTGTCGTGCAAGTAATAGAGTGAAAAGAGTTGTCGTACCCACAGGGAGTAGTGATGATAGTCAATTTCTCCAAACCCTTATGCTATTCAGACAATTCAAATTATGGTAAATTATGGCGACGATTAAGATCGCAATAGAGAGCGTAAGAAGACAAAATAAAAAAATTTAAGATTTATTTATGGGAAACTTAGGGCTCTAGGGTTCACTTATGCTTATCCTTTTATTTTCTAATTCACCTCAGTTACATTACCAAATTGATTGCTAATCCCCCTTACTAAATTTTGTTAATTCTATAACGGGCTAGAAGCAAATGATCTTTGGCACATCTACTTTGTAGTTCCCTTAATTAAGGGAGAATAATTATATACAACTAATCAACTGTAATTCTCCTAAGGGTGATAAGTTCTTAACTGCGAGATTAAAACACCAAAATAGAACCCATAAAACCAAGCAAATGTAATAGAATTAAATAAAAAAGCAAAAGGGTTCACGTAAGATCCCCATAGCCCTAGCAATGAGTTTAGCTACTCATGTTCTAAGAGAAAACATAAATAAAACTAAAAACAACACAAGAATCCATAAGTAAGAGAAAAGGGAAAGAGAAGCAATCAAATCTGGAATAGAGATATTGAGTTGTCAATCATTGATCGTCGTATGGAGTTGGTCGCCTTCAAATTCTTTAGAGAGCGTCAAGGGATGATAAAAGGCAACCACTGGCACAAACAGGAGTGACAAAATGAGAGAGATGAGATGTGAGCAAAAAGGTGCAGTCGCCGGAACAAAAATGAGTGAGAAAACAAGAGATGAGATGTGAGCAAAATTTGTTTTCTAGCTCTAGCATCTTGAGTTTATATAGGTTTTATTCTCCTGCGTGTCGATGTCGAACAACACGTGTCTAGATCAAATCTACCTAAAAATAAAATAATATAATGAAATGATATAATATGATTAGAATTCAAATCTAATAAAAAAAGTTCAAATTCAAATCTTTTCAGATATAATATAATTTAATCATGTAAAATCAAACTCAATCAAATTCAAATATTTTCATAGGTATTAGGGATATTTATTTACTTATCTGTAGTATCCCTAATAATAGGCTCTTATTTTGTTTTGAAAATAAGCTTCAAAATCTATTATCTCCTCGAATATTACTTATCCCATAATTTTGTAACAAAATAAAGGAGATAAGATAACAATCAATCAAATCAAATGATAATTAATACAAATAATCATCAAATCTCCTCTAATAATAATGACAAAATATGGATTTATCAATAATTAGAAGTTTTGAGTATCATCATGTTTGAAGAAATGTTTTAGAAGTAATAAAATGTTTAAAAATGGTCATGGTATATAGGAGAGCATCCCCTTTTCACCTATGGGTAGATGCTATATGATTCCGTAGCATACTGTAATCGTCCTTTTTCCCCACACAAACCCATTTTGATAAATTATAGGGATATGTTTTATCTGTCTATTTATGAATGTTTGTCATACTTTACAATAAATTATCACTGTTTATATATATTGTATCATTATAGGAAAGGGCCGTAATTCTTCGGTGTCCGCCGAAGTGGCCATAGCAGCAGTGACAGTAGCAGTTATGGCAGTGATTGTGATGTTATTCAGGACATCAAAGACCACAATGGCAGCAGCAGCAATTGTGGTTGGTTTGCTGTTGCTCCTTGGTGCATGTTGGTGGAGTGGCCGCAATGCTGGTATATTTAGGAGTCTTAAAACTAATCAAGACCAAAAACTAATTAGTCATATGATAAACTATAAAAACTAAGTGTTTTGATACAAGTTAAATGGAAACATTATCAATAATGCATTAGAAAATAAATTGTTTTGTTCTTTATAATGCATGGTTTTTGATCGAGTGCAATGGCGTTGTGTGATCCATGTAGCCAACCTTACCTGGTGGGATAAGGCTTGTTATTGTTCTTCTTTATAATGCAACATAATTGTTGTTTCTGAAGAAGTTAATCACACGGTAGTCTACCTAAGAAGTCTAAAGCCATATCATTTTTCTAAGTTCCTAGTTCATCAGAATTTGATTATCACCCTCCGTGAGCTTTCTAATACTGACATAGTCTCATGGTTTTCATGTTTTGGGCATTGCTTTTGGATTTCAAGTATGCATGTTTTCTGATAAGGATAGTATTTGCTATGTATTTCACATTTTACTAGTAACTTGTAAGAGTACGTTTTGTCTGAAAACCAAGATGAAGTGCAAGAAAGGAGGATAAAACATCCTCCCAAACAGGCTAATAAAAACCAATGTATATGTTATTGCCTATTTTTAACTATTTTCAGCTGCTTGCAACCTTGTTTGAATTTTTCTTTTGAGGTGTTCAGTTGTTTCTTGGATTGGCATCCAAAAACTATAATTCCATATTCCGAAAGTCTTTTTAGTATGTATTTTATAGATTCTTTGGATTTGGTAGAGATGATGTAATTTCTTTGATCTTTAATTCCCACCCCTCCTCTTTTTATTGGAGTATTGGACTATTAATTTTGAGGATCATTAACAACACACTTTTGATATGAGAGACCAATAACCATTCTCGTTATATTTGTATTGTCAGCAGTTTATAACATTTATAAACTTTTTTTTTCTAAATTATATTATATTTTTACTGCTAAACTGACTACAATTTCTACGGTAGCATTTATTTCACTCATGGAGACAAATTTTGGTGTTTCATTTCAATGCTAGATGTCGAGCCACAATATTCAGGAGCAAGAATAGAGGGAGATGTTGTTACTTTGAACTTTGTGAAGAAAATGATGGAAGATTTCAAGAATCAGAAGTGCATACATAAACGGTACTGAAGGAAGAAATTAGTTTTATATCTGTTTCTTGAAGAGTTATTCAAGCTTCTTCACTCCTGCTTCAATGTTTTAGGTATGCATTCCAGATTGTACTGCAAACAAGAGAGATGCTGCAAGCTTTGCCTTCTCTTGTTGATATAAATGTTCCTGATGGCAAACATTTTACTGTTTGTGGGGATGTTCATGGTCAGGTAATTGTTACTTGTATCTTCAAAGTGGCTTCTGTTACTTTTGAATATTTAGGATGGGACTGTTACAGCCTCTCTTTGACTCCTCCCATATTTTATAAAGTGAGTTTCTCTGAAAATTATGTGGAGGGACTCGAGAGCTATTTTGTGTGTTTTATTATTTGCTTATTTGTTCAGGAACTGTGACTTCCATGTTGAATTCAAGACCTTTGTGTGTGTGTGTGTTACTAGAAGAGCGGCCGCAGGGGGGTGGGGGAGGTGGAAGCACCTCCTTCAATAGAAAGGAAAAGATACTGTAACAAAAAAGAAATCCTACCTTTGGATGTTTGACATTGAAATCTATTTGAAGTAATGACTTATTGCGCAGATGAGAGGCAGCCATGAAAGCTTGTTCTTTAAAATTCTGGAATTTGTTTCTATCAATAAGCACCAAATTAGAACCTACATAACACTTCTTCATAGACCTTTTCCATTTATCTCTTACCCTAACCTTGGAAATTTACATAACATAAAAATGTTAATCTATTGCATTTGTAAATGTTTAAAACAAAAGAAAATTTGTAAACATACTCAACTTAGTTAATGGATCAACCCTAGAGGATGGAAGTGGGGGATGGAGTATGCTCTAGAATTCAAAATTTAACCAGCTGCCAAATTTTACCAGTTAAAACTAAGAAGTTACTCCTCCTAACTTATGTATATTAAGAAAGTTAGTTAGTTGCATTTAATTTTCTTGGTTTCATCCAAAAGATAAATTCCAATTACTATAAGGATTTATCTATCCTGTGCAATTTTGCACAGATTAAGTGTTTAATAATAGTCACTTTTTGTTGGGAAAGACAAACACTTAATTATATTTATGCTCCACTACAATAAATACTCCACTATTTTACCACTTTAGGTATCTTTAACATGTGCAAAATTGCACAGAATAGAAAAACCCTTACTAAAATGTCCTCTATGTCATTTATTGTAAATTAGCATTCTCTAATTTAAAAGTAAACTATCATTAAATGAAGGGCACAATAGGAATGATAGCATTAAATAAGGGAAAAGTGGTTAAAAGTTGCTTATATTCTGGACCAAGAAGTATGAGAATTTTTTTTTTTTGCTTATATTTGAGTTTGGAGGGAGTATCTTTTTTGTTTTACTGTGTATGTCTGAGCATTCCTATTGCAGTGTTACCACTGTGCTGTCTGAGTAGTGAGGTGTGAGTATTGAGTATTGAGTAGGGTGTTGTGTGTAATTCTAACTACATGATCTTTTTAATAAAAAAAAAAATCAGATTCCAGGAAAGGTTGAGAGCTTTGAAAAAGTGAACCTATTACATGACCTTAGCCCAATTTTTGCTTGAAAAATAATCATGCAAGTGAAAGAAAGTTTGATTCCTATGAAAAAGTCCTCCCACCTTTGCAGGGCTTGAAATTCATGTAGTTGTCTTCTTTTCTCCATTTTCATTTTATTTTTATTGAATTTCACCATGTTACTTTGCTTTCTGATTTTTAATTTTTCTTTTTATTTAGTTCTTAACCTTTTGAATTTAATGTTATTTTTTCCTTGACTCCTGCAGTACTATGATCTTTTGAATATTTTTGAGCTTAATGGGCTTCCATCAGAAGAGAATCCGTATCTATTTAATGGTGACTTTGTGGATAGGGGATCTTTTTCTTTGGAGGTCATCCTCACTTTGTTTGCATTTAAGTGCATGTCTCCATCAGGTGATCCCTAGATCTCTATCAGTCCCTATATTTTGTTATTCTTTTTTATTTGGAGAGATGAATTTACAAACTCTTAATCATCTGATTAGATGCTTTTTAAGATCTGTTAAAATAAAAAAGGCTTGTCCTCTTATGATATTAGAAGTTCAAATTCATTATAATTCTTTTTGAAATTGAAATTTAAGTGAATTGTATGATGCTGGTTGAACTTGTTGTTTTTCTTATAAGCCAAATGTGCCCACTTGGGTTTGAGCCGATGGGCTAGTGCTTAAAGCTTTGCTCCATAACCACAAAACTGACATGATGGGTGCTATAATGCTGTTTGTATGGTTGGAATTGCATCTCCTTCATCCAGTTCTCATTTGAGAGATTTTTACTTTTCCCCCCGTTGGATATTACAACTTATTGTTGTCATGATTTTCAGCCATATATCTAGCTAGGGGAAATCATGAGAGCAAGAGCATGAACAAGATATACGGTTTTGAGGGGGAGGTGCGTTCAAAGCTGAGTGAAAGATTCGTCGAACTGTTTGCGGAAGTATTCTGCTGTTTACCTTTGGCCCATGTGATAAATGGGAAAATTTTTGTAGTTCATGGCGGTCTCTTTAGCGTTGATGGGGTTAAACTCTCTGACATCCGATCTATTAATCGGTTTTGTGAGCCTCCTGAAGAAGGTTAGATGCATCTTTTCTTTTTTCTTTTTTCATTTCAGTCGCTCTTGCACTTGACAGCACATATTTGAATCATCCAAAATTGCTATTTAAATCCCTCTGGCCTTTTTCCCGCATCTTATTATTGTAATTTTATGCATCTATGTTTGGTATGTTTAGGGTTGATGTGTGAATTGCTATGGAGTGATCCACAACCTCTTCCAGGAAGAGGTCCAAGCAAACGTGGTGTAGGCCTTTCTTTTGGTGCAGACGTCACAAAAAGGTTTTTGCAGGAAAATAATTTAGGTAAGTTTTCGTTAAATAAATTATGAATTTATTTTGATGAATTTCTTTAATCAATGAATTAATGCAATTATTACCAATTTACAGATTTAGTTGTGCGATCTCATGAAGTAAAGGATGAGGGTTATGAGATTGAACACGATGGTAAACTTATAACTGTGTTTTCTGCTCCAAATTACTGTGACCAGGTAACCAAATCCTTCCGTTGTACTATCCCTACCCCCTGTTATTGAAAAAAGGTTTTGTTCTTTTTGTTGTACGTGTTTGTATGGCAAGGATTAATTTTGAGGAAATAGTTGTTAACTTGTTATTTAAAAAGCCTTCGGAAGTTGATGAAAAATAATGTTCGAGTTTCCAAATAAGCTAAGGCAAATAGGCCTTCAACAAAAAAAAAGCCAAGGCAAATAGGCTTTCTTTCCGTCCTTTCTTTAATCATTTGTGTAGGCTCAGCTCTCAGGCTGTGTGTGTATATAAAGTGAGAGAGAAAGGATGCATTCACCTTTGATTTGAATTGAAATGCCTAGTGATTTCAGCCCACTTAAAATCAAGGGTGGATGCACCCTCTGGGTATGTTTGGTTTGAAAGCTTTTTCTGTTTTTATAAATAATTGCAAAAGTGACATCTTGTTTTCACTTTGTTTTTTGTTTTTGAGAGTTTTTAACGGAAATACTTAAAATGTGATTCTTTTTTTGTTGTTTCCGGCACAAAATTTAGAAAATGAGAAACAAAATAAAAAGTTGTAACTGTTCGTAAAACCAGGAAACTGAAACAGAAATATTTACCCAAACCAAGCACACTTTTAGTTTTTCACTTTACACACTCTAGAGGAGCCTAATCTGCAATTACAATGTTGCATGATTGACCAGGAAGTTTAAATTTAGTGTGAATGAAGATATTTCTGTATCTTGCATTTGTATCTTTGTTGTTTTCATGGACAGTGCGTGTGATGCTCATACTAATATCCAAGTAATACATTTCCTCCTATGAAGTATATTTTGATGTTGAAGTTGAAATTTACAAAATGCTTATTTTTCATTGTATGCTGCAGATGGGTAACAAAGGTGCCTTTATTCGATTTGAAGCACCTGATTTGAAGCCTAACATTGTCACATTCTCGGCAGTGGTTAGTATCTTTTGTATTTTGTAGTATGCTATGCTACATTGTTTAGTCATCCTCAAAATAATAATAGCCAAAAACAAATATTATGGTATATTGTGACTGCATATTTTTTTCATTAATTATACTTCTTTTGGTTCCCCAGGTATTGCCAATGTGCATCTTAGTCCCTTGGTTTTTTTCAAGCACATCTAGTCCCGTATTTGCCTGTGATGCTCAATTATTGCCATTTTTTATTTCCAAGTTCTTACAGATTATGTCTAGGCACAGTATTTCGGCTTTAATATCGTTGAGAAAATGTTATGCTGTCAGCTTGATCCACTAGAATGTAGCAAAAACGCTAGAAGTATATATAGAGGAAGGACTAGAATTAAACATTATAAAATAATGGGCACTGGAAATTGCTCGGATAAAAAATCCGAGGACTGAAATCGCTCACTGGCAACCTAAGGGACCAAAAGTGTACTTGAGCCTATTTTTTATTAGCAAATCAATTTAAACTCATTTGAACTTACCATTCAATTTGTTATGTTATAGTATTATGTTAACAAATAACAAGCTTTCTTGGGTTTGGTTCACTTTGTTGAATTTGCAGCCACATCCTGATGTCAAGCCAATGGCCTATGCAAACAACTTTCTCAGGATGTTCTCATAATTTCTAATATATAGCTGACTGGAAGCCTTCAACTCCTTATGTTTTGTGCTGATTTGCAATGTATCTGTTTTGCCCCAAGGGCAATATTCAAAAGGTGGCTAGAGATGATGTGGTTGATCACTGTTGTTATGTATAATAATAGTTTTGTCTCAACATTTTATTGAGATTCATTTTTTCCCCTCCAAATGTTTCCTCTTTTCTTTTTTGTGATTTTTAGCATTTGGTGAACAAGTGTAAGGAAATTTGTATCTTAGCTTTGTGAAACTTCATTGATAAGGTTTAGTTGAAACTTGTTTACTTGAATGACTGCCGAGGAGCTTTGTGAAACTTCATTGATAAGGTTTAGTTGAAACTTGTTTACTTGAATGACTGCTGAGGTAGACGCAATGACCATTTGGTTTTGTCTTTGGGCTAGTATCTAGTTCTAATTTTTTTTATTTTAATTTATATATTTTGGTATAATAGTGGTTATGAGGGCTGAACCAATGATCACATGCAAATCACTGAACCCTTTACCAAATTATATTAGTTGACTGTTTGTTTCGAGTTTAACCAAAGTAATAGTTTTTTAGTTTTTATTTTAGTTTATAAAATTCTAGTTTGTTTGTATGTTTTAACAAAATTATGTCTTTTATTGTTGGTGAGAAAAGATGTATTTTCAAGTGGCGCGCTTTTAGCTTTAGGTTTTGATTTACCAAAAAGAATGAAGTGCTTTTATGATGCACGAGTATTGAAACTGATGCACCACACGAAAATAATAATATTTGTTTGCCTTATGACCTAATTACTAACAAGTTCCTATTAAGTTTCTGTCTTACTATATTTTCTCTGTTTTCACGTGATATTTCTCTTCTCGAATTCAAATTTTGATGTGCCATTTACTCAATCTTAAAATCACACACCCCTTTGATTTTTTCAACACCAATTTCCTGGTTTCTTTCATGTCTTCATCTTTTCATTTTTGTTTGTTTTTAGGAGCAATTTGTTCTCTACATCATGCACACTTCTCTTTCCCTTTTTTGTTGACATTTTTGTGATTCTAGAACTCTATATCTTCACAAGCACAGCTTCTCGTTGCTGATCTCCACCTTACCTTTGCTCATATCTGGCACTACCACCAGCTCCCGTCGATCTTTGAATTGGTTCTCCGAGTACCCACTTAGAGAGTTAGTGAGGAGTGAGGAGCTAGTACTAGTCCCTGCCCTGCTCGTGGGGCGGTTTTGGGTGCGTGCAAGGTGCCCAACCGCACAGGCCCCCAAATATTAAATGATGCATCTTACCGGCCTTAAATATTAAATGATGCATTTTATAATTATAGTATAGAATAAATGGTAAGGGGTTTTGAATTTTAACATCACCCCTTGGGTTCGAGTCCTAAAATTAGAGTTTTATTTTTCTCTTTTTTTTTCTGACTTTTTGGTAAAATTCACCCTCGCACACGTTAATATTTTTCTAGTTTTGATGACTTGATGTGGTTCTATTTTAATACTTTCTCATTTATTCGATTCCTTAATCCTCATTTAATATTGATTTTTTTATAAAAATTTTAGTTATCTGATTAGTGATTATTTGGTGTAATCTGCTGTTTTAATATTTTGCATCATTCAATTTTAGGAATTAACGATTTTTTTGGCGAATTGATAATTGGCGATTTTTCTGACGAATTTTAAGTGATTTGTTAGAATACTTTTTAATGTTTTAATTGATTTTATAATGTAATTTTACTAGAAGTTTGTAAATAGAGTGCCTTATTTTTTTAAAAAGTTTGGAATAATAAACAGGGCCCCAAAACCTTTGCTCCGCCTCTCGACGTGAATTGGTTTGGTTTTGGAAAAAAAAAACATATTGGTTTAGTTATTAAACGAAATTCGAACCAAATAAACAAATTTTTTGCGGCTTTGATTAGAGCGGTTATTCGGTTTACCCTACAAGAAGAACAAAATAAAGAGTCGACTAATTATGCATAAAATTAGAACTGTGTTATTGTTACATTCACAAAACATGCGTGATAAAATTAACACACACAACATAATTATAAACATCATTCTTCACGCAACACATTTTTCTGCCTGCACCACATTATAAACGAGTTCTAGAATCTGGTAGTAAATAAAATGCTTGCCTGAATTCTAGAACATGAGCATAGTGTGGTACACTTGGAAATGTGTGTGGCACGGATAATATCCGCCCATGATTATGCACATTGATAAATTCTTTGCATGTTTGAATATAAACTTATTACAGGAAGAAAAAAAATATAAACTTATTATAATTTACACTCTTGAAGTGTTGTAAACCAATGTATGCAAATTTATAAATGACTTGCTTGTTTGAATGTAAATTATTTTATACTTTTTAATTAAACTAATATGTTGCTTTATTAAGATAATGATGACAAAATGAACTTAATTATAATAGAATATATAAGAGGTGTGACAAATCTCCTTCCATAAGATAGCTTTTAGAAATATATTAAGTCTAAAGTCCAAATTTAATATAATATCAAAGAGAAACAAAAAGTATTGGCACCTAAGTAATGAATGAGAAAAATTAGTGAGTATGTGAGGATAAAATAGGATAATACTAAGAAAGTTAGATAGAATACAAAAATTACTAAATATATATAATACAACTGCAGTTTGGTTTGAGTTGAATTTGTTTTGTTTAGAGGAATCGAAAACTAAATTCAATTGCAAAAATAATGATTTTTTTCTTTGTTGATTTTTAATTATTTTGATTATCAATTCTTTGAATAGGTTTCAACGGCTTAAAATGAGTTGGTTTGATTTATAACCACCTCTAATTTATACCTAGTCCTAGTCAATTGGATTTAAGCATATTATTAAAGGAGGAAATAAAAATATATCTAAACATAGTCAAATCATGTTTATCAAGAAATCTCCACATCAAAGGTGTTTGGCAATGTTTTTTTTTCATGATTTTTTTGACCACATTTTTTTTCCATGATAAAAAGCTTTTTATACGACAAAAAGCGTAGAACAATTTATTTATATCATGTTAGTTAAAAAGATGAGAAAAATTGTTAAGTTGATTACAAGGAAACATATTCGCTGGGCCCATTAGTGAAGTTTAGCTAAGTTGTAGGCTATTTTTGCCACCACATGTTTCTTTAGAGTTTAGACGCCAAACTTTTTAATTAACAGAATCTTAAAATCTGTAAAATAATAATGTTTGCTCGGATTTTCAAGATCATGTGAAAACGTGTGGTGCCTTGAGAAATATGTATGGTAATAAAAGTAGCATCTCCAGTTATGTGACACTCGAATTAGCACTATCTTAGTTAGAATGAGACTACTTTTTTTTTGGACATTAGCGTCTGAAACGATGTTTCTGAACGTTGTCGTATGTAAAATAGTGAAAATATGAAAGGAATCACTCTTATTTTACAGACAACATTATTCGAAAATACCATTCAGACGCTAATATCCATGATAGAGTAGTACCGTTCCCAACTGGGATGATGTCAATTCCTGCATCTGAAGTTGTAATGTATTTTAACTATTTTGAGCCATGTATCGGGCTGAAGCCCAATGAATAATATGAAGCCCAAGGCCCAATTAAGTTCCACACATACCCTTTTGCTTTGTGTTACCCTCAAATGAACTTGTGCTAAGTGCTAAGCCAAGCGACGACGACGGTGGAAGTCGTATCGTGTTCTCCTCCATTCACTCTCTCTCTCTCTTAAATTTTTTTCCTTTGTTTTTTATTTCCTTTTATTCTAAACGCAATGCAATTCCAAGCCAAAAAGCCATGCAGATCTCTTATAACCTTCTCCTTGCGCTTTACTCTTTTATCCCGCTTTCTATATTTCTTTCTTTGGGTCCCAAATCCCAGTGGGACCCAAGTGCTTCTCCTATGTGAGTATTTTCCATGATGCCCAGTTAGACACTAGTGTTGAATTTTCCTTAAAGTTTCAATCTTTTTGATGGGGTGTGGATTGTTTCCAGTGATTCATTGTTTTTTCGTGGTTTTGGCATGGAGTGGCAATAGTGGTTCTTGGGGTTTTCATTTTTGAGTGAAAACGGCAATCCTCATAATGCAGTTGATCCTTGAAGGTGAATTTTGGAGTATTCTAGGAGTGAGTAGCAATGGTTCTCATGAAATGGGAGGTAGTGTTGTTTTGAGTTGTTGAATTTGAGCCTGTTTTGTGTAATGGATTGGATTGTGCCGGAACTTTTTGTTGGCTTGGTGGAAGTTAAGGTTCAAGGATGAATTGTATTGTTTGGTTTTGAACTTCAAAAGGGATGGAAAGATGAAAATCTTACGATTCTTTACCAGTTGTTGATTGGTAATGTGAGGAATAAGTTTTCCATGTTGAATATTCATTCGTTAACTTTCTATTCGTGTAACTTGTTGAATGGAACCAGAAAATATATAGTTATTTTTAGTGAAGCTTATCTTGCTTAGGAATAAGGCTTGTTGTTGTAGTTGGTGTTTTAATCTACTTTTCTTCTTGGTATTTAGGAATGGTGCCATCTCGGGTTTAAATTAAAGTCAAGTATTGTGATCATGTGTAACTATTGGTATAGGAAGTTTTGGATGTCTTTCATGGATTTAGTTAGTTTCATGAGGAAGTGTCATGGAATGTCAAGCTCAAGTTGAAGCTAGTTGTTTGCAGCTCATGAATTTGCCTTGTAACCAATGAAAGACAATAAAGAGGGGATCTTGTCATGTGTAGGGGAAGAGGAAGAGAGAATCAAAGGCATGATATGCCATTAATTCCTAGGTATATAATACGATTCCTGAACAATAAAACAATAACAACAGTATTGGAATGAAGGAAACAGGGGAATGCTACTGTATTGATTATGAAAAGAAGGAAAATACAATAGAGGATGGCCCTCAATTGTCCCAGAGCAAAGCTCCGAATAGAGAGAATATTTCCCTACCTCAGGCAAAAGCCACAATACAACCGAATGCCCTTCCCCTAGCTACAAACGTGATGATAAAGGAAAATAACAGAAAATCTACTGTCTCTCCTCTAACTAACTCCCCATTCCCCTTTTTTCTAATCTGCCCTCTTCTTTTGTCGAGTGTAGACAATCCATTCTTTTGGGCTTTTGACACCTTATTTGCCAATGGCTCATTGGGCCCAAATTCCCCCTGATCCGTATCAATGCCACCCTCTAAAACAGAATGCTTGTCCTCAAGCTTCAATTCTGGGAATTGACTTTTGATGAGCACAACATCTTCCCATGTAGCTTCCTCATTGGGTTTGCCTTTCCACCCCACCAACCACTGAATCACTTTCTTTCCCCCTTTGGAAATTTCTCTACTCTCAATCACAGTCTCAGGTTCCACTATCTCTTCCGCTCCTTCTTCAACATCAGCAGGCAATTCGGTTTCCACTTGGTAATTCCCATGTGCCTTCTTTAACAATGAAACATGAAATACGGGGTGGATCCTTGATGATGCAGGTAATTTCAAACGATAGGCCACTTCTCCAATCCGTTCCACGATTTCATATGGTCCATAATAACGAGCACAGAGTTTCGCATTGATCCTGCTTGCTACAGATCCCTGCCTGTATGGCTTGAGTTTGAGAAAAACCATATCTCCAACCTCAAAACTCCTTTCTTTTCTATGCTTATCTGCTTGGAGTTTCATTCTGGCCCTAGCTCTTTCCAAATGAATTTTCGGTTGTTTCAGGATTTCATCCCGATCCTGTCACTCCTTCAACACAGCCTCCACTCTAATCTCCCCAGGAACACTCCTCACCAACGCTGGAGGCTTTCGCCCATACACCGCTTCAAAAGGAGTGATGCCAATAGACTCATGATAAGTAGTGTTAAACCAGTACTCAGCCCAAGATAACCATTGAGCCTAACTCTTCGGCTGATCACAAATGAAACATCGTAAATAAGTCTCTAAACAGCGGTTTGTTACCTCGGTTTGACCATCGGTCTGGGGATGGTAAGCAGTTCTCATCTTCAAAACTATCCCTTGAAGTCTAAAGAATTCTTTCCAAAAGACGCTCATGAACAATGGATCTCGGTCACTGATTATTGAATTAGGAATCCCATGCAAGCGTACTACTTCCTTCACAAATAATTCTGCTACTGATTTGGCTGTGTAGGGATGCTTTAGCGGAATAAAATGACTGTACTTAGACAATCTATCCACCACAACCAAAACAGCTTCGTAACCCTTCGATCTGGGTAACCCTGTGACAAAATCGAGCGTGATATCCTCCCAAATCTGAGCAGGCACCGACAGCGGCTGTAATAGTCCCCTAGGAGCCATGGTGAGGTACTTCTGCCGTTGGCACACATCACAGTTCTGCACAAACCTCATAACATCCTTTCTCATTCCAATCCAAAACAAATTCGAGGCTATTCTCTGGTAGGTTCTTTGAAAACCGGAATGCCCACTTTGTGGAGTAGCATGAAATTCCTCAATTAATTTTGGGACCCAATTGGAGGTGTTAGATACAACTAACCTGTCTTTATAATATAAGACTCCATGCTTGTATGTGAAACCACCTTGGTCAACTTGGCCTTGCTGTAGTTCTATTTTTTTCTTCCATATTTCATCTTCATGTACCTCAGCTATTATAGCTTGACAATCCAACCATACCGGCATATACATCATCAAGGACAACTCTCCCATGCTCCTTGACAATGCGTCTGCTCCTTTATTCTCGAACCCCGATTTGTAGACGATCTCGAAGTCATAACCAAGTAACTTGGCCAGCCAGTTCTGTTGACTCCCCGTGGTGATTCGTTGTTGTAACAATTGCCTCAAACTCTTTTGATCTGAATAAACCACAAATTTTCTTCCTAGCAAATATGGTCTCCGGTGCTGTATGGCTAAAGCCACTGCCATTAACTCCTTTTAATAGGCAGATTTAGCCAGATTCTTGCTTCTCAGCGCCTTGCTAAAGTAGGCTATTGGTCTGCGTTCTTGCATTAAAATGGCACCAATTCCCAGTCCTGAAGCATCGCATTCCAGCTCAATTTTTTTTTATCAAAATCGGATAATGTAAGTACAGGGGCTGTCGTTATCCTCTTCTTCAACTCCTCAAAAGCTGCTTGAGCATGCTCATGCCATCCAAAACTATCCTTTTTGGTCAGCTCTGTCAACGACCTTGCCACCTTCCCATAATCTCTAATGAATTTACGATAATAACCCGTAATTCCTAAGAAGCCTTGAACCCCCTTCACATTCTTGGGTATTGGCCATTCCACAATGCTCTTGACCTTGTTGGGATCCACTGCCACCCCTTGCTGTGATATTATATGCCCCAGATACCCAACACTCTGTTGGCCAAAACTACACTTATCCTTATTGGCAAAGAGATGATGCTGCCTCAAAATTTCCAGAACAGACCTTAAGCCCTCCACATGATCCTCCCACTTCTCATGATACACTAGGATGTCATCAAAGAAAACTAATACCCCACGCCTCAAGAGATCCCTGAATACTTTATTCATAGGGGACTAGAACGTCGTTGGGGTATTCATCAAACCGAAGGGCATAACTAGATATTCATAATGCCCCTCATGCGTGCGGAAAGCAGTTTTAGGGATGTCCCTCACCTTCATTCTCACCTGGTGATACCCATATCGTAGGTCCAGTTTGGATAAATATTTTGCCCCGTGGAGCTCATCTAAAAGTTCCTCAATTACCGGAATAGGAAACTTATCTGGTATGGTTGCCTTGTTCAATGCGCGATAGTCTACGCACATCCTCCATTTGTTATTCTTCTTCTTCACCAAAATGACAGGGCTGGAATACTCACTCTGACTGTGCCTGATCCAGCCATTTTCCATCAGCTCCTGGACCTGTCGTTCAATCTCATTTTTCTGATGGTAGGGATACCGATATGGGCGTACGTTCATTGGTGCTTCCCTTGGTTTCAGATTAATGGAATGCTCTTACTTGCGCATTTGGGGCAAACCTTTGGGTTCCTGAAATACATCATCAAAATCATTCAGGACCTCCTCAAGCTCTCTCTGTTTCTCCTGAGACAATCCCCCATTCACTTGTCCATTATCAATGTCCAGAATTCCTTGTAGGGAAGCTAATAAGGGCTCCTCATTCTCCATTCCACTCAGCGTCTTTAACTTTCCTTTTTCCTCAAATTTCATTATCTTTTTGGACCAGTCAATTGTCATTTCACCCAACGTGCGTAACCAAGATATTCCCAAGACAATATCAATATCTCCAAGTTCAAATAGGACAACATCAATAACAAAATTACCTGCTTCTGTCTCTATACGGATGTTCCTGCAAATTCCACATGTCTCCGCCACATGCCCATCTCCCATAAGAATTCGCATCTTCTTCGTATTTTCCCATTCCCAGCCAAGAGCTTCGGCCAGATTTTTTGATAAGAAATTGTGAGTTGCGCCGCTATCAATCAGCAGTACCACCGGGATTCCTCCCACTGTCCCTCGGATCTTCATTGTGCTGGGAAATTCGCGTTGGTCAGCGCCCAAGCTTCGCAAATTCAACACGCTGCACTCACCTTCTAAAACGACATAACCCTCCTCGTTGACATCGTCGTTTGCTGCCTTGTCCTCCTCACACTCTACTTGAATTTCTTCATTGACCAGAATAAGTCGTAACTGCTTGATGGGGCATTGATGAAGTGGCCCATAAGGCCCACCACATTTAAAACACAGTCCCTTCTTTCGCCTCTCCAATAAGTCTTGGTAGGCCAGATGTTTGCCTCCTCTGTCCCGAGGCCCATTATTGTTTCTATTAGTCCCTCCTTTTTCATGTGGACCAGGCCCATTTGTCCCTACTTGGAGTCCCACGCCTTTGGACCCTCCTCGACCTGTACTACTGTGTTGGGCCCTTTGCACCGACCCGAATCTGCCACCTCCTCGCGTGTCAACTTGTGTTTGCCACCCACATGATCCAAGTGCCAATTCTGCCTCTAATGCTCTCGTTGTATTCATGAGACGACCTCGCGACATCAGCGCTGCCATATTCAAACTTCTCAGGCGCGCATGAATGTCTTCTCGCAAGCCATTCGTAAAGTAAGCAAAGTATTGGCCCTCCATCAACCTTGGTACTTGGGCAATCAAGCTTTCGAACCGATGAATATACTCCTCCACCGTCCCTGTTTGACGTAATGTCGTCAACTGCTCGAACACAGTACCTTATTCGATTCCACCATACCTCTCCAATAACTCCTTCTTAAGATCCTCCCACGTCAGATTTTCATAATCCCTCATCACAGAATTGAAAAAATGGATAATACCACCTTCCATGCAAATTTGTGCGAGGCTCACTTTCACCGCTTCACTAGTGTTCTGAACCTGGAAGTAAATCTCAGCACGAGATATCCAGCCAGCTGGGTCCTCCCCCGTGAACATCGGTAACTCAATCTTCTTCACGGACTGACGGAATTCATTCAAAGCATCTCCGTCCAACGTCTTCGTTCCCGCACTGGATTTTTCTGGATCACTCTCATGGTCCTTGCCATGGGCATTCTTCCTCACAGAGTTCTCACCATCGTCGGAACTATCCTTTCCAAAACTCTTGTTGAAGAGCTCCATCAACTTCTCTTGATTGGCAACAATGGTATCTTGTTTGGAGGTTTGCTTTTTCGATTGAGTTCGCAATACCTCAACAGATGCCTTAAGCTTCGTAATCTCTCCCTCCAATAACGCCACGCGACCTTCCATGACTATCTCGTCTCCCGCTGATTTCTTACTGCTCTGAAGGCGAGTTTGGGGCATCCACTGAACGTCTTCCAAATCCGGCAGGTCGGACCAATAATACGATTCCTGAACAATAAAACAGTAACAACAGTATCAGAATGAAGGAAACAAGGGAATGCTATTGTATTGATTATGAAAAGAAGGAAAATACAATAGAGGATGACCCTCAATTGTCCCAGAGCAAAGCTCCGAATAGAGAGAATATTTCCTTACCTCAAGGCAAAAGCCACAATACAACCGAATGCCCTTCCCCCTAGCTACAAACGTGATGATAAAGGAAAATAACAGAAAATCTTTTTCTCTCTCTCCTCTAACTAACTCCCCATTCCCCTTTTTCCTAATCTGCCCTCTTCTTTCGTCGAGTGTAGACAATCCATTCTTTTGGGCTTTTTGACACCTCATTTGCCAATGGCTCCTTGGGCCCAGATTTTCCCTGATCCATATCAGTATAGGTCATATGTTTCACACTTACACAACAATAATAATTATTGCTATTTTGCAGCTTGTATTAATGTCAAATACTTTTGTTTTATCCCATGTAACATGACAAAGTTTTGCATCCACTGCATTTTAGGAAACAAGAAATACTCCATTCGTTCCTATTTAACTGTCCACAAAGAGAAAAACACACATATTAAAAAATATAATAATTATTATAGTTTTTTTCAAAATAAATTTTAAAATCTCCATAATACTCTTTATTTCTCATTGTTTGAATGGTTGGATAGGGGGACATTGATTAACCTCCAATTAAACATAAGGTTAAAATTGGTAAAAGTAAAATTAATGTTACATTGAAAATATGAGTGGACAGATAAATAGAAACACGATTTTTTTTTCTCTCCGAACAGTTAAATAGGAACGAAGGGAGTACTAAATACTGTGGTGGATGAGATTAGCATCATCCTTATTGGGAGTGACACCATCATTAGTAGTATATAAATTTATGATTATTACATATAAAAAGAATAGTGTCACTTCCAATAGAGATGATACTAATCCCATCGTTCAAGGATATTAGATTGAAACGAATCTCTAGATTTTTTTGAATGTTTGGCATTGTGGTGAAAATGAAAATGGTTTCTTAGTTACTGTTTCGCGTTTTTTTTGCGCCGAGGGGGGTGGTGCGGGTACAATAAGGCAGAAAATGGCTCCTTGCACTGAAAGGTGAAATCCATTTTGGTTGTCAAAATTGCGATTTTGCTCGTCGAATTGTACGTATGTTTCGTCGCTGAAGATTTGGATTGGCATGTTCCTATTGCCTATCAGGTTGTGCAACCCGGTCACTGAAAATCCAGGTTTCATTTTTTTTTTGCCCTAGATTGGTGTTCTGCACATGTGACACCCCTCATTCTCTTCTCCATATTTGCACCCTCTTTCAATTTCATGTGTGCCTCTGTTTTGACTTCATCCATGCCTCTCTGTTTCAATTTCATCTCTGCCTCTCTATGTTCTAGGTCTGTTAGGGCAGAAGTTTCTGGTCTGTTCAATTTCTCCTAGGGCCAGGCATCTTTTTTCTTTCCCTCCCTTCCTCAAGGTCATTAATTGGGCCTTTTTAAAACCTACTTGACTTGATCTCTAGACTTGTTTTCTTTCCTAGTTCCTTTCTGCATCTTTTTTTTAAATACTAGCTTGTAATCTTTTGTATGTTTCGATTATCAACTAACTGCATTAATATTGTGTTTCCTCAGATTTTCTGCTTCGGTTTTCCCTCAAATTGCTGGTCATACGAGTTAAGAGAATTTTGTGATTCAACTAAGCATGAATATATGGCTATGGAAGTTGAGGATTATCAATTACTTCCTTTAGATTACAAGAAGGATCCATCACCGAAAGCTGCAGTATAGATCCTTCGTTTTTCCTGGTAAATGAAGTTCATCTTCAAGTTTATAAATATTAATTTTCAAGGTATATTAGGAGTGGAAAATAAGATAAATCACTCATGATGTCTTTCCCCAGTGGTTTTAAAGATGCAAACTTCTGTCTAGTTCCCCTTTCCGACAAAATCCGAACAATTTAAGGCTCCGGTTTCTCATCTTACTACTTTCTTGGATGCTGGTTGTCAGACGTAGTAATGGAAGTAGGAGCAGTGGACCCTTACACAACTAATCCAGGTCCAATTGATGGTTCAGTTCTGTATGACCAAGACAAGCATGTCTCCACAGCAGTTTGGGACGGACAGGTGCAGTTTTCTAACTAACCAGCATTGCTGCTTCATCTTTAATTTAATCTTCTTCTATTAAAATCTTGTCAATAGGTTGATTATTTATATAATGGGTAAATTGCAATAACCCCCCTTGAGGTTTGGGGAAATTGCACTCCACCCCAAACTTCACCAAAATTAGCACTCAACCCCATTTCTTTAACCGTTGATCGTTGATCGTTGATCGTTGATTGTTGACGTAGCTAACGTTTCTGTCGTTCCCATTTGTCACATCTACAAAGACGTCTATTTGTTAATTTTAAAAACTATTTTTAAGGCTGATGTAGCAAACCGACGAGGCAAAAACCTTAGTTAACTTGTATACTGCTCACGTTTCTGTCATGCCAGTTTATCACATGCAAGTTCTGGACCATTCATTAACATTAAAAATTATTTTTAATACTTATGTGATAGATTGACGGGCCAAAAATGCTAGTTAACGGACAAAATGGGGTGGAGTGCTAATTTTGATGAAGTTTGGGGTGGAGTGCAATTTCCCCAAATCTCAAGGGGGTTATTGCAATTTACCCTTATATAATTGTTCTCTTATTTTCAGGAGCGTGGCGCCCTCAGATGTCATGAACACACTTCAAAGCTTGATCAGTGGATGCTTACTCCTAAACAGATTGAATTGGTAGAAAAAGCTGGATTTGGATACTTAAGGTCAATTCCAGCTATTAGTCTAGACAATCCGCTTATCTCTGCTCTAGTCGAAAGGTGGAGAAGAGAAACAAATACTTTTCACTTGAATGTTGGTGAAATGGCGGTAACACTTAAAGATGTTGCGCTCTTGCTTGGGCTTGCGATCGACGGAGAACCAGTAATAGGTATTACATACACCACGTGCAGTTCAGTTTGTGAAAAGTATCTTGGCAGATTGCCGGAATCCGGTTACACAAGTGGTGGAATGGTGAAGCTAAGTTGGTTGAAAGAGTTCTTTTCTCGCTGTCCTGAAGATGCTCCAATTGAAGTGATAGAACAACATACTCGTGCTTATCTTCTTTATCTTGTAGGTAGCACCATATTTTCCACCACTACGGGGAATAAAGTCCCTGTCATGTATTTACCATTATTTGAGAATTTTGATAGATGTGGGCGATATGCCTGGGGTGCAGCAGCATTGGCATTCTTGTATAGAGCATTGGGGAATGCCTCACTAAAAACTCAAAGTACCATCAGTGGCTGTTTAACACTACTACAGGTAATTAGATGTGTGCTTCTTCCTTTTAACTCCTCTTTTTTTCAAGTAGTGTAATAAAAAAGCCACTGTAACGGTGCTTTAGCACTATCTTTTAGCCAACTTTGGGCAAACCACGATGCAATGCGACAGCCACAATAAATGCCATGGGTGCTGCACCGGAGGGTCGCACCATTGCACCTATGGCGGAATAGATTCTTCATTGTGTTTTTCTCCTCTTTTATATTGGTGAAGAGAGGCGTTTATCATTTTATAGGGTGTTGAATTCACTATTTTGTCTTAAACTTGACTACTTGAGTGTTTCAGCTTATTTTTGCTTTCATGTTGTTTAATTTCATTATTATACAGCTTATATATATTAGCATATTTTTAGTAGTTCACTAGTTTTTTTTTTTTTTTTTCAAGTATAGATCTTCCACTAGTTGCCTGCAACGCAATCCGCGATATGGCATAGCAGATTGTTGGCTTTCCAGTTTCCACCATAATCTGCGATTCGCGATTAATAAGACTGCTTTCAAGTTGCTGTTTCATTTTCTTCAAAATGTTTATCTGATTGGTTATTATGTATTTGCAGTGTTGGAGTTACTTTCACCTAAATATTGGACGGCCAAAGCTCAATCTTGATATGATGCATGATCGATTTCCATTTGTTCTTCGATGGAAAGGAAAACAAAGTGGCCCAACTGCAAATCGTGATGTAGTATTTTACCGGAAGGCTTTGGATTCACTAAAACCGTGTGATGTAAGTCTTATTTTTCGATTATTCATTTAGTGATGATGGGGTAATATTCTATATATTTTAGAAATAGAATCCTGTTTCACTAGTATAAACTACAGGTGGAGTGGCTCCCCTACCGAAACATGGACAGTATGGTAATTCCAGACCATATCAAAAGCACTTTGATTCTTGGGAGGTCAAAGACAATGCTGATATGCTTTGACAAGGCAGAAAGACATCTTCCGAACAGATGCTTAAGGCAATATGGCATGCTTCAGTCGATTCCAGAAGATGTGGAGCGCTGGGAAAGAAAGAGTAGAGGAGTTGATGGCGGGGTTGATTTGTCTGCGAAAATGGAATCAGAGCTTAATGAATGGATGGACCGTCAGCTGCATATTGTTGATGGGGATGAAGGTGTAGATGAAAGTGAGTACATGGAATGGTATCTAAGAATTACTCGCAAGTTCATCGGGAGGCCAATTTCTCTATCATCCGAGTTTCAGAGAACGGTAAGGATATGTTTCATGAATTCAGTTTCATATCTTATATCAATTATAGAATATCTTTGAAATGCTTTTTAAAGAAAACAAACAAATGCTTGCAGAATGCTGGTCTGAGAGATATTGCACACATAGCCGATACCTTTTCAACGAAAGGGCTCGATCCACAACAAATTGAATCAATATCTAGGATAAGATATATTGCTCATGAATGTTTGCGAGACCAAATTGGTGGTCCAGTCATGGTATCAGCTAACCCCCAAGTTGAAATCGGAAAAAGGGTAAGAGGAAAAGAAAGAGTGAGAAGAAAAGGGGCAGGTAAACGACTGCGAAAGGACGGTGCCATTCAATATAATGCCATTAGTGAGGATGAACAATCTCAGTTTTATGCCACTGCTATTGATGTTGGCCAGTTACATCTACCTCACATTGATAGAGAGATAGATCATGCACAATTATGTACTGTGGTCAGTTCAGGTAGTCCTGTCCAGTTGATTCATGCAGTTTCTGATGGTGACAATCTGCCACTCTGCGACACGCACATTGAGGTTGATCATTCAGAGTTAGGCTACACAGCCGGTGAAGAAAATACCGAGCCAGATGATGTAGCTGCCGAGTTTAACCATGAAGAACTAAAGCATGACACTTGTGATGAAATAAAGGAAGAACTTAACCATTTGACTGTTGAGGAAAATATTGAAGAACTGAACGCAGCCGATACGGTTCAACAAATGGAAGCTGTTGATCCAATGGTGATTGATAATTCACATCTTTGTGATGCAAATCACGAGATCAACAGCGCAATGCATTTAAGCACAACTGCTGAGATCAATCACACACAATTCGGTGACTCGAGTGAGGTCGACCCACAAGAATGCAATCCAATGGAAAATCTTGTTAATTCAGAACTTTCCCAGATGAACACTGAAAGTGAACCAACATCTGCTAAAGAAGCTGTGGAATTGACTCAGCATTCTCATGAGGATATTTCACAAAATGGTGATTGTAGTGTTGCTGTATAGGGTAAATACCTTACACTATTGTAGAGAAGCAACAAAATTTTTTAGGTGGACTCAATTTAAAGATGTGATGATCATGCCATGTATAATTATTATTTATATTCATTTTTTGATGCCTAGCTTGCGTTTCCTTCTACGCTTATAAATTGAAATGCATAAATAAATACCAATTAAATTGTTCAGGCATTACTGATACCATACTAAAACATGTGGCCATGATAGGTTTTATTCCTTTAAATTAATATTATCAACTCCATTTTTTTTGAAAGAATATCAACTCATTTTAGTATGATGGAATGGAAGGTGAGATTTTTGTGAATCTGCTGTAACTTCTGGAAATGGATGAAAATGGGTAGTCAAAGATACTAATACTTTGCTTACGAGTTTCTTTACTGAATGAAATATCGAGGGTTGCTAAAGTACTCTCAAATCATTTCAGTTTTTGAATTTGTCTGATAAGGGTAAGTATATGTTTGGTTTTTAATTGGCAAAACATGATTTGCGTTTTATTAATATACCAAAATGATAAAGAACTTTATCAACTTTTTGGGAAAGCGCAAAAGATGGGGGGAATTATATTAGTATCGGAATTAAAACCTGCATAATAGTGAAGACGCTATCAATTTGGCTAAGGCTATTTTAAGATCTAGAATCTTTAAATTTTGTTTGCAGGTTTCAATTTTAAATATGATCCGATTCAGGCTTAGGTTTTAGGAAAGGACAACCTTCCCTCACTCTACGTGGTTCATTTTCTAATGGATCATGCAAACCTTATGGGAAGAAGGATGAGTCTGTCACGAAGGATGACCAATGGTACTCTTATTGCAATTGTTCTGGTCATGGAAAGGAAAATATACTTAACATTTTGGGTGCATCTAAGCTCTTAAGGCTAAATTGGAGTTAGGGTTTCTTAGTGAGTCATTCAATAATAGTGTCTGAGGATCTCTAGATATTTGAATATGCAATATTACTATAGCTAATAGGCCTTTTGTCCTAATTACAAGATATGATTGTATTTCTATTACTTTTTCAATACCTTTAACTAATGTGTTACATGCTCCACATATTTCTAATAACCTTATTATTTCCATAAAAGTACTTACCCAATATTTAGACTGTACAACAACATTCTTTCCTTCTCAATGTGTGTCTTTCAGGATCTTATTAAAGGGGAGATGATTGAAGTTACTAAGAAGAAATAACGCTAAAGATGTTACCCTTCTTCCACCAAACTCGTTCAAAATATCATGTCTCTTATATTTTGCTTGACCATGGGTGTCTTGATCATCCTCCATATATATCCATGCTCCTTTTTTTCTTTACTTAAGTGTTGATGTTTGCTCGTTTGCAAAAGACCATCAAAACTATATATTATGCCGTTAATAATAAAAAAAATGTAGAGCTATTTGATTTTGTTCGTTTGAATGAGAGGTAAGTGCTAATAACCTTGAGTAGTCAATTATTCCATCCGTTGATTTATCATTGCTTTAAGCATATATAGAAAAAGACCTTATATAAGCTTAAGCAATATTCCCGTACTTAGTTTAAGAGATTCAGTTAAGTCATTGAATTTAAAAAGAGTATAATTTACTATAAGTAGAGTCATGTTGACCATACTCTCTTCATGAAGCATTCACCTGAAGGTGAATTAATTATTATGCAATCATGTTGTTAAGAAGCAATACTTAAAGGAGAAACTAGTAGCTTAGTTTTAGATTAAGGATGTTGAAAAGCTGAAATACTTCCTTGTGATTCACAACAAGATAGAATGATTGAATCAGTCATATTATTCATTATTGTTATCACCGAAAGAAACTTTTTAAAATTAAATTAGATCTACTATGTTACATGATAAATGGGATGATCTACTAAAATGTTGTAATTGTTCGATTGTAAAAACCTCAAAAAATAATTTTACAGTCAACAAAAAAATATTATACTCAAATAAATCTTAATCATGAATTTTATCTTAGGTCTCACAATGGTTAAATCTCGCCTTCACCTAATATACAGATGAAAATATGTTAATATTATGTACTTTTAGTTTTTGATGCTGGATTCTTCTATATTGGTTAAATTTGTTTGATACGATTCATATATCTCTTTCATTGAACTCTCTTAGAATACCAAAAATAAAATAATAGTATTGCATTTTTGTTTGACAATGTCCTTTGCAGCAAGTGAATTGCATTATAATATCCTTTCTATGCAGGACAAATCTCATGACCTCACAGTATCATGATGACTTTTTCATTGTTTACCAAAAATAATGTTTGTTGTTTTTAAATATTAACTCTAGATAAAACTAAAAGATATAAAAAGAAAAATAATTAGATTATCAGAGCCTGGTTTCAATCCAGGGACCTGTGGGTTATGGGCCCACCACGCTTCCCCTGCGCCACTCTGATTGTTGATGATCAATTTGAAAATGAATTAACTAAGCTACTAAAGCTTAAACTTAGAATATAAATAATAGTAATAATAATAATAAGGAATAATTATACCAACTTCCTATAAGGTTTATCTATACTATACTTACCCCCTCTAATTTTTTAAATTATATTTATCCTCTTGAAATTTTTACTTTCAATACAAAAATGATAAAATTAAATAAAAGTAATAAATGGTAAAATCAAAATTATTTTTTTAAAATGAAAATTTTGTACAGTAACATGGTTAAAAAAAATTAACGTAAGAGGGTTTTATAATGAAAGTAAAAATTTTAAGGAGGTAAATATAATTTTGAAAATTGGGAGTATGTGTAATATAGACAAATTTTAGAAGAAGTTAGTGTAATTATCCATAACAACAACAATAACAATAATAATAATAACAATAACAACAATAACAATAACAACAATAACAATAATGATAATAACAATAATAATAATAATAATAATAATAATAATAATATGATAATATTGTCACACAATTAACCAGAGAGTTGAGTTGAGATTGATTGTCCAATGAAAAATTCATACAACGCTTTCATTCATCAATTTTCTGGCGACATTGTCTTCACCTAAAGAGATACCATAGTCTTCACTTGGGTTTGGGCTATTCTTCACAATAAGAAAATAAATGTGTGAACGTCTATTTAGACCATGAAAGATGGTGTTGGTATCATTTTAATCCCTAACTAAATAATCTTTTTGTGCACACATGTCAGAGTACAAAGATCTAAATTAACGTCAATTATCATTACCAAGGGTTCAAATGAATGTCACATTTCCATGGTGAGACTTTTTTGGTGAAATTTCGATGGTGAGATTGATGTCACTGACTCACTTCTATATTATATTATTTTAATAAAAATATATAACAGTAAATTCAATAATACTTGTATAAAAAATTCTATTATCTGTGATTACTGATTAACCTTTAATGACAAATTTTTTTGAACAACACAGGTACTTTCTTTGCAAAAATAAATTAATGACATTCTCAAGAACTAAATTAACGTTTTTTTAGAATTTAACTTATTTTAAAAAAATAAAAATTATGTTTCCCGACCCAAATTAATGTAATAACAAAATTATGTTTAATTAATAACAAATATATATATATATATGAGTTTAATTCAAAGGAAGCGCATTCATCATATGAGCACTGATGTAGTTTGAAATAAGTGTTTGTTGGCTTTTATATATTTGGCAGTGAGTGGATCTGTTGTTAGAAGCATATTTTCTGGGGCTCACATCCTCTCTATCTCTAATAGAAAATAAAGATAATCTTAGTTATTGAATTTTAAAAGTTAGAATAGGTGATAGTAAAAAAAAAATGATATGAAGAAAAGATAAGCCATTAAATGAAAAAATAGAAGAAATGAAAAGAAAAAGAAATAGAAAGGATATGAACCCTATTTTCTGATCCTGCAGAATCATTGCAAACTTTTTTGGATCCTTTTTTTCTTTTATTTGATTTTGTAGTATGGTTTGTGTTGTTTCAATTGCTGGAATCCATGAGCCTATGTTGTAGATTGTTGGGATTTGTCTTGTTGAATGAATTACCAAATTGTTGGGATTTTGTAGTATAGTTTATTGTTCAGGTGTTTAGTAATTACAAGATTGTTATAAACTAGCAGTTTATCAAAAAATTATTTAGAGTGCTTACAGCTGTAAAAAATTAATTTTTAATAATTTTTTTCTTTTTAACCCTCAAATTATTCATTACTCTCTTTGTTTTTTTTAATAGTCGCTTTAGTATTTTGACTATGTTCATTTTGTTATTTATTACTCTCTTCGTTTTTTTTAAATAGTCACTTTACCATTTTGATTATGTTCATTTTGTTAGTCACTTTAGAAAATGAATGCACAATTAATGTTATTTTTTTTTCCCTTTATAATTAAGGGTCTTGCTAAACAATGTCCTAAAGACATTTATTATGGTTACTAGATTAAGAAAATTAATCATAAGTGTACAATATTCTGTGTCTCAAAAATATAAAAAACTACAACTTCAAATATTTTTTTACTATATTTAGTTCCTTAACAAATGCCCTAAAAGCATGGAGTAATATTTTTCTGTAATTAATCCATATTTCCATTAAGCATTAATGTCACCAACTATAAAAGAGGAATATAACAAGAAATTATGCAATAAATACTCATTAAAATTAGAATACTCAATCACTTCTTTAATTCTCTCGCATTACCTTAAACGAATAACAAGAAAACAGAGAGAACACAGGTTTATTTTATAAAAGCATTGACTACATGTAAATAAATACTGCATGTCCTACTTTGTAAGCTAATTTTACTAAATATATATGTACAACTATAAGTCATAAGCCTTTCAATTTTTTTTGTTAGCTAATGAAGTAATTAAATGAGTATTTTAAAAATAAAATTCAAATTCATCACTTTACTAATTAAAAAAACACCATTAAACAAATTTTATTGATTTATGTAAAATTAATTGTATATTTCTTATATATATAGAGAGAGTTGGGTTCTTAAATGACACCGCGCATAACTTTTTTATAAAAATCGAATTTCGCCGATCCAACCAATCAATTGAAAGTGTAAAAATTCATAAAATTCATACTATTTGAAAATGTATAGGTATGTAATGTAACAAATGAAATTTACTTGTATTTTAAAAAAAGTTATGCGCGGTGTCATTTAAGAACTTTGACACCTTGGTGTCATTTAAACCCAACTCATATATATATATATATATATATATATGACATGCATGACAATTAGTATAATCTATTTATTTCATTTATAATTTTCAAATACCCAAACCGTGATTAAATATTATTTGACTGTCCACAATAAAGATGCAATCAGGCTAGCCACGCTAGGTTTGGTTAATGAAAAACTTAACCAACCCCAAGAAAAACTGATTGGGTTGAGTTGGGTCAAATTTTACTATTTTCTAGACACTTGCGTTTCTTCTCAGCTTTTCCCCTGGTTCACCTCGCACGATGGATTAATCATCAAGAACAGTGTTAACACACATCTTAGACTACATTATGTATTTGGTAAAAGGATCCTAATTAAACCACATATAATTTTCTTCTCTTTGAAGATTCTCTTGCATTTTTTTTTTTTTTGTTTGTGTGAAAGTGTGAATCATCCTACTTACGTACTCTTCAGAAAAAAAGAAAAAAAGGAGAAACTACATCACCCTCCCTTGAAATTTGCGTTCCTATAAATAAGTGTTGAGGATGAACAATCCCATTTCTTTATTAAGGCGACTAAGCACCAAAACTTGCAAGGATTGCCTCAACCATCAAGGAACTCACCTGCCTAAAGCATGTGAAGAAATACTCTTTGCATGTCAAAATGTCAAACTGACATGCAAAGGAGCTCCTGAAACGATGACTTCTTGGCCTTCCCACAAGCAGGCAAAGCAAGCAATACCTGCCCCTCAGTGAGTGACTGCTAGGCTGTGCCTCAATCATCTTTCTGCACATTTTACAGCATTTATGTCATATCTTTCCTTTGTTTCAGTCAGCTAATACACTACTTGGTAGAGAAACCATATGAACCAATAAAAACCAGTGATTTCACAATCATATTTTCAGTTCAAGAGATGACTGTTGCTTTCACCATTTCACTCACTAAGACACTTTCTCTAATAACAAAAATTACCAATTAAGAAACAGCAATTTGAATGCATCTCTAGTTCTCTACTTTCTAGTAAGTGATATTTCCATAAAATTTCAACATGGAAGGGATTTTATTAGAATCTTGTCATTGGTTCCAGGACTAGTTCAAGTAAATTTAATCATTAGTGAAATGCAATAATATGCATGCAAACACTCCTTCTCATCAGCTCATATAAAATACAAATCAAGGTTGAAAAAGACATATATAACTCGAGCAGTAAACATGTTGGAGAAAAGAATAACAAATGCAATTCCACAACAAACCAATGGACTCCCCTTGCCTGAAGCCACATCATAAACATCCGAGAAGAAAATGATCGACGATTTCATTTATATACGGAAATAATTGTTCACAACGATTACCATGCATTAACAGCAACAAAAATTAAAATAACTTAGCTGGGAAAACAAACCCAATTTATCTTAGCAGGGAGATAAATGTAACTATCATTACAATTTAAAAGCAAATAATGATACATCATACATAGAACTGATATCTCTCATAATCTGTCCCTAAAACATCCTTTTGGTAGATTTAGGATCTTTAGAAGATGAACCGATTCTAGAGATGCTTCCAGTCCTCATGATGCTCGATGAACTGCAGGACATGAAGCAACAACATGAACTAAGTTGAGGAAAACAGAGACAGAGTAGGAAAAAGAAAAAGAGATATTCATTTATTTTTTCCAAAAAATGACCAACTGTTAAGCTCCTGTAAACATATTACAAACACTACAGGGTTAAATGTAATTCAACCCCATAAACCCAAAACCAAAGGATTAGTAATGATAAAAGTGAATGCATTATTTCTACCCAAAAAAATATGATTCTATTGTACGTACCTGCCAGTCTGCTGGATAGAGGTTTTCTTCATGGCTGCAAGATTTTTTACCTCAGGACTGTAAAATTTAGAAAAACATTGATGTTGTTAGAAATAAAAGCAAATAGAGTAATAGTAGCTGTAAATATCATGTATTTGGGGTTAGGGTAAGGCAATCTTTGCACATACAAAATTTCAGTGTGTATGTGTGTGTGCGCGTGCAATCTCTTGCTGTGCATAACACATGAAATTCACCATATGTCTCTTGTAACTCTTGTTACCTAGCAGAAGTCAATATTCAGTTGATTATATAAGCTTCAAGATGCAAGACCATAACATAGGATGATAGGGTCACACCTAACAAAATTCTAGTATGCTTCATGAAAACATGTTTTTACTTTCTTTTTTAATTTTTTATATTAGTTAGCTCAATATAATTAGGTGGCAGCAGAAAGTTTGTACGTAGTTTTTTTGTGAAATTCTATGCAAATGTTTCCCATCTAAGAGCAAAATCACAGCGAAGTAAGAAAGCTTATGGATGATAAAAAACGGAGTGCACACATGAGGACTAAGAGTAGTTTCACGAAGATCAAATTGTTAGAATATTATCTAATGATATGAGGAGATATTTCAATATCTTCATATATTAAAATAAATGAAAAAGCCTGCCTCCCTTTCTAGGGAAAGTGGGCTCAGTTTCAACTAGATGGAAGTCTTTGTTGAACTTCAGATCCTATGAAGCATAAATCAAATAGTTTATAAAAGAAAGATTACCTCTTTAGAAATTCTATCTTTGCCTTCTTCATTATGTTGCTCTTCACATTTGATACATTATATCCAGGTCCATTATCTACAACAGATCATCAAAGATGAAATAACTTAATCAAATTTAGAATGTACATAACAGAAGCGCAGTAGTAGAGTGAACTTAAAGGAACAAACAGAAGGAAATCAGAGTTACCTCCCCAAAATCTTCTTTTACTTGAAGGAGGAACTTTGGAACATATCCTTACTTGCTTACTCTGTTTTCCTACAGATTTTCAATACATGGTAACTATTTTGAACTAAGCAAGCTCAAGAATTGCAATGTTTCTCTACAGTAATGTTTGCACATCAAATCAAATAAGCAATTAATAGTTACCATTATTTCTGCTTTATAGAAGACAGACATACTTATTAGAAGGAAAGTAAATAAATACAAACAAGCTATAGAAAATAATGCCTTTAACAAAGCAGCAAAAGAAAGAAAAACTAAGACAAGTTCCTTGGAAAAGATAGGATCATACTTGCATCTTCTTTCTTGTACAGTTGCTTGATTCGATCAACCGCTTCATTCTCAGCTTGAGCCATTTCCTTTAACTTTGCCTGTTTATAGAATCAGAATAGTGTTTGAGGAAAAACTTTGTGAAAAATCAGCCCATATATTTATATGTTCACAGTAAGTAGTACATGGTATGGTATAAATTCCTCGAGAAAACATTCCCTAAATTAGAGCTAACCAGTACTAATCACCTATTTGTCAGTAACACAGTTAATACTACTCATTGTAGATAAGCTTCATTCTAAAAGCTGAAAGGATTTTACCAAGTTGGCACAACTCACAGTTGGTGCTTTTTACAGAGAAAAACAAAAAAAGAGAAATTACGTTCAGTACTTCCTTTCATCTGAAATATAACTGAGTCTGATAACAGAAAAAAAAAACCAACATACAAAAGTCAAGACAACACTCCAAAGAAAAATACCTCATACAACTCCTTCCATTTAAATGACACTCGCTTGTTTTTTTGTTGAATATTTCTCATCCTCCTAATTACTTCATTAGTGCAATTAATGCCAAACTCCTTTTCAAAGAACTTCTTCCACAGTTTATCAGTTACGGGACTGAGGTCACTTCCCTGCAAAAGCACATCAAGCAAATTAGATAACCATTTTTGCTATTGTATTAACTTCACAGTTAACAAGAGCAACAAAGTGCATCTTACTTCGCTTGCTTTCTCCACATGCATCAGCTGGTCAAGGGTGCAGTGTGGCAAGATTCGTTCGAGCAGATGCAGATCAACAGAACCAACATTTCCAAGGTACCTGATGTTATCTATCACCTTTTGAACACAAAGATCAACCAGGGATGGTAACTTACACGCAGACATGTGATCTCTTCTCATCATAATAACACTGAACAAAATGCAATAAAACAAAAAACTTTCATTAAAAAAAAGCTTAAATCAGCTGAATATATAATCCTTCTAATTTTCTGTTTCTCAGTAAGCTAAGCCTAACAAAGCTAAGGCTATATTTAGTACTAAAACACCATTTTTTATTCGGGTTTATGAATTAGTACTTAAAATCACCATCAATACCTGGAAAGAAAACCAGCTGGTTGGACAAGCCTGTCTAAATCCAAATATTAGTCTTCTCTACCTGATGATAAAATAGGATACCGGTTAACCAAAAAAAAAAAATGAATATTGAACTTGATGACAGTAATAAATTCATAACATTAAAAACAGCAGATCGATAAGGGTCCCCTTGTTGCAGAAATTTTGGCTTTATTTTTCCTTTATCAGCAACAAATTTAATTGAAGTGTACAAGGAGTACTTATAAAATTATAGAAAAATTGGCTACTTATCAGGAAAGATAGCAAAAACAAGAACCTCCCACGAATCCCTAATTCCCAATTAAAATCGATCCAAAGGACAATTTCCAAATGCCAATACGTATCAAATTTTAATTTAAAAAGTAAACAATAGAAAGATCGAAGATCATTCAGATAATAAAAAACAGGAGTTCAATTCAATCAACACAGATGACACGTGAGTGGAGAGGAATTTTCAGAGTACTTACAGAATCGATCGAAACGAAAGTTGATCCGAAACAAGGGACAGAAACGTCAAAGAACCGAATAGAAGGTATGCCAACCACGAACAAAACGAAACGAAACGAGGAGAGATGAGAGAGAGAATCTCCAACGGAAGCAAGAGGAGGACGAGGACTCAAGCGCGTGAGACCCACGCACTATGTTTTGTTTTATCGGAGCCGAATATGCTAACATGCGCCGTGAGGGAGTGTTGTGTTATTGAGGGGAGGGTGCGGTAACAATAAATACACGTGCTGGCGCGCTGTCTAACTAACTAGTGAACACCTTACGGGAGTTTGTAACCCGGCTCACTCTTATGATCTAACTGGATCCGTTCACTTGCTAGGTCTAATATTGTCTACTCACTATGTTTCACTTATATAAGAATATAATTGTAAAAGTTTCATTTGTTGATCCAGCACTTGTGTAATTGTGTTAAACTCGAGTTTAATTTCATTTTCGAGTTATCTAACCCAACATTATATTATTTAGCATTTTATGATTTTGTTTTCATTTTATGTTTTGATATTTTTAACCCTTGTGATATTTGTATCTAAATATTTATTTTAACTATATAATTTTTAATATATTGAATGTGGAGAAATTAATTAAATAAAGTTATATAAATAACAATGTTTTCCCTTTGGATCAAATTGATTGAGTTTTCCTATATATATCATCTAATTTTATTTCCAACGTTAGGAATCTAACTCCATAAGTATCTATATCTATCTATAATACTAAAAATTAGCTCCCATTAGAGAAAAAGTATACATAAGCGTAATTACTTCCTTGAATAGCTACTACCATACTCTTTTATTGAATATCCAATTTTAATAAATAAACTTAGTTTTAATAAATAAAATTAAAACTTAAGTAATTAGATAAATATAATCAATTGAATCTGTTAGTTCATTTTCGAGGAAGTCCCTATTCCCGTGTAATTACTGCTGTATATAAACTTCATTTTGACAGCATATTGAAACATGAAAGTCCAAATACCATAGGAACTGTCAAGAGTTCTTCTGTGGCTGTAAGCACATTTCAATATCAATATAAACTTAATAGCAAACTAAAATATAAGGTCAAACAGATTCCTTATTCAAAAGTTTCAGGAGCTGATAAATGAAGAAAACCTCAAGAATAAATTACAAGGACAAACTGTTTGGTAAGAGCGCAACATCATTTGCTCCTTTACACTTGATCAATCTAGCTAGTTTTACAATGAATGGAACACATGTCAATTGTTTATACAAATGTTAAACATAGCAGGTGATCCCCTCATGAATGGCCACATGAAACTTTGTAAGAACTTGCTCAATTTCAAACGCAGTCTCAGTCATGTGTAACTAAAACATTTGGAGAAGTATCTGTGTCAAAACCCTATTTTCATTAGTTTACCATTGCCAGCTAGTACGTAACGAACTGCCAAAAAGTACCTGCTTCAGCCACCGCGTTGTCTTGAACCTGATGAAATTATGGATTGCCAAAATGTATGATGATAACTTATACTTAGTATGCAATGTTATCAGCTACAATTGGTGGAACAAATCTGCAATTTTCAAGTGTTTGCTCAAAGATATGTCCCACTCTCAGCAGCTCTCCCTGCAATTAAATTCAGAGGCAACCAGATCATGGTTCTATTTGTTCTGTCAAAAATAAGCTCATGCACATTATCTCAAGTAGAATTTGTAAGCAAAAAGCATACCACATTTTCTTTTAAATTTGTTATTCTCCAAAAGTCATACCACATTTAGATTTGTAATAAAAAATATGCCTTCAAACCAAAAGATTTGTACAACCACATGTTGTTATCATTGGCCATATAGCTAGTTAAAAATTCCAAAAGCAAAGAAAATCGATGATAAATTGGACCTTTCATTAAAAAAGTGCAATGCTAAAGCAACACATTGTCTTCCACTTCTTTCAACAACATATTGTTATTGGCTGAAATTGAGATGTCAAATACTCAATAAGGAGTCCGATCCATTAAATAAAAAGTGGAAACAGTATCGCGTAGTGGGTCACCAAAATTTTAGCTAACACAGGTATAAATGGAAAGCTTCACGCATGCACACATCTTATGTTCGCTTTTTCTGCAGTGGTACAATAAATTTGAGCTCAAAATAATCCCTAATTTTCCTAAAAAGATGGAAGTTTAACAAATGATTTATATAAACATGTAACAAAATCACTGTGTCTTCAACTTATGCTAATAGGACAATGCATACTTGATCCATAAGCAGTGCATTAAACTTGTACTAGCAAACCTTAGCGTAAAAAATAAGTGTTAAAAAAATACTACCTTGGATTTTCATTTTTCCAGCTTCAAAATATAGACTTATAAGGGTGCCATAGGGACAATAAATGGTAGGCCATAGAGCTCCTTTTAGAAGAAAAATATGCAAAAATACAAATTTATAAGAATTTTCATACGTATGCACAACTGTATGATGAATTTATGTTATTGACTTTTTTTTTTTTAATGAAACTTAAGTTTCATTGATACTTTTTCATTTTTCCCTCTCTATTGTTTGCCTTCTAAACTTTTATGCCTCCTCTTCATTGTCCAGTGCCCAATATCTGTTTTCTGAGTGAAAGGCATCACAAAAATGGGAAGAATGAAGCTTTCAATTTCTCATTTTTCTTCAGTTGATCTTATGCAATCATCTTAAAATTAAAGTTTAAAATATCTAATAGGTAATCACCATCTACCATTTTTATATTTGTAAGAAACAGAATGAAAAACTAGAGGCAACATAGAGAACTACATCAACAGAGTCCACTGCAGGGAAAGGTGAAGTCAATACCTCATCAAATGCTGCACCAATCATTTGCAGGCCCACAGGAAGGCCTGCAGACCCTCCCTCAACAAATCCACATGGCAAAACCAGGGCAGGTAGTCCAGCCAGGTTAACATTCACCTGTAAAAAAACAAACACCAATAAAGAAGGTCAAACACTACACTTAATATGTAATTATATTAATGAAACTTCAGACAGCACACCAAAAACATCAAACTCTTAACCATTTGGTGCATAATTAGTTACACTCAGTGATGACTTAAATTCCCTAGGAAATTCTCTAGCAGAGCAGCTAGAATTCACAATACTATATACTCGGCACATGTTTGAGAACAAACTCATGCAATGCAACCAACCCTGCTGTTAATGATTAGCAGAAATAATTCGTGGATCATTTTGAACCATAGTTATCAATCCTGGATAGCGGCGCGTAGCTGCTCACCCAAATCCACTATAGTGAGATAGCAGATGGTGGAATGACTGCTATTCTGAAATTTTAAATATATATTTAAAAATTTTAAATTACATATATATGAAAGATTAAAAATAAAAATACACAAAGATAAAAACATATTGTTACTTAGAGAATAATAAATATTCTTCACATACATAATAAATTATTAATTACCAGCCTACTAGGCATAAAATGTATAATTTTCAACAGAAAAATGATAAAAACACTTATATTTTTATTTCCTAGACTCTCTCCAGTAAACAGAGTTATTATGACATTGTATGGTTTCCAAGTTACAATGACACAATTAAAACAGAGTACAAATTTTAAAATATAATTAATCATAAAGTCAGAAGAAAAGACATGGAGAGAAGTGGAAGGGTCTCGAGGGGTAGAACCAAAGGGGCCTGAGACAGAAGAAAACAAAGCTGCCTGACCAGAAAATACAACCCACGTCAGAGAAGATGACTGGAGCTCGCCAAAGATTGAAGAAATTTGCTGGAAAATGCAAGCTCATTCTAGAAATAGTAAAAATATGCAAGCTTTCGGGGTTGAGAGCTTTTTGGTCGTGAAATGCTAATCCGAACTCCGAAGTGCTGTCTCCTAAAGATGCCGCTACAGCCGCAAAATCCGCCATCGGGGCCACTACAGCCGCGACTCTGAAACACAACCACTACTATGACTCCAGGGCGGCACACGGTCGGGTGCGACACGACGGCACCGACATCGCTATTCACTGTTATTGTTAACTATGCTTTAAACCCATTCAGTTTTAATATCCAAGGCATAACCTACAATTCTTGTCAGATCTGATCACCAGCAGCTCTGCAGTCAGCTTAAGGACTAGAGATTATCAAAGCTTTAGTGACTCATATATGACTCAAGCTTGAGCTCAAACTAATTGAAGTTCAATAGCACAAATCTAAGACCTCGGACAAACATCATTTGCATTGCACAGACATAATCAAAAGTATGAGATAAAAATCTAGCTCAAATGCAGAATCAAAAACTTACAGTCATGATGTCACCTGCATACATAGCTAAAGGATCATTTTTCTTTTCACCTGCAAATGCCAAATGCAATGAAACAATTACAGCTGCAGGCACTAAAGTGCAATAATTCAAAAGTAAAGCAAAGTAGATGCTTACCAATTTTATATGCAGGTGAAGGAGCAGCCGGGGAAATCAAGATGTCATTTTGACTCAATGCCTCCTTAAAGCTCTTCCTAATTATAGTCCTCACCTGTATTACAAATCTCGTAAATTTCATCTTTAAGAGCAAAAACCTCTAGAAAAGGATGAAATTCAAAATATCAATATGACTATCCTAGGACATGAAGCAAGAGTGTATCTATCGCAGCAGGATCCATGCTTAGTAGCTGTAGATTCTAGAAAGCACATAAAGAACTGGATATACATTGCGTAATTATTAAATCTGGAAACTTTGAACTTAATGAAGAAACCTGTATTTACACCAATCCTATAAAATTGAATTCATTATTAATAGGTTAATAGGTTAGAACTTCAACAGTTCAACTTAGAGCAGACCCAACAAGAAATACATAAGATTATGTTAGCAGCACCTGCTGCGCATGCTTGTAATATGCATCATAGTAACCCGCTGAAAGGGCATATGTCCCCATCAAAATTCTCATTTTGACCTGAAACATAAAATAGAAAGCTAGCTCAAATTGCAATACAGACATATATGGACCATCTCTTTTATATAGTATAGATTTCTTTCATGTAGTATAGGTATAGGTATAGGCATACATTAAGCAGCCTCGCATTTTGTAGCCAAATTTGAAATCAAGGGATTGAAAGGTGTGTACCTCAGAACCAAATCCTTTAGCTCGGGAATCTCCATAAAGAGAGTTTAGCTCATCAGCATAAACTTGGTTTCCATATCTAAATTCATATACAGATAGATATAAAGGGTTTAATCCATGTTAATGGTTTATCAACAAGATTAAAAAACATCAAATGAAATAGTGCAGTGAGTAGTGTCGGTATTCATGCTAGCGAACGGGAGCCGACTGCTGACCTGATACCATCGTAGCGAGCCAAGTTGGAAGACGATTCAGACAAAGCAAGGATATAGTATGCTGGCAACCCAAGGGAAAAGGATGGCAGTGAGACCTGTCAGTTAATGGGAAAATGAAAGGAAATACTGAAGATATAACTTGTAATAAATATAAACTTGTAAAGCACCTATATAAGTTAATCAAGTTATCATTGAGAATTATAGAGAAAAATTATGAGAAGGACCTCGTTCACAGAGCATCCTAATTCCTCCAAATGCAAAGCAGCAGCACGAATAGCAGAAATCACTCCAGCATCAACACCATCATCAATAGTTTCACGGATCAAACCAACTCTCAGTCCCTTCAAGGGCTTACTTTCCAAGGAACTCGCAGAGACAAAATGAGATTGAAAATTGGGAACATCCTGACATAAAATTAATCATTACTAAAAAGAAACTCACTTAATAACAAAAACTACAGAACAACTGGAGTGATTTCAGAAAGCAACCATCTTATTGAGACAGAATGGTCATACCAAATATTAATATTTATTTATAATCCTAGGCAATAATGAGAATTTAGATAGCTACAATTATTTTACCAAACATGGTGAAGAACTCTTACCTGCTTACTTGAGGTGGCATCAAATCTATCAAACCCAGCAATTGCATGAAGGAGAATCCCAGCATCAGCAACTGATGAACCAAAGCAGCCAATGGCATCAAGTGATGATGCATATGCCATAAGTCCAAATCTTGAGACACGCCCATATGTTGGCTTCAAACCTACAACACCACAAAAAGATGCTGGCTGCCTCACACTTCCACCAGTATCACTTCCCAAAGATACAACACACTGCCTGGCAGAAACTGCAGCTGCTGATCCTCCTGATGATCCTCCTGGCACCCTAGAAACATCCCATGGGTTGGAAGTCACCTATTGAATGAACATATGCACCACCTGAGTAAACCAATCGAGTTACAAATGGGCGCTATAAGTAAAGAAGCTAGAAACCAAACAAGATAAAAGCTTAGCCAACCCTCAGAAGGGGCAAAGCCAATACGACTCCTCTTGCATTAAATTTGAAACAGAAGGGGAAGGAATGTAACAGGAACGAGAGTTAGCAAAGCATCATTGTGTACATCCATATGTCATTCATTGACGATTATCATTCCCTTGATTTTCTTTCCCAAAAAAATGCAGAAGATCTGCTTTCATAATAGAAGAAATCAACAATTCAACCACTTAACACTAAGATGACTGAAACAGTAACCACATCAAGTCAAGCCTCACACAAACATGGCATTCGAAACTTGAAAAGAGACACTCTTAATTAGCTTTTACTTTTAAAACTCTTATTTATTTTTTTATGTTTCAACTTTGAAGTAGCTTTTGAGTTTAAAAAACTACAGTTATGTTATATTAACTAAGTGGATCATCAACCACCACGATCTCCTGCTAACCCTACACTAATGTATCTCTAGTTTCAAAACTTTTAGCAATAAAATATGTAAATATATAATATATTGAAAACAATAAAAGGGTAGTTCAATTCAGTTCAGCTTGAATGCTCATTCAAACGGGAAAAACATAACACATAGGGCTTCAAATTTAAGAAGTAGCAACTTTCAAAGAACAAGAAAAGGAAATGCAGCACAATATAAACTAAAATAATTATTATAGAAAAAAAAAACTGTAACACGATATTATAGTAGTAGTTCACAATGAATGTTGATTCAATTCAAGCTAAGGAAATAGAAAAGGAACAGTTAACTTCAAATTAAACAAAAAGAAAAAGAAAAAAACCTGAAATGCAGAACCTTCAGTGGTGCTTCCCATACCGAACTCATCCAAATTGGTCTTGCCAACAACAATGCCACCCAACTCCTTCAGTCTCTTAACAGCAGTGGCGTCGAACGGCGGCCGGTAACCCTCTAGGATGCGTGACCCGGCCGTGGAGGGCATGTCGGAGGTACAGATGTTATCCTTGACGGCGACGAGGACGCCAGCGAGGGGACCGAGTTCCTGACCGGCGGCAATTTTGTCATCTAGGTCAGCAGCGCGGGCGAGGAGGGGTTGGTCGTCGGGGAGGTGGAGAAAGGAGCGGAGATGAGGCTCGGATTGGCGGAGGCGCGTGAGGTAGGAGCGGACGAGGTCGGCGGCGGTGAGGTGGCGAGAGAGGAGAGAGTGGCGGATGGAGAGGATTTGGGATTGCGGCGGCGCGGTGGTTGCGGTGGATTGGTCAGTGAGAGAAGCGTGCGGAGTGAAAGTGAAGGATTTGGAGGGAATGAGAGAGAGGCGAGAAAGGGAGCGAGGTGTTTGAAGTGTGGATAGCATTTTCATTTTCCACACACTGTGTCAATCAGTGTGAATGTGAGCGAGAAACAGATATGTACAGATGGAAAAGGGGATGGAGTAAACCTGGTGAACCTGGAGTATATTCTTTCTACATTGTTAAATTACTCTTTTCTGCATTTTTTACTATTGATTTGAACTAAAAAATTACATCGCGTGAATTTGGAGCCATCCTTGACTTGAATATTGATTACTTCATCATACTTCATTTTGGCTGCAATTCATGTTCATGTAGAATATTTGGTCAGTGGAAATCATTTTGCCATATGATTAATGTTATTCTTAAATCTTCTTTTGGGGTGGGATTATTGAAAATACGAGAGATTTTTAACAAGATGAGTTAAATAGTGTTTGTAAACTAAAAAAATTGGGGTCTTTGTATTAAACGGGCTAGGGTCTTTAAGAAAAATTTTGTCGGATCTTGAGTCTCGCTTCTCATCGCTAAGTATTTAGACTATCAATATATCATAAATGCTACTACTTGTAGATGATTCCATCATTTTGAAAGCACTAATTAAAGAATAACGATGTTCTTTGTGATAAAATCTCTTGTATTGAGATCTAAAATTTTTATTTTCGTGTTGTGGATTTATCAAATAACCATGATGATTGAACTTTATATATTTTGACAATATAGTGCATGTGTTGGAAAACTGTTGGGTCGGAGTAGAATTGATTTTGCGGAGCCAAAATCGATTTTAATTGATAAATTAACTGTTTGTTTTTGCGTTGAGAAAAAGTTAAAATTGATTTTGGGTTGCTAAAATTGATTTTGGCTGAAGCAAGGTTAGACTTGTTTTCACGTTGGGTTGAAAAATTTACACTGTATTTTTATTATAAACTTGATTTTGAGAAAAAAAATCCTCAAACATGAATCACGTTACTTTAAAATTAATTTTACACGAAATCAATTCTATAAAATCACGTTGATTCAAAATCAATTCTACCAACGTTAAATCAATGTTATCCTAAATGTTAAGATATCATTCTAATGCTACGACTATGCATCTCCATGATAGATTGGCTTTGAATATAAATCAGAATAGTTTGTATATGGGGGAACTCAATAGGATTTAAGTGTTCCCAAATCATGTCCCATCAATATAATATTGTCACGTCATTGAAAATATTTCTTTTAATTTTAATATTTAATTTCTTAATAAGAATTTTTTAATGACATGACAATATTCTATTGGTGGGACATGATTGGAAACATGATTTAGGGACACCTAATTTAAATCCACTCACATAATGATTGGTTCCTAATTTGCCTAATCTTCGTGTCAATTTTTTATTTTAAATATATATTAATTATGCAAGTTTTATCCCAAGTTACTAATTTTCATGTCAATTTTTTATTTTAATTAACATATTACTCATAATATGACACATGACCAGTTTTAATACTGTGAGTCTTCTTTTATTAGTTTTTAACCCTTAATTAACGCGGAGAGTAAACTTGAATCAAAATTAATAAATATAAAACTAAATTAAATAAAAAATAAATAAAAAATTGAGCTAAATCTACCCATAAAAATAAATGAACAAAACTTTAACTTTGCCAAAATAAAGATACTTAAAAGGAAACTTATTGTAAGACGATGTACAATGCAAACAACTCAACAAGTGTGCTTAACTTATATTTTATTAATATTTTGGTAAGTTCCGCATGTACACATCACTCTATCAATTTAAGCAACTCTTACCGTACAATGCAAAGTTTTTATTAAACAACTCAAATGGGTCTCACACGTACCACAATGCAAGGTTATTACACTAAAATTTTGTTTGTTTAACCTCGCTTCTCCTTCAAGCAACTCTTAAGCCACGTCAACAAGCTGCAATGAGAAATTACTGGCTAAGTTATATTACTTAACACAAACAATGACTCTAAGCAACCTCAGTGTAAATGACCTAAAATAAAGATAATAACTAATTTTTTTTGGTTGTTAAAAGTTCTCTAATTATTATGTCAATGGATATCGAATGATTGTCTTTTGAAATTAAATAGCTTAAGAGTTAGTAATTTGAACTGTGATCAAATTAATTTAATTCGATAAAAATTATACTCATGAAACAACCAGTACTATCTAACTGGATGAGATTAATTAAATGAATCACACTGTCATAATCCTAAAAAAATCACAATTTTTCATGGCATACTTTTTAAGCCTTCCTTCTCAACTTTGTGCGGACTTTTACTCTTTGTTAAGTTTGGAAAAAGAAAGTGCGAAGATAAAAAAGTAAAAGAAAGGGAAAAGTGAGAAAAAATAATAATAAAAAATGAAGATATATGATTTGAAAAAAAATGAGAAAAAATACGTATAAATCCCATGAATAATACAAAATTTTTCTCTCACTAACGACTTTCTCTCCAAAATGGAGAAAAAAAAAATTATTCGTGAATCTCACCAGATTACCCAATTTCTCTCCTCTCATTTTTTCTAGGTTAAAGATCGTGTTATCCACTCTTTTCACTAATAAATACTCTCTAAAAAATTAAATTAATATTCCAATAACTTCTCAAAGGCTATCATCATGTGTCTACTTTTTAAAAGGACAAGGTCTTTCTATGCACTTTTCTATACTAAATTATTGATTTTTTTCTTAATACTTTTTTTTTTGTATTACAATAATGCGTTTATTTTCTTTCTAAATTCCAATAATTTCTCAAAATATCAAGACTTCTGGTCATCGTTGCTTTCAATGTTTTCAATTTGCATAGAAAAATAAAGTAGAAATATTTATACTTGTATAACAACCTAATTTTGTTGCACAATTATTGATATTAAAATTTTATAAAAATTGAAATTCTCGTATTGAATTACAAATTTGTTAAAACTAACTAGTTGATAATTCTAAAATGGAATCACCCTGTAAGAACCTCGTATCGTATGTATTCTTAATTTTGTAAGAACGCCAATATATCTACAGGCATAATGTGGTTGGCATCTTTCTTAAATTTGTCCAAACGATTTATAAACATGTAAGCATCAGAAAATGCTACTGCTATAATTGGCATGCATAAGCAGAATCGAACATGTAATCTCACGGATAAACATCGATGCACTAGTGTTCATTACTGTTTAATGATGAACACTGATTACTTTTTCAGAATATTATTGGTTATAACTTCCCCCAGGAGTGTCATTGCAACAACAGACAAAATATAGAAAAAGAAAAATATGTAATCTTACAGGTATTGTTTACAAACACTTTCTAGGGGCTGATAATTGACATTATCAACCCCTGATTACAGTGAACTTAAATTGCTCACAACCAAACTAATCTACAAGGTATAAAGCTGCATGCACAATTACCTTCAGAGACTCTACCAAGATGAGACAATCGACTAATGAGCTTATAATCCCAACAGGTCTTGCTCATTTTCCAAATCCCATGTAACAATTCTTCCATCCAAACCTGCAGTTTCAAGGAGAAGGCATTAAGGAATACAGTCCAATGTTTAAAATAATTATCTGCACAAAAAATAGCAAAATTTCGGATGACCAACCACCCTCCACTAACCTGATGTGCTGAAACGCCTTACCAGTGTCCCGTGCTCCCCAAGAGGCATGATACAACTATAAGCCCAAAAATCCACCAGTCGTTAACAATTTATACAGGTAAGAGCAAGTAGACTCCTACTGTTAGTCGAGTTCAACCAATTCACATTGTATGATTGAAAAATAGAAAAAGAAAAAAGAGGACAATATTGAACATAGCCAAATATAGTTTGGAAAAGAACGCAGAATATCACGAGGAAGAGGAAGATACATACTTTACACAGTTTTCATGAACAGCTCCACGTGTTCTTGAAGTTTCAACTGCATCATTGCTCAGTCCTTGCTTGGATTGACCATAAAACTTCCCAAATGCTTCAGAGAACTGATTAAAGGACAAAATTTGATAAATGAGGGAAGAGAGTAAAACTCAAGTTAAAAACATAAAGAAATATGACATACATAACTGAGAAAGTTACAACTAACGACCTTTTGTCAATATATCTAAATTCTAAGGTTCATTTAGCTTCGATATCTCACAATAGCAGCACAATTAATACGAGCTTTAGTTAATAAGAAACGCATAATATCAAGCAAACTAGCAAAGAGTAAATTAAAATAAGGACAAGGGTGAAAGAAAGCCCATTCAAATTATTAGCCAGGTAATATACAAGTGCTGGCCAATGAGCTAGGCCATGAACAAGCGTATGACGATAAAACAGAAAAAATCAGCATCATTTTATTTGACTACAGAAAAGGATTATCAACACTGATAATCTGTTGAAGTTTGTCTCAGGTTTAAAGGTTACACATTCCTAACCCCATAACGAATTGTGCCAGGTGCTACAGAATTTCAGAAAAAAAAAAGTTTACCTTTATTTTTTTGAAATTATTATGAGGTAGCTAGGCTAATATAAGGTATCTTAGTCAACAATGGATATCACCTTCTTCGGAGCATTTCCCTTCAAAACTGGTGTTTTAGCTTTTACAAATTACAAAATGAAAAGAGGATAGATGCTATGGAACTGATTCCTTTTTACTAGGTTTGTGCCATGACAGCTATATTTTATTGTTTATATTTTTCAGCAGTAGCCAGACATTTATGTTTTAGAGGATGTCATATCCTCTGCTAGTTGTATTTTGTCATTTTCACAAAATGAAATTTCATTTTCTTCCAAAAAAAAGGAGGGGGGAGATGGGGGGAATGAGATGTCAACTATAAATTCTTATCCAAGCATCTATGTTGGCCAACATAATAGTTTCTCTTTATTTATTTTGTGGGGTTCAGCAAAATGTTACAGTGTGAGCCTCTTCATTAAACATACAAATGGACTGGTTGGCCCCCTCAAGATGAAGTCCTTGTCCTTTTCCTATTATTTCTTTATTTCTCTCTAAATCAAGCTTACCGTGTCACAACTTCAGTTTTTTCATGTTAGAAATTTATTAAGATCAGTGAAATTGAATTCCAATTCTCAGAGCTGTATAATGTAGAACCCTTTTTTAAGAAATGTAGTTACCTGTGAGCCATATCTTGATCCAGAAGATACCGCTTTCCTCTCCCCAAGATATCTGACAAAACTCCTACAGAAAAAGGGTAAAAAAGGAAAAACAAATAAGGAACCAAAGCAGTCACTTGTCTTCCACCTGGAAAGACAATTCCAAGCAAATATCATATAGAGATGAAAAACCACATTAATGTTTATTTCCCATATTAATTTGGCAAAATCTTAGAAAAGCAAGTATCTGAATTTTAACATACCAAATCCCTCTTTCATCCGCAGCAAAAACCATTGGGTTACAGTCAAACCCCACACCTATTACAGTTTTCTCAGAAACAAATAATACCTGAAAACATATCATAAAATGATCCAACAGTTCCAGAAACTATCAGTACATAATCCACCAATAAAACCGGGAGAAACTTAAAATGATTAGAAAGAGTGGATGCTGACCCACATCACGGAGCGGCAAATCACGGAACATGACATTTTGAGCCAAAGGAGAAGGACCAACATCATCAACAAAATATATCATAGAATTATGGCCTGTATATAGCAACAGATACAGTTGGTCATGAGTTAAAAACACAACCAAACCTAGTAAAATGCAATGATTGTGAAAGCTCTCATGACTTTTATAAAATTTGACCCAAATATGTTTTTTAAAGAAATACAAATGGGTCAATATAAGTTCTCTATTATTCTTATTCAATTGGGTTCTCTACTTCTCTATTCTCTCCTTTTCCAATTACCAATGCCTATATCACCACAATTTAAACAAACATAAAGATGATAATTGAATCTCGTATTATGCTAACACTAGAAATCTTGAATTCTTTGACAAGAGAAAGAAGGAATTTTCTCACCTACATAAGCTAGAGTGTTGCCACTTGGAGACCACTTAACACCGAATGTCCAAGATGATGAGAGATCAAGCTGAACAATTAACTGTAAGACAGGAAAAATACTATAAGAATAAGGTACAATGATCCGACAGCCACAGGTCTTTCCATTCCCTTTCTCTACTATATTCCTTCAAGTTTTCAGGGAATGGAAGAATTTTTTTAAACAACAAAACTAATTCGAAACTACTATTCAGCTTGTTAATAGAAACCAATTCTTTCAGAAGCATTCAGATATTGATCAATATGCTAAAATACATTCAATGCAGTTCCCATGAAATTTATAGGTCCAAACATCAATACTCTTTATGTAAAGGGTAAACCAAGCATAAAAGCTCCCACATAGTAGAGTTTGGGGAGGATTAGATGTATTTAACCTTGCCTCTTGCAACCTAATGTACAATCAATACTTATATAAATCATAGTTTTTATTAATGAGTTTCAACTTTACACGTTGTGAATAATATATTGAAAGAATATAGAACAGACTTCACAATCAACGTATTTGGTGAAACATGCATGCAAATTTATTAAACATGGTGATCGATGATAATCGTATATCAAATTCATTAATATTGTTATTTCTTATTTGTTGGATGTTGAACTTGAAAGAATAATTTCTTTGCATTCGTGTTCTAACTTCTAAATAGTGGAGGTTAACTTATTCAGAGTTGGGTATCAACAAACTGGTGCACCTAAATAAATATGAGCTCAAAATTTTTTAAAAAATCAATAATTTACATGAGGAATGAGAGTTAAAATTGGACCTCTCCAAATTTCGAATCTGATGAAGTACCCTTTTTTGAATCCCTGTGACAATTCAACATGCAAACATGAATAATACAGCACCATAAAAAAAAAGAAGGAAAAGTCAACATCATCCAGAGTTGCTTTTATCATACTTGGCATCTACACCCTTTATAAAGGTGGAAAATACTCGGCATTTCCCATCTGTGGATGTTGTCGCAAGAAGAATCTGCAGACAAAAATTAAAGTATGTTGTGCGACAGGTTTTCTTAATCATATACACATGTTTTGAAAAACAATTACAAACATTTGATTGTGAATTAAAATAATTTAACAAGCCAAGACATTAACTAGCTGAAACAGAAGAGGAAAATAAAATTTTAATAATAGGGGATAGCTAAAGATTATACATTAAAAATATTAAAAATGATAATCCAAAAGTAAATAAACTTCTATTAGAGCAAATCTTCAACAATCAAGTAGTACATATTCCCTTTGATTATATCCAGTTAATGGTGAGCCTCCAATACATAGTGGTTGCTTGATATTAGGAGAAATTATGTGAACTTTCTTAAAACATAGGGCACATGTCATTGATAATGACATACATACTACAGGAGTACGGTAATTTTTTTTTTCAAAAATCTAGACTACTCCGATATTATGCATAAAACCCTTTTAAACGTTGACATGTGTTCCATGTTCTTAAAAAATTCACATAATCTCACTTAATTTCTAACTACCACCATGTATTTTGACTTGCCATTAACTAGATATTATTGAAGGGAGCATGTGCAAAAGGAGTACCAAAAATTGTTCAAACTAGCCAATAAAAAAATTCAACGTTACAGAGAACTTTTCAACATGTTAAGCAAGTGCATCCCAGGAGCTAAGTATACAAGAGAGGCTACTGCCTACTATTGACTATAACTACTATAAAGTAACAAGAAACACTTGGAATGTATTGGAGAAGTTATATAAAGATGAGAAAGTTAGAATGCCAACATTATTGGGATGCCAAGAAACACTTGTCACTGAAGAATCATGTCTTTTTCTTATAAGTTTGCTGACCCACCTGCAATACAGATACAAGTATATAATATATAAAATACATAAATAAATAATAAAAAATGAAAAGAAAAGAATAAACCATGCAGTATTTTGAAAATTCAAAGTAATGTTCCAACTATATCAACTACGGGTTTAGGATATGTTTGGATTAAACCCACTCATCAAAGAAGATGACTGGTTTGGGCTAACCGGCTAAGTTGGGAAGTGTTTTTATTTCTTCAACCCAATCCAACAAGAACAACTCATGAGCTATTTGGTTTGTTGAACCCGTGGTCCGTCACACAATGAGATTTTTTACATGCTAAAATAATGGCGGCATACAAATTTTTTAACTAAAATCATTATTATTATTTTTTTATATAAGCAACTAAAATCTTTATAAGGCTCAAATGTACTAAATGGTAACGTGACAAGTCTCAAACAAACATAAGTCTTCTATTAATAATAACATATGATTCGTCAGTGTTCAGGAATGATTTCTTTCATTGGAAAAATCTTTAAGATGAAAAAAGTTTAGTAAGATATTATTAATGTTTACTAAAATAGATTATAATATTTGATTAAGTTCATAAGAAAGGAAAAAGCTTTTCCAAGTTACGTGTTTTAGCATTATTGATGAAAACCAATTCTTCAAATATCAGCAATTCAAACATATAAATTCATACCCATTTTAGTAATTTGTCATGTAGAAGTAATTTTTTTACTGTCCAAACAAAATAGGTTATCTTAAAAATTAAAAATAACTTTTTTTACCAACATACACAAACAAAAATAAATTATATCATAATCGGTAACAAAAATAACCAATTATACACATAAATGGTCATTAAAATAATATATTTCTCACAGTTAATCCAAACACACTGAAAGTCTTGTAAGCTATAAACAATGAAGCACATAAGCCAATTGAAATTGTTTTCATCACAGATTTGAATATGGATTCGTATAACCAAGTAACCATGGACTTCACTATTAATTTTTGCACAAAAATTGACATCTAAATGACCCTTAAGTTTCTCTTCAGTCTTCACGATGATATGCAAATTTCACACATTCTAAACATGACCACAATGCCTACAGTTAAACTTGATAAGAAATAGCCATGTAACACACAAAAAAAGTATATTTTGATATTTCTTAAATCTTAAGAGTATATCCATGTTTAAATTTTGTCTAAAAAGGTTTTCAATATTGAATCTTCACTACTTGGTCTATGCATACTTGGTATGTTTTTTTTAATTAAAGGTATAAATTCCTGTAAACAATTTACCATTGACTTCACTATTAATTTTTTTTATCGAACTCCTATACGGCCCCAGCTATGTTGTACGGTAGTGAGTGTTGGGCATTAAAGGAATAACAAGAGAAAAGAGTGGGAGTTGCAGAGATGAGGATGTTGAGATGAATGTGTGGCCTCACAATGTTAGCTAAGATACGGAATGAGTATATATGGAATGATATTTGTGTGACGCCTATAGAGGCAAAGATGATAAAAAACCGGCTAAGGTGGTTAGGACATGTACAGAGAAGGCCATTGAAAGCACCTGTGAGAAGAGTCAATAGCATGGTCTTTAGTCCCATAAAACAGGCTAGAGAGACCTAAAACGGCTCTAGGAGAACTCATTAAACAGATCTTTTGGTTAATGATATTTCAGAAGTTTGGTATTTGATAGAACGCAATGGCATTATTTGATCCATGTAGCCGACCCACCTAGTAGGATGAGGCTTGTTGTTGTTGTATAAGTATGGATATTCAACACCAATGACTTGTCAGTTTCAATTGTTCAGTAATATCAAGGTCAACTTTAAACAGTATGTTAAGCACATGAACCACCTATTCCACTAATAGAAGATTATACTCCACGGTGCTAAATGCCTCACAAACTACTTAAAAATAATCCTACATACATTAGGTTACTTGACACAACATACAATTTCCAAACACATGCAACCACGTCCCAAAACTATTTTCTAAGCAGATCTTAGGTGGATCCAGAGTTCAAACACATTAAAAGTCTACACAACCATCATATTGCTACGGCACAAATTAACATGAGACTAAAGCACTAGGAATCACAGACAGACCAGTTGTTTTCCTGCTCATAGTAACATACACAAACAGTTTTGGCTCCGCTTCCAACTGCAAACTTGTTTTCTGCCAAAAAAGAATTTAGAAATGCATCAGAGCCATATAACATAATCACAGAATAATTAACAAGAAATGTTTAGGCAATTATGGAAAATAATAAGAAAGGTGACACGAGGTGCAAACACCAGAGTAGGTACAGACAAGGGTGGTCTGGCAGAGGATAGAACCTCTGATGTTGATACTACACAGTACACCCCAAGACTGTAAGACTTGGGTTGGGCTTTTTTTTATAGGTGAAAATGTGTCCATAGGGGTTCGAACCGAGGAGCTACTACTCAAAGCATCACTCCCCAACCACTAGACCAAACTGTTGGATGAAAGACTTGGGCTGGTTAAAATTGATAACACCAGACAAGCTTGAAAAGGGCTTAACTCGAGTCTCGAGTTAGCTTACAATAGACTTTTAGCCATTGTTACGTACGTCTTTTGACACATCCACCAAGTGTAATCCAACAGTGCCGGCAATCAGGTAGGAACAGAAATTTCAGTTTACATGTTAGCTTTAAATTCTGAGATAACTCAGACACCATAAATATTTTGACTTATTTAATTATAGAAGGCAGACATAACTCATAACTTTCATAATAATCCTTTTTTTTTTTGGTTTTTCCTACGTAACGCTTCATGAATCATGACTTTAAAAGCATATGCTTAATGCTTACTTAAGATGAGAAGCAGAGAGGAACTAGGGCATGGCAACTTGCTTCATACCTTTTGGACTCCACTGAACACAAAGAGCAGCACGGTTTAGCCTAAGGATAACAAGAGTTGGCACCCATTCTGATCCTTCAAGGTTCCAGACATATCTGCAGAGAATACATGGTTCGTATTTTAATCTGTTATCAACATGTATAGAGGAGACATCGGCATGCAAAAATGTCATCAAGACCGAAGGTGACAAGTTTAATGTTCTAAAGCAAAGAGGCACTCACGAATTCCGATCATGGGATGCAGTAACTATTCTATTTGAGTTTGCACTCCAGTCTATCCCAGAAACTACCTGGTCATGCTGTAAAAGAGAGTGAAGAACTTGCTAAGAAACTACTAATAGTCTTCAACAAATTAGTTGTTTCATTAAAAAATAGAGATGCATCACCAAAATAATAATAATAATAATAATAATAATAATAATAAAAAATAACAATAATAATAATAAATTAATAATAACCACTAATGGTATTATTGGTATCAATGTTGTCAAACTCGTTTGTTTACTCAAAGGATAGGACAATCCTATGATCTTCAAGCAGCCTTTGAATCCTGTTTACACAGAACGTCATATTCTGGCAGCATTGTAGTAGCATTGCTGGGGAATCTTGTAAAAATGCAGGAATTGGAGATATCACACTAGTTGGGCCGATTACAAAACGCTGATCGGCTTATCAGGGTGACCCGCAACCCTCGACCTAAGTCCATCATCTTGACTCAGCACTCTCAATCTTGATCCTATTTTAGTCTGTTGCCTCTTAGTCCATCATCTTTGATTCTCTGTCGTCTCACACATGATAGGTTGAGACCCAATTCTCTATTCTTTGTCCTTCTCTATTGCATGGTAAGTGGCTCTCTCATTCTCTGCCACCAAGTTCATGATCAATTTCTCACACCTGTTTTTGCTCTCTACTTTGACCATCTTATGTGTTTTCAATTGAAGTTTACTTATATATTATTAGTAGTTATTTAAAAGGTAATTTTTAGGTGGGGCCTCAATTTTAACAACCTTGATTGGCATGGAATCCCATCCTGATATCATGGTGTATATGAGTTCTCTTTTTATTTCTTCTCCAAAATAATATTTGACCAAAGACAATCAAAATGAAAGGTTGTCCAACTCCAACATAAGCATAACATGTATACGGTATAAATAAAAATCTTTGCAAGTGCTCAAAAAAAGGCACTCTTGTTTACTATTTTCTTCAAGAAAATTAATGACAACAGACACACCCTTTTTTTTAGGAGAAATTCAGCACAAAACAGCTTAGAAAGTTATTCAACGACTTTCTGTAAACGGAAAAAAAAAAAGTTTTAACAGAGGTAAGCACTGTACACCTTGCACACAACCTGTTTTGCATGTTAAATCTAAACATATGGACTGGACATTTTCTTTGTCAGAGAAAAGGGTTCTAAGCAAGGAGCTTATTCTCTCTCACATTCCAGCACAACATCAGTATGCTGATCTTCTCACCAAGGCTCTCACTCCCAAGAAGTTTCTTGATCTTAGGTCCAAACTCAATGTGACTGATTCGTCTCAGTTCTCAGCCACCTTGAGTTTGTTTTAGATATTTATCTAGGTTGGTTAAGATCAGCTGTTAGTTAGTTATGCCAGCTGGCAAGTTAGTTACAAATACAAGTCTATATAAGTCTTATCAACTCAGATTGTAAACTAACAATTATTCTAGCAATATACAAAATATTCAGCTTCAGTTTTTCAGATTTCTTGCAAGGCCAAATTAAATAAGATTGAAATACAATATTGTCCTTTATTGCATCACTATTTGAAAAACTCAATCAAATGCTCCAATGGCAGAAATAAAGGAGCTACAGAATTTTATCAGATGACAAATTTAAGGAGAAAAGGGGCAGAAATGGAGACAGATAAACAGAAAAAATAAAGAAATAGAATTATGTATTCCAGCACTTTCTAAGTACCCTTTTTTGGATTAAGTGTATCCTACCACCAATGGCAGAAGACTAATCCTTTCTTAGGCAACATTGCCTAATAATCAACTTACAAAGCAATATTGCCCAACAGCCCAAGTATTATTTAATCCCCATTGGCAGGTTCTCATTTTGGCACAAAAATAAATGTTTCTTGAGAAAGAAAATTCAATGATATGTTCAAAAGAGGGTAAGATATCATCCTTAGCTAAGACATAAAAAATTTGCCCAATAAAAGAAAATAAACCAATGAAAAAAGAAAACTTAAAATTGAAAGCAGGGCTTCAATCTCCCTGTAAAAATGTTAGGAAGGAAGCTATAAAGAAGCCATCTCAGAGTACCAAAATGAGGTCCCAGAAAACAAACTTACCCATAACGATATAAATAATGAAGCACCCTGAACAAGTGTTTTGCGCCAACCAAATACACAACAGAAAATAAAGCAGCAGAACACCAAATAGTTTTGTCCTCCTTACTCCTTTTAAATCCTTTGCACTTAGTCAATCATAATTGGTTCAAAGTCAGAGGGTAAACTGAAATTCACTGATGTTTAAGACAGAAATGGTGTGGTATAATACATGAAAAGTAAGCAGTTTTTTTCTGAGGCTGGCCCACACAAAGCACACATATGAAGAGAGAAGTTTAACACATTCTACTAAACTTGGCATATCATTAAAGTTAATTCTACTAAGTGTCGCTATAGGCTATACAAACATAAATTCAACTTAAGAAGGAGATTTGGATTTCCAAATGGATTTAATAAGAATAAAATTGAGGACTGTGTAAGAAATTGGAAGAACGGCTACTAGGATCAAATGAAAACTCTCAAATCTGAGTTGAACATCACATCATATGATACATGTCAAGGTCAAGCAACAAGCAAAGGAGGTAGCAATTAAAGGTCCATCTAACCTTCAGGTTCCAAAAATGGAAATCCAGGAAAAAGTGGATTAAAGATCACAAAAGAAAAATTGAATAGGAGAATTAAGTACAGCCAAAACTTAATAATTGATACAAGAAAGGGAAATCCCTTACAAGTTTCTCAATTATGTGTTTAGGTAATCCTAGCAATTGATGATAAATTGATAATAATGGAACCTAGAATGTAAAAGGAATTTAGAACTGGGTAATTGAATTACTGTACAGTCAAAAGATTACACTTCAAACATCTCATAGGTTTCTCAATTGTTTAGGTAATCCTAGCAGGGGTTTGGAATTGCAAGAAATAATAATTAAATGTACGGTGTAGGGTGTACCAAAGACAAGCAAGTATGAGTGGTACACATCAATAGTTGAGAGCCACATCACCTAATGGCCAAAGAATTAGGAGCTACTAGACTGAGAAATTAGTTCACATTACAGTATGAGATAAACCAAAATATATAAAACAACTTATTATAGAAACACTTGCATTTATTCTTGCTGCCAGTCCAAGCACTTCAAGAACTGGATTAAATGTTCTCACATCCAGAAGATATAGAAGAGGATAGAATTGATAAGATTATTTTATTATAGGCAAGGGAAAGAATACTAGCAGGGTACCTTTTGAAGAACATGCACCTTTTCCCATTTGTCTTCAACTAATCTATAGATGTGCACTTCATTATTATTCGGACATAATGCAACCACTACAAGAGAGATTAATATATTATAATAGTTGAAGAATTCATGAAGGCTGCAATAATATTACATTCAGAAAACGAAAACAAAATGGTCATATTATAGCAAGACCCATAAACTGTATTTTTTAACTTGACCACTTAATATGATATAAAATGTTCAAAACTTACCGTGCCATATTCATGAATTAGAAAAACACAGATAGTTTTCAAAAAACGAACCCTGAAACATCTCAGTTTCCACTGTTAGATGAGCTTCACAATGATTATGTTTTGAGGCAAAGTCTTCGATTTGATCCCTAAACAACTAACGATAAATTTCCTAATATTCACACCAAAAGGCAATTAAATATCAGACACTATTCATCATTCTGTTAATTAGGAAAAAACTTATAGCAACATATCTTGATTACAGAAGTTCATGAAAAAAAAAATGACATCTAAGACCAATATGCATGGCGAAGAATTCCACCTAGGTTCAACATTCAAGTACATTTTCAACAAACGTTTGCCATTCTTCTAAAAAGGAGGAAATGTGCAGTTGGGCCAAAAATAGAAAAAAATAAAGAAAAATATTAGAGACATACAAAAATTAAATAAAACATTCATAATTTAAGTAGGCCTTCATTCCTTTTCAGCTAACTATATGAGCTGGAATGCGGATGTGTTTGGATGCAGGAGATAGTAATGGACAGGACGGTTTTGAGTAAGCCTCCACTTTTAGGGCGTTCTATAGAATAAGGAGAAGAGAAATAGGAATTATCATGTAAACTTCCCAAACTCCCAGTTTATGAACGTTTTTAAGACACCCCAATTGGCAGGATTTCAAACATCCAGACAAAGGGAACGAAAAATATTACTTACCAGCTTTCTTCCCTTCCATTCTCATCCAAACATGTCAAAATTCTCACTGTACATGAATTATGAGCCTATACACAGTTTTAGCTCCACAACTTCTAATACCTTTCAAATTTAATCACTCGAGTTCTTCAATACATCCTGGATCCCAGTGTATAAAACATTAACCACTTCCACTGCACCCAGCTCCTTAACATTCTCCTAATATTGGCAAGCGTACTAGTTTAGTTCTAGGAAGTAAAATATATTTCCTCTTCCACAAACAGCTAATTTCAACATTCTTAACCAAAGCCTTCTTTAGAGTTCTAGGAATCAATAAACATAATGAATGGTTCGCCTGGAAGCTTTCGGGTGACATTAACCTTACTTCGATTTCAAATGAAAATCTTAAAACGCACAGCCAGAGAAGAAAAAAAAACACACACACACACAAATTAGATCCAACATTTCTCGCATCCATGAAGCGTATAAATCCACAATAAATCAATAAAAAAACTAAGAAAACAACAAACTCAAACCACCGTCGAACCGAATTTCCAGAAACTCAGAATTAAAAAGAAAAAAACGAAAGACGCGTTCTAATTTCACGAAATCATCTTCCATCGAAATAATAACATTTTCTCAAAACCAAAAAGGAAAAAGAAAAAGAAATCAGAGAGAGAGGAAGAGTTACTGGATTGATCGGGGCTCCAAGCGTGGCAGGTGATGCATTGTGCGAATTGGTGAACGGCTGTCACCACCATTTTCTCTCTTCTGCCTGCTGCACCCGACAGAATCAATAAATCGGATCTGCACACCAACCCAAAGAAACGAGACTCGGTGTTTGGCGTGACAAGGAGACCAAAACGAAAGCGAATGAGTGTGCAGCGACTGTGATACTCATACCTTGCTTTGTTTTTCTTTTCTTTTTCTTCTTTGGGCTAAAATATACATTTGATACTTTATATTTTGTCAAGAACCTCTCCAATATGTTGGTTCTTATTTATTATTTTATTATATTTTGCTGGATCTCAAGTGTATACATCATTTTATCAATTTAAGCACCCAAGACACTTCAATGATGATTCTTAAATAAGCACTCCTGATGGGTCTCGCATGTAACCACAAATTAACTACCTCATATTTATTTTTTTTAATTTTTAATACAAATTTTCATTTTAGTTATTGTTATTTTAATACAAATTAACTATCTCATATTAAATAAAAATATTAATAAATCATCATCATTCATCATCCATCAACGGTCCACAACATTTGATTTCAAATTCATAAACAAATCTGAGCCATTGATCTAATAAGACTCACCCGTTTCACTACACCATATCATTCATCTACATCTTCTTCACTCACCACTCTCTCTCTTAGCCACACATTCACTCACCACTCTATTCAAAAAATCTCCAAAACTCTTCTTCTTCTGCACCAAAGCTCTCTCCATCGTTCATCTTCTCCACCAACCACCTCTCTCTCGTTCATCTTCTCCGGCACACCGCAGATCTATTCTTCTTCTCTACCGCGCAGTTGACTCCTTCTTCTCCACCACACCGCTGACCCCTTCTTCTTCTCCACGCCGTCACCACCACCACAAATCTCCCTCTCCACTTCACTTCTCTGTCACACCGCCACCACAACAACTCTCCTCTTCACTTCTTCACCACCACGCCGCTGCCACCACAGATCTCCCTCTCCACTTCAAAGATTCAACCTTTCTTCTTCTCTAGTTCAAACATGAAATTTCTGTAATTTTTTCGTTTTTATTTTGAAATTTCTGTGATTTTCTGTAAATTTCTGTTTCTGTTCTGTATAATTTGTGCTCTGTTCTATATAATTTTTGCTGGAATCTGTTGTTGATTTTCTGGTTGGTAGTTTTTCCATTTCCATCTTCTCTCTCCTTTCATTTGACGCCGGATTCTGTTGTTTTTGGTCTCACTCTTCTATTAGAATTGGGTGCTTAAATTAGCAACCTTGGTTAGAACCCATGTCCAGGTCAGCAAGCTCCAATGGGACATGGGTTCTTAACTAGGTGCTTAAAATCTTATAACCCTCATAAGAACCACCATTAGAGATGGTCTAAGTCCTATTTTGGTCCTTTATGTTTTATTTGTCTCAATTTGGTCATTTACGTTTGATTTTTGGACCAACATTGGACTTCTGTGAGAATCTGTTAGTGTCACTTAACGGAACTTCTGACGTGGCAATGACATGGCATAACGGCGTTAAGTTCCATCCAAGTCATATACTAAATTGGTCCTTCATGTTTTATATAGGTCCTAAATTGGTCCTTCATGTTTCATATAGGTCCTAAATTGGTCCTTCATGTTTCATATAGGTCCTAGTTTTGTTGGGGAGTTGGTGCTGTTGGTGCTCTTCTTTGTGTCAGCTTCACTTCTATGGCTGCAGGGGTTGCTCTTCTTGGGTGGACAACTTGGCTTGTTCCAGCTGTTGGTGCTGATTGAGTGGTACCTGCTGCTGCAGCTGAGTCTTAACTAGGCGCAGATTGGTGGTTAATTGCTGCTGCAGCTGAGCCTTGACTAGGCACATATTGGTGGTTTGCTGCAGCTTCAGTGGTTCCTCCTTGACTGGCAGCTTCAGTGGTTCCTCCTTGACTGGCAGCTTCAGTGGTTCCTCCTTGACTGACAGCTTCAGTGGTTCCTCCTTGACTAGCTTCAGTGGGCTCAGTTACTCCAGATTGAGTCTCAACTTGTGCAGGTGGAGGGGCTAGAGGACAAGTACGTCTGTTATGACCAGAACTGCCACAGGCTTTGCATTTTTGTGGCATACCTTTTTTGGGCATCGGATCTGTATCCCTTGTCAATTCTCCAGCCTCCTTGTTTCTCCTCTTTTTGGGTCTTCCCGGTTGCTTCTTAATGGGTGGAGGCAATATGTCTAGAGTATCAGTTGTCTGCCAAAAGTTTGGACCATTTACAGGATACAATATTGGCTCATAGACAACCTCATAGTGTTGTTTCCTGTAGTAGGGTGGGATGAAATCTTCAGGACATAAATTCACTTTATTCATGCAAGAAATTGCATGGCAACAAGGTATTCCATTTAATTGTCATCTTCTGCATGAACATTCCATGTTGTTGATGTTCACAGTAAATCGATACTCCATAGCAGTTATGTGTCTCACCTCAAACAAGTTTTCTCTCGATCCCCTAATAAAAAAACATGAAAGACCAATTTAGGACCTATATGAAACATGAAGGACCAATTTATGACCTATATGAAACATGAAGGACCAATTTAGGACCTATATGAAACATGAAGGACCAATTTAGTATATGACTTGGATGGAACTTAACGCTGTTATGCCATGTCATTGCCACATCAGAAGTTCCGTTAAGTGACACTAACAGATTCTCACAGAAGTTCAACGTTGGTCCAAAAACCAAACATAAAGGACCAAATTGAGACAAATAAAACATAAAGGACCAAAATAGGACTTAGACAAAACATAAAGGACCAAATGTATATTTTAGCCTTTTCTTTTTCCTTTTTAAAGGGTTGGTTTGCTCTAATCGAAAATAAATATTAGTACTAGTATTAATTTTTCATTATCGTAATATTGTTTTTTTCGTATATTTACCTTATTATTATTAAAATCAAAATTAATCTTTTTAGAATATACAGATTTATCCTCTAAATTTGTATTCTTTACGGGATTTAAACTTAAAATTTTTTACTAAAACTGTAGTCGATTTCAAATTTAAGACCTGAAGTTAAAGGTGCAACTTAATTAAAAAAAATATAAATATACTTTTAAAATAATTTATGATAATTAATAATTTAAATTTTTTGATTCAGTGATATAATAGACTTAAAGTTATAAATATTTAAATTTAAAAAAATTAAAATATGAAAACTATAATACCCTTATTTTTTATAATAAAATTCACATTTTTTTATAAGCCATTTTTTTTCTTTTTTCTTTTCTAGGGGGAAGGAGGACTTTTGCACTTAGCAAGATTTGAAGCATGCACATTCACTTCATATTCTAGTAGCACTCCCTCTAAGCTACTATTTAAAACTTTTAAATACATGAGAAATAAAAGTAAGAAAAACTTAATTTATGAATTATACTTTAACATAATTTAAATAAATACATTAAGAAATATATGTAGCACTAGGATCATATTTCCTGTTGAATGTCGTGGATTGTTCTTTCAAAACTCTTAAAATCCCAAAACATAAGGGTTATTGTCGTGTTCATGTCCTCCTACCGTCATCCTTTGTCTCGGTGCTTGGACCACTTAAGCATCAGTTGAGGACTAGTCTTTGATTGCACTATTGTTGTCGAGTCTTGACCAACCAAGGATGAGCTTGCGATTAGGGGTTATCCACGTGTGTTGTTCGCCATTGTTCCTTAGGAATGTAAAAAATTTGGGAACAAGGAAAACAAACATTGTATGCTAACGCTTAGGCTCCACCAAAGTCTAAATGGACTAATCGGGCTCTTATACAAAAAGTTTAACACCTTAAGTCAATATAATAGAAATACAGGTGCGGTCTATAATAAATACTTAGAATATTTCTCTAAAATAAACCTCTATAGTGGTAGACAACTAGTTATCCTATCTTATAATTTGTATCTAAATTGCTACTAATTAACTATAGAATGTAGTTACAAATTGATTATAGCTTATTTATATCTAAATAGTTAGTAATTAGTTATCGAATAATATTTCATAGCTAAAATTTTTAGTTACTGCTCAGCTACTAATAAACTAGCTACCAATTAGCTATGAAATGTAGCTATAAAAAAATTTCTAACTAAATTTATTAAAGTATTGAAAGTATTTTTATTGTATTATATATATAAATTTCAAAATATTTTTATCTAAATAATATATAATTGTTGAAGTCTGATTATTAATAAGGGTCATGCTAATAAGTACTAGTATCTTAAACACATTATATAAAGTGTAATAATTATATCTCATTTAATGTTTTAAATCATACTTTAAAAAATATGCATTGAATAAGTTTTTAATATTTAAAGCAATTAATTATTTAAAAAAAAGCAATAAATTCTTTAATTCATATAAAATATTTCTACCGTTATAACCATAGTTATTAAACTCGGATTGGTCATTGATTCGACCAAGGCATTGGGTCACTGGTTCATTTGATGTACCAAAAGAGGTAAACAAAATTAAATTTTAGAATTTATAAATAAACAACAAAAATAAAAACAATAGTATATTATATTTTTTTTGGATATGCAATTTTTAAAATGAAACTAAATTAAAATATATATTTATTTTGAAATTATATTTTATACAACTAACATACATTATATATTGCACAAATAAATATAAAGTGTTGTTTTGGTTTAGTGGTTGAAGGGTTGGATTAAGAGCTATAAGGTCCACGTTTTAAGGTTTGGTGGGTGCATTTCTATCATTTTTTTTAAAAAAAATTATAACAATTGATTTGCTTGTGAAAAACTCATAGCTAATTAGTTACTGAAACCATTTTATATTTATAAAAATTTAAATTTTAGCTATAAGTTTCCTACAAATTAGCTACTAATTTTTAAACATTTGCTACTGGTTAGCTACGAAAAATTTTCATGCTAATTAGCCATCTAAATTTAGCTTGAGAAAATTTTGTAGGTAATCCATAGTTAATCCATAACTAATTTGATTTGCTACTAATTAACTTTAGATTAGCTACGAAAATTTTCTAAGCAGATCTTTAAAATTCTTGTAGTGAAAAAATATTAAAGTATTTAAATTATAAGAAAAATAACAAGTGTTAAAAACTAAAACTAAAAACATTTTGTTGATAACTATAATATTTATTATTATTAAATGTATAAGATATATTTTTTATACTTTAATTAGTTTATACCCTAATTATAAGTTTAACAAATAGTTACACTCTTGGAATTGTCCAAGAAAAGATACAATTTCATAGACAATGACTTAATCAACTTGAGTTCTCTCTCACTATTTTTTTGTGTAAAATTCTACTTAGTCAATATTCTCAAACATGTGTTATTTTTATATGATTCTTAATGAATACAAGAAGTTCAATATTTGAGGCCCAAACTGAAACAAAGGTTGGTGTATGTAGCGATTTGGAAAACTAACATAGATGGGCCAGGATGGGTCACATTGTATCAAAAACTCATTACTAGGAAAAGTTTATTTAGATAAAAAAAATTTGTCCTTCAACTTGTTTTATTTGGCTCTAAATAATTAGCAATAAAATTAGTTATTAAATTAGTAATCAAAATAATTAGTGCTATAATTTTAGCTACCAACAGTATTGGTTCGGTCTATCGGTCAATTAAACTTTTATAACAGTCACCCGAATTATAATTAAAGTATACACACATAAAGTAGGATAAAGCTAAGGGGTAATAATATAAAATGATGTGTGTGTTTGGATTTAATTTAAGTTACAAAAACGTACATTTAAGTGCATAAAATTATGTATCATGCTTGTTTTTCTATTTACCTAAATTAATAAAATTGGGTTTTACATAAAAAATGGGTTGAAAGTGGATTTGGAGAACGATGTGCACGATAATATCATCCTTCAAGGGCTTTTCATTTTTTATTTAATTAAGATTAATTCACACTATTTAAAAAAACTCAATAAATGTTTCTTTATAGAAATTATTATCTAATTTTCTATTGGATGCTTATTAAATTATGCAATGATTGATTGTTTTTAAATAACAGATAGTATATAGATATATAAGCTAACAAATAAATAAAGATATAAGAATTAAAAAATATAGGAGTAATTTCTCATTTTTCCTTTAGTATTTAAGCAAATTTTAACGTAATTCTATGTTTTCAAATATAATAGAGGGTTCTGTAAGGGAACACAGTTGGTAAGGATATGTGTGTGAGTGTGACGCAAACGTGCGGCACAAAGACAACTGTGAATACAGGAAGGAGCACGATGAAAGCGAATAAGATCTTGAGCCTGAGAAGAGCCTTATTTCGCCAAGGTGTCCGCCACAAAGTTAGCCTCTCGGAGAACATGTTTTAATTCAATAAGCCACTCCCTAAGCAATAGCTCACGAATACTCTTGATCAAAGCAAAATAGCAGTGAAAACGAGAGGCATGAATCAGATGAATCACTTCGAGACAATCAGTAAAGCATACAATATTACGATAACTAAGTTCCCATGAAAACCAAAGACCACGGAAGATACCACATAACTCTGCAAAGATATTAGGCGTAATGCCAACAGACCCAGCAAAACCAAACATCCAATTGCCATCACGATCCCGAATAAGGCTGCCAAACCCAGAAGCACCTGGATTACCTTGCGAACTACCATCGATATTAACGGCAACATGGCCCTCATTAGGCCGCTCCCAAACAATCCAACGTTCTGCCGGGAGATGCACCCCAACGTCAGAGTCATAGCCATATCACTATGAAGCTGACTAATATCCAAACGGAGCGCATGTAAAGTCCGGTGAGTACCTTCAATACAGTGATGACAACGGTCACGCCAAACAAACCAAAGAATAGCAAAGAACTTAATATCAGAGGTCGCCGCAGCATGTTTCAACCAGCTTGTCACATCACCGTCAGAAACAGGAGGCCCAGGGCGATACCCAAAGCTATCCTAAACACGAGACACCCAAATACAATCACGCAAGCAGTGTAAAGCTGTCTCCTCAAACTCGTTATAGCGACAACAGATATTAGAGGGAGTCAACTTACACTTGAATCGAACAGAATTCTAAGTTGATTTGTATTGAAAGTTTATTTGAAAATCAAATTTGTAGCAGAAATTATCTAAAATTCTATATTTACCTAAAAATCATCTAATAGTTGTTTTTAATAAAATTATATAAGACATGAAGTCGTGCGAGGCAAGAAATGAGTTATTGAAAAAAATATAAGAATCATTTTTAATAAAGTATATTAAGATATATAATAATAACATGGATATAATAATGATAAAATTGTTTTAAAAACTGATAAAGATAATTTATATACCGATAAAGATGTTTTAAATAAAAATAAAAAATAAACGTGAAATAAATAAAAAAATTATTGAAAAAAATAGTAGAAAAGTTTTTTTTTTCTTCTTACCCATTAACTTTACACATGTTGAGGAAAGTAAAAACCGATAAGAATGTAGTTGTTTTAGCTAACCTTATTTTTCTATTATTTAGTTATGTTATGTTGTTTTGTTTCTTTCTTTCTTTTTTAATTCCATATGGTTCTGTTTTTTTATCGTTAGCCTTATCTTTTATTTTTTTGGATTCTTTATTATTGGTGTTCCAAGAATTTCTCCTTATACAATTTGAACTACAAGCTCTTGACAATTTTTTTAGTGTTTTTAGTTCATCATGTTTATTATAACATGCAATTTTGGTCTTTTAAACAACAATTTTCTCAAAATTCTATTATATTATAATGGCATATCAATTTCTTAACAAAAATAAAAAATAAATATAAGAAAAAAAATTATCCCTCAATATAATATGTTTAAGTTTTAAAAATCAAATACTAAAAAAATGCATAAATTATACGTTATAAAATTTGAGAGACTAAAAGTGCTAAAAAAAATAGAGACTAAAATTACACATTAATAATACAAGAAAAATCAAAAGTACAATTAATTTTTTTTATCTATTCAAAAAATGCTATCAGCATAATAATCTATAAATAAATTAATGGTAATACCCAAATTACAATTCGTCAATTAATTAATATAGAATTGCAATATAAATTCTATATTTCGAAAAATCAGCTCAAAAAAGTAACCATAAAATTTGAATTACAAAAAGCCAAAATCAAAGAAAAGTGATTAATTGATTTGAACTAACATGATAACACCCATTAAAATAGTTATATATGAATGATTAACTTATGATTGCTTAGCTTGCACAAATGGAAAAAAAATATATTTTGATTGATATTTTCAATTATAAAAAGGCATCAAACATAGTCATATAATTCACATTTTTCATATTTCCATTTCGTTGTTGCTCATTTAGTTCTTTTTCAAAGACTACAAGTTGAAAGAAAATAATGATATCTCCAAGTGAAGTCACATAAAACGCTACGGGTACATTTTGTACTTATTTTTTTCTTAGTTTCTACTTAATCTTCTCTAAAATTCGGCCATGTTAATATATTTCTTATAGTCATATTGTAGCTGTTCATGACCACTATATTAACAACGTTATGTATTCAGCATACTTGAAATTCTTAACTAAATCAGATGAAATCTCATCACTATCTTCTATTCAAGGTGGACGTATGAATTCGAAGATTAGAGCAAGAATTATAAACATGTGGTTTCTTATTGCACGACATTGTTTTTCAATGAGAAAAACTAAATTATTGCGCTTTACTATAAATCTACATTTATATTTATTTTTTTAAAAATTATCATTTATTTTAAAATTCTATTTATTTAGTTACTTATATTTTTAAGGTATTACTAATTACATTTTATCTATTTTATTATGCCAAAAAAATTATTAAAAATATTGGAGATTGTTTAGCGTATTATTCCAAAAAATTTAATTAACTTTTATTGTTTAGCGTATTATTCCAAAAATTTAATTCTAAATTATTTGTCACTACTTTTATCATGCTAAGAGTGCATTTATATCTTTTTTTACTTTTGTCATTCTTCTGTCTAATCAGGTAACTTTTTAGGTCAAATACTAATTTAGTTTATTTATCATTTATTTGTTAGATTTGAGATTAATTAATTATTCATCTTAGTCTTTGCATTTTTTTTAGGGAGAGACTATTGTCACTCCATTTTTTTGTCTATTGTCACTTCTCTTTAATTTTTTTTAATTAAAAATATTCTTTTTAACTAATAGAATCAAACTAATAAACGATAAATATTATTAAAATAATCTATTTGAAGTGACAATAGTAAAAAATGGAATGAAAATAAATTAAACTCTCATTTTTTCTTAAAGTGACTAATATTTTTGAGTTGAAGGAGTAGAAACTAAAATTCCTGCATAATTAAATCTCCAAGCTACCGAAAGAACATTTATGTTTGAAGCAAATTTTTATTCCTATAAGATAAGATAGCAAGAAGTCCCACATGTATAAACAGGGATGGATCCAAAAGTTCATCGTGGGAGGAATCGAGACTTAACATTAATAATTAAAAATATAAACTATAAAAAAATTATATATAAGTAAAAGAAAAAGTATGTGAATTTTAGACACAAAAATAAAATAAATAAATTATATATAAAAATTATTAAAACTCAATATCTTATTGTGAAAAATTAAATATTAATTTTCTAAAATAAAACTTATAAATATTATTATTTATCATATATAAAATAATAAAAATTAAAATGTATCGAAAGAGAACAATATCATTAATTAATAGAGCATATAGAAAAAAAATAACAAGAAAAAAAGGATAAAATAATATGAGAAAAAAAGAAGAATTAAAAAAACTGAAAAAGAAGAGAATAACAAAAGGGAAAAAAAGAAGGAAATAACAGAAGGAAAAAAAACAGAAAACAACAAAAAAAAAAAGAAAAAGAAGGAAAAAACAGAAGGAAAAAAAACAGAAAATGACAAAAGAAAGAAAAAGAAGGAAAAAACAGATGAAAAAAAAAACAGAAAATGACAAAAGAAAGAAAAAGAAGCAAAAAACAAGACGCACCACATGAGAGACTCCCTACACCTTCGGACTTGGAAGAACCAGCAACACCACTTGAATTAACAACATTTTCAAAACATTATGCTTACTATAGTTTATTAATATTATTTAAAAGGAGGGGTAAAGGCCCCCTTGCCCCCTCCCTCTGTTCCTGATCATTTGCTATCACCACTAACTCAATGTTTGATAAAGAGAAAAGAAATTAGAAAAAAAATAAAAATACAAATAATAATACAATTTTTTTTATTTAAAAATGATAATTTTATTTTAGAGAAAAATTTAAAAAAATTATTCTTCTCAATTTCTTTACCCACACGCTATTTTTTCTATTTTTTTTAGGTGCGTACTAAGGGTATCCATCTGCATACCGTCAAAAACTAATCATTTCGAGATATAGATATCATTGAAATGGAGTTTACCTATACCAACATAGTCATTTTTATATGCACAACCAGAATTGGAACATTTATCTCCATCTTGTGTTGTTAGCTATTTTCTTCTATTCTATCACTAAACAAAGGTGGGAAAAAAAACGTATGCTAACAAATCAAAACCAACCACTAGCTAGAGTGTACAATACAACTCATCCGGCTAAGTAGGGTATTAATGAAAGTATTTCTAGATTATTATTACATTAATTAATGTATATCTTTAATAATATATTTATATTTATTTAGATTGTAGTAGAGGGAAAGAGATTATTCTTTTAAAAAAGGCAATTTTAAAAACAAAGTCAATTTGTTTATGAATTTAAAAAATTATTAGTAAATAGAATTATCTACTTTTTAAATAAGAGTAATTTAGTTTCATTTTGTTTATATTATACTCCCTCTTTCATATTATAAGGTTTTATTTGGACAATTATACTTATTAAAAAAATATATAATAAAATTAATTAACATACTAATTTTTTAAAAATATATTTAATCTTCCTAATTTATTCATTTTTTATTTATCATTGTATTAATTACCTCCAACTATCTCTTTATAAAATCTAATTAATTATAATGACCAAACATGAAAAAAAAAGTAATTAATGCTTCTAAAAAATTATATGAGATCTTATATTATGATACACTAGTATTATCCAAAAATGGTCTTATAATATGAAATAGAGCGATTATTTCCCCTGTTCCTATTTTTTCTGTCAACTTAAGATATATTTCTCATGTTAAGAAATTAAACTATTATGCTTGTTTTCATTGAAATATTTTTTAAACTTCATATAATACCATTTTTCTCTGTTAGTTTTATTGGTTGGATAATGATATATTAATTTATACTCTTGTTATGGATGGAAATCTCGCCAAGAACATTCTTGTCCACTTTCCAACAAATATACCCCCGGAGACAAGATATTCCTTGCCACGTAAATCCAAGCGTCTCGCCAGTGGCAAGGATCACATGTGTGGAGGAGGAGACACATCAGCGAAATATTCACCATTAATAGAGACCTCTCCTACTTGATTTTGTTACGTTAGGATTTGGGTCCAAAGCTCAAATTTAAAAAAGACGTAACCACCAGAATTTTGAAGACCAGGGGCGGAACTAGCCCCAATTTTTTGGGGACCAAATAGAAAGATTAAGTAACTCAAATTTTTTAGGGGTCAAATTACTTTAAGTGTAAGTAATTTTTTCTCCTATTTTACGAATTATAGTAATTTTTCTTTGCGATGTGGGCCTCTCTATATTGGAGACTCTCTATATAAATGGCAACAACCACCTCTTAATAAAGTCACATTTCATTCATCACTTTATACTCTCAAACAGCTATTAACTCAAACGTTGGAGTTATATGTAATGTGAACACCTGTAAATTCAACTGCATCACCGTACATAACTACTAGTTAACTTAGATAAACACGTGAAGACCCTAATGTTGTGGGGAACTACACATCAATAACATTGTATATGCCTTTGTGATGCATCTCATGCATGGACAGAGGATATTTATAATAAACACATAAAAAGCAATTTTAATTTTTCATCCAAAGAAGAAAATTAAATTTCAATGTTACGTTAGTTATCTTTTCAATAGTAAACTAGTATTTGCACCTGTACTATGTATGGGATTGGAATTTTAGTAATAAGTTGATTAAATTTATAATGAACAAAAAACATTTTAATATAGCTTGACATACGAATTTTGTTAATAAAAAAATAATACAGGTATATAGATAAGGACTTTAATAAAAATAAACTAAAACAATCTATCATATCGTTAATACTTACAATAAATGACTTTAATAATTATTATTTTTATCTAATCAAATATAAAAATGAATGAGGAGATTGACAATTTGACACCACAAAAAATAGTTAATTATCGTTAGTCTCAATCTCACATTATGATCAGCAAAAAGTACCAGCACCATAATTAGACATTAACGATAATTGTGATAGTGTTACTACATCCTGTTTAAGCAAAACTTAGCAAAATTACAATTTTTTTGTTTCTATTTATTCGTCCATTTTGTATATTTCTTCTGTTTTTAAATAAGAGTCGTTTTAGACTCTTCTACTTTTTTAAAAATAAAAATCGTTTAAGACTTTTCCTATCTTCCCTATTTATTAGGAACAACTTCCCATAGATTTTGATGGAAAGAGATTTGTTTTTTTTTTTGTTTTCACATTCCTCTTTCCAGTAGCATTTGCCTTAGAATTGTGCAGTGCATTTATTTTTATTATCACTCCTATAATTGAAATAACTGTATTTTACTTATTTTAAGCCACAAATAAGATTCCTTAATTAGTGTGCCAAACACTAAAACGACTATTATTTAAAAACAGAGGGAGTATATAGTATATTATATAAGTTAAAAATTATAATTATTAGTCTTATTTTCATAAAAATATTTTTTAAACTCTTTAAAACATTTGGAGCAAATTCCTTGGTGGAGTCAGATGGGAGAAAAATCAACAAAGTCTTAAAATGTTTTTGTGGTTTCAGCTATAGCAGAGATTCTCCTGTTTCTAGTTCAACTAACAAGGTTCAATGGCGATGAAGGAATCGCGATTGGGGTAACATTCTCTCACCCTGTTACCGATGCTATAGGCGCTATTCACTTCATTACCTCTTGGGCCAAGTTGACTCGAGAGGAAGCATTAGATTCAAATGAAATGCCATTTTTGGATACATCAGTGGTCAAATTCTCACACACCCCATCACCACCAAAGTTTGATCACTCAGAGTTGTTGAAGCCTCTTCCACTCAAACTCGAAGCTTCTAGCAGCATTAACGAGTAAAAGAAGAAAATTTGCACTGAAACGCTAAAAATTTCGCTGGATCAAGTGGAGAAACTAAAGAAGAAAACCAATATTGAACTTGAAGGGTCAAGTTCAAGGCCTTATAGAAAATTTAAAGCTATTGCTGCTCATATATGGAGATGTGCGTGCAAGGCAAGTGAGCTTGATGAGAACCAACTAACTATTATTCGATTTAATGCAAATATTCGCACTAGAATAATTCCACCACTCCCAGAGAATTATTTTGGGAATGCTTTGGCTACAATAATAACACCAAAATGTCATGTTGGAGAAATTTTATCAAACCCATTTGGTTATGTTGCTCACAAGATAAGGGAAACAATTGGAGTTCTTACAAATGAATACATAAAATCACAATTACGTGTTGTGGTAAGTCAAAAGAAATTAGACTCCATAAAATCTTTTTTCTTGGAAAAAAGAGAACCAATATATGCCCCTTTTGGTGGAGACCTTAATCTTCACCTTACAAGTTGGATTGGAATATGCCAGTTTATGAAACAGATTTTGGATGGGGAAGACCTATACATATTGGATTAGCATATATGATTTCATCTGATAGGGCTTTGATTCTTCCAAGTCCAAATGGAGATGGCACTGTTCTTGTGTGTATGCACTTTCAGACTATACATATGCAACTTTTCAATAAATTCTTCTTCGAGGATATATGAAATATTTGTGTAATTACTATTGTCTTCATCTTCTTTTGTGTGCAAGTTTTAATATGCTTGTGGTTTGCATTTTGTTGTTTTCAATAAGTTTACTCATGTAGAAAATAAAATGGTTAAATAATCCAAGAGATGTTGTACCAGTTCTCAAGATAAGGGGTGCGTGTTTATATGGATCCTTGTTTATGCATTTGTGAGTTTGTATTCATATTGCGTACGTAATGAATATAAATAATAATAAGTATTAATGAATTTGAAACTATGTAATATAATCAAGTAAAATGTTTTTTTTATCAGCTATTTTTTTCCTTTTTTGTTAAGGGGTGGGGGGAAGTAAAGGGCATGAATAATTATACCCTAAATCTCAAATTTAAATGGTACTTCTACCAAGAGCTTGTAGCTTAAGTGGCATAAGGAGGAGCTTTTTGAGCTGAAGGAGAAGGGTTCGATCCCCAATGGGTTAGAATTAAGAATAGTGTAGTGTCAGAGTGTGCGTGTTTAACCGATAAAAAAAATGGTACTTCTAGCACCAGCTAAACTGGATTTTTGAGACAATTGACACATATCGCTTAAAAATTACAAACAAAATAATGGATACTGGAGTAACAAGATCATTTTGGCAATTCAATCAATCACCTCCACTTATCTTTATTTGATAAAGAGTTATTCAATAGGGTAAGAATGATGTAACTTTTGCTAATCACGTATAAGTTGTATTTAAAATTTCTGTTAGTTGAGTTCTAAAACTTAAGTGTAATAACTTTTGCTATAATTTTTAGATTTGAGCTTATTATATATCAATTTGGTAAGCTCGATGCCATGTACGCACGGTAAATCCCTTTTGAATTCTTAAAAAAGGTCATTTTCTATAACTTTTCTATTTTTATAATATTTTTAAGCTCGGTTTTTTTATCTTTTTATGCTTTATTCACATAGTTAGGTTTTGAATTTTAATTAGAAAATTTTTCTGGTTGCGTAACATGATTTTAGGATATTTATTATGCATCTGTCATATTACATCTTTTTACATCTAGTTCACATAGTTAGAGTTTTATTTTTTTATTTTTAATAAATTTTAAACAATTTAAAAATATTTTTTAAATATTATTTTATTTTTCAGCTTTTTAAATAATTCATTGTAATTTTTATTAGTTTAATATTATTTTTAATATTTATTTATTTTTTGATATTTGCTATTATTTTTATTAAGTTTCTTAAATATCAAATACTATTTTTTATTATATTTAGATTATTTTAAATATTTAAATTTTTTAATCTTTTATACTACTTTTTAATACTAAAACGAGGTCCTTCTATGTGGTAGCACCTAAATTTTTGTTTTTTTTTATTTAAAAAAATTGGAGATGAACAATAAATACATCTAATTTAATAATTATCTTTTTAAGACCAATTTGATAAATATTGTTTAAAATATCATTTTTTGGTTAAATTTGCCTCAAATGACAAGTTAAAAGATATATTTAAAAAAGAATAAAAGATATATTAAAGTATATAATTATATCATAGTTTTTATAAATAAGAAATATTACTAATTTACAATTTTATAAAATTTGATACTAGTTTATTAATTTATAATTTATTTTAATAAATACTAATTTATCTATTAAAAAATTAATACTAATTTATAATTCATAAGAGAATGAAGAACCTAGGGTATGAAGGAGCATAGAGAAGAGAGGGGATGGAGGTGTGAAAAAGAAAATTTAGAGAAAAATCTCAAATGAAAAACCTAAAATGTCAATAATAGATCAAAGAGAAGAAGAAGATAGAGAAGATAGAGAAGATGGGAGGGCAAACAAAAAAATGAGAAGATGAGAGAAGTGAAAGAGAGAGAGGATATGGGGGAACAGAGAAAGAAAGAGAGAGAAAGGACGTGGGGAATGGGGAGAAGAGAAAGAAAGAGAGAGATGGACAAAAAAAAACCACACTCTACTTGATTCAATTACGGGATTTAAATCAGATGTCCTCAAATCATGTGTTTTACTAATAAAATATTATTACGTCATTAAAAAATTCTATTAAAAAATTAAAAATTAAAATTAAAAGAAATATTTTTAAGGAAATAAATGTAATAAAAAATTAATAAATATAACTTTTTTTTGCATTTTTTAGTGATGGAATAATATATATACTTATAATTTTTATTCTAATCTTAATAAATTTAACAAACATTTTATAGACATTATTTAACAAGACCCAAAAAAATATAAATTAGAGTAATATCACTTAATGAATTAAAAAGTGAATGAAAATTGCTTTATAGCGGGAAGTGATACTGAAGGAAAAAAACAATTAAAGGTATGTTTGTTTATAATTTTAATTTGGTTAAAGAAATTAAAATTATTTATTTTTATTAGATCATTTTAATTTGTGTGCATAAATAATCTCAATTATTAATTTTTATATTTATGTATTTTTTATTAACTTTTTATTTTACTAAAATCTAAACTAAATAGACCTTAAATAATTATGTCACATGTATTGTAAACCCAAATTTTGTGATATAATCTAATGACTCTCGAGTATAAAAATGAACACTCCAGTTCACGCAATAAATGGAGTTAATCCATATCCTCCAGAATGACATGGCCTATCATAATTCCACTGCCATGCTTTAGAATATGAAATTATTTTTTTCTGTTCTCAATCAACGTTATACTTTCTTCGTTCAATAATACACGTTGTTTAAAGTTTTGATATAATAATCCAGAAAAATATTTAATATTTTTGAATTTATAAAATAAATTATTTAATTTTTTGATATATTATTTTTTTTAGAATTGAATTTTTCTCTCGTTACATTAATTTTTCTCTCTATACTTAACATTAACTCTCTCTCTTTCAAGAACATAATTAAAAAAAAATATATCATTATTAAAAATATAAAATAACAACTAATTTCAAAATAATTAAAACGATTAAAACCACATCTGCTATAAAAGGAATGGATTATTAGTACTCTGGACTTTATGTTCTTGACCTAGTTTTTCTGTCCTCCAAACATGCACTGTATCCACTCTCTACTTTTATGCTGATAAGCTGTCCCGGTTCATTATTATATCCCAACCCCATGTTTGTCCAAAAAAACAAAAAGAAACTTATTTGTAGGGGAAGGATTAGAAATTTAGAATATGCAGAAATACTACATTAGTACTATCTTAATCATATTTTACAGTATCATGCCTCTTACCCGAGTTGTTATCTTAAATAAATGTTTTGGCTATTTATTATGCATTATACTTATAAAATTTAATTTATAAGAATTTCAATTAATAAAATTAAATATAAGTGTTAGTCTTTAAATATAAATAAAAATTCGTGTTATAGATAATTACATTTAGAGAGTTTATTGAACACTTGGGCAGTTTGAATATTTCTTATCGGTAGAGATAGTATGGATCATGAATCAGATAACTTTGCTGTATATTTTTTTTTATTACTCATTCAATAATTAATAATAAGTGACAACTTTCATACTGTAACAGTAAGTCTTTAATGTTTTTGTCAATCGGCACATGTACACATATTCTAAATTAAATTTCAATAATCTAACCAAAAGCTTCAAAGCTTAAATTTGAACTTTGCACCTCCAAGATTCCAAACTTGACTTGATACATGACGGCCAAGTGGGCTAAACCCCACGGTCTTTAGATAATGAGTTTGTTATCCATGGCTTCTATTGCATAGTTGTTTGGAGACAATAGTTCACTCAAGTCAAATAACTCTTTTCTATTCCGAATCAATATGTTGTCAATAATAATATGACTGAATTTGGTTATCATAGAGTTGTAAATTATAATGTCGAACAATATGTTGTTTGGTCTATATAATACAATGTCCCTATGAATAGAAATTAAAATTTTGAAAATACCCTTATTACATGTACTATTATTCAAAATAATTATTTAATTTCTATAATTAGTAACAAATAAATAATAAGTAATTATTATTCTTATAATATTAAATGTTTTTATATTATTCTTATAATCCCACATATGTCCAATTTTTCGGGGCCAGCGTCAACCACGCAATGCGAACGAGATGAGTCACATCTTAAGAGTAGGAGAACTCGTGATTATACCAAAAAAATTCTAGTTTTATTTATAAGTATATATTAGTAAATATTTTGATTGACTTTTCTATTTGAAAAAATATATTGGGTTGATTTTCAAATTATTCATTATTGCGTTGAGATCCTTCAAGAGTGTATATTTGTCTTCATTGTGCGTTATTTTTCTAAATATTTTATAAAAATCTAAGTTAGTATAATATAGTTTAATATAAATGTAAATAATACAAATATAAATACTATATATGCATACTTATTTAGACAACACTTTAGAGTAATACAAATATACTTTTATTGTTAAAAAAAAAAACTCTTGAAAGTAGACATGATTTGTTGGCACTAAGATAAAATTAAAAACCAGAATCAAGAATTTCAAAACACATGAAAAGAAAAATCTAAGAATTGGGGTGAATGCAGTGAATTAATTTTATGAATAGCCATTATGCCAATTTATGAATTGTGCTATGGACACATCAAATAAAAACGGACAAAGGATGTTGAGGTATGGTTAGTTTGATTTCTGCTTTTTAAAACAGCTTTTTTATTTTAAAACAGTTTTTTAGAATAGATTTTGTTTTTTAGTATTTAAAAACCAAAATTCGAAAACATTTAAAATTTGTTTTGATTTTCAGTTTTTAATTTTTATAATTTACATACAAATTTATATTGAAAACGTGTTTTACATTTTTTTGAAAGTTATTTCTAAAAACTTTTATAATATAGTTTTTAAAAATTTTAAAAAAAAACTATTTTAAACAAATCCGTAATATATGTCATTATGATATTATGCTTTTTAATGATTAAATTAACGTTTTAAAAAATGATAGTTGAAAGTGTATGAATAAGTATTCGAAATGGTCCATATACTTAAGAATTTTCGATTCTAAACGCATGTTAAATTATTATAGGCATTTTTTCTTCTTCAATAATATTTAATCAATAGTCATAAAGATTTTTTAGGACTCATTTGTTGAGCTCCTTAACTGAAATAACATAACAATAATAAATAAAAACATATAAATCATTGAATAATAATTCTCAATTTCTCTTCTTTTACCTTTTTATTATTATATTCTTTATCTATTAAAATCATGTCCCACTAATAAGATAAATGGAGCACTAACTACTAGTTTTTACTACACAATGAAGTGATCTTTTTTTTTTTTTTATTCATGATCATTCATGGATTAACCAATGAAGCTAGAATGTTTATAAAGGAAAAAACTTAAAAAAAAAAGCTCAATTTTTATTCTCAGCAAACTATATATATAAAAAAGAAAAATGTTTATTTTAAAACCATTTATCAAATTAAGTTCCTAATAAAATGTTATGGTGATTTTTTTTTAATCAAAATATATTTTGAAATTTTATCTTTTATCTCTATTTATTTTATAGAAATAATAGTAAAGCATTATTTATTATCCCAATTGAAAATGATAGTGAAATTAACAAAATTGGATGCAATTAATATTTTCTTGAACATATTAGTAGAAAATTTAATAAGAATAAATTTTTATTTTATAAGTGGACACTTAAAAATGAATTGAGGGAATATGATTATTGATTTACCCCTTAATATTGAGTTTTTAACTTACCATGTAAAATTTTTAAATGAAACCATGTTTTCTTATACGAAAATACACATTTTGTTATAATGTATAACATAGCAAACCAATTATTACTTATTATTCAATTTTCTTGTGAAGTCTTGGATCCATAAAAATTAGGTTAGAAAATTTAAAACAGTACTAACAGGTATAACATTAGCATAAAAACATTATTAAATAATGGAAAAAAATTACTAAAATTAGAATTTGGTATTCAAAGATTTTTTTACACATCAAATTAGTCTCTAATTAAAAACATTCTTTAATAAGTAATTAAGAGAATTTTTAGGAACATAAATTAAGAAGATTTAGAATTATTCAAATCTAAAATACTACTAAAATAGTCTCTTAAAAATTTGAAACGATATCAAACAAGTGCCCTTATTATTCAAATTCCATATCAATTCTTGGGACTCATAAAAATCAGTTAAAAAGATTTTCAAAAAGAAAAAGTTAGTTCAAATATATTCTTGTCGTTTTCATCTTAGTGTATTGTATTGATCCATTAAATTTTTTATCATGCTGATATTTGCCTTGTAATATATTTGGCTTTTATACACACACACACACACACACATATATATATATATATATATAAAGAATTGGAGATAGTATTAGTTTATTACTTCATCTGTTCAAAATATAAAAATACAATTACAATTCATACAATTTTAGAAAAAATAGTTAAAATCTTAGTTTTTAGGGTATTTGTTACATTATTGTAATTTGAATTTTGCTAACAATTATTTTTAGGACAATAGGTAAATAACTCAAAGATAGATTATTTTATTAAAAGTCAAAATAAAAATGCACTTATAACATTAAATGTTATGATTTCAAGTGAAAAACGTTTATTTATGAATTGTTTATCTATGACCTAATTAAAGATAATGATTAAAAAAACCCTTCTAATTTATTTTATCCTATTAAATGTAAGCTTCAAATTTATAAAAAAAACAAAATTATTTTATATTGAATGAATAGGGATATAATTACTTCTTCATTTCATAATATAAGCATTTAGGGTAAAAGGTTTATGTTTCATATGCACTTACACAAAACACAATATATATCTGTTTATTTTTTTAACTTTATCCTTATTTATTAAAGTGACTCACTTATAATATTATTCATTTCCAATATCATGTGTTTATATTTACTTAGGTGTAAATTTTTTAATAGAATAATTAATTTTTTATAAATCAATGTAATAACTATTTTTTTTATTAAATTATACGAAAAGTGATTATATGCTTAAATTATGAAACGGACAGAATACTATACGCAAAACTCAATTACTTCTGCTCTTATTAATCAAAAGCATTCCTAAATTTTTCTTATTAATTCAATGTGTATTTAGATTGCAGAGGATATAGTGTATTTTTTTAAAGGGTAATTTAGAAAATAAAGTCGATGTATTTATCAAATCTAAAAAATTAAATAGAATTATAAAGAGTTTAAAAAATATTTTAATGAAAATAAGATTAACAATTATAATTTTTAATATGTATAATATATACAAAATGAAAAAATAAATAAAAACAAAAAATTGTAATTTAGTTTGCTTATAGCTTATATTCTATAAGGATCGATGTAGTACTCGTCACAATTATCATTAATGTCCAATTGTGGTGCTGGTATATGTTTTGTTGAAAGGAGAGTTACGTTGATCGTGATTAATTACTAGTACTACTCCCTCCATTTTATAACATAAGACTATTTTTAGATAAAGTGAGTATGTCATTTCATAAAGTTTTTTTTGTAAAATTTTTAAATTATTAATTAAAATATTGAATTATTTATTATTTTGGTCTCTAACTTTATAGCTACGAATTATTTTAGTCCCTGACTTTCTAAAATATCTGCATTAGTTCTTGAATTTGTATACCGTAGACCAATTTAGTCTCTAGGGTTAAGTAAAATTGGCAAAATACATATGTAACATGATAAGTGTTAATATGGTATATTAGTTGACATTTAGGAGTTTACATAAGCGATAAAATGACGTTATTTTACTTAATATTGAAATAAATAACTCAATTAGTCCCTAAAATCACTTATAATATTTTTTAATTTTAGTTCCCAAAACGCTCTATGACTTTGCAGATTAAGTAAAACATCATTGTTTGGTCATTCACATGAACTCATATGTGGCTAATAACGTGTCACATAAGCATTTCATCAATGTCACTTAATGCTAGGGACTAAAGTGACTTATAGAATGCAAAGTCAGTGACTATTTCAGACATTTAAAAAAGTCAGGAACTAAAACGCCATGTGACCACCAAGTGAGGGACCAAAACAATCAATCACTCTAGATTTTTTCATGTTTAATAATTTGTTCTAAATGACCAAACTTTTTTATTCTCAAATTTAAACAAATACAATAATTAAATGTTTCTACTTTAAATAGAAACAAATATAAAAAATTATACCAATTTTTTAAAATTCAGAATATTAATTAATATTTTATTAAGAACTGCAATTGTTCACCTTATAATTAATATGGAAGGGAGGGAGTATCGTGTAAGATGAGTAATGGCCTCATTCATTTTTGCTTGCTGTCTTCGGTGTCTTCTGGTAACGTATGCATATTGAATGCCTCTCCAAGTTTTGTAACTTTGCTGTTAATGAGATTGAGACTGAGGATAATTAATTATTTTTTGTGGTGTCAAATTGTCAATGGACTACCACCTCATTCTTTTTTATAGTATTTGTTTAGAATGAAAAAAAAATTTGTTTCAATTTATTTATTTACTTATATTTTTAAGGTAATACTATTTGCATTTTATTTATTTTATTATTATATTTAATTGAATACAAATTAATGCTTTAATTATTATTGAATTAATAAAATGGCAGTGTTATAATATTAATTGTGAGATGACTTTAGTTTTAATAAAATATTATTGCATAATTTTCTAGTATCATCTTCCTTACTTATTATTGTCAGTGTTAAAAATGTTCAGTGGGAATGTGTATTAATTATAGAATTAAAAATTTAATAAAAATAGAAAAATGTTAAATTTTTTTACAAATTCTCATACCCACACAATTGTTATCTATCTTCTACTGAGTATTTACTTTGTGAAAAATATTCTTATTTATTTGTTGATAAAAAAAAATATTTTACTTGATTATATTACATAGTTTCAAATTCATTAATGTTTATTATTATTATTATATATTCATTACAAAACATGAATACAAACTCAAAAATGCATAACCGATGACTCATGCAAACACACGGGTCACTTATAATAATAGCCAAAAATCCCCTTATCATGAGAACTTGTATAACAACCCTTGAATTCAATCATTTTGTTTTCTATATGAGTAAACTTATTAAAAACAACAAAATGCAAACCATACAAGCATATTAATTAAAACTCGCACACAAAAGAAGATGAAGATAATAGTGATTACGCAACTATTTCATATATCGTCGTAGAAGAATTTCTTGAAAAGTTGCATATATGCAGTCTGAAAGTGCATACACACAAGAACAGAGTCATCTCCATCTGGACTTAGAAGAATCAAAGCCCTATCAAATGAAACCACATATGCTAATCCAAAATGTATAGGTTTTTCCCATCCAAAATCTGCTTCATAAACTGGCATTCCAATCCAACTTGTAAGGTGAAGATTAGGGTTTCCACCAAAAGGGGCATACATTGGTTCTCCTTTTCTCAAGAAAAAAGATTTTATGCAATCTAATTTCTCTTGACTTAAAATAACACTTAATTGTGACCTTATGTATTCATTTGTAAGAACTTCAACTGCTTCCCTTATCTTGTGAGCAACACAGCTAAATGGGTTTGATAAAATTTCTCCAACATGACATTTTGGTGTTATTGTTGTAGTCACAGCATTCCCAAAATAATTCTTTGGGAGTGGTGGAATTATTCTAGTGCGAATATTTGCATCAAGTCGAATAATAGTGGGTTGATTCTCATCAAGCTCACGTGCCTTACACGCACATCTCCATATATGAGCAGCAATAGCTTCAAATTTGCTATAAGGCCCTGAACTAGATCCTTCAAGTTCAATATTGGCTTTCTTCTTTAGTTTCTCCACTTGATCTAGTGAGATTTTTAGCGTTTCAGCGCAAGTTTTCTTCTTTTGCTCGTCAATGCTACTAGAAGCTCCAAGTTTGAGTGGAAGAGGCTTCAACTCTGGGTGATCAAACTTTGATTCTGATGGTGCGTGTGAGAATTTGAGCACTATTCTATCTAAAAATGGCATTTCATTTGAATCTAATGCTTCCCCTCGAGTCAACTTAGCCCAAGAGTTAATGAAGTGAATAGCGCCGAAACCATCGGCGACAGCGTGAGAGAATGCTACCCCAATCGCAATTCCTTCGTCGCCATTGAACCTTGTAAGTTGAACTAGAAACAGGGGAATCTCTGGTATAGGTTGAGAAGAATAATCAATCTTTGGAGCAAGTTCCTTGATGGAGTCAGAGGGAGAAAAATCACCAAAATCTTGAAATGTTTTTGTGCTTTCAGCTTCAACAAATATTACTCCTTTTGCATTACAATTTATTTCCAATCGACCACTTTCCATGCGGACCAATCGACCAGCTAAGGGATAATAGTGCACTAAAATTTTGCTTAGAGAAATCTTCATCCTCTCAATAATGGCATCTTGGTTGTTTTTTGCTTTGTAAATGTAGATAGTTGGGGTATGGCCAAGACGAGAAGAATGATCATTATCAGAAAGCCATAAATGACAATTTGGAGTTGGTTCATTTGGGATGACTGTGTGAGATGCTCTAATGGTTGCCATTTTTTTTTTCTTTTTGGTTTCTAATGGCTTGAATCTTAAGGCTGTGTTTATGTGCTGAATATATAAAGAATATTTGCCATGAGTTGTGCTATATATGCTCCCTCAGTCCCTTGATCGGTTTCTTTTAAAGGGAGAGTAAAGTAATGTTTGTGTTTAATTATTTATTTATATTTTTAAAGAAATATTAATTGTATTTTTATTAGTTGGTGTAGTAATTAATACTATTATTAATTTAATAAAACAAATAGCAATAAATTAAAAGAGTAATATAGAAAGTTTAAAATATATTTCGATGAAAATAAAAAGGGTTTTTAAATCTGTGTTGTACAGGTTAAGAAACTAAAAGTTAAATTATTTCATTAGAAAATAAAGTTGTATTAATTATAGTACAAGCTCTAAACTCATTGAATGTTATTTGTTTTTTTTATAAAATGCTTTTACTTTTAGCTTCTTATATGTGCAATGTTAAAAACCCAAATAAAAATAATTAGTGCATTCATTAATGTGTAATTGAGGCTTAAGTTGACAATTAAATAGGAATAAAGGAAGTATTATGCATTGTATTATTAGATACTCCATCTAGTTGTATTTATAAGTCACTTTTAACCGAAAACAAATAAAAAAATAATAGAGCTGGTTTAATTACATTTTTACTACAAGCAAAAGAATTTATATTGTGTTCTTTGATTGTCATATTTTAGAGAGAGAAATAGACACAATAAAATTTTGATAAATAATGATAGGATGATGGTGAGTCATCATATTATTATTCTATTGTATATATCTATGGTAACGTGAGGAACATGATAAAAAAGAACATGGGAAAATCTAAATCTGTTGAATGATGAAGCATTAATTAATACTCCATTTAAAGATGAATGTAAATTAATAAAAGTATAATTAATACTTCATTAAAAATGTAAATGAATAAATAATTAAAAATAAATTTTACTTTCTCTATATAAACAAATAAAAAGAAATAGAAAGAGTAACCAAAGATAGTCCAATTGGGGTGGCACTATTGCCACCACACCACTCCCAAAATGCATTACATGCATATATCTTTATTCCAAACTAGATTTTAGTTTTTGGGTGAAACTTGATTTGAAATTTCGATTGAAATCAGATTTGAATTTTCGGATAAAACTGGATTTGAGTTTTCGGTTGAAACCGGATTTGAATTTTCGGTTGGGAGTAAAATTTATTAAAACCTATTGTTAGCTAAAGATATTTTGTTTTACATCATTTCACTTACACTCGCACAATAATAATTTTATTTTCAACCATATCACATTGATGCTTTAATTTTTATATTATTTATGCATTTCAGTGATTACTAAATTGCTGGTTTGTTTAATCACGATGAATGTAGATCTGTGTTATAACTAGATTCGAAATTCCGGTTTGAACTATATTTATAATTTATAATTTATAAATTTGGTTTCAACATTATTTTCAAATATAGTTCTAATCATATTTTGAAATCCAGAAATTCAAATCTAATTTCGCCAAAAAATTAAAATATGATTAGTGGGTAAATTTAATATATATATATATATATATATATATATATATATATAAAAGACATAATCCGTTGACACCAATTGGTTTTACACCAATTCTTACACAAATTAAAAATGACATGTTGAAGTTTTTTTTTCATGCAACATACTGTTGGATTTAAACTTCTTATCGTATAGATCATGTATACAAAATTTCACATCAATCTGAGATCGTTGAGTACTCCATCAAAACACTTGTTATTTTCATTATTTCAAAACTATATTGTTATGGTTTTTATAAAAATAGTTTTTGAAATTTGAACTCTCCATAATAGAGTATCTTTTATTTCTCATTGATGAATTAGTTGGACGATAAAAAATTAATTAACATCTAATTAAATATAAAATTAAAATTGATAAAAACACAATTAATATTATATTAAAATTATAAATTAACATATAATAAAAACAAGAAAATTTTTTATACTGAACAAATAAAAATGGACAGAGAGAACGTGTGTTTTGAAGGTGCTGGTACGTTTTGTGTGGCGGTGTCATTCAATTTTCCTTGCTGTACTTCAGTGTCTTCTGGTAGCGTATTTAATGTCTCTGTGTCTGGTGTCAATGTACTACTTTGCTGGTAATGTGTGATTGAGACTTAGGATAATTGACTACAGTATTTTTTGTGGTGTCAATGTACTAAGTACTTTTCTTAATGCTCTTAATTTTCTCTTCTCTAATTTTTTTTCCTTCCATATTTTACTCTACTAAACAGAGCATAAATTTCTAATAAATAGGATTAAAACAAGAAAAAGTTAATAACATGAAACATCAAGCTATTTGCTCTAGGGACTTATCTTGTGAAGGAAAACTACTATCTAGTGTCTTTAAATATTTTTTAAAGAGTCAAATGTAGTAAAAAGTCTTTAAAAAATATAATTTTTTTAAATTTATAAGAGACAAAATAATATACACTTATAATTATTTTTCTAATTCTAGTAACCTAAAGGCATTATTTAGCAAAATGCTATTGTGAAACACAAGGAGTATCTCTATTTGTGTTGGACCACACACTACCGTTAATAGTCCTAAATATTAGTCATATCCTAAAATAATTCTTTTAATTTATCTTTTATATAAGTCGCTAATTAACTCATTAATGCATAATTTTTACTTTTGTCCTTCTACAATTTCAAAGATTTAAAACATTTATGTTAAGTGTATAGTTGAAAAAAAAACTTAGTTTTTAAACAAATTTATTGAGTTAATTATCATTCCTTAATTATGACAATTCGGTTATAATTGACTTATATATTGGATGAGAAGGAGTATTGAGTTAGAAACAAATTAAATGATATTATTATTTGTAGGGTTTTGTTAATCATGAATATTTAACCCATAAATAGAATATTTTTATTGAAAATCATAATGAAAATCTATTTGTATAATTAAATGCTAAAATAACTTTTAATGAAAAAATGTTATTTATAGGTTGTTTATTCATTGTTCTAATGATTTATATATGTGTGTGTGTAAATTATAAGTTGTAATAAAATGTTTTTTTAGATAGATTAAACTACCTTTATTTAATTGTATTTATTTTTTAGTAGAATATTTGAGAGTTTTATAGTGTAATTAATATAGAAAATAAAGAGATGTGACTAGTATAAAAGGAGGTGACAAAAGAGAGATAATAAAAATGTGTATTTATTAGTTTATAAAAAAATATAATAATCAAGAATTAAACTCGAATATTTATATATGTATGTTTATATGTGTTCATTAACTGAGCTACATGATTAAAACGTATTTATTAGTTGAAGATACTTTTTTTTAAAAATTGATTGTTTTTAAAAATTTTAAAATGACAAATATTTTTTTAAAAAAAATTAAGTTTAAAACGCAAAAAATTTGAAACAAAGGAGTAGGTAAGAGGATCATTACGAGTCCTATTAATTGCTCTCTCTCACATTTTTGGTAAGGGCCTACATACAAATTCTATCACGTTGTCAGAACTTGGTCCAAGTAAAAAGGAATGGCCTAGAAAATTCAAGGAAAAATATGCACAAAGTCTAGGACTTTAAGAAAAACTAGTGTTATGTACCCGAGCCATTTATAATGGTAATTTTTTTAATTGTTTAAAGTATAATGCAATAAATTTATTTGATTAAATTATTATTAATAAAAAATATTTTTTAATAATTTATTATGTACGTTAACCTTTGTAATGTTTCTCTAGACATGGATGTTTTTTTTAGGGTGAACTCATCCTTTTTAGATATCAATGTTATAATATAGTCTTGACTTTTAGAAAAAATTTAAACTTTTTAACTATTTGGTGTGTAAATTGAAAAAATGATAAAAACAAAGAAATTATTAAGAACTAAAATTTAAATTTTAATTAAATTTGACCAAAATAAGAAGAAAAAATTGTAGGAACTAAAATAAAAAAGTTTCAATAATTTATGGGACTGAAAATATATCAAAACTTTACTTATATTTATTAGTGTAAATGCAATGCAAGTGTAATAATACAAAAGAGGAAGATAATTGAGTGAAAGAGAAATTAATATATTTTAAAAAAAGTTGATATGAGTAATGACAAAAATGTAAATAGTGTGAATAGTAATGTCAATTTATAGGGGATATCACTACTTTTCTTGAATAAAAATTAGACGTGCACCCGTGTTATGCACGGAATGAGTTATTGATCTATTTCAAACGGATAGAACTGCTCTTCTAAATGTCCGGTATTTATAGAGGAATAATTAATCACTGATAATGATGATTTAAATACTAGTAAAGATATTTTAAATTAAAAAAAAATAAACGTAAAATAAATAAAAAATTAGATTAAAAATAGTTGAAAAGTTTATTTACTACTGATCAGGATTTAAATATTGATAACAAATAAAAAAAAATAAGGGTGAAATAAATTAAAAAATTAGTTGACAAAAATAGTTGAAAAGTTTTTTTTAACACTAATATAATAAACACATAAAATCATTGATATAATAATAACACTGTTATAACAATGATAAGGTTGTTTTAAATAAAAATAAAAATAAGCGAGAAATAAATAAAAAAAGGGTTATGCTAAACAGTGCCTTAAGGGCATTTGTTAAGGTAAAATAAATACATATTTTTAAATGATTGAAGTTACTATAAAAAATATTCATTAAATAGTTTTCAAGTTTCGAAACATTAAATTTTACTATTTTCAATAAAATATTGCAATTTTTGTAATCTTAACTAGTGTCCTAAGGGCTTAGGGCACTGTTTAGCATTTTTCATAAAAAAAATAGTTGAAAAGTCTTTTTTTCTTCTTACTCATCAACTTGACACGTGGAAAAAAGTAAAAACCTGATAAGGATGTAGTTGTTTAGTTAGCCTTATCTTTCATATTTTGGATTTTTCATTATCTATTTGTACTATCGCACTTTTGGTGCTCTTTTAATATATTTATTTGGCTGAAAATAGAAGGTTCAGATTCACTGCATAAATTTTTACGTGATTACTACATATTTTGCTCTAAATTTCCCTCCCTTTTTAGCTTCACTGGCTTGCTTTTATATTATTAATAAGATTAAGATAATATTGATAAAATAACATTATATCCCATGAATACAACTATCATAAAAATTTAGAAGGATTAAAATAGTAATTCAATTGGGTGAAAAGTAACCCAATGGTTACAACTTTATGATGTTATATAGATTTGTTTTTGTTTTTTCGTTGGAACAAAAAAAAAGTATTTTCATTAGTAGTTATTTCAGATCTCAACACAAATTTATCGACAAAAATAATAAAAAATTCTTATTTTTCTTTAAAAGTATATTCATCGATAATAAAAGTATAAATAAATAGGTTAAGAAAACCTTATGCTAAGAAAAAGGCAAGTCATAACATAGCAAGACTATTATGTTTTGAGTAATTTTGAGAGGAGAGAAAGTGAAATGTGTTATATATATAAATATTTTAATATATGGATGTGATGCATTTCTAGTCTAGGATCTTATTGATTGTCAATGAATTTCATTGTAATTCCTTTTTTAATAAGTGATTGTCAATGTTGATATATGTCTATATTTATCCTTAGCTTAGGATCTTATTGTAACTCATTAAGTAACCATAAAACTATTGTCTATGATTCTTGTCCGATATATAGGACATGCTTGTAATGATGAAATACAACGAAAGAGTTCTCTTTTTTCTCTTCTTTTGTCTCCATATTCTCTCTAATTCTATCATCTATTCATCTTTCAATATTCTAATTTCATAACATGTTACCAGCACGATACCCTAACTCGTTCGAGTGTTTGATCGAGCCTCCAAAGGCACCACGCTCTAATTTGTTTGAGTATTTTATTGAGTCTTCAACGGTAACAAATTACTCAATTCTTTCTATATCTTTAGTTTTTATATCTTATATTTTATCCTCATGAAATTTCATTGTTATAGTATTTTGTAGTATATTTTTAAATTTGATGAGAAATGATATTGCTACTCTCAAATTTGATATTATCACTTCCATAACACTCATTCAATTCATAAGCCTTTTTTCATGATTTTGGAATGGCAATATCACTTTCCAATTTGATGACGAGTTCTCGAAGAACATATATTATTTTGATTTTCTTGTTGGACTCATGAAATCAATGGTGTCATGTCAAACTCAAGATCGTATTCCCGTTGGACGTATATAAAATTATGTTATAGTTCTTGAAGAACTAAATCTTTGAGATATTCCTAGAGAATTGTTGGAATTAAAGCACCTCTAAAGAATTGCAAAAAAAAGAAATAATTTTCTTGACCTCATTTCTACGGAGATTTATGATGTAGTTCCTAAAGAACTTCATCTTTATATTGTTGTTGAATCTAAAAGATATATTTGATCTTTGTATATTAGCAAAGTACAAAGAAACATCAATTTTCTAGTTTATAAAATGTACTTCTGGTATAGCAAAAATAAGAAAAATTATTTTAGGAAATTTTTGAAATAACGATTACTAATTAAATAAAAAATCCACAAAAGTTACTCAATGAAGAACTACATTCCCAGATGTGAATGTATTTTGTAATGACAAAGTTCTAGCTATTATCATTATATGCTTAATAACATTAAACCATTGAGTTTTATAGTTATAACGTTGAACCATTTAGTATTATAATACTACTTTTTTAAACATTGTACTATTAATATAATAGAGATGCTTACCATTGAATTGATATTATTATTATTATGTGAAATTCAAGTGACATAATAAAATTGTACGGCTTTGTTTATTTTTAAAATATAATAATTGTCATTAACATTCATACATTCAGTATAAAAAATAAACATTTATACATTTCGTAACATGAATAATTGCATTGAAAATATATTTGTTAGCATTATGAGTACTTAAATGTTATTTGAAAATAATCATATATGTCTATTTGTTTTATTTTCTAATATTTACTCTATTGCTAGTGTCCATCGATATATGACTGCCATAGTATGTTTTCAACATATATTTAAGTACATACTTTTGAAATAGTTTTAGTTATTTTTTCCATATTTTATTAATTCTGGATATTTAAAAAAAAACACAAATAGGTAATGACAATGAAACAATACTAGTTTTCTTAAGATGAATACTAGGTAAAAAGCATGTGAAGTCTACATGTACCTAAAAATTTATCATGATCAAAAGATGAATTCTTGAAGAATCCTCTTGAAGAACCAAAATTTAGAATAACCTTGAAGAACCAAATCAAAATTTGAAGAATTCTTGAAGAATTTTTAAAATGCATATACATCAAATACATAATGTAATTAGATGATTTTTAAGCATCCTTGTAGGATTGATCATCATTGATGTAAATAATTTGGCTATTTCCTTGGAGAATTAAGCATTAAAAAATTCTCAAAAAATTCTCAAAGTATAAATGTATCTAAAACATATCACAGTTCTCAAGCGTGCTCCAGTAGTAGCCATCATAGGAAGAAAAATATCTTGTAAATATTTTTTTAATCAAGTTTATGCATCTTCTTGTTAGATGTAAGAAATATTTATTAAATAATATTCTCTGAAGTGAATATCATAATTAAAAACTCTAGTAGAGCCAATATATATTGTCACTCAAAGTAACAAACATAATTATATGCTCTCATATAAAATATATTTGTACCTCAAAGCATAGAAATTTTTGGAGTTTCAACAAGTATATTAGCTGAAATGGATGCAATATAGGAAAAAAGAGTTGAATCCAACGTTTGATTGGATGATTGAGGAGTACTGCTTTAAGTAGTAAGTCCTCGGTTTAAACCCTTGTGGATACACTTTAACCTATAAAAAATCAAAAAGAAAAAAAGTTAAGTAGAAGAAAGTTATACAATAAATAATATTTAAGACTCATACACTACAACAATAATAGGAAACTGGAGCACTGGAATCAAGGAAGCGGCAGCGTTTTTTTTCCTCCATCTGCATTACCAACAGTTCCTAAATAGTTGTTAATTCGGGCAATATTTTGCGGCGATTTTGAGAAAGCGCTGGTACAACCGTAGAAGCGCTATTGTGAAAACGTAGTGGCAGTTTGAAACCGTCCAATGCCTTTTTTTTAAAAAAAAATAGCTATAATAATGTTTTTAATTATTTAAAAAACGTACTTTTTAAATCCACCTTTTTTCTTTTTTATAAATAATAAATTTAATCAATCAATTTATTTTTAATTAATTTACATATAACAATCATCAGATTTACTAAAACGAATTTACAATTATAAATTTGCATACTATTATAATAATTTTTTTATCAGCAAAATTAACTATTATATTAAATAAATAGCAGTTGAGTATACTACAAGCAGATTACAATGCCAAAGGTGACATCAAAGACATAAACACATCTCTAACTGGAAATCCCACACCTTTACCCCATCAAAGACATAAACAGTATCCTAATTACATTATACAAGTTCCTCATCAATTCAAAATGGGGAAATTCTTTACATCAGATGTTTGGTTAGTGAGCAAATCATTTCCTATCACCACAGCATTTATCGCGTTTAGTTTCGTGGAGTTTCTACCATGAACAGAGCATCTCCCATATTTCAAAAGGTATAGTGCCATACAGTTGAAAATATCACTTGGGACATCCTTCAAAGAGAGGCAAGAGCGAAGAGAGGGAAAGATGTCAATTGTCGAAGAAAGGAAAGTGAAGAGTTTATTCTGTTTTTTTTTTTTTTGGGTTTTTAGGAAATTAAATAATAAAAATAAAAAACAAAAGCTAAAAAGTAAAAACCGCCCCAAAAGTGTTTAAACCGCCTGGTATTCCTTGTATATAGAGGGCGGTTAATAAAAATGCTTCAACAACCGCCACAACCAAATCAGCAACGGCGACATTGCTTAATCTGCCTCTAAATGGTCGCCTCTATTTTCCTATTTTTTGTAGTGATACCCTATTTTCACCTATTTCAATTTTTCTAGTTGGATTTCCGAGAGAAAATTCTTATGCACGTTTGATTTGTGTGGACGATTGATTGATTTTCACTCTATTCACCTAGATAAAAGTTATTCATCAAATTGAATTATGAAAATAAATTTTTTAATGTAAAGAAGTTTAATTTTTCTTATGACATTTGAAATTAATTTTAATAAAAAACAGTAATACGAATTTCTTAAAAAAAAAATAATGCGATTAATTTTAAAAAAAAATGTGAAGTTAGTTTTTTAAATTCAAAGATAACGTGATTGACTCGCTTCCGGTTTTTTTATATATTTTTTTAATTATTTATTTCTCTTTTACCTTATCATTTTTAATCATTTATTTCTCATTAATCAAATTATATAACTTTTTTAAAGTTATATGTCCATTCTATTTATTTAAAAAGAAAATTAATATTTATTATATTGAATTATAGAAAAATATTTTTAATATTAAGAAGTTTGATGTTCCCTATCATATTTGAGTTGATATCTATCCGAGACCAATTTTATTGAAAAAATTGCATGGATTTCTTTTTTGATAAGCGACGTAATTGATTTTTTTAAAAAAAGGTGATGTGATTGATTCACATCAACTTTATTTTGTAGTTTTTAATTATTTATTTTTTCTTTAACCAACACATCTTTTTATAACTTGTCATCAAGTTTATTTTTTACTTGATAGTAAGAAGTTAACTTTTTTGAGGTACAAATGATTAGTTAAATGTGAATCTTTTGTTCATATATTTCTCTGAACAAATTAAAAGATTTGAAAGAGAAGATTGTTCATGATTAAAAATAAAGTGATTTTCTTGAATAAAAAATATGTGATTATATTTATTAAAAAATTGATATAACTTTTTGATAAAAAATATGTTGTGATTGACTCAATTTTTTTTTTTTTTTGTATTTTTTAAATATTGATTTCTCTTTCACTCAATCATATCTATTTTTTCACATGTGCAATACATTAAGTTCTTCCTTCTATTTTTTTCATTAAATTAGATTCTCACAATTTTTTTATCTGTGTATATAAATATAAATTTAGTAAACTAAAATTGCATTTTCATAAGGTTGATGTTTTATGAAATGCAACCATCAAAGCAGGGACCCACCCAATGGGGGGGCAAGGGGGCTTTGTAGCCCCCCCTCCCCAAGGAACAGTACATAGGACATGTAAACTCTGCATAATCCAGCTGTCAATTTTGCTCAAATTCAGCATTAGGTTCTACGTTCGAATTATTTTTTCCATTCATTGTTTTATTTTATATTATTTATTTTTATATTTAAATTCTTTTAGCATTGTTTTTATCCTACTGCATTTTTTTTGCTATTTAAAAAAGTTATATACTCATATAAAAACTATTATATTATTTTATATATTAGTAAATAGAAATATTTAAATACTTTTTTAAAGAAATAATATTTAATTTACACAATAAACTCTTATTTTTGTGTTTTAGTAATTTTATAACAATTATTATTATTATTTTAATGTTGTAAAGAACTTTTTATTTAATTATATTTAAGAAAAATTATTAAATTTATGTTTTTAATTATAAATTTTTAAAAAAAAACACTTGATATAAATGATAACTGATATTTTTTTTATACTCATTAGTGTTGTTTTTCTCTTAAAATTTAAATTTTTTTCTCTTTATTTATAAATTCTTTATATGCTTAATAATTTTTATTATTATCATTTTAAATTTTTTCTTCCAATAAAAAAAAATCGGCCCCTACCACCAAGGATTTCTGAATCCGTCCCTGCATCAAAGACCACTACTTAATAAAAGAATACAACATAAAAATAAACATAATATAGGAATACATATTATGAAAAAAATATTAAAATTTATTATTAAATTTTATTACTATATTATCATATACGCTAACATCACATAAGAACAATTTTTTTTTATCAACAATGAGAAATTAATTAAAAATAATATAAGTACGATACTCTAACCCAAATTATATTATAACGCTAGGAGACTAACTACTAGATTAATACACAATATACAAGTGAGCAAAAGACAAATACTAAAAACTAAATATATCTTTAATCCATTACCAGAATTTAACTTTAACTAAATCTAATTGTCGCCATTGGACAAATAACTACATACACATATATTTAAATACTCAAATATTTTTTAAATTAAATATCTAATCAAATTAACCAACAAAACGCACCCGTGCGTTGCACGGATACCAAACACTAGCTTTACAAGCAGGGATGAATTTAAGGGGGGCAAGCCCCCCCCCCCCAAAATAAAACTTATTTAGCATTTATTTGTATAGAAGTTACCATTAACGTTGCGTAGCGTGTGCGTCTGGTTCCGCGTTCGATTTCCATGTGGGCCATTTTGGTATCTTTTTTTTTCCTTTCCCATGTGCGTCTGGTTCCGCGTTCTCCTTTTTTTTTTTGATTCTTTCTTATGCTTTTTTTTTTCACCTTTCTAAATTCTTCTTTTAGCACTCATTCAAAAATTTATTCTACTAAATTTGTTTTTTTGGTATTTAAAAAAATTATACATATATAGAATATATATTTATATTATTTTGTATGTTAGTAAATAGTAATATTTAAATATTTTATTACAAAAAATTAATATTTAATTTTCACAATAAGTTATTATTGTTAAGTTTTAGTAATTTTTATAATAACTTTTATTATTATATTAATATTGTTAGAAGCTTATTATTTACTTGTATTTAATAAAAAAATATTAAATTTGTTCTTATAAGAATTAAAAATTTGAAAATATCAAATCTAATACATATGATATATTCTATAAAAAATTTGATGTTTTGTGTCATTCTTTTCTCACAATTTGATTTTTTTTTCTTATTTTCATTTATAAATTTTTTGTATGCTTAATATTTTTCATTTTATTGTTTTAAATTTTGCCCCCCTCCCCCCACTAAATATTTCTGGATCCGTCCCTGTTTACAAGTTATAACTAAAAAATCAAAACTGCAAAACTTAGTGTCAAAGGTGCAATATTGTAGTGTTGAAACTTCAAAGTGATAAATAATAGGAAATTAGGAGAGCAATCAAAACTCACCGGTTCAAGGCATAGATAATAACTGAGAAGTGATGATTTATATGCACATTATGTTAGTATATTCTAAGGTTAAAGAGCACAAAGTAATAACAAGTGGTGATTTTGAGAGGTTTTGTTTTAGTATTTTGGAAATTTGCATAGAGAGAGAAAGGGGCAAGAGACTGTGTTACCACATGAGAGATACCGTGAAAATTTGGAAACAAATAGCTTCTTGAGTATATAATAATTTTTAAATTCTAAATAAATCTTTGAAAGTTATTTAAGATAGGTTTTTTGCTATTATATATTACTATTATATATTATATTATATTATTATATAATATTTTTTAAATTTGAAACACGTTTCTAAAAGTTATTTTAGACATGTTTTTATACTATTACTATCTATGTTATTATAGTAATTTTTAATGATCTTTACATATTTAAGGGATTAGTTTTTTTTTTTGGAATATGTTTGGTACATAAAAAAAATAAATTGATGGGGCGGGTCATTATAAAAAGTTGCATATACATGCCAATAAAAAATATTTGATGGGAGCCGAGTTCGCCCATGTTTACACTCTTGAATTGATCAAGAAGATACAATTTCATAGACAAGGACTTAATCAACTTGAGTTCTCTCCCACTTTTTTGTGTGTAAAATTCTACTTAGTCAATATTCTCAACACGTGTTATTTTTATATGATTTCTAATGAATACAACAAGTCCAATATTTAAGGCCCAAACCGAAACAAAGGGTGGTGTATGTAGTGATTTGGGAAATAATTCAGAGACAAAAAAAATTAGTTAAATTATTTTATTCAGTCCTAAAAAGTTAGCGATGAAATCAGTCACCTAATTAATGACCAAAATAATGGTTAATGACATGATATTAACTATCAATTGTATTGATTATCGGGTCATCGCTAAATTAATTTTTTCTTGTAGAGACCCGAATTAAAGTTAAAGTATAAATACTCATAAGATAAAGGGGTAATAATGTACAACAATATAATCCCTCAATTCTTTTTCATTTTTTATTTAATTAAGATTAATTCTCACCATTTAAAAAAAATCAATATATGTTTTTATCATAGAATTTATTATCTAATTTTCTATTGGATGCTTATTGAATTATGCAACGATTAATTATTTTTTAATAATAAATGTATAAGCTAATAAATAAATAAATCTATAAGAGAAAAAAATATAGGAGTAATTCCTCATTTGTCCTTAAGTATTTAAGCAAATAATATTAACATAATTCTATGTTTTTAAATATAATAGAGGTAATTTAATTGTTAGTTCATGATGAACATATTTCTCTTTCTATAGTAAATATAATAGAGATAATTATTTAGGAAAAAAATAGTATTTCGTTTTATATAAAATCAAAAAATTAAATGAGATAAAATATTTTTATAAAGAACATGAGATAAGTACTTTTTGCTTATTATACGTGATGGTGCCGTCTAACTAATATATATGGTCAACAGAGAACATTAGAGGTCGATTTTTTTTTATCCGTTAAATTTCAACCACACGACATTGACGAATGGATGGGTGTTCGGGTTTGATTTGGTTTAGTTCAATTTTAAGGTATGAACATTCGATGCGATCAACTTAATCTTATTTGTTTGGTTTAGTTTAATTGGTTTTAGAAAAGAAATTCGAATTGATTTGATTGATAATTTTCAGTTTAGATTAGATCGCTTTTTAGTTTTAATTTTAATTTTGGTCACTTTGATTATTGATTTTTCAGTCTGGTTAATCAGTTTGGGACGGTTTGGTTTGTTTTGAACATCCCTAAACTCATAAGATCAAACAGAAAATCAAGGTGTAAGTATTACTTATTCACCCCAACTAAAAATAAATATTCAATATTCACCCCAATCAAAATATCCTTTTTAGTTTATGCCTTCTCACAACACAGTGCTTCCTTTCCACAGACTCGGCTTATCTCTTTAGCTTTTCTCTCCTTAGCACCTCCTTATCTTTATAAAACGGCTATGTTTTTTAATTTTTTTTAAAATTTTTCCTTTATATACATGGTTCACTTTAACTTTTTTTTTAAAAAAAATACCCGCGGTTACGAAGAAACCGTGATGAAATGACATATTACCGACAGTTTATCAATCGTGCCTAAATTTAGAGTGCTTGAGGTTATTGTTCAAACCGTGAGTAATATCGTGTAATTTTCCGACGGTTACCATTTAACCGAGGCGAAATAACACATTACCGATAATTTATAAACCGTAATAAGTTAAAAATATTTAAAAAATATAACCATTTTGCAAGGTTAAAGAGGTATTAAGGAAGGAAGGCTAAGGAAGTAAATCAAATTTTGCATTCCACGTATTTACCATTCCAAAACAGTGATTTGATTTGATTTTTTTTTTCTGGTGCTTTTAATTAATAGCCTTGTACAAAGTGATGATAAATATTCAGGGTCTACTGATTTTCCATAAAGAAAACAGTAGTATATCAAATCTACTACTCCATTTAAGGCCAGTTTATTTTAACTTATGCTAAAAACCATAACTAACTGAGCCAAAATAGAATTTTTAACTATTTTTGGTACTAAATATAAGTAAAATTTAACTATTTTTTCTCTTATTAATTAATAAAATTATTCCTTAATTACCTTTATATTAATTCAATGTATATTTTTAATATGGGTGATAGAGGAGAGAGGGTCTCCTTTTAAAAGGAAATTTTAAGAAACTTAATCATTTTATTTATAAAATCTAAAAAATTAAATAGAGTTAACTATTTTTTTAATAAGCACAATTTAATTGTCTTTTACTTATATTTGATATTAGAGATCGGAGTTAGTATAAGTCGCCAAGTAATTAATTAATTGAAACTTTTACTTTTTTTATAATTTTTAATGATTTAATTCATAGGAAAATAAGAGAGTTAGTAAAATAAAAATGAGAGTGATGTCTCAACAATTTAAACATTTATTAGGGCTTTTATGTTAGTATATATATATATATATATATATATATATATATATATATATATATATATATATATATATATATATATATATATGAAAATGGGATAACTATGGGTCCGTTTGTTTTTATTACGGAACAATGCAAAAGTATTTTTATTGATAGTAATTTTAGATTTTAAAGTAAATTTGATAAAAGTAAGAAATTTTTACTTCTTCTAAAAATACTTTTACTTGAAATTTGGATCCTTTCATGTTTTTTTTTATCATTTTCCTTATGTCATGAGAGAGATAGACACAATATAATAATAATAAGACCCACTATCATCACATCATCATTTATTAGAAATATTTGTTGTGTCTATGTCTCTCTTAACATGAGGAACATGAGCAAAAAAAAACATGAGAGAATCCAAATCCTTTTGCTTGCAATAAAAGTGTAACCAAACCAGCTCTATTATTTTTTTATGAGTAATGCTAAATCTTCTTAATAATCCTCCAACTTATCCTCCTATTATCATATTAAGTATGAAATTAAGTGGACTTTCAATCTTGAAACTATAAAAAGTATTAAAAATATTTTTTAATGAGAAAGTAGGAGAATTTGTAGGAACATGGAGTATGAATATTAGGAATTACTCTTTTTTTATTCATGTGATTCGGTTGGCTTACAAAAACAACCAAATGGAGTATCTAACAATACAATGCGTTATACTCCATCCGTCCCAAAATGTAAGATTCTCTGTAGAGTTTTTACTTGTCCCATTTTATACGACCCTTTGAGAATTTGTGCATATTTAATTTTTTTTTTACCATTATACCCTTGCTACTCAACAGAGAGTGATGTAATAGAAAGAGATTGAAATGGTAAATTTAAAAACTAATACTTTTTATTAGATAAATTTAATGCATTTAATTAAATTAATCATTTTTCTTAATTCTCGCAATATTAATTTAGGGAGTCTTAAATTTTGAAACTGAGAAAATATTTCCTATTTTCTTATTCAAATGTCCACTTAAGACTAACTTACGTAAGGTAAGAAACAATAATTATTTTTATTTTCATCAAAAATATGTTTGAACTCTATATATTACTCTCTTATAACTCTTTGTTTTATTGAACCAATAATGAAGCATTACTTACTCCACCCACTAGAATCGATAGATATACAATTAATAAATAAATTTTTACTCTGGCAAACGACATGAGTATATATAGCACAACTCATAGCAAATATTCTTAATGTATTCAACACACATAAACAGGTACAGCTTTAAGATTCAAGCCAATAGCTAGAAAAAAAAAATGGCAACCATTAGAGCATCTCACACGGTCATCCCAAATGAACCAACTCCAAATGGTCGTTTATGGCTTTCTGATAATGATCATGCTGCTCGTTTAGGCCATACCCCAACTATCTACATTTACAAAGCAAAAACCAACAAAGATGCCATTATTGAAAGGATGAAGATTTCTCTAAGCAAAATTTTAGTGCTCTATTATCCATTAGCTGGTCGATTGATCTGCACAGAAAGTGGTCGATTAGAAATAGATTGTAATGCAAAAGGAGTGATATTTCTTGAAGCTGAAACCACAAAAAATTTTCAAGACTATGGTGATTTTTCTCCCTCAGCTGATTCCATCAAGGATCTTGTTCCAAAAGTTGATTATTCTTCTCAACCTATAGCAGAGATTCCCCTGTTTCTAGTTCAACTAACAAGGTTCAATGACGACAAAGGAATCGCAATTGGGGTAGCATTCTCTCACCCTGTCGCCGATGGTGTCGGCGCTATTCACTTCCTTAACTCTTGGGCTAAGGTGACTAGAGGGAAAGCACTAGATTTGATTGAAATGCCATTTTTGGATAGAACAGTGCTCAAATTCTCACACACCCCATCAGAACCAACGTTTGATCACCCGGAATTGAATTCTCTTCCACTCAAACTCGGTGCTTCTAGTAGCATTGACGAACAAAAGAAGAAAACTTGCGCTGAAACGCTAAAAATCTCACTCGATCAAGTGGAGAAACTAAAGAAGAAAGCCAACATTGAACTTGAAGGGTCAAGTTTGAGGCCTTATAGCAAATTTGAAGCTATTGCTGCTCATATATGGAGAAGTGCATGCAAGGCACGTGAGCTTGATGAGAATCAACCAACTATTATTCGATTTAATGCAAATATTCGCACTAGAATAATCCCACCACTCCCAAAGAATTATTTTGGGAATGCTGTGGCTACAACAATAACACCAAAATGTCATGTTGGAGAAATTTTATCAAACTCATTTGGCTATGTTGCTCACAAGATAAGGGAAGCAATTGGAGTTCTTACAAATGAATACATAAGATCACAATCAAGTGTTATTGCAAGTCAAGAGAAATTAGATTACATAAAAGCATTTTTCTTGGGAAAAGGAGAACCAATAAATGCCCCTTTTGGTGGAAACCCTAATCTTCAATTTACAAGTTGGATTGGAATGCCAGTGTATGAAGCAGATTTTGGATTCGGAAAACCTATGCATTTTGGATTAGCTTATGTGTGTTCATTTGATAGGGCTTTGATTCTTCTAAGTCCAGATAGAGATGACTCTGTTCTTGTGTGTATGCACTTTCAGATTGCATATATGCAACTTTTCAAGAAATTCTTCTACGAGGATATATGAAATAGTTGTGTTATCACTATTCTCTTCATCTTCTTTTGTGAGTTTTAATATGCTTGTGTGGTTTGCATTTTGTTGTTTTCAATAAGTTTACTCATGTAAAAAATAAAATGATTGAATTCAAGGGATTTTACTTTTGCTGGATGTGTGTTCTCCTCATGATAAGGGTTTTTTTAGTTACTCACTCCGTTTTTTTAAGTATCTATTTAAAGAGTAAAAATTTATTTCTATTTAGCTATTTACTTATATTTTTAAGAAAATATCAATTGCATTTTTATCAATTATAATCTTATGTTTAATTAAAAAATTAATGCGATCCAACAAAAGAAAAAGAGATAATCTATAATATAAGGAGTTCAAAAAATAATTTGATGAAAATAAGAATAATCATTGTATATCGTTAACATGCTTAATTTAGCTTGAAGTGAACGTTTAAATAGTAATGAAAAGAGTATTAATTTTCAGTTTTTTTTAAAAAAAAATCTGATAAAATCTTAAATTAAAAAAAATCATTATTTTTCAGTTTTTTATTTATTTTTTAAATAGTGAGATTATCCAGTCATGTAGTTCTGTTGGTAACCGCATAGAACATATGTGTTGGTACGGAGTTCAATTCCGATTGTACTGCTTTTTTATAAAAATAAAAGGGTCTTAATATACAGTGGTTAAGGTTACTACAAGTAGAAAAACAATCATAAGTGCATATTATTTCGTCTCTCGGAGATATAAAAAGTTATATTTTCCAACACATTTTTATTATATTTGGCTCCTTAAATAATGCCTTTAAGGCACTAGATATTATTTGTCAAAATAAAAAAAAAAAAAAGAGTGGGATCACGGAGCAAGATAAAAAGTATTTTTTTAAAATTTTATCTTTTTAGTTTTTATAGTGATGTCTTGAGTGTCATCAAACTATAATATCCCTATTTCATTGGTTTCTTTTTTTCTTATGGTTACTATTTAAAAGAGTTTATACGCAGTTTATGAAAATAGCTTATGTGTTCCTATAAGTTGTTTTTAGCTTATTTTTATGAGTTTCATGATGTAGCTTATTAGAATAAACTATTTTTAACTTATTCAAATATATTTTACAATTTTTCTATAAAAAAACTCTAATTTAAAAATAATTTATTACATAAATACTTAATTTAACTTTACATTCAATCCCACTGTTATGGCCTATAAAAAATCCACTACTACTAGTATTGTGTAAGATCAGTAGCAGTCTCACTCAATTTTCCTGGTTGTCTTGTGTTACCAAATTTAATGCCTCTGATCCAACTTTTCTTACTTTCCTCATATACTCATTCAGATTCCAACTTCATTACGTTTATTATTCCTACTACTCCCTCCGTTTTCGCATATAAGAAAAAAAAAAACTATTTCACACCCTTTAAAAAATATAGTTATTTTTATTTAAGTTTCTTAATTCTATTAAAATTATAATTATTTTCTTTAAATTATCTTTGATTAGAATTAAAAATAAAATAAAAAATAAAATAAAATCAAATATAAAAAGATGTGAACCATTTCAACTATTAGACTTGAAGATAATCTCTCTACTTTGAATGAGTTATTGAAAATAAGAACACTATTAAATTGGGAGTATTTTAAATATATCTTCATTAAATAAAACAAAAAATAATTAATTTTTCTTATAAATAAAAATATAGTACTATTAAAATTTTTATTTATATATGAAAACGGAGGAAGTAATACTTACTACTTTCTGACTTTCTTTGCTGTCACTATACTTTCATGTGCGCTGCTGCCTCTCTTTTTTGGTTTTGAAAAAGTTCTTTATACATTCACTATTTATATATAATTAATTTATGAGTAATACTAAAATCTCTTAAAAAAAATTTATTTATCTTTTTATTATTATATAGGGTATGAAATTAAATGTACTTTTAATTTTGAAACCATAAAAAATATTGAAAATATCTTTTAATGAGTAAGGTAGTGTTTGACTCAGCTTTTTTTTGCTTCTCTTTCTCTTATAAGTAAAAACTGGGCCAAACAGGATTTGTGACAACCCTCTTAAATTTAAGCTGGCTTTTTTTCTGTGTACAAAATACAAAAGGCTGACTTTTAAGCCAGAAGCTAAAAATATGAGCTTTTTGACAAAAAGTTGACTTTTTTGTGGGCTCATTGTAATTAATACTCAAATATTCTAATTAACACTTGAAATCTTAAACATATTTTTCTTCTCTCTTTGTAAAAATAGCAATTTACTAAAACTTTCAGAAAGTTTTCTTCTCATTTATTTATTATTTATTTCACCTTAATATTTATGAATTTTATTGTTATTTAAAAAGTTTAAATATTTAAAAAAATTTAATGTTAAATAATTATTTTGATAAATTTATATTGTGTTTAGTATTTTAAAAAAAATAAAATATTGAGTTTTATCAAAAAAAAATATTTTTTATCGTAAATTTCATTTTAAAAATAATTATATTGATAATTTATTTTCTTATATCAAATATATGTGATAGTTAATGATAAATAACTTAAAAAAGTTGACACAAATATTTTATAAAACAAATAGCTTTTTACTTATATATAGCTTATAAAGTATCAAATAATGAAATTGTCAAACAGAAAAATGTTAAAGAGACTAACATTAAAATAAGAGAGAGTAACAACTAACAAGTACTATCTTATATGCACTTTTTAAAATGTTAAATGTAGTAAAAAATTATTAGAAAATAATTTTTTTTTTAAATTTTTTAAGAGACGGATGTACTTATGATTATTTTTATAATTTTAGTAATCTTAATATGTGCCCAACAAACTATGTTTAACAACAAGACCCTTTAAAGAAAGTGATTAGTATAAAAAAATTTAAAAATGTCTTGTTTTTTGAAAATTTAAATGATAAATATTTAAACAAAAATAAAGTTTAAGAAAATAAAAAATTTGAAACAAAGGAAGTAGGTAAGCGGGTTATGAGTCTTACTCCTTCACTTACAAAATATAAGTAAATTTTTGGAAAGTCTTATGTTATTTTTTATAAGCAAATGTAACTGTTTTGATCATATTAAATTAAATTATACCTAAAATGTCTTTATTTATTTCACTTCTTATTCCCTATAATTTATTAATTTGGCTATGAGAGAGAAGAGGCTTTCTACTTCCCCATAGTAGTGTTAAATTCCTAGTTGTTGAAAGTTGAAACCAAAAGAAAAATTTAATAATTGAGGATAAATTAAGAAACAAACATACTTTTTACTTGATTTCAACAAAATTTAATAAATTTAACTCATTTTTCTTATTATTTTATAACGGAGTGAGTAATTGCTTAGGTATTTTGACAAATCCGTTACTCAAACTTTTAATTCATTAACTCACGGTTTCTCACATTTTTGGAAAGTTTGAAAATATTTCTACTAATAATAAACATATAAACAAAAGGGCCAAAAAAAAAAAATCATGTTAAAAAAAAGACAAGTCATATTTCTCTCGCTTGTTGTGTTTGTAAATGATATTTTTTGCACTTTTTGTACTATTTTTTATTAATACAAGATCCTTCTTTTGCTGATAAAAAAAAATATCAACATAACAAAACTATTAAAAAATGAAAGAAAATGCCTGTTGGAGTATTATGAGTCTTAAGATAAGACTTTTTTTTAATTTTTTTTATGGTATTTATTACCAAAAATAATAATTAATCTTTTTTTCAAAACTAATTAAACTCACACAAAGTGATTATTTAATAGTCACAAAATGTTACTCCATTTTAACTTGCAGAGAATCGAATTCCTAAACATATAATTAAAGAATAAAATACGTGAACTACTACCATACTGTTTATATATATAAAGCCAAGTTAGTGAAATTTTTAGCCTATTAACCCTCACCTGCTCTCTCTCTCCATGGATTGAGCAAACAAATTCTAATAATTTGTAAGGGTGTTTTGGGTTTGTGGTTTTATTTATTTTTATTATGATAAATAGTTATAAAACTTTTTTTTAAAACCTGTAGATGATGTTTTGAAAACGAAAAGAATCTTATTTCTGATTATTTTGACTATATTTGTAAATTTCGAAAACAATAAATATAATAAAAATAATAATAGTTTTACAATATAATTAATTATGAAAATTAAAAAAAATACAAATTAAGGGTCTGTGTGGTTTATATTTTTTTTCTATTTCTATACATCTTCATTATGTTTCCCATTTTTCTAAGATTTGTATAGTAAAAATTGAAAATGTCTTTTTCCCAAAATTATTTTCAGTTTTTATTTATAAGATTTTAAAAACATGAAATAAATCTAAACAAGAAATAAAAATGCAAGTAAAATAGATTCTAAACATGTCTTACCAAGGAAGGTGTTAATACAGTAATAAAGACATATTTGATCTTAGTTGGAGAACTCAAGTTCAAGTCCCAAAGAAAATACTTAATGGGATAAACTTATTTTTCACTGTAGTACTCCCTCCGTTCCAAAATAGAAGAAGTTAGTTATTTTTTTCATGTTTCATAATATAAACACATGCACAAAATATAACACAAATTTATTAAATTTTTCTAAATTTACCCCTATTTACTCATTCATCCACTAAAATATTTATAATTTTCACCTTTTTTCATTAAAGCAAATCTAACCAATGAGAGTTTGAATAATTACTCTTTAACTTGAATTCCTATAATGAAGTAATTAATAATCAGTTTAATGTTCCAGAATGATTTTCTTAATCAAAATACTTTGAATACTAAAAAAATAAATGATAAGTTCAAATTGTGACAAAATCTAAAAGAAATAACCTATCAACGTCTCAATGTTAAGATATTGAGGATTTAATTTGCCAAAACATTAGAAACTATAGAATTTTAATATTTTTTAGGGTAATCATACGAAGGGTTTTGATATTCATTACCTTTAGCGCAATAATTAAGTAACCCATGAATTAAAACGTTATATTTAAAATAAATTAAAATAATTTCATAACATTAAATACTCAACATTTTACAATACATTAAATTTTCATTTATATGAGTTATTTAATCATTACTTTTAAAACAATAAATAACAAAACCCTTATATGAAATACTCGTTAGAGATATTTTTATTGCCCCATCTGCCGCAAAGAAACTCCTCCACGGCTAGTCTGCTACTACTAGGAAAGAATATTAAACACTTTTTTTTAATTTGATATCAAATTTCAACTAGCTAGAGAAACACAAAAGACAAAATGAAATTGGTATAAGCAAACAAACTATCTTGTTTTTTAGTTTAAAATATAAATAAATTTCAATTAGTAATAGATCACTACTTATAATATTTTCTTGCTCAATTACATCCTAAAGCGATATTTTTTCACATCATCATCTGCCATTTTTGAATTTATTTTGGCAATTCCAAAACAGCACAATTTATATATAATATCTTGTAATTTACTATTTAGAGAGCTAAATGTCATGCCAACCTTAATTATTATGAGACAAACAGAGACAAAAATAAATCACTTTTCTTTTTTTAAAAATAATTAATTTATTATGAGATGCCTTTTTGTTTTTTCAGTGAAAAAGGTTTGCAATGAAAAAGAATAGGATAGTGGTGGTCACATCATTTGTGCATTATTCATGAAACAGTATTATTCCCACTGTGTATATATCAACGCTCTTTATTATGTTTTTCTTCTTCATTATCATTTTTATCATGCAAGGTGGTCTTCTTTCTTCGTCTGTACAGCTTTATATATATTTATATTTTTATTAAATTTTATTTTCAAATAATTTTATATATATATTTTTAACTTTTAATTTTAGAATTTCCCAAACAAAATACAATATTCATATATTCCTAATGAACAATTTGTAATATATATTCAATGAAGATACTGATCACATTTACAATAATGTAATTAATACGTACGCCAAATTAAAGTTTTGTGAATTGAAAATTCATTATAGCCTAAGCAAATAGAAAATATTGAGGCAAGGAATTCCAACAAGTTTTATTTTGAAATATAATAATACAAACATAAAAATTAACATTGATAAGTAAATGCAGAATTTTTTAGTTTTTTTTTTTTTTAAATGAGATAATCCAATTGGTAAAATTGAGAATCTCTTGAGATTTTTAAATTTAAAATGGATGATAAAATTTTAAAATAAGAAGATACAATTGATAACTTGATAAGTAAGGATCTTTTGATATTTTTTTTTAAATAGGTGATATAATTCAACTTGAATTATTTAGAAATTTCAAATCTGATAATCAATTGAATTTAGAGATTAAATTTGATAATAAGTATTTACTAAAAATGTTATAATAATTATGATTAATTTGTACGTAAACTTAATTTTTATTGATTGCATTTAGAAATTAAACTTGATAGTAAGTTTAATTTTTTTGGTGAAAAGATAATAAGTTTAATTTACTAAACAAAAACATCATAGTAAGTGAGAAGTTGGTACTTTTAGAGATTTGAATTTAGTTAAAAAAATTTGTTGGCCAATATAGAAAAAGGCCTATTAGCCTATTTAATTTAGTGATCCGTTGACCTATTTAAGATAGATTTGTTGGCCTTTTTAGAGAACTCAAGACAAAGTAGGCTAATAAATAGGTTTACAAGTTTCATAGGCTTTCAAATAAGCCAGTCTCAGCCTAAAAAATGAGTCTATGATATGCTAACAGGCCAAGCTAAGCCCTAATAATTATGAAATATGCTTGACCTGTTTAGTAAAAGTCTGGTCTGCCCTATTTCCACCCCTAACGACGATCCAGGATTGACAACCTCATGACATCTCCGCTTGATATTTGATTCTTTCTTCGTCTGGTTCCCTTTGCTTATGGATTGATTTTATGTTTTTTTTTTTGTCTTATTTATGTTTTGTCTATGAGCATGAGTAGCTAAATACATAGTTAAGGTGGCAAAATGGGGCAATTCGTCTCCGTTATCCCACCAAAAATCGGGCAAGTCAGCCCGCTAAGATTTTACGGGCTCATTTTGCTAGCCTGGCCCGCTACTTTATAAATTAGGTGGGTTGCAGGCTAGCTCCCAGCCCAAGATACTAATTAAAAACAAAAAAAATGGACTTGCTTTTTTCTTGAATTTTTTCTTTTTGCACCATACAGAGATATCAATTTTTTTCAAGAAAAAACTTTTGAAGGTTTTTTTTTTTCATTTATAAAAAACTTTGATTTTTTTTTTAATTATGAGCCTAGGTTTTTTTATGATTTTTTGTTTATTGTTTGGTTTAGAATTTTTTTTTAGGGCTTATCGATTTTTTTAAAAGAATTCCCACGCTAACTAATAACCTAGCTACAACCAAAAAAAATACGAGCCCCGCCTGCCACCTTTGTAGCCCGTTGAGCTGGCGGGTTAGGCAGGGCGGACCGCATTAGTTAGCGGGTCCCATTTTGTCACCTCTAGCTAGGGCTATGGGATCTTATGTGAACCCATTTTACTTTTCTAGTTTCAGTCAATTATATTTGTTTGTGTTTAATTGGTTGTACTTTAGTATTTTAATTTCGTGATTAAGAATTAGCCACTCCAAGATGCATTTTAATTGATTAGTTGTAGATGACCATTCTCACCTAATTAATATAACTACGTAGACGAGTCAAAGATCATAAAGGACCAAATTATTATTTTCACTTCTAGCCGGTTAACAAATCCTTAAGTTCTTTATGCTTTCTCTATTTCAATTCCTTGAGTGACCATATTAAGAAAAAATTGCTATTATTAGTGCATGCATGACTATTAGCTAATAATTAATTTAGTAAGAATGATTAGTAATTAATTTGATAATGTAATTGGAGAAATTAGAGAGCATAAGGGATGAAGTGAACCCTAATAAAGTCCTAGGTTTTTCATACATATTTTATTTATTTATTTTTATTCTCTCTTTTATGTTCTCCTTATTGTGTTTTCACCTTTATCATACTTATTATATTTAACTTGTAGAAGAGTTTAAAAAATTTGGTAATTACTATTATATTGCTTCTTTAGATACGACAACTCCTTCTTTTCACTTTACTACTTGCATGATATAGTATACTTACCCTTTCATCAACCCTTTTTTTTTACTAGAATTCACATAATGAAAGATGTAACTATGAGTTAAAGTTGAATATTTTTTTGAGTTAATTAGTTTGGGCCTAGTTTAATGAGTTTAACCAGAAGTTCAATTCACATAATCATTATTTAATGAATAAGCCCATTGTATCATTTTTCCTGTAATTTTCAAGCATTATTTTAGGTTAAATTTTCAAATATCATTTAGTCTTTCTTAAATGTGTTTTAAGAGTTTCGAAGCTATTATAAAAAATAGCGAGAAACTATTTATAGTTTTAATGCTAGTAAGAATTTATTACATGGTGGAATGCATAGAGATTCTAATGTTAAGTGAAAAGTGTAGTATATAACCATTAACTAATTAAAATTAAATAATACTAATTTATAACTTATAATTTATAGTTTATATATTTGTGTTAATGATATTCATTTATACTAATGGCTTATAAAAATAACACCAATTATTAACCCCAATGTCAATCCACTTGTGTCATTTATTTTATTTAGTTTTGTTGCTAATTCTAAATAGGTTCATCGGACACCGTTTAGGAATAGAAATATGATGAGAAATTAATTAGAAACGAAACCCAAGAACAATTCAAGGAATAGAAATACGGTGAGAAATTAACTAGATGAATAATTCTTAATCCTCATATTCTATATTTTTAAAAGTCTTCCTATTTATTCATTAAAGAATGTTTTTAATGCTTTTTATAGTTTTCAATGATATTTATGGTTTCAAGATTGAAAATGCATTTAATTCCATACCTTATATGATAATAGGAGTATAAGTAAAAGGATTTTTAGGAGGTTTTAACATTGCTCTAATTAGAAAAGACGTTTGAGTATCGTCTCGAGAATTAAATTTTGTTTAAAGGAAAATGCTAAACAGTGCCCTTGAGGCACTTGTTAAGGATTAAAAAATAGTAATATTTTATCGGGATTGATAAAATTTATGGTCTCGAAAGTTAAAAATTATTCAATGAACACTTTTTATAGTCAAAGTATTAAAGAAAGTGTAGTTATTACATCTTAACAAATGTCCTAAAGGCATCATTTAGGAAGACCCTTATATTTAGGGGCGAAGCTAACCCAAAATTTCTTGGGGAGGGTCAAATATAAATAATTAAATATATCAAAATTTTGGGGGACCAATTACTTATAATGCTACTAATTTTTACTTATATTTTAAGAAATCATATATACATGTTAGCAATTTTTTCTCTCATTGTATTAACGTATCTTTGTCGCGGCTTATATTTATTAGAGCTGGCAAAACGGACCAACCCGGTTCGTTTTGGCCCACTTTAAACAGGGTGGGGCGGGCCAGCCTGCATTTGTTATATGGGTTGAATATCCTAGTCCAACTCATATTTGGGTCGGTTGGTGAGTTGACCTGCTTATACATTAAAGAAATAAAAAATCATAAAACATTAAAAAAAATTGATAATCTATATCTTTTTTCTTAATCCATTATATATATTGCTAACTAAATTATTCATTATACAAGTTACATTGTAAATTATATAAAACTAACAAAGCAAAATGTTACAAAAAAAGATTTCACATAACCACTATGATAAAAAAAAGCAAAAAAGTGAGACCGGTGGGCCAGACCGCCACAACTCGGCTCATTTTGTTGACGGGTTATTGGGTTCAAAACCTCAGCCTAACCCACCTTTTTTTGGCAGGTTAAATGAACCGACCCGACGGGCTCGACCCGTTTTGCCAACTCTAATATTTATACATTAAAAATATTATCATATATATATATATATATATATTAATTAAATAGGTGTGTCTATTAAATTTATTAGGCTTTTTAAAAAGTCTGTACCTAGCATTTTTTAATTAAATAGGCTTTTAAAAAAGTCTAAACCTGACATTTTAATTAAACATGCTAGGCTATGCCACAGGCCCATGTCAGGCCGGTTAGCCTATTTTCATTCTTAATCGTCGTGGAGAGGTCATTCTTCAACTTCGTTCAAGAGAGCACCAAAGGACGAGAGAACTCATCCGTTGGCACCAAAGAAGAGTGAAAATGAGAGAGGATCTCTAGTTCTCACAAGAAGCCTTTTAAATAGATGGGTCTTGCTAAACAGTGCCCTAAGGGCACTTGTTAAGAATACAGAAGTCGAAATGTTTTATTGGGATTGATAGCTTTTAAGTAGAATTTCAACTTTCGAAACAATAAATATTATCAATCCCAATAAAATATTTTCACTTTTGTATTTTTAACAAGTGTCCTTAAGGCAATGTTTAGCATTTTCCTAAATAGATTTTCTTCTCCCTAGTCGCGGTGCTAATCGTGATCATATCAAATCTATACAAATATGAAGTAATACTCCCTCCGTCCTAATATATAGGACTCTCTTAACCAATTTTACAGAAATTAAGAAAGTTGGTTAATTTAGTTTTATGCATTAAATTTGTCTAGCAAATTCTATCAATTTTCAAATTAACCTTTCAAGTTGTTATAAGCATCAAAGTATGATTAAATGATAGTAGAAACATGGTTCCACATGTTGACCAATTATATTAGAGAGATAAATATTTTATTATCAACTTTTTATATTTATTGTGTTTTGAATTACTTAGAAGTGGTTAAGTAATAAGGATATATTGATTAAAAAAAACTAAACATGCACACAAATTTATAAAAAGTCTTATAAAACATGACAAACAAAAATATTTTAGAGAGTCTTAAATAATGGATCGGAGGGAGTATGATTAGATAATAGTATAATTTAACTAGACAAAACAGGATTCAAATCTAATACTACCTCCGGTCCTAAATATAAGACCATCTAGAGAAAATTTGTTGGTTCTATATATAAGATTTCTTATAAAGTTTAAGAAGCAATTATTGATTTTTTTTCTTGTCTGTCCTTATAAGAAATGAAGGGATAATAGGTATAATGAATATATTTGCTAAAAATTTTGACTTTAAATAAGGATAAATTTAGTAGATTATACAATTTGTTTTTAACAATTAAGACATTAAATAAAATTATTAGTTAATATTTTTTTAATCCATATAAATTAATTAGAAGATGCTATAAAAAAGATAAGAGGTAGTATGATAAAATCAAATTCAAATCTTTTCGAATATAAGATAATCTTACCGTTTCATTCACTTTTTGACATCAATAATGGCACTAGTAGTTATCAAGAAAGAGCACCTCATGATGATGTTCACTTCCTCATCTTTCTCTATATCCATCGTGACAAAGAAAATTTCTAAACAAAGAATTAAGAGACAAGATGACACATTTAAGAGCTATAAAGAACAAACTTTACAATCACCATTTTACCAAACAAGAGATAAAAACTTACAGCTCCACAAAGATAGCTGCGCTGCTTCTGAATTTTAGAAAGAACATGTTCCCATAACAGTTTCCTCCTTCGATCACGCCCCCCACCTTCAAGACAGTCGCCACCGAATATGCCTATCAATTTCTATTTCAGTATAAATTTAGGTATCTAGTTTTTTACTTTCTAGTTTCTATCTTTTTGTATATATTATATTTTGCATTATTTTATTTAATTTACATATTATATTTTGTAATGTTTTTCTAATGAATTTTTAAAACTATCTTATCAAAAAATTTATTTCTTAAAATAAAATTTAGAACACCATAAAATTATGTATGTTCCAGCCTAAAATTGCAATTTAAAAAGATTTTTTTAAAAATACCATAAAATAAAAAAAAACGAAGTTATACATGGTAAATTACCTTCTTCGGTTTGTGACTTTGTGCTGTTGTTCACTTCTCGCTGGTAGCAAACGTTGCCGGAGACCGAGCTTTTGTACCTTCGTACTGATGTTCTATGCTTTCTCTTATCAAATTGGTGCCTACCTTCAAACTTAGGCCATTTCAACGATGGGTTTACTTTCCCCAATCGTTTTCAGCTGCTACAATAATTTCTCCACAACTGATATTACATAACCCTCAGAACAAGAACAATGTTGCAGATTTCATCGTTCTCCTCAACTCCTGCACGAGCATTGATCTTGCTAAGAAGCTTCATGCGCTTCTTGTGGTGTTGGGTAAGGCTCAAGATGTTCTTTTGTTTACAAAGCTTGTTAATTTGTATTCCACTCTTGGCAATGTCTCTTTGTCTCGCTCTACTTTCAACCATATTCAGAGTAAGAATATTTATACTTGGAATACTATGGTTTCTTCATATGTTCGTTGTGGAATGTACCGTGAGGGTATGAATTGTGTTTGTGAATTGTTGTCCGCGTGTGATCTAAGACCTGATTTTTACACTTTCCCTCCTGTGTTGAAAGCATGTGGAAATTTGGTTGATGGGGAGAAAATTCATTGCTGGGTTTTGAAGATGGGTTTTGAGCATGATGTGTTTGTGGCTTCTTCGTTGATCAATTTGTACTCGCGGTTTGGTGTTTTGGATGTTGCCTACAAGGTGTTTGTTGATATGCCTGTACGGGATGTGGGTTCTTGGAATGCAATGATTTCGGGGTTTTGTCGGAATGGAAATGCAGCGGAGGCGTTGTGTGTATTGAATAGGATGAAAGTTGAGGGGCTGAAGATGGATAAAGTTACAGTATCGAGTATACTTCCTGTTTGTGCGCAGTTAAACGATCTGGTTAGTGGGGTATCGATTCATTTGTATGTGATAAAGCATGGGTTGGATACCGACCTGTTTGTTTCCAATGCTTTGATCAATATGTATTCCAAGTTTGGTAGGCTGCAGGATGCACAACAGGTTTTTGATCACATGAAAGCGAGGGATCTGGTATCTTGGAATTCTATAATTTCTGCATATGAGCAGAATAACGATCCAGCTACTGCACTTAGATTCTATAAAGGGATACAATTCGCTGGAATACAACCTGACTTGTTGACCGTTGTGAGTTTAGCCTCAATTTTCGGTCAATTAAGTGATGAGAGGACTAGTAAGTCTGTTCATGGATTTGTTATCAGACATGAATGGCTTGAGGAGGATGTTGTGATTGGTAATGCACTTGTGAATATGTATGCGAAATTGGGTGCTATGGATTGCGCTTGTACCGTTTTTGAAAAGCTTCCTATCAAAGATGCAATTTCATGGAACACTTTGATAACAGGTTATGCTCAAAATGGTCTTGCAAGTGAGGCAATTGATGCTTTCAACAAGATGGAAGAGTGTACAAAGATAATTCCAAACCAAGGCACTTGGGTGAGCATTCTCCCAGCATATTCTCATGTTGGAGCCTTGCAACAAGGAATGAAAGTTCATGCGAGGCTAATCAAGAACCGTCTCTACTTGGATGTCTTTGTCGCTACCTGCCTGATTGACATGTATGGAAAATGTGGGAGGCTAGAGGATGCAATGTCTTTATTCTATGAAATTCCACGGGAAACTTCAGTTCCTTGGAATGCCATAATATCTTCTCTAGGGATTCACGGGCATGGCAAGGAAGCTTTGAGATTTTTCAAGGATATGATGGCTGAAGGGGTAAAAGCAGATCATGTTACCTTCGTGTCTCTTTTGTCAGCTTGTAGCCATTCTGGTTTAGTCGATGAAGGTCAATGGTGCTTTGATATGATGCATAAAGAGTACGGTATCAAGCCTGGTTTGAAGCATTACGGGTGCATGGTGGATTTGTTTGGCAGATCTGGGCATTTGGATAAGGCATATAATTTAGTAAGCAATATGCCTCTACAGGCAGATGCATCCATTTGGGGTGCTCTTCTTGCCGCTTGTAGAATACATGGAAATGTAGAATTGGGCACTTTTGCATCAAATCGCTTATTGGAAGTTGATTCACAGAATGTTGGTTATTATGTTTTGTTGTCAAATATATATGCAAATGTTGGAAAATGGGAAGGAGTAGTTAAAGTAAGATCGCTGGCCAGAGATCAAGGATTGAGGAAGACTCCTGGATGGAGCTCTGTTGTAGTTGGAAGTAAGGTTGAAGTGTTTTATACTGGCAACCAAACTCATCCACAAAGTTCAGAGATATACCAGGAATTAAGTGTTTTGAATGCCAAATTGAAGAGCCTTGGTTATGTTCCAGACTATAGTTTTGTCTTACAAGATGTTGAGTTGGACGAGAAAGAGCAGATTTTGATGAGTCATAGTGAGAGGTTGGCCATTGCATTCGGAATTATCAATACCCCACCAAGAAGTACCATTAGGATATTTAAAAACTTGCGCGTTTGTGGTGATTGCCATAACGTGACTAAGTACATATCCAGAATTACTGAGAGGGACATTATTGTGAGGGACTCAAATCGTTTCCATCATTTCAAAGATGGGATTTGTTCATGTGGTGATTACTGGTGACAGTCACTAAATCATGGAAACATGCAAACAATGGCCATAACTGAAGACCTTAATTACCAAGATATGCCAAACCAGTGAAGGCATTAGTTTATCTGATTAGTTTGAGAAAATCAACTGAGCATGAAGAATATTTTATTTTTTGGGGTTTGAGAGAAGTGAAGAATTGGAGCAGCAGTTTTGCCTGATACGTTGGATAAATTGTCTTCAAAATCATGATGATTTCTGGAGGTGTTTGATTGTGTCAAATGTCAATTGTCAAACACTCTAGTAAACAAGTCCTTGACACCATACATTAGGCAAATTGTCAGAAATATAAACAAAAAGATAGATATCACACTAAAGCACATGGCTTGATTCCTCAGAAGCATTATATCGATAAGTCTTGTTGACTGCTGCATGGTAACATAGTTGACCTAACTTCATACTTGCTTCAATTATCAGCTTTTATTTTTGTGTCTACGCTCCTCTTCCCATTGTCAATCTCTATCTATCTTGTGGAAGTAAGTAGTGATGCTAATTTAGTTTTTTCCTTCTGATGTCAAATCTCGGGCATTTCATTCTTCTCAGGAGGGCTGTGGTTTTGACATCTATGTGCTATGAGAAAGGTCATGAGTGAGATGCTTTTGGCTTCTGATAATATAACTCGCATTAGATATAAAACTATTCATGTGCCTTCACTTAACTGCTAATGCTTTTCGAAGAGTTGGTTAATGACATGTGATTAGTCGTTATGACCCTTGTTACCCCAATTCCTCTAAATAAAAAATTTGAGACCAAAGGGCTTTAACGCCAGGCCGATTAGATATAAAATCATTCACATGTCTTCTTTACCTGTCAACTAAAGCATTTGTGAGAGTTCATTCATGATAACTTGATGCTTTTCATTATTATTGTGAATACTTGGTTTTATCAGGTAAACTTTTTAAACATAAGTAACTGAAAGGTCATATAGTTAACTTCTAATACATTATGCTCTCATTTTTTTCCTAGTAACATCATTTTCCTTGAATGAGAGCCATAAGAAGGTGATGCCATTTGTTGATCACCCCTTCATCACACCATGATATCATCAAGCCGCCTATATATTGTTATTGCACGATCTCATTGGCTGCCCATCCCCAAACAGTTAAATGCTGCGAGCTGCTTATTACACTCTCATCTCAGCAATGTGATAATGCCTCCTGCCCCACATTTTGGCAGCCAATGGAAGAAGGCTCTTCCTATAATTACAGAAGAGGTCCAGATTTGGAAGGCAAGAGGGTGATCATTTGTTGAAAGGCTTGGCTACTGAATGTCAAAGGTATTCTACCTGCTAACAATCATCCCTTTGTTTTGCAACAAAGTATAATGCTACTGCATTTCTTTATAATATAAATTCTTGATAGCTTAGTTCCAACTTTCGGCTGCTAAACTTTTCTGGTGACTGGAATTTCTGCTTGAAGGTCAGCTCGTGACATCTTGTATATTTCACAATTGATTAGCGTGAGATATAGGTCGTCTGTTCATGTTCAGTAAATATGGCTAGGATGAATGTATTAGCTCTCTGGTTCATTTCTTTTGCTAAGGATGCATAAGATCTTGCTGTATTGATTGCTCATATATGCCCATAATTCAACATGGGTGCGGTGATTTCATTTTTGGTTGATTCCAGGAATTATGTGCTTACTTGATTTTTATCGGTAGAAAAAAAAAAAAAAAACACACTCTGGCTGCAGGGAATAGTAGTGCAAAAGTCAGGAAGTTTTTAAACAATGTAGGATTGATTATCATTTACAGTGTGTTTGGTGCTTAGTTTTCATTTACAGTGTTTTTTATAGATATTGGCTTAGTTTTCATAAGGAAAGAAGCCTTTGACGATGTGTAAACTAATTGAGGTCCCGTTTGCTTTAGATTTTAGTAGAATAAGAAGTGAAAAATATATAAACCGAGACTAAAATTAATGGTTGAGATTATTGATGTACAACATCGAGACGATCTAATATAAGTAAATAATTTTAGCTTTAGTCAAAAGTGATTTTGACTGAATCCAAATCCTAAACAAACGGGCCCTAAATGGTCTTCCTTCTTGATATAGTTTTAAGTGAAGATGGTCTTCCTTCTTGATATAGTTTTAAGTGAAGTTTGCATATAGAAGAGGAGATGAAGGGTGGGTACTATTCCCACCTTTTCATTTTACGAGGGCATCACACTTTATTTTTTATTTTTAATTTGCCCTTCGCTTAGTTTTTAAAAATTGGGTGCTCAATTTTTAAAAGCTGGGCGAATTTTTTATAGTAAATTGTAAAACACCTTAAGGGTTTTTAAAAACCGTGTGCGCCCGGTAATTAGAAACTGTTCGCTCACGTGTTGTAAAAATTGGAAGTTGAACTAAGTATAAATCTATACAATTGTAACTAACGGTTTTTAAAAACCGTGGGTGAACAACTTTTAATTACCGGGCATGCCCAGTAATTAAAAATCGTTAGTTAATTCTGCGAAAAACTTATTAATTTGCTCAGTTTTTAAAACTCGAGCGCGTCTAGTTTTTAAAACCGGGATGAAGGTTAGTTTTGGAAAATTAAAAAATTGGTGTGGTGCCCTCAGAAAATGAAGAGGTGTGAATAATACCCACCGAGATGAAGAGCTTGTTGGTTTATTGTTTTCAAAAACAATTTTCAGTTTTTTAAAATTTAAAAATTAAAAAACTTGCTTGTTTAATGAATTTTTTAGAATTAGTTTTGCAAAACTGTTTCCTCTTTTCTAAAAACAGTTTTTCTAAAGCAGTTTTCTAAAACATTTGACATGTTATATATATATATATATGTATAGGGTTTTTTTAACTTGTGTCTCATGAGACACAAGTTAACAATGATTAGTAGCCAATGAAATTTTAAGAAAAAGGAAGTTACTAAGTAGTGGGTAGTTAAGGATTTAATGGTTGTACTTATAGTATTGTAAAAAATATAAATTCAACTATTAAAAATTTAAATTAATCATTGTTAATGAACGCAAGTTAAAAAAACTCATATATATATATATATATATAAACAAATCATGTGTATGACAAACAAACGAGCAGAGTTCAATTGGTGAAACTCTTCGTAGGTTTTTATGGCAATTCATATTTTTGTCCCATAAATTTATCTCAAATTTTTATTTGGTCATTTAAATTTTTTTTCTTTATATATAATAATTTATCTTTTCAATAATATATGATCATTTTCTTTTAATTTTTGTTGATAAATAATTAAAGCTTGTAATTTTTTTTTTCTGGTCTTCTTTCTCACATCTTGCAACTATTTTAAATATTTTTATTAATTATTTAATGAAATGAAGCGAAAATAAGTGAAGGAGCCAAAGAACAAAAAAAGAAAAAAGAAAAAGAATCAAACTAAAATTTGGTGTAAAGTTTAAGGATTAAAAATACTATTTTTGTCTTATTTAATTTATTATAATATTCGTCATTAATTTATTTATCACTCAACTAATAAAAGCTCTTTTTTTCCGCAAATTAATTATAAAGCTCAAATACATGTTTAATAATGTAGTCAAAATATAAGCATTTAATTAAAAAATGAAGACATACATATCCAATTAAAAATAAAAACTAAATATTAGATTCAAAAACAACATCTAGTTTATATTTTTATAATTAAATCAAGTTTATATTTATTCAAATTTATATGATTTAATAGAGAATATGACTTAATTGAATTTCTAATTACCTTAAGTCAAATTTTTTATTTGATTAGATAACCACAAGATGTTATCTTTATAGAGATGACACCATAGAAAATATACTTTCTTGATATTTTTGAGTATTGATCTAATTTGATCTTTGAAATTTTAGGTTGTTAGAGTTATAGTGTTTTATATCCATTTGATCCAATTAATGATGGTGTAAAGTGTCAAACCTTTCTAACAAGGCTATTATACAATCTTACAATTTGGGTTTGTGCTTAACTCATTCTTAAAAACTAGCTTATAAGAAGAAGATTGTCACAATAATTATATATTCTATTGTTACTCTTTTTCTAGTCGATGTGGGACTTAATCTTAACATATACTTTATAGGTACCTGCAAAACTTACTCATGATAGGGAGGGGAATCACCCGCAAAAACAAAATTTTCCAAGGATTAGATGAAAACTATAAGTTAAAAGACCATCATCTCATTAACCAACAAAACATTCAAAGTAAACCTGGCCAATTTGTATCCTGTATACATCATTGAAGTCCCTTACATGTATGAGTCAAAATTACATCAGCACTTAAAAAGTAGTGCATGACACATGTGAGGAGCTCCACAAGATTACCGAGCTAAAGGTAAACAGCCAATAATATGCATAAGATAACTCCTTTAACAAGATGAAGGAGCATAGCATGCAAGTTACTAATTAATGGTCCAATTGATCATAGAAAGGTCTTCACAATGAAACATATCATGCAAATAAGTATTGCGCAGCAATGATCAAGTAGCACTAACCAATGCAGAAAAAAGAATTAAGAGCAAAATTTTGTGAAGGCTAAACAAAACCAATTTCGGGATCAAAATACTCAAGGGGCCCACAACCAGCCCAGCTGATGTTGGAAAAAGTGCTAAGAACAATACAAAATTCAGTGTATTTTTTAAACATCACAACACTCTCACATAATGTTTATGGGTTGAAGATATGAAGTTGGTTTTGACGAGCATTTTTTAGAAGCGCTTCAACTAAGGCACACAGATTTTCTGCTTTTGTGTCTCTTTCAACCGCAGAAATTTCCTGAAATGTTCATTGTAAAAATTAAAATATGTTTGATATGAAAAAATTACAACAAACTATATATCAAAATTAGAATAAATATTAAAGTAGAATCACTTCTTTCTTTTACACTTTATCAATCATATACTAAAATAGTAGAGTGTTAGCAATAAAACTGAAAGTGAATAGTATAGAGTAAATTAGTAAGAATTTCATAAAATCAAATTTATATTAGTGAAACATTTGTAAAACTTAATAAAAGTTAACAAAAATTTGAACTTTCAAAATAAACATACTTACAACAGGTGGAACTTCTTTTTTCCCCTCAGCATTCCCTGCAAAAATTGACAATGAATACAAAAAGAAACATATTGTGTATGTAATTAAAAATATTTTGATGTAATTGACAATAAGAAATGATAAATTTTGAATATAGGCGTGTTTATTTCCTTTTTCATTAACAATCATTTCATAAATATTATACCAATACTTTAGACGAAAAATATTCGTATATTAATGAATCAGACTAATATAATTTAGGAAGAGTTTCCTAAAAGTGATGTACTAAGACATAAAATAACTAAAATTATAAAAATACAAAACTTTTAAATATGAATACTCACTTCATTTGGCGCTTCTTCAGTCCCTGCATTAGGGGGCATTTTCTCCTAAAAAGTATAATAGTAAAGTTTAAACTAAAATACATAACTAAATTTTTACATAATTAAAATAGCAAGCAATTCCTAAAATTTTCTAGTAAAATTTAAAACAAAATGTTTGACATGAAAAATTATGTAATGTTAAAATGAAATTTTATTTTAAGACTTGCTGGAATAATTATATTAAAAGTAAAACTTACAATTGAATAGTGATGAAAAAGGTTTAAAATTTGAAAATATACATACTTGTTTCGATGTCTGTTTAATTTTTTTCATCAAGAAGCATCTCCTAGTGATCATTAAACCAAAATTTTGGAATAACATTTTGAATAATTATAAATAATACACATTTTGAATTTTCTTAAAGTTGTAGAAGAAAAACATAAAACATCTGGTTGAACATGTGAGAATAATACTAAAATTTAAAAATAAGTACACTTAATTATCACCTCAGTTGGCATCTCTTTTTTTCTATCATCAGCGTGCATTTCCTGAAAATATTAGAGGTAAAGATGACAAAATAAAAGGTTTGGTAATTTGATTCACCATCATTTGGTTTATTTGATAGAAAAGAAATGAAGTATTTTTAAAGGTAGTGTTAGTATAAAATAATGTCCATAAGTTCGTAGTTATTAACCTTTTGGAATAAAAATTATTATGATAAATTATTTTATTAATACATTTATTGAGATTTTGTAACTCAAGTTGCTATTCCTTAATTGTGATAACCATATTATATGAAAGTGCATATATAATATGCCTTAAAACCATCTGTTGACAAAACCATTTGATAATGAAGATTCAATGGTTTTAAACTCAGCCATTACTATTGTGAAACCATATGTGATGGGAACATTAATGTTTCTGAGGCATCTATATAAAGAGTTGTGATATAGTTTTGTGAAGTGAGGTGGGAAGCCATGTGCAAACTAGAAATACATTTTCCTAGTGCTCTTGTAGTTGTTTTCCTCTTATATTTTTTGAACAATTGTTTGTGAAGCTCCAAAGCATTAGTTCATACACTTGTTTCATTGTCTCAATTGTTTTTGTGTTGGTGTGATGTCGTTCTTAGTTATTCAGATGATTTGGGAGATTTCTTTTCCTTTTAATTCTTGATATGTTGCGTGTTTATGTTGCATTATGAATTGATTTTCATTGTATTTTTTTCAAAAACTCTTATGCTTTTAATAATATATTTTCTTGGGGAATTAAGAATATACAGTGATGAAAAAGTTGAATTTTCAAAATATTCATATTTATTTTAGTGTCTGCTTCATTTTGTATGTTAGCAAACATTGGCTAAACATCATCAGAATATTTTTGAATTACAATAATGAATAATACTAAATCAGTGACAATTTCTTAGAAATTATAGCATTCATTAAAACATAGAACATGTTAAACATTAGTGAAAATGCTAAACTTTCAAAATAAGTATACTTACTTCAGTAGCACTTCCTTCCAATTGAAATTCTATATAATGTTAAAACAAATTAAGTATATATACTCACCTTATTTTCATTTATGGTGCTTTGATCTTCCTTTTTATCTTCTTCTGGTTTACTTTTACCTTTATCGTTAGGACGAATGCCTTCCCTCTCAAATCGCTCTACTTCTCTAAGAGATCGACATTTAAAGCCATACACTTTGTGAGTGTAAAACTGTAAAACAAAAGTTTTTCAATAATAATGATTAATCAAGTCAATGTGTAAGCATAAATTAGAGTTCAAGTTTGAAATTTATGATTTTTTTTGTATTTTTAATGGGATACCTCCACATGTATAGTTGTGAAAGAAGTAAACATTGACAAAGGAGGCGGTTTTATTAATTTGGTAAAGTCCTCTTTAAAATAATAACTTTAGAACTCAAACACCTAATGTTTCTAATAAACTGGGTTAGTTAGATTGATAGTTTTTGTTTTTTTTATGAGCTTAGTTAGATTGATAATTATTCCCTCGATTGTATATAAGGCTCTGATTATCAGGAATTATAAGATAAATTCCATCAAATTGTATTGAAAATATGAAGATTACAATTTATATATACAAAAAACTTTTTAACTAAAGTAAAACTAACTAATCCATTTAACTATGGGTTTATTACCCCTGGACAAGTTGGAAGTGACCTAAACCTTCAACTTGGAAATACATCATAGAAAGAAAAAAGACAGCAGAAAAATGAAATATATCTGAAAAACATACATCAGAAAAATGGAATTCTAAAACAGAGGGTATAGATCCTAACAGAAGTGGGTATAGATTCTGATAAGAGTGAGTATGATCCCTAAACGAACGAGAATAGATCCTAAAATGAATGGGTGTAGATCCCGGTAAGAATGGGTGTGATCCCTAACATAAAGGGTATGGAGCCAAGTATAGTGAATATAGATCCCGAAATAAATGATTAAGGACATAGTTTTCCACTAATTGTTGTTGATGAACAGAGAGGAGGCCTCGGCTAAAATTATTGAGGCGCCAAATAGACAAATGAGAGATTTTCAGAAGAGCTCAATGCTGAAACCCGCAACGCGTCCATTTTACACTTGAGTCCGACATTTTCACAAACACTTGGCGGCGATGGAAGAACATGGCACCATCATACTCTTTACGGAACAAACTTTATTACTTGATGAAGAATGATTGAACAGACAAACATCACACCCAACTTGCACTTCAGATACAAAGATTTGAAAATCTTGGAACAATTTAACAATGTTGCACCTTACACAGATTGGGGTATGAAACAACCCAAATTGAAGACCGTGAACAGAATGACAGAAATGAGTAGGACAGTGAGGTTGCAGTGGTAGACGGACATATGTTTGCTGGCATAGGATTGGCTTCTTAGGCGACACATGGTCGGAGGCAGAGAGAGACCATGAACGGGCATGCACAGAGTGATTCATGTTTCTTAGATAAAGAACAATGCGAATATTGAAGCCTTTTGGGAGGATTAGATCTTGAACAAATGAACATTCTCATAAAGCACAAATTATGGCGAGATTCTGTTCCTTTTGAGATCACAGACGAACAAAAAGAGAAACTAAAGAATTAGGAGATTCTTTTCTTTGTGAACCCCAGAACAGAGCAATTGAAAACCTTCGGTTGCAGAGCTAGACTCGCGGTGTCACCAGCAACCAAAATAATGGTGGTCGGAGAAAACAACAACGGCTGGAATGAGGCTTACGACATCGCAACTCAACAGTGAACATTCTTGATTAGTGATGACAAAACATGACGGAACCATAGAAATCCTGAGCTGGGTTGTTTGGGAACATCGCTGATAGAGGAATCTTGGAAACGAAGGGCCAAAAGGAACGCCATATAGCTTCAGATTAGGAAGTTCGGGGCGGTGGCCGTACGCATAGGCCCGAATTTCGCCGGAGAATTGACGGATTCAGAATCTAACAAGAAGAGGTTTCCTCCATTGTTGAGAAAAAAGAAAGATAAAAAAAAGGTAATTTCCTTGGTAAAGAAATAGGAAGAAACACACCAGCTACTATATTGCTTGAAGTTATGGAGAAAGGAAGAGAAAAATGAAATGGTTTGAGATTCCTCTGTAGCTTTGTAGGGAGAAGGAAAAGCATGAAAAAAAGATGAAAAAGATGAATTTTGGTGTGACACTTTCTAGAGAAAGAGAACAAGAAAGAGAAAGAAAGGGAAAAATAAAATTTGGAGAGAGCAGCAGCAGCAAAAAGCTTTTGCCTCTGATACTATATCAAGATTTTTGACGTAAAGGTAGGAGAAAGTAATTGAGAGAATAAAATGAGAGACATGTATTAATGATATAAATTGTAAAGTGAGTATAATAGGAAGCACAACTAGTGCTTATATACATGAAGGGAAAAGGTAAAATACCTACTAATTATATATATCTAATAGTCTCACAAACTGAAAGCGTTACTAACACTTAGAACTTGGGGTGATCAATATAAAGCAAAGAAAATACAATGAAAAATTGCTAAATACAATGGCTAAAGAAAAATACAAAAAACATCATCGGGACAGAAAGCAAAAAATTATCTTCAGCCTTGAACTTTTAACTGTCCAGAAGTTGTAGAGAGAATTTTCAAGAGAAGTAAGTAATGGGTATGGAGACTCGAGAAGAAGGGTTTAGAGACCCAAAAGGAAGGGTTTGGAGAACCAAAAGAATGAGCAAGGATATGATTCAACAAACTTGTAATCTAATTTACTAATACCATGTTAGAAGACGTTGAGAAAGAAATCAAAGAGAGGCTAGCAAAGCGCAGAAGAATTTATTTAAAGTGAGTATTACCACCATAATACCATATTACCATGTTAAGTAACATGGTTTCAGGAAAGAAAGAATATATAAATTGAGAAAAAAATTAATGAAATTCAGAATTGATTGAATTGAGAAGTCTATGATTACTATAGTAATATACCCTTAATTATGTACAAACAAGGAAAGTTATACTACTGATCTAACTAACTCTATTTCTAATATAGGATAAAAAGGATTCATAGATATGGATAAGTTTCCACATGGAGAACACTCAATACACATGTCATTCTCTCAACTGAATATGAAAAAGGTGCACTATGCAAAGAGGTGTTGGTGAAATTCGCTAATAAAAATATTTGCATTTTTCATGTTGTGGTGGAGATTGTACATGATCAATAACTTCCACAATTTACAATTAATCTATTTAAAAGAGGAATCATTTTAATGATGGTGATTTTTTTTTTGTATAACTTGAAGATATAGATAATTTCTTAATATAGGTGAAAAAAATGTTTTGAATGTATATTTCCAATGGCGGGCCGCTTTATTAATGTAATGCATAGTAAGTATAGAAATAGATTAGTCTAAATATAGAAATGTATGTCTAGGGGTGAGACTATTGTCGCTTCAATATAATAATGTCAACCGTCACTTTTTTTATAGTTTTTTAAATTTAAAATATTATTTTCAACTAATGAATATATAAATAATATGAAAATAATTAAATGAGAGTGAAGATAGACGAATTGGAGTGGCATCAATAGCGCCACCTATTTGATGCTTAGAAACAAGGTTTTTGGTCTTGAACTTTCTAATTAGCAGTTTTTTATCCATGATTAAAATGGAGAGGAACTATTTTAACTCTTATATTAGAGTTATATAGTTGTCGAGTTATGTGTAAATTTTCAACCATAATAGCAAATCTATTGAAGTCGTAATAGCTGTGTTAATCTATTGACCATATAAACTTATGCAATTTTTTTTAACATAAAAGTATTTTAAGTTTAAACCCTAACACCTTATGTACATTACCCAAACCTCCATCACTGAACAGACCCAAATGAGATTATATAGTCTTATATAGTTGATGCATATCAATGCACTTCTTTATTTATGGACAAAACATAAAAAAAATTAGAAAGAAAATATATGCATAAATATTAAATGATATTTTCAATTTGACTACATACCTTATCAATCCTTCCGTCATTAGGTCTTCGTTTTTCATCAGCTTCCCATTTATGAGCCCATTCAACGGGTAAATTTTCTTTTTTGGGGCCAGCTTTTTTCTTCGATGAGCTTAAAGGTGAGCTTCCAATTACAATTTCAGGCTATACACATAATAACACCACAATCAAATGTTAAATGCATATTTTTTTAAAACTATTAAGATAAAAGTTATTTTATCCAAAATCGTATATATGATCAACTTATTGTTTTTAAAAAGAATTTTGTTATTAATTTAATTTCCAAAAGATTAAAAATATTATCAAATATTTTTGGAGGATCAAATTGGTGAATTTTAAATATTTGGAGACTAAAATATTGGAGACATAAAACATCATTTTAGTTCTCTAGAGATACTTTTGTAATCAATTTAGTTTTTAAAAGACTGAAAATTCACCAAGCTAATTTCAAGAACTAAAATAGTTACAAAAATATTCAAGTACTAAATTTGTCACATAAACAATTTGTAGAACAAAATGATATTTTTTCAAAAAATAATAATAATCAAAGTCAGAAAAAAAAGGAAAGTATGGATAAATATTATTAAATGAGAATATATATATATATATATAGATATTTCAATATAGAACAACTGAAGTATTTTTAACCAAAATTAAATGGAAAAAAAAAACTTCTACCTTCGGGAATTTTCGGATTTCAAGACTACCCGGAAGTATGTAAGAAATTGGAGTAGCTCTGATAGGAGACTCCAATATGTTTTTCTTGAAATATTCCTCCTAAATTAAACATACAGTGAAATTGTATATATATGTATCTCTCTAAACAAATTTATGTTCCATATATATGTGCTCGAAACACAAGATTTTTCTCTTGAAAGAAAAACAGAATAAGAGTGATGTTGTCGATGAGAAAAAATTTTAAATTTGAAAATTAAGATTGTATACTAAATACTCTATCTAATAATGTATTATTAAACAAAAAAGTCTTATAGATTATATCTATCTAGCTAATCATTCATTAAAAAAAGTCAATCTATTTCTACACGAAAGTAGATAGTTTAAAGTTTTCTTACCACTAACATAGTTTTGATTAATGAAATGTATAACAAAGACATCAAGAACCATCCATCACAAATATAATGACATTAGCACACAGAACCAAAGCTCCTTCATCTAAGTTCATTTTTAAATTTGGACTAGCTCCTTCATCTAAGGTTATAAATTTGGGTATGATATGTGACACGCAACATCAAGATTTTAGAAGTCACTAAAACTACGATAGACTGTGATTGTGTTAAGTAATGATCAACTAGCCACACCCTACCACATTTAGATCTGGTGACAGTTAATACAATGCTAAAATAACCACAATGCGACTATCGTCATAATTTGAAAACTTGTCCGCTCTCTTTTTCCATCCTGACATAAATTTGATCTATTAATAGAATGAAAAAAAAAATCAATAACCCAAACAAACTCAAGACATCCAAAAAACTAAACACATAAAAAAACACAGTTCATCGGTTCTCTTGCCAACAAAGAACTGCCGGTACCAGCAAACCTCAAAACCAGAATTTTAGAGATTGTCCACCAAGTTAGTCTACACTATAGTATATGTTGCAAAAAAAGCTTATGTATTGTGACTACCGCTAACTACAATCACTTTGAATACTTGGAAGGAAAAATACTTGGTTGGGAGTAGTTGGAAGAAAGTCAAAACTAGAGAACATGAGAGGTGTTAGAGTCTCACATTAATTAAATAGATTAGAAGTTTAACGCGGTACTTAAGTCACGAGACTCTTTTATTTAATGGACTAATCTTTTAGGTTAAACTCTTTTTATTATTTACTTAGGTACTTAAGATTATGTAGCAGAAAAAGCTCAACATAACTATTGAGAAATGCAATCACAGTAAATATATGAAAAGAAAGTCAAAACAAGAGAGAATGAGGATGAGGTACAAGAAGTTTGAAAGCAAAAGAAAAGTGTAACAACTTTAAAATCAGTATGGCATATCTTTACATGACATCTTAAAATAGGTTATGATACTACTGTTGTTGTCAAGGATAAACCCTTTTAAAAGCTTAAAATACTATTAGATGAACAAACACATTGATTTTACACCTCTCACTATTTATAAATACACCATTATGGAGGATATATGTTATATGGAGAAGCAAGGCCATGAAGACTAATTTACTAAACATAGAAGAAAAAAGACACACTTTATATTAGCTAAAAAATTATCACTACTTGAATTCATGAGATTATATTATCTTCTTTTACTAATTACTAACTACACTACAGAAAAATTAATAAAAAAACTAAGATAGATCTAGAAATACACAAGGGTTTAAGAGTAGCGCATGTTTAAGTGCTTGTACTCTATTAATAAAATTTTATTATTGCATAAAATAAGAAAGACATCAGTTTTAGAGTGTAAGGATATCCACAAATAGTGGGACGTGAATTATTTATTTTTGTATTGTATAGGATCTAGATTGTCTAGAGGGTTAAGCATTTGTCAAGTTCAACCATTTATATTTATTCTCTCGTAAAACAATCTCAATTGTCTGTAGGAGTTAGGTATAATAATATATGTTGAAATTTTTTACTACAATAATAAAAGTAAAAGTCTCTTATATGTGTCTAAAACATCTCGAATTAGATAAATTATAATTGATAAAATAAAAATAACAATAATTATAGCCCAAAACATGTAGGTTCTCGAATAAAATCAACATGTAGTTAAAAAAATTGATATAAAAAAAGAGTAAAACTCGGAATGGCGATGATCGTACGTTGACACCTGTTCTTATCGCCATCATTTGACTTAAATTTCTATTTCAATTATATAAAATAGTTAACACTTGGAGTAGCATAAGAAAAAATTGACTTAAAGGTCAAAAAAATACAAAATTTCATTTATACCCATATACAGTTTTCTTTAAGAAAAATTGAGAACCTCTAAACTTGTTTACTTTTCATTTCCATTTTTTCTTTTGATTTTATGTTTCTATAAATAATTAGAATACATAACTATTTTGTTTTCTATTTTTTTAGCTTTGTATAAAAAATATGAAAACAAGTGAAAACAACTTAATTTAATTTGTGTTTTAAAAATCTCTTGCCCTCATGAACACAACAACATTACTTTTCATTCCATCTCCTTCCCTCATCTGAATTAAACATATATATAAAATAAAAAATAAAACAAAAATAAAAATACAAAATACAAAATAAATAGGCCATCTATTTTTCAATACCAAACCAATTCCCTGATAAAAAGAAAATAATTGAATATGTTAATTAATTTAGAAGTGTATTAATCTATCCATTATTTATCAAGAAGAGGATACAGGGCTTCAGAAAGAAATCGACATTATTTTAATTTTATAAAAAAAAAGCTAAAATTTCCAAAAAAAAATAATACAGAACATTAACAAGTATCTTTCTGTTCTATAAATTTTGAAGGATGATGCATCTATTAATCTAGTCATAGATCACAAATAGCCAGATAAGGATTTCACAGAATTATGAGAATTAAAAGTTAGATCTATAAGATTTTCGATCACAAAAGAAATCATATATATGATACACAAATCGAGTAGCTTTTCATCAGTTTTGAAATGAATTCCATCAAATGAGTTATCGATTTAGGAGAACAATGTTTCACAAAACTATTAAATTTCTTTCTTTTTTTTTGAAAAAAAGAGAGAGAAAACTAGATATCATAAAATTTTCAAAGAAATCACACACCTTTTCTCTGCTTGATAAGTTTGTTGGGTTGGGAATCGGAGCTTTTGAAAAGAAAGCTGGGTTGGGAAACGGAGCGTTTGAAAAGGAAGCTGGGTTGGAACCCTCATTTGGGTTGTTTGCTGAGTTGGGATCCATGGTGATCTACTCAACTTCGATTGAAAGAAAGTAAGACTTACAGATAATCAGAGAGAGGACTACTATTGAAAGAAGGTAAGACTTAACAGAGACAATCACAGAGAAGAAAGAAAACAGATTGTATTCTTCCTCTTAACTTTTTGTATCGATGGGGCCTCTTTTTACCGGAGAATGCCAGAATTTCAGGCCTACTTTATAAAAAGTAAATTAGAGTAAATTAAACATCCGTTTTTTTTATATTATTTGAATAAAAAATGTAAATATATAAAATTGAATTAAATATTTTCACACAAACATTTTTGATAATACCAATTTTCCAATTATAAAATTGAGAGATGAGAGTGTGTGTGGAATGAGTTAATACCAATTTTCCAATTATAATTAATGGTTGAGATTTAATTTAAGGAAAACAATTTGAACCATTCTTGTATGATTGTGTGGTCAAGATTAGCTCCTCTCGCCTCTCATGCTCTCACTAAATATATCCCTTTATATATATATATATATATATATATATATATATATATATATATATAAAGTAATAATTTCAATTAAATAATCAATGTTATAATAACAATTATCAGCTCCTTTTTTTATTACTTATTTTGTAAAATAATTACTTTTTTAATTAAAAAATCAATTATAAATGTTTTTAAAATGTTTATCTGTGCTTTTAAAAGTAATTAATTGTAGTAGAAAAGAGAAGAAAAGATTAAAAAAGTAATTATTCTTATTTTAACCAAACATAAATAGATTTTAATTTTCCTCATAATCAATTAAAATATAATCAATTATCTACTCATCTTCAAAATTAATTATTTCTAAGCAATAAAAAATGGGCTCTAAATTATCATTATTATATCAATTTTATAAATGAAATTAAATATAAGTTTGAATATATTCTTCTTACCTTGTAATTTGAAGCATGTTAGAAAAAAAAAATTATATGGTAAGTTTTTACTAATATTAGATATAAAAGCTTATAATATTGGTCTTTGACTTATTTAATCATCATAATCTATTTAGTAATAACCATTATACTTTAAGAAAAAAGTATCAAGTATTGATATTTAATTTATAAATATTAATTATTAATTGAGAGCAATAGTTAAGAATATATTAAATAAAATAATAATAATAAAATAGTAAGAATAAAATAGTGACTAAATAAAAAATCAATCCGTACAAGTCTGTAAACTAGTAACTAATATATTTATTATTTTGAAAAAAATAAAGTGAACATTTTCTAGATTTGGTTAAGGAAATACATATAAAAATGTTTTAATTATTTTCTAGTTATATATGCTCTATTTTATGACCAAAATAGATTATAGAAGACTAATCTATGAAGCATGGAACATGGTGTCATTTACCATACATAACATAAATGTGAAGAAGTTTATGTGGCATAAATCTATTATATTCATTGATTTAAAGTATGATATTGACTTTTTATTTTTATAATAATAAATCAATGACTATAAAGTCACTTGTGTATTAGTGCCAAATATTTTATATGTACACAATAAGTGAAATCATGGAACATAGGTGCCTCTCAATTAGTGAGCTTTATAGGAGTTGAACTATGACTTTTCTCCGAAGATATGATACATCTTTATCAGTGTAACAAAAACTTTGTCAAATTTAGAATTACCATTCAAATTATTAAAAACAAGTCTTTCAAATGAAAAAATATTCTCCACTTGTGATGCATAGGTTAAGAATATAAAACTAAAATTTTTTCTGGAAAAAATATATTTATTAAATTAAAAACATAAAAATAATTTATTAAAAACTTGTATTTTCCATAAAAACTTTATAGTAATTATTTATTTTTAATTGAATCATCAAATGCATAGAATATATAGTCAAATCATTTTAACACCGTCATTTAATGCTTTTTATTTTCATTTATGACACATTTATTGTTATTGATTCCTCATTTATTTGTGGGTGTTTTTTATACTTTAGTTTTTGAGTTTTGCTAACTATTAATTCCATTACGGCAGTTGTTAAGTTCAGGAACAGATTTAACGGGGGTCTCCCTAGCCCTTTATGTGGCATAAATCTATTATATTCATTGATTTAAAGTATTATATTGATTTTTATTTTTTTAATAATAAATCAATAACTATAAAGTTATTTGTGTATTAGTGCCAATTGTATTTTATTTGTACACAATAAGTGAAATCATGGAACATAGGTTCCTCTCAATTAGTGAGCTTTATAGGAGTTGAACTATGATTTTTCTCGGAGGGTATGATACATCTTTATCACTGTATCAAAAATTTTATCAAATTCAGAATTACCATTCAAATTATTAAAAACAAGTCTTTCAAATGAAAAAAAATATTCTCCGCTTGTGATGCATAGGTTAAGAACATAAAACTAAAATATTTTTGTTGGAAAAAATATATTTATTAAATTAAAAACATAAAAATCATTTATTAAAAACTTGTATTTTCCATAAAAACTTTATAGTAATTATTTTTTTTAATTGAATCATTAAATGCATAGGATATATAGTCAAATCATTTTAACACCGTTATTTAATGCTTTTTATTTTCATTTATGACACATTTATTGTTATTGATTCCTCATTTATTTGTGGGTGTTTTTATACTTTAGTTTCTGAGTTTTGCTAACTAGTAATCCCCTTACGACACTTGTTAAGTTCAGAGATAGATTTAAGTGGGACCTCCCTACCCCCTGAAATAGCAATTATATATCTCAGCTATTGTGGCGCACTGTGCTAGCTTTTCGATTCCGGGTTTGAATCTTTTATGGTTCTTTTTATTCATTTAATTGAAGTTATGCATATTACACTTATACTATTTGTTCTCTATTTTCTTTTTCTTTTTCTTTTCCTCTTACATTTTTCGGTTCCTTATGCTTTTTCTTTCACCTTTTTAAATTCTTCTTTTAGCACTTATTTAAAAAAAATTTCTATTACAAATTTTTTTTTTTTTGGTATTTAAAAAAAGTATACACATATAAAGAATATATATTTATATTATTTTATATGTTAATAAATAGCAATATTTAAATATTTTATTACAAAAAATTAATATTTAATTTTCACAATAAGTTATTGTTGTTGAGTTTTAGTAATTTTATAATAAATTTTATTATTATATTAATGCTGTTAAAAGCTTATTATTTGTTTATATTTAAAAAAACATATTAAACTTGTGTTCTTATATATAATAATTAAAAATTTAAAAATATTAAATATAATATATGAAAATAGATATTCTTTCAAAATTTGATGTTTTATGTTGTTTTTTTCCTCACATTTTGATATTTTTTTCTTATCTTCATTTACAAATTCTCTGTATGCTTAATATATTTCATTATGTTGTTTTAAGTTTCGCCCCTTCTCCCTCTACCAGGTATTTCTGGATTCGTTCCGGGTTAAGTTACAATAAATACACCGTTAACTTATTCTCTTTGGTCCTATTATTTTTCACAAATTTTATTATTTTACATTTTTAAGATTCATTTAATTCTAATTTTTCATCCTTGCCTTTATTTAATATAATTTAAGTGAATAGTGGAGTGTTAGAGAACAATAAATGAAAATATTAAAGATATAAATTAGGATATTTCAATCAAAAAAAGCATGATAAAAACCTACATAATTAAATTTTTTAACATGTATGTAGAAATCTTAAATAACAAAATAAAATGGTCATTATTTCAGTCATATAACTCAATTGATTAATACATGGAGACATATGTAGGGGTATCTGGGTTCAATTCCCAGAACACCATGTTGACGCACTCACAAGAAGCATTCATATTTGTATATCCTTAACAATAACCTTAAAGGCCATTGATAGCATTTTTTTTTTGTCACAATACATATACAAGGCATCATATATAAGTTACAGTGCCAAATTATGCACTACTTCAAGGATTAGGAGCATCTCATTTTTTACACTATCATGACGGTCTCTTATTACTAAGATATGAGTCATCAATTGATATAATAACAATTAAATGATCAATAATATTATATTAATTTTATAAATGAAATTAAATATAAGTTTAAATATCTTCTTCTTACTCTTGTAATTAGAAGCATGTTACGAAAAGAACTATACGATAGTTTTTCACTAATATTTGATATAAAAACTTATAAAATTAGTCTTTCACTTATTTAATCGTCATAATCTCTTTGATAATTATCCTTATACATGAACAAAGAAGTATCAAGTATTAATATTTAATTTGTAAATTCTAATTAATACAAAAACATTATTGTAAATGTTAATTATTAATTGAGAGCAATGGTTAAGAATGTATTAAATTAAATAATAATAAAATAGTAAGAATAAAATAGTGAATAAGTAAAAAAATAAACCAATCATTACAAATTTGTAAACCAGTAATTAATATATTAATTGTTTTTAAATACAAAGAATAAAGTGAAAGCGGTGTCGTATAACATGGTTTAAATAAAAATAGACTGTAATGGTCAAGTTTATATAATCTGTAGGATTTAGTTTGAGAAAAATAGATGGATTAGATTAAGATAATGTCTCATAATTTTAAGTATTGTTTATTCATTCCAATCATAATTAATAATTGCTTTTGAAGCCTAACTATGCAACATTGAAGTAAATAATAAATTTTGTGTTGATAAATTAAGTTAATGAATCTTTTCATGATTGTGTGTTTGTTCATTATTCTTTTTCGTACAATTTAGTGAGTTGGAAATACTATTTTAGTAAAACCACATAGTTAATGAGATATATTCGTATAATATAATATCTCATGATTATAGTATTTTAATGTAAACAATGTATTTTTTAATCTACAAGAAAATATCATGTACTATAGAAGAATACAATATTTTGATTTAAAAATCAAAACATCTTTTTTTCAATTACTTAAATTATTTGAAGTTGGTTGAAAATAATGTACTATACGGTTGAAGTTTCTAAATAATTTATATAATTTTTTTTTTAAAATTGCAAAAAAATTAATATTTATTTTAAACAACATATTCTTCAATCTATAAGAAAACATCATGCAGTATACACTTGAAGAGTATGACGTTTTCATTTAAAAATCAAAGCATTTTTTTAAAATTATTTTAATTTTTTTGATTTTTTTTTAAAAACAATATACTATACACTTGAAATTTCTAAGTCAATTTACATAATTTTTATATTTTAAAAATTGTAGCAATGCTTTTAGAACATTTTTTGAAAACAAAGTATTCTTAAATCTAAAAGAGAAAATCATGTAAGGTAACTTTATTGCCACTCATTTTTTATTATTTTAATAATATTCATACGTTAATATTGTGATTTCATTGGTTGAAAAAAGAATTTTTAAATTAAAAAATATTAATAAGGGAGTGACAATAGACCCATCCAATCATGTACTATACACGTAAATAATATGATGTTTTGATTTACAAATCAAAGCAACTTTTTAAATCATTTGATTTTTTTAAAAAAAATAATGTAGTATAAACTTGAAGTTTCTAGGTCAACTTACATAACAAACATGTAAAATGTGTGTCAAAATAAGCGATAAACCTCCCTACACTTGAGGTTTGCTTGTCCTCAAGCAAAGAACTTGGCTAAGAGTAATAGTAATTGAGAAGATAGCATGACAAATAAGAAAACCATTACTCATGGAAGATATGCAATAGTAATTTTAACAATGACTAAATATGTGAGTACAATAATTCATATTAGCCTAATTAGAACATGTTTTCATGTGTAATTAATCTCTCTATCTATTAGATCACTCTCTTCTCAAACTCTTTTAGTGTTTTAAAGGTGAAAGACAACACTCAAGTTTTTAAGTAAGATTATGCTACCACAGGCTTGATAATGAACCAAATATCCATTAAAAGGTTCTCATGCAATCATAAACCAAAAGATCTTTTATGGGTTGTAATGTGACCAAAGGGTATAATGTCAGGTAGAGAAAAAAGGAAAAAACACAATAAACTATATAAAAATAATCTACAAGAAATTTGTCCTTAAAAACTATTTTCTCTTTAAATAGAACATTATGCACACAAAAGGATTCATTCCCAATCATCCCAATTTAAGTGTTTTCCTTCTTATTTATTTTCCTCTTCTCTTTCTGTGCTTTTTTTTTTCTCTCTGTTTAATTTCTTTAGTATTGATTTTTCTCTTTTTGTTTTCACATTATATTTTCTGAACACCTTTTATCATTTTTTTACACATGGTTGCTCAATCTTTCTCGCATAGTTACACATAGTTGCCATAGTGGTATTCTAAGTAGTTTTTTCTTGAAAAGGTGGTGTTGAGAATTTTAGGGCTTGAAAGAGTTTTTGTTTTTGGTTTTTAAAATAGTTAGAGGAGTTTTTAATGCAAATTTGTATGTAAATTTAGAAACTGAAAACAAAATGTTTCTTAATTTTAATTTTTAAATACCAAAAAATAAAAACAGCTACCGAAAACTGTTTTTAAAAATTCGTTTGCCAAAAGTTTTTTAGTTTTCTGTTTTTAAAAACAGAAACTAAACAAACCCTTACTAAATGCCGAAGATCCTACAAAAATATAATATTTTTCCTTTTGTTTTTAACTTTGAAAAAAAAATAAGTTATACGTGTTAATTGTATTGTTTGGATATTTTTTATTTTGATTTTATTTCAATAATAAATAATAAATATGATTTCCTACACAAAATTTATTAAAAAACAGTATTTTAAATATTATTTTTTCATATTTTTTTTCTTTTTAAATATTTTTTATTTCAATAAAATATCTGTGATCATTGACGTATACACGTCATCTCGCAAAGACATGTAACGGGAGGCTAGTATCCACACTTGCCCCCACCTAAGTATTGTCATAAGATAAGACTAGAGATTGATAAAAGGTGAAGAAAAATAGTAATTGTACTCTTATACTCTGTTACCCTTACGTTATTTTTACATCTCACTATTTTTAATTTAATTTCTCTCACAATTTTTTAACACATCATTTATCATATTTCTTCTTCTTTTTTCTCTTTTTCTTTGGATAGGGTTTCAACCCTTTTCTTTTCTTTTTTTAGCACATTATTTTTCTTTCTTTCTTTCTCTTTTTATTTCTTGCATATTGAAGACTAGATTATCATAAACTAACCACTTAGAAAAACTATGAATTTATAGTTATTAAACATCTTTAGGTAGTCTTATTCTCATTCATTTTTTTCTATTATCACTCATTTTTTTAAAATTTAAAATATACTTTTCAATTATTAAAATTTAAATACTTTTCAAAAAAAATATATTAAAATTTAAGTATTAATATTTAAATATTATTATAGTATTTAAATAAAAATAACAATAGACATAAAAAGTGACAATAATAATTTCCAACGTCTCTACAATATAATAAATTAAAGGTAAATATATAATTTTAGTCTCTTTGTTCTACTCAAAGTTTAACTTTGGTTTCGTAACAATTTTTTATTCATTTTGGTCTCATAATTTATTTTTTTGAGTTCATTTTAATTTTTTTCGTTAATTCTATTAAATAATTAACTAAAAAAAACAAAATGACACCATTTTAATTTAGGTTTCCATTGTTCTTTGACATCAGAATGATGTTATTTTATCCTTTTCTGTTATGTATTTAACAGAGTTAACAAAAAATAATTTTTTGTTTTGTTCAACAACGAAAATAGTTAAAGTAAATCGAAAAAATAAGTTATAAGATTAAAATAAATTAAAAAATTGTTAGAAGAATAAAATTGTTTAGAAAAATATTTTCGGTAATGTATACTTGAGAGTGTGAGATTTTCATGTTTATTTCAATATTTGAAAAATGAGTCCCGGGTATCATTTATTCCCAAGAATTTTTTTTTTGTATTTTCTAAAATTTCCATTCCCATGGTAAAAGGTGGGTAAGTTACTTTCCCATGAGAATATAAGTAGTTATTTTGTATTTAATAACTTTTAATCACCACTTTTTTATTTTTCGTTTTTGATTTTTTTATTTAATATTAAAAAAATATTCCAAATAATGTTAATTTATGCCGAACACTCTCTTATAAAATGCTAAAAAATACATATTTTTAGAAATATATATTTCCAAAAATAAGATGCCTGAAAATATTATTTATTTCTCGAAGCTTCTAAGTTGTCAATTTTATGTATCTAATTCTTTATATATATATATATATATATATATATATTTTACTTAACTTTTATAATTGTATTACATTGTTGTCCGGTTACTTGTTATCTTTTACTTTTTTATTGATTAAATAATTAAAAAATAAATAATATTATGTGCAATAAAAATATTTTAATAATTATTACATGTAATATGTATTGTAAATCAAATACATTTTAAATGTTATTGAAATTTCTTCAAAATATTCCTAAGAATAAAAATTAAAAATCAAACAACTTGTTTAAAATGTCTGGAAATAAATGTTACTGGGAATGTATTATTTGATAATAAGATACTCGAGAATGTATTTTTAAACCTTGAAACAAACATTTTTTAAGTAGAATTTAGAAGAAAAAAAAACTACTTTTACCCAAATTATAAAGCCCCAAGACCAACAGTCACCACCCACCCCTGTTGCCTGAACTTTCTCCACAATAAAAGCAAAGTTTATACTTCAATTTAAAGAAAAAGATGAACACAAAAGTATAATTAATATTAATGTTTTTTTAATTTTTTTTAATATTCTTTCACCTTGAAGTAGAAGATTAATTAAAGAAAAGATAATTTATCTTTCAAAGTTCAAACTAATGCTTTCTTTAAAATTCATTTCATAGTTTTACCTTGAGTGATAGTATACCTTTATCATTTTGCTAATACTCTTATCAGTAATATTAATATTTGAAAAAATGAATATTAATTGTGTCAAATAAATAATATTTCATTCCAAAAAAATAAGTAATACTAAGTTTAGATTTCTATTTTTTTTTTGTATTCATGAGGGAAAACTCCAATATTTAATTTTTTTTTTAATTGAAACTCCAAATATTTAAAAACGGTTTGTTTAGCCTTAAAAATAATTAATTATTTTTATAATTAGAGAATTGATTATTTTTTTGAGTAATTATCATAAAAATTAGAAGTTACATATATTTGGTTACAATAAGAATAATATGATTTTTGGTTTATTTTGAGAAGCAACTTGGTATCTGCTTTTCAAAATAAACGGAAAATCTGATTATTTTCGGATTCTGATTATCTTAAAAAACACAAACAAATTGACTAAACTTTTTTATAATTAGAGTGTGTTTGGATTAACTATGATAATAAACTGTAAAAAATAATCGATTGTCTCCGGTATAATTAATTTTCATTTCGATATATTTGCGGTTAGAAGCAAATTTTAAGATAATTTTTAGTAGAAGGACCAAAAGCTTTTTCCTTTTGTTAAATGAATAATAAAAGTTTTTGTAAGTGTAAAATACAATTATCCGATGTACGTTAGACCAAAAGCTAATCCAAACACACTCTTACTTTTTTTTATTAAGAGTGTGCATGAATTAACAGTAATTAATTGTGAAAATAAACTGTGAAAATGAATTGATTGTCAGAATCAATTTTTGTTAAGATATATTTGCTCTCGGAATAAATTTTTAAGATAATTTGAAAATGTAAAAAGCGATTTTAAATTTTTTTAAAACAATGTCTAATTTTTAGCTAACTAGTACGTGACCCTTGCGTTCGCACGGGTCTTCGATTACGCGTTTGTGAGTGTGTGTTAATGTCTTGTAATAAATATATAAATAGCACAATTAAAATTATTAAAATATTTAATAAATTATTTTACAATATAATGATTAAAATAAAAGATATAATTGAGCTTAAAAAATATTACATTTAAAACATTCACCTTAATTATACCTTAATCTATACTCCTCCGATCCTATATATAAGTCACTTCTAACCAAATCAACAAAACCAAGAAATGATATGTAAATTTGTCTAAAAGAATAGGTTTTTTCCAACTATGTGCTAGTAAATGCTTTGGAAATTAATATCTCTTTCTCTTTCTTATTCCACTCTCTTACTCACTCCGTCATTAATTAAATCTTTGAAAATTGTATAAGGGGTAAAAGAGAAAAACTCAATTAATGAGTTAGTTAGTGACTTATATTTAGGACCAAATATTTCTTTTAGAATGTGACTTATATATAGGACCGGAGGGAGTAACTTTTTATCGACACAATCTTTCCTATGAAGAATTACTTTTTATCGACACATTCTTTCCTATGAAGAATTACTTTTTATCGACACAATCTCTTCAATGAAATATTCTTTACACCTCAACTATTACACAAAACTATTAAATATGAAAAAAGACCTCCACAATTTATTATGAGACTCATGTTGCACAATAAATTAGACTTTCAATATTATTAAAACATGATAACACACTTGCAAAAAAGTAAAATAAATGCAAGTAACAAATTTATATACTGACTTTATGAAAACTTACATAATTAACATATAAGAAAAAAATTTGTGATATTAAGTACACAAATTTAAATAAAGTTTGATCCTATATTTGTGAATCACATATAACATGCTTTAAAAATTATAAAATAGACAAATGATAAGTTCATTCTTAACAAAACCTCTTAATGTATTAAAAAGTATATGTTATCTTATTCATAAATAATTTAACAAATTAATCCCAAGGGTTGGCTTAGCGGTGTAAGGCCCCGCTAAGTTCATAGGAGGGACGATCCACAGCCCGAGGGTTAGCACCAATGAAACGTGAAATGAAGGGAAGTGGAGAGGAAAAAAAGAAGTTAGAGAAAAAGAGTTTAATAATATAATTTAATTTTATTATTAAATTTTAAATTTTAATTTTTTTCATCTCAAAGTAAGCAAAAATTGAGAGAAAAATTGAATCATTCTTATAATGACATATGTAAAGTAAGATAACTTGAGGCCAAAAAAAAGAAAAAAAATAGAGGGGACAACAATAAAATAATAATAAACAAAAAAATTGGAGGGAAATTGAATGCACGTGAGAATGGCATATGACATAAAATGTAGTTTGGAGTCCAAGAAGGGGTTTCTTTTTTTATTATAGATGATAGATGATAATTTAATTTATTTGTAACTTATTTTGTAAGAATGGTTTAATTTTTGGGTTGATTATTATCATCAATGTATTTTAAGTTTTAATATATTATCATTAACAAATAAAATAAAAGATCTAAAGAAAAAAATATAATTGATATTGCAAATTTGATTAATTATTTGATAAAATAGTAAAAAAAATTAAAGACAAATAGAAATGAAAAAAAATAGAAGAGAGGAATAGAAATTTAAAGAGGAAGAAGAACAAATAGAAATAAATAAAAATGAAAGGAAGTGAAAAAAAAAATGAAAGAAAGTGAAGAAGAGAGGAATAGACAGTGAAAGGGAAAGAGAGTGAGAGAAAATTATGAAGGGAGAGAGAGAAGGATTTTAGGTTTTCAATTTCAAAATTAAAAAAAAAAGTAAATATAAATAATGGGTAAAAGACAAAAGAACAATAAACATACTTCAAATACTTGAAATACAAAAAAAAAAAAGTAATGCACATCCAAACAAAAAAATATCATCCAAAAAATAGAGAAAAATGGAAGCATGTGAGCATAACATGTGTCACAATAATTATGTGTGGGTTAAAAAAAAATTTCTTTTCTTATAGTATACGAAAGATAAATTTTTCTTTTATTAAAAAAATAATTCAAAATTTTTGTAAATGCAAAATATAATTATCCATCATACATATAAAAAGATCTAATTCAAACCCATTTAAGATAAGTATTTATTTTACTCAATAATAAACGAAATAAACCTGCTATTAAAATTTAGTTGATGACTATTAAGTATTAACAAACCTGAGGCTGATAACTTCGGTCGGTGTGAGAAATTAAAATATAAACTAATTCCTCAAAACGCCCATCGCAAATTCGCAACGCTTCCATTCAAACCAAGCTTCAGATCCAAACGCGCTTAGATCAGATCTCTCTTTTTTTGTTTCTCGCTCAATCAGCATCAGGTTAGTTTCATTCTCCGTGAAAATTAAGCTTCATAATCAAATTTAATGGTGGCTATTAACGAAATCCATGTCATTGGACTCAACGATTGCATTTTTTATTGAGCTTCTCCATGTTTGGTTGGGGAGTACGAAGTAATTTTAGTTCAAACGGGTCTGTGCATCCCTCAACTTGTAACCAAGTCATTGCCCTTTTATTCTGCTTCACTTTTGCCGATTTTGAGCTGATTTTGGTTCAAATGGTTCATTGTATATTATTCATTTATGCTCAAAATGGTGGTCTCTTTACAGTACGAAACAACCTAGATTTTTTTGGTTGATGAGAAATTCTTATTTTGATTCCTTTATTGTTTTCAAGCATTATAACACCATAGGTAGTTGAGGGTTTTGGTTGTTTTATTTTTGCCCCAATCAACGTGAAATTTAATATAAATTTTGAAGAATTGTTATATTTCCTCTATGACTTTTCTGCAATTTGTAATTTTTTTTAATATAATTTAGATTGATTAACTTGATTTAGCCATCTCCTATGAAACAGGTAAGGTTGCAGTCTTCAGTTTAGTATAAAGTAACTATCTTAGAGCTTTGGAGGAGTTGCTTTTTAGGGATCGGAGTAAAGAGAACCTATTTTTATTTATTGATTGGTTGATGACAACGTGATCTGTTGAGTTTGTTTATGAAGGCAGTTCCAGTGCCTGAACGTGCCTGAACAGCAGTTCATGCGTCAGTCAGGTTATGCATCCAGGCGAACTTATGTTGTTGGAATTGGTGACTAGTGATGATATTAAACAGGAGTTGGTTGGGCAGATTTGTATTGGAGTATCTAGATGGATATAACTCGATATATAGTAGGAGATGGTACAGAGTGAATTGGATTCAGAAAACAATGACTTCACACGGGTTGATGATGTTGACAGTGAAAGCCTAGGCCCTGGCATTCGTAGAGAACTTTCATTTTCACGTTGGTATGAGGATGATGATGGAAGGGTCCATCTGGATCAGCCATTAGGTAATGGTGATGCTGGTGTAGAGGAAGACTCTGATTTCGAATTACCTTTTCCTGAAAAGAATGAGCTGCATACTGGACCTTTAGATAGAGAGAGATTCTTTCACCAAAAGTTTCAGCAAAGGGGTTTGCAAACGAATGGTACTGGTGCCATGGATGATGATTCTGTTTATCGGAGAGGTAATGGATCCGAGAAGTATGTGTCTTTTGACATTGAAGACAAGTCTGAGCGGGGCACAAGCAGTGCTGACTCCTACATTTCTGCGGAGGGTGGCGGGTCATTGGGAAAAGGCTCCCAGAATCCTATTCATGTAGCCAATATCTTGAAGACGTTGTTTTTCATATTTGTGTGGTACACCTTCAGTTTATTTTTGACCTTGTAAGTTCCTTGTTCACCTTGTTGGCTGTTGCTGGGTTGGTGTTATTTGTGATGCAAATCCTTTTTTTTCCTTCTCTTATTCTAAACTTTTTTAAACAGGTATAATAAAAGTCTATTAGGAGACCATATGGGAAAGTTCCCAGCTCCTTTTTTAATGAATACTATCCACTTTGCAATGCAAGCTATTTTATCAAAATTCATCATCTGGTTTTGGTCTCAGAGATTTGAGACTAACGTTGTCATGTCTTGGGGGGATTACTTTTTGAGAGGTAATTTCCTTTCTTTCTATCACAAATTTTAACTCTGCCTACTTTATTTTGCTGATTACTGTTATTGATGCAGAATGTTCTGCATCAATTATATATTCATATATAGATAGTGTGTTTTTTATTTTAATTAATTTGCAATTCCTTGTGGTGATAGCTCTTCTAATTAGAAATTATGTTTTCATTTTTTACTCAAATATTATGTAATTTATTAATTTAACATTATTCTTTACTTTTGCAAAATGACAACTATTACCCGTTTTATATTTAACCCCCTTATATTCATGACAAATATTACAAATATTTAAAGAAATTTAGGGTATAATCTGTAATCAATAAAACAATTAAAGAAGAGGCGGCAAGCCGGCAACAACAACAACAACAACAACAAAAGCCTTACCTTACTAAGTGAAGTTGGTTATATTGGATCACACGACACCATTGTGCTTGGTCAAAAGTCATACTTTTCGAAATATTATTTACCAATATATCCCATAGCCAGTCCCAAACCCTGGTAAAGGAGGAGGGATGTGCTTGAAACTCTTACCATGGACCAATCATTTAAAAAAGAGACAATATGATTAAAATCTTAATGTCTGTATTTTACCTATATTTCAAATGAAAATTTACACTTGTCAATTTTTTTCTCACAAATAAATGAAAGTTTTGCCTTTGTTTTACTGACTATTTTGTATCAAGTTATAAGTTATATTAGTAGACGATTATCATGCACATTAATCTCAAAAATATACACTGACAGGTTACATTTAAGATATATAGGGTAAAAGTGAAATTTTTTATTTTCTTATGGTGGACATTTATATCATTTAGAGCAACTTTGATCTTATGTCATGGCGACTACTTGTAGCAAACAATCGAAACCACTAAACTGGAGAGTGGCAATTATCATTTTGTTCCATTCCATGGACATGGAATCACCATTCTGTGTATCAAACATGACAGCATTAAGCATTTAACCAAATTCAAGGGTAGTTGTTTGAGAAAACTAAGCCACTCAACCATCTAAACAGCGACAACTCATTCTGGCTCAAATTCTATGAAATAGAATTCTGGCTGTAGCCTTTTCGCTTTCTAGTTTATACCAGTTAATAAAACTGGCTTTAGCATTTTCGCTTTCTAGTTTATCCTAGTTAATAAAATTCCTCTCCCTCTCTTAATTTTTCAAAGGTGTTTTTAGTGTTTGGAACTCCTGCCAGACTTCTGTTTACTCATTTGAATTCTCACCTATCTTCAAATTTTGTGCATTTGGCATTATTGTCAAATGTCAATTGCTGATTTGAGGCTCCTTTTTATGGAGATGCAAAATTTGCTAGCTATGTTAATTGTTCTAACAAAGACTGATCTTGCCATTTTTCCTCTGTCTCTCTTTCTTTCTTGGTATTTCTTTCCTGTCTCTTGCTGATCTAGCCTGAAGCACACTTATTTGCAGATTTGTCACCAATTATTACATTAACTTTTATATCAACTAATGCCACAGATGGACTTTGCCTTTAACAGTTGTACCAACTGCTCTTGGAACAGCAATGGATGTTAACTTGAGCAATGCATCTCTAGTTTTCATCTCAGTCACATTTGCTACAATGGTGTGTGATATTTCTTTTCTTTTCATATAAATTGAGAATATTATCAATTTAGTTCTATTTTCTTATTTAATGTTACATCAGAATCAGATTCTACTTTTTCCCATTCTAGTGGAAGTAACTGTCCTTGCTGATCTTGTTACCTTTCCTTTTCTATTGTAGTGTAAATCTGCTGCTCCAATTTTTCTCCTTCTGTTTGCTTTTGCTTTCAGGTGAGTTTCCTGTTATTTTCATCTTTTAATCATTCTGAGTGTGTGTTTCTTGTGATATCATGAGATAAATGTTAACATTCTTAAATTTAAGAAATGACAATATGACATTAATAAGATAGGGAGTATTGCATCATATGAAGTCTTGCATAACGTAGAATGGATTATGCAGGTCTGGTCGTTATGTACACTAATTGCCATTTATTCTTTAAGCAGGTAGAATTCTTTTAGAGTTGAATCCTTTAAGACAAAGTGGTCCTGAGAGTCAGAATTGTCGGAAGTGTCCTTCAACTTTAAGAAATTGATCTTCCCCCTCATGCTCGGTTTTTGAAAACTATCTGAATTCTCAATTTGAAGTTATTGATTTTTCAATTTTTGTGGTCATTAGGAATTCAGTATTTACAAAATCCAAGGGTTGATAAAACAGTTGTGTTGTCATACACAATTGAATGGTTGGATAGCATGATAGTTTCTCCTATAGTCTTAGAAAATAGCTGGGAGAAATATTAATGCATTTTCTTTAATTAAAAAGGCATCAATTTTGTAATTTTAATCTGCTTCAGATTCCAAGGTGGAGGAAAGTAATGAATTTAAAACTTTTTAAGTCTTAAGTTATAGGTTTTAACTGAGTAAAAATCGTCCCAATATCGTTTTATAATTGCTGTATGATCTTAAATCCTAATATATTTAGTAGTAACTCATAAATACACCAAATGACCGTTGTATACAACAGCTCAAATCTACTGAAAAATCAAGAGATGCTATGCTTTCTGTTGATGTCATAGCACTGGTCAGTTCTGTTTCCTTTTTAATAGAAAAATAAAATGTAGCAGAGCAACAACAGGTAATGTAAAACTAGGTTTTTCCTGTTGGGGGGGGGGGATAAGATATAATGGGAGATAAACGACATTTTGGTCCTTCAAAGATGTTCGTGTCACCAAGACACCAACTTAGTCTTTGAAAGATTTGTGCCACCATTTTAGTCCTCCAAAGATTAAAAACATCACTAGATTGGTCCTCCATTGTAATGGAGGACCAGTTTGGTGATGTTTCAATCTTCTGAGGATAAAATTTAGAGGATGAAAATGAAATCTTTTGTCACCATTTTAGTCTTCGAAAGATTAAAATGTCACCAAATTAGTCTTTGAAAGATGTAAACACCTAAACATCACTAAGCTGGTTCTTCGTTATATATGAAGAACCAATTCAGTGACGTTTTTAATCTTTTGAGGACTAAAATGGTGAAAGAATCTTTTAAGGGATAAATTGGTGACACTTGCATCTTTTGTGCTAGAGGACCAAAATGGTGTTTAAATCTCTTATAATGTTGCAAGGCTGCCAAGTCTCTCTTTATATCAAAGATGGCAAAGATGGCAACTTCAGGCAACCATGAGTAGTACACCAAGAAGAAGCCATAACACATTAACACGTCTAAGGGAAAATAGGCATTCTTAAAGAGCAACCATTCTTCATGAACCAAATGCACCAAAGACTGCACAGAATTCAAATTGCCACAAACTTTTAGCCTTTTATTTATAAAATATTTATAATGAACCATAAAAACTGCTATGTTGTAAAAGGACACATCCAGTTCTCGTCAAGGATACTGAAAAGACTATTTCATAGGAATCTAGCTGCTTTATACAATGCAAAAATTGGTACCATATTGTTTATAAACTATATCATGATCAAGACATTGGGAGAAAGAGTTTGTACCATATCACTAATCTAACCTTATATCACATTCACTTGATGCCATGGGATTCAAGTTGCTGTTAGAATTTGGTTCTTTCTTTTTTCCTCAAAGAGTAGCATTTGCCACCTTTGTTCAACCATATCATTCTAACAATTATTTCTATTGATATTTCCAAATTTTATAATCTGTGATTTTTTCATCCTGCTATATATATTTTTGTTCTCAAACGATTGCAAGTTTGGTTGTACATCCTCTAGATGAAGATTGATTTTTGTGTTTGCATAATAATTTTTATCCCTTTTCATCATTTAATTGTAAATATTCATTGGAAGGTTGGAGTCACCAAGCGTCAAACTATCAGGCATCATCTTAATCATCTCCATTGGCATATTACTAACAGGTATTGATGTCTCCCTTAGTCCCTTCACTGTCATGGCAGTAGTTTATATGACTAGTGCCTATTGCCTAAGGACAGATATGTCAAAATCAAGGATTTTCATCTTATTAATTTCATCTCAAGTGTTTATAGAATAATTTCCATGGTTCTTTCTTCTATATGATTGAGTGATTTAGTGAAGTTCTCTCTAATACCCCTTCTTTGAATCAAAGTGCATTTGCCTATTTTCTCTTGCTTCTTTTTGGTGTTCTACTCATGGTCTTTTTAGGGGGTATATTTTTTAGATAGATCTACAAAGAGATTGGCATGTTGCGTTGCACGTTTCTCATTCTATTAGTTTCTTTTACCTACTATTTTTTGCCTTGATTTCATTAGTTCTCGAGGATTTCTTATTCTTTTGCATTTGTACCTCTCTTTTATCTTAATGAAATTTTAGTTTATAAATAGAAAAATCAATATGCATTGATTTGCACTAAAGAAATCAGAATATCTGACCCTATTGCTTCCTACTAGCTCAGTAATATGAGGAACATTAACAAAGACAGAACAAAGAAAAAGCAGAAACAGAAACTAAAAGCCACATGTAAATGCTGTCATAACTTGGAGGGACATCTAGAATAAGTATTTGATCACCCATACTAGCACCAGTCTTAGATTACAAATCTGCACACTGATTGGCCTCTTGAAGAACGTGTGAAATTTGAGCGATCTGCTCACTGTTCAGAATGACTATAATGTCAGCTGCTACAGCATCATCTTTGAGAAATAGTGTAGAAGAAAGAAGTGTGACTAACCTGACAGTATCAAGGGAATCTGTTTCTCATTGCTTATCAGTTATCAGCATACCATATCGAATATAGCATTCAGAAGTTAGGAATGATATTTTGTACTAATAAGTTAGTTTGAAAGTTGATTAACTCAACGGTTATCAAAATTTAGAACAGATGATCAGTTGTTCTTCATATTCTTTTTGGAGTTCTCTATCAATTATAAGTATTGGTTTTTCCTGTGAATGTTTTGAAACTGTGACAAAAATTTTAAGTGAAAGATTCTGAATATTATATATATATATGTATATATATATGTATGTATGTATATGTAATTATGTATGTGTATGTGTGTGTGTGTATATATATATATTCTATTTTTCTCCCATGATTTTCATTACTCTGATTCATATAGTCGACCTCACCTAATGGGATAAGGCTTATTGTTGTCAATGACTCAATCTTTATTTTTCAAATGAAACTTATCAAGTAGCATTTTGAAAGCTTTAGGAATTTGTACCACCATGAGAGGTCAGACCTTCCCTCTTTAATTTTATTATGGTGTGATACAGTTGCAAAAGAGACAGAGTTTGACTTTTGGGGATTCATACTCGTCATGCTTGCTGCTGTGATGTCTGGGTTTCGTTGGTGTATGACTCAGATCCTTTTGCAGGTATTATATTTGCATTTTCATTTCTCTCTAGTCTATATACTGTATACCTACATGTCTATCTACACAAAAAAACAAATTCACATTCTTATTTTTTTCCTGCACTTTTTGACTATACATTCTTTCTTCATTTTGCTGGGTTGGAATCTGACTTTCATTCTCACCATTCGCATTGAACTGAAAACCAAATTGAAAGAAAGAAGCCTACGGTATGTGCCCTGCATAACTCCATGTCAATAGTTATTTGAAAATGTTTATCTCATATTTACATGTCAACAGTCATTTAATCAAAGTTATCAATTTCTTGTCATTTAATCTTTTAGTTGGTTTTGGCCCATCAGTCCATAAATCTGACATTAATTTGAGCCAGTTTATTCATTTTTTACCGACCATGGATTCTTTCTGCTATTGACTCATCAATTTCTACATAAAACTGTAGATTCAAAAGATGGCGCATTATGGTTACACATTTGGGTGGGATATTCAATTTTTTGGAAAACTGATTTCTAGAGATTTTAAGATTGTTCTTTTCTTTTCTGTTCCTTTTGATAAAAGATGAATTTTTTTTAGATTAAGACAGAATTTCAAAGACTAAAGAGCAGAAGGAATCCTTCAGTAGTAGTAGTAGTAATAAACTAATAATAATAATGATGATGATGATAATGATTAATGAAAAACAGAAGATTAATATGATCAAGCTTCCCAATTCCTCAACACATCTGTTAGAGAAAGTGAGAAACCCATGATTTGGTTAAGTTTGCTTTCTGGTTTGAATTTTGTAAGTTCTTCTATATTTTAGCAACATTTTTATATGGTTTTTCAAATGATTTCAGGTCTGAAAAATCCACTTACCTTGATGAGCTATGTAACTCCAGTAATGGCATTGGCAACTGCACTTCTTTCTCTTGCATTAGATCCATGGGATGAATTCCGAGCAAACAAGTACTTCGATAATTCATGGCATATTACTAGAAGTTGCTTGCTGATGCTTTTTGGTGGGACGCTTGCCTTTTTTATGGTGGGAGTGTATATTCTCTTTGATATGCATATATATAATTTCATCCATCTTTCCCTGACTCACGACACTCGAGAAAGTTTAATGCTTTTATACTTGTTACTGTTTGACTTACTTCGTATATGACTTAAACAGGGTTTTGTTTGTTTACAGTCATTAGTTAGTTTTACCCTTCTCATTAACATTTGGGTCTTTATCTTCTTGCAGGTACTAACAGAATATGTTCTTGTCTCAGTAACTAGTGCTGTCACAGTCACAATAGCGGGGGTTGTCAAGGAGGCCGTCACCATATTGGTATCCAACATGTTTTGAGATGATTTCCATTTGTTGACACTTGATATGATTATCTATTGGCTTCCCTGCCTATTATTTAATCAAATAATTCTAGGTTGTTATTTAAACACATATCAGGGTTACCTGTATTGCAGTATCTGGTTGCACTTACCTACAATAGCATATATGTTGTCAAAAAAAAATAAATAAATAAAGGAGAGAACCTGGCATTCATGAATCATGAATAAGTTGGTTTGTTATTTGCAAAATCAGTTGTACAAATTGTGTCTCTTATTCATTGGTATACTTGTTGCATGTGATCTGCATGCAAGACAGAAATGGGTTAAGGAACTTAGAGAGACGTAGAAAGCTTAAAATAAAGAATTTTCATTATTTGGTCCAAAACTGATGTTGGGTCGAGTTATAGTTTTTTAAATACGTAATTTATTAGAATTTTTATTTATTTTTAAGTTATTTCATTGTATTTAGCCTTATCTAGTATTAAGTTAGGGGATTAAGATTTGAGGATTAGCATTTTTATTTAACAATAAATTAAATTAAATTAATAAATAAGTACCCATTTGTTCTACTTCTATCATACAGATATGTATTCCACTTGTGTGATGCTTTGTATTGAATAACTGTTTTCTTTCATGTGAAGCCTTCTCATATCTGGGTTGCTGATTGTTATCTACCTGAACTTAATTTTCTGGTATCATTTTGCTTGTGTAGGTTGCTGTATTGTACTTCCATGATCAATTTACTTGGTTGAAAGGATTTGGTCTAATCACTATTATGGTTGGTGTCAGTTTGTTCAATTGGTACAAGTAAGTCATCAGAAGACGTACATTTCTAGCAATTATCCCTTATTTTGTGATGTATCTTTCTTTCCTCAACCTGTAGTTTTAAATCATGCTCTTAAACTTAGAAAAGTTGGTGTTATTTCTTGAGCTGATCTCGTGGGATTTTCTGGCTTTTAATTTATCATGGAATGCTATCCTTTTAGTCGGTTTTTTTTTCTTTTTTTTTTTTAAAAAATGAATATTTCAACTTTAATAGAAAAAAATCAACGGAAATGCTTTCTTTGATTTATTACTTCTCAGTTCTTCATAAGTTTAAAAAAGAACTATTTTTTGTCAAACGTGTTTATTTTAATTCTATATTTTTCTTTACCAAAGAAACCTAACAAAAAATAAAGAAACTACCTTCATACACATAAATTTAGAATGCAAAATTAGAGTTTAAGTTATCTTGTACACATAATATCTTGCATATCAAAGCCAAACAACTGGTCATTAAATTTTTTGTTCTTTATTTTTTTTTTTTGGCAAAATAAATCAGATACAAGAAGCTTCAGAAGGCCCATGCAGGTGGCCATGATGTGGCAGATCAGCACACAAGAGATTCTGCGGCCAAATATGTTATTCTCGAGGAGATGGATGAACAAGATGATGGCATCTGAAACCTATATAGACCAAATAATTCAAATCCAAAGTAAGCGTTTTCTTGAATGCCATTTAGATGGGACAACTCATTCTAATATTCCACATATATTACAAATACACTGTTGCTTCACACACTAGCATTCATCAAGAGGCAGCAGATGCTACATGATACTGAAATCCTGTAAAAGACAGCCTTAGTAGATATTTGAGATTAATGAAGGTTGTAAGAATGAAAGTCCAAGTTACAATTACAACAAATTTCCTAACTTTGCATTTGCAAGGAAATTTATAAAGCATAGTTACTTTTGTGATTGAAAAACAACAACAAGAAAATCCCACCAGGTGAGGATAGTTGCATGGATCACGTGACGCCATTGTGCTCAATCAAAAATCAAAATTTCAAAATTATTAGTTAAGAGATCCTATTTGATAAATTCTTTTAAAGTCTTTTTAGGTCTCCCTCTACTCCTTTTTAAAAAATTAAATACCATGCTATCAACTTTCCGCAAGGGTGCCTTCAACAGCCTTACCCGCATATGTCCTATTAAATTTGAGCTTTGGGTCTAATTCACTCTCAAAATCTAGCTCATAGATTGAGGTTTAGTGGTTTATCACACCTCTTATATTCACTTTCTTAACTATATTCCTAGTTGATGTGAGACTTTCACTATCCTCATCTTAACACTCTCATCACGCTCAAGATGTGGGAATTTCATCATCGTCATCTTAGCACACTCACCTCCTATTGTGGCCCACATCATGACGTGAGTTTATAGGCAATCACATCTATGGATTTGGCTCACATCATGACTGGTTAGGCTTTAAAAGCTAGTTCATAGAATGAGGTTTACCACATCTCTTATATTCACTTTAGCCATATAACTAGTCGATGTGAGACTTTCACCATCCTTATCTTAACATGTCCAAACCACCTTAACTGGTTTTCTATCATCTTTGTCTCAATAGGTGCCACACCAATATCATTCTTTATATACTCATTTATTTTCTTATCTAACCTTGTGTGGCCGCACATCTATCTCAACATTTTCATCTCCGCAATTCTCACTTTTTTTCTCCTGTTATCCCTTTGAAGCCTACCATGAAGTATAGCTGGCCGTATAGCATTATAATAAACTTTTCCTTTCAGCTTCTTAGGTACTTTCGTCGCAAATGACTCTTGACGTCTTTCTTCATTTTAATTACTTAGTCTTGTATATTATGTGTGATGTCTTCATTAATTTCCCCATCACTTTGCTCTATATCCTAAATATTTAAACATAAACTTGGCATGACATCTTTTCCAACTTTTGCCTCCAAATCATTTTCAACTTGCCTCTAACTAAACTTGCCGTGCATATACTCTGTCTTACTCAAACAAAAACCTTTTGGTTTCAAAGTCTCCCTCCAAATCTCAAGAAATCTTTTGTGATTGAAATGTTAAAATATATGAATTCATTTGAGTATTTGCCAAATCTTGCATGTTTATCCTTTGATTATAATTTTTCATTTATCTATTCACTAAAGTTTGCTTCCCTGATTTGTATGTATTGAAGCAATGATTTCTAAAGACCAAAGGGCACAAACTTTTCGTCAAGCAACTTGCCTGTTCGCCTGCGTCGTCTCATCTTTTCAGTAGTCGCGTGTTTGTGATTATTGGTGGAATTGTGATGTGTCAAAGTTCAAGCAAGTTTTTGAGTAAACAAATTTTGAGATATATTGCCTGCCTGCCATTAATATCGATGCTATTCGTTCCTTGCATTATTCTTTCAGAAGATGTGCCCAATCAGTTACAGATTTTGGCATTCTTTGTAGTTGATAACATATATGTTGTAAATCACAACTGGTTGTGATAAGATCAATTTTCTTCGATTTTGCTTGCTTGCACTGTGTGAAATTTTATTTTTGACCATGTTAACATTGTTTTGCTGTATATACTTAATGTTGTTCTTAATTCCTACCAACACCCAAATTCGTAGTGTGGTTATTCAATAATCTTTTCTTAAATGTCAGTTTCATTGTTATATTGAGAGGAAAAAAAATCCATGATTTATGTATTCAACAGCATCTGTGTATTTAGTATTTACTTTTAGGCTCCTATGGTGCCTCTAGACTTTCTAGTTAGAAGTATAATAACAGGCATTATCATTTTTGAAATTATGCCAACAATAATGCTTAATGCATTTTTGTTTACAAGCTGGACAAATTGATGTTATTAATGATCTATAAAACTTTGTAAGTTATTTAGATGTAAATTTCAATTACGCTTAACAAAAGCAATAATAATAATAATAATAATAATAATAATAATAATAATAATAATAATAATAATAATAATGTTGAGCCATTAACAAAATAGACACTTGTTCTGAAATTGTTGGTTGTGCACCACTTGATTCTAGTGATGCCAAAGAAACCGAAGACTCTTTCTCCACTCCGATTGATTCCAAACACGCCTTGCAGTTTGCAGTAAAATGACTAAAATCTGTTGGTTCAAATTTGGAATTTTCTTAATTGAATTTAAAACCCCAAAAATGACTCGCAAAAGAAAATATTAATCTAGAAAAGTTAAGAAATATCCAAATGGTAAACTAATAGCATAGCATAATACTTTCCAGAAGATGGATACTTTACACACAGTGGTCTTCAAATTCTACTAACTAGTACCAAGTGCAGCTAAAAAGATAATCAGAAAATGAATCCATGGTATAAAAAATACCCCCGCCCCAAAAAATATAAAGAAGTGCATCTCAATATTCAAACAATCAAGTCAAACATTCATCAAAGAGAACATCACAAGGAAATAAAAAAAGACTCAACTTTTACTTCCTAGTACTCTTAAAATTCTACTTCATTTTATTTGGCATGTATATGACTCGAAGATCATATCACCCTTTTTTTCTTCCTTGTCAGAATGCTAAATCATAAAGAAAGCTTACATTCCGGTATAAGATGTCAACATCGTAACACTCATAAAATACAAGAGAAAAGATTATTGCCACTCTAATCACCACCCTCCGCCTCAAGAAACCAAAAAAATGAAGAAATAGAAACTACATACAATTAAATTTAAGCAAATTAATATATATATATATATATATATATATGTGAAAATTGAGTAGAATTTGAAACTGCAGAGAAAAAGAACCGAAGCCTATAAAAAGAACTGAGACAACAAGAGCTTTTGCTATCAACTGAGATCTTGCTATTGTCAACCTTCATTATTGAGCCACTGACATGATGATCTCTCCACACTACAATCACTGCCTCAATACCTATATTCTTCAAGCTCAAACAGTAATTTGTAGTCTATCATTTTGGGACTGACTTGCTCCAACTGAATTGAATAAATTCATTTGTCAGTCAAAAAAGAAGAAAAAAATACTTTGAATTAAAATTTTGTCCATTGAATACCAAGGAAAAAATATTAAAACACAATGCTTAAACCAACACCAGGGTTTCAAAATGCGGTTGTAGTCACAATCATATTACATTAAATGCGGCCAAATATAGTTAGATGCGGCCATTGTAGACCGCAATCATAGTCATATAAATTTTGTTAACTTATAAAACCATACTATTACAACTTAATTTTAAAAAGCAAACCACAGTTTAAAACCTTACCTCCACTATAATTTGTATATTCACTTTGAGTTGGTTTTTGGACAAAGTCATTCATAACTTTGAATTAACATGAATTTGTTCTAATGGTTTAATGTCCCAGTAGTTTATGACTGGATGAAAAAATATTTGCTAGCAAAAGATTGAAATCATAGAAATTGGTACTCACTAGCTAATTCATCAGTTAAAAATATGAATGGGATTTAAAACCAATAGTAGAGGGAAATGTAGTAGTAATGAACCTGTTTGAAGAAGCAGATTAAGTGGAAACTGAAGACCACATATAATTGGGGCATTCTTCTATTTTCAGTAAAAAACCTGGGGATTCATGCAAAGGGGGAAACCCAATGAGATTTGGCAACTTTCTGAGTCCTAAAACAAGCAGATTCGGAAAGAATAATTGCTTCTCTTGATCATCATCAACAACCATCCCTCCACCACCTTCACCTGTAGCTTTATGCTCAAGTTTAACAATGTCCTCAAGTTGAGAACATGATTCTATCTCTAGCAAATGCAGTGAAGGACAATTGCGAGCCATGGAATAAGAGGAAATGAATTTCAGTTTGTTGCATAATTTGATCCACATGGTCTGAAGATTGGGGAAACAAACTTGTTTTGAGAGAACAGAAAGCTTTTCAACTTGTCCTTCTTCTTTTGAATCTAAAGAAAATATATTTTCCAACTCATTGCAATCAGTTACTTGCAGATTTCGCAATTTTGGCAGGCTTATAACCATGGTCGAGGAGAAGATCGTCTTCAGTTTGTTGCATCCTTCAAAATTAATACTCTCTAGTTTGGGGAAACAAATTTGTTGGAAAGGAGTTGAGAAGTTTCTAAGAGATTCTGCGTCATTAGAATCTGAAGAAATCATATCCTCCAATTCGATGCAGTTGAGTACATACAGGCTTTTTAGCGCTGGTAGGCTTGGAACAATGGTTGTGAGGAAAATTCTTTTCAATTTGTTGCATCTCAGGATCCCAATACCGCTCAGTTTGGGGAAACAAACCTGCTGTGAAGGAGGTGATTGATTTCTAAGTGGTTCTGCATCCATTGCACATGAAGAAAATATATCCTTCAATTCATCGCAATTGCCTACAAACAAGGACTGCAAATCTGGTAGAACAGCGGTTGCAAAGAAGATTGTTTTCAATTTGTTGCATTTATCAACCCAAATACTTTGTAGTTTGGGGAAATAAATGTCTTCGGAAGGACAAAATAGGTCTGTATCTTGCCCTGCTTCCCCTGAATATAAAGAAATTATTTCCTCCCATTCATCGCAGTCTTTTATAACTAGACTTTGCAACTCTGGTAGGCTTTTGACAATGGTCGCATTGAAGATTGTTTTCAATTTGTTGCATCCTATAATCCAAATATCTTGTAGTTTGGGGAAACAAATTTTTTGGGAAGGAGCAGATAGGTTTCTAACTTGTTTTGTTTCCTCTGTATCAAATGAAATCATTTCCTCCCATAGATTGCAGTCCTTGATAGTTAGCCGTTCCAACACCGGTAGGCATGTTACAATGTTTGCGGAGAAGATTCTTTTCAATTTGTTGCACCTTTCAATTTCAATATGGCACAACATAGGGAAACAAACTTGTTGAGAAAAAGCAGATAGATTTCTAGGTTTTCCTGCTTCCTCTGAATCAAAAGAAGTTATTTCCTCCCATTCATCGCAGTCCTTCACAACAAGATACCATAAATTGGGAAGGCTTTTGCTAATAATCATTGAGAAGACTGATTTCAATTTTTTGCATCCTTCGATCGAAACGCTTCGCAGTCTGGGGAAACCATTGTGCTGGAAAGGAGGATGTAGGTTTCTGGATTGTCTTACTTCCTTTGAATCTAAAGAAATTATTGCCCTCCATTCATTGCAGTCTTTTACAATTAGTTCCTCCAACCTTGGCAGTCTTGTAACAACCGCTGCGGAGAAGATTGCTTTCAATTTGTTGCATCTTTCAATCTCAATCTTCCTCAGTCTAGGGAAAGAAGCTTGTTGGGATGGAGGTAGGTTTCTGAATTGTAAGGCTTCCCCTGAATCCAATGAGATTATTTCTTCCCATTCATTGCATTCCTTTACAACCAGTTGTTCCAAATCCGGTAGGGATTTAACGATACTCGCGGGGAAGACTGTTTTTACTTTGCAGCATCTTTCAATCTGAATACTTCCCAACTTCGGAAAACAAACTTGCTGGGAAGGATCAGATGAGTTTCTAAGTTCTCCAGCTTCCTCTGAATCAAAAGAAATTATTTTCTCCCATTCCTTACAGTCCTTTATGACCAATTTTTCCAACTCTGGTAGTATTGTAACATTGTTTGTAGAGAAGATTGCTTTCAATTTGTTACATTTTTCTATCTCAATCTTCCTCAATCTCGGGAAAAAACCCTGTCTGGAAGTAGAAACTTGGACTCTATGTTGTCCTGCGTCGTTTGAATCTGTAGAAACTATTTCTTCCCATTCGTTGCAGTCCTTTACAACTAGTTGTTCCAACTCCGGTAGGCTTGTAACAATGGTTGCACTGAAAACTGCTTTCAATTTTTTGCAACTTTCAATCTCAATCCTCTGTAGTTTAGGCAAACAAACTTGTTCTGAATGAGCAGACAGGTTTCCAAGTTGTGATGCTTTATCTATATCTGAAGAAACTGTTTCCACCAATTGGTTGCAGTCCTTTATAATCAGTTCTACCAATTCCGGAAGGCATGAAACAATCGCTGCGGTGAAGATTGTTTTCAATTTGTTACATCTTTCTACTTGGACATTCCTTAGTTTGGGGAAACAAACTAGTTGATAAAAAGGAAGTTGCTCTGATTGCGCTGAGTAAGAAATTATTTCCTCCCATTCATTGCAGTCCTTCACAACTAGTTGTTGCAACTCTGGTAGGCTTTTAACAACGGAAGCAGAGAAGAATGTTTTCAATCTGTTGCAATTCTCTAAGTCAATCCTCCTTAATTTGGGGAAAAATTGCAGATAAGGAGCAAATACATTTCTTTGCTGATGTGCTTCTTCTGAATCTGAAGAAATTATTTCCTCCAAATTGTTGCAGTCACATACAGACAACTCTATCAATTCTGGTAGGCTTGAAACACTGGTTGCAGAGAAGATTGTCTTCAACTGGTTGCATCTTTTGATGTGAATCACCCCCAATTTTGGGAAAGAAACTTGCTGGGATGGAATAGGTAGGTATATGAATTGTCCAGTTTCCTCTGAGGAATGTGAGGAGATCATTTCCACCAATTCACTGCAGTCATCTACAGACAACTCTTTCAACTCCGGTAGGCTTGAAACAATGCTTGGGAAGAAGATTTTTCTGAGTTTGTTGCATCCTTTGATTAAGATCTTCCTTAGTTTGGGGAAAACTGGTTGGGAAGGAGCATATAGGTATCTAAGGTTTCCAACTTCCTTTGAATCCAAACAAGTTATTTCCTCTAATTTATTTGATTCATAGGTACTTGTCAACCCCTCTAGAACATCAAGTGATTGACTAGTTTCTATTCTTGACAATGCTAATTCCCAAGTCATTAAACTCTTACCCTTTAAACTGCTTCCTACTGTCAAAATAGCAGCAAGCAATCCTTGACATTTATCGAAGACTCTCTTCGCCACGTCTCTCAAGTCTTCTGGAGAAACATCTTCAATTTGTGCACGTTGCTTGAACAAACTCCAACCTTTATCTTGGGCCAACACAGACAATTCAACCATGCTTTGGCAATTCATTGAAGCGCAAACTTCTCGGTTGCGCGTGGTGACTAGGATGCAACATTTCTTGTCATTCTCATTCAGTGGAATCCCAATAGCTTCCAAGTTCAGCTTCTCCCATACATCATCAAAGATGATGAGAATCTTCTCAGTCTTCAATCTGTGAGACAACCTCAATGCCCTCCCAAGTTCTGTCTCTTCCATCAATGAGAAAGTCAAGTGATCAGCTATTTGACCTTGAATGTCTCTTACTTTGGCATCTTGAGACACAACAGTCATAACTACCTTGTCGAAAAGCTTTGACTCCTCTACTTGTTTCCCTACCACTCTTGCTAAAGTGGATTTACCCGAACCTCGGATGCCAACCACTCCAATCACATTGCTATTCTCGTCTTGGATTGCCTTTAGTAGCTTCTCATAAACTTCCTTCCTAGACTCGAATTCAACGAAGTCTATGGGAAAGAAGTAATTCATGCTTGAGAGTTCAATCGGGTGTGAAAAAGGCTCAAATTTATTGTTGTTGTTGAGAATGTTCATTTTCTGTGTCATGTTAATCAACTCTTTTGCTAGAGAATATTGCAGTGTCATGTTCACACAGCTTTGGCTTTCTTCCACCCTTTCTTCCAGCTTCTGCTCGTCTTCCAGAACCTTCTCCACTTCATTTAGCCAATCCTCAACTGGTTGAACAATCTTCTCAGCATTTGTAGTAGCCTCCTTAGCGCGCTTTTTCATTTGCTGCAATGTTTTCTCCAACTCTCTCCTTGATTTTCGAAGATCAGTGACAAATTTGTTGAAACAAAATATGTAACGAGCACGAACTATTATTGCATCCATCACTCGCTCTACTATTTTAGACGCCACTGCAGTACCGATTTCAGCCATTTTCCTGCAGCTGAAAAGTTTTGAGATTTAGATATTTCAACATTGTATATAGTTTTCATATAGATTTTTTTATATTCAACGGAACACCCTCGTATATATGTTCATTGATAACTCATTAACCATTGACCGTATAGATTTTCCTATATGATAGCTTTCAAGTGATCATATAGATACTAGAGAAGAGATCCTCTTATCTTGAATTTTCACATTATAATCTTGTCACATAGAAGTTGTTTTTATGGTCACAGACATTAAAAAGATGGAACCCTATCAAAATTTATGAATATTTGTGTGGAGATTGATACTAACTTTTCACTTGACTAAATCATGTAAAATTTCAGCACTAAAGAATGTATTCTCATGTATAATTTACAACTAAATCTGTTCTTTACATGTAAACTAACGATCTTTCAGCATCAAAACAATGACAATTATAATAATGATGATCATCATCATGATCTCAAACACTAGAGCAAACTAGAAGTAGCGATTAAATTAAATAAATGTATATTGCAATTTTGTTTTCAGGAAAATCACTTTCAGCAAAACCAAATATTTAATGAGTATATAGCTGTTCTAACATACTAGAATGAAATAAGTAAATAACTTATTCCACTGCTACTCAATGTTTTTCTTTACATAATAAAGCAACGATAATGACATCCTGAAAATTATGCCAAATGGGAGAAAAGACAGAAATGATCTCAATTAACAGTATCAAACATGAGGAAACTAGGACCCACTGGTAATTTCCAGTCACCAAAATTTTTCTTTCCCTTCTTTCTAAGAGAAAAAACTTCTTTAAATAAGCCTACATAAATTTCATATTTTTTTCAAGAAAAATCACCTGAACAAAAAAAACACCATAGCCAAGTAAGTTTTTTTCAGAAAAAAACAATGTATGTTCTCTTGATCTCCCACAAATAAACACATAGTAAGAACCAGTAAAATGATGTCTTTGTATTACAAATATGAAGCAGTAATGAATGAGGATGAAACAAACCTTGAATGAAGGATATTGTTGATGAACCAACAAGACTCTTTGAACAAATACTGCACTTATTTGCCTTACCAAACTTAGATTACAGAATAAAAAGAGATTGTTATGTTATTAACAAAGAAAGACTCAATAGTTGACCAAGACTTACTATGAGTGATGCAATTATTGACCAAGACTTGAAATCTGCTAAGTTATCTGAGAGTAAAGTTAGGGGCACTAAAGTAAAGAGGGGTCCTCAAATTATTCTTTGCTTAAAAATAAACAAGTGTCATACTTTAAGTATACTTAGGTGCAATTAATTTTAAAGTTTATAGTTTATTCTCCTGAATTTTTCGAAAAGTGTGTACAAGTACAAAAGTCATATTTAGTGACGGTTTTTATCAAAATTAGCAACAGTTTTAAATGTGACTTTGTATTTAAGTTCACACTCTAAAAAGTACAGAAAACTTAAATAAACAATTTAAAAATAATTGCATTTAAATACACATACACTAAAGTTTAGGACTTGTTTATATTTAACTCTTATTTTTTTTCCAATCAAATGAATTAATTTCAATATGACATATGAAAATAAAATGTTTAAAGTTGACCAGACGATGGTGTGGAATGTTTAAAGTTTAACCCTTATTTTTAATCATTGTTTTGCCCTTTAGTAATTTCAATTTGAATTGCAAGTTAATATTAGTCTGTGAGATAAATGATTAATAATTAATGATTTTGAAATTATAGTGTACTGAAAATTTGCATTAAATATAATATGCAATTTCAATTGATTTAATACTTTTAATTCAGTAACCATTTTTTTTGATACATCATTCAGTAACCAATTTGTGTTTACATATTTTTTTTATGTTATTATAATTGTAAATTATAATTTACTGTGATACTATGTAGTAAATAAATACAAATTATTTTTATTTGATACATTCGTAAACAAAAATAAAATACCTTTAAACTTCATAACAAAAAAAAGATTTTTTTTAATTATTTAGATAACTTATTTCGCATTAAAAAATAAAACTAACTATTATCGATTTCAATGAGTTAAATTGAAAGAAAAAATAGATTTAGGTAAATGCGTAAAGTATTTTGATTTTTAAATATTATTTAGAATATTATATAATATTAAAATATTTAAGTTGAGTGGAAAAATATATAGGATGTTGATTATCTTTTAGAATGAAGATATGTCGTAGCCGGATAACTCAAACTTTGATAATTTAATCCTTTTGTTATTATTGGGTTCTTAATTGTTATAGTATTTCACATTAATTTGGATTTAGATAATTGTTTTGTTAAACAATATAAAATATAGAAAAATTAATGCCAATTTAGAGGTGCATATATTATCCAAATTAGAGAGTATCTATTTATACTATATTAAATTAAATAGTGGTAAATAAATTACAGTTTTTTCCGGTTAAAGAGTAAGTGAAATTTTAAATTTGTAATAGTTTTTATTTATATTATAAATAGATTAATTCTAAAGTTGACTATAAACGTGATGAATGAATAATGTAAAGATGAATATATATGTAGTAAATAATGAAATGATTGATACTGTACTCAAGTTTATTAAAAGATTAAATATTAAGTAATATAAAATTAGTTTCATTGAATATAAAATATATATTTTTATCATTTAAAAATTTAATTAGTTTTTCTTAATTTAAAAAATGATTTATAATAAAATTTTAAATAATAATTTAAGAAGTTTAATTATGTAAATTACCATTAATTTAATTGACAATATATATATATATATATATATATATATATATATATATATATATATATTAACACATGTAATTAATTTTTTTCAAAAAAAAAAATTAAATTTTATTTATAATATTTTACTATTATTTTTATGTTAAATTTTTTTTGAGTTAAATTTATAATTAAATTGGATTTAAAGAAGTGATTTGTCGTGATAAGAGAGAAAAGAGGAGAGTGGATTATAGTAGAATATGATAATGTGATTGAGTTGTGACAAATGTGTAAAAAAAAAACTTTTGTGGCAACTTGAAAGAGTATTGTAATGAAGGTATAACGTGAAGGGCTTGGGGGGAGGTTGAAGAAGAAGGAGTTGAGGGAGTCAGCGGTGAGGGAAAGGGTAGAGTTTCTTTGTATTCAAGAAACTAAGTGCAAAGAGGTTGATTTTAACATCTACAAACTTTTTTGGGGATAGGAGGATTTTCGGTGGGAGCATCAGCCATCGGTGAGCAATTTTGGTGGTATCTTATAAGTTTGGTCCTTGTCCCACTTTGAACTGTCCTATTCTTTTCAAGGGAGTAGGTATGCTGGGGTGGTGGGTTTGTTGAACAATAAGGAGATAATGGTGTGCATAATTAACGTCTACGCCCCATGTGTGGCGATGGATAAGCAAGGCTTTGGAATGATATTCTCTCAAAAGTCAGGAATAGGGGACTTGTGCATTACTGCATCACCGGGGACTTTAACAGTGTAGCTTCTGATTCGGAAAGGAGGGGTCTCCTCAACCTCCCATCATCATCAAGTTGATATCGAGGGATTTCACTCGTTCATTAAGGAAGTAGAGGTGTGTGATATTCCTTGTCAATCCCGCAAGTTCACCTAGTATAAGAGTGACGGCACCGCGATGAGTCGGTCGGACAAATTTCTGTTCTTGGAAGGTTGGTTGGTTACTTGGCTTTGAGTGACTCAATAGGGGTTGAAGAGAATTTTATCGGATCATTTTCCGGTGTTGGTAAGGGATATCATCAGGGATTGGGGTCCGAAGCCGTTTCATGTTCTTGATTTTTGGGTTACTCTGGCGGGTTTTGATCTTTTGTGGAGACGAGCTGGGCCTCTTTCGAAATAAATGGGTGGGCTGATTTTATGCTTAAAGAGAAGCTTCACACACTTAGACTTCGTCTCAAGGAGTGGAGTTTTTCTAATGTTGATAAATTGAATGCAAGGGTGGAGGAACAACAAGGGTTTTAGCTCACTTATATCAAGGGAGAGGATGCGGGCCTATCGAGTGAGGAGGTTGAACTGATGAAAGCGACGGTAGCCAATCTGTTTAGATTATCAAAATTGAGGTAATAGAAGCTCTACTAAAAATCTCAATTGAAGTGGATTAAAGAGGGCGGTGCAAATTGTAGTTACTTCCATCGTGTTCTTATGGGGAGAAAAAGGGGGAATGAGATTAATTGTATCGAGGTAGATGGTACACAAGAGGAAGAGGTGGAGGGTATCTAATTTGCAATCAAGTCATTATTCACATCTATGTTCTTAGCGAGACACTATGATTTTGCTTCATATGATGGGTTGTCTTTTAGAACTCTTGATGAAGGTCATAATGCCTGCCTCTCTGCGCCATTCACCGAAGAGGAGATTAGGACAGAAATTTGGGGTTGTGATAGCAACAAGAGCTCGGGTCCTGATGGCATAAATTTTAAGTTCTTAAAGAAGTTTTGGAACGTGATGAAGGTGGATTTTTTCAGGTTCATCTTGGAGTTTCATGCGAACGGAAGACAAGTAAAGGGGTCTAATAGTTCTTTTGTGGTCTTAATTCCCAAGAAGAATAACCCCCCAGAGTATCTATGAATACCGTCCTATCTCCCTAATAGGATGCATATACAAGGTTCTCTCTAAGCTACTGGTGAATAGGTTAAGACAAGTGATTCATTTTTTGATTTCTCAAAACTAATTTGCTTTCGTGCAAGGAAGACAACTGTTTGATAGTGTGGTTGTTGGAAATGAGGTGGTCCACAAGATTGTTGCAAGAAAAATAAGGGGGGTAGTTTTTTTTCAAGATCGACTTTGAGAAGGCCAGGCCTATGATTAGATGAGTTGGGAATTTCTGTGTTATACTACCTCTGGTCCCAGTTATAAGCAAAACTCTCTCTCCTTATTTAATGTTAATTTCAAGCACTTTTTTTCATATTCAATGTCATTTGACCTATCCAAATGAGAGAGAGAATACTTTTTTGTAATTAAAATTTATCTTTTTGAATGAAATCAAGAGAATTAAACACAAGTAACCAACTTTCTTAATATGTGCAAATTATGTTTTTTTTCTTATAACTAGGACCAGAGGTAGTATAATGGAGAGGATGGGTTTCTGTGCAAAATGGATAATATGGATCCGCAAGTGCTTATTATTGTCAAGGATTTCCATCTCGGTCAACGGTAGTCCTATGGAGGAGTTTCAGTCCTACCAAAGGTTTGAGACAGGGTGACCACTATCCCTGTTCTTATTCTTGTTGGTTGCGGTGCGGAAGGCTTTAGTGTTTTGATTGAGAAGGCAAAGCTGAAAGGTCTCTATAGTGGCACTTCGGTAGGACAAGATCAGGTGGTGGTATCTCATTTTGAATTCACGAACAATACTCTAATGTTTTGTGAAGATTCTAATAGTAATATTTGTGTCATCAAGTCTATTTTCCGGTTGTTTGATTGAGCATTTGGGTTAAAGGTGAATTTCCATAAGAGTTAGCTTGTGACATTTTATGTGCACGAAGATTGACAGCAAGATTACGCCTCATTCTTGGGTTGTTGAATTCGGATTGTTCCTTTTATTTATCTTGAACTGCCAATAGGAGGTAACTAGAGAAGAAGGAAGGTGTGGGAACCTGTGTTGAATAAAGTCTGGAGGAGATTATCGGGTTGGGAAAAGAAGCATCTCTCTCGGGGGTCATGTTGTCCTGGTCAAGTCTGTCCTGACTGATCTTTTATGTTTCGTTCTTCAGAGCTCCGACAGGTATCATTGCTACCCTTGAATATCTATTTAAAAATTTCTTGTGGGCGGGTGGGGAGGGAAAACGGAAGGTGTGTTGGGTCGCATGGGACTATGTTTGTAAGGATAAGGAAGAAGGGGGGTTTTGGGATTAGGAAGCTGGGGAGGTTTAATGAGGCTTTGTTAGGAAAGTGGGCTTGACGTTATAAAACTGAGAGATGTAGTTTGTGGCATCGTGTTATTTCATCTAAGTATGCTTCGGGTGAGGCTAGGAATCGATCTAGGAGGTCTGCTTATAGCCCGTCTAAGTGGTGGAAGGACATCTTTGCTATTCAGGGTGTGGGAGAGTGGATGGACGAAAACTTAAAAAGGAGGATGGGGAATAGTATAGACACTAGATTTTGGATGGATAAATGGTTAGGGGATTGTATGTTGAGAGATAAATATGAGAGGTTGTTTTCCGTTTCTCTAAATAAAGAATCTTGTTTGGCCAAACTTGTAGAGCGTGTGGATGACGGGGTGATATGGAAAGGGGATGGAGGTGGGAGCTATTTGAATATGAAAAAGAGAAATTTAACGCTTTATTGCAGGAAGTGCAAGTTCTGAATTTACAGTAAAACAACCAAGATGGTTGGACTTGGTTTGCAAACAGTTCTGGAATGTTTACCGTGAACTCAGCTTATGAGGTGTTATCAAAGGTGGAGATAGTGGCCGGTGACTCTACAGATCCGTTCTTCAAAGCCATATGGAAGTCGCACATTCCTCCTAAAGAGCAGACGTTCTTTTGGCAACTTGCGAGGGACCGATTATCTACTGGACAGGATTTGCTGAGAAGGGGTATTTTGATTAATCAAGGAGTTGTTTGCGCATTATGTGGTTTAGTGATAAAGTCATCCTCCCATTTGTTCTTTGAGTGTGGTAGAGTGGCTTCGGTTTGGCATTCCTTGACTAATAAGGATGGCATTGTTACGACTTTTCATAACCATTGTCCAAGCCACCATAAACAGTTTATGTATTTTGTTCATATTGGTAAGGAAAACCGTTGGTGTTGAAGCATTGTGTGATTTGCTACCGTGTGGTCTATTTGGCTTGTTCAGAATCAAGTCATCTTTAGCCACAAGAAAATCTCGAATGAGGAGTTGCTCGATTTGATTCTTGTTCGTAGCTAGTTGTGGATTCATGTGCGAGAACCTTCTTGGGGAGTTTCATTTTCGATTTGGAACTCCAACTTTGTGGCGTGCGTAATCGGTCTGAGCAGCAGCTTGAGTGGTTGCATTTCTGGTTGTGCGGCTCACTTTCATTCATTTTCCTGTGCAAGCTTCACGTGGGAAGAAGGTAGTTTTGGAAATTATTTGTAAAACTTGTCTCTGGGTAGCAATGTAGCAAGCATTAGGATTTAGGGGGTTGCTGCTGTGTGGTTGTTTGGGGGTTCAGATGAGCCTTTTCTTTTGTGCTCATGTGACTCTTTTGTATTTGCAAGTTGAGTACATCTACTATCCTTTTTAATAAATTTGGCTTTTCAAAAAAAAAAATATTATTGTGACGTATCAATTTCTTAGTTTTGCTTCTTTTTTAATATATTATATAGATAGTGGTGATGTGTGTGCTTGGCCGATAAAAAATATATATATTATATAAATAATTGTAGTAATTAAGAGCGGGTAATAAATTAATAACAAATATATATTTATTTATATCTAGGGCTATATTTTGATTGCTACATTGAATTTTATTTAAATTTCGGTTCCATTATAATAATTACAATAATTGGGTGACTCTATTGTCACTCTTTTTTTTATTATCACTCCTTTTCTATTATTTTAATAATATTTATATATTAACATTGTAATTTCATTGGTTGAAAAAAAAATTTAAATGAAAAAATATTAATAAGGGAGTGACTATAAACAAAAAAAAATGACAATAGACCAACCCTAAGATTAAATAATTAAAAATGTGAGTCTTAAAAAAAGAATAAAAAAATGGTGAGAGATAAAGTACGTGGTGGGATAAGAAGTTCATAGCTTGACCTAAGAGTACGTAATAGACTAAAATGTTAATGTGATAAAATGGTACTACTTCTGGTCTTAGTCATAAGCAAAAAACAATTTGAAACTTTTTGATCTAAAATATAAATAAATCTTAACTTTTTTCTTTATTTAATGTTAATTTTAAACATTTTTTTTTATATTTAATGTCATTTGACATATCCAAATGGAAGAGAGTACTTTTTTGTAATTAAAACTTATGTTTTTAAATGAAATCAAGAGACAAGTAACCAACTTTCTTATTATGCACAAATTATGTTTTTTTTTTATAACCAAGACCAAATGTAGTATAACATGTATGACTAATGTGTCAAAAATCTATTAGTTTTATTCTAGTTATAGTTAAGTGATAAGATAATATTTAATTATTAATTAAGAGTGGGTAATAAATTAATAATAAATATATATTTATTTATATCTACAGTTATAGCTGTATTTTAATTGCAACGTTGAATTTCATTTAAATTTCAATTACATTATAATAATTACAATAAGATTATATAATTGGACATGTGAGCCTTAAAAAAAAATAAAAAAAAGGTGAGAGAAGGAGTACGTGATGAAAGAAGTTCAAAAATTGGTCTATGTCAAATAAATAAGCTAAAATATTGATGTGATATAATAGTATAATATGATATGATTAATGTGTCAAAAATTTAGCTTTAACTTTTATTTTAATACTACTTTCGTCTTTTTTATAATAGACAAAAAGAAAAAAAAATTGGTCCTTTTTATAAGAGACTTTGTGAGTTTTTTAAGCGTATTAATTGCTAAGAAAGAATAAAAATACTTTGTTACTCTCAATTTATTATGAACACTCACAATTTTTCATACAAGTTAATGCATTAACTATATGAATATTTTAATAATTTTCTCACATTATTAATTGAAAAAAACATAACTTATTATGTTTTATTGGTATGTATAAAACATGTCCAATGTTTCTTATAAAAATGATCGGAGATAGTATATAACTACTATCTCTAGTCCTGGTTATAAGAAAAAAACATAATTTGTGCATATTAAGAAAGTTGGTTAGTTGTGTTTAATTCTCTTGATTTCATTCAAAAAGATAAATTTTAATCACAAAAAAGTACTCTCTCCTATTTGGATAGGTCAAATGACATTGAATAAGAAAAAAATGCTTAAAATTAGCATTAAATAAGTAGAAAGATTAAGATTTGCTTAAAATTTAGATCAAAAAGTTTTAATTTTTTTTTTTACTTATAACTAAAATGAGAGGTAATAGCAATTAAGAGCAGGTGATAAATTAATAATATATATATATATATATGTATGACTATTATATCTACGGTTATATTTTGATTGCAACATTGAATTATTTTTTAAAATTTTAGTTACATAATAATAATAACAACAATAAAATTAAATAATTAGAAATGTGAGCCTTAAAAAATAGAATAAGAAAAAGGTGATAGACAAAGTATGAGGTTGGAGAAGAAGTTCACGACTTTACCTAAAAATGCTTAATAGGCTAAAAGGTTAACGTAGCAGAATGGTTTAACATGATATGGCTAATGTGTCAGAAATCTGCGGGTTTTAATTAGTAATTAAGAGTGGATAATAAATTAATAATAAATGTATATTTACAATTATAGCTATATTTTGATTGCAATGTTGAATTTTATTTAAATTTCAATTACATTATAATAATTACAATAAATTAAATAATTAGAAATATAAACCCTAAAAAATAGAGTTAAAAAAAAGGTGGAAAAAGTTCATGAGTTGACTAAGTGTCAAATAGGCTAAAATGTTGATGTGAATAATGATATAAAAGACATGAAATTTGAATTAGGCCTAAAGCCCATTCACATTTCACATCAATAAATTTTTTTTTTTATGAAAAAAAAGAAGCAAAATGCTATGGTGCATCTTAGATTGCACTACACCAATTGGTGTCATTTTCACTACAGCCATATTGTGTCTACATTAGGGATGGGATTGGACTCAGACTTAAGACCTTATAGATACCCGCAAAACATACCCATGATAGGGAAGGAAATCACCTGAAAAAACAAAATTTACTAACGATTAGATAAAAACTATAAGGGAAAAAACCATTATCTCATTAACCAACAAAACTATCAAAGAAAACCTGGCCAATTTGTAACATGTAAACATCATTGAAGTCCCCTACACGAATGACTCAAAATTACATCGGCACTTAAAAAGTAGTGCATGGCACATGTGAGGAGCTCCATAAGATTACTGAGCTAAAGGTGAAGAGTCACTAATATGCATAAGAAAACTTCTTTAATAAGATGAAGGAGCATAGCATGCAAGTTACTAATTAATAGTCCTATTGATCAGAAAAAAAATCTTCATAACGAAACATATCATGCAAATAAGTATTGCGCAGCAATAATCAAGTAGCATCAACTAGTGCAGAAAAAAGAATTAAGAGCAAAATTCTCTTAAGGCTAAACAAAACCAATTTCAAGGTCAAAATACCCAAGGAGCCCACAATCAGCTGAGCTAATGTTGGAAAAAGTGCTAAGAACAATACAAAATTCAATGTATTTGTTAAACATCACAACACTCTCACATAATATTTATGAGTAAAAAATGTGAAGTTGATTTTGGCGAGCATTTTCTAGAAGTGCTTCAGTTAAGGCACGCAGATTCTCTGCTTTTGTGTCTCTTTCAACTGCAGGAATTTCCTGAAATGTTTATTGTAAGAATTAAAACAAGTTTGATATGAAAAATTACGACAAGCTGCATATCAAAACTAAATACATATTAAAGTAAAATCATTTCTTTCTTGTACACTTTAACAATCATATACTAAAATAGTATAGAGTGTTAGCAATAAAACTGTGAGTGAATAGTATAGAGTAAATTAGAATGAATTTCATAAAATCAAATTTATATTAGTGAAACATTTATTTATAAAACTTAATGAAAGTTTACAAGACGTTCAACTTTCAAAATAAGCATACTTACAGCAGGTGGAACTTCTTTCTTCCCCCTATTACTAGGCATTCCCTGAAAAAGAATTGACAATGAATACATAAAAAAACATATTGTGTATGTAATTAAAAAATATTTTGATGTAATTGACAATAAGAAATGCTAAATTTTTAATATATGTGCTTTTATTTCCTTTTTCATTAGCAACCATATCATGAATATTATACCAATACTTTAGACTAAAAATGTTTGTATATTAATGAATCAGCCTAATATAATTTAGGAATAAGAGTTTCCTAAAAATGATGTACTAAAACATAAAATAATTAAAAACTATAAAAAGTACAAAACTTTCAGATATGAATATTCACTTCAATTGGCGCTTCTTCAGTCTCCGCATTAGGGGGCATTTTCTCCTAAAATTATAATAGTAGAGTTTAAAATAAAATACATAACTAAATTTTTACATAATTAAAATATCTAGCAATTCCTAAAATTTTCTAGTAAATTTTAAAACAAAATGTTTGACATGAAAAATGATGTAATGTTAAATTGAAATTGTATTTTAAGACTTCAAGTATATGTGCTGGAGTAATTATATTAAAAATAAAACTGACAATTGAATAGTGATGAAAAAGGTTTAAAATTTGAAAATATACATACTTGTTTCTGTTTAATTTTTTTATCAAGAAGCATCTCCTAGTGATCATTAAACCAAAATTTTGGAATAACATTTTAAATAATAATAAATACTAAACATTTTAATTTGTAAGAATTTTCTTAAAGTTGTAGGAGAAAAACATAAAACATCTAGTTGAACATATGAGAATACTGAATTTTAAAAATAAGTACACTTAATTACCACTTTAGTTGGCACCTTTTTTTTCCCATCGTCAGCATGCATTTCCTGAAAATATTTGAACTAGAAGCTAAAAATAGCATATTGTGTATCTATCAACACTAAATATCTATATAATATAAAAACAAGTGTTTCCAATAAAATTCATAATAAAACTTAAAATGTTGCGTTCAATATGAAAAATGTTGTCCAAAATAATATATTGACTTCAAATAAGTTATTTTTCTTTGAAGCTTAATTAGCAAGCATATTAAATAGTAATGAAAAACTTAAGGTTGCAGTGAAATAGACATGGGTTAAAATATTGAATTTTCAAGTCAAGAGAGATATGCAAACTCAATTCAGTTTTCACATATTCCCATTAATTTTAAGACTTTGTAATAACGTGCACTTTTTGTGTTTTAAATATTCCTGACAATAAAAAATCTTGCAATATTTTAGTATATATAATATTTTAAGTAGTAATTAACCGTGCCTCAATTAGTAAGTTTTCTAAAAGTTGTACCCAGCAAACATAAAATAACTTGTTAAATAGTTAATGTTAACGAGAATACTAGAATTCAATGCACTCCTTGTGCTATCAATTGCCTTAAAACTTTTATGGTAAATCTTAAATTAGCATTATTGTTATTTTAATAAGCAAGTTTATTAGTCGAGTATAAATGGTATTCTAACTTGGTAAACAAAGAATCCCGAGTAAAACACTATAAGTAGCAGAAACTAAGTATAGGGGTGAAAACTTCTCTTCTGTAATGAGTCTCTCTTATGGGTTCAAGCTCAAAAAGTGGTGAGTGATTTTACAAATTCTTGGGATTTTATAGTTGGAAATGGCAACAACACTCTCTTTTAGTTGGATCAATGGATGGGGAGCATTGACTATATCAATAGCTTTCCTCATCTAGGCTAGCTAAGTAGCACATGATTTGCATTGCTCAATTGCATAATCTAGATTTTGGGAAGGTGTGCAATAGAAGTGGACTTAATTTGGAGATTAACTTTCCTTTCTTGTGAATTATAATAATGAATAATACTAAACTAGTGACAATTCCATAGAAACTATAGCATTCATTAAAACATAGAACATGTTAAACATTAGTGTAAATGCTAAACTTTCAAAATAAGTTTGCTTATTTCGGTCGGACTTCCTTAAAACACTAAAATTCTATATACTTTTAAAAGAAATTAAGTATATATACTCACCTTTTTTTCATTAATAATGGTGCTTTGATCTTCCTTTTTATCTTCTTTTGATTTATTTTTACCTTTATCATCAGAATGGATGCCTTCCCTCTCAAATCGTTCTACTTCTCTGAGAGATCGGCATTTAAAGCCATATATCTTGTGAGTGTAAAACTGCAAAACAAAATTTTTCAATAGTAATTATTAATCAAGTCAATGAGTAAGCATAAATTAGAGTTCGAGTTTGAAATTTATGATTCTTTTTTTTTTTTTTTTTAACGGAATACCTCCATATGTATAGTTGTGAAAGAAGCTAACTATTGGTCAAAAGTGGTGGTTTATTTAATTTGGTAAAGTCCTCTTTAGAATAATGACTTTAGAACTCAAACTCCTAATGTTTCAAATAAACTAAGTTAGTTAGATTGATAATTTTTGTTTTTTTATAAGCTAGTTAGATTGATAAGTATTCCCTTAATCGTATATAAGGCTCTAATATCATGTCAGAACACATTGAGAAAAGAAATCAAAGAGAGGCTAGCAAAGCGCAGAAGAATTTATTTAATGTGAGTATTACCGCCATAATATCATGTTAAGTAACATGGTTTCAGGGAAGAAAAAATATATAAATTGAGACAAAAATTAATGAAATTCAGAATTGATTGAATTGAGAAGTGTATGATTACTATAGTAATATACCCTTAATTACGTACAAGCAAGGAAAATTATACTATCGATCTAACTAACTCTATTTCTAATACAAGATAAAAAGGATTCATGGATATGGATCAGGTTCTACATGGAGAACACTCAATACACATGTCATTCTCTCAGCTAAAAAACAGAATATGAAAAAGGTGTACTATGCAAAGAGGTGTTGGTGAAATTCGCTTATAAAAATATTTGCATTTTTCATGTTGTGATGGAGATTAGTGCATGATCAAACTCTCACAATTTACGGTTAATCTATTTAAAAGAGGAATCATTTTAACGATGGTGATACACGTTTTTTTTTTTGTATAAGTGTTTACTTGAAGATATAAATAATTTCTTAATATAGGTGAAAAAAATGTTTTGAATGTACTTCCTCCGTCCCATAATATAAGCCTCAACTACCAAAAAGTTTTGTCCCAATATAAGTTCCTACACACAAAATTAAAAGCATTTATTATGATTTTTTAACTTTCAAAATCATTCAACCAATAGAAAATATTTGAGTTTAAATTTGTTAAACTGTGTGAAATGTTAATTAGGATTCATATTATGAGACAGAATGAGTATGTTTCCAATGGTGGGCCGCTTTATGTAATGTAATGCATAGTAGTAAGTGTAGAAATAGATTAGTCTAAATATGGAAATGTATGTCTAAGGGTGAGACTATTGTCTCTCCAATATAATAATGTCCGCCGTCACTCTTTTTATAGTTTTTTAAATTTAAAATATTATTCTCAACCAATGAATATATATAAATAATATGAAAATAATCAATTGAGAGTGACGATAGACAAATTGGAGTGACATCAATAACGCCACCGATCAGATATTTAGAAACAAGATTTTTGGTCTTGAACTTTCTAATTAGGAGTTTTTTTATCCATGATTAAAATGGTGAGGAACTATTTTAACTCTTATATGGGAGTTATATAGTTGTGGAGTTATGTGTAAATTTTTAACTATAATAGAAAATCTATTGAAACCGTAATAGCTGTGTTAATCTATTGACCGTATAGATTTATGCAGTTTTTTTTTACCATGAAAGCATTTTAGGTTTAAACCCTAACACCTTATGTAAACTACCCAAACCTCCACCACTAGACCGACCCAAATGGGATTATATAGTCTTATGTAGTTAACGCATATCAATGCACTTCTTTATTTATCGACAAAACATGAAAAAAATTGGAAAAAAAATATATGCATAAATATTAAATGATATTTTCAATAAATTAACTACATACCTTATCAATCCTTCCATTATTAGGTCGGGGTTTTTCTTTAGCTTCCCATTTATGAGCCCATTTGACTGGTAAAGTTTTTTTCTTAGGGCCAACTTTATTCTTTGATGAGCTTGAAGGTGAGCTCCCAATTACAATTTCAAGCTATACACATAATAACCCCACAAACATATTTAAGTGCATATTTTTTAAAACTATTAAGATAAAAAGTTATTTTATCCAAAAATGTATGTATGATCAACTTATTATTTTTAAAAAGATTTTTGTTACTAATTTAATTTCCAAAAGATTAAAAATTTCATCAAATGTCTTTGAAAGATCAAATTGGTGAATTTTAAATATTTGAAGACTAAAATATTGGAGACATAAAACCTCATTTTCGTCCTCTAGAAATACTTTTGTTATCAATTTAGTATTAAAAAGATTGAAAATTCACCAAGCTGTTTTCAAAAACTAAAATAATGACAAAAATATTTGAAGTATTAAATTTGTCACAAACAATTTGTAGAACAAAATGATGTTTTTCCAAAATATAATAATATTCAAAGTCAGAAAAAAAATTAAAGTATGGATAAATAATATTAAATGAGAATATATATATATATATGTATGTAATTATTTCAATATAGAACAAGTGAAGTATTCTTAACCAAAATTAAATGAGAAAATAAAACTTCTACCTCAGAGAAATTCCGGATTTCAAGACTACCCGGAAGTATATAAGAAATTGGAGGTGCTCTCATAGGAGACTTCAATATGTTTTCCTTGAAATATTTCTCCTGAATTAAACATACAAGTGAAATTGTATATATATGTATCTCTCTAAACAAATTTACAATCCATATATATGTGCTCGAAACACAAGATTTTTTTCTTGAAAGAAAAACACAACAAGAGTGATGTTGTCTATGAGAAAAAAATTTAAATTTGAAAATTAAGATTGTATGCTAAATACTCCATCTAATAATGCATTATTAAACAAAATAAAAAGTCTTAAATTATATCTATCTAGCTAATCATTCATTAAAAAAAGTCAATCTACTTCTACAAGAAAGTAGATAGTTTCAAGTTTTTTTACCACTGGAGTATATGTTGCAGAAAAGACTCATGTATCAGGACTAATGTTAACTACAATGACATTGAATACTTCTTGGAAGGAAAAAGACTTGGTTGGGAGTAGTTGGTAGAAAGTCAAAACAAGAAAGGATGAGAGCTATTATAGCCTCACATTAATTAAGTAGATTAGAAGTTTAATGTGGTACTTATCACGAGACTCTTTTATCTAATGGACTAATCTTTTGGGTTGAAGTCTCTTTATTATTTGTTTAGGTACTTAAGATTATGTAGCAGAAAAATCTCACACCATGTCTATTAATAAGAAATGCAATCATAGTAAATATATGGAAAGAAAGCCAAAAAAAAAAAAAAAAAGAGGATGAGAATGAGGTACAAGAAGTTTGAAAGCAAAAGAAAAGTGTAGCATCTTTAAAATCAGTATGACATACCTTTACATACATAACATCTTAAAATAGGTTCTGATTTTACTGTTGTTATCAAGGATAAACCCTTTTAAAAGCTTAAAATACTATTAGATGAACAACACATTGAACAAATACTATTCATAAGAAGCAAGGTCATGAAGACACTTTTACTAAACATAGAAATAAAAGACACATTTTATATTAGCTAAAAAATTATCACTACTTGAATTCATGAGATTATATTGTCTTCTTTTACTAATTACTAACTAGATCAGAGAATAATTATAAAAATAACTAAGATAAATCTAGAAACACGCAAAGGTTTAAGAGTAGCGCCTATTTAAGTGCTTGTACTCTATTGATAAAATTTTATTATTGCATAAAAATAATAAAGATATAAGTTTTAGAGTTTAAGGATCGGATATCCAGAAATAGTTGGACATGAATTATTTGCTTTTGTATTGTATAGGATCTGGATTGTCTAGCGGGTCAATCATTTGCCAAGTTCAACCATTTATACTTACTATCTTGTAAAACAATCTCAATTGTCTATAGGGGTTAGGAATAATAATATATGTTGAAATTTTTTTACTGCAATAATAAAAGTAAAAGTCCCTTATATGTGTCTTAAACATCTCGAATGAAATAAATTATAATTAATAAAATAAAACTAACAATAATTATAGCCCAAAACATTTAGGATGTCGAATAAAGTAAACATGTAGTTAGAAAAAAATTGATATAAACAAAGAGTGAAACTCGGAATGACGGTGATCGTACATTGACACCTGTTCTTATCGCCATCAATTGACTTAAATTTCAATTTCAATTATATAAAATAGTCAACACTTGGAGTAGCATAAGAAAAATTTGACTTAAAGATAAAAAAAATACAGAAATTAATTTATACCCATATACAGTTTTCTTTAAGAAAAATTGAGATCCTCTAAGCTTGTTTACTTTTCATTTCCAATTTTTCTTTTGATTTCATGTTTTTGTAAATAATTTAAATAATTACAATTCAAAACTATCATTTTTGTTTCATTTTGTTTTCTATTTTTTTAGGTTTGTATAAAAAACATTGAAAACAAGTCATCAAAACAACTGAATTTATTTTGTGTTTTAAAAAATCTCTTCCCCTCATGAACACAACAACACTACTTTTCATTCCATCTCCTTCTCTCATCTGAATTAAACATATATATAAAATAAAACAAAAATACAAAATACAAAATAGATAGACCATCTATTTCTCAATACCAAACCGATTCTTTGATAACAAGAAAATAATTAAATATGTTAATTAATTTAAAAGTGTATTAATCGATCCATTATTTATCAAGGAGATGATACAGGGCTTCAGAAAGAGATTGACATTGTTTGAATTTTATAAAAAAAAAACTAAAATTTCCAAAAAAAAATTATACAGAAAATCAACAAGTATCTTTCTGTAAATTTTGAAGGATAGTGCATCTATTAATCTAGTCATAGATCACAAATAGGTAGATAAGGATTTCACAGAATTACGAGAATAAAAAATTAGATCTATAAGATTTTCGATCACAAAAGAGAGAACAATGTTTGACAAAACTATTAAATTCCATTTTTGAAAAGAGAGAGAGAGAGAAAACTGGATTTCATAAAGTTTTAGAAGAAATCACACACCTTTTCTGCTGGGTTGGGAACCGGAGCATTTGAAGAGAAAGCTAGGCTCGAACCCTCAATTGGGTTGTTTGCTGAGTAGAAATCCATGGGGAACTATACTCAACTTCGACTGAAAGAAGATAAGACTTACAGATAAACAGAGAAAAGGAAGCAGGTTGTATTTTTCCTTCTTTGCCGTTTTATATTCGGTGCATACAATTTATGTGGGTCCCTTTTTAATAGAGGATGCCGGACTTTCATGCTTACTTTATAAAAAGTAAATTAGAGTAAATTAAACATCTATTTTTTTTTATATTCTTTGATTAAAAAAGTAATTATATAAAATTGAATTAAATATTTTCACACAAAAACATTTTTGATAATACATATATGGAATGTATCAAGTGAGAGGTGAGAGTGTGTGTGAGAGGAGTCAATACTAATTATCCAATTACAATTAATGGTTGAGATTTAATTTAAGGAAAATATTCTCAACCATTCTTGTATGGTTGTGTGATCAAGATTAACTCATCTTGTCTCTCATGCTCTCACTAAATATATCCCATATATATATAAAGTAATAATTTCAATTAAATAATTAATGTTATAATAACAATTACCAGCCCCTTTTTTATTACTTATTTTGCAAAATAATCACTTTTTTAATTAAAAAAAATCAATTCCAAATGTTTTTAAAATTTTTATCTGTGCTTTTAAAAATAATTAATTGCAGTAGAAAGGAGAAAAGATAATTAAAAAAATGATTATTCTCATTTTAATCAAACATAAATAGCTTTTAATTTTTCTCATAATCAATTAAAAAATAATCAATTCTCTACCCATCTTCAAAACGAATTATTTTTAAGCAATAAAAAATTGGCTCTAATTATCATTATTATATCAATTTTATAAATGAAATTAAATATAAGTTTGAATATATTTTTCTTAACAAGAAGCATGTTATAGTAAGTTTTCACTAATTATTAATTGAGAGCAATAGTTAAGAATGTATAAATTAAATAATTATAATAAAAAAAATAGTAAGAATAAAATAGTGACTAAATAAAAAATTCACCCGTGCAAGTTTGTAAACTAGTAACTGATATATTTATTTTTTTGAAAAAAAAAACAATATTTTCTACTTTGGTGATCTCTACGTCTTGAGGGGATTAGTCTTCGGCTATCAGCCGGGGATACCCTTGGTTCACCCAAAAAAAAAACTGATATATTTATTATTTTGAAAAAAAAAGTGAACATTTTCTACATTCGGTCAAGGAAATATACATATAAAAATGTTTTGATGATTTTCTAGCTATATATGCTCTATTTTATGACCAAAATAGATTATAGAAGACCAATGAATCTGTGAAGCATGAAACATAGGTCCCTCTTAATTAGTGAGCTTTATAGAGCTTGAATTATGATTTTTTTCAGAGAGTATGATACATCTTTATCACTGTATCAATGCTTTCAAATTTAGAATGACCATTCAAATTATTAAAAATCGAAAGAAAAAAATATTCTCCACTTGTGATGCATAAGTTCAGAACATAAAACTAAAATATTTTTGTTGGAAAAAATATATTTATTAAATTAAAAACATAAAAAACATTTATTAAAAACTCGTATTTTCCATAAAAACTTTATAGTAGTTATTTATTCTTAATTGAATCATAAAATGCATAGGATATATAGTCAAACCATTTTAATACTGCTATTTAATGCTTTTTATTTTTATTTATTACACATTTATTGTTATTGATTCCTCATTTAATATATTTGTGGGTGTTTTTTTATACTTTAGTTTTTGAGTTTTGCTAACTAGTAATCCCTTTACAGCACTTGATAAGTTATAATAAATATACGGTTGACTTACTCTCTTTGGTTCTAGTATTTTTCACAAATTCTGTTATTTTATATTTTTAAGATTCATTTGATTCTATTTAATTTTTTTTTATCTGTGCCTTTATTTAATATAATTTAAGTGAATAGTAGATTGTTAATTATAGAACAGTAAATGAAAATATGAAAGATATAAATTAGGATATTTCAATCAAAAGCATGATAAAAGCCTACATAATTAATTTTTTTTAACATATATGTAAAAGTCGTAAATAACAAAACAAACCGATGGATTCGGATTGTGTGCTGTTGAGGCGCGAACAGCAGACTGCTGTTGAGGTGATCATAGCCGTCCAATTTCTCAGTTGAATGAGATTTTGCCACGTGGCATTTATTTAATTTTTTTTTTGAATTCCAAACACGTGAATTGTTTCTAAACTCATTTCTTTTTCATTTAATTAATTATTTTGCTTCCCTTCACGTGAATTATTTCTACTAATTTTTAACATTGTTTCTATTTAATTAATTTAAAAATAATTATCTACATATTTTGTTTTAATTAATAATTTTAATAAAATAAGTGTTGAATTACTCTTCTCAACTAATAAATGGGTAATGCAAAAATGTTCGTTAAGATTTTATAGTATTACACAAAAACCGGTTCTTCTACCATAGTCGCCATGCTTCTTCTTCATTTTCAAACTCCATATCAATACTTGGCTTCCAATCAACATTTACGGACGTCATATTTTGTATCCTACAAAAAATGAAAATGAAGTTAAATTTCATTCTTTCACAAATTATTTTTAACACAAGTTATTATAAGTAGGCCACGTAACAACAAAACAAAACTAGTACTCCCTCGATCAATATAGACTTTCAAAAAATAAAATTAAATTAAAAAACTACACACAAAGAACAAAACAGATATACTATATACTAATTGAAAAAGGGGAGGGATTGAAAGAATGAAAAAGAAAATAAGTTATAGTGTTTCTAGTTTTATGTGTTAATTATATGATAAGGAGGCGGCAGCCATGTTTCTTTTATTTTAACCAAAAAATGACTTTAAAATTTTAACCAGAAACTAATTCAATTTCCCAAAATCCTTCGGGTTCATGAGGCAATTTATCCACTGTTGACTAAATTAGTTGGATAATCTTAGATAATAGAACATGGAGATTGCTAGAAACTCAGAATTTATATCACAATAAAATATATTAAGATAAGAGCATAATAACTGCTCAAGCCAATACAAAGTTGTTCTATATACATGAAATAGACACCCCACAAAACACCATTAGTTAGAAGACCCTATAGAAAGCACTCAGCAAGATTATTGTTTTATACAGGTTCTAATAATGAATGGTAGCCCCCAAAGCAAAATACAGTCATTTATACTTCTATACCCACCAATCCATAGAGTTATAAGACACAAAAAATACACAGCCTTAACACCCAGCTACCTTCGGCAATCACAATACTCAATTAATAAATAACAAATATTGACTATGAACTTCACATCACATTACATATACATTTCATTTGCATCATTAGGGGCTTAGGGCAGATATTTTCAGCAAGAAAGAATGAGAGGGTGAATCACAAACCTGGTAGCAGCGGCGGTGACGTGACGCGGCGGCGGTGACGGTGATGCGGCGGCGCGGACGGTGTGTGACGGTGTGCTAGGGTATGGAACAGTGAAGTTAATGTTTCACGTTTCATCCTCTTCTGTAGCTTACTAAGTAAGTTTTGTTTGGAATTCAAAAAAAAATAAAAAATAAATGCCATGTGGCAAAATCTCATTCAACTGAAGAATTGGACGACTATGATCACCTCAACGGTAGCCTGCTGTTCGCGCTTCAACAGTACACAATCTGAATTCCAAACCGATCATTTCAATTATATAACTTAACTGGTAAGTTCGTGAAGATATATTTGAGATATCTGGGCTCAATCCCCATAGCAGAGCACCATGTATAGCATATGAATACTACATTTAATCCTAGTGCTGAAGAGAAGCCTGAAGAAGAAAGAAATATGTATAGCAAAGACGGGGTCTAGAAACGTGACTTTACCCAAAACTTTATGGATTAGGAAGTTGACTGCTACGTGTAGAAAATATTAAGAAGTTAGACGTTATTTTAAAGTTTTTAATTCAATTTAGATAATATTTTATCAAATAAAATCAAAAATAGTTTTTTTAAAGCTTATATACTTTATAATTGAAAGAATATGATGTTTTTCTAAAAAAAAAATAATAAAAATATAATTTTTATATTACCTAAATTATTTGTTGCTTTATGAAATCAATGTCTTATTGACTTTAAAGTTTTTAACTTATTATCGTGTACTATACACATGAAAAATTGAATGTTTTTCGAAATAAATATGAAAACGCAATTTTTAAGTTAACTAAATTATTTGAAACTTTTTGAAAACAATGTATTATTGTCTTTTAGTTCTAAGTCACTTTACATAATTTTTTGTATTATTAAAGTTGATACAATTTGTATGGAGATTGTGTACTATAATACACTTGAAGAATACTTTTTTTTTATTAAAGAGAATAGATTGTTTTTAAATTACCTAAATTATTTGAAACTTTATGCATACTACTATTCAATTTGAAGTTTCTAGCACAATTTATATAAATTTTTTATATTTTTAAAAGCGCAATAAATTTTTTTTTGGGATCGTGTCCTATTGTAGACCGACATATCGGTCCCTGATTCATCCATGTCGGAGCTGCTTAGAGTTTAGCCACCCCCTTTAAGTGGTCTATCCCCCTTGCGAATAAATCTCTTTTATTCCAGGATTTGGGGATCTTCCGTGATTCGAACCCATGACCAAAGGGCTATAGTCATGGATTCCTAAGAACCACTACCAATTGAGCTACTAACCACTACCAATTGAGCTACTGGTTCTTAGGAATCCATGACTATAGCCCTTTGGTCATGGGTTCGAACCACGGAAGGTCCTCAAATCCTGAAATAAAAGAGATTTATTCGCTGGGGGATAAGTCACTTAAAGGGGGTGGCTAAGCTCTAAGTACATCGCCGGGGATGGTGGTATGAAGTCCCGTCCGAGGTGTTACAATAAATACACATTAAATGCTTTAAGCACATGTACACTATCTATTTGGTCGCCCATTGCCGAAGAGTGTTAGGACTCGGTTGTTACACAATGTCTTATTCAATTTGAAGTTTTTATCTCAATGTGGATAATTTTTTTATTATTTTAAAGTTGAAAAATATTTTTTGAAATATCTTGTACTATATATACACTTGAAGAAATATGATGTTATTCTAAAAAAACAAATATAAATGTGATTTTTAAATTACCTAAATTATTAGAAGTTTTATGAAAACAATATCTTATTCACTTTGAAGTTTTTAACTTATTCTACATAATCTTTTACTTTTATAAAATTGCAATAGTTTTTTAGGATCGTGTACTACACATATAAATAATTGGGTGTTTCCAGAAATAAAAAAGAAATAGAAATTTTTCTAAATTATTTAAAGAATTTTGAAAACAATCTATTATTGTGTTTGAATTTTCTATCTCACTTTACATTTTTTTTATATTTTTAAAATTTCAATAGTTTGTTTAGAGATCGTAGACTTGAAGAATAAGGTATTTTTCGAAATAAAAGTAAATAGGTTATTTTTAAAATACCTAATTTATTTTATGCATTCTAGAAACAATGTATTATTCATTTTGAATTTTCTAGCATAATTTAAATGTTTTTATATTTTCAAAAGTGCAACAATTATTTTAGAGATCTTGTACTATACATTTTAAAAAAGTGTTGTCTTTGGAAAGAAAAAAAATGAAAACGTAATTTTTAAAGTACTTAAATTATTTGAAGCTTTTTGCAAACAATGTCTTATTCACTTAGAAGTTTCTAGTTAAATTTACATAATTTTTTATTATTTTAAACTTGCAACAATTTGTTTAGAGATAGTATATTATACACTTGAATAACGGGGTGTTTTTAGAAACAAAAATGAAAACGCGATCTTTGAATTAACTAAATTATTTGACGCTTTCTGAAAATAATGTATTATTCATGTTTAATTTTCTAACTCAATTTAAATGATTTTTAATATTTTTAAAATTGTACCAGTTGTTTTAGAGATCGTGAACTATGCACCTGAAGAATAATGTGTTTTTCGAAATAAAAATAAATAAGGTATTTTTAAATTACCTAAATTATTTGATTTTTTTTTAAAACAATGTATTTTTCTCTTTGAAGTTTATAGCATAATTTATATAATTTTTAATATTTTTAAAATTACAACACTTTGTTGAGAAATCGTGTACATTACACTTGTAGAATAGGACCTTTTTTGAAATAAAAATAAATAGGTTATTTTTAAATTACCAAAATTATTTAAAGATTCCAGAAAATATTGTATTATTCTCTTTGAATTTTATGTCACAATTTACAAAACATTTTAAATTTTTAGAATTGCAGCAATTTTTAAGTGACCGTGCACACACTTGAACAATATGGTATTTTTAGAAATAAAAATAAGAACAAGATTTTAATATAACCTAAATTATTAGAAGCTTGATAAAAACAATATCTTATTCACTTTGAAGTTTATAGCTCAATTTACATAATCTTTAAAAATTTTAAAATTGCACCACTGTTTTTAGAAATCGTGTATTATATACTTGAAGAATTTGGTGTTTTCCGAAATAAGAATAAAAACTAGATTTTTAAATTTCCTAATTTATTTGGGGCCTTATAAAAATAATGTATTATTGTCTTTGAAGTTTTTAACTCACTTTACATAATTTTTATATTTTTAAAATTGTAATAGTTTAATTTATTTTAAGTTTTCTAATTATTCACTTTAAAATTTCTAGCTCCATTTACATATTTTTTATATTTTTTAAATTATAACAGTTTTTTTAGAAACCATGTAATATCACTTTAAAATAGGGTATTTTTCGAAAAAAATTAAACATGATTTTTAAATTACCTAAAATATTTCAAACTTTTTATTTACTTTGAAGTTTATCATTTTAAAATTGAAAACAGTTTTCTTAAAGACCATGTACTATGCATTTAAAGGTACAAGGTGTTTTTCTAATTAAAAATGAAAATGTGATTTTTATGTTACTTAAATTATTTGATGCTTTATGAAATTAATTTCTTATTCTCTTTGAAGTTTCTAACTCATTCTACATAATCTTTTATTTTTTAAAAATTGCAACAGTTTTTAGAGATTGTGTACTATACATATGAAGAATTTGGTGTTTTCCGAAATGAAAATAAAAACGCAATTTTAAAATTTCCTAAATTATTTAAAGTTTTTTAAATATAATATATTATTGTCTTTTAAGATTTGAATTCACTTTACATTATTTTTTATATTATTAAAATTACTGCAATTTGTATAGATATTGTGTATTATACACTTGAAGAAAAGGTATTTATCGGAATAAAAATGAATAGGTTGTTTTTAAATTACCTAAATTATTTAAAGTTTTATACAAACAACATATTATTCACTTTGAACTTTCTATCACAATTTATATAATTTTTTATCTTTTTTAAAGTGCAATAATTTATTTTTGAGATTGTGAACACTTGAAAAATATGGTGTTTTTTGAAAAAAAATATTTAAAATGCAATTTTTAAATTACCTAAACCAATTAACGCTTTATGAAGATAATGTCTTATTCAATTTGAAGTTTCTAGCTCAATTTGGATAATTTTTAATTATTTTAAAATTGAAAATAATTCTTTTTTAAAGATTGTGTACTATATATTCACTTGAAGGAATATGGTGTTTTTCTAAATAAAAAATTTGATTTTAAAATTACATAATTTATTTTAAGCTTTATGAAAATAATGTTTTATTCGCTTTGAAGTTTCTAACTTATTCTACATAATCTTTTTTTTTTATAAAATTGCAACAGTTTTTTAGAGATCATATACTATACACATGAATAATTAGATGTTTCAAAAAAAAAGAATTAAAATGAAGATGCAATTTTTTAATTTCAAAATTTTTTAAAGAATTCTTAAAACAATATATTATTGGCTTTGAAGTTTCTAACTCACTTTATATATTTTAAAAATTGCAATAGTTTGTTTAGAGATCATACACTATATAGACTTGAAGCATAAGATAAGATGTTTTTAGAAATAAAAATGAATTTATTTTTTTTAAGTTACCTAATTTGTTTGATGGATTCTGCAAAAAAAAATATTACTATTCACTTTGAAGCTTCTAGTATAATTTACGTAATTTTTTATATTTTTAAAAGTGCAACAATTTTTTTAGAGGTCTTGTACTATACATTTAATGAAAATGTTGTTTTTTGAAAAAAAAAAATATGAAAAAACACAATTTTTAAAGTACCTACATTTTTTTAAACCTTTTTAAAAACAATGTCTCATTCACTTAAAAGTTTCTAGCTCAATTTGAATTTTTTTTTATTATTTTAAACTTGCAACAAATTATTTGGAGATCATGTATTATACATTTAAATAACATAGGTTGTTTTTGAAAATAAAAATGAAAATGAAATTTTTAAATTAACTAAATTATTTTTTGCTTTCTAAAAATAATATATTATTCACTTTGAAGTTTCTAATTAAATTTTTATAAAAACTAATATTTTTGCAATTGCACTTGTTTTTTAGAGATAATGTACTATACACTTGAAAAATAATGTGTTTTTCAAAATAAAAATGAATAGGATATTTTTAAATTAACTAATTATTTGAAACTTTATGAAAATAATGTATTATTCTCTTCGAAGTTTCTATCACGGTTTACATAATTTTTTATATTTTTTTAATTGTAACAATTTTTTTAGAGATCGTTTAAGAATATGGTATTTTTTTAAATAAAAATGAAAACTTGATTTTAATATACCTAAAAAATTAGAAGCTTTATGAAAACAATGTATTATTCACTTTGGAGTTTCTAGCTCTATTTACATAATCTTTAAAATTTTAAAATTGCAACAAACTTTTTAGAGATGCAAGTACTATATACTTGAAGAATGAGATTTTTTTGAAATAAAAAGGAAAACTGAATTTTTAAATTTCCTAATTTATTTGGAGCCTTATGAAAATAATGTATTATTGTCTTTGAAGTTTTTAAATCAGTTTACATAACTTTTTATATTTTTTTAAAATTGCAACAATATTTTTAGAGATTGTGTACTGTACATTTGAGTAATAGGTTATTTTACGAAATATAATTGATTGGGTTGTTTTTAAGTTACCTAAATTATTTTAAGCTTTCTGCAAACAATATATTATTCACTTTGAAGTTTATAGCTCTAATACTTTATATTTTTAAAATTGTAACAGTTTTTTAGATACTAGGAACTAGACACTTTAAGAATAAGGTGTTTGTCAAAATAAAAATAAAAACCCGATATTTAAATTATCTATATTATTTGAAACTATCTGAAAATAATGTATCATTAACTTCGAATTTTCTAGCACAATTTACATATTTTATTTATATTTTGAAAATGCAACAGTTTTTTTTTAAATCCTATATTATACACTTGAAGAATTTGATATTTTTGAAATAAAAATAAAAATACAATTTTTAAATTTCCTAAATTATTTGAATTTTTTTTTGCAAACAAATTGTTATTCTCTTTAAAGTTTCTATCTCAATTTAAATAATTTTTTTATTTTAAAATTGCAACAATTTGTTTAGAGATTGTGTATTATACACTTTGAAGAATATGGTGTTTGTCGAAATAAAAATAAAAATTCAATCTTTAAATTACCTAAATTATATGAAGCTTTTTGAAAAATTGTCTTACTTACTTTGAAGTTTCTAGCATAATTTTTATAATTTTTTATACATTTAAAATTGCAACCGAATATAAGAGAGCGTGTACTATTCATTTGAAAAATAGGGTGTTTGTCGAAATAAAAATGAAAACACAATTTTTAAACTGCCTAAATTATCTTAAGATTTCTGAAAATAATGTAATCTTCACTTTGAAATTACTCTCACAATTTACATATTTTTTATATTTTAAAATTTACAACAATTTTTTAAAGATCGTGTACTATCACTTGAGGAATTGAGTGTTTTCCGAAATAAAAGGAAAAATAAATTTTTAAATTTTCTAATTTATTTGGAGCCTTATGAAAACAATATATTATTGTCTTTGAAGTTTCTAGCTCAATATACCTAATTTTTTATTATATTAAAATTGGAAGAGTATTTTTAGAAATCTTGTACTACACTTGAAAAATAGGGTGTTTTTCAAAATAAAAATAAAAACGCGATTTTTAAATTACCTAAATTATTTTGTGGTTTCTAAAAATAATATATTATTCACTTTTAAGTATCTAACTCAATTTAAATAATTTATAATATTTTAAAAATTGCAAAAGTTTTTTAGCGATCATGTACTATATACACTTGAAGAATATTGTTTTTCGAAATAAAAATTAATAAGGCATTTTTTAAATTATTTAAATTATTTGAAGTTTTTATGAAAATAATGTATAATTCACTTTGAGTTTTCTAACTCAAGTTTTATAATTTTTTCATATTTATAAAATTGCAACAATTTTTTATAGATCATGTATTCTATACACTTGAGCAATATGGTGTTTTACGAAATAAAAACTAAAACATGATTTTTAAATTATCTAAATTATTTGAAAAACTTTTAAAATAATATTGTATTCACTTTGAAGTTAATAGCTCTATTTACATAATCTTTTATATTTATATATTTGAAATAGTTTTTAAAGATCTTGTTTTTCGAAATAAAAATGAATAGTTGTTTTTAAACTACCTAAATTATTTGAAACTTTATGAAAACAATATATTATTCTCTTTAAAGTTTCTATCACAAATTACATTTTTTTTTTATATTTTTAGAATTGCAAGAATTTTTTTAGACATCATGTACTATACTCTTATAAATAATATGGTGTTTTTAGAAATAAAAATGAAAACGTGATTTTAATATACTAAAATTATTAGAAGCTTTATGAAAATAATATCCTATTCACTTATAATTTTCTAGCTCAATTTACTTAATCTTTTACATTTTTAAATTGTAACAACTTTTTTATATATCATATTCTATATACTTGAAGAATTGAGTGTTTTCCAATATAAAAATGAAAATTGGATTTTAAATTTAATTCATTTGACGATTTTTGAGAATAATGTATTATTGTCTTTGAATTTTATAAATCATTTTACGTAATTTTTATATTTTTGAAATTGCAACAGTTTTGTTAGAGATCTTGTACTATAAACTTGAACATATAATAGGTTGTTTTTCAAAATAAAAATGAATGTGCTATTTTTAATTTTTCTAAATTATTTAAAGCTTTCTAAAGACAATTTATTATTCTCTTTGAAGTTTCTATCACTTTTTACATAATATTTTATATTTTTAAATTGCAAAAAAATAAAATAAAATTAGAGATAATGTACTATACACTTGAAAAAAATTATTTTTTTTGTAATAAAAATGCAAACACGATTTTTAAATTACCTAAATTATTTGAAGCTTTTTGAATTATATTATTTGAAGCTTTTTGAAAATAATGTCTTATCCATTTTGAAGTTTTTAACTTAATTTACATATTTTTTATATTTTTATTGCAACAACTTTTTAGAGATCGTGAATTATACACTTATAGAATTTTTTTTTACATAGAAATGAAAACTTGATTTTTTTTAAAATTTTCCAAATTATTTGATGATTTCTGAAATTAATAATGTATTATTCTCTTTGAAGTTTCTTGCAAAATTAACAAATTTTTTTATATTTTTAAAATTACAAAAAAAATTAAATATCGTATACTATATAGAAGAAAATGGTGTTTTCCGAAAAAAAAAAATGAAAGATTGACTTATAAATTTTCTAAATTATTTGAAACTTTGTGAAAATAATATATTATTGTCTTTGATGTTTCTAACTCACTTTACATATTTTTTTAATATTTTTAAAGTTGTATTAGTTTTTTTAGAGATCGTGTACTACACTCAAATAAAAGGGTGTTTTTCGAAAAGGAAATGAATAGGGTGTACACTTAAATAATATGATGTTTTTAGAAATAAAAATGAAAATGTGATTTTAATATACCAAAATTACTAGCTCAATATACATAATCTTTTACATTTTTAAAATTGAGATAGACTTTTTAGAGATTGTGTACTATAGACTTATAAAATAAAGTGCTTTTTGAAAAACAAAAAAATGAATGAGGCGTTTTCAAATTTCTTAAATTATTTGAAGCTTTTTGAAAATAATATATTATTAACTTTGAAGTTTTTAATTAAATATACGTAAATTTTATTATTTTTAAAAGAATTTCTCTAACCTATGCAACATTGCACAGGTTAAGAAACCAAAGTAAAAAAGTTTTTCTTGAAGAAACAAAAATTTAATAGGATTATGTTTATTATACAATTAAGAGTTAATTATCAATTTGGTCCTTCAAAGATTATCATGTCACCAATTTAGTCCTCAAAAGAATTTTGCCACCAAATTCGTCCTCCAAAGATGATCTTGCCACCAATTTGATCTCCCAAAGAACTTTGTCACCAAATTAGTCTTTCAAATATTTAAAAGTCTACCAAATTAGTCCTCAAATTAGTCATCCATTATGGACCAATTTAATATATTTAAATCTTTAAAGGACTAATTTGGTATACTTACACATCTTTGGAGGACTAATTTGGTGACAAAATTCTTTGGTGGACCAAATTGGTAACAAAGATGATCTTTAGAGGACTAATTTGATGACAAAATTCTTTGGGGGACTAAATTGGTGACTAGATAATCTTTGGAGGATCAAATTGATAGTTAACTCTATAATTAATAATGCACTTTTTTTCTATCTTTAGTTTTTTAACCCGTGCAATATTGCACATGTTAGAAAAACCCTTTTTAAAATTACAAATATTTTTTAGAGATCGTGTGTTATCACTTGAAGAATAAATTATTTTTTGAAATATAAATTAATTGGGTTTTTTAAAAAAGAATTACCTAAATTATTTGAAGCATTATGAAAACAATGTATAATTTTTATTATTATCTCTAACTCAAATTTTATAATTTTTTTATATTTTTAAAATTACAACAGTTTGTTTAGAGCTTGTGTATTATACACTTGAAGAATATAGTGTTTTTTGAAATAAAATAAATAGGGGGTTTTTTAATTACCTAAATTATTTGAAGCTTTGTGAAAATAATGTGTTTTTTACTTTGGAGTTTCTAACTTAATTTACATAATTTATAATATTTTTAAAAATTATAAAAGTTTTTTTAGGGACTATGTACTGAATACTTGAAAAATAAGTGTTTTTCGAAATAAAATAAATAGGATTTTTTAAAATACATAAATTATTTGAAGCATTTTGAAAATAATGTATTACTCACTTTGTGATTTCTAACTCAATTTTTATAATTTTATATTTTTAAAATTGCAATACTTTTTTTAAAGATCGTATATTATACACTTAAAAAATAGGGTGTTTAAAAGTTAAAACGGGATTTTTAAATAACTAAATTATTTAAAGATTTTTGAAAAAAAAGTGTTATTCACATTGAAGTTACTAGCTCAATTTACATAATCTTTTATATTTTAAAAATTGTAATTTTTTTAAGAGACCGTGTATTATAGACTTGAATAATAGAGTGCATTTCCCAAAAAAATGAATATGATATTTTTAAATAACCTAAATTATTTGAAGCTTTCCGAAAATAATATATTATTAACTTTCAAATTTCTAACTCAATTTACATGATTTTTTATATTTTTAAATTTACAAATATTTTTTAGAGATCGTGTACACTTCAAGAATAAAGTATTTTTCAAAATAAATAAATAGAGTTTTTTTAAATTACCTAAATTATTTCAAGCATTTTGAAAACAATATATTACCTAAATTGCAACAGTTTTTTTGGAAATAACGTCTTATACACTTGAAGAATATGATATTTTTCGAAATAAAAATTAAAATAACATTTTTTAATTATCTAAATTATTTAAAACTTTTTAAAAATAATACTTTATTCACTTTAAAATTACTAATTCAATTTATATAATTTTTATATTTTTAAAATTACAATACTATTAGTCTATTAGAATAGAAGGCTCAGATGGACTTTAAAGTACACCATTATTTTTCTTCTAGCAAAAAAGTAATACAACAAATATGGTGACTAATGTGCCGCGTTCAAATTAATCTGCTAATGAAATTTCAGGTCTTTTTGACCGTTGATTTATTTAATATTATATAAATTATATAATATATTTTTATATATACAAGACATTTAAATAAATGGTCAATAATGCACTACTTCAAACACGGCTCTACTTCTAAAACAACCTTAACGCAGAGATGGGGAGTGAACCAGTTATATAAATTATGCAATAGAAGACAAAAAATAAAAATAAAAATTACATAATGTTGTGTGCGTTGGTGAACAAATTAAAAGAAGAATATAATGATTCCAAGCCTTTGGAATCATTGGAAATTTGACTAAAGTTATGCAATCTTAAAAAAAAAAAAAAAGAAAAAAAAAACCAAAACCAAAACAAAAAAAAAAAAGCATTGTAGAGTATAGTTCAATGGGCGTGAAATGCACGGAAATAAAAATGATAAAAATTAAAAATATTACTCCTAGAAAATACTCATATTGTATAAAAAGATTTATGTTCTTTTTCTTAACAATAGAAGCATATGAGATTTGAACTAAAAATATTATGTAAACTACTAAACAAAATTAATTTTCGAGCAAATAGATGTATTATTATACAAAAAAGTACAGTCATGTAATTTTTTTAGAGTAAACCCTCAAATTAGTTTCTGAGATCGTATATGTCATGCAGATTAATTTTTGAGATTATGAAAACTTTAAATTAGTCCCTGACTTTGCAAAATATTATTTATTTTAGTCCTTTTCTATTTAGTTTTTTAATGTTGTTTAATAGATAAAGGACTAAAATGCATGTCGTTTTGCAAAGTCAAGAACTATTTTAAGGTTTTTAAAATCTGAAAGATTGCATGACACCCACAACTTAAAGACCAATTTGAGTGTTTACTCATTTCTTTTACATAAAGCACTCATTTTAATTATATATTAATATGTTAATTAATATCTTAAATTAATCATTTAATCTTTATATATATACATATTTTCTTATTTTTGTTTTAGTTCCTATATGTAAAATAAGTTTCTTTCAGTCCACGTATTTGTCCGTCATTTTCGGATTGGTTTCTATAGTCGATTTCAATACTAACCGTGTTAACTTCATCCTATGTGGCTAACAAAACCTTTATGAGCCGATCAATGACGGACACATGGAATGTTGATATGAAAATTAATTAATCCATGTACATGTACTTATTTTTCATTTTAGTCCCTATACATATACTAGTTTTTTATTTTGATCCCTATACATATATTTATTTTTTGTTTTAGTCTCTGTAGTTATTTTTTTTCGTTTTAGTAAAAACTAACAGTAAAATAATAGAATGACCAAAACACTAATAGATCGAGACACGTAAGGGGACTAAAAGAAACGATTTTTACGTATAAATTAAAAAGAAAATGAATGACACGTATATGATCAATTTTAAAATAGTACAGTCGTGTATTTTTTTTTACATAAAGCACTCTTTTTAATTATTATATATTGATATATCTTAATCTTATCTTATCTTATTTTATCTTATCTTATGTTATCTTAATCTTAATCTTATTTTATCTTATCTTAATCTTATCTTATCTTAATAATATAAAAGCAAGCAAGTGAGGCCAAAAAAGGAAAGAAAGTTTGGAGCTAAATTTGTAATAATCACGTAAAAAATCATGTGAATCTGTGTCTTTTATTTTTAGTCCAATAAATATAAATAAAATATATGAAAAGAACACAAAAATGCTAAATAACATAGTACAAACAGATAAATTATCAAGCACATAAGGTGTTGCCCACCCAAATTAAACAAATCAACGGATATATATGACCCCTAACAATAAAAAAGAGTAATTAAAACCATTGTTTAGAAAACGAGACCGGTTATCAAACCAGTCAAAGCATTGGTTTAAGGTTTAATAGTTGGATCGGTTCAATTAAATATATCAAATTTTATTATTGTTATGCCTTATAAAATTATTTAACAAAAATATATATAAATAAGTAATGTATAACATCAAATTTACACTTAAATAAGTTGAAAATCAACATAATATTACCAATTAATAAAATAGTTGTCCAACAAAGTAACCCAAGCGTGATGGAGTGATGGACGAAGAACATGTGATTAGGTTTAAGGAAGACACGCCTCATAGACGTTGTCGTTTTGGCTAATTTTTTTTTATTTAAAAGAATTAAAGTTCAAACTAGAGAAATCAGTTCAAACCGGTTTTACCTAATTTTCTTGGTTTAGGGCAGATTTTTCGCTCCCTTCAAACCACTTTGTCTTTGGTTTCCTGTCCAACCAGCTCAATTGCCCAGTCCGGTCAAGCTCTCTTAACCATGATTGAAACCTTCAACAATGGCTTTCACCCACAATGGTTGGAAACCGCACTGCCCGAATACTCTTGCACTTTCTTGGATTCCCTTGAGCTAGTCCTCCGATTCATGAACTAGATGGGGAAAGAATGAGACGTGCTGTCAAATCATGTTCCTACCAATGAAAAGGAAAAGTTCAACTAGAATATGTTGTTTTTAACTATAATCAACTGCTCAATTTAATCATATCTATGATGCGATTAATCTTTCTCCACTTTAAATTTATTGTTATAAACGAGGGAATGAATTAAATGAAAGATATTTTAAATAAATTTTCATTAAATATAAGTGAAGTTAATTAAATTTACTTATATTTAAAAATATAGAATTATCTAAAAATTTGTTTATAATCGATAACGAAGTAATATAATTGTATTACGCACCTGTCAAATATACTAAAGAGACATAAACCAAACCTATTGAAACAACACCCTATCATTTTTACTGCCATACGTCAAACCCAAAATTAATGAAAATGACGTCTGCTTGAATTTTAAAAAGCCGATGACACAAAAAAATAAGTGCAAAACAGATTAAAAAAACTCACAACAAAGAGAACAAGAAACATTTCCTCCTAGAAATTAAACACACCCCTAGCATGGCCTTCCTTACGAGCCATCCCATAGCAATCAATATTTTTTCACTAATTTTTTTGGTAAATTTTTTTAAATAAATTCAACAAAAAATATGTTTTCAATAAATTAACTAAGTCTTTTAGGTTTTACCAAAATATACGGGAGAGACTAGAGAGAGATAGCATAGCACGTGAAATTTGCTATTGTTGGGGATTCTCGATTTGGACTGAGAATTCTAAGGATGCCCCTTTGTATATTTCAAAGCCATCAATCGTTAAACAAACTTAACAACATGAATATATATTTAGGAACAATTTATTAATAAATATATAAATAAATAAGAAGAATTAGGAACACTGAACCTTACCGTCACGCTTTCACGACCAACCCCACAACATGACACTGTCCCCAACTTGTATTTATTTATAAGAAATAGAGAAAAATAAAATGAAAAAACCACACCAACTCTACCATCATTTGTTTTGACCATAAAAATTAGCTTTCATCATTTTTAATTTTTAATTCCCTTTAATACCAGATTCTAAGGTATCATTCTCATTCCTTTTATTGTTATCTCTCCCTTTCTATGCTAACATTTATATAGAATTTTCATTAATGGTTTATTATTTTGCCACGACATATTGGGTGAAAACAATTTTAATTTTAAAATTTTGAGAACTTTAACTTTGAACCGTCATTAAGTTTATATAATAAAATATTTATGGAAAGAGATATCCTTAATGAATTAAAAATAAAAATATTTTTTTAAAAAAATAAAAATACTTTTTCGGAATTAATAACATTTTTTTATTATTTTAAAAGTTAAAAATTTACTTATGTATACTCTTTTATAAGGAGTAGTAACTTAAAGTATTGGTAATTTACTCATCTTTTAATCACATGTATGGATTTAGTTTTTTGTTGGTGGAAATCGAGCGATATTTTATGGTCACTTGAGAATCATTTCGTGTGAACTCAGCTTTACAAAAGAGATTTGTTATTGTTTTCCAGCCGTCGATACCTTAGGAAGAAAAAACAAATTAATAAATAAGATGTATTATTACCGGAAATATTATATAGAAATTATAATATTAATTTATTTGAAAGTTAAAAAATCATTTAAGATATATATTATGATAAATTTTATCTAGTGTCCTTAAAACGCTTTTTAAGGAGTTAGACGTAATGAAATATTGTTGGAAAATAAAAAATTTATATTTTATTTTCAAGAGACAAAATAATGTTTACTTATAATTGTTTTTTAGAGTGTTGTTAAATAATGCTTTTAGGGAGTAAATTTTTGTATTAAGAAAAACAATATCCTTAGAGCACTTGTTAAAGTTACTAAAATTAAAAAATAATCGCATGTTAATCCATTTTTTGAAAACATAAAATGTTATATTTTTGGCTAAAATATACATTTGATCCTTTATGTTTTGTCTAAGTCCTATTTTGGTCCTTTATGTTTTATTTGTCTCAATTTGGTCCTTTACGTTTGGTTTTTGGACCAACGTTGGACTTCTATGAGAATCTGTTAGTGTCACTTAACGGAACTTCTGACGTGGCAACGACATGGCATAACGACGTTAAGTTCCATCCAAATCATATACTAAATTGGTCCTTCATGTTTCATATAGGTCCTAAATTGGTCCTTCATGTTTCATATAAGTCCTAAATTGGTCATTCATGTTTTTTTATAAGGGGATCGGGAGAAAACTTGTTTGAGGTGATGCACATAACTGCTATGGAGTATCGGTTTACTGTGAACATCAACAACAAGGAATGTTCATGCAGAAGATGACAAATAAATGGAATACCTTGCTGCCATGCAATTTCTTGCATGAATAAAATGAATTTAAGTCCTGAAGATTTCATCCCACCCTACTACAGGAAACAACACTATGAGGTTGTCTATGAGCCAATATTGTATCCTGTAAATGGTCCAAACTTATGGCAGACAACTGATGCTCTAGACATATTGCCTTCACCCATTAAGAAGCAACCGAGAAGACCCAAAAAGAGGAGAAACAAGGAGGCTGGAGAATTGACAAGGGATACAGATCTGATGCCCAAAAAAGGTATGCCACAAAAATGCAAAGCCTGTGATAATTCTGGTCATAACAGGCGTACTTGTCCTCTAGCCCCTCCACCTGCACAAGTTGAGACTCAATCTGGAGTAACTGAGCCCACTGAAGCCAGTCAAGAAAGAACCACTGAAGCTGCCAGTCAAGGAGGAACCACCGAAGCTGTAGCAGCAAACCACCAATCTGTGCCTAATCAAGGCTCAGCTGCAGCAGCAATTAACCACCAATTTGCACCTAGTCAAGGCTCAGCTGCAGTAGCAGGTACCACTCAATCAGCACCAAGAGCTGGAACAAGCCAAGTTGTCCACCCAAGAAGAGCAACCCCTGCAGCCATGAGAGTAAAGCTGACACCAAGAAGAGCACCAACAGCACCAACTCCCCAGCAAAACTAGGATCTATATGAAACATGAAGGACCAATTTAGGACCTATATGAAACATGAAGGACCAATTTAGTATATGACTTGGATGGAACTTAACGTCGTTATGCTATGTCATTGCCACTTCAGAAGTTCCGTTAAGTGACACTAACAGATTCTCACAGAAGTCCAACGTTGGTCCAAAAACCAAACGTAAAGGACCAAATTGAGACAAATAAAACATAAAGGACCAAAATAGGACTTAGACAAAACATAAAGGACCAAATGTATATCTTAACCTATATTTTTTAACAACTTTTTACTGATTTCTTAAAAAATACCATAAAAACACTAGATATCATTTACCTTTTTTTTATAATAAATCAAAGTATTTAAAAGAGATATTTTCTTTAAAATTATAAAAAAAAATGATTGTACCTTAACAAATAATCTCGGAGACCCATTTAACAATACTAATTTAATATCTTCTTTGTTTCTTTTTATTTGTTTAGAGAGACAAAAAAAATTTGTTTCTATTTATTTATTCACTTATATTTTTAATTAATATTAATTATACTTTTATTAATATTAATATTATATTTAATTAGATGTTAATTGATGTTCTATTATCTAACCAATCAAACAATAAAAAATAAATATTATTATGAAAATTTAAAATATATTTTAAAAAATTATAATAATTATTATACTTTTTAATATATATAATTTTTTTTCTACGAACAATTAAATAAGAATAGAAGAAGTATATGTTTCACTAGTCTCTGTAACGCATTTTAACAACACCCAATATTTATTACCAACACCCAAATATTTATTACTATTAAGTGACCGCATGACTTTTTAAAAAGGTGGTGTATTTTAGTAATTTTATCATTTAAAAAAACATTTAATATTCTAAATGTTTGTTCTAATTTCTCACGATACGAGTTGATATGTTCCCTATTTTGCAGTGCAGTGTATTGGTTTGACAAAAACCCTTCAAGATCTTAGAAGCCATATAAGATCAGAAGCCAATACAGAGGACACATTCTCATACAAACACTGTGTTCAGGAACGTGAGAATTTCTTTCACGACCCTGACACAAAAAGGGTTTGTTCTGTCTCTGATTTCGCTTCTGATTCCTCTTTTATAGCAACCCACCAAGTTTTTTATCAAAAAGTTTCGATTTTTCACCAACCCTTCATCATGATTTCCTCGTTGAGACAACCTAGTATCGGGATCACCGGTTCTGATGTTCTTCTGAGGAAGAGACATGCAACCCCAGTTCATCCAATTTCGTTTTCACCCTCTCTTAAGGGTCAGAGATCTCTGGTTTCTGTGCAAAAACCTCTTCACCTTGCATCTGTTGGTGTTGGGAATTCTGGGTCGGTGAAGAATTTTCAGTTGCGTGCTGGAAAAGATGATGATTTGATGAAGTGTGAAGCATATGAGGCTGATAAATCAGACGTTGGAGGTTCAGAAACACCATCAGAGGCTGCTAAGAAGCTGAAAATTGGGATGTATTTTGCAACATGGTGGGCTCTGAATGTGGTTTTTAATATTTATAACAAGAAGGTGTTGAATGCATACCCTTACCCTTGGCTCACTTCAACTCTGTCACTTGCTTGTGGGTCTCTCATGATGTTGATCTCTTGGGCCACCAGGATTGCTGAGACTCCCAAGACTGATCTTGAGTTTTGGAAGTCTTTGTTCCCTGTAAGTTTTTTGAATCAATTGGCTTTTTGTTGTTTATTGAGGAAAAAAAAATTGATGGAAGGATGTGAAAGCTTTGTTTTTGTTTGCTCTTATGTTTTTTTTGTTCTGGAAAAAAATGTTTTTTCTGTTTGGGAATTTTGATCACATATCTGGATATCTATGTTGTTTAATTTCAGAAAAAAAAAAAGTTAAGAAAATTCACGGGCATTCAAACCATGTAGCTGAATTTGACTGACTGACTGAGTGGATATTGGATTCAGAAAGATCCTAAACATTTAGCCATTTAGGTCATACTCGATTATATATTTTTCTGTTTATCATTTTGAATGGATGGTGACCTTAGTTTTTGGTGTTTCTTCTTCAGGTTGCTGTTGCTCACACAATAGGACATGTGGCCGCAACTGTTAGTATGTCAAAAGTTGCGGTATCATTTACCCATATTATCAAGAGTGGTGAGCCTGCTTTCAGTGTTCTGGTTTCGAGATTTCTTTTGGGCGAGACCTTCCCTGTGCCGGTCTATCTGTCTTTAATTCCAATCATTGGAGGATGCGCACTCGCTGCTGTGACTGAGCTCAATTTCAATATGACTGGTAACGAACTTATCTATTGAATGAGATTATGTATCTTCTTTATCATGTTAAGCAATGCAACAGCTTTGAGATAGGATGATGAACTAACTTGCATTTTATTTTGATCTGGAGAAGACAAATTTGTGTTCAATTAATTGAGTTACGGTCACGTCGCTTGTTATTCCCATGACTTATTTGGTTATAAACTGGCCTTTGCTACATTTTGTTGTCTATTCATGCTTGAATTTATTCACCATGCAAGGATGATTCACTTGAGAAACAATGCTGTGAAGGAAGTTTATCTGTGCTGGAATATATTTCTCATATTTGTGCTGTAATAAGTTTCTTTTCACTCTCCTGCTGACTTTCATTTCATTGACTGTTTTCAGGTTTCATGGGGGCTATGATATCAAATGTGGCGTTTGTATTCCGAAACATCTTTTCTAAAAAGGGCATGAAGGGGAAGTCTGTCAGCGGAATGAATTACTATGCTTGTTTATCTATTTTGTCACTTGCACTTCTCACTCCCTTCGCAATTGCTGTCGAAGGACCACAGGTGTGGGCAGCTGGATGGAAAACAGCCATGTCTCAAATCGGACCTCAATTCATATGGTAATTCCAAGATGATGACTACTAACTGTATTATGATCCTTTTTTTTTCTTTTTAACATGGTCGCACTCATCTCAATCCCTACGTATCTCTATTTTCTGTAACTTAATTTTCCTAGTTTTGATTAGGTTAAGACAACTATTACCTAAATCTGTTGTTTGTCTTTACCTTAATTAATGATTCTTTTGTTTCTCAAATACATATAACATCAGTGTGGGGAAAGGTGGAACTGGCCAGAAGAACAAACTTAGTGTGTTTACCTGACAGTGACGACTGTGTGTTCCTGATCCTTATCATCAAACTAATGATGACCTAATTTTTTGGTAGTTATTTAGTATATCTAGTCTTTTTCGTTGTCCTTACTTCTAGAAAGTCAAATACTCAAATGTGTTCTAGAGATGTTTGGGATCGTCATTATTATCTTAAAGTGACTTAGAGGGTTGGAGAATCTACGCTAGAAGAAGTTTTATCCTGCTGGCATTTTGAATTTATACATTATCTCATTTCTTTATTTATTCTCCTTTATAAATTGGAAAAATAATAACATACGAACTTCAGAAATTTTGAGAATATACGAGAATATTCATTGCTTGCTGTATTTTATGCCAATCTTCAACTTCTTCGGTTGCAGGACTAGATTCGTAAATATCTATCTCAAACCGTATAACCATGTCCTTACTCTGTGTGGAGCCATTATCAAGTGACGTTATGATTACTTGTTAATGCATTTGGATTTTGTAACGGAAAATAGTGCTTTTTCTTATTTTGATTCCGAAAGCTTCTGCACTTGTGATGACTAAAAATGTTGCTGGTTATTGCACGTGACAGGTGGGTGGCTGCTCAGAGCATATTCTATCATCTCTACAATCAGGTGTCATACATGTCTCTGGATGAGATCTCTCCTTTGACATTTAGCATTGGAAACACCATGAAACGTATATCCGTCATTGTGTCTTCGATTATTATCTTTCACACACCAATTCAGCCTGTCAACGCTCTTGGTGCTGCTATCGCTGTCATTGGAACCTTCTTATACTCGCAGGTACTTCTAGTATTCCCCGTTTTAATTTTGATAGGTCAATTATTTGTTTACTTTGCCCTTCGGCCATGTTATTTACTGCCGAAAGAAAATACTGTTTACTTTTTAAACGTCAAACACCTTTGTAGTCTTGTATATTACTGATTGGACGGTAAGAATCCATTCCTGAGGAGAACCTGTGGTTAGGGTGGTTGTGGATGCTCATTCTAAGAAATTTGGGTAAACTTGGAACCTCAAGGTGGCGAACCCTTCTAGAAAATCATCTTGTTGGATGAAGAGTTGTCAATTTGTCCAATACAAACTGACCTAGGATTTCAACTTATTCTCTCATAGAAGAGTTAGGTTGAACCAACGTCAACAAAAGTCTCATCCCACTAGGTGAGGTGGTTGGTACATGGATCTTTCGGCGCCATGGTGTCAAAGGCCATATTTTCATAAATATTATTAATCAACAGATCCCTTTTAATAATTTCTCAAAGGGTCCTTTTTTACCTCCCTCTACACTTTTTACCGGGTTTAAAAGCTTTCTATCTACTCTTCTCACTAATGCCTCCAATGACCATCTTTGCACATGTCTAAACTACCTTAATCAGTTCTCTGTCAAGTTAGGTGGAACCATAGGAGAATAATATGGTAGGGTTGGCTGCCCTTGTGCCTTCCCTTCTGATGCTTCTGGTATGAAGTTAGGTTTCATTGGTATCTGGACTATGAGTTGCTACCTAATCCTTATTTGGTTCTAACTTAGAACCTTCCTTTTTATTCATCCCTTATTCCAAGTCAATTTCATCATAAGTTAGCTTACCTTCTAGAGATTCCAATGTTGACTGCACCAAATACTTTAGCATATGCTTTGGTTCATACCTTACAATGAAGAAGCATCCATTGTATTTGTACCTTTAAATTAGTTGCCACATGGGGCCTTGTAGAATATAGAAAAAGGAGAAAAATAAGGGCTAGATACAAAGTAGAATATTGATTAGATTACATGTGTTTCTTAAATATATGACTATTAAAAAAGGAGAAAAAGGGTTAGGTACGAAGTACTCTCCCTTTGGTTCTTAATATAAGACATAGTTAACTAAATTGCACGTACCAATAAAAGTAGTTAACTTTAGTTGATTTCATCTATATTGTCAAAAAAAGAGAGTATGATATATCATTTTGATCCTTCATTGTATAGCGTGTTTGGTAGTTGCAACAAAAAAAGATAAATAGTCAAAGTGTTTCTTGAATATAAGTATTTGATTTTATTGAATTTAAAGATAACAATTTTGATTGGTGGGCACAATTATTCATATTTAGTTTTCTACTGATTTTTGCAGGCAAAACAATAGATCATGTTCAACCTGGGACTGGGAAGAAGTTGATGATTTTGGAAATGTGACTGCTGGATTTTTGTAAGACTAGGATGATCCAGCTGTTGGTCAATCTGTAGATAATAAGAATAAGAATAAGAATAATTCTGCTTAGAAAACATTATCATAATACCGATTTTAAGTTAGATTTTTCTTTCTTTCTATCTTTGAATTTCTGAAACATAAGTGAGTTGAATAAATGGTTTTCGTTTATATAGTTTGAGAATAATTTCTCCCAACATTGTTTGATGCTCTCTTGATAGATGTTGAATAATGCCTATGAATTGGTTGAAGCTCTCTTGATACGATTGAAAAAGACTAAATTCCCAAATTAGTCATGAGTTGAAGGATGCAGATATCTTAGTCCTCGAGATGTTAAAACTTCAAATTATTTTCTATCTTTACAATCATGTTAGTTCTTTTTTATTTAATTTTTTCATGTTGTTTAGTAATTAAAAATACTAAAAATGTTCATTGTTTTACAAAGAGTGACTAAAGTTGTCTGAACCTTACATCTTGGATTAATTTGGGGGTTAATTGATGTGCAAAATATTTAGATATTTGTGACATAAGGGAAGATGCAACTTTTAAGATCTTTATTTGAAGTTATGGTTAGTTTGTTACCTTTTTTTATTCTTTTTTTTTCTTTTATGAGAAAATAGTGTTACTTTTTTTAAAGTCATGGTTAGACGAGGGAGGTGCATTTTGGCCCTTTCTAATTTGTGAGATTTGCCTATTGAGAAAGCGACTCTTCACTTTTTAAAAGGTCATGTTCACATTTTCTTTTTTTCAATGGTTCTAAATGCTCATGCCAGCCTCACTTTTTATTTTTTGGTTATATATATATTTTTTGCTAAACTATTGTTTATTGTTTGGATAGGAACAATTGGAAAAAACAAAATGACTTAATTGGATAGAAGAGAGAATGAGTTATTTTTGGTCATGAAATTATTTATTTATTTGTTATTATTATTATTATTTAATATTTAATATGATTTTTTTTCTTTTCTATAATTCTTTTAAACTGAACAACTGAAGATCTCCATTCAAATTATTTATTTATAGAAAGAAACGTTAACCTTTATTTTTTTTGTTTATTTCTCATTTTCTAGCATAAATCGTTAAATTTTGTGGTGGTAATATTTGGAGAATAATTAATTTGGGATTTTTGGGGTAGGTCATATGATTTCGGTGAGTTCCAGGACAGGTTAGAGATGGGGTACTAGTACAATAATACAAATGTAAAATGTTTTTTTTTTCCTCTATAAAATACACTATTCTAATTTTAGTCTTTATAAAAAAAGTTTCCGTTTTTTAGTATCTATTCTTTTACCAATTTTTGAAGACTAAACTCATAATAAAACACATCTTAACATTCAAGACTTAAAAATGCAATTTTTGAAAGAATAAGTACTAAAAGGCAAAAAAATAATTATAGGGACTAAATTAAAAATAATTTGCATTTTATCCGTAACACAATAATATCTTACAAGTTAGTAGGAAGTTGGGGCATATATTGTACTTGAACCAGGTTTTAATTCACTTTGTTCATGTTTAATTTCACGTTGAGATGGGATAATAGATTTAGTTGAATACAACTAAGACTAAATTTTATGTTCTAAATTTATGTTTAGCGTATCTCAACGTGAAGCTAAACAATTAAGTAAAATAAAACATTTTTTGTCCAGTGATACTTTTGTTTTATAACGAAGTGATTAGCTTGGTGAGTAAAACTGCAAGCATATATGTTACAAGAAACAATTTTTTTATGTGATAAGGTCCTGTAAATAGAGGGATATGTAGAGAAAGACATAAACGTTTCAAATGCTTAACAAATTTGGACTTGACTTTTGACAATACAAGATGGTTGTGTTTATGGTACATGACCAAATTCATCAGAGAAAAGTGCACTTCAATTAGAATATTCTCAAAAGTATAATGAAAATGAATTAGAGAGAGAGAGAGAGAGAGAGAGAGAGAGTTGAACCAGATTCATGGAGATTCCATATTCATACTTGAGCTTCCACGCAATTGCACATGTTTTGTAAGGAGCAAGTAACAGAAGCTTAAACCTTAAAAGATTGCCAACTGTGTTCCTCAAAACTTGAAAAAATAAAATAAAATAGAAACCACAAGATGGAATTGAAGAAGCCATGGCAAATTTTATGGGCCAAGAAGCTTTTCCAAGAGATTATGGGAGTTTGTGGAGGGTGTTTGGATGATAGTTTTGGGGTTGAGGAGCCAAATAAACGATTTTTTGTGGATAAGGTTCCCATCAGTAGAAGCCAGAAATAACACAACCAAGTTTTTCTTGTTTCTTTGTCAACCTAGAAGAAAACAAATTTGACAACTGATTTTCCAAAATTATGTTTGCTTTTCATACTACCCTTTATGCTATTCACACGCCTCAAAATTTTTTAATAGTATTTAATTTATTCGAAAAATATTTTGTGGTAATTAAAAATTTATTTCTTGAATATATTTGAAATTGAATTTGTTTTAATGTTTTGGAAATCAGACTCCGAAAGTTTTCATAATTTAGGGCTTAGTTTGGAACAGTTTTGATTTTTAGTTTTTAAAAATTGTATTATAAAACAGTTTTCAGACACAGTTTTTAAAAAAAGTAATAGGAGTTTTCAATACAAGTTAGTGTGTAAATTCAGAAAACTGAAAACCAAAACATGTTTTAGATGTTTTCATATTTTAGTTTTTAAATATTGAAAAACAAAAACTATTTCCGAAAACTATTTTTGAAAACTCGACTGCCAAATGAGTTTTTTAGTTTTCTGTTTTTAAAAACATAAAACTGTTTTCAAAAAGAGATATCAAACAAGCCCTAATTTTCAGAATTTTAAGTTTCTGAAAAAAAAGTTAGTAGTGTGAGGAGTAAGGATATTGCTATTAGCTAAACCCCAGAAAGAACATCAGCCAAGAAAAATTGGAATATAAACCAAACCCATTGAAAATAATTCACAGAACCCAAAATCAAATAAAACAATATTCTCCCCAAAAAAAAAAAACAATAAAATAACCAACAAGGGTATGGCACATCATTAGAGGCATAGTGTCTCCAAAATTATTTATATATCAAACTTGTTTTTACCTCTTTAGCTCCCAACAAATAAAATAGCTTCAAGCATAGTGTCTCCAAAATTATTCCATTCAGTCTCTATATTCATAATATTCAGAGCAGTCTCTATATTCATAATATTCAGAGAACAAGTATTATTAAAGATAGAAGAACAACAGTTCTGAGATGCAAAATATACAATGTTCTTTTACTAATAAAGGTTTAATATGAAATTGAACTATTTGTTTCTAAGGTATAAAGATGAAGCTCATTCAACAGCTAAGCCACTGGTCTCCACAAGAACATGACCCCTTCAAAGCTTCAGGTACTTGATGGCAGTTTGAACATCCTTATCGCCGCGGCCGCTGAAGTTAACCACAACCTTGGTTCCATTTGGAAGGGTTGGACACACTTTCTCAAGATATGCCAAGGCATGAGAAGTTTCCAGAGCAGGAATTATGCCTTCGAGTCGCGAAACTCGCTTGAAAGCTACATATACAAAAAAAATCCGAAAATGAGAGAGAAACAAGTTCTTATAAATGAGCAGCATTAAAATTTAACTACAAAATAAGTTGAAAAAAAGAAACAGATATACATCTTAAAAAATTCATATTATGTAAAGTGGCAAGATTTGTTTCCTATAATATAGATTATAGAATTACCAAACACTTCTCTCACATTCTATGATTGCAGAACCAATATCTGTATACACGCATCTAGGAGATAAGAGGACTTAATTGTCAGTTTCACACTTTGATTGGCGCCAACTGATACCGACATAAAGCAATATCTAGACATCTAAAACTCCCAAAAAATGATTATTTAGTGTTTGAACAAACAAATTCGCATGTTTATAACAAATTTAGACTTCAAGGTCACCAAAATTTCATGTCCAAGAACAATGTTAAGTAAATTTAAGGAGAAATACTAAGAACAAAAGCTATTTAACAGAGCAGAGGGATATCATTTACTCACATATCAACCTATGTAAGTTATGCAAATTAAGTGCTAAGGGAAGGGAAACTCAAGGGAAGAACAGGTCAAGGATACCGGAATGATAAGGTCAAAAAAAGTTTTGAACAAGTGGCTGAAATTCAAGTTATCATTCTCATGTAATAGAATCTCCAACAATAAGGCACAATTAAAACCATAGTGTGTTCGCCAGTGCAAAAAGGAGTGACAGAGAAACAAATCACAACTATTAAAAGTCAAGATCAATGCAATTTTCTGTTTTATACTAAAAATTTGCTTCACAATGATATGTAATTCTGTGTCATATTAAGCAAAAAACTCAATGGAATCCTACCTTCCAAAGCTTCTTCATCAGTGACGCTATGATATTCAGCACGCCCTAAATCCTTCAAAAAGCTATGCTCAGGTCCAACACCAGGGTAATCCAAGCTGCGCACAATTTTTTTTTAAACCACGTTGCAAAATGAGAACAGCAAGAATCTCAATTAGACAAAAGAAAATATAAATCTTTGTTCAAATGAATTACCCCGCACTAATAGAATGAGGCTCGACAATTTGTCCATCATCATCCTGCAGCAGATAACTCATAGCTCCATGCAGAACCCCAATTTCTCCCTTCGTTAGGGTCGCAGCATGCTTGCCACTGTCAATGCCAAATCCAGCAGCTTCCACACCAATCAGCCGAACATTGGTGTCATCAACAAATTCATGGAAAAGTCCCATGGCATTTGAACCTCCGCCAACACATGCAATCAGAACATCAGGTTTCCCTCCCCATTTTGCCAAAGCTTGCCTTTTGGTCTCCTTGCCAATCACAGCATGAAACTCTCTTACCATCATCGGATATGGATGCGGCCCAGCGACAGAACCCAAAATATAATGAGTTGTCTCGACATTAGTCACCCAGTCCCTGATAGCCTCTGATGTAGCATCCTTAAGTGTCGCAGTCCCAGAATGAACTGGTCTCACCTATATTGTTATAGCATTATCTTATTAGATAGAACAATCAAAACATCACATATAAAGATCTTTTAATTTCAATATATAGCTTCAAGGTTTTAAGTTTGAGCACACTTGATACTTGGTAGTCACATCACAATACCTTGTCCAATGCAGATAAAGAGTTTAAAGCATACAATTTCCTAGATGGACAAAATAATATATTGATTTGAGGGGGGTTTTTCATATAAGTTCTGTGCTTCTGTCATCTCTTGTAACATCACACAGCAGTACACTCTCCAGAAAATGGCATATCAAGTGTACAGTTAAATCAAATTTCATGAACAAAATCATGCACATCTATAAGCATGGATCACTTTATGCTACACTAAATTTTTCTTCGGATTCACCATTAACTTCAAATTATGAGAAAGTGGCACTGTCTTCTCATGAGTAAATCATCATAGCCACCGGATGAGAAAATTTTCGCACCAAATATTTAAAGATTGGTATGTGCAAATAAAACCCTATTTTCAAAAGTCGCAAGTCATTTACTTTCAGAATCATGATAAATTATTCTGTGAATAAAATCGTTCAGCTAATGATTGCAATATGCTACAAAGTAGCACGTTAAATGTTTTAATAGCAAGAAATAAGAGTATTCAATCGATAAGTCAGCTCAAAAGATAATGGCATGCAAAAAGCTTTCTTGGTATGACAAAAAAGGAAAAGATGCAAATCCACAAGATAATATATATATATAAATTGATTATAAAATAATATCTCTTATTTAAGAAGAAAATCTCTGGAGGCACACACATGCGGCTAAAAGGATTAACATGGCATCTATCGAAACATTAACGGTGCATTCTTAAAAAGATTTAACAACTGACAAAACTTCAGCCACACATTATTGTCTTCAGCAAACTATCATTCATACCACGTCATAAACAAAAATACATGTAAGATCATTAACCTTTTCTTCAAGTAGATTTTTTTTAAGTTTCAACCAAATAAGAAGTCTTTTGGAGACAAAGCATCTTTCACAGAGACAAGATAAAGGATAATTCAACGTAATCAAGTGGAACAAAAATAACAAATGATATACCTCAGCACCAAGAAGGCGCATTCTGAAAACATTGAGTGCCTGCCTTTCCATATCCTGCGCGCCCATATAAATAATGCACTCTAAACCAAATCGAGCGCATACGGTAGCAGTGGCAACTCCATGCTGACCAGCTCCAGTTTCAGCAATAATGCGTTTTTTCCCTAAACTCTTGGCAAGCAAAGCTTGGGCAACAGCATTGTTAATTTTGTGAGCCCCGGTGTGATTAAGATCTTCCCTCTTCAAGTAAATGTCAGGCCCTTCACCATTAGGCCTCTTGTAATGCTCAGTCAACCTTTCGGCAAAATAAAGAGGGCTCTCCCGACCGACATAGTCTTTGAGAATCGAAGCCAACTCTGTCTGCAATTTAAAATATCTATGTCAGAAGACTTCTGTTATTTTTCTTTCCAGGAAACTAAATTTATGAATGCTGAATGTTAAAATTAGATACAACAAAGAATGAGAAAATGTGCTGAAGAAAAACTGTATGTTTGGTTAGAATTATAGCCACCACAGACTGACTTTGAGGAGGAGAAAAAATCTCCTTCCCTTCAAACGTTATTGGGATCAGTGAAAACCTTATTGAGATCAATGAAAGTGCATTGTTCCATTGGGGAAAATTCTAAACCAATGGACAATAAAAAATTAAACATTTATATGTCACCAAGAATGTAAATTTCAAGCATCAAAATTTAAAGAAACAGCACAAATGAAGTGGAAATAAAGCAACAAAGATATTAATTCAAAATAACAAGGTTGACTGGTTGAGTGTATGTAACCCTTGGTTCTTTCACAAGAAGAAGCTTGACCTTAGCTCTTCCATGGCAAAATGTAAAGGATTCAATTCAACAAACAAAATGACATTTCCAAACTTAAGCAAAATCATCCCAGCAAAAAAAAATAGCTACCATTACCAACAGTACTGGAAAACTGTGAAATAACATTAATAAACACTGTGCAAAATGGAAAACTCCTGTTTAATTTGCGTTTTCATTTCCAGTTTCCATTGTTTTTACTGTTTTCTGGAATTTGTATAGGAAAAACTAGAAATGACGAAAAACAAGAGTTTTTCCTATACAAATTCCATAAAACAAGACATGAAAATATAAACCAGATAGATCATAAACACAATTTCAGCTTAAACCCACATTGCAGGACTATCTATAACCAAACCCAATGAAATTGATTCGCAGAACTCAAAAAATCAGACAAAACAGTAATCTCGCAAAAAAATAATAATAAATCAATCGAATAATCAACAAGGAGCACACTACGGTTCTTCGGGACCTGAAAAAAAAGCCAGATGAGAAGACAAGTCCTTCTACATAACAAGCATTAGTCTTCAACCCTGATAATAGGGTAGAAGATATCCTAAAAACTCAATAAAATAATAAAATGAAAATAAAAATTGAAAATCTGGCTTAGGCTAGAAAACCTGAAAATCTTCATCAGCAGTGAGGGCATGAAACGCAGCCTCAAGCTCAGAGAGAGCGTGCATTAAAGTTTCAGGGACATACTTCCCACCAAACCTCCCAAACCTCCCAAACGAATCGGGTCGCTCTAACAGAATCGCCCCATTTTCAATTTCAGAATGTTCCTCCAATGGAATGGCAGAAGCAGAAGTGTCTCTGGCGACAGAGCAAGAGACAGAAGAGGGTCCTCTGGAAGAGCAAAAAGACGCAAACTTTAGCGAGTTCGAAGGGAAATCAGAAGATGGGAATGGCACTTTGGGAATGTGGAGCAGTTGCATTGAAGAAGAGTTGAGGTTTGTGATGGAAGAGGTAGCCATGTCAGGTTTTTTCTTTTTCTTTTCAATTGATGTTGAAGTTTTTTTCTTGAGGAATGGCTTTTGGGTATTTGGGAATTTATAGTAGTAGATTTTAGAGAGATTGGGGATTTTGACTCGTTAGATTTTGCATTGTCTGAAATCTGAATTTTTTTTATTTTTTATTTTTTGATTTTGTTACCAAACTCGTAGATCTTGGGTTTTAAAGCACTTGTCAAAAATGTGAGAAGAGACCAGCTAAGTCCAACAGTTAATATATAACTTTTTTAACTTATGGAACATTGTATAAGTTAAATATTTTAAAAAAAAAAAATTTATAAAAAAAGATAAAAATTAATTAAATTTTATTTTTAGTATGTATTTATTATTTATATTTTTTTTTATTTTGGGATTCTAATTCTATATAATAATTATATAGGTTAAAAAAATTAATATATAATTAAATTTTCTTTAAATATATTTTGACTTTGACCGAAATACTTTTAGAGAAAAAATAAATATATCTTTATTCTTATTCAATTGTCTATGTTTAAGATTAAATTATGTATATTAAAAAATACGATAATTTTTTTTTATCGAAATATTATTTGTTGAACTTTCTAAATTATCATTTATCTCTTTTTTATTTTATTGAATTAATACTGATGTATTAATTATTACTCAATTAAATATAATAGTAGAATTGATAAAATTATAATTAATATTTCTTTAAATATATAAGTGGACAATTAATCAAGAACAAATTTTTATACTATAAGTGAATATTTAAAAAGGAACAAATAGAGTAATTATTATCAATTTCGAGTATGTTAAATTCATAAAATAATTAAATCCACTTTTAATTTTTTACCAAATAATCTTAATTTTCTTACAATATCTTTTATAATTATTAACATGCAAAATACATTTTTTGATTTGGTATACCCTTTATAGAAAAGTTGGTGGGTCAAATTTGTGTTTCAAAAAAGTGTCATGTTCTTTTCTTTTTTTTTAATTCAAGATTTTTAACATTTTAGCTTAGGAAAATGCATTCTAGCGGTGAATTGTTATATGTTGCAAATTTGGAACTTGTAAACTTCAACAAATTTAACATTTAGTGTTTTTATTATCTGATTATATTTCTTTCTTTTTTTTTTCTTCCTCTCATATGATCCGAAAATGAAAAGGAGAGACAAGAAGATAAACACAGCAAATCAACAATTTTTCCTCTTTTTTATTTTCTTACTGTGAGTGACTCATTTTAAATTATGTCATATTCCGTATATTTGGATTTAAATTGAATTGAGAGAATTTACTTTTAGGTGCATAAAATTGCATGTCATTTTATTTATTTTTCAGTCGTGTCTAATTAACAAAATTAAGTTTGGCAACGAAAATACGTTCAACTCACTTTTGACCAATGAAACTATGAAAATTCTTTTCAGTTTGATAAAAGTTAGTTAGTTCGAAGGTTTTTAGTTTCTAAACCTACTTTTAACCTTTTTATCAAACTTACTTTTACTTGAAAATATCTAAACATAAATTCCGTTAAACCAAATTAACTTTTAACTTAACTTACTTTCAATCAAACCAAATTTTATTAATTAAAAATCAAACACACACTCTCAATATGCAACACTCAACTTGCTTTTGAGTAATTATGCATGTTAGAATTACCGTAGTACCCTCAAAGTTCTTGTTTGTTTTATAAAACAAAAAAACGATACACATATATCTACTCTAAATCTCTAATTCATACAAAAAAAAAATTAGTTTTTTTAATATCGAGTGTATAAGGTGTACATAAAGAGTAATTAATTACTGTTTTCAAACTTTAACTAATTTTGGGAAGTTCAAAACATAAAGAGTAATTAATTTCGAAGAGTTTAAAAATAGATCAAAACACGCTTGAGAACTAATTACCGCACAAATATTTTTGTGTGGTGAATACTAAAAGTGGCTCCCCTTACACATCATCACCACCCTGATTTTACAGTTGGAAATTCTTTTTGGTATGAAATAGTGTTCATAAAAGTTGTACAGACAAACTTAATTGGTTGTAAATAACGGAGTTATTGACACTTATTAAAGCTTCTTGATTAGATTAGTTATAACTAGTTATTTGTTAATTAGCTTTATATAGCCATTATGGTTCTAAATTGTGGTACGTAATATTGTTATTGCGGTTGTGTCCGCAATACATCGCACTGTAATTGTAATGTGCTTTTAAATTATTGGAAAGAAAAAATCACATTAAAACATATTTTGACCATGTTAAAATTAATATAGATTTATAATTTCTAAAAGTGATGATTAAGTTTGTTAGTATTTTAGTTGAGAGTCATTTAGCAAAATGTCTTATTTAGGAAAATATATCTCTAATTTTGTTATTTTTGAGTTGTCACAATCTAAGGCTATAATTATCTCATACTTGGTGTAAATTATCATCATTAATTCATAATATTCCACTCAGAATATTATATGATTTTGACAGCTACACAATTGTAACAGTGTCATTTTATTTTATTTAAATATTTTTCATTCAAAAACTAGAATCTTATAACGAATTTAGAGAAACTAATAGAGCGAGAGTGAATAACAGCGGAATGGAGGAGAATGAGTGAGTGTGTGACATTGTGACTGTGTATCTTTGAGGAATATAAGAAAATTTTAGTATCAAACAAATTTAAATGATTCATTTAACTTATTTAGAGCCTTAAAATAAATCAAAATATAAATTGTATTATGTACAAACATAAAAACAATTCACACCGCAATAGCTGTAATGCACGTAGCAATAATCGCATTAACCGTGACTATAACCGCAATCATAAAAACAAGAATAATTATATTTTTTAATATGCATAAATTAGCATATTTGGTTGGAAGATTTAAAATTATCCCAAATCTGCACTTTATTAGCAGTGTCCTCCTCTTGTACATTTCGTTTTTGCTGATCTACTTTAATTTGATGTGTTGGTGTATAACCTGAAATATTTTCAACTTAAAATATTTGGTTCGATTTAAATTTTAATTAATAAAATAAATGATATAATTTAGAATTTAAAATCGTTGGACAAATCATATAATTGTTATAACTTAGAATTTTTCTAACTTTTAAGATTTTATTTTGTAATTCTTCATTGTAATATGATCATTTTTTTTGAACTAAGGTGTAAGATGTATAATGAATAGTAGTAAATAATATATTTAACATTACTCTAACCTAAGTCATAACTCATCAAGTTTCTTTGATCCAGCCTTCATGTTTCATTTTAAATATTACAAGATCTAAATCAACCTATCACATATAAATTAAATTTGGATTAGTTCTAAAAAAAAATCCCTAAACCTAAAACAATTCGATCACAACACACTCCTAATGTTCGATTTACCCTTAAGAGACAATATATTGATTAAGGCATGATAGTTTAAGTGATCACCATAATATATTATTTAATTGATAAGTGAAGATTAATTTCTTTGACACGTAAAAATTATCGAAATGAATTTTACCTCTTTCTCAACAAAATATTTTCTATATAATATTCCTCATTCAAACGTTAGCACATTTGAAAAAGTAAATGGCTTATCAACTATATCGAGTGTTTGTTGTTTTAATAATGATATATGTAGCATTGTTCCAGTGAATGTGCAAAATAATCAATTTCAGGAAAATCTAAGCAAATGCGAAAAGTAAAAAAATAATAATAATTTGATTGCAATTAGAAAAAAAAAAAAAGTTTGAAGATGATAAGGAGTATGATGAATGTCGTCAGAATTTCCCTTTTAACATGGCAGATTTCATGGAAATGGGGTTGAATGTAACCGCCATGCATTGAGTGCTATTTATGCTTCTTTTTGAATATTTTCACACTTTCTGTTTGAAACGGTTTGCTTCTTTTGTTATATAAATTACCTCCTTCACCAATTAAAAATCTTTAAAAGGTTTAGCAACTTTCTGTAAAAGCAAGTATGCATTTATGCTTAGTAGTCAATACGAAACGGAAATGTGCACAAAGATTATTCAATTGACTTCAAATGAAGATAGCCACGATGAAAATATTGATGAAAACAAAGAGGTATGTTTCACTATGTGAGATTATTTATTTCTTAAGAGATTGTAGCTTTTAGAAAGCTTAAAGAATTATTTGATAATTATAAATTTAAAATTTTTAACTATGAGTTATAACATTTATAATTAACTTTTAGAATGTTATCTGAACTAGTTTTTAGCTTTTAAAAACTAACTTTTAATAATTTACTTCCTAAATTATTTCCATTTACTTTTATAAATTACAAACTTTTCATCTCACTGCTCTGTTTTATTAATATAATATTATTTATCTTTGTTTAATAATTTAACATAATTCAACTAATCATACAGTTCATTTTGTCAAACAGTTCTAATTAATAAACTAAGTATACAATTATAATCTTACCACTTTAATCCAACTTCACGTTTAAAAGTTAAAATCTAAAAGTTTTCATCTTGATTTCCAAACATACCCAAAGTTAAGTTATTAACAATTACAAGAAAAAAATGTGTACTTGTAAGAAGAACTTTATTGCCTATAATAATCCTACTCGGCTCAATCAAAATTGACTCCTATAAAGAATACACATGTTCTAAAAAAAAAGTGTACTAAATTGTGACAATACAACCGCCACGATCACTAGTTTTGGAAGGCATTTTGCAGAAGTTGAAACGTAAAAGCCGTTGTGGTTTTCCCTTATTTTTTGTATGATGTGAAAACAAATAAACAAAAATTGTATTTGTACTAGACATTGTTACTAGTGTGAAATTAGATAATTATACTATTTTTTTTATAAGTATAATGATAATTACACTTAGATATGCATATAACAATAATTACATTTCAATTTTTTTGTTATTACTTGCTAGAACCTGAGATAAGTTCTGCCGCTCAACTTAGTGTGTTTGATTTAGATATTTAGTGGAATGACAAGTAAAAACACACAAATCAAAACAAATCCAAATTTAGGTTCAGTAAAATGAGAAGTAAAAAACACAAACCGAAAATCAATAGTTGAAATTATTAATGCACAAAAATCGAGACGATATGATGGAAGTAAATAATTTTAACTGTAGTCAAAAGTGATTTTAACTAAAATGAAATTTAAAACAAACACACCCTTAATTAATAGTTTAGATATATTAATACACAAAAATTGAGACAATCCAATCATAACAATTTATTTCTAACTTTTCTCAATTCTATATAAACAGACCCTTAGAAGATTCCAATTCGGGGACCAAGCATAGAGGAGAAAGAAAGAGGCAAATAAGAACAAAATGCTATTTAAACCAAAAAAGATAAAAAGAACAAAAATACTACATGTGACGTTGAACCCCCGTCCACGACTACAAGCAAATTTCCCCCACCACATGATTTAAATATAAGCTCACAGGATAAAACTTGAATTTATCACCTTACAACTCTGAAATTCTCATTTGGCAGGTGACTGAACTCAAGATTGCATTGTACAATTTTAGATAAATATCCAATGCGTCTAATATATGTGTGTGTGTGTGTGTGTGTATATATATATATATATATATATATATATATATATATATATTGTAGACAAGCTGACCTAGAAACTTCTGAAAAGGGGGAATACACATAACTTAGACATGAATAGAAAAACTGCTGATCGAATATTTGCTTTAATCACTTCTGATGAGCAGCACGTACATTACCCAATAGAGTTCTCATGTAGTAATACATATTCTCGGCTGCAATGGAAAACAAGTTAAATAATATGCGTTATTACAGACATCAGTAGAAAATATATTACTGCGTTGAGCGTTCAGGAAATCTAGATGTTGAACAGGTAGTGGTAGTGAAAATTTATTCGACTTGTACCCAGAAAAAAAACAAGCAAGAATATTCTTTGCATGGACACGTAACATATTAACCAATGTAGCCATAAAAGGTTCAAGTCGCAAGGAAAATCGTTGAGACATGACAATAAACAAGAACAACCAAGTCTTTTATCACAAAACGGAATCAATTAAGTGGATTAAACGACGTTATAATGTTCTACTTCTGCCAAACATTGACCGACCTAAATGATTTCCCTGTAGTTTTTCTCGAGACTAAGGTGCGCTAATATCATGGAAATCTTCTTTAGCTTCATGAGAACAAAACTAATGTTTTACAACTTAATGACCTAACAGGCTTCAAACTACTGTAGACAGAACAGAAATGCCTAGGGACAATTCCAACTGGAGGACAGAACACAGTATATGATACAACAACCATAAAATAAAATATTTTTCTCAATGGAAAATGGAACAATTACTAAATATTTCATGTAAGGCACAAAAGATAAGATTTTCCATGATTTTTTCAATAAAACAACAGAAATACACATTTTGAACATCAGTGATAAAACATCTACTCGCCACTTACCTACTATTACCAAATTTAATGGTGTCCTTTTCTCGAAGTTCATAATATCGTTGAGGTTCAATAGGACTATCCTGCAAAAACAGAAAGCATCAATTATGTAAGGTAAATAATGATTCAGACAGCTGACTTCAGCAGTTCAACTCCTTTTTTTTTTGTTGCTACCGCAGCTAATTAACATAAAAAAAAAGAAGGTAAATAATGACATTCAATGACCACTCACATTAACGAAAGTCTTGTTTGTGCTTCCGAGGTCCATTATGTAAGGCCTATTGCAGATCAAATAAAAATTAGGGTTTGCACATGCAGAAACTTAATTTGGCTATATATGTGGAATCAAACAGAAGAAAGAATCAGACATTACCTTATTTTCTTTGATATTGTACCATCAGGTTGCTCCTTCTCAACTTGCCTAATAATAAAAAGGAATTCAAAAGAAGTTCAGAAAACTTTATCAGTGTTAAATTTTAAAACATGATAAGCAAAGGAACCCCCCATGGCGTGCTTAAATTTATGAAATACCGGAATTGAATAACAGCATGTTGCTTGCTGCAAGACGGATGATCTGTTGGGATATCAGCAACCCTTCTTTCCCTTCCAAAAAGATAGCAGCTTTGGCGATGTATATACAGGGGCTCTGTCAACCATATGCATTTCATTTAGCAAAAGTAGGTAGAAAGCAATAAAATTGGTCTTTGGGGGATTTGAAAATTGTAATTTCATTTAGGCCCATCAATGTTGTAGAAGATATTTGATTTCTAAATTTGATTGAAAAAGAAAAACAGCTATCAATTTGCTGAGAAAAGGAAGGAAATTGCATGCATGAAAGCATAACATCAAACAAGTATACAGTTAAATGTAGAAATAGAAAAGGGATGCAAAAAGACGACTCATCTAATTATGAAAAGCTCATCCCAATGACTAAGGTATAAGGAAATCATCTAATAAATTTCAAAGAAAAATCTGTAGTTTTAATCTTAAGAGCACCAAATATCAGTAGTGAGGACTGAACAATCAAAGCTTATTCTTAGCAGTTACACAAAATTCTGCTTAAGTAAAGGCTGGGGGGATGATTATGACCTAAGAAAAAAAGAAATTAAAAACACAACTTATGAGAAGCAGCAGCTATAAATACAAACCATTTAGCACTTCACCAGCCTTGAAAACATAAAGCCTCCATTTAACATCTGGTTTCCGAGCCTCTGGTGGTTCATTAAATAACAAAGTAACACCTGAAAAAGAGCTGCTGTTCAGCATGCAACTGAAATGAAATATATATAATCATTGAAAAATTGAATAGATGTTCCACAAGTTAATAAACAATTAGAGACTTACCCCTGACTCGATTTGTTTCAGCCGCAAGCTTTCCAGATAGCTCAAATGAAGGTTTTTGCTGCAGATGGAAAAGAATTTCAGAAAATCCAACGTGAACAAATCACTCAGAAAATTAACTTCCTCATTAAAAAATAAACCTCAAGGGAGCAGTCAAACATTTTCTTCACATGCAGAATATCTAAACATGCCAAATTAGCAATAGATGCCTTGGAAAGAACATAACAATACTCAACAGTATGAAGCTTAGAAATAGAGTACAAAGGGAGTAACCAAGTCATGCACTCCTAAAGTCCAAACAAATGCATATCTGAATTATCTGAAAGGGATCTTAATTCTTAACCACTACCCACTAACACAAAAGGACATGGCGAACTACACTATATTATATTTATATATGCACGCGTTCCCACCAAAACAATTCATTGTTACCTTCTGTTTTTCTTCTAGAGCCTCCTCAGCAGCCTTCATCTTCACAAGCGAATCATTCTCATCATTCCTACCGAAGCAGAAAACTATCATTGGACACAGCACCAACTAACTCTAATCTATACAAAAGACGTACTGATGTAGCACCTAGAGTTCCAAACTTTCAAGCAAATACAGTGAAGAGCATAAAATGTAAGAAACGGCTTCCGACAAGGTACCAAGCTAGGATCATTTCAGTTTCATTAGCAGTAATTCACCTATTTCAACATTTTCAAATTTATTATTACGAGTGTGCTGAGGCCTGAGATCCTAAATTCCAAATCCAAGATTTGACCATTAAATTTTCCTTATTTTTGGTTACCGACCACTAAATTTTCCCTTAAAACATGTTTTCATCTCTTGTAACCAAAACTATTTGGCAACACACTACATTCAATTTTAATCGGAATTACTATCTACTCTAAAGGTTTCCAAGTTTTAATACAACCAGATGATCTCCAGCAAATAAAGAAATTCTGTGCATGTTCAAGCTCAAGGCCACAAAAAATTATTATCTTACAAATACCACCTTTGCCATACATGAGGTAGCCAGTTTATGTGCAATAATACAGATAATCATGTACTAGAAAAGAAGCAGGAAGGAAGTAAAAGACAAATGTTCCAACAAATAAATAGTTAAAGGAAAATAAGTTAAACGCTTAATATCCAGCAGACATTAATTTTATAATACGTTGAAGAAAAAAACTATCTGGGATTTGCCAGATCTTCCACATACCAGTCAATTCTATCCAAAGCCGAACCTAACACTAATCATTGTGATATCATATCTTTCTATATCATTGCTATTTGTGACTACCAGTTGAACTCCTATTTTCTTTGATTAAAACAACTCACACATCCTAATAGTTACACTTACATTTCTATATCATATACAAATACAAATTATAACCTGCCAAAATGGTTGTCCTGTTTGATCTTTAATTGTAGCCCTAAAAGGCTAAAAGCTGATTTGGTATGGGTTTCCAGTTGCTGCTTTCACAAATGAATTGTAATATAAAATTGCCATCTTGTTTTCATTTTACTTCTTCCTTTTTGAAATTTGTTTTCATAACATTATTTCCCGTGTTTTCCATACAATTTTCAAAATCCAGGAAACAATGATAATAAGTTGGCATTGTTTTAATTATTTATCAAAGCAGGAAATGAAAATGTAAACCAAACAGACCCTTATTCTTCAAAATGTTGTTTTTGTTTATGTAAATGATCTTTGGTCACTACTCACTATCAATAAAATTTATCATTTTTGTCTTCTTTCTAAACATATTGTCTCCTAGTGTCTCATCTGAGCCATACACCATAATTAGATGATCATCATCACCACATGCAATTATCTCACTTCTCCAACAACCTTCTTCATTTCCATCTTGTCCATTTAGTGTACACCATGAACCAATTCATCTCTGTTAACTCTCACTATTACTTTTACTTTTTTCAAGATATCCATATTTCAATATTCTAGCGAGCAATTTAGTGACGTATGTACGGTAAGCAGTGGCAAACAACCCCTTTCATCAAAGTTTGTTATTGTGTTTAATAAGAAAGGCTTCTTTTCTTAGATGCAATTAGAAAAAATTGAACTCGCAGCTGGTTGAAAGACAAAAAGGGACTCCAGGTTATACCACTCCTATTTATAGATTTGGTCATAAAATCAAGCCAAAGAAACAATAAAACATTCAGATTAACATCAAACAGCAGCAACAATTGAATATTTAATATTTAACTCAAAGTTGAAACCGTAGCTTACAACTGTTCAGATACTTTTGAGTTCATCACCTGCAAAAATAAAATTGAACCCAGGTCAGCATCCATTCCAGGGAAACGTGAAAAAGCTTAATATGCAACAAGTACAAAAAAAAAAAAGGAATAGAGAGCATAAAACTGGGAGAAATTAAACATGAGAAGTTTGGAATGATGAACAGAACAGTATCTTAGGAGCCAATAAGGGAGGTTGGACAAAATAATTCTTCATCATCTAAGCCCTCTCACACTAAATTGGGTCAGCTAAATGGGCCATACAATGTCATGATTTATTTGTCAAGTATTGGATACAAGTACAAACTATTAACCTCTAAATCTCTTTATGGTTTGACCTAAAATTCTCCTTGGTCTCCCTCTACCTCTAACTATCCTCCATTTGGTCAACCTCCTTTGCCGGTCCTTCTACAGGTGTTCTCCAAATTCCAAACACGCGCAAACCCTCTAAAACAAGACACACCATTTTTCCTACAACGTGGGCAACCACATCTTTCTCTCTAGTCTTTAACGATTTTGTATTCCTGATTTTATCCCGTCCTGGATAAACAACCATAACAGTCTCATCTGTGACATTCAGTTTACTTTCTTATATGCCATTAAGTGCCCAACTCTTAGTCTCGCAAAACACCGCAAGCCTAACATTCATACCCGGATACCCCATCACAGGACATGTAGAAATGGCGTATAAGAATTGTTCCCTGTTAAAGCCTAATGGTATCTCTAATAAGCTCCAATGAAAATGAATTGACTTGACTCACCAGCCCACCAAAAAATATAGAAGAGGGAAATAAAGAAGAAAGAATACCATGAAGACGCAAAATGAAGTACAATAAAAGGTGAGAAATATTTTAAACCTTCGATCATTTGACATCAAATCACCCATATACAGTGTATAGTTCTATACTATGATGTTCACATATGCAAAACTTATCATCAGTTTCTGATAACAGGTAATTTACAATAAACTCTGATGAATTAATTGCTTCACTAATTACTTTGCATGCTCATCATCATTAGCCCTCGTTACAAATAATTAACCACTCCCCACATCATGTTAACCATGCTTATTATCAAATCACATACGACCTATCAAGCATCAACTTTTTTTTTATCGGCCAAACACACACACCCCACACTACACTACTCCTAAATGTACTCCTAAATCTATCCCACCAAGGATCGAACCCCTCCCCTCAAGCTCAAAGAGCTTCTCCTTATGCCATTTGAGCTACAAGCTCTTGGTCCTATCAAGCATCAACTGATATTAAATAGACGCTTCAAGATGTGAGATGCAACATCCTATAGCCTCCATAAGTCCCAAGCTACCACTATATCCTCAAGATGTGAGATGCAACATCCTATAGCCTCCATAAGTCCCAAGCTACCACTATATCCTCGCCTTAACTATTTCAATACCTTAATACGCTAAAAAATGTCTAATGGGACAATCAAACATCCTAATCCATGTTTCATTCCTAAAGAATCCCAATCACGTGAACACTTTGTTTACCAAGTAGTCTGATACTCTGATATCTTCTCATACATCAGAAGTAGCTTCACATTGTCTTAAATTCCAAACGTCCAATAGTCCTAAATTTAAATCCAACTCATGCAGAAACTAACACTTCATCTAGCAAAAGCCACTGCCAACACTCCAAACAGGATTCAAATAAAACAACAAACGACAGTGACATAACACCATTTCTCAAGCTACTCCCTCATTCTTTCAATTCTTTCAATTCCAATTTCCAACAACAGCACTAATATAGATGCTTGAAATTCTTCCATTCAGCAAAACAACATACATACCAAAACAAAAACAAGTGAAATTAAAACATAAAAAACTCAAGGCAATAGTTTGAACTAGGGTTGGATATCACCGGACACCTCATCACGAGGTATTGCGCGACGCGGCGGAGTTTGAGACCTGTGCCTGCTCCTCCCATTGCGGTCGTGCTCCAGCGGAGACTGAGACCTGTGTCTGCTCCTCCCATTGCGGTTGTGCTCCGGCGACCTCTCGTGCCTCGACCTCGACGACCTGCCGTTCCTTCCAACGTCGTCGTCTTCCACTCTCTTCTTTTCCTTCCGCTCGACTGCATCACTCTCCGAACCCCTCCCTCTGCCACTGCCATGGCTCCTCTCACTCTCGCGAGGCTCGCGCTCGCGTTCGGATTGCGCTCTCTTCAACCGCTTCGTTCTGGGAGAGAGAGAGCGAGAACGAGAGCGAGGATGGGGATCAGGTGAACCGGAACCGGACCGAACCGGTTTGGCGGTGCCGCGAGTCGAATGTTGTTGCTTGTCTCGCGGCGGAGGAGAGATGCTGCGGTGGCTCCGGTGACGGCGAGAGGAGGGAGAATGGTTGGAGGAAGAGTGACGGCCCATGGCTGTGACGGTGCTCCTGCCAGTACAGAATCGAATGTTCCAGAACGCTAACCAAGTAACACGGATGTGATGCGCATTGTTCGTTCGTTGTTGTCGTTATTGCTTCTTCAGTTCTTCGTACTGGGATTGGATTCTCTATCTTTACTGTGATTATCTTGTTCTTGAATTTTGAGACTTCCCAGAAAAATCAAGGGGGATCAAGCTAGATTAGGGTTTATCAACTTCAGCCATGGCCCTTTTTCTTTTTTATTTTCATAAATTTATTTTATTATTTGATTACTTTAATAATACTTTATATTAATTTTTATTTAATTAATTAAAATAGAGTTAAATTAAAATGTTTTAAAATGAGCATAATACTTTTAAATGATAATAATCTCACCTAATGTTTGAAAGCTTAAATATATTTTTTTGTTTTTATGAATATAAGAAGTTTGTCCTAGTTATTAGTTCAGTTGGTAAGTACATAAAGACATATGTGTGGGTACGGATTCAATTTTCAGTTATACTACTTTTCTATGAAACAAAAAAAATATAAGAAGTTTTAGTTTAAAACATTACAATTCTTTTTTATATATTCCTTCATTTTACAAAAATGGTTTTGCTTAGTTCTTAATGTAGTTTTTTTTTCGATAAGCACAAACATATTATTAATTGGGATTAGTACTCCAACACAATCCAGACCTTGAATCTTATGTAGGATTATTAACCCAAGAACGTTTGAATTTGTTCTTTTTAAAATTGTCTAAATAAATTTGATCGTTGAATTGAAACACTACAGGAATGTGACAATTTAGCTACGTAAAAATAGCAATGGTTCGGCCTCATTGCTAAATCGCGACGGTATATTAACAATTAGCAACAGTCTAGGTCGTCGCTAAATTAGCAATGGTTTTTACCGTCGCTAAAGTAGAGGGATTTTTTTTTGTTATATTTTTTACGGCAAAATAGCGATGACTTTTACCGTCACTAAATTAGCGACAACTATTACCATCGTTATAATGGAGGGAATTTTTTATTTATTTATGGCGGCAAAATAGCGACGGTCTTAGCCATTGCTAATTAGAGGGGATTTTTTTTAGTTAGCAACAGTCCTAGCCATCACTATTAGAGGGAATTATTTTTTAGGTAGCGATGGACCTAGCATTTGCTAATTAGTGACGGTGTAGGCCGCGCTATTATAGGGCGGGATTTTTTTAGGAAGTGACATTCCTAGCCGTTGCTAATTAGCAATTGTCTAGGTCGTCGATATTACTGGGCGGGATTTTTTTAGAGGAAGCGATAGTCCTAGTTGTCGCTAATTAGTGACGACTTAGACGATCTAGGTCGTCGTTATTAGAGGCGATTTTTTTAGGTAACGACAATATATTTGAATGGTAGCGATGTATAGGCTGTTGCTACAGGAACATAATTCAATTTTCTTTTTTCCTTTTGTTTTTTAAATTATGCTACTAGTTTAGCGACGGTCTAGACCGTCGCTACCGGGACGCGTGTTCACAACTCATTGGCCAACATAGTGACTTTTGGATCTGTGATTTTTCACTCTTTCTCTTTTTATATAATCGCTCACTTCTTCTTTCTCTTCAATTACTTTCTTCATCATTTCCCACTCAACAAAATCTTTCACTTCTTCTATTAACTTCATCATGCTATTTCCGACCCACCAAAGTACGAGGAACTATTCCTCCCGGAGCTTTTTACTGTCGCTAGATATGCGTAAAAAAAAAAAAAACCAGCTCGTATTATAGCGACGGCTCAACTTCCGTCGCTTAGCCGTCACTAACTCCTTTTTAACAACGGTTTTAGGCCATTTAGCGACGGTTTTGACCTCGCTATTTTTAGCCATTCTTGTAGTAAAACAATCGTGATCATTAGATGCAACATCGGGTTCTCCAAGGATACATACCCTAAATTCTTAAGGGGCTGTTTGGTTTGTATTTTCATTTCCTGTTTTCATTTTCTGTTTCTTGTTTTCTGAATTTTTACAAAGGAAAAACTGAAAATGCAGAAAACAGAAAATTTCTGTTTTCAGCATTTTCAGTTTTTCCTTTGTAAAATTTCAAGAAACAGGAAACAGACTAAAAACAGGAAATGAAAACAGAAAATGAAAATGCAAACCAAACAGCCCTAATGTATCATTTCATTCTCTTCATAGCCGTAGTAACAAAGTCCTCGCCCCTATGTCCCTATGCTCTCCATCTCCATTCTCTTTTTCTCCTCATCTTGGTCTCCTTGAAATGCCTGTATTGTGCGTCCCATCTAGCAATTCCTCCCTTATCAAGTGCTCTTGTACGTATGGAAAGGTCATCTTGCACACTTGAAGAAAATGAAAATTTTAGGGAAGCTTTTCTTAGATATGCCCAAATTAAAAGGTAAGAATCATATTGCCCTTTTGAAATGCTTTCATGGGAGGTTTATGAGTTTTTAATAAATTTTGTTGGTCGCTTTGTTTTGAAGTTAAAAATGACTTTCAAGTTCTTCAAGTGAGATGATGACTTGAGAAAGCAACAACAGATTGACGAACACAATGAGGAACTAACAAAAATACTAAAGATGGGAATTAATGGAAAAGTTGATGCAACCAAGGAACAACTGAAGAGTAAAATGCCCAAATTACATAGGATCTTGACTTTGAGAGGGAAAAAACATTGGGGTTTATTTTTTATTTATGTTATCATGCCGTGTAAAAATTTGACTAGGTCTATATTGTTTGGTGAATTTTTACTCGTGTTATTAAGATATACTTTGATTTAATGATAATTGAGTAACACATTTTTTAATACTAATTATAAGTTGTTTGTAGACTCATTCACAATTGAACTCATACAGAATCACACAAACTTGCTTCTCAAGAATCACACATAAATTGAATTCATCTAGAACCACACACTAACTCAATTCTCCTATAATCACAACATTACCAAAATCATACAAAATAAAGATGACCCATAAGAGAAAATAAGGTATTGTCATTTAATTTTATATATATATATATATATATATATATATATAGAAAATATGAATTTAATTAGTACATAAAATCAAGATAAGGCTATGGTATCACTAGTTTGGGATATGCTATACAAAAAAGGGCCCAGAAAACCAAACAAAAAAAAGCCCAAAAAAACATAAAAAAACCATTATGTTTAACAAAAATAGAAACATTTCACCCAAATATATTATGGTCTATGCTTTATAGTATGGCAAATGAAATTTAGTGCTTTAAGAGCACTATTTAAGAACCCAAATATAATAAAAAGATATTGAAATATATAATCTTTTTTATTCTAAAAAAAAAACAATATATTCTTATAATTATTTTTCTATTTTTAATATCTTTAACCATTACCCCAAGCCTTATAGTATTACATATAAATCAGAACCTTTCATTCAAAAGTTAGCCATATGCTACTTGAAAAAGGCCAACACTAATAGCGAATAAAAAAAGCCAACATAGTAACATAACCCCTAAACTATTTTTTCTTGAAACTTGAGTTAGATGGCACGCGGGATGCAAAGTACTACTCCATACCGTAGGTAAGTAGTGAAAAAGGGATGTCTTGCCACAGGTGGCAATAATAATTACCTAATTTGTTAGACTGTCAAATTTATGAATTTAAATTAGGTGTCTCTAAATTATGTTTTCAATTATGTCTCACCAATAGAATATCGTTACGTCATTAAAAATATTTCCTTTAATTTTAATGTTTAATTTTCTAATAGAATTTTTTAATGACGTGACGATATTCTATTGATGGGACATGATTGGGGACATGATTTCGGGACATCTGATTTAAATCCCAAATCTAGACAATAAGGGTTTGTTTGATTTCTCATTTTTAAAAAAGTTGTCTGGTTTTAAAAACAAAAAATTAAAAAACTCATTTGGTAGTCGAGTTTTCAAAAACAGTTTTCGGGAACAGTTTTTATTTTTCAGTATTTAAAAATCAAAATATAAAAACATCTAAAACATGTTTTGATTTTCAGTTTTCTGAATTTACACACAAATTTGTATTGAAAACTCCTCTCACTTTTTTTAAAAATTGTTTCTGAAAACTGTTTTATAATAAAATTTTTAAAAACTAAAAAATAAAATTGTTTCAAACAAGCCCTAAGTTGTCATAAGAATCAAGAATACAATAAAATAAAAAAAAGAAAGAGATGATGCAATCTAACAAAAAAGAGAGGAATGACAGTGGTAGAAAAAAAGAAGAGTTGGTTAATGTTGTAAATAGGTTGTGCCATGTAAGTAACAAAGTTGATGTGGCAAAATAGTATGACAAAATGTATTTTATGTGTCCATTTTCTAACTTTAGGCTTTGTTTTATAGATTCAATTAAGAAACAAGTAGTGTAAGAATTAATTAAACAAAAGTTGTCGTTTTTTTTTGGGGATTAATCCTATAAATAACATTATTTTTACAAAAGCTTCAAATAATTTAGGTAATTTAAAAATATTATATTTATTTTTATTTATAAAAAAAATAATTCTTTGAATGTATTGTACACGATCTCTAAAAATTTTATTGTAATTTTCAAAATATAAAAATTATTTAAATTAAGCTAGAAATTTCAAAGTGAATTATTAGACACTTTTTTCCAAAAAGTTTTAAATAATTTAGCTAATTTAAAAATATCATTTTAATTTTTATTTAGAAAAACATCATATTCTTCAAGCGTATAATACACGAACTCTAAAAGATATGTTGCAATTTTAAAAATATAAAAAATTACATAAATTGAGTTAGAAAGTTCAAAGTAAATAATACATAATTTTTTTGAAAGTTTCAAATAATTTAGGTAATTTAAAAATTTTGTTTTCATTTATTTTTCGAAAAACACTAAATTCTTCAAGTATATATTACACGATCTCTAATAAAATTGTTGCAATTTAAAAAATGAAAAAAAATTATGTAAATTGAGTTAGAAGCTTCAAATTGAATAATACTTTATTTTCTAAAAGCTTTAAATAATTTAGGTAATTTAAAAATCACGTTTTCATTTTTATTTCGAGAAACACTCAATTCTTTATGTGTATAGTACATGATTCTACAATTTGTTCCAATTTTAAAAATATTAAAAATTATGTAAATTGAGTTAGAAATTCTAAAGAGAATAACACATTGTTTTCAGAATACTTCAAATAATTTAGTTAATTTAAAAATATCATATTCATTTTTATTTAAAAAAATACCCTATTCTTTGAATGTATTGTAGACCATCTCTAAAGAAAATTATTTCAATTTTAAAAATATAAAAGTGTATTTTAAAATTTTATATTTTTAAATAACTTGCTAATATACTTTCTAAATTTAAATAACTTTCATATTTTTAAAATTGCAACACTTTTTTTTGAAGATAGTGTACAATACATTTGAAGAATCTGATATTTTTCGAAATAAAAATAAATAGGATGTTTATAAATTAACTAAATTTTTTTTAAGCTTTACAAAAATAATGAATTATTCAATTTGAAGTTTCTAACTAAAAAAAACTTTTTATATTTTAAAATTGCAACAGTTTTTAAAGATCATGTACTATACACATGCAGAATAGAGTGTTTTCGAAATAAAAATAAATAGGGTATTCTTAAATTACCTAAATTGTTTGATTTTTTTTTTAAAAATAATGTATTATTCACTTTGAAGTTTATAGGTTAATTTATATAATTTTTAAAATTGCAAGATTTGTTTTTAGAAATCATATATCATCACTTGAAGAATAGGGTGTTTTTTTGAATAAAATTAAAACACAATTTTAATTTACCTCAATTATTTAAAGCTTTCATAAAACAATATATTATTTACTTTGAAGTTTCTAACTCAATATACGTAATTTTTTATATTTAACGTATGTATATCTTGATTAGGTATTTTGCAACTATTAAAAATATTCTATACGTTTTTTTTATTTTTATTTAATTCTCTATGTTATACCAAGTAAAAGTAAAGTAGGGTTATTATATATGCATTATATAAAGTGTTTTGTTTATTTTAATTAATACTAAATATAAAATTAGTCATAAAAAAATTATGTAAATTTAGTTAGAAACTTCAAAATGATTAATATATTGTTTTTATGATGTTTCAAAAAATTAAGGTAATTTAAAAACACCTTATTTAGTTTTATTTCAAAAAATATCCTATTCTTATGTGTATTGTACACGCTCTCTAAAAAATTATCGCAATTTTTAAAATATAAAAAATTATGTAAATTGAGCTACAAACTTCGAAGTAAGTAATTCATTGTTTTCAAAAAGCTTCAAATAATTTAGATAATTTAAAAATCGTGTTTTCATACTTATTTCGAAAAACACTATATTCTCCATGTATATAATACACGATCTTTAAAAAAATGTTGCATATTTCAAAATATCAAAAAATGTGTAAATTGTGCAAGAAACTTCAAACTAAATAATACATTGTTTTAGTCACGTAGTTAAGCTGACGAGCACATATAGGCACATGCTGTGTGGGTATCTAGTTTCAATCCCCGGTTAATGTAATTTCCTATAAAAAAAAAAGTGAATAATTTAGTTAATTTAAAAATCATGTTTTCATTTTTATTTTGAAAAACACCCTATTATTTAAGTGTTATATAAAAACACCCTATGATGGGATTAAAGTAGTATTTGACAGATATTATATAAAAAAACTAGCATTTAGTAAATACATCAAAATAGGATAGAACAAAACACTAAAACATTAGTCAACTGTAATAAAATTATTATAAAATTAAAATTACACTCACAAATTTAAAAAATAAAGATTAAAAATAGTTTCAAACGAAGTTATTATTATTTTTATTTTTTTGATAATTAGACGTCGCCTGTGAGCCAACACACAACATGAAAAAGAGTATTCTATTATTTTTTATCTAGTTAATTAGAGAGACAAGAATTGTTCCTATTTATTTATTCACTTATATTTTTAATAAAGTATTAATTATATTTTTATCAATTTTACGCTTATTTTTAATTGGAGTAATAATTAATATTTCACTATCAAACTAATAAACTAACGAAAGATAAAGTGTATTGTAGTGAGTTCAAAAAATATTTTAATAAAGACGAGAATAATAATTATATTTCTTAATATGCATAATTTATCCTGAACAAATAAATAAGAACGTGAAGGAGTATTAGCTGCAAAGCAACGCGAAAGTTTTCAAGTTCCAAGTATCAATTGATTATTAGCATTTTTCTACCTAATTTTTTTCAAGTCGATACTATAGTTATTTGCTTAGATCAATTCATTTATTGTTATAATTAATGGGTGAAGCTATTGTCACTCTATTCTATCAATTGTCACTCTATTTTAATAATATTTATATATTTATACTTTAATTTCATTTGTTAAAAAATATATTTTAAATTAAAAAATAATCAAAAGGGAGTAGCAATAGAATTGAATTGACAATAACCTCATCCATAATTAATAATTGATATTGCTTACCCACTACATTAATGCCAAAGTCCTTTTAATTGCGAATAATCTTATATTCATTTGGGTAATAATTTGTAGGTTAGTTTGTAATTATACTAAAGACATGAGACTCAAGTGTAATTGTGAAAATAGATAGCTGTATAACCTAAAACCTATGCTGATACAGATATAGATAGACTAGTAACGCACCTTAAAAGTCACCATAATATTGATATAGATAGATTAATGTTCATCACTCAAACAAAAAAACTAAGAGATAGGAAATATATTATAGGGAGTTTAAAAATATTTTAATGGAATAACTAAAAAAAATATTTTAATGGAAAAAAAGTATAATGATTAGATTTTTTAATATGTATAATATACCTTAAATGGGTAGATAAATAGGAACAGAGAAAATAAAAAACATAAGACATGAACCATATTTAAATACCCAAAAGTGAAATTAAATATACTCTCTTTGGTTTTATATATAAGTCACTTTTGACCAAATTATCAAAATTAAGGAATGATAATTAACTCATTATATTTGTCAAAAAAAAAAACAAAAAATTTCCTATTATACACATAACAAAAATATAATAAATGCTTAAGTCATTCTTTTTTTTTCTCTTATTTCATTCACTTTTGATTTTTTTTTTTTGTTTTTCTAACAAATAATTTGGGAAATATGGGTCTTGTAATTTGGTAAAGGATAAAAGGGTCAGCAACCATTGGCGCACCATTTTTGGAATCGCTGGGTCCTTGACAAAAGAAAAAAAAAATGGGTTTGTGAAATGTATTTATTGAAAGCCTTTGATCGTGTCTGGACAGAAAAAGTCGACCCACAAGATTGTGAAACCCACTTCTCCCTCAAAGCTCTTCTTCTCCATTGTGAAACCCATTTCTCCCAAGCTCTTCTTCTTGAATCTTTCGTTTCCAGACGTTTCGCCGTTTTGTTCTGCTTCGCCGTTCTTCCTGCTTCTGCTTCGCCGTTCTTCCTGCTTCTGCTTCGCCGTTCATCCTTCTTCGTCGTTCTTTTAGCTTTGCCGTTCTGCAACAGAGACGAAGCAAAAGCAGCAGAGACGTGTTCGTGAAGTCCTGCGCTTGCCGGTGAAGAAGCAGCAGTAGAGACTCTCGTTATGTTTCTCACGGCCAGTGAAAGCGCGGCGGTTATAGCGAGACAACCCTAATTCCTCTTTCTATTTTGTTAGTACTATCTTGCTCAGCATTCACTTCTACAGGTATAAGCTTACTCAAATCTAGTTCATTCAATTGCTTTCTTGATTTGCTTTGTGGATTCTACTTCCAAAATCTGGCCCTTTTAATTGAAGGACATTTGCATTTTCAATTTCAAGATTTGAATGGATCGATAACTGTATCATTATTATTTGGGTAAACTCCAAACTACCAGAGATGAAATATTCCATTAGAATTAGCGATATCGAAAAAACAATATTTTCGGTGAGTATTGAAGAATTAGCGATATAGTGAGCATGGAAGAATGAGTGGAATGAGTTTCGGTGATGGAGAGGGCGTGACTGAAATTGCGACAGGGAGTGAAGATGGATGGAGGCAGCTTGAGATTCCAGCATAGTGGCATCCGCCTCTGAAGCTATCAAAGCCACTGTTGTGTAGTGACTAAAATGTGAGATAATAACCTTGATACACACCAAAAAAAAAGTGTTGTTGAAAGGGGTTTATGTATATCAGTGTATCTTTGAACTTTAAAGGATTATTTGAAGATATTGAGGTTTAAGTGGGAGTGGATTAATCAATTTTTTGCAAAGGGGGGGAAGTTACATGGTTAATTTTGTTGAAAAATACTGTATCATTCGATTAACTCAACAACGTTGGCGACGAATCCAATTTGGGAAGACACCATTTGACTGCATGTGGTAGAAGAAAGTGACATAGGGGAGAGAGGGGTGAGAGCATGTGCTTTGATGAGGGAGTTGTATACATGGACGTTGAGGTTGACATGAATTTTTGGTGTTTTGCTCAGAGGTGAAGGTACATTATTGATTCTGATGGTAGGTTTCTTATTCTACATTTTCTGAGAGGTAGAGATTTCACTTAGGCTCATTAGTTTTTGTTGCTGTTAGAAATTCTAACATACTGATGAACATTTTTTTTTTTTAGTTTAGGCCTTTTGGTTCTTTTAAATTTCTTCTTCTCATTACCTTTGTGGGTTGGTGTGCTTTTAGGTGATAGCTTTTTGCTGTGGTTAATTTACTAAATTTTGAATTCCATTGTTTCTCTTGTTGCATATTCCGTTTATTCCTAATTATGATGTTTCTAGTTGCTTGAATTCGTCTATTTCAGGGAACCATGGCCGTCAAGGTGAAACAAATGGCTTCCGTTGTGTCGGTGTTGGGCGTGGTGTCTTTCGTTTTGGGGGTTATTGCCGAAAACAAGAAGGTGATTAGCCAAATGCGTGAAATTGTGCTGTGAATAATGTTTTTTTTATTGAATCTGTGAAATTATGGCTTGATGTTCTAGAGTATATTTTTATTTTAAACCTTGCTATTGTGCATGAGGAATAATAATTCTGTTTAGGCACACTGCGTTGACAGTGTTCTTCAATGTTGCACTGTAAGTACTGTTTCCTTACACTTTGTTTTCCAATTCAAATGATTCAAGTATCAAATTATAATGACCAATTATATACACACATATATATATATATATATATTCATCCATCTTTTCCTCTGTTTATGGAAATGGAAGGTTCAAAAGATAGATGCTGATTATCAGTCATAGGGAATATTCGTGTTGTGTTGTTTGAGATTGGAATTGCGGATCCTATTCTCTGCCATGCTGTTTCAAACTTTGCATTCAAATGAGCATTACTTAGTAATGTTTTAACATGCTTTTACGTTGTGTCACGCATAGTGACTCAGTGGCTCTGTTTCTATGATTTTTTTTTTTTTGCCTATTTTGAATGTTTTAATTCTGTATTTAAATGCTCTAATATTTTTCTTCTTTTTTCTTTTTTTTTAATGGGTGATATGTGTTTGAAATTATCTCTCTTTTATAAAGTTTGCAATGTTAAAGAGTCACAAAACATCTTACTAAATATAAATTAACAAAATAATAAAAATTATCATGAATAATATTAAAGTTAATTAGAATATTTTTAGAAATATTATATACAAACTTTATGAAATTTAAAAAATTATTATTCCAATTAAGTGATATGATAAATGATATGATAAGCGATAAGTGATAGATAAGTGATAAGAGATAAGTGATAGATAAGTGATAAGAGATAAGTGATATGATAAGCACTATGTGATAAGTGATAAATGAAATGAGTTAACTAATAAGAGATAAGTGATCATTTATAACTTCTCTCATAACTTATCACTCATCATATTTATCACACATAATATCACTTATCATATCTCTTATCACTTATCACTAATCAATATCATTTATCACTTATAACTTATCAATATCACTTATCACTTATCGCCTAATCACTTATCACCAATCCCTTATCACTTATGTCCTAATCACTTATCACCAATCCCTTATCACCTATCACCTTCTCAAACTATCACTTATCACTTATCAACCTATCACCTAACACCTATCAACCACTCACTTATCACCTAATGACTTAATACATATCACTTATCACCTTATCACTTAACACTTAACACTTAACACTTATCATTTATCGCCGTATTCACCTATCACCTTATAAACCCTAAACCCTAAACCCTAAATTATCAAAAATAAAATATAATATAGTACCTCATTAATTAGAAGTTCTATTTTTGTAAGCAGTTTAAATTTGTTTAGATCTCTCATACGAAGGTAGATACTTAAGACCATTGAAGGGTGTATAAAATCACAAATTAAAGAAAAAAATGAAAGCTTATTTGCAGTAGTGTATGAAAGTTGCTGCATGGTGGAAATTATGTCTTATTTTGAAGGGTGGGTAAAATCACAAATTAAAGAAGAAAATCAAAGCTTATTTGCAGTAGTGTATGAAAGTTGCTGCAAGGTGGAAATTATGTCTTTTTTCATGTGTTGACAATGAACTCCTGCAAATGTAATTTATGGAGCTTATTGATCATTTGTACTTCTTCATAATTTAGTGGGAGGTATTTTTTTTTTTTTGGGAAACACAAAGCCTTCCAAGTCTTGGGTTACTCTAATTCACGTTAACTATTTTTTATGTTTTTTTTCAATAAAATTTATGGAGTCATTTTGTTTTCAATATGTTATATTAAATAATAATATTTTAAATTTATGCATAATTTTATAATATTTTTTTTGCATTCTTAAAAATGTATAATTATTTATAAAATTATAGTTAGTCTTGAATGATCTATCGACCTTTGATGATAGATATTTTAAATTATACTAATATTTAATTATGTCAAGGGCTCATGTATTATGCTCTTCTACTAAAGATGACAAGAAAGTGGTGTCAAAAGAGAGAATGGTCCATGATGAATTTACATAATTGTTTAATGTACTCATAAACTATTTTTCATTGTCTGATAGCTGTTTTCATCCTTTTTTCAATTTATTTTTTTATATATGATTTTAGTAAAGATAAATTGATGTTGTTTGCAAATGATATGTTGTGTACACAATTTTTATTTACGATGACACTTCTTTTGCAAGTAATATAGATTTATTAATAAATTAGTAAATTGACTTGATTTTAATTACTTATAAAAACAGATATTACTTATAATCTTTACTTATTGTTTTGATTTTCATGGATAATGTACAATTCTGTTAAATAATTTGACAACAATATATATTCAAGTATTAAATATAACTTAAATTTAAATTTTAAAAATCTTTCATATGATATTTTTGTATTAAATATGAAGAAACTTATTTCGTGCATCGCACGGGTAGGGATGGCAACGGGGCGGGGGGGGGGCAGATTTTGCCCTCCCTATCCCCGTCCTCGCTAAGAGCAGGGCGGGGACGGGTTCGGGAAAAAATAAATCGGGGATAAAAAATTCAGACCCAAACCCACCCCGTCGGAGATTGGGGAACCCGCGGGGAACCCACAGGAAATTTAGATTCACAATTTTTTAAAAAAATATTATTTCTTATTATATTTTTATACAAATTAAATACTTAAAAATTTAAAAAAAATTAAATTAATTACTTTAATTCACATTATATGTAAAAGTTATTAAAAATATAATTAAATCCTAATTTTATTATTATTATTAAATTAAGAACTTAGGGTTCACAAAATTGTTTTTCTATGTGTTGCTTGAAATCAAATTATTGTATGTTTGACCATTGCCAAATCAACAATCCCCTGTTCTTTGAGTTGTTGGAGCATTCGGTAGTTGATTGTGTTTGTTTGTCAGAGCTTTAGGCGATTTAGGCGATTGTATAATTGACCTAACTATAAATTCGGCCTTGATATGAGGATCAAAATATTAATTAAAAATATGAAGAACCCCAAAATAAAAATTCTATATTGTTAAAGGGGAAGAGAAGAAGAGTTGATAACAATAGAGGAAGATCGGACTCTAAGTACAATAAAAAGATAGATTTATTTTGATTTGGTTAACTTAGTTTTTTTTTTTCAATTTTCAAATAAATAATGAAGGGTTGACAAAAAAAAGTAATGCAGGCTTTTTCAAATTGTGCAGCCTGCTTTAAGCAACATTGAGTTTCTAGGTACATTAAGGAAATGGAAACTCATAAAGTTTGAAAAGAAAAGGAATATAAATTTCTATTTTATATATATAATAATATAATATTTTATGTATTAATTTGGTTCTGCGAATAACTTAATAACTCAATGGTTATATCAGTAGTGACCTAATAGCTAGACCAAAATTATCATAGAGCTAAGTTTAATAACATTGGAACAATACTTCAAAAAATTTTTAAGTCTTTAAGTTACTATTGTTACTAATACTGAAAATTTTTAAAAATAAAGATAAGTATCTTTTAAATAATTATCATTTTTAACTAACTAAAGTTAATTATAGTGTTGTTCAATGTAAAATTGGTCTCACATATTATGATATTGTAAAAGTATATATACAATTGCTCTATACCTCATGTAAATTTCAGTAGAAAAATTTTTAATAGTTATATTTTTATTTATAAGTAAAAAAAATATTAAAATTGTTAAACGAAATTATCGTGGTTTCACATAATAGTTTTGACATTTATTATATATATTATATTCATCCTCATATATCATAAGTATTGTAAGGACTAATTTATTTTATCTTAAATCCTATATATGTTATAAATTGTTATAAAATTATATTACTGATTTATAAGCTAATAAATTTTACAATTGTTTCATTATTCAATTAAAAGAAAAGTGTTTTCACTCAAAATCTGCAACGTTAATAATTGTATGAAAATTTATCCTTTGTCGACAATGATGTTATCCTAAGTATTATACAATATAAATTATTTTTTATAAAAATCAAAATACTTTAAAATTAAAATTCAATTCTATTTTTTAAAGAATTAGGTAGTGTTGAATTAATTCTCACACGCTGAAGGATACATAGGAGTAGAAATAATACTGTGTTTCCAAATTTTGCTTTATCTTGTCTTTATAAATATTATCATTTTTTCAAATGTTTATTTTTATGGGTCAAATGAATATTTTAAGATTATTAATAATTTGGTGCTTGCTAGGGAACAACTTAAGGAGAAGTGACAAAATTATCACTTCACTATGTTCCATTTAAAATCTTTCATATGTACACATTACTCCGGGTGCTACTTTGCCCACCACACTCATTTTTTGGTTCACCACACGCTGTTATTTTTTTTTCCAATTTTGCCCTTCGCTCGGGGATTAATCCCCGTTTTTCAACTTAAAAAGAGGCATCTGTGCACCACATTTAAAACAGAGATTAATCCCCGTTTTAAAATTCGCTCGGAGATTAATCTCTGTATTGCAACTTAAAAACCTTCGCTCGAGGATTAATCTCCGTTTTTCAACTTAATTCCAACACTGTATTTCCATACCGATATTAATATCCGTTTCCATACAGATATTAATATCTGTTTTTCTGCAATTCATCATTTTTAAATAGCATGAATGACGAAGAAAAAAAAATCTTTGATTCCAATTGTATTAATGAATGACAGGAACAATGTTGGTGATTTTGAAAAATTGGTAAAGTTATGTTTTTAAATCCAGATTTGAGCCAAACAAATATTAATCCATGTTTTTACAATTCTCGCTTGGATATTAATCCCGGTATCAGTGATAAAATTAAGTTGAAAAACTCAAAATTTTGACACACTTAATACACTATATGTAACTAAACCCAAAATAACCAACATTGTTTTCTAACATTAATACAATTGAAATCAAGGGTTTTTTTTTTTTCTCTTCGCCATTCATGCGGTTTGAAAATGATGAATTGTAGATAAACAGATATTAATATCTGTATGAAAACAGATATTAATATCTGTATGGAAACATATATTAATATCAGTATCAAAACAGATATTAATATCTGTATGGAAACAGATATTAATCTCTGTATGAAAATACAATATTGGAATTAAGTTGAAAAACGGGATTAATCCCCGAGCGAAGGGAAAAATTGGAAAAAAAATAGCAGCGTGTGGTGAACCAAGAAATGAGTGTGGTGGGCAAAGTAGCACCCCATTACTCCACATCTTAAATTTCTATCAAATTTTATAATATTGTTATTATGTCTCTCTTTTTATACTTTTAACTATACTTTAACCATACTCAAACATAATCTTAACCAGTTTTATTTTAATTTTTAAATTAAATAAATTTTTGTATTTTAAAAATTTTAAATCATCTGCTTTAGACATAACATTTCATCTTCCATCCTTCAATTGTACTTCTGTTCATCTTTCATCTTTCGATCTTGCTTTTGCTTCTGTTTCCTTGTTCTTCTTCCCCATCTACGACGTCGCACACCGTTCTGTTTCCTTCTTCGACGTCGCACAACACCACCGCTCTTCTTCCTCCATCGGATCACCACCACGAAGACCGTTCTGCTTTGTTCACAATTTAATAAAAGTAATAAGTAGAGTACTCTAATCCAAATTACATCACAACATTATAGCAGCTGAATTTATACACAATACATAACCTAGCAAAAGGCAAAGACTAATACTTAAATATAATTTTGATCCATTTAAAATAATCATATACTATTGGAAAAACATGTAAATGGCTGGGTCATGGTCTCCCCCATCTGACACGTGTCCAAATTTTTTTGGCAAAAGACTCCACAAAAAAAGCTCAGCATTTAGTTAAATTTTGAGCGGGACCCACTTTTGGAGATACAATTTGAAACCAAAATGAATTTTGAAATTGAATGGAATAGAGAGAGAAAGACGTGATTGAATTTTGAGCGGGATCCACCCTTGGAGATGCAATTTGAAACTGAAATGAAATTTGAAATTGAATAGAATAGAGAGAGAATGACCATATGCTTCTCCTCATTCTCTTTCAAATGTCCTAACTCTATTTTCTTTCTTCTTTTCTCTCTGCCTCTTATTATACTTTTACTTTCCAGACCAATTAGAGAAACAAGAACAATCATGGCAGACACTGACTCACCAGAGGACTCTTGCGCCAAGCTTAATGATAACATTTCTTTCTTCTTCCTCTTCTTTATTCTCTTCTCATCCTCTTTCTTATGTGTGTCCTAATAATCTTTCCCCTCTCACATCTATGGTTGATTTGCATGAATAATTTTGTCTTTTGAAAATATGATTCTTTCTCTTCAACCATATTTTCTTTTTTTGTTGTCATTATTCTTATATATTTTTTGGTGGAAGGAATTTTTTTAGGGAGTTGAAGTGGTTAACCAAAGTGATGACAATCAGGTAATTTCTTTTCTATTTTTAAAAATATTGATTTGTGTTTTAAATCCAGATAACTTGGGTGGAAAAAAGATGAAAACTTGATGTTGTTTGAGTCTGTCTTGGATAGGCCATTAGTCATCAATCTTGATCAACTATACATCTGAAGGTAGACAAACCGTGAATGAGAGAAGTCGAAGGAAACCAAACCAGGAAAAACAGGTTGAAGATGGCATCATGACGGTGCACTACTACTTCAGCCATCTGTTTTTATTATACCTTTGTTTTTTACTAGGGTTTCAACCTGATCAATCAATCTCATTCAACAAATAAAAGGCCCAAGGCCTGATTTAGCCATTAAAATGTCCAACGGCCCATTGTAATAATACTTAGTTATTTATCTTTTTTTTCTTTTTAACTACTTAGTTATTTATCTTTTTTTACGGAGAGGTTATGTGACTAATTTGTATTATTCAAACAAAAGGATGATTATGAAAGGATTAGTTTTGCTCAACTTTAAAGTATAAACATATCTTTTTTTACTTTGAATGTTTTAAATTTCTGTTTGTATTTACTTATAATTTATAAATTATAATTTATAATTGGTTTTTTATTTTGGGGAGTTATTTGTTAACATTGGTTTGAGTTATCCTTTTGATTTTGGGGAGTTGTTTTTTTATTTTTAAAGTGATTGAAATTATTTTGTGATTCTAATTTTTCGTTCTTTGTTGTTGGTGGAAAAGAGGCCATTAGACTGGAATAGTTTTTTCCTTCATCTCTTTTCCTTTAATCTCCTACATTTGAGTCTTATTTTGTTGTTTCATTTTTTCATTTTGAGAAATGAGAACATCAAAAGAGATTGAGATCTCTAACAGAACAAACTAGACTTAAGAATTATTTAATATCAATCAGTAGTCTACATATTTGTTCTTGAAAGTTAAAACCATGTGACTTTCTTAGTGTTATATGATATTATAAATGTTTTAAATATTATTATGATTTACAAATATATATATTATTCTATTAAACTTATGTAGTTCTTATTATACCTATTTTCCTGATTGTTGTCTTAGTTTTGTATTTTCTGTGGATTCTACTGATTTCTTGCTTGCTGCTAATTGTTAGCACTCAACTTGCATTACTATGTGTTGTCAATTTATTTGATGAGAAGAACGATAAATAAAAGAATATAGCTGTAGTAAATAAAGCCCTTCAATTGTAAAACTTTGTTATAGGCAGTTAGTTTATGTTCTTTTTTGTCTTTGGAAAGCATTAGAACTTCTATCTTATGATTGAAAATGCAGCGTCACATAATAATCAATAGTACATGGCTCTATAGCCGCTATTTCCTCTTGGTTCTGCACTAAGTATTTCTTTCAATAGAATAATGTTTGGCTGACATCAAAAAGCTTACACCCATAAAATCATCACTCTTCTTTCATATTCTTAATCGGCTAAAATTGGCACATTTCTTAAGTAGTGTATATAGGAAAGGGAAGACAAAAAGAAGGGATGTAATTTAGAAATGCTTTTAGCATGTGATATAAATTTAAACGTAATAAAATTGTAATTTTTCATGTGTAATCAATTTAATTTTGTTTCCAACAATTTTAATTTGAATAACTTTTAATATATTTTGAGTCTTTATAAATTTAATATGTACTCACAATACTTATTTATCAAGGGACACATGAGAAAGGCATACATTTTTTTAGTATAAGAAAATATTAATGCAAATTTTTAGAATTTTATTTATTATTAATTTAGTCCCTTAAACAATTTTATCAGCAAATAAATTCTTCTAAAATTCATTTTTTACATTAAATTACATTAAATAATTAATTTGATAATATTTTAAATTTATAAGTGATTAATAATACAGTGAAGAGATATTTGAAAAAAATTATATCAGTAACAAATAAAATTTTGGAGATGTACCAAAAAAAAATAAAATTTGGAGGTGTAACGTTTTTGTCAAGAGAATCTATAACTCCATATGACTACTTTGTGTAAATTTTGTCTATCAAAAAAATTTAAGACATAGAATCTTAAAGGACACATGTTAAAGGACATCACACCATCTACTTTAGTCTATCTTTTTTAAAAAAGAAGAAAATGAATAAAATAAGAAAAAAAAGTTACATTGAAAAAACAAAGATTTTTTTTTATGGACCAGAATCTAAAATCATAAATAATAATAATATAGTACTTTTTTTTTTCAATCATAGCATGATACTTAAGCTGGATTAAACTAATACTTATTACTCTCAGATTATGTATATATTTTATAGCATGATAAACTCAATTATCTGAATTATTTTATATTTAATTTAATGCATAACTTTGACACAAACTTAAAGTGGCTTTCGCACGGGTCACATTTGGGCATGAAAAGGAATTAATGGGCATCATTTGGACTTGGACATAGGAAACATGGTGATATTTGACCATACACAGAAATATTTGACTGCAAAAGCTAGGAAATTATAATAATTTTGAAGTCTTGACCAAAAAAAATAACACTTTTGAAGTTGTCAATTGATCTTCAATGGGTCATTAATGTTAAATCAAATTATCAAACCAATTGTTAACCATCTTATGTTATTTTCTAGCTTAGAAGAGTCAATTTAAGTTAGAATATTATATTATTTTTTAGCTTAGGAGTGTCAATTAGCATACTAGGCAAAGTATTTGTGAGATTTTTAAGTGGTTTACATGGAGAATCTATAATTATTCTCCATAATTATAAGTAGATAATAAGTAGATTATATCTTAATTACTCTTATTCTTTTTATTTGATATTTATGATTTAGATACAAGGAATGTATACTTAATTTTAATTAGTGTCTGATTTAGTTAAAGCAATGTATGAAGTTCTTTAATGTCTATTTATAAATATAGTATTGTTGTCGTTAATTCAATTCGAATAATCAATATTACTCAAATTCAACACGGTTTTGACAAAAGTAATTAGATTAAGTTACTTTTAGTAAAACTAATTAATTCTATTACAGGATTGTATTATCATAGTACCAAAAAAAATTCGTTTAAAAATATAAAATGTCAGCAAATAATGGGTATGCATATATTTTTTTCTTTAAAGAACGTTCTTTTCATTTCAATAAAAGAGTAAAATTTATTTCTCAAGAGATTTTTCCTTTGTTAAATTAATAACAAACACCTATAATCAATATTACCAAATATTGTTTAGACTTTAATATTAGATTTTTTTTATTACACACTAATGTAACTGATAATTGATCAATTGCTTACCAAGTTAAAGTATAGATTTTTATTTGGGTTTGATTATCTTAGGAGTGTCAATGGAAGAGTAGAGCTGTACATACTATTTTTTTTTTAATTTTTTTGTTTTTTAAATTGTTTTTGTTTTTTAATGCTTTTTACTATTTTTTTTTTACCTTTCGAACACTTATATTACTGCTTAATACTTATAAACAAAATTGTCTAAAAAAAGGTATGCTAATGTAAAAATTCCAAAGAGCCTAAGGTAAATATTTTTCATCACCATTTTATATTTTTTATTATTCATTAGTTATATAATATGTCATAACATAAATATCATCCACACTTATAATCACTTTATATAATATTACATGTTGATAGTACATGGACTTAAATAAATCAACTCCGTGAAAAAAAAAAGTATAAGTGTTAATTTATATAATTAATAATTTAAAAAAAAACAATTGATAAGCAACTTATAAATAAAAATTAGCAATGAAAATCATAATTAATGAAGATGTGTTAGTAGCATTAAATATTACACTTTTTAATAATTAATTTCTATTTATGTGTTGCTTATCTATTACCCATGGTTAGCAAAATCTTTTAAAATATAATTACGAATATTGACTTATATAATTTTTTGTTTCGAACACAATTAAATATTTATAATTGTTAGATTATAAAATAAAGGGATAATTACACTAACATTTCATAAGTTAGTGGATTATTACACATACCTCTCATGTATTTGTAAAAATAATATATACATCCCCTGAAACACACACATATGACTATAGATTTTTTTTATTACCCAACCGTACGTATTTTCATTTGTGACCATATTTTATGTATTTCTAAGAAAGTATGTGTAGAATATGACCATTGATAATAGTTTAGAACACAATTAAATATAGAAGAGTTGATTTATAATATAAAATATATACGAACGTTACTTTATAAATTAAAATATGTATGGGTGTTGATTTATAAAATAAGATAGGTATGAGTATAGACTTATAACATAAAATATAAATTATGCATTTTTTTTATGGTCTAACAACCTTATACTATTCATGACTCATTAAACACAACATAATTAATTACTTTAAAATTTTTCAGTTGAATACATTTTATCCCGTGCATCACACGTTACTAGCATCAACTCAATTGATTTTCAGTTTGAAGAGGAACTATTCAAATTGTTTAATGAGTACTATTCATTATGAATTTTTGGTAAAGGTAATTTAATTAGATTACTTTTAATTATTTTTCAAAATTTATAATTTTAAATTAAATTAATTTAACTATGTTAACTCTTAGATGTCTCACAAAATTAAACTAAACTAAGTTGATTTAAACTAAATCTAAGCTACATTCAGCAAATTACCATGTACACTTCTAAACACCCAACTAAACTAAGTTAATATAAACCAAGTTAATTGTCTTACAAAATTAACTTACAGGACAAACCCAATGCAACGCACGAATATCAAACACTAGTTAAACAAAGAGTTGTCGTTTTTTGAGGGATTAATCCTACAAACAACATTACATTGACAGAGACAATTGTTAGCAGTAAGAGAGTGACAAGAACAGTTCTGAGGAATGGCATTCGTTCCGTATTTTCTCACAAATTCTTCTGAACAGCTTATTTCCTTTGCCAGGCACTGTCTATCAATTGTTATCTGTGCAGGACAAAATTTGAACAACCCTGCATACATACATGTATAATTTTGCTTAATTAACAACACATAATAATTAATTTTCTCTGTTTTAAAACAAAAAAACATTTGTAAAGACTAAAAGGAATGTTTTTTTTAATATACCGTTGGTGTTGCTAACGAGAGAGAACAAAGTCAACGCAATGAGAACAATGCTTCCTAGCTTCATCATGATGATAATTGCTTCTTAATTAACTCAAATTCTTAATATAAGAAATAAGCTTAATTTGTGATTCAATCTGACGCTCTTCTCCTTACAATTCCTCTCCTTTTTATAGAGATAAATATGAGACAAATCAATTGCCAGCTATAAATTGATCAAGAGCTTTAGCTCAAATGATCATGTATCAAGTCATAAGGCTTGAGAGCAGGAGATCCAAGGTTCAAACCTTGGTAGTAGAAATTTAGAAGAGAATAGTTTAATTTAGGGTGTGTGAGTAGTGCGTGTGTCAGTATTTTACTACATATAATACACAAAATTAAAAATATTTTTTAAAAATTTAATTTTATTTATAACTCATTATAATAATCAATTAAGAAACATAAAATTATTAATTTAAACTTTTCTTACGTATAAATAAAATGGTCTTGTATAACCCTTTAAAATAATTCAAATGACATATAAGGTTGAGTCTAGTTGTCAATACAGGTGCAATGTGCAATGCACCCGTTCTTTCTATTAGTCTACTAAAGTGATAATTAAAAATAATATAATACACAATGAATATTTCATATTTATTATTTATAATTTTATTCAAACATTTTATTAATTTATTTTTACTTGTAATATGATTGTTATCTTAATTATAAAATAAAAATCTAAAGAAAAAATATAAATATAAGATATAAAAAAATTAATGTATTTTTGTTCTAAAATTCAATGAATTCAATGTATATTTTTTTGCTTTAAAAATAATATTAAGGTAATACTTATCATACTACCGTTATTACAATGAGGAAAGAGATAAGATTGCTCACTTATTATTTTTTTTTCATATTTCATTTTATATCATAGCTTACCACATCTCTTTCTCATATATATGTATTTTATTTTTCATAACTAGTCTTGAACCCGTGCGTCCAAGTTACGATATGTATTGCATAGTAAATATTTTTTTTCATTTAGAACATTATATTATTCTTATTAAGAGATATAAATTTCTTTAGGACTCATTAACACTTAACACTATACATATAAATATTTAAGTCTTAGTAAATGTGTTCTTATCTATAAAAATTTGTATTCAAATATCTCAAATTTGATGACCAAGGACATTAGCCCAAATAGTCATGTACCAAGTCTTTAAGGTTTGGGAGGGTGGAAGTCTAAGGTTCACAAAATGAGAAATTCTTATATGGACACGTACCTAACATATCAATTTTAGGCACAACCAATAGAAAAAAGCTAACTCACTAAAATTTATCCAAACAAAATAAAACTACATTTCCTTCTCTCTCACATGATACAAGTAGTTGGTTACAGTTTTAGAACTCAATAAAAAAAAACTACCCATTTTTCACAGTTTTTAGTGAATTGCCTTTTTTCTATTGGTTGTGTCTAAAGATGATTTGTTGGGTCCGTATCCACCCAAGAATTTCTCTCACAAAAGAGAATAATAGTGTAGATTATAGGAGTTTTAATTTCAGTTGTGTGCGTGTGTATTTATTGATAAAAAAAATCTCTCTAATTTCAGATTTTGAATTATAATTCTTTGATTCTAAAAAAACATTATAATACTTTGATTTGACAAAAGAAAAAAAATGTGGATAGAAATTCACAATTAATAGGAACTAAAAATAATTTAACGCAATAAAAATACTCTATGACTTAGTTTACAATGATATTTAATTATTTTCATTTTTAAAAAAAAATTGTTATTTTTAACATTTAAAGAGTAGAAATTGTATTGGTTTTTCTATTTAAATAACAAATATTAAAAATAAAAATAAAATTATTGTTAAAAATTGAATATGTAAGGTAGATATTAGTAAAAAAAGGCTATTATTTATTCCTATTATATATAAATCAATTGACTTCCTTAATTAAACAAATTGATTATTTAAAAGAAGGAGAAAAATCTAAAAGGATAATGATCATTTTAACTTTAATATTTAATTATAATTTTGAATAAATTACATGTCAATTTTAAATCATCATCACAAAAATATTTTGTTTTTTTCTAAAAAGGCAATTTTTAGGATCATGTATACGAATAACAACCTCAATACTTATTCTCGATTATATTTTTGTTTTTTGGATATAAAAAGTTTAGTTAGAGGGTATATCTATCACGTCTAAGGCCAAAGCATACCACCAACCTCAACAACGATTTATAATGAAAATTCTTGATTATATTTAATTTAAAATGTAGGAAATCCAATATTTAATAATTACATGAAATTGCATGTAATCTACAATGCACATGCAACAATAACATGTGAACAAGAAAATTGCTGTGCTTAAAATTTGCCACAATCACACCATGAATAATTTAGATTAACCTTAAATTTCCGTGCAGGTCTCCCTTCCAATGGGTTAACTAACTCTTCCACCAAAATTTCATAATTTTATCTAGTGAACTGAGTGACTATGTGTGGGTTTGATTTTCTTCTAATTTCTTCCATAGTCATTGTTAAGATATGAGTATTTATGTCCAGCATTAATCATAGCTTGTTGTTGTTGCCCCCTCCTTACAAATAGCACAGCCACCCTTTAATAAGTTGATTTAACAGTAGTTGTGATTGGCAAATTACGTGTTCCTGACTGAATTAATACACTCAGCAAGGTTAGTTGTCATGTGACCATAACGTCGCCCCTGATCAAAAGCAAATGTCCATTTTTCCTTTAGAATGTTGTCAAGCCAATATGTAGCTTCCCATTCTCTTATTGCAAATTATGATAATACCAATTAAATTGATGTTGTATCAATGTATACCCTATTAAAATGAATAGAGGCTAACAAAGTAAAATAATCAATATTCATACAAAATAACAACTATACTAAAACATTTTTTTATCGGCAAAAAATAATATATTATTAAAAGTTAAATATGCACCAAAAGTGCAAAGTACATGAAAATTATAACTTACAAAAAGCCTAAAAACCAACCGAATCATGCTAGTACTTATAATCCTGCAAACCAACATAAAATAAAATCCTGAAATTTAACTAATTGCCTACAAATAGCCTAAAGATAAACATACATATGCGAAAACCAGAGGCAACTATACATGATTGCCGTAAAAAAATAAAAAAACTCCATGGAACAAAACAGAACACAAAAACAAACAAAAGAAAGAAGAGCAATGGTTGTTGAAAGGAAACCCATCTGATCAAAAGCAGTACTGAGAGCAATATTAGAAGTCCACAAATAGTTAGAAGCAGAGCATTGGTTGCTGAAACCAATCACTTAATGAAGTTGAGAATTCTTGTCTTAGGGCTCTCAACCAATGCCAAGATCTAATTTGGATGTTTTCAATGACATTATCCCAGTGAGAGTTCATATTTTTAAATACCATTTGGTTTCTACACCACCAAACATTCCAAATTACAGAGAATCATATTGTATACCATTCTTTCCAATTCTTCTTCAAACCCCTCAAATGCCCATGCTGAATAAAATGATCTTACAAGTACCAGGTAAAACAGTCTTTAATCCTAACCAACAATAAATATGCATCCAAATCCTATATGAAATTTGACAGGTAAGGAAAAGATAATCCACAGATTCTTCCTTTTCATGGCACAACACACACAGCAAATCTGATGGTGACGGAAGAACACCTCTTTTAGCTAAATTAGATTTAGTTGGGAAACTATTAAGAATTAACTTCCACACAAAAGAAGAGACCTTGTGAGGGACACAAGCAGACCATATTTCACAAAACAAAACCTTTTCCTAGGAAGGACAAGCGCCTACAAGAAAATTGTAAGTTTCCTTAACAATATATGAACCAGCTTCTCCCCATGAGCAGCTCCACCATTTATCATCTTATGTCAGATTAAAGGGAACCTGTTGAATCAAAGATAATAATTCCAACTCCAATTGTTTTTCTCATTCAAATAACTCTCTTCTCCATTCAAGATTCCAAACCCACCTTCCATCTTCCAAGGAGCCCATCACACTAATCTTTGCATCTTTAAAACATATTAGTACTTTTGTTCAAAAAAAAAAAACATATTAGTACTTACTTATGTTAATAACTTGCTTTCGTATGCCTTTGTTGTTAACCCCCTCATAATTTTATTTTTTTTTGCAATATGTCAAATGCAATAAACATGATATGCATTCAGAGGTTTCCATTCACTATTAAGACGAATTGCACTTGAGATGGCTTCATGGTGTTCATACATCAAACAAATTCCTAGATTTGGTGTCACATTCCTTTGAAGATTAGTTAGGAAAAAGACCAAGCCGCCCTTGACATGCTTGAAAATCAATACGCCAATTGGTCTGAGACGCACGCATTGTGGATCACATATTGGAAAAATCATAGAGTACAACATTGCAAGGGCTGACGGTTAACGATCCTTTTTTGCCATGTACACAGAGTATATTACTTGGTATTTCAACAATTCAATGCCACATATTGTCAAATGTATGCTTACAATACACATGAAGCATATCACTTTCAGACATAACACAACATGTGCATGTTTATTACCAACACTTTGATTTTCCTCTACCTAGACAACGGCGACGTGTGGTGCATGACACGAGGAGGCAATCAACACCAGAATTTAGTGAGCCTTCCATGCAACAAGAATTGCATGATATTCCTCAATTTTCCTCAAGTAAGTTTGCACCACAATACCAGACTGAAAATTTCAACACTCATCCACAAATTTTACTATCTAGTGGTGATGAATTTATCAATAATCTATTCGGAGCTAGCGTGGGAACTCCAGAATCAGCCCGTGCTTATACGTTGAAATTAATTACCGTTGGATTGAAATTAATTATCATATAGATCATTTGTATAAAATTTGACATCAATATGAGATCGTTCAATACTCAATCAACATACTAAAAAATTAACATAAAATATAGTTTTAAAATGGTGAAAATAACTAAGGGTGGGTTCTGGGTTGGGTCAATCTGATAACCTGACCAATCCGAACCAATCCAAATACTATTTTAACCCAACCCAAACCAATCCGAACCAATAATGTATCCAACCCAATGAAACCGAGGTGGTTTGGTTCGGATCTTGGATTTACATTTCTAAGCTCAAACCAATCGAAACCAAACCGATCAAAATTTAAAACTATATTTGATATATATAAAATTTAAATGTAAATGTGAGGATTAATAATGAATATACCAAAACTTAAAACTAAAGGTCCCAAACCTAATTTCAACAAAGTTATGCCTTAACTCAGTACTTGATATATATTGATATGTAACTGTTATTAGTTATTACCTTATTGATATATTTTAAATGGCTTGGGACTTAGCCTGATGGGTATGCCTATCAGCGTATGTAGCCTAGCATATTACTGAGCAATGACATATTTTGAGATTAGACAATGTCATATTTTGAGAACTATTGTTGATTTGTTTGTTTTTAATTTTATGATTTATGGTGACATTATGACTTATAAGTTTGTTATGAAAAGTTATGAGTTAGATTTCTATGTTTGAGTTTATGTTATTTATAATTATTTTTGTTTATTTTGTTATATTTGTATAGATAAATCATTATAAAATAATAAATAAGTGATTTCATAATTTTAATTTCTTATTTATCAACCCAAGACCCAACCCAACCCAAACCGAACATGGTCGGGTTGGTTTGGTTCGAATTGAAGGATTTTTTTTTTTACAAAACCAAACCAACCAAACCCAATGAAAATTGATTGGTTCGGATTTTAAATTCTCTCAAGACCGAACCGAACCAAACCAACCCAAACCCTCCCCTAAAAATAACAAGTGTGTTGATGAAGTATTAAACGATTTTAGATTGATGTGACTTTTTTTACACATGATCTATACAATAAGTAGTTTCAATCTAATGGTAGATTTCTTAAAATAAACCTTTCAATCTATCGTTATTAATTAATGTAAGAATTTGTGTCATTTAATCCTAACCTCTATATATATATATATATGCTTATAAGTTTTACACAATTACACATTTTAAAGTTGAAGTTTACAAAAAAATATACTATATATGTTTATATATTCTAATGAAATTTAATTATTTGTTTGAACATTATGTTTCACTTTAATTTCTTATTAGAGGATTACCCGTTAGACAATGTCCGGATGTAAGAAGAATCATATAATAGATGAATAAAACTCTAAGGGTTGGCTTAGCGGTGTAAGGTCCCGCTAAGTTCATAGGAGGGGCAATCCAGAACGGGAGATTCCGTGTTCGAACCCCACCTATACCAAATTCCCGAGGGTCATCGCTAGCCACGCAGCGCAAACGGAACTAGTCTCATCTTAAGGGTAGGCAAACCCGTGGTTATACCAAAAAAATATAATAGATGAATAATTTATTTATATATTATTAAAATAAAAATATATAATTTATGAAATATATGAATGATTTATATAAATAAACTTAGAATTCATGTGGAATAGAATTGATAAATAACAATTAAAAATAAAAGTTATAGTGAAAATTTCATAAGTAAAAAAAAAACATTGTTTACTATTATTCAAATAATAATTTCCTTTTGCATTAAAAACAAAAAAACTATAATTAATTTTCATGAATTAAATGGAAGAAAAAATAATTTTAGATAAACATAAAAAGTATTTTATTTTTTATATATTATTTAAAAGAATTTATAATATTAAAATAGGATAGATGAAGATATAAAAAACTTATATGAATGAGTCCTTTATTATAGTAAAAGTTAAAAAAAAATCTTGTTAATTCTTTTTTATATATAAAAAGGTAATATAATTCATAAGGAGATAGATTATTGATTATTTTGTGGAATTAAGGATTTTAGTTATACATTAACATATGTATTGTTTTTTTATTATCTAATACAATATTGACTATGGTTGGTCAATTGGTGAATATGGTTTAATCACCATGAGTCAAATGGAGGAGAGTGCTAATTTTTCTATAGTTTAGAGTTTGTTACAATTTTGAAATACCTCAAGGGATGTAAGTGCACTTTATCCTTAAAAATAATATAATACACAATGTTTACCTCATATTTATTATTTATAATATTATTCAAAAAATTTATTAATTTATTTTTTCTTGTAATATGATTGTTATCTTTATTATAAAATGAAATTTTAAATTAAAAAAAATATAAATATAAGATATAAAAAAATTAATGTACTTTTGTTCTAAAATTCAATGCTTTCAATGTATATTTTTTTGCTTTAAAAATAATAGTAATACTTGTCATAGTATGGTTATTACAATTGAGGAAAGAGAAAAGATCGCTCACTTATTGTTTTTATTTCATATATTTCATTTTATATAAGAGCTTATCACATCTCTTTCTCATATGTATCTTATTTTTTATAATTAGTCGTGAATCCGTGCATCGCACAGAAAGAGTATGATAATTGATATGTATTGTATAGTAATTTTTTTATTTATTTAGAACATTATGTTATTCCTACTAAAAGGCATAAATTTGTTTAAGACTAAATTAACACTATACATATAAATATTTAAGTCTTAACAAATGTATTCTTATCTACAAAAGAGTGTATTCAAATGTCTCTAGTTTGTGGATTTGGAATTATAATTTCTCGATGATAAAAACACATTATAATACTTTGATTTAACAAAAGAAGAACAAAAAAATATGGATGAAAAATTACAATTAATAGGAACCAAAAATAATTTAAAGCAATGAAAATACTCTATGATTTGATTTAATTTTCTTATTTCTAGTGTTGCCACCTATGCAATGCAAGAGTATAAATTAATTTATAATTGATATTTAATTATTTTAAAATTTATTTTGTTTTTAAAAAATAAATTTGCTATATTTAACGTTTAAAGAGTAAAAAGTGTATTATTTATTCCTATTATATATAATAAATATTTAAAAAATAAAATCATTGTTAAAAATTGAATATGAAAGGGTATTATTTATTCCTATTATATATAAATTAATTAACTTCCTTATTTAAATAATTTGATTATTTAAAAGAAGAAAAATCTAAAAGGATAATGACCATTTTAATTTTAATATTTAATTATAATTTTATTATGTTAATTTTAAATCGTCATCATATAAATATTTTTCTTTTCTCTTTGTATTAGATCTGTCAATCATAAAATAAAAAGACAATTATTAGGATCATATATTCGAATACTAGCCTAGGAAATTCTATAACACCTTAATTTTTTGTAGATCGTTTTTTTTTAAATACGAGCGGAAGCATTCTTTATTTATATTACAATACTTAGCTTTTTATCATACAATTTCCTATACAACTGAATAATATAATTTATTTTTAGAAATTTTAGTTTCATCATGTATGGTTACTCCTAAGGGAATCCTTAGCTCGTCTTATTGGTTGCTTGTGCTTCACAATGTTATGATACTTGCAATATTGAGACCGTTAGTTATATGTAAAAGAGTAACTTTGGTCTGTTAAAATATTTTAAAGTATTGCAGTCAGTCTAACTGAAAAAATCTCCAATGACATACAACATACACACAAACACATTCATATACACAAATCAGACATTCACAACCAATGCATGCAATGACAATATCATGTATGTATTCATGCCACGATCTTTCTTTAGTACTTTTCTTTTCATCTTTTAACGGGAGATCTCGTGCACAGGAAATTCACCATAGGTGCATAGCAGTGTATGCACAACTTGAGCTCATATCTATGGCTATTGGCAAGTGTCCTTCTAGAGTCTTACTGCTGGGCTACCTACCATTCTTTGGCTAGGTAGCCCAGGTACTATCTACCATTTTTGAGATAGTCCCTTTGTACTTATGAGAATTTGTATAAGAGGAAGTGTCGAACATGAAGGAATGAGACTGAATGAATTTATTATTATTAGCTTAATTACAATTGTTGAATTACCTCTGTATGTATAGTTGTTATTGATCCTATCTAGACTTAAATCAATAACAACCTACAGATAATCTACAACTAACAAACTCAACAACCTTATCTAGCAAGCTCTCACTGACCTTTATCTCTAACACCCCCTCTCAAACTTATGGTATCTAAATTAGTAACCATAAGTTCGTTTCTAAACTCATGAAACTTGACTGCTGAGATTGGTTTAGTAAGGATATCGGCAACTTGAAATTCAGCTGGAAGGTGAACAACAATTATTTCACCGCTTCGAACCTTATCTCTAACAAAGTATAGATCCAGCTCAAAATGTTTTGTTCTCCTGTGCATTATCGGATCAGCTATTAACTGAACTGCACCCAAATTATCACAGTAAATCAATGGAGTAGGCACTTTAACTCGAAGCTCTCTGAGAAGAGATTGTATCTAGACCAATTCTGCTATTGTAGCCGCAATGCTTTTATATTCAGCTTCAGTGCTACTTTTGGACACTGCATGATGTTTATGAGAAGACCATGATATTAAGTTCTGTCCAAGATAGACATAAAACCCGGAGGTAGACTTTCTGTCATCAAGATTGGAACCCCAATCAGAGTCACAGAAGGCCATTAACTTCAAATCTTTGACACACTTCAAGTGCAAACCATGATGAATAGTGCCACTAATGTATAGTAGAATTTGTTTGACAGCTTGCCAATGATGTTCTAGTGGGGAATGCATGAACTGACAAACTTTATTCACGGAAAATGATAGTTCAGGTCTCGTGATAGTAAGATATTGCAAAGCACCGACAATGGACCTATAAAAGGAAGGATCTGTAACAGCGGTAGTGGAATTGGCTGTAAGCTTCAAATTAGCAACCATAGGAGTGGGCTGAGGATTAGATGAACTCATATTTGTTTTGTGGAGAAGCTCTCTAGCATATTTGGTTTGAGACAAAGGCATACTGCCATCCTTATTATGAACCACTTCAACTCCTAGAAAATAATTCAACATGCCAAAATCTTTTAAGGAAAATTGGATGTTTAGCTTAGATATTACTGAGGTAATTGCACTAGTATCAGAACCAGTGATGATAATATCATCAACATATATCAGAACGAATAGTGCAAAAGTAGAGGTAAATCGTATGAATAGAGATGTATCACTTCTAGCTTGACAAAAGCCCATATGAGTTAAAGTAAGACCGAGTTTATGAAACCACGACCTTGGAGCTTGCTTCAAGTCATAGAGCGCTTTATTTAATTTGCACACTTTGGTCTTCTGCTGAGTATTGAAGCCCGAAGGTTGAGACATGTAAACCATTTCACAAAGATCACCATGCAAAAAGGCATTATGAATGTCTAGCTGACAGAGTTGCCACTGTTTTGAGAGAGCTAGTGTAAGAACAACTCTAACTGTTGTCGGTTTGACTACCGGACTAAATGTCTCATTAAAATCAAAACCTACTCTCTAATGAAAGCCTTTAGCAACTAATCTTGCCTTGTGTCTTTGAAACGTCCCATCAGCATTGTATTAGACCGTAATTGTCAAGTTTATATAATATAATGCGTTATATTTAGTTTGAAAAAATAAATAAATTAGGTTAAAATAATGTCTCATAATTTTTAGTATTATTTATTCATCCAATTGCTTTGGAGTCTTAATTATATAAAATTGAAGCAAATAATAAATTTTTCACATCAAATGACTTCTTACTTTCTCTTCAAACTAAAGTTGAGGTTCAAACCCATATGATCATTTCATATTTCGTCTAAACGATATTTCATAGCCATAATTTTTCTTCTCACTTTCTTTCTTGTTTGTCTCTTTCATCATCAATTTACAATTCTACTATGGAACATATCACAATTTTTTTTCCATTATACTTTTCTTCTTCTTAATATTTTCGAAAAAATACACACATCCTATAACAGAAATTTATGCGGTGTTTAACGTATTTCGCTTTTAAGAATTTAAGGATCGGGTTATTTAGTTTATATGTAATCAATTGTGGCTCTCTTATTTCTGTGTAATCTATTTTTAATTTTGAGTTATTTAGTCCATTGTGGCTGTTACAATATGTTGTGGTAGTGAGATTTAGTTTCCATAGTCCACTCATGGTGACATGGGTGGGTTCCATGGCCATCTCTAATGCACATGCTAGGGTAAAGAAGAAATTAAATCCTTTTGATCTTGATCAATTAATACAATTTATTGAAAATTGATAAAATAAGATATTGACCAATTAATATAATTGGATGAAAATTGATAATACTGTTAATCGGATTCGAATAGATATAAACTAGATTTTATTTTTGAATCTAATTCTTGGTTTCCATTTTTAATCCAAAAATTCATATTTGAGCTAGAAGAAGAAGATTTGAGTAAATGATATTTGGGTTTGATGCAAATGGTAGGCCCAAAACAAGCCGACATAAGTAACTAGTACTTGAGCTTTAATCAAGTGTTGGTCCCAAAAGAACGTGACGACAAGAAATTCATATTTGAGCCAGAAGTAAGTCGTAGACCTAGAAGAATAAAATATAGATAATTGATACTTGGGCTTGAATTAGGGTGGAAGTGGGTCAAGCCAGGCTTTATGTAAACAGGTCAAGCCTGGTTTAAAAATTAAAGGCTTAAGCGTAGCCAATTATATATAAAGTATATATATTAGCCTGATAAGAAATTTTTTTCAGGCCTACGTCTGGGCCTGACCTAGCCTGAAAGCCTATTTATTAACAAATTTTAATATACCAAATTTTGATAATAAATATTTTAAAGAAATAATTAAGCATATAACTTTGTATTTAGAAGGAAAGAGACCATTTTATTTTATTTTTTTACTTGGGGACCATATTCCCAAAAATTAAGTGTTGCCTTGTGTTCCAGGATGTTGTTTTCATATTTTTCATTCTCTGTACTAACTTTTTTATATGATAGTAAAAAAATTAATTATTATTATTTTATATATAATGTTGTATGTATAATTTAATTATATAAATAGGCCAGTCTGTCAGGCTTAATAGGTTTTTTTAAAGGTATGAGTCTATTCTATTTATTTAAAAAGGCTTTTAAAAAAGCTCAAGTCTAGCCTTTTAAATAAATAGGTCATCAGGCCAAGGCAGATCTTAAATAGGTCAAGCCACGGGCCTCTGGGCTACCTGGTTTACTTCCATCCCTAGGCTTGAAGCAAATGGTAGGCTCAAAACAATAAAACATAAATAATTGATACTTAGACCTAAAGCAAATGGTAAAACATAAAATAATGTGACAAGTAACTAATAATTGGTCCTATGGATGATAATAAAATGCAGGCAAGTACTAGGCAATTATATTAAAATAATATTTAAAGTTTTGATTAAAAAGTATATAAATATTATTATAAAACTAAAATATAATTATATTATTTAAGTGAGTCTATATATATCATATTTATAAACTTATCCGCAATACATTTTACTCTTGTGTTTTATTATTTTTCGCTCAAGAAAAATTTTAGAATAATGTGATCACATTTTTTTTATGTCTAACTTTATATTTTAATTCTATAACTTTAGAATAATATGATCACATTGTTTTTCCTTATTTTCTTCCACCCAATTTTATTTCTGTCCTTTCAAACAAATGTTATGTATGCATACATCCTTATTTGTTGACCTTTAAGAAGAAAATATATGGTCAAAAAAAAAAAAGGAAGTTAATGTATGTATTTCTTTTATACAGAATTAATGTATGTATTTAATATTATTATTTATCATTTATTACTTTATAAAATAAATTTAATATTTATGGGTTAATTATATTTTTAGTCTTTAATTTTTTCCTTGTATTTTGGGTATCATTTCTCTTTTATTCGGATAAAAGACTAATTCTTAAACGTAGACAAACTTGTTTGTGAAACTTTGACAACTTATTAATTTAGTATTTATTTAAATTTAGTTCACTTTAATTCCTAAAAATTAAAACAAAAAGTATAATTTTAGTTCATCATATACAACTTATGGAATACAAAATGCATTTTTTTTATATTAAAAATGAATTATTTTGAAACTAAAACCAAATAAAATTTTGATAGAGACTTGAGTATAAAATATACTCTTTTAAGAATTAAAAGTATATTTTGACCATCCTTATAATATACTATTCTTAAATATGTTTTTAATTCGTTTATAGTTTTTGTTTTGGTTCCTATAATTTTTTCCTTTGATTTAAATCAAATATTTTTTTCCATAAAATTAGGCTTGGTCTATAAAATTTGTTGTTGCACTGATATATATTAAGATACAAAGGTATTAAGTAAATTTTATTTCCTAAATAGCAAAATTATTTGATTTCAGAAATAGTAGAACAAAATTGAATGCCTGAATACTCCATTAAATGCTTATGTAATTAATAAAGTAATAAAATTATGGAACTAATTATACACATATTAATAAAATATATTGAAATTAATAAAGTAATAATTTTGTATTTCACTATTTTATAAATACTTACGTAATTAATACATCCACTAATATAGAAAATATGTAAGAAATAAGTTGATGATAATAAAGAGAGAGACTATTGTCATTTTATTTCTGTCTATTGTCACTCCTCTTTAATTTTTAATTAAAAGTATTCTCTTTAATTAACCAATAGAATCAAAATAATGAAAGATAAATGCTATTGAAATAATCTATTTGGAGTGACAATAAATACAAATGGAGTAGCAATAGACACTCCCATAATAAATTAAGAATAAAAACTTTTATCTTTTCTTAATAATTACTCCTCCTCCCCATAATACAAATGGAGTATTCTCTTTAAGTTGTTTCACACAGTTTTTTTTTGGTGACATATTACACACTGATGTTATTAATTTCTTGTTTTTATATAAATAGTTGTCTAATTTTTTATTATACCTCTTATCACTCTTATTAATTATTTGGTCATATCTATCAAAACATTTATTTAAAACTCAACTATTCGAGTGTATATTTGATAAAACATTATTAATGTTTCATTGAAACTATAAAATGACAAATAAAATTAGACAATTTTTTTAAAACGACACTTAATATGAGACGGGATAGTAATATAGTACCAAGGTAGTGTTTTGCCTAGCTTTTTTTTGGCTTATCTTTCTCTTATAAGTAAAAGCTAGGCGAAACAATATTTATGGTAAAGCTCTTAAATTTAAGCTAGCTTTTTTCTTGTATACAAAATGCAAAAAGCTGGCTCTTAAGCCAGATGCTAGAAATATAAGCTTTTCAGAAAAAAAAAAAAGTTGGCTTATTTGTGGGCTTAGTGTAATTAATACCTGAATATTCTAATTAACACATGAAATCTTGAATATCTTTTCCTTCTCTCTTTGCTAAAACCTTCAAAAAGTATTTATTCATTCATTTTAATATTTATGAGTTTTATTGTTATTTAGAATTTTTCATATTCAAAAATATTTAATGTTATATTATTTTAATAAATTTATATTGCATTTATTTTTTTAAAAAATAAAAATATTAAGTTTTATCAAAGAATTTTGTTATTGCAACTTTCTTTTTAATAAATAAAGAAATGTGACAATTAATGATAAGTAACTTAAAAAATTGGCACAAAATACTTTTAATAAACAGTTTTTTACTTATAAGTAGCTTATAACGTACAAATAATGAAATTGTCAAACAACTTTCAGTTTTTTATTTAAAACTCTTATTTCTAGCTTTTACTTAAAAGCGGTTTATAAGCCAAAAATAAGCCGGACCAAACGGAGTCTAAATCTCTTATAATGAAAACAAAAAATATTTTTTTGTCACTTATAAATAAGACCAAAAGTAATATTTAATAGTGCATTTAATGTTTAACTTTTATTTATTGATAAAATTTAATATCAAAATATGGTTGCTGCTAACCATTGACTCGAGGATTGTGGTTGAAAACAAAAAATTTGGGTTTTGGCGGTTACAGCCGTAGCTAAATTGCATTTCACGGTTACCTAAACCGTAGCTCAATCTTCCGAAGAATGCCACTACCTACAATTTGGGACAAGCGTTGGAAGTTCAGCAATGAACAGTCGGTAAACCGGCATTAGCTACGGTTGAAAACTGTGACAAATTGCACAGCATTATCCAGGGTTGTAAGGAACCGTAGCAAAAGCTTACTTTGATTTTGCCCATGGTTTTAACCGTAGTTGAACCAATTTTTATTTTTATTTTTATTCGTTTTGCAGTTATTTATTTGTTTTGCAAATATATTGATAATTAAATAATTAACATGTTTTTCAAAACTATATATAAACTCAATTCTAATTTGCTCTCTCTCATGACGTGCAACTAACTCTAATCAAAAGTAAATATCTTTTGATCGATGAGAATCAATAAAATCTAAACTCGTATTTATCAACAAGCTCTATTTTTCATAGACAAAAAATAAGTGCTCCAACACATTTACATAAACAAGGTTAATATTATAAAGCCAACAACCGAGAAATAGGGGTGTTGCGAGAATCGAACTCGCGTCCTCTCGCTCCCAAAGCGAGAATCATACCATTAGACCTAACACCCAATAAAATTATTACATTCATAAGAAAAAACATTTATTTAGAGTAGATAATTTGAATTAATTAACATAGAGCTTCAACATGGCGAAAAATGTAGTATACCTGGAGTTTATAGATCTGAGGACCAGAGACTATGTAGACAAAATTGATGAAAAAAGAAAAAGAAACAAAAGCTAGTTACTAAAATGTAGTAATGATATCACAAGTTATCAGCAAAGAAATTATCATAGATTCATTAACTTCAAAAATCACTTCAAATTTATGGACCTGTGACCTCAAAGAGAAATTAAAAATTTAGTGAACTTCAAAGATGTGTGATGTACTTGGCCTGCTTGATCAACTAGGTTTCAGCACTAGGTTACTTGAGTGGAATACAGTACCACAACAATAAATTACCGATAGAAGGCAAGATAGAAAATAAGTTGATGCAAGGGCAAAAAGAAGTTATCCATAATACGACATTTGAGTTGAACACTAGATCTTTTAATTCATGAAACAAATACTTTTTCAGACCCTGTGTGAAAGAGATTTGTAGGGGAAATAATTAAAACACTTAAGAGAGTTCTTAAGAGAGTAGGGAAAAGGAAAATAAAGGAGAAACATATCGGCGAAAACATTGGATCAGCCACATTTCACAAGAAAGTAAACAGAGACTTCTATAATTTTCACAAAAAGTACAAGTAAAAAATAACTAACATGCTTATTCATCTCCTAGTAATAGTTACTCATTATCCTGCTTTATTTATCTCCTCAAAGACACAAGAATGAGCTTATATCCTTAAATATGAATGTAAAGAATACTTTTGGAATGACACGGTTTTAAATCTTAAAATACCTTCATAATGGCAGGATTACTAATCTTAGAGCTCAGCTTGATTGACCTGTATACAGTTTACAAGCAAATTTGTTAATAATTTCAAGGATCTGAGGCAAAAAAAAGAAAACAAAACACTATGTGCAAGGCTTGATCAATTATCTTTAGCTTAATTAATTTCTAAACGAATAGGAAGAAGGTACATTATGCAAAAATCAATCGATATTCAAAAAATAACAGTGATGAAATTAGAGATTTGTAGTTGTATTGTATTACATATTGAAATCCTACAGTGCCGGTTGAAGTCTGACACACAGAGAACATACCATTATTGACAGAACCATTCGCTTTAAACTGATTGTGACATATTGAATCCCATACCATTATTGTGTGTCACAATCAATTCTCTACAGTAAAGTGAACAAATACATGCATAACAGAACATACCATTAATTAAATATATGGTCTCTAACTGAGAAATATTTAAACTGATTTCTCTGGCCTGGTCATTTATAAATTCCCCATTACACTTAGAAATACTTAATAATGATATAACAATGAAATGCAAATAAAGACTTCTATAATTTTCACAAGATGAGTACCTGCAAGCAAAATGGGAAGAAGAGGATGAGAGAAGCATCTGCCTTTCTTTTTCTGAAACAATCAAACCATGTTCTGCAAAAAAAATGGTCACTCTTCTTTAAGAATAAAAAATAGTATCGATGCCAACGATTGTAAAAAATATAGTCTCCTAAACATAGAATTATTGAACAGAAATGAAGAGAAAGACACTAGATGACTCTACTCAACAATTAGGAACCCAGTTTATGATAATAGTTTCTCACTGCAATCAAATCCTAAAAAATACGTTTTAAAAGAGAATGTTTGAAATGCTATACTCATGCCGAATGAGCACCTACTTACCCATGCTTAGATTTGTAACGTCTAGGTAAAGTATTGGACAAAAGGAGTTTTATAATACCAGAGATGACATAAATCTGAGACATTTGCTACAGCCTCCTTTAAATGGAATGATCAATCATTCAACGGTCAAGATTTAGCTAGACATAAATCAAGACAATGACTGATAGAAGATAATCAATGTAAAAGCATGCTAGCATCTGGTTAGTGTAAATCAAGGAACTGACTGGTAGAGACAGAAAAAAATTCTTGCATTTGTGTGTATGTTAAACCCCTTAGTCCTTACTCTTCTTACCTCATCGAAAATGAGACTGATAAATCTCAAGGACAGTAAAAGCGTACGCACAATTTCTGACATAGAGACGCCTATGTATCTCAGAGGGAGCATAAACCATCGCAAAGCAAATGCTAGTTGTTCAGGTGTTGTAGTTGTGAGGCAAAAAGACTTGCACTTTGAAAAACCTTCCATTCCAAAGCAACCGAGATCAAATTTTAAGAAGTGATAATCAGAGAAATTTTTAGAAAGCTCTCAAGGCTTAGGGTTCATGAACATACTTAAATTAAACATATGTTATATGTGGAATAACATCCTCACCCTCACACGTTGTTCAATTCGTCTGCTGAAACCAATGTATGGTTGGATTGATTCGTTTGCTCTGTAACATGATCCTTAAATTTAAGAGCATAGAAAATGATTTGTAAGCAAAGAGAGATCCGTGAGATGGAAGGAACTTACGGATCGGAGAGAAGAGGAGAGGAATTGGACGATTCAAAAGCGATTTAGGCTGGAGATAACCGAAAGTACAAAATCATTGTCGGAGATGTGCGAACCGGTGCTGGAGATGCGCGCGATGCCGGAGAAACGCAAATCGGTACCGGAGAAACGCAAATCGATACCGGAGAAACGCGAATCGGTGTCAAAGAAATGACAATCAGTGTTGGAAATGCATCAATCCATGTTGGAGATGAGCAACCAAGAGTAAGCGTACATGAGGGTTTTTGGTCGAGACAAGAACGATAAATCAAGGGTTTCAATGTTTTTGTTTTCATATTAAAATAGTCACATGGGTGAAGAAAGTGACACGCAGAATGCCACTTTTGTGAGATTTGGCTACGGTTTTTGTTAAAACTGTAGGGATATATCTACAATTTACACACAACCATAGCAAATATTCTGAATTTGGCTACGGCCACCAATAAACGTAATAAAACGCATAATTAATTACAGTTAATTTAACTGAAGATAACTAACCGTAGTTAAAAACTTTTTTTTAGTAGTGTATACATAGAAGAAACTTATTAAAAATTGTCATAATTAATGTTATGAATGCATTTTTGATGAGTAATTTATTAGTAAAAAAAGTTTTCTATATAAGAGTTATGATCCTAAACCAATGGTTCGCAAATCTTTAAATTTTTTTTTTATAGGAAAGTAATATAATCAGAGATCAAACTTGATATTTACGTACATGTCCCATGCACTTACCCACTAAATTATATGACTAGTACAAATTAAACTTTAAAAAGATTTATCAAGTAGTAATATATTTTTATTTAGGATTTTTCTAACTTGTGCAAGAAACTAAAGAAGGAAAAAAATACATCATTTATTATGTGTTACATATAGTTTCATTAAAATTTTAGTTTTTCCCATAAAAATCTTCCACTTTTAATTTCTTATTTTGTGTAATATTTGACAGATTAAAAAAATTCTTATATTTATTATGTACATTGGAAAACAAAGTATACATAAAGCGGTATAAATATTTTGAGAAAATGTTAAGAATACCTAAATATAAATTTACATTTGTGATTAAATTTATTTATTGTTTTGAAAGTTGAAAAGCCTTTTTAATGTATAATACTTATTAAGGAAATTCAAATTATTAAATATGATGTACTATATTTGGACTCAAATATAAGAAAAAAAAAGTTTTGTTGTTTCTTGTTCTAACATATAAGCAAATTTCAACCATTTCTTTCATATTTAATGTTATTATTCCTAATCCATCATTCATTTAATGTTATTACTCCTACCTTGCAATAAATATGATATATATCATTTTAGTAATTGGAGTTTATCTTTTACATGCATGAAACAAGAAAATTAAATTAACTAACTAATTTTTTAATATGCATAAGTTAGTTAATTTTTGCTTATATATAAGTTCGAAGATAGTATTTATTATACTCTCTTTATGTATCTTTTAAGGTTAATGCACATCTATTAAGAAAGTTTATTAATATTCTTGTTATTATAAAGATTAGATGATAATTCTCTATTATACCCTTATTGAAATTTTGAAATTATTAATTATTCATTACTTGATGAGTGACTAATTAATAAATAAAAATGAATATAATGAAAAAAATAAGCTATAAATGCTCTCTTAAATTTAAAGAGACAAATAAAAAATAACACTTTTTTTTTAAAAAAAAAATTGGAATTGATTATTTTCTACTTCTGATTTTTTTTTTAAAAAAAAGAGATTAGAAATATGATTATTTTCTACTTTTGATTCTTTTTAAAAATACAGACAAATATCTTAAAAACTTCCATAATTGATTTTTTATTAAAAAATTGATTATTTTATAAAATAAATAATATCAATCAGACTATCTTTTCAAAGTATTTTGAATCACTTTACTGTTACAATGTTAAATTCCCCCTTTGTTTTGGTACAACAATATTAAATTCCTTTTTTTTTATAAGAAAATATATTAACTGGGAATTAAACTCGAATACTCACACAAGCATATTCTCATGTACTCACTAACCGGGCAACATGACTAGAACATATTAAATTCCTTTAAAAAAGATTAATTTTTCTTTTTTGATTTTATCCTTAAATGACAGAGATTTTTAAAATTCTAAAATAAGCTATTCATTTATTATTTATTATATTGATCAAAATGAACAATTAATACCAATAAAGTGTTAGACAACTGGCAAGCAACTTGGTCTCTAGTAAAAGATAAGGACACAAGTTCAAATTTCGAGAAATACCCTTATTGGGAGGAGGAGTAACCATATCCGTACATTTATCAATTGAGCTACATGACTAAACAATGTCTCTCACAGTTTAAATATAAAAAAAAGGCACAATTAATATTATATAATTTTAAATTTATATTTATATTATTCATTTATTAAGTATTATTGTTACAAAAAAAACTCATTGATCACATTAATTGAGTTCATGACATTATAAGGAAATGTTTGGTTTGTATTTTCATTTCTTGTTTTTATTTTTTATTTTTGAATTTTACAAAGAAAAATTAAAAATGCTGTAAACAAAATTCTCCGTTTTCAATATTTTCAGTTTTTTCTTTGTAAAATTATAAAAAACAAGAAATAGAATGAAAACAGAAAAATAAAAATACAAATCAAACAACCCCTAAGTGTGTTCCAAATGTATGATATCTTTATCTGTTGACCTTCAAAGAAGAAAATGAATAATTTTAAATCTTTCTATTACTTTCTCCTATTAATTCATCTACTCACTTTATAAATGATGTATTAAATGTTATTTATATTTTTATAGTGTGGGGATGTATGTATTTGACTGATTAAAAAAATGTCATTTGTACTTTCAAAATATAAAATATATTTAATTTTTCATTTAATCTTTACTTTCTTTAGTATTAGAAGGACATGTAAAAAGATATAGGAGAATGAGCAGGAAGATTTAACATTACTAAAAGAAAATATATGATCCAACGTAATTAAGAAGTTAATTAATGTATGTATAGCTTTTATGCATAGTTAATGAATGCATTTAATATTATCATTTACTCCTATTACATTATAACATAAATTTAATATATATGGGTTACTTATACTTCTAGTCTTTTTTTTTTTTTTCTTTTATCCTTTCTCTATTAGGATAAAAGATAAATTTTTAAATTTGGATAATTTTTTTTAGTTCATAAAAAAATATAATAATCAAGAATTAAATTCGAATATTTACACACATCTTTTTATGTATTTGATGCATTAAGAAGTAGTACATTGCACCTTTTTTTTCCCAAAAAAATAATAAATGTTGTCTTCAAATTTTTTTAAAAGCAAAACTAGAAAAGGAAAAATGTAATTGGTAAATTAATTGATTGAAATTATTGTGGTTAATTGCTCACAACCACGTGTTATGGTCCAAATAGCATGTAATTTAATTTGTAAGGTCTCATTCTTCGATTTTATGAACGTAACCGAAAAAAGAAAGAGTTTTGACCGAGGACGGTTTGCTTTAAATTTTGTTTTGATAAAAATCACTTTTGATCAAAATTAAAAATATTTATTTTTATTTGATGGTCACGGTTTTTGTGTATCAATAATCTTTACCATTAATATTTATCTCAGTTTACATGTTTTTCACTCACAATTTCATTAAAATCTAAACCAAACACACACTAAATAGGCCTCAGACTGTCTCAATGGTTGCTCTCCCTTGTCTTTATATACCTCAAAACCTTCCAAACCCTCTGCACCAATTTCTTCTTTAATTTCTTCTCATTCTCCATCACAAATCCCCAATTTGGCCATGGCAGACAACTTTGATTGGTTATCTATCTTACCTGAGTCTTTGCTTTTGATCATCATTTCCTGTCTTCCTTTCAAGGAAGCTGCGAAAACAGCTGTCCTTTCGCGGTACTGGTCGCACATATGGGAAGAAACAACAAACATAGAGTTCAATGAGTTCTTCTTTGTAAAACCTAGTGATCCCCATCCTGCTCAAGCATTCCAAAGGTGGAGTTTCCTCAACTTCATTAAAATTTGGCTTGACAACCACAAAGATGGTGTTGTGGAGAAATTCTCTTTGAAGTTAACAAATCCTATAAAAGATAATGCCCTTAAGATCATAGAAAGGTGTGTTGGCTATGCTACACAAAAGGGGGTGTTGAAAGAGCTAGGGCTTGATTTTTCCAATCCGATTTGGGAAAATGAAATATTTCTATGGGAACATGGAGTCTTTCTTGCATTGCCAAGCTATGTTTATGAACAAAAAACCCTAGAATCTTTGAAACTTTATTCTTGTGCCTTTTCTGCATCAAAATTAATCAATTTACAGGCACTCAAAAAAGTTTCTTTTGGTTGGATAGAATTGCCCCAAAGAGTCACCACAATTTTACTATCCAATTGTAAGATGATTGAGAGTTTGAGTTTGGTAGGGTGTTGGAACTCAACCAAATTTGAAATTAAGAGTAGTAGTGATGAGGAATTGAGGCTAAGAAGGCTTATTGTGCAAAATTGTTATTTCCAAAGTGCTGTGTTCAAAGTTAATGCACCAAATCTATGTTTTTTCAAATATTCTGGAATGATGTATTCTTTTGTGGTACAAAGCTCCTCAAGTTTTGAAGAAGCAGATATAGAGTTCAACCTTGAGTATGAGAGTATTGGGTTTGGACCATTTGTTCGCAAACTCATCAAACATCTTCACCTTGTTAGGGTTTTGACCGTGTGCAGCTTCCTGCTTCAGGTACTTTTTAATTTGTGCACTTTTAATTTATTCCGTTTTTTATATTGATATTGATATTTGGTAGTGATAAGTGAATAACTATTATTATTATTATTTGCCTATTTTTTTTTTCATTTGGCAAACTCATGAAACATTTCCAGATGCTTTTCTGAAAAAGAATACACATACATACTTTACGGTTTACCTTATTTTTTAAAATTATTTTATAAAGATAGAATAAATTTTAAAAGAAGATAACTTAATTTTTTTTGGTCAAATAAACGTTATTTATTTTTGTTTGTTTCCTCGAAATTACGTTTTTCTATAACGCACAAGAGGAAAGCAGGCATGAGCCTGCCTGCAGCCCCCTATTCAAATTCATTATTTCATTAAAAATTCTATAAATCTTGTAATAAAAGGATATATATATTGTAAAGATTTTATAATAGAATATAATAATATATTTTTACCCAGTCAGTAAGTTTTCCTTTTTTAAATTAGGGTGATTAGTATATATACCATAATAATATAATAATTTTTTTTAATTAAATTAACACTTGTGTATTTGACATATATATATATATATATATATATATATATAAGGTTCTTCCTAGTGGACGAAACCCTCAGTTTCTGAAACTTAAAATGAATACAAAGCATTTGATTGTGAAGACAAACTTGGATGATGATGAGCTTCTTGGACTCACTTTGTTGCTTAAAAGCTCTCCCTTGTTAGAGCGTCTCACCATTGAATTAGGCTTTGGAAGAGATTTGGATGTGAGTTTCTCTCTCTCTCTCTTCTCTCACACACTCTCTTTGAGATTTATTTGTCTTTTTATTTCATCGTGTGTGCTTTAATTTCTCGCCTGATAATCTGCTGCACCAATATCTAACCATAGGTTCTTAATATATACTAGAACTGTAGTGTACCTTTATCACTTTTTTTTTATTCCTATTTATTTATGCGTGTTTGAGTGACTCAATTATAACTATATGTTGTATTGATCTTGTGAACATTATAGGATGGTGAAAACATACTCAATGTGGCTGAAAACCAGAAAATGTGGATGGAAAAGGCAAATGTGTTCAAGTGCTTGAACTCAACTTTGGAAGTGGTGGAAGTAAACAATTTCAAAAAGAATGTGAATGTGCTTATTGTTCTCTACTACCTTATTAGCTGTGGTAAGGTCTTGAAAATGGTCAACATCAATGTCAAGAAGGGTGAGTTTGACCAAGATGAAGATAGCACTATGGCCTATTTCCATCAAATTGAAGAATTTTTCATGACCATTCCTAGGGCTTCAACTGATTTGCAGATATCAGTCAATTGTGTATATTGAATGCCTTAAATTTAGTTTCTGAATTTGCACACCACCATGATTTCATGTTATTCAACTTGTTTTTCGATTAAAGAAATAATCTCATCAGATAGATATATCTAAATTTGCAATTTGTCGAGTATGTTAGTACTCGTTCAGTCTAATAATAATTGCAAGTTTTAGATATTAATTGATGAGATTTTCTTTAGTTTGAAGATTAAGGTGAAGATGGTGTGCAAATTTGAGAATCTAATATATATTGGAGTTCTAGGTTTCTGGATGAATAGTGTTTGTTGTGTGTCATGCTTTTGTTTGCTATGGTTGATTTCTAAGACATGGTTTGGCTTATTTTGGGAATTGAATAATTATGAACATTTATATATATGCTGCATTTTATATATGATTATCTTCTTTATTATTAATGTCTTTTTGTGTGCTTTGTGATAATTCTGAAGAAGATGCTCAACACCTTTTATTTTGAATGTGTCAAGTGTTGCGGTATTACTATTAATTGATTTCTGGGGGTTTTTGTTTCTGTTCCAAGTTATTTTTAAGCTGTTTGGTGAGTTTGTAGATATCTTCTATAATAGAAAGGGGCTTTTATTTTGAATGTGTTTTCTTAAGAGTAAGAATTTTTAATAATTTTGATGAATGAGATTGTGTTCAAAGAAATACTCTTAAGAGCAGGAATAAGGAGAGGTTTTGGAGATTAGAGTGTACGATTGAGGAAACATTATTGTATTTTCTCTTTTGAATGATTCAGAAGTGCGTTTGGACAAAAGTTCATTAACGCAATTTAGGAACCAAAAATGCTATTATTCTCTTAAAATGAGGAACTAAAACAAAAAAAAATTATTTTCTTAAGCACTACAGTAAAAATATCCTATTTTAATTTCAAGCAACGAACTAAACATATATATTTAAGGAAAAAAATCACATGTTAAATTCGCAAATTTAAAAAACATACTTGCGGTTGTGGAGCACAATTAGTACCAGTTGGGATAGGTCTGAACTCTAAATTAACTTGAAATTGTTATTGGGAACTCATCCAACCTCAATTATATTCACTCAAATGAGATTTGTTTTTTATTAGAGAGTAGTTCTTTTGCATTTCAATCACTTTTATTTAATTATTATTTTAGTAATATTTAAAGCTTCTTATGAACTCAATTTTGAAGAGGAGATTAGTCAATTCAGTTAACCGTAGATACACACTAAGAAAAGAAAAAAACATATTTAATTTAAACAAAAAAAATTATATGCGTTACAAGCATAGTTTAAGGTGTGTTTATAAGAACACAATAAAAATGAGTAAACTAACAAATTAATCCATGAGAAGGTAAGTATCATGTCATCACATATATTATTAAAACAGTTCGTTTTAATCCTTCACACAAAATCGTTCAAATTTATCTTTTATATTGCCCTAAATCAATCAAATGATCACTTTGTGAGATAGTCTCAAATAGTTTATATTAGTCTTTAAATAAAATTGACAGATGATATTTAGTGTCCTAAGGACACTATTTAAGAACTCAAATATAGAAAAAAATATTAGAATATGTAGTTTTTTGTATTCTCAAGAGACGAAACAATGTGCTTGCGATTATTTTTCTATTTCTAATAACCTTAATTAGTGCCTTCAAGGCATTGTATATCAAGACCCAATAAAATTAGATAAAAAGACAATACAAATTAATTAAATAAGTCCCTGAATTTTTTTAATATAGTTTGAATCAGTTCCAAACATACACACAAATTATGCAAATAGGTTTGTGCACTCAAATAATTAAAATTAGTCTTTAATTTAGCTGAAATCAAGTAAATAAATCTCTAATTCACTAGAAATAAAAAAATGATTTAGCAACTATTGATTGCTAAACATTAACGTGTTGCTAACCACATGTTAAGCGATTGAATAAGTTAGTTTAACAATTAATTTTGTTGGTCACTAAATTATTATTATTATTATTTTTAATAATATTGAGTTGATTATCATTTGTTTTTTGATAAATTGATTACCATTTAACACAACAAAGTTAATAGATAGAAATATCAATATGTATTTTGTACAATATCAGGTGCTAGTTACTATTTAGCTACAAATATTTTCTGTAGTTAATTTATGGTTAAATTTTTTTGATAGTTAAATAGCTATTGATTAATTATTAAATATAATTTTCTAGCTAATCTATAGTTAAATAAGTTTTATCAATAAATTAGCTATGAAATGTTTTTGTAGTTAATTACCTACCTTGATTTAGTTTGGAAAATTTTCGCAGTTAATTGGCAACTAATCCGTAGTTATTATGGTTGGCTACTATTTAACTAGTGATTAGCTATAAAAAAATTTAAATAAATTTAAAATTTTTTTGTAGTTTATCTATAAAATAATGCAGTGATTTAAACATAATTTAAAAAGTTTTAGGTACTTAATTTAATTGATTTGTATTGTTTTATTTATGAGCAATGTTATATCCTCCTAAAACATCTTCCTAAATATCCTCCTAATTACTAAGTGAGAACGTATTTTATAGTTTCAAGATAAAGACATTTAATTTTCTCCTTCAATACATACTTTAAAAAAAATTAGGAAGATATTTAGAGGATAAATCATTATTCTTTATTTATCTAATTTTACACAAAGACAAACATGAATGCGGTTTGAGACAATTTTAGATGTTGATTTGAATGATTTTGAAAATTTCAAAGACCTATCTAAATTATTTGAGGTGCACTATAAGTATTTCCAGCCAAAGCCAAAAACGAACCATTTCAAGGGAAAGAGATAATTAAATTAAATGCAGTCTCCTTTAAAAAATATTTTTTATACTCACGATCAGGATTCAAATATTAGTCTTCATATTTGACATACCAAACTATTTACTATATGTTGGGCTTTATTGTTAAAAAAGTGTTTAAATATTAATATTTTAATTTTTTATTTTGGAGTACAATAAAAATTGATGAGATTTGAATCTTAATAAACTATCCAAACTCCCCACCAGACCACTTAGGCCAGCCAACCACATTGGATAATATTTTAAGGTATGTTAATTGTTTAAAAATAATTAATTTTAAAATTGAGTAAAAATTGATTTAATTGATTATCATGAAAATAACAAGTTATTTATATTTAATTAAAATGAGAAGAATAACCTTTTTAATTTTTGTTTTTTTTCAAAAAAACAAAAATATAACTATTTTCTACTTCTAATTGTTTTTAAAACCACTAACAAGCATCCTAAAAACTTTAGAATTGGGTTTTTTTTTTTAATAAAAAAGTGAAATTCTTTCAAAATAAGCAATAATAACCTGTCTTTTTTTTTTTATCGGCAAAGAAACAAATATATTAAAATAAATTGTACCAGAAGTGCAAGTTTTAATTATATATATATATATATATATATATATATTGTTTGATTATATACATACATTTTAAGGTTTACATATGTTTTTCTTCTTGAAAAATATAACAACTTTTAATTTTTATTTCCTGGAAATTTTTGTTACTAATTGTATATCTTTTAAAGTTCAAAAGTTTTGATTTAAATATTTGTTGTTACATTTCTATGTAACTAGTGACGTAACCGTCGAAATTGCATATCGGTCTATGCCATATCATCTGATGTTGCTAAATCAAATTAAAATATTCATGCTAGCAATAATTAATTTTTAAAATATTTTTTTTAATAATTATTTCAAAATATAAATATTTTAAAAAAGTTTATTGTCGACGTGGATATTTTATTCTAAACCAATAATGTCTAGGTGAGATGGCATATGTGCTGATGTGTTATTATGGTATGTTATGTCAGCGATTAACATAAAAATCTTATGATGATATGAATTTAAATTAAAATTTTTGAACTTTAAAGATGCAATTAGTAGCAAAAAAAAATTGTAGGGACTAAAATCAAAAGACGCTATATTTTTAAGGAAAAAAAAGACATATTTAAGCTTTTTTTAATACTTAAAATATGATAGGATAAACTCGTGCAAATTAAACAAATTGTAACCAAAGAAATCAACCTAACAAACCCAAAGAGATTTGTCAAGCAAAGCAAAACAGAGTTTCGCATCTAACATGTCACTATCCCGGCTTTAAATTGGGACCCATCCCCTCACCTTAATTTTTTTCTATTAAAACAAATAAAAGGAAAAAGATGGTCTTACCATTACTACAGCTGCCACTTTGGTACCATTCAATTTTTATTATGTGGCTTTAGGGTATGTTTGATAATAGAAGATTAATATTTTAATGAGAGATTATAGTTTTTCAAAAATTTATAGAGTTGTTTGATACCTACAAAAATAAAGGTATATGTTGGAAAACAAGTTAAAAGCTTTTAGATTTTTTAATTTTTAACTGTAAAGTTAGTTGAAAGATGCGAGATTATGACTGTGAGATTATAGCTGTGCATTTAGTTTATTAATTAGAATGGTTACAAAACAAACTGTATGATTGACTAAAATATGTTAAATGACTAAAAAAGATAAATAATATCATATTAATAAATAAGAGTAGTGAGGTAAAAAATTGTGATTTGTAAAAATAAATGAGAATAATTTATGAAGCAAATTATTGAAATTAAAGCTAGCTTTTGAACGCTAAAAGTCATCTCATATAGTTTTCTAATAACTAGTTATAAAAGCTTTAGTTAATCTCGTAACCAAAAGTTTTAATTTTGTAATTCCAAACAACTTTACAAGCTTTATAAAAGTTATTATGATCTCCTGAGAAAGCTATAATCTTGCGTCGCCAAACTGCCCAAACATACCCTAAAGCTTTTCGCCATTAGATTTAGGCATCATTTGACCCACTTTATTTTTTTCTAAAAGTCACTTTTAAGCTAAAGCTACAAATAAGAGGCTTAAAAAAAGTCATAAGTTGTTTAGCATGTAATTTTATTTTTTTTTCTTTTAGTATAAGCAACTTATTTTAATTTTTTTATTTATAATAATAAAAAGTAGTATATATTATATTATATATTTTTAAAAAAGTTGTTGATCAGCAGCAATCTGGCGGTGGCGGGCGGCTGTTCGGTGGCAGTTGGCAGCAGTCTAGCCGTGGCTATGGTGGTTGGTGGATGTTCAATGAAAATAAGTGGTTGAAAAAATAAACAAAAGTTCCTATTTGTGGCTTATTTTAAGGTAGTGTTTGACCTAACTTTTTTTCGGCTTCTCTTCCTCTTATAAGTAAAAGCTAGGCCAAACAATATTTATGATAAAACTCTTAAATTTAAGCTGGCTTTTAATCCAGAAGCTAGAAATATGAGCTTTTCAGAAAAAAAAACTGGCTTATTTGTGGGTCCAGTGTAATTAATACCTGAATATTTTAATTAACACCTGAAATGTTGAATATCTTTTCCTTCTCTCTTTGCTAAAACCTTCAAAAAGTCTTTTTATCGTTTATGAATTATTCATTCACTTTAATATTTATGAGTTTTATTGTTATTTAGAATTTTTCATATTAAAAAATATTTAATGTTATATTATTATTTTAATAAATTTATATTGCGTTTATTTTCTTAAAAAAATAAAAATATTGAGTTTTATCAAAGAATTTTTTTATTGTAGCTTTTTTTTAACAAATAAAAAATGTGACAATTAATGATAAGTAACTTAAAAAGGTTGGTACAAAATACTTTTAATAAACAAACAGTTTTTCACTCATAAGTAAATTATAACATACAAAATAATGAAATTGTGAAACAACTTTCAGCTTTTTATTTAAAGCTCATATTTTCATCTTTTACTTAAAAGCGACTTATAAGCCAAAAATAAGCTGATCCAAACGGAGCCTAAAGCTCCTTTTTCCTCTCTTTGTTTCATTAAAAAAATCACTTAAAATTTCAAGAACTTATTAATATTTTTGTTTGACCTGACTTTTACTTATAAGTAGAAGAATATAAGATAAGCCCAAAATAAGCCGGGCCAAACGGTGCCTTTGCTTCTGTAACTAACTTTTGTAAAGCTATTTTTATAGTTTTTTACTTTCAAAAGTTTGTTAGCAATAATTTACTTTCAAAATTACTCTAATTTAATTTTAGAAATTACAAATTATCGTACAACTACTCTACCAATAATATTATATATTATTTTTGTCATTTAACGCAATTCAACTAATTATAAAATTGTTTTCACTAAAGAGTTCTAATTTATAATGTTATATATTATATATTAGATGAAAATGGTGAGATTATGACTGAAAGTAGCCGTGGCGGTGGTAGAATTGTGCAAATTTATAATACCTCCGATTCTCAATATAAGCCGACAACTTTCAAAAACACTTTTATTAAGAAAATTAGTTAAAATCATATAAGCGAACAACTTCCAAAAATACACTTATTAAGAAAATAAGTTAAAATCATTTAATATAATTTAATCTAAAAAGTAAAATCATTTCCTAAAATGCCTACTTGTTTATATGAATTTATGAATTTCTCTATCGAGAATAAGCATTGAAAGGATAATTGGGAAAAATACTTATTAATTAAAGTGATATATTTAAAAAAAAGTTGGTAGTTATGGTATCCACCACACTCTTCTCAAACGGCACTCTACATTTTTTTAGTCGAAATTGCCTTCCAATCGGATTTATAAAACCAAGCGAAACTAGATTTACAAATCTGATTCGCTGCAAAAAAAAAAAAAAAAATGCCATGCACCACACATAAAATCCAACTAGATTTATAAACTTAAGCGTAATCAAATTTGAAAATCTCATGGGAACCATATTTAAAAATCAGGTTGAAATTAGATTTAAAAATACAATGCTAATAAAAATTGTGATGTAATTATTAAAAATTTTGGCCATAAAAAAATACCAAAAAATAAGTTGTGTTTATAAATAATAAATATAATTCATGAAACTATATTTAAAAATCTGATTCGAACCAAATTTAAAATATAATGTAATTTTATGAATTATATTATATTTATCATTTATAAACCGGACTTGTTTATTAGTAAGTTTTCTTTTACAATATAATATTTTAATAACATTGTATTTTTAAATTTAGTTTCAACTTAATTTTTAAATCTTGTTCCAACTGGATTGTTGGATTTATAAATCCGTTTTTTACCAAATTTATAAATTTAGTTAGAGGATAATTTTTTTAAAACAAAGCGTGTGAATAATGTGGTGCGGATTAAGAAGAGGGTAACAACAATAGTGCCACTCAGGATTGTAACGGAAATCATTTTGAATTAGGCTAGTTTTTAATTAATAAAAATAATCAGACAGTGACCCAAACCCAAATAAATAATACCGGGTCGATTTGATTAGAAAAAATGTCCTATTCCCCTTCCCCAAAAAGTCCGACCCGAATTGATATTTGACCCATTTCTACGTTTACTCACTAGTCACTACCGTTTTCACGCTTCAAACTTCCATCGAGAACGCCTTGGCTCTGCTTCGCTTCGATTTTGCGTCTCTACGGAGAACAATCACGGGACTTCGTTTTGTGATGCGTCGAACCTCAACTCATCATTCTTTTCACGCTTTCTAATCTCTAGTTCCTTGAATCGAACCCTAACGCTTTCTAATCCAGGTAATCGAACCCTTACAGTTTGATCCTTTTCAACTTCATGTTTTGCCTGGAATTTTATTCACTAAAATATGTGTCTGCTTTGTTTGTGAAATTTAAGCATGTTCAGCCAAATAAATTCAAACACAACTGCATGTTTCTGTTTTGTGTTTTTCTTCAAAAGCCGTTACTTTAGGTTCTGGAGCTTTAGCAATTTACTACTGGTAGTATTTTTTTAGGTTATAGATAATGAAAAATTAGTATCTTCAAAAAATACTAATTTACTAGTGGGCAAAGTGGCTACAGATAATGAAAAATTGCCGTAAAGGCCTAAATGCTAAAGTGATTAGGAGACATACATTTGATCCATGGTAACCTTGTTGAATTTTTAAGCCAATTCTGAACTTTCCTTTACTGATATTATCAGTAAACTGGTAGGTTTACATATATACAGAACTGTGCCATTTGGTGTCTTTCTATATAGTAAGTATTGCTTTTATTCTTTTGAAATTAGAGATTGGATATCTTTTATTAATGTTTCATTAGCTCTGCTGCCATGTTCTTTAGTTTAATTTATTCATTTCAACTTTTAACATTAATTAATTAATAGAAACAGTAGTGGTATTTGGCTACTACATGCAAATTGAATATTTAACCATGTTTTATTGCTGACTATTAGTCTATTACTGATGAGATCTTGAGACTGTTAGCCATTGTTTTAAAATATGCCATGATGATGTGTAGAATGTATAGCTATGTTGCTTATTATAGGAAGACAGCTTCTATGAAGTCAGAATGTCTCTACAGAAATCAAATAAGGGGATATTTGTGCTAGAATTTTTGTGAGTTAAGATAATGAGATCACAATACACTTTCAAGTGAATGAAGGGTAGATACCCCTTAACTGTTCAACTTAAAGATAAGTCTTGTACCATGCTATAAAGCTCACAATGAAAATACCATGTACTATATACCAAATGTGATGCAGAAAATTAGCAACGCATTGTCCCAAAATAATTGTTTTTCATCAAGTCACATCATATTGACATGTTTTTCTGGTTGCCTCTCTGTTTTTAAATACATCTTATTCATCTGCTGTGTCACCAATGCATGACTTGTATTTGTTTTCTTTTGGTTTTTAGATGCTAATATACATAGCCATTTGAGTAAAATTGCTGGGAGTCAATGGGTACTGAATTTGAAACAATTGAGACAAGGATAACCTCTATGCTTTCCCAGCTCCAATCTGAACATGGTATCCTACAAAGAATGGTATACAAGAACAAGAACCAGCACCGACGTTGTTCCTATTTCCAGCGTCTTTTGAAGGTACACTACTACACATTGTGCGATATAGGGTGCGTTTGATGCGTGAACAGGACCGTGCAAGTAGTACAACACTGTACAAGTTTTATGAGGCACAGCACAACTTTTTATGTTGTGTATCGTTTGATACCCAATGCACATAACAAAAAGCACAACATAAATTTTACAATAATATCCTTCATGTTATATTATTAATTTTTCTTAAATTTTTCTAAGAAAATAATATTTTGATATTTTATAATTATTTTATTATTTATTATAAAATTAAAATTTCATGATTTAATAAATTACTACATAATATATTTTATGTAATATAATAATTATATTATATATAAAAAAAATTATTATTAAAAAATATTTTTGACTATTTTTTAATATTTATATTTACCGTTAAAATTTATTTTATTATTAATACGTTATTTTAATTATATATATATAAATGACAAAAAAATGACGTAAACATTGATTTAAAAAAAAAAATACAACATAAACTACCTCGTAAGTGGGGAAAATGGGAAAGGTAGTTACAGTACTGGATAAAAATACAAGGTTAATTATGTCTTTTCTTAACTTGTGCATAGAACAAGAAAGTTGTCCCTTGGTTTAGTGAGGTACAAAAAATTGTCATTTTGTACTGTCCTGTGACTCAAATTTTGTGCTGTTACTTGACAGCTTTTTGAATCAAACACAGAACAAAAAGTTTTGTCAACAAAAAGTTTTGTCCTGTGCTGTACCTTGGAAATTAGCAAATCAAACGGACCCATAGTTTCTCTAGGATCAGTGTTTGGGGATATGAAATTGCTAAGTTTTAAAAATGTTATGAAAGTTTTTTTTTGTCTGGATGTGCTTACTTTCAATAGTAATTGCATTTGCAATTTATATCTATTTTTTTTTTTTTTGGGATTTGTGTGGTAGGTGAGGAGGGATTTAATGCTTTTGCAATCAACCAACTTGGAGGAGCTTGTGACGTCATGTTTCCTTGTCATCAAAGGAGATAGACCGAAACAGAAGGTTCATCTCTTAGAGAGGTTGTTTATCTAATGTCTTGCAGTTTATTGTAGTTTCCTAGTTTCAGCTTTAAAACCGAGATAACTGAAATGCTGATGTAATTAGTGTTTATAAGATGTTGTGTATCCGCCCACTTTATATTTCTAGCTGTTCCTATCAAACCACTACTTCAATATCAATATCAACATCTCTTAGTGACTGAATAAAAGAGGAAATTAAACTAGTATGTCTCTGGGCCTTGCACATTGACTTGGTCCCCCCCCTTAGTAAACCAGTTTTATCTGCCTTTCCATTGCATATTTTTATAGTATGTGCAAGGCAAAGGAAACAATCTTGGGCTTGATCCTGGGATCACATGTATGGTAGAAAAGGCCATTGGAGGCATGCCTTCCTTGGAACATCGAAGTATGTTGAGAGATTAGTCTCTCACCTACTGGGTGAGAGCACACTCTAAGAAACTGGGAAAAAAAGTCGAGAAAGGAAGATCATTAAATTCTCATTTCACAAGGTCTCATAAAAATTAGAAGTTTCATATTTTTCTTCTTCTTGTGAGTTGTGACGAGGTGTACACGTTCACTTATGTGAATATGAATATTATTGCACAGTATTACAGATTTACAATCTTGTGAGAAGTGACTTACTCTCTTGCATAACTAAACATCTAATAGTCTTGCCCTTTTTTGTCTATGAAAATATTCTTAAGTTGAAATTTCTCCATTGGCATGCGATGATGTTATTGGTGTTGCCCTGTTGATGATAATATTTTTCTACTTACCGTTCCATGACAGCTTGAAAAGGAGAAAATGCAATAACGAAAAGCATAACTTTTTGGAGCGTCTTTTAGGAGCTGCACGTCTACTAGCAGAGGTGAAATTGCTGCTAAAAATTATTTGTTTCTCTTACTGTTTTCGTTACTTCTTGTAAACAAAGATCATTGTATTTCTATTCTGTTGTGCTTTGCTTATTAGCTGCTTCCCATGTTTTTCTGAGGATTTGACACAAATAAGTTGGTTCTAATCAGTGTTTTTTCCCTATGCATCATAATATATTTCCCATGCAGATGGTTGAACCAATTCTGAAGGCTGCCACGTATCCTTTGATTGCTGATATGATGTGTGGTTACTGGTCTATAATTTAAATGTTGGCCCGTTTATCCTATATGCTCTTATTTTATTTAATTAGCTGTACTCTAATCATGGCATGACTTATTGAGCCTTATATTATCTTCCCTTTCTCTTCATATATTATGTACCAATTGGTTATTAGTATTTACACAATGAATAAATTGTTCACTCTTTTATGTTGATATTTTGTCCTATGAATTTCTGTTGGTCGATATGGATCTTCATTGAAACTTAAACTTATTAGTTTATACTTTCCAACCTTACATCTTCTTCCATCTCTTTGTAAAGTCCTAGATTATGTTTATTTAGAAGTTTTATGTTTCTGAAAGCTGTTTCCAGATTTTGAATGGTTACAGTTACCTAATGCGATATATTGGTATGTTATTTTATTCTTGAATCATATATTTGCCTTATCCTTTGGAAATAGTAGAACACTGTCCTTTGTTTAGAAAGTTTTCGTCATCGTTAGCGCCTGTAATATTTGTTGAATACAAAGAATTTCTTTCCTTGACTTTTTAATAGTGAGGTATCTGTATTGTTTGCTCGATCTTTTTTCATGGGATTCTCTCTGACTATCATGGCTTTGCTAGCTCGTCTTCGAGTTTTAGTTCAACAAGTAAGTCTCCTAAGCTTATGTGTTATAATTTAATCTATGTTGTGTCATTGTTAAGTTGGAAGTTTTTTTAATTTTGAACATTGATGCACATGCTATTTGTAAATTAACAAGAAAGTAAAATGTTATTATCAGTCTAGCATTAGATACTGTAAATTTAGACAATTTATACTGTTGAAGACTTTTAGATTATTTCTATGATTGTAAATTTATCTTGGTACATATAGCTCAACTGACTCAGTTAATCATATGTCTTTTTCCTACTTGTACAGATATTACTTGATATTGTTTCATTGTTCAACATGGTTTCTTCCCTCTCCAAAAAGAAGCAATCAATAAAAATAACTCATGCGGGAGTTGAGGTTAGTTTGTCTGTGTTTGTATTTATATGCATATGTGGATGTGAATTGAATAATTATTCTGCGTGCTAATGTATTCTCTCTGTCATTTGATATGTACTACTGATGCAGGTTTTTAGAGAGTTCTATCCAGTTAGTGATGATTTTATTACATTACAGTGTGTTTGGAAATCGGATAAGTTTATATTACTTGAGAGGAAGCATGAGAGGGAGAATGAAGGCCAAGGTGATGATGCTGATGGAAATGTCTCTGTCCAAGCATTAAATGTCAACTACAATATTATTGAGTCTTTTCTTGGTGGTAAGAACCGTAATGTGCTTATATTTGCTATTCCATCTTCACTCAGTCTTCTTTATTGCTATATTTAATAATTGTTTGGTGGCTAGTTCAGTTTACTGCGACAATCAACTGTTGAACAAATGTCCGTCTGGCTTGTTTTAGTGCTTGAAACAATTTTGTCTTATCCATATTATTATCTTTCTGGAGTCCTTGATTTTGTAAGATAATGAATCACTTGCTTCCACTTGATATGACATATATAGTTATACTCAATAGCATCTCGGGTTGTTCATTTTTCCGACAGTGTTTTCTTTTTAGTTGTCACTGCAATCAGGTGATCCCAGACATGTGAATGCTATTGAACTTGACATAAAGCAAATTACTTTTAATTAAGATTTACATTTTTTTTTTCAATGCAATTGAACACCGCATGAAACAAATTAGTTTCATTTAAGATTTGGCATGGTGTTTTTCATCTTTGCTTGTTTTAATCAATGTCAATTTGGTTTCTGGTCTTCTTTTGATTGTGCATAAAAATTGGCACCTCAATTTTTGGCAGCCTTTTGCAAGTGATCTGCATGCTTGAAATTGAATACAAACCACATAAATAAGTGGGTTTCATGCTTTAGTCTTCACTGCTTTGTCAAAATAAATAAATAAATGAGTTCCATTTCTCCTACCTTTACCGATTCCATTCGTCACCATTGTTTGTCATTAATTTTGACGTAGGCTTGGCAAATTTTCTTTTGTAGATGACCAGTTTGTCCCAGAGAATGCCAAAGCAGATGCTGCTGTCAAAGATCATTTTCTTCATGCCAATGATATGAATATTGATTTGTTTTCGCAAATTGACGATGGTACTAAGAAGAGTGTATTTAGTGAGGAAGGAGGAGAAAATCAAGACATCTCAAAAGGCTCTTTCAAGGAATCTTCTCCAGAGGGTGGCTTACATGCATTCTCACAGACTTCCACCGGTGGTAAACTCCATTCTGGTTCGAAGAAGGTGGCATTTGTTTCGATTAAGAATCCGACATCAGCACCACAAAAAAGTGTTTCCCCGTTAACTGTTAATGTTAAGCCATTCCAAGTCGTAGAAAATGAAAGTGATCAAATTAAGGATGACATGGGGGATTCACTTTCAAGTTTACTTGCAAATGTAAATAAAAAAGATAGTCTTTTTTAAACATTGATATTTCTTAATGCAAGCATAGTGGAAATGTTTCGTGTCTTTCAATTGCATATTTCGACTAGAATTCTGGTAAAACTTTTATCGGTAACCGTATGGTAAGAAAACTTGATTTAAGTAAGTGAAATGCTGTATTCCAAAAAAAATAAATTAATTAATTGAAATGCTAATCAGTGTTTTTAGAATTCCCTATCTCTGCCGAATGAAGGCATAATCTATCTCTGTACTCCCAATTGTAAGTAATTTAGTGATCCAGGTAATTTATCGAGTATATATATATATATATATATATATGTAAACTTATGGAAGTAATATTCACTATAAAAGTTTGTACATAGTAAAATCAAAAATGTAATGTTTATAAAAAAGAAGTATAAACATCGCCAAAAAAAAATTGTAACTATTTTTTCTTCTTTTAAATATTTGAAAGAAGAAAAAATAGTTACAATTTTTTTTTGGCGATGTTTATACTTGACTTCTTTTTTATAAACATTATATTTTTGGTTTTACTATGTACAAACTTTTATAGTGAATTGAAAGAAGAAAAAATAGTTACAATTTTTTTTTGGCGATGTTTATGCTTGACTTCTTTTTTATAAACATTATATTTTTGGTTTTACTATGTACAAACTTTTATAGTGAATATTACTTCCATAAGTTTACATATATATATATATATATATATATATATACTCGATAAATTACCTGGATCACTAAATTACTTACAATTGGGAGTACAGAGATAGATTATGCCTTCATTCGGCAGAGGAGTCACTGTGAAGATCTTCTTCTTCTTCTAGTTGCTTCTTTATCACCTTATATTCAAAAATTAAAACATGATAAATTGTCCAAGAAGAGTCAAGTGCAAATTATGTCCAAGCGAAGATACGAGACAAATTCAAAATGAAGTTTTAATTGGTTCTGTCAATTCAGTATCCAAACCATTTCCTAGCTAGATAGTTATCAAGTTTTTAAAATGTAGGGAAAAAAAAAGCCAAAATAATCAAGAAAAATTGAATCAAGGAAGAGGAACTGCTCTTAAACTTGGTGCAATTTTGGGGCATCCAGATATCCAGCGATGTTGAAGCTTCACAGCCTGTAACTTAAAACCTTGGCATATATTAACAAAATTTGGCAGATTTCCCAAATCAATTTTTGTTAAGTTAGGAAGCACGATTTCTGTTCCATTGATAGTATTGTCTTCACTGCCATGTCTAAAAATCTCTTCTAGTTGAACAGACCTTGATATTTCAAGAATGCTCAATTGTGGAAGCATTCTAACCATTTCAACAGAGAAAAGGCTCTTCAACTTGTTGCAGCCTTTGACACTTATTTTCTTTAGCTTTGGAAAGAGCACTTCAGCATTAGATAGGCGCTGATCAGGTTCTTCATTTTCTGAAATGATTTGCTCCAGTTCTTTGCATTCTTCTATTTTAAGGGTCAACAACTCTGGTAGGCTTCTGTGCACCACTATCGAGAACAGAGTTTTTAGGTTTTCGTTGTATGTCACTTTTAAATGCTGAAGAGATCGAAGATTCAAAATCTGTGTGGGAGTAGGACCCACCCATGATATGAGGTTCAATTGAGGTAAGAGATTTAACTCTAGTCGATACAGTATAGAGGGCAAGTTCTTTTGCTGATCCTTAGAAAGGACAACACTCTGAAAAAAAGAATTTTCAATGGTCATCAACAAAAAATGGGATAATGGTAATTAAATCAGAGATAAACATTATTTTGGTCCTCCAAACATATTTTAGTCTCCAATTCAATCCTTCAAAGATATTTGCAACCATTCTGGTCCTCGAAAGATCAAAAGCATCACTAAATTTATTCTTCGTTTATAACATAGGACCAATTCGGTGAAATTTCAAACTTGAGTAAAATGATGACATGAGCATCTTTGGAGGACCAAAATGAAATTTTTTATCACTATTTTAATTTGCGAAAGATTGATACGTCACTAACGATCGTCGAAAGATTGAAATGTCACCAAATTGGTCCTTCGTTTCCATTTGGTGACGTTTTCTATCTTACGTGGACTAGAATGGTGACAAAAATCTTTCAAGGAATAAGTTGATGCCACTTGTATCTTTGGATGACCAAAATGATGTTTATCTGTATAAATAATAGTAAGGCAACAGAGTAAATAACAAAAAATTATAAAGCATGAAATGCAGATTAGAAGCATGGTCACATTCATATTCCAACAAATCAATCAGTCAAATCAACGTTAGCTTTCTAAGTAGTAAGCAGAGTACGTACTTCATTCATACGATCAGGTCTTGGCTCACAACCAATCATCATAGCGATCCATGATGAAGTCAATTTTGGACAATTCTCCACTTTTAACTTCTTCAGAGATGGCCATTTCACATAATAGTTTTCATGATATATTCCAATGAGACTATGAAGATCAATGAGACAGAGATATTCCAAATGAGGGAGGACGGCTTGGTTCCCATATTTGTTAGATGAAGGATCTTCCTGATCACATCCACCAAACACATATTCTAGCTCAGGAGCATCGTCTATATATATGTCTTCCAGTCGTGAAAGGCCTTCCATACAACAAATTGGAAATAGAAACTTTAAATTGTGACAATTATAAATGATAACTTCCTTCAATCTGGGCATCATAGAATTGGAACCATTCTCTCTTTCACTTGCAATTAATTGCTTCAGTTCATGACAACCTTTTATAATTAGCTCTTCTAGTTGCTGTAGAGTTTGAGCAGTTGACATTGAAAATAGTGCTTCATCACCTGATGTGCATCTGTTGCCAAATAGGTTTTCTATTTTCAGAACTTTAAGATTCTGTAAGTTGCAATCTGAGGGAAATATGCCATTCAACTGCGGGCAGTCCCATATACAAAGCATTTCTAATTTCTCAAAGAAGTTTAGCACTTGTTGAGGTGGTCCTCGACACAACCCTGTCAAGTATTCCATATGGCTCACATTTAACTGAGCTAACTTCGGAACGGTATGATCGAAATAAGAGGTTGTATCAACGATGCATTCTATCTCTGCGATATTGTCAAGACAGAGACAAATCAAGTCATTCATGCCACCCACAATTCCAATCATGTCTGGGACGATGTTTTTACCTGCACCGTGAATACTGTTCAAACTAACAACCTCAGCTGTTTGTAAAATATTCTTTTTAGAAGCCCCTATCTTCAACATATCAACATCCCATAGTTCTACCACTCTCCTTGATCCTTTGATAAGATAGGTATTGTTACCAGTATCTATGTCAAAGCAGTGTAGATTTGGGAGAGTAACAATATCCACAAGGCTCTGAATGAAGAACTCTTTTGGTCTACACCATGTAAAATATAACTCTTCAAGTTGTGTACATTTCCCAATTGCTCCATTATAGTGTTCGTTGATAAAACAATCTGACAAATCTAGCAGCTTCAGTCTCTTTAGTTTTCCTATTTCATTAGGAAGTAGGTTGAAGGTACAACTTTGCAAGTCAAGAACCTCAAGTCTTATTAAGCATCCTATGAAAGAAATGTCACCCAAATCCCACGACTTCAAGCACAAAGTCTGAAGATTTGTCAACAACTCCGTTGATTGTGGCAAAGACAATGGTGCTCCCCAACGACCAGTGTTGTTTTTCATTGATAAAACCTTGAGCCCTTCTGTTCCTTCAAATGTTGCTTGTGATAAATAACCCACGGAATCATGAATATCAGTTTGAAGTAAAAGAATTTCAAGGTTTGGAGCATCCCACCCGAGAGAAATTTGATTTTCCTTGTACCATGAGGATACAGCAAAAACATCTCTTATATTATCATCCTCCGCCAACATGGTAAGTGGCTTTTCAAGATTTACAAAAATTTTGTGATCCTTTGATCTCTTTGCTATCCATAAGGCTACATCACGAACCAAGTCATGCATCTTCACATACTCTTTGCTTTCCTCATCCTGCATCAACAAACAAGAATCTAGAAGTTTGTTTATGCCTGCTCCAATGCGGCTCCTTGCTGACTCTAAGGAATGTCTTCCTCCTAGACCAAGTCCAACTGCAAATCGAGTCAAATCTTCTACTTTGATTTCATGGTCTTCTGGAAATAAAGAACACATCAAGAAAAGCAACTCTGCTTCTTTATTTTTCAAATAATCATAACTCAATTTGAGAACATTAAAAGTAGCTCCCACTCCTCCTTCCACGTGATCATCATTTGCCTCAGAATGTTTCAAGGTGTGTAAGGCCACCTCCCACTCAGCTTTATATTTTCCTTTTAAAGACGACCCCACAGTTACTATTGCTATGGGAAGTCCTTTACATTCGTCGCAAAGTCTTCGTGGCACATCATTCAAAGATTTGGAGAAGCTGTCATCAATGTTTGCCCGCCTTTGAAACAAAGTCCAAGACTCATCTTTAGATAAGAGACCCAAATGGATCTTCTTTTGGCAATCCATTGAATCACATACTTCTTGGCGACGAGTGGTTACAAGGATCTTCAGTCTGCCTTCTGAATCATTGTCTAAGAGAATCCCTATCTTGCTCAATCTAAACTCTCCCCATAAGTCGTCTACTATTATAAGAACTCGCTTCTTTTCTTTCAAGCACATCCATAAACGTTGAGCTCTCCCATCTTCGGATTCTTCCTCCAGTTTCATGCTTAACATATCTGCCATTTTGCCTTGAATCTCTTTAATGTTTGGAGTTTGAGACACTGTAATTGAAATGACCTTTTCGAACAAATTCAGTGCCTCAGCCTTTTTACCCATTTCTGTTACAAGAGTAGTTTTCCCAGATCCGCCCATCCCATACACTCCTATCATACTGAGAGAATCATCCTGGAGTGCCTCCAAGAGTTGATTATAAGCAAGTTTTGTTGATTCAAAATAAGTGAAGTTTTCAGTTGGCTCATACTGGATGCTTGGAAGTGGAGCACAGTGTGAAAATGGCTGAATATTGCTTTTGCCTTTGAATTTCCTGATTGCCTCAATCTTTTTTGCCACTTGCTTGCACAAACGATATCGTCTCCATGTGGGACACCGCCCTTGAAAGCAACCGTTTTGTGTGGTCATCCTCTGTTCCAGATTTGACGCCTCTTCCAGTAGCTGTTTCACATCATTCAGCCAAATTTCAACTGGCTTCTCAATTTCTTCAGCTCTCTCCTTGGCTTGTTGAACACGATCTTGTAAACTATCACTTTCAGATGTCAACTCCTCCTTTTCATTCTTCAGATCTTCGAATACATTATTAACACAAAGAAAGTATTTTACTTCGTGTATTGCGGGTTCGACCAAGTATTCAGCCACCTTAGTTGCAACAGAGATAACAATATCTGCCACCACTAATGCCATTGAATCAAATTCAACCTACAACAAAATCGCGCGCACAATTTAGTGAAAGATCTATATACTTGTAAGAAAGGCATGTCAAGATCACTTGATTGTTGGATGAAAAAGAAGTATCATAATTAGTGTCTCGCATAAATCAGTTTGAAACAACGATAAACTTTGATTAACTATATACAGTATAAAATTAATCAGAGGCAACACTGTCCTAAATACACTATTATTTGGAATTACTTAAAACTAGAGCAAGTGGCAACAACTTAATTTCTCGATTAACATGACAACAAGCATAGATCACTGTTCTAAATACACGATTATATATGTAAGGTTACTAATTACAATTTCAAAAATTAAACAACCAAGACAGTACCACAGATGAATGAGCATGCTGGGCAGATGATGGTTCAGATCGGCCTGGTCCATCCTCCTTCCAGTGTTAAATTTGTTAAGAACACCGACTGAAACTATTGCTGTGGTTCCCGATTTGGTTACCAACGCCTTAAAAACTACTTCCCTATCAGAATGCATTAATAGATTTTGGGTCTTCACTAGCGGTGGGTTAACATGAATATATTGCCATAGGTGTACACCATACGGCACTGGCATACACGAAGAGTTCATCGTGCAAATGGTTGGTGGTGCGGTGCACACTGATGACTGATGTGAGGGAAGAGAAAAGAGGGAACAAGAGAGGGAGATCAGGTGGGTGGTGGGCGAAGGAAAAGTAGCGAAGGAAAAGTAGAATGGAGAGAGGACAATTTCTTTTTTTTAAAATTTTTTTTTTATTAAATTATATAGGTTTTATCTATAAGAACTTTTAAAAATGTATCCGAGATTATAGGTTTTATGTATAACTAACTTTTGAAAAATGTATACGAAATAACGAGATAATTTTTGGCTTTTAAAAATTACTTTTAAATAATTTTTTTTAAAATTATCTTTTTTATAAATAACAATTTATTCATTTTATTATCCTTATTTACTAATATAATATATTTTTAATATTTTAACATAGTTCAGCTTATTACGTGAGTTGTTTTGTTAAACAGTTGTAATTAATAGACAATTTATACCGTTATAATCTTATAGTTTTTAGCTAATTTCACAGCTGAAAGTTAAGAGTTTTCAACTTCTTTATCGAACATACCTAATAAAACATAAATGACAAAACTAAGAAGGAAAAATTTAAGCATCAATTATATTTTTAGTTCTCAAAATTTAAGATAAGTAACTAAACTTAATTTTAAAATTATACTTTTAATCCAAAAAAAATATTAAAATGGAAATTATATTAAAGTGTTTAGACTAGAGGGCTGGTCTTTTTAACTTGGATAGAATGAAGCAAAGAAAAATCTCAAGAAAAAGACAAAAGCAAAAAATCAAAAATAAAAAGAAAATCAAGAAAAGAAGACAAACAACTTTCCAAGGATTTTTCCTAATTAACTGGTATTTTTACTATTTATTATGGTTTTCTCAATCCTGTAAATAGAGTATCATTGTAAGAGTTATGACAGAGTTGAAGTATGTGTTGAATTTTTTTTGTTAACTACCTTTTATTGTTATCAATAAGTTAGTTAGGAGGTAGTTAGTCTATTAGCTAATTAATTCATTGAGTTAGCTTTCTGTTATTCTATTAGTCAAATTCTGTTAGCTGATTTCATCTTGTATAAATATGCACAATGTGTAATTCTCATTTATCAGAGTTATAATAATACACATAACCTGTTCTGTATCTTCTAATTCTCTCGAGCTTCCTCATCTTTTCTCCTTCTATGATCATAGCTCTCAAACTCTCCAATGGAGTTTTAGATTGTAACATGGTATCACAGCCTAGTTCTAGGGACTCCGCTTGTTTTCCTCATCTCCTTCCCATTGATTTTCTTCTTCGCATCTTCTCTGCGATTCTTCTATGTATTTTTCTACTTCCTCTAATGGTGAACCAGATTCCCCTAGCAATTCCTCTAAATCCCTTACTTGATCCTCTCAGTCCTTATTGTCTTTCTTCCAATGAAAATCCGGTTGCTGTAGTTGTTGTTCGCATGAACGGTGACAACTACAACACATGGTCACGCACCATGCTTACTGTTCTTGGCATGAAGAACAAGACCCTTGTAATTCTAAATCATGAATCTCAGGCTAGAATTTCTGTGTTGTAGTCCCAAAACCTCTCAAGGGGTGATGAACAACTTTAAATGATGTTCATTGCTCGATAAGACTGTGCTTGAAGGGCCACATGGGTGTGCCACAAGAGATTAAGGAAGAAATTGACACAAAACCTCAATATGGGTGTTTCAACTAGCCACACGGTCGTGCCTGGTAGGCTACAAAGGCAAGCCTTCCTATTATGCTCCCAAATGGACATTTGGTTACTTTAACCAAATAGGATTGTTTCTTGAGAATTTCTATGCGATCTAGTGATGAAAAGTAATATTAATAAGGTCATCTATTCTTGGGGAGTTTCTCGCTTAAAATTGGGGATTTGTCTACATACATTGGCATGGAGAGCTATTCTCGGAGACACGTGTGGGGATTTATTTCGGATAACGATATATGTAAGGACATCTCTCAGGCAGTCATATGCTCATGCTAAAAAGATAATATTAATGTATGTTAGTAATTTTGATGTGAACACGTTCATGTGCATGTTTGCCTTTACACATCATGCTTCGATCTCACTAATTGATGTGACTTTGTCACTCACTCCACACTTATTCAGTAGACTTGTTGGATCACATATATGAAAACTTAGCTAACTAGTTAAGGGAGAAGGTATAAGACCTTTATTCGAGGAAGTTCTCGTGTAGTTTTAGGAATGGTTGTTTATTTATGAATAATTCCTGGACACTGTGTAGTTGTTTATGCTATGTCATTACCTGGAAGTAACACGTGTATGACTCAAGTGCAATGTAAAATGAGCTAGAGCCTCTACATCGGCACCCAGATGTATTGTAAAATGAGCAAGGGTTCTCACATTTCCCTGGATGGATATGGGCAAAGAAGCAAGCCCATGATAGTTTGATTAGGTTTGGTTCTTGGAATATTGGAACTTTGATAGGTAAGTCTTTAGAGGTGGATACCATGATACGGTAAAGGATTAACATCATTTGCCTCCGTGAAACTAATTAAATGTGTTGAAGAAAAGGCAAAGGAACTAGACTCTACGGGTTTCAAGCTTTGTTATATAGGGAAGATTAAAGGAAGAGATGGTGAGAGTATTATCGTGGACAAGCATTGGAAGAAGAATGTGGTGATTGTCATAAGGATTGTGGACATGATTTTATCCTTGAAGTTGTTGATTGGATGGGAGACTATCAACGTCCTTAGTGCCTGTGCTCCACAAATAGGATAAGAAGCTCAACTAAAGAAAATGTTTTGGAAAGATTTAGAGGGTTTGATTCTAGGGATCCCACAAGAGGAAAAGATATTCATAGGAACGGATCTCAACAGACATGTTGGTGGTGAAGCAAGGCAATTCACAAAGGTGCATGGTGGTTTTGGATTTCTGGAGATAAACACAGAAGGACAATCTATCCTTAATTTCTTAATGGCGTATAATTTTAGGATAGATCATGAATACTTATTTTAGGAAGAGGAAAGAACATCTTATCACCTATAAGAGTGGGATTTTAAGGTAGCAAATTGATTTTTTTTTTGTTAGAAGTTTTTAGAAAGGAGCTTGTAAGAATTGCAAGGTGATCCCTAGTGAGAGTCTTACATCTTAATAGAGGGTCTTGGTACTTGATGTCCGTTTTAAGAGTCGTATTTAGAGAACTCACCAAGTTCCTTGACTTAGAATTAAATGGTGGAAATTTAAGGGGGATAAAATATCAGCTTTCGAAGAAGGCAATCAGGAATCACAAGGTACTCTAACTTCATTTAGAGTGAGATGGCTAGAAAGGTGAAGACGATTGCAGAAGAAATTTGGGGTAAATCTAAAGGCTTTAGTCCAAGAGATAAGGAATCTTGATGGTAGAATGAAAATGTGGAGGAAAAAGTAAGGCACAAGGGTGTAATATTGTTGAGAACTTGACAAAGTATTGGAGGGATAAATATGAGACAAAGAAAGTGGTGAGTGACGCATGATCCATGTTTATGAGGAGTTTTACTGAGAATGAGGAACAAAAAAGGGAGAACAAAGGATTTACAAAATGGCCAAAAATGAGAGAGAAATACTATAGATTTAGATCATGTTAAGTGTATTAAAGATGAAGAAGGAAATATTTTGACTACAGACGAAGACATTAAGGATAGATAGGATAACTATTTCTATAAGATTTTTAATGATGAGCAAGGATCAACATGTAATTTGGAAGGATTGAAAATCCAAGAAGATGAATTTAATGTAAACTACAATCGCATAAAACGGGTTGTAGAGGTAAAGGAAACTTTGAAAAAGATAGATAATGGTAAAGCAATTGGTCCCGATGGTATCTCTATTGAGGTTTGAAATGCTTAGGCGACCAAGGTATTCGATGGCTTACTAAGTTATTCAATGAGATTATGAGGTCAAACAAGATGCCAGATGAGTGGAGGAGGAGAATTTAGTACCCATATTTAAGAATAAGGGAGATATTCAAAATTGTGCAAACTACAGGGGAATAAAACTTATGAGTCACACTATGAAATTATGAGAATAAGTGATTGAACATAGATTGAGAAAAGAGACTGGGATTGTAGAAAATCAATTTGAATTCATGGCTGGAAGGTCTACAACAGAAGCTATATATCTTTTATGGAAGTTGATGAAAAGCTACTGATATAAGGAAAGAGATTTGCATATGATTTTTATTGATTTGGAAAATGCGTATGTCTGGGTGCCAAGGAGTGCATTGTGGAAGGCCTTGGAAAAGAATGATGTTCACATGACTTATATCTGAGCTACACAAGACATGTATGACGGGTAACAAGTGTGCGAACACCTGGAGGTGAGTTTAAGGAATTTCCTATTAGGATAGGGCTACATTATGGCTTAGCTTAGTCCCTATCTATTGAACCTAGTCTTGGATGTGCTTACCATGAACATACAAAAGGTTATCCCTATATGTATGCTTTTTGCGGATGATATAGTCTCAATTGAGAAGTCGATGAAAGAGGTAAATGCTAAACTTGAGCTTTGGAATTAAAAGGTTTTCTTTTGAGCAAGAACAAGATTGAGTATATACATTGCATGTTTAGTAAGAGGCAAGTTGAAAATGGTTTGGAGGTGAATGTGGGAGAATAAGTCATACCACAAGTTTCTAAGTTTAAGTATTTAGGATCTACGGTGCAAAGCAATGGGTAGATTGATGAAGATGTATGTGACGCATAGGATACAAGCTGGGTGGTTAAAATAGAGAAAGACAAAAGGAGTTATTTGTGATCGCAAAGTACCTAAGAAGCTTAAAGGAAAAAAATTATCGTAATGCTATATGACCAGCTATGCTTTACGGTAACGAGTGTTCGATGTTAAAGGGACATCAAGAGAAAAAGAGTGGGAGTTGTAGAGATGAGGATGTTGAAATGGATGTGCGGTCACACAATGAAAGATAATATACAAAATTAATATATACGAAATAATATTGGGGTGACACCTATAGAGACAAAGGTGACAGAAAACTAGCTAAGATGGTTTGGACATGTGCAGAGAAGCCGCTTGAAGCACCTGTGAAGAGATTCGATGGCATAGTCTTTAGCCCAATAATATAGGGTAAATGGAGGACTAAAAAGACTCTGGGAGAACTCACTAAACATAACCTTAATGATGTTTCAAAATGTTGCTTTTGGTAAAGCATAATGGTGTCATTTTGATCTGACTTTGATTAATGTAAACGACCACACCTAATGTGATAAGGCTCATTGTTATTGTTGTACTTCCTAAGTTACCCCTTGATATCTTTACTCTCTTCGTTACAAAATATAAGCAAAAAATACCTACTGCACACCCCTTAAGAAAATTAGTTAAACTTATTAAATTTTGTTGAAATCAAGTAAAAAGTATGTTTGTTTCCTAATTTATCCCTAATTATTAAATTTCTCCCTTAGTGTTGGTTTCAACTTTCAACTATCAAGAATTTAACACTACTATGGGGAAGTAAAAAGTCTCTTTTCTCTCCTAGCCAAATTAATGAATTATAGAGAATAAAAAGTGAAATGAATAAATACATTTTAGGTATAATTTAATTTAATGTGGTTAAAACAGTTACATTTGCTTATAAAAAATAACATAGGACTTTCCAAAAATTTGTTTATATTTCGTAACGGAGGGAGTATTTCAAAAAAGTTTGTTGAGCAATGCCCTGAAGGCACTATTTAAATTGCAATAAATGCACCTTATTATGCTTTGAGTTACTATAAAAACATTCATTAATAAGTATGTAACTTCAAAATAATAAATGTTATGAATCTTAATAAAATATTTATACTTTTAATTCCTTACTAATAGCGCTATTTCTTGGTATTTTGCTTAAAAAATTTATATACTCTGTCCATTCCTTTTAATTGTCATAATTTTGAAAAAAAAAAAATTGTTCATTTAGAAATTTGAAAAAAGATTTATTGCTTTTTTTCTTTTGTTATACATGTGTTCATTTATTATTTTTTACATTTATTATATAATAAATAACTAATGATTTTAAAGTTCAATAAGAGTATAAAAAAAATTTTATTATGATTTTTATAAGGGTTTTATTCACCATTGTCCTATAAGAGTAATTATAAGCAAAACCCTTTTTTATAAAACAAAAACATTAATTACAATAAGAGCAATTTAAAAAAAAAAATTGTTAACAAGTAAGTAGGTTTGACTTATATTCGAGAAAAAAAGCTCGTTAATAGTTACTTTTATAAATACTAGATTTTAACCTACGCGATGTACAGATCTAAAAAGAAATGTATAATATTATATTTTTTCGGGTTATTGATGAAATACAATTTTTTGAGGGATTGTTTGTCTATGATCGTCATTTTAATAGGCAGATTATTGAGATTATTTAAGTATTTTTTCTTCGGGTCATCAAAATTTGGCATCTTTTAATTTTCATAAGTTAAATAATCTTCATCTTTTTATTTTTTTTGTTACTTTAATACTTTTGCAACAGACAGCCTCAACTCATATTTCAGAAATGGGCTAAACTAGAATAACAAGCCGTCAACAAATTCTCTTGCAGAGGGACAATAATTTTCTTGTCTTTTTTCAAATTTCTTTCTTTAATAACTATTGTGATATTTATAATTCAATGCTTATCTGTTTCAAATTTTATGTCTAAATTATTGTTACTATACATTGTTAATTTATTTATATATTTATATATATTTATAACTTAATTTTTTTAAATCTTTTTATACCCCGTGCATTGCACGGATCTTCCATACTACTAGTATATATATATAACCCGAAGAATACTAGTTTATGGAATTGTAATAAACTTGATGTTGTATAAGGTAATAGGGAGCGAGAATATATATAAAGCACTACTCACGAAGCTAAGTATGTATTAATGTAAACATATGAAATTGAAATGATTGTGCATTGGTATTTAAAATGAACTGCAACAAATTAATTAATTTTACCATTGGTATACATAGATACATTCAAATTGAGTCATGAATAATATGTAGAGAAAGAAAATTCATTCCTTATGTCTTGTTGACTTTTGAAGAAGCAGATGCAGAGTTAGATTCGCTCCGTTTGGAATCACTGATCGATGCAAATTAAAATTGATATATACTTTCAGCTAGCATAAGATACAGCAATTCGATTTGAATATTAAGAGTAGGAAATTAAAATTCATACCTTAATTATAATCTCCTGATCTTCTTGAACTTTAATTAGAAGAAGCGAAGCAGATGGATATATACTCGATCATGTTAATCATGTAATTCAGCATATATATAAGATTAAGGGCAGAGAGAGTGATGAGATTATATTGGTCAACGATTCTGTTAACATTATTTAGTAGTGACGAATTAGCTGTATAGTACTGTTTCATTTTGAAAATATAATGATGAATCACCAAAGAAAGTCAGCATATCGCTGAAATTAAGGACAAAAAATTAAAGACGTGCGTCCACATGAATCATGATGGGATGAACAAATAATCAATTTATTTTCTTTCTTGAAAATCATCAGAGCGAGCTAGGCAACGACTTTCATAATTAATGGCAATGTACAACTCAGCAACTTTCAATCCTATATTTATTAATGTTACAAGCATATCCATCCAAGATTTTACTAGCAACTCTTAATTAGAATAGCATATATAACATGGAGAATTATAGGCTGGACCATTTTGAAATATGGTTCACTTGTGAACCAGTAAAATTACTTACACTAGTCAGTTAAACAGGTAAACACAGATTTATAATGATTTTTTTCTAAGTCCTTGTCAGTTTTTAAGTGTCCCAAACTGTAATTATCCAACTAATAATCCTCCTAATAATTATAAGTGTTCTTGTCAGTTTTTAAGGTCCAACTCTGCACCCACATCAAGAGTTAGAGGTTCCAAATGAAGAACCAATTTAGCGAAATTTTACATTTTTAGAATACTAAAATAGTGAAAAGAATATTTTGGAGAACGAAAATAATATTTATATCTTTATTTTTGTTATATTAAATTTGTGTGACTCCTCTGAAATTAAGACCAACAGGAAAAAAAAAAAATCAGGATTTTGGTATGCATAAAATCTGTTTCTAGAGTTATTTTGATTGGGCTTAAAAACTGGCATCTCAATGTTTGATAGCTTTTTGCTAAATTGTTTGCATGCTTGAAGTTGAATACAAACCTCATAAATAAGTGATTTAATTTTCTGGCTTAGCCCTAATCTTTTAGTAATTAATTTTAACCAAGGCATGGCAATTGTCAATGTGTCAAACTTCACTCATGACTTCATACACAGATTATTGAGATCAACTTCACATTTTTTTTTAATAAGAAAAGGATTGTACTAAAACAGAGTCAAGTATATATTATAAACAGAACATAAAGAAGAAATCACCAATCACCAATACAACACGAATTAAACTTTCACACACAAGAAAAGCCAAACAATACCAACAGAAATCCCAATCCCCAGCATCAACAAGACCATAGTAACCTTCAATAAAACTAGAATGTAAATGAAAACAAATTAATCAAACATTTTGCAGTCTGCACTGAAAATTTAACAATGATTTTTGGCTTTATCATTAGCCCTATTCAACGTTTGCTATCCATCTGCATTTCTGCATGCTTCACACCATATTTTGCTCCAACGCTCTTAGAGTGCTTCAATTTTTTGGTTTGTGATCTTCTGAGGCTAGTAACAATAATATGTTGTGATTCATCATTGACAAGCATCCCCTACTGCCCAATCTTCCATTCTCAAGATCTTAAGACTTTGTAAGTTACATTCCGATGGAAATATGCTGTGCAATTTTGGACATTTATATATATCAAGCTCTTGTAATTTCTCAAAGAACTCTATCACTTGTGTAGGCGGTCCATGACACATCTCTTTCAAGTTTTCCATATTATGCAGCCGCAACTTGACCAACTTGGGAATAAAATCACTGAGCTTATGTAATTCAAAACCTGACATTGTATCAAAGATGCATTCTATCTCTTGGCAATAACGGAGCAAGAGACTGTTCAGTTCCTTCATGCCACCCGCGAATCCAACCATGTCTGAGATGCCATTTCTACATCCAAGAAGCCTATCAAAACTAACAATCTCAGCTGTTTGCAGAAGATTCTTCTTAGATGTTCTAATCCTTGAGATCTCAAACTTTTTCAGTTCAAGCACTCTTCTTGACGCCCCAGAATACAAATATGTGTCAACTATTATAAACCTATGTAGATTTGGATGACTAACAATATCCAAAGAGCTTGAAATACGAAATTGAAAACATCCTGACAAGTATAACTCTTCAAGTTGTGAACAATTCTGCATACTCCATTATAGTTTTCTTTAATATCAACAATCTGACAAATGTAGCAGCTTCAACCTTTTTGCTTTTGCTATTTCATTAGGAAGATCTTTCATGCTACAGTTTTCCAGGTGCAGAACCTCTAGCCTTTTTAAGCTTCCTATGAAAGACATATCACCTAATATCCATCCTTCTAAGCACAATGAACATTTGTCAGCAACATGGTTGATTGAGGCAATGACAATATGTACATAAACGATATTTTTTTCTTATAGATAAAACCTTGAGACCTTCTATGGATTCAAAAGTTGATCCTGATAGATCCATGGAATCCAAAACATCACTATATAACAAAAGAATTTCAAGATTTGGAGCATCCCACTGAAGAGAAACTTGATATTCTTTAAACCATGAGGATATGGCAAAGTAATCTGTTACAACATGGTCCTCTGCCAAATTGTTTAGTGGTTTGTCAAGATTCACCAAAATTTTGTAATCATTTGATCTTTTTGCTATCCATAAGGCCACGTCACGAACCATGTCATGCATCTTCAGCACCATATCATGCATCTTCACAGGGAATATGCTTTTCTCAACATGCATTAACAAAGAAGAATCTAAAAGTTTATTTATGCCAGTTTCAATACGGCTCCGGGCAAACTCTAATGAAAATCTTCCTCCTACACTGAGTCCAATTGCATACCGGATCAAATCTTCTTTTGGAATTTCATAGTCTTCTGGAAACAAAGAGCACATCAAGAAGAGAACCTCTGCTTCTTTGTTTTTCAAATAATCATAACTTAATTTCAGACAACTAAAGGCGGCTTTGACTCCTCCTTCCACGTGATCATCAATTCCCTCAGAGTGTTTTAAGGTGTGTAAGGCCACCTCCCACTCAGCTCTATACTTTCCTTTTAAGGAAGATCCCACAGTTATTATTGCAATGGGCAGTCCTTGACATTCATCGCGAAATTTTCGCGGCACATCATTCAATGACTTTGAGAAGCAATCATCAATGTTTGCCTGATGCTGAAATAAAGTCCAAGATTCATCCTTAGTTAAGAGACCCAAATGAATCTTCTTTTGACAATCCATTAAAACACATACTTCTTGACGACGAGTGGTTATGAGAATCTTCCATCTGCCTTTGGAATTATCGTCAATGCGAATCCCTATCTTGCTCAACTCAAACTTTTCCCATAAATCATCTACTAGTATAAGAACTCGTTCCTTTTCTTTCAAACACATCCATAAACGTTGAGCTCTTCCCTCTTCAGATTCTTCATTTAGATTTAAGCTTAACATATCTGCCATTTTGCCTTGAATCTCTCTAATGTTTGGAGTTTGAGACACTGTGACTGATATAATCTTTTTGAACAACTTTAACTCCATAGCCGTCTTACCCACTTGCGTTACAAGAGTTGTCTTCCCAGATCCACCCATGCCATACACTCCTATCATACAGACAGAATCATCCTGAAGTGCCTCCAAGAGCTGATTGTAAGCAAGTTTTGTTGCTTCAAAATAAGTGAAGTTTTCAGTTGACTCATATTGGATGCCTGGAAGTGAAGCAAGGTGAGAAAATGGCTGAATATTGTTGCTTTTGCCTTTGAGTTTCTCCATTTCCTTTGTCTTTTTGTCCATTTGCTTGCATAAACGGTGTCTTCTCCATGTTGGACACCTTCCTTGAAAGCAACTATTGTTTGCTGTCACCCTTTGCTCCAAATCGGACGCCTCTTCCAGTAGTTTTTTCACATCATTCTGCCATTTTTCCACTGGTTTCTCAATAACTTCAGTTCTCTCAATTGCTTGTTTAACACGCTCTTCTAAACTCTCTCTTTCAGATTCCAGCTCCTTCTTTTCATTCTTCAGCTCTTCAATTACTCTATTAGCACAAAGAAAGTGCTTTCCTTCCAGAATTGCTGGCTTTACCAAGTATTCAGCGACTTTAGCTACAATAGAGATAACGATATGTGCCATCGAATCAAACGCGACCTAACAATAGAGTCACGTGCAAAGTTTAGTATAAGACCCATCAATATGAAAATTCATGATGAGGTCACTTGATTGTTGGATGACAAAGAAGCATTTTAGTGCTTGCAATGCATGAAATCATTTTGGAAGAAAGGCATGCTTTGATTAAAGTAAAATTGCAGAACATTACTCTAACTTTAGTTTCGCACAGGATAAAGCATGACGTTGCTCTAACTTTAATTTTTAAAAGAAATAAGACTCAAACCAATCCGATAATTTTCAGTTTGGATTAAATCAGTTTTCGGTTGTTAACTGTGTCAATTATAAACAATATTAAATATAAAACTATACATTAAATATAATGCAAAAGATAAAACACAAAATATATATAATAAATTTCATTGATAAAAATATATGGAGAATAAAATGAGATGGAATTCAATTTTAAACTAATTGCAAATCATAATTATAAAGATATAATATAAAACCCTGAAAAAATAAAATATGATATTAACTTCATTTATAAACTTTGTAGTATAACTTTGATAATATTATAATTTTACAACTGAATATGTATATAAAAGTTTGGTTTGGATTAGTTTGACTAAGACAATCCAAAATCTAAATCAATCTAATAAAAAATTTGGTTATTTCAGTTTTTGGTTTTTCGGTTCAATTTTTTTAATTTATATAAGCTATGAGCTCCTCAAGAAGCTATAAGAAACACAGTCTTAGTTTGGATCGGTTTGGAACATGCTTACTTATTTTGGGATGGTAAAAAACTTGTAAAGTGACCATCTGATGCTAGATTGTTTATCCAAGTTCTGATCTTTTTATCCAAGATTTGCAAGTGCCAATTTACCCACTAGACTGAACTTAACCAAGAGAAATATTCTATCTCCTATTCAAGTCCCAAGAGAAATATTCTATCTCCTATTCAAGTCCCTTTTTGTGTATTATGTGATAATTCTCTAGAGAAATTTTCTGGTAGCGCTCCTGCTAGGGTTTTATTTAACTCCCCTGTAACATTTTGATTTGCCTTTGACGGTGAATAAAGGCTAAGACCCTTGTGCTTATTACTAATTTATACTTCCTTCTTTGAAAAAAGTAGTACAATGGAATTCAAATTAAACCCAAACGATCGACAAATGCATACCTTATGGCCTCTGATGTTGAACTTTTGAAGAAGCGGATGAAGTGGAGAATCACAAATGCAAAGATAGATACTTGTGCTTGTGCTTGTGCTTGTAATTCAGCATATGACAGACAGACACAGTGTACAGTACAAGAAATACAAGGGTTGGGACTTGGGATACCTCTTCAAAAAAGGTAAAGACAAATTGGATCATCCAAATGAATCATCATTAACCACTAACCAAATTTTTTAAGTTACAAGGCAACAACTTTAATAATTAAGGGCTAATTATTCATATTAAACAAAAGCAACCCCCAAAAACTTATTAGTCACTCATTGTTTAATATTATATTGACCCCACAAATTAGTAAGGAAGAAAGGAAGTGATAAATACATTAGATAATAAAAATAATTGCCAACAACTTTTAAAATTAAAGACAAGTGTATCAATTTTTTTATAATGTATGCTGTGTGGTGGATATAATTGTTCACAACCCACTAATTTTGAGCTTATCAGTTCATTTCCATTGTTTAATTTTTTCCCCACTAATTCAATTGTTTTCCTGTTTGTTTTTCCCCTTTTTACCTTGAATTTTTTTTTTCACTTATACTCTAATTGATCATTGTTATACTCATAACCTTTAATTAGTACTTCTTCAGTTACTTTTTATTTGTTCGAGTAGAAAAAAATTTTATTTATATTTATTTGTCTATTTATATTTTTAAAGTAGTATTAATTGTATTGTTATCTATTTTACTTTTATGTTTAATTGGTCACTAATTAATGATCCACTATTGAACTATTAAAACAAGAGTTTTTTTAACCTGTGCAATATTATACGGGTTAAGAAACTAAAATTAAAAAGTTATTGTTAAAATGAACAAAAAATTAATGAGATTAAGTTTGACTTACAATAAATGTTATACTTTTTTTCTATTTATAATTTTTAATTATGTGCAATATTATACATGTTAAAAAACTCTTTAAAATAATGAGTGATAAAAGGTAATAAAGATACTTTAAAAATCATCTTAATAAAAACAACAATAATAATTATATTTCTTAATTAACATATTTTACAAGTATAATGTTGAAATACATTATCACACCACCATGAATGAAAAGTTGCATATGGAATGAAAAAAATAAAAGTGCAGCAATAACAAGAAAAAATCTCAGAAAGAAGAGATAGAAGATTCAAAATCTGTGTGGGAGTAGGAGTAGGATCCACCCATGAAGTAGAGAATCACAAATGCAAAGATGGATACTTTGGCTTTGTAATTCAGCATATGACAGACACAGTTACACTACCAGAAATAAAAGGGAAGGTATATTTGAAGAGTGAGGATAACCCTTTGGTTGGGTCATGTGTATCTCCTTTGAAGGGAAAAGCATTTTTAATTTGAAAAAATATTTTAGTACTCACATTTTTTTACTCAATTTATATTTATGGTTACATACGTTAAAATATCTCATTACACACGTAAAAGTTTTGTTGAATTTTTATTTTTACGTTGTAACCACATATTTCAACACATGTAACCACGAAATCCGAAAAGACACGGTAACAAAAGAAAATAACTAATGTAACCACTTTTTTCAACGTACGTAACCAATGTACACCTTAACAAACAAAGAAAAACTAATATGGCCACTCTTTTAATTTTTGATGCTTTGAAGAAAAGTATCTCTATTCTCTTCCTATTGCAAATTTCCCTAATTAATTTCCCCTAAACTGCAAATTCAACCCATTCAATCTTTATGGGTTTTTGATTACCAAAAAAAATCTTTATGGGTTTTTCATTCTTTGTATTTTTTTAATGAATTTTTCTTTTCTTTTTCCGTGAACCTTTTATTCTTTGTATATTAGTACATACATATAATAACAATTTAGAAACAAAAGACTATTAATTAAAAAATAAGCATTTAATGAGCTTTATATCTTTATGTAATAAAAATTTTATTTTAGTAAAAGTATTTATTATTAAATTTTTAAAGCATACATGTAATATATATATATACAAAATACTATTGCAAAAAAAAAAATTATCGACATATTTTTGTATATATAATTTATATAAATTTTTATTAAATGAAAATTTTCAAATGTTGTTATTTGACATTCTTCTTTCTTTTTGAGTTATAATTTATTTTAGTATAACTTATTAAATAAGAAATAAGATCTCTTAATATTATAAAAAATATCTATTACATGGTAGGTTCTTGATATTAGATAAAATTATCTGATTCTTTTCTAATATAGAACAACATTTAAAATAGAGTGGGGTACCATTTCAGTCCCTAGTGAGAATAAGTCATTTAGTCCTTGACTTTTTGCGGATAAATCACATTAGACCTTGACTTTGTATTTTGCAGATCACTTTATTCTCTAAATTATACAAACATTCATTTTAGTCCTTAAATTATATGAACATTCATTGAAAGGTTTATAGACAAAAGAAAAATCTCTCATCAATCTCCCAAAAAAGGACAATGCAAATTAAAAAGATATATATTACGCATGTAATATTGCATAGTTTCAAATTGATCACACAAAACACACTTATGTCGTAGCATATATTCTTAATTAAAAGTGCATTATAGCTGCTAACTAAGGTTTTACAGCATAAAAATAGTATAAGACCTACTTATTAGGCTTTTTATTTAGAATATTGATACAATATCCATTCCACATAATAATAAGGCCGTTTAGCATTATCCTAATTATTTAGTGATAATAATATGTTTACGAATGTTTGGCTCTTCTCCGTGATGAAGTAATCTCCGGTTTGTTGGAACACTTTTTGCAATAATAACATCATTCTTCATCTTAGGGTTTGCATCAAAATCCCTTGAATAATAAATCCTTGAACGCTTAACATTCTTTACGTTTTCCTCATCATTTGGTTCTGATGCAATAACTAATGCCATCACAATAGGGAATAATGTAATATGTTTGAGTATGCAAATTGATAATAATATAAATTAAATTAAAAGATATATATATATATATATAAAATTGACAAGGTGAGGAAAAAAGTCATTAGTATTATCCACCTTTATTAATTTATGATATGATGAATAATATATATATATATATAGGGTTGAGATCAAATGACACCAATTGGTTTGATACCAATTCTTACACCAATCAATAACGATAGATTGAATTATTTTTTCTCGAAACCTACCGTTAGATTGAAACTACTTATCGTATAGATCATTTGTACAAAATTTGATATCAATCAGAGATCGTTTAATACTCCATCAACGCACTAAAAAATTAACGTAAAATATAGTTTTAAAAATCGTGAAAAAAACAAGCGTGTTGATGGAGTATTAAATGATACTGGATTTATGTGAATTTTTGTACACATGATCTATACAATAAATAATTTCAATCTAACGGTATGTTTTATAAAATAAAAGCTTCGATCTATCGTTATTGATTAGTGTAAGAATTGGTGTCAAACTAATTTGATCCTAACTCATATATATATATATATATATATATATATATATATATATATATATATATATATATATATATATATATATATATATATATATATATATATATATATATATATATGACGTCTCAATGAGCATTAGGAATATAATATAATATTACCTGTCTTTCTAACACTCTCTAGGTATCGTAGAGCTTGCAAGGAAGCTTCTATTAAGCCATCCAATGACATTTCTTCCTCTGCAATAACAATAAGTATAAAGTAACGTCAAAATAATGACCCCTTCACCAAAAAATATCATGGATAATGAACACATTTTATTATCACTTATGTTAATTGATTCTTTTCACATTAAATATATTACGAATTATTTTTAACATTTGTGAATCAACGTAAGGGACTAAAATAAATTAAAATAAATGTAAAGAATCAAATTGAAACTTTATTGTAACATAAGAGATCAAAATATAATAGTTTATTCTATATTTAAAAATAAATTGACTCAAATTTTTCTTTCCCTTAAATAAAAGAGATTTTTATATGGCAATGAAAATGTAGTCTGAAAAATATTATATGATTGAATAAATTAAATAAATTATGTTAATTATCATAAAATGAAGTAATTTCTTCCACATCATCCAAACATTGTTAATAACTTCATAAATGCCATGAATTTGTATATTTATATATGATATATATGGACTAATGACTTACTAAAGTGATCAATCCCGGTTCCAAAATTAACTTTAGACAAGTCTACTTGAGTAGGTTTAGCCCTAGGTCTTGGTGGCCATTTAGGCCCAAACTGTTTAGCAGACTTAGCCCGAATCTCATTCGGTGAGTCATCTTTTTTAGTAGGATTATCCTTAGGACCAGGCGGCCATTTAGGCCCAAACTGTTTAGCAGACTTAGTCTCAATCTCAAGCGATGAGTTATCTATTTTAGTAGGATTATTCTTTGGGCCAGGTGGCCATTTAGGCCCAAACTGTTTAGCAGACTTAATTTCAATCTCAAGAGACGAGTCATCTTTTTTAGTAGGATTATTCTTTGGGCCAGGCGGCCATTTAGGCCCAAACTGTTTAGCAGACTTAACTTCAGTTTTAAGCGATGAGTCGTCTTCTTGAGTAGGCTCAGCTTTTGTCCCAAGTCTAATTGCTAGGGAAGGATTTATTTGAGCAAAGGCTTGGGAAAAGGGAATGATAAAAAGGCCAAGAAAAAGGGACATATATGATTTTTTGTAAGCCATATTAGTGCTAGTGAAAATGGAGACAATAAATGGATGAGAAACAATTACATGGTAGCGCTCTCTATATATAGGACTTGAAAAACAACATAAAAACTTGAAGATGGCCAATTTATGGAGCCAAGAGTTATATGTATACCAAATATGTATAGAATACAATATAAATATACAAATATCTCTATTGAAACCTAAGGCTCATTTCTATAATTTAATTGTTATATTATATTATATAAATTCGGTCTAATGAAATTTGATGACTGCGGGCTTAGCTTGTTATTGATCTTGATCTTGCATATGAAAATGATGACCACCTCTCATTTTTCATGTTACAATCTTGAATAACTTCCTTTCTTATTGTTTATGTCAATGTCAATTGTCAAATGTCAAATGATTCATATCTTCTAAATTTTGGTTTAAAAATAAATAATTGTCATGAACTTTACATTGTGTTTAGATGAAGAATTTCAAGAGAGTGATTCACATTGTGAGAGAATTTTAAATGTTTTGAAAAAAAAAAATAAATTGATTGAATACATAAACTATTCAATTAAAAGATGGTCAGTATTCACCATTTCACCTATTTTCAAAATTCTCAAGAATTTTAAATCGTTAGGATTTTGCAATTGCTCTATCCAATTACTTTAAAATGTACAAATAAATAAATTAATTTTGCAAAATGTACACTTAAGTGCAAAAAGTTATATTTAGTGACGGTTTCTATTCGAATTAAATTCAGTTTTAACCATCGTTAAATGTGATTTTATACCTAAATGAACCAAAATATACACTTCCTTTCAAAATAAAACCAAAATATACACTTTAATAGTTTTGATACTAAACTGTACATAAAGCAAAATTCAGGAGATCAAAGTGTTTTTAACCCTAAAATTTTGAAACGAATCCTTACTTGCTAAAATAGTGGCTCCAGATTTCAAAATGCAAGATTTAATTATACTTAACACCTACAATTTGAATTTCTTAAATTGCTAATCTAAACACGCTCTTTATCGTCATTGATCCTTATGATTATTTTTCTAATTTTAATATCCTTAACAAGTGTTCTAAAAAGATTGTTCAGCAAAACTATTTTTCTTGTATGTCTCTTCTCGTACAATCTTACAACTCTGCAACCCAAAATTGTGTCGTATATATCAAACATTATTCTTATGTTTTTCCTTCAAAATCATAATCCATTCCAGTACACATATACCAGATTCTTAAGGCAATATTGAGACTCTTTAGTTTATATTTCTATTTTCTATTTTTATTTCCAGTTTCCTTTCTGCTTTCAGATTTTCTGTTTGTAGCCATTTTTCAATTGTTTCTATACAAATTCTTAAAAAGGAAGAAAAAAAAAATAAACTTTTAAGAATGGATTAGTGAGTCATTTCGTCAAACCTCAAGGTTGTGTTTAATACTGGAAATGCTCAGGGACGGAGCTAGCCCTAAAGTTTTGGAGAGACCAAATATAAAAGACTAAATATATCAAAATTTTGGGGGGAGAGGACATTTACTTGGAATATTAGTAATTCTTACTGATATTCTAAAAAATTATATATATATGTTAACAAATTTTTTTCACAATGGAAGCCGAGACCCCCTCATCGGACTAAGGTAGCTTTGCCCCTGGAAATGCTTTTTTTCATTTTCGAAAATCTCACTTAATATGATAACTTACCCATGTTTAATAAATGTTACCACAACGTTTTCCCGTAAGTTACAGTCCTGGAAAAAAAAATATTACTGGTAAAATATTCAGCACCCAAACAAGCAACGGTAAATTATTCAGCAACCGAACAAGCAAGACTGATGGTTGTTAAACATAACGTCACTCATCATTTTGATCGCTAATTTTGGTCGTTGACATATTTATGACTACAATAAGCATTTTTATGACACAAGTTCACCAAAGCTTGTGTTGTGCACTACCTGATAGATTGATCTTGAACAAAGCTAGTTAATTATAACAATGCATTAGTAATATACTGTTTATGTGCAGCTACCATGTTAGTCTGGCGGCTAAGGCAGCTAAGCTTAGTAACAGTCGAGTCTATGTGTGTGGGTTTAGATTATTAGAAGAAAAAAAAAAAAAAGAAACAGAGAGGAGTTTCATGTCCAAATTAGTCCCTAAATGATAATGTCCTCACCTCACCAGCTAGATTGTAGTCACCAATTTAGGGTCACAATTACATGTCCTCAATTAGTAGTTCTAAGTTTGGTTGAGTTGTGACTTATGAGTATATATACTGATTATTGAGATAAACTTCATACTTATCACTTATGATTGATCCAAAACATATTATAAACTAACATGGTTCAAAAGTTATCATAATGTAAACAACTATGTAGCTTAGCTGAACTGCCATATAAATGGAAACAAACTAATCATGCCCTCTGCACTGAAAAATTAAGGATGAAATCTTTAATTTCATCATTAGCACGCTCCAACGCAGTCCGTCCATCTGCGTCTTTCACGTCATATTTTGCTCCAGCTCTCAACAGTTCCTCAATTTTTGGCTTGTCGCCCTCGGACGCAGCCAACAGTAGTAGGATATCAACGGGGTGGATGTTTTGGCTCAGAAGAGCCTCCATTTTATCATATGATCCCTCAACTGCGAGCATTCCCATATAGTTGAAGTACTGCAAAATTATTATGTCAACACTTTTCTTACTAAGCACTGCTAGTGTGAGTATTTTCAATTTTCAAATCACATGCACATTTTCTTCCTAAACAGAATTTCAAATTACAATACCTAACTTTAAATGGTCAATAAAACATGGGAAAACCATAATGTGAGCACAGAATAACTACACTTATCAAAAGTAGATTAGTAGGGGAAATTTGAACTCAGAATTTCAATAGGAAACACTAAAGGACATAAACTTGAACCAGTAGCTTGATGACAAAGCTATGCAAACCCTGGAAGCATATTTCCTGTAATGCAGAAGATACCTAATGAAATTGCGCTGTTTGAACAGAACTATACAACAATTAGAGAAACTATTTTAACTTGTTATATTACAAATATCTGAAGAAGGTTATTGATTTTCCAAATTACTTATTGCACTGACCTTTCCTTCCTTTAAAGTAACTTTTAGATCTTGATATAAGGTGTTACCTAACATAGTTGAACTAGATATGTTATCTAACATTGTCACCACAATATTTCTACAGAGTATTCAGTCTTTTTGAATGACACAAAATGCTCATTTGAGTAGAGTTGAAAACTTCATCTGATCCTTTTGCATCACTAAGGTCTTTATATTACAAAATGGAGGACTCAATGATAATTTTGTGCTGGGTAAAGAGTGTACGGATTTGAAACATAATCACACCAATTCCAACCCAAATCAATTTTCCATCTTTATACAAGAAATACCAAACTACTGATCCATATTCATTACTATTGCTTTCCTTCATCAATTACACACTGCTTCCTTAACCTTTTTATATATATTTTTTGTTTTAACAAACAGAAAACTGTTACAAAATTCCCTTACTGACTAATCCAGCATTGAAGCATGCAACAAAGTTTACTCTTACTTTATTCTTTGAAATTGTCAAAAATCATAATGAAAATTGTGCTCACATTTTCAGAATTACTCCAAGAACACACATCACTCATCAGTAATGCATAAGCACAATCCTTCATACTTACACAAGCTCGAAATTTCCAAACCAACAACTAAGCCTCAACATGAAAGTACTTTTACTAGAAGCAACAAATTTTTGGTTTCAATTAAAGTGGATGATATTTGTGTCTAAACAAATCATAACCATTTATATATTATTGGAATGCAAGCCTAGGTCCAGCTGAAAAACCAAACATGCATTAACATAGAAACAAAAACAAAAAAAAAACACCAAATAACAATGAGACAATGACCATCTACAGTTCTACACCAAATTCATAAGCACAACACAAGTAAACATAAATGGAAACAATAACTTAACAGAATAATTGATTGTTGTTATTACCAACCTGTTCAACATCATCTCTATCAAAATCATCACGTGACTGGCTACCATAAATCCCAGCACCTTCAGCATCAACACCATTCTTACCGAATTTGAACCAGCATGTGGTTTTGGAGCCATTGGAGGGTCCAATTTCAGAGGCGAAGAGTCTGAGCCACCCAACTCTTCTTGTTCTTCTGATACCCAGAAACCCAGAACCCAAATTTGAGGCAGAAACTTTTGAAGGCAAAGTTTTTGAATTTGAAGTGATGGGTTGGTGGGTGATGCATGGAATGGAAGCCATTGTTGAGTTCTTTCACTGACCTTGGCTTGTTCTTCCTCTTTCACTTATCCACACGCGTCCGTCTGAAAGATAGACAGGGGAAATAATTCGCTGCTTCTCATCACTACGTGTGTCTGTGCTCTAAATGTTTTAGACCGTTCAGATGTTATAGGGAAGTATATCATGTCGTAATAACATCTAGTAAGTATATTAGGATAAAGTTTAGAATAAAGTAATTTGACTAAAAGTAATATCAGCTTTTAAAATATTTTTTATAATTTTAAAAATAAATTATTTATTGATTTGTTCTTTCACTTTTAGTTATAAGGTATTTTAGTCTTTCACTTTTTAAAATTTTTGAATAAGTCTCTGACTTTGTATTCCGTAAGTCACTTTATTCCTTATTATTAAGTGACACTAGCAAAATGCCTACATGACACGTTGAATGCCTACATGATAAGATGATAAGTTAATTGACACTTAGGAGTTCAAGTAAGCGATAAAATGACATTTATTTGCTTAATCTCAAAATAGGTAACTCAATTAGTCCTTCAAATCGCATACCATGTAATTCAATTTAAAACCCTAAAACGCTATGTAACTTTGACGATTAAGCAAAACGACATCAATTGATCATTTACGTGGACTCATGTGACAAATAACGTGTCATATAGGCAGTTAGCATGTCATGTAAGCATTTTGTCAATGTCACTTATGTCAGGGACTAAAGTGACTTAAAATGTCCTGTAAGTACAAAGTGAGGGACCAAAACAGTCAATCACTCTTTTAAAAATATAAGAAACTAAGTTAATTTAGCTAGAAACTTCAAAGTGAATAAGACATTATTTTAAAAAAGATTCAAATTATTTTGGTAATTTATAAATCACATTTTATTTTATTTTTAAAAAAAATACCATATTTTTCAAATGTCTATAGTACACAAACTCTAAAAAAAAATTGTTGCTATTTTAAAAATATAAAAATTACGTAAATTGAGTTAGAAACTTGAAAATTAATATTACATTATTTTCACAAAGCTTCAAATAATTTAGATGATTTGAAAACACTCTATTCATTTTCATTTCAAAAAACATCATATTCTGCAAGTGTATAGTGTAAGGTCTATAAAAAAATCTATTGCAATTTTATAAATTTAAAAAATTATGTAAATTAACATAGAAACTTCTAAGTGAATAATAAATTATTTTCATAAAGTTTCAAATAATATAGGTAATTTAAAAATACCCTATTTACTTTTATTTTGAAAAATATTATATTATTCAAATGTATAATACATGATCTCTAAATTAACTTTTGTAATTTTAAAAATATAAAAAGTTACATAAATTGAGTTAAAAACTTCAAAGTAAATCATACATTATTTAAAAAAAATCAATAATTTAGGTAATTTTAAAATATCATATTAGTTTTTATTTCGAAAAACACCATATTTTTCACCATAATTAATTATAGTAAATGAATTCTAAAAAAAATTCAATTTTAAAAGTTATAAAAAATTATGTAAATTGAGTTAGAAACTTCAAAGTAAATAATACATTGTTTACAGAAAGCTTCAAATATTTTAGGTAATTTGAAAAATCAATTTTCATATTTATTTTGAAAAACACCCAATTTTAAATAGTACACAATATCTAAAAAAACTGTTACAATTTTAAAAATATAAAAAAAAATTGAGCTAGAAACTTTAAAGTGAATAATACATTGTTTTCAGAAAGTTTTAAATAATTTAGGTAATTTAAAAATACCTTATTCTTTTTTATTTCGAAAAACAAAATATTCTTCCGGTGTATATAGTAAAAAATCTCTAAAAAACATGTTGCACTTTTAAAAATACAATTATGTAAATTGAGCTAGAAATTTTAGAGTGAATAAAAAATTATTTTCAAAAAGCTTCCAATAAGTTAGGTAATTTAAAAATACCCTATTAATTTTTATTTTTAAAAAATTATTCTTTAAGTGTATAGTACACGATCTCTAAAAAATATCACAATTTTAAAAATATAAAAAAATTATGTAAACAAAGCTAGAAACTTTAAAGTGAATAATACAATGTTTTAAAAAAGTTTCAAATAATTTAAGTAATTAAAAAAACGCATTTTCAATTTTATTTTGAAAAACACTCTATTCTTCATGTGTATAGTACACATTCTTTAAAAAATCTGTTAGTAATTTTAAAAATATAAAAAAATTATGTAAATCCCTTTTCATCAACCGCCGCGAAACACCAACCAACCGCCGCAGTAATGGAAGCGAAGGCGATTTTAAGTGAACGGTCACCTTATTCCTACCATTAAATATTCATTTTCTTGTAGTATATATTCAATTCATTCATGTATCTCTCTCCCTTAGAAGCTTGCTAAGAGCCGCTCATTATCCATGTTTCATTCCAACCAGTGATCACTCCCCACCCTCGTAGGCGCTTCGGATGTCACACTAATTCTTGAACTTTGACGATCCTGTTTTTCAACTACCAAATTTTAGAACTTAGGCAAAATATGCTGAGGTCAGAAATGAGTGTGGCACGGTCTATGCAGATATATAGTAGATATATAGTGTTATCGTGGTCATTGCTCACGCGCAGAGTTATGAGACAAAATTAAACTAAAAAAAAGGTTATGAGACCAAGGAACAAAAAGGAAACTTCGAATAGTTAAGGAGTAAAAAAGTGTCTTTTTGTAAAAAAAAAATTCGCTAAACAATGTCTAAGGGATCTTGTTAAGATACAATGAATAAATATTTTTAATACTTTTAATTATTTTAAAAAGTTTGCATCAAATAAATTTTCAACCATTAAAAATAAATGTTATGTTTCTATTTTTGAGGAAAATGGTGGAATTGATGGGGGAATAAATGAACTACAAAACTTAGACAAAGTTCTATAAATGTGATTAGTGCTATGTTGTTTATCAATTAGGGTTTAAGTTTTATCCTGATAACATATATCAATATCTTTTAACTTGAATGATAAACAAAAATGTTAAAGATTTGCTCATGTGTTACTAAAATAAAACTCAAACTCTACTTAATAAATAACACCAACAACACCTATGAAATTTTTCCTAAATTTGTCTAAATTAGTGTGTTGTGAAATGCGATGTATCCAGTACACATCAACTAGAAAAAGAAAAAGAAAACAAAACTAGAGGGCATTTTTGGCCTACACCATTGACATTAGGTACTTGTCTTAAAATATTTGGGGAAGTTGTTACCACTTATTTTAATTTTGTTTATTTGACTGTTAACAAGTCATTTTTTATTATGAAAGTTTTTGCCACTTGCTTACTTTTGTTTAATGTCAATATAGTCTTCTTTTAATTGTTATATTAAATTCTCAATTCAACTTCTTTAATTTTTTTATAGTTGATGATGATTCATATTGAAAATTACAGTATATATTAAGAAATTTAAGGGAGTAGGTGGGGGAAAAATTGACCAATATAATCCCATAAGATCATTGTATGCCATTGAGAATCTAGCTTTATATATTGGGTCTTGATATCTAGTGCCCTAAGGGCACTAGATAAAATTACTAGAAATAGAAAAATAATCATAAGAATACATTGTCCCGTTTTTCGGGAATATAAAAAACGACACATTCCAATACCTTTTTACTATATTTAGACTCTTAAATAGTGTCCTTAGAGCATTAAATATCATTTGCCTTACACTGGAGCGGTTGGTTCCGTTTTACGCGAGAGTTGAAGGGTAGAGGAGATTTTGACTGCTGCAAAGGTGGACCCAGGGTGACAAACGATGTCAAAAAAGAAATTATAACTACTGACTTTTTGCTAACACTCGAAACTGTGAAAAAAACCCGGGAATTTTGGCATAACTGCAATTTCCTTCCCTTCTCTTCTTTCTATTTACACATGAGATTCAAACGCTATACCTACGAGATAGGGATAGAGAAAGATTTCTTGTTATTATTATAAGATCGTGATTGGATCCACATATGTTTGGTAAAAAGAAGAATCTTCTCCTTTGAGAATAATAAAAAAAGGAAAGTGTCGTTGCTGCGAATCCTGTTGTTTAAGGTCCCAGTCTCAAATCGGATCTCAAAAGTCTGTTAGATTAATATAAAGAGATAAGAATTGACAAATTCTAACAACTATTAAACCAGAATTACTACAATCACTAAAAGGTGGACTAACGAGCGAAAAAAAGATAGAACCAGATGCATTCTTAAAAGAAAAAGGAAAAATAATATGAAAAAGAATATGAATATGAACACACAAAAAAAGATAGTCATCACATTTTTGACCATAGTCCTATTTCAGTTCGATGAGTGTGAATACCAAAAAAAGAATTCCTAAGTCCTTAATGGAATGACATTTGTTTTTTCCGAAAGACAGGAGGAGAGTAAGGTGGAAAAACTTCCTGTCAATCTAATGTCACCCACATATATAAAAAAGATATCTATAGGAAGGTTAAATAAAGATGAAGCTATCTGCCTTGGAGCAGAACAATCCAGAGCCAAGTAAGAAGGTACTCAACCTTTCTTCGCATGCCCTTTCTGCTTGTCCTCTTTTGCCCTACTCGAATGGGGAGAGCTACTCCCATAAGACAGCTATGATCGGGCAATAGCATAGATACAGTAGAGCTCGAAGCAGGCTGCTTGTCTTGCCTCGAGCCCATAAGAGAAGAACTGCTCTGGACTAGGATGGTGCTGTTCAGCTTAAAACTAGGCTAGGAAATGGGCCTAACTCCATTCGCTGATGAACAGAAAGGCATGGCTTAAGTTTTTTTCCTCGAGAGGGTCTCAATCAAGAGAATCAAATAAGGCAGAACTCTTAACGATGCAAGGACTAGCCTAGTTTTTCGCCCTAAGGAATAAGACGGATGAGTTGAGTGAAATCGTATCCGTCTCAATCAGTAAGCGCTTAATCCTTTTTTCTTTTTGATTTGAGCAGTGATTCACCGGCCACTAGATCCAGGGATCCCACCTTATTCTCAAACCTGGTGGCTCGGTTGATTGGCACTCCTGTAGGCTCATCTTGCATACAAATTATGGGGGTCCCAGGTCCTGCATCCACCAAGAACATTTCTTCCCCTAAGCGTAAAACTTCAGATTGTAAGGCCAACTTCGATTCGCCCGGCCATCTGGCGGGCGGCATGTTTATCTTGTGTGACAACACTACAGAGCGAGTGGCTCTTCTAGGCGGGCAGCTGTGTGACAACACTACAGAGAAAGCGGCGCTTTCGTTTAACATGCTATGGTCTCAACGCCCTTACGAGATAGTGATGAGTTTCACGCGCTCTAAGCCCGGCCCACGCGCGGTTAGGAAGATTGGCCGCAATTTGAGCGGTACCACCCATCCTACCCTACCACCTATAGGCGGCCGTCCGTTCTACAGCCGCCCAAAAAGGAACTGCAGTGCTTTCGAAGGCGATGGGATGTCCCTCCTGCATAAGCACACCTCCTATGGAAAGGTCGGAAGCATCTGTGTGGACTTCGAGCACCTTTTCGAAGTCTGGCAAGACTAGAACAGGCTCTTGTGTCACAGCTGCCTTCAACTCCTCGAAAGCATTCTGGCACCTCTTGGTCCACTCCCACGACTTGTTATTCTTTAATAGTTCCGCTGCTTTTGCAGAAAATCCCTTGATGAACCGCCGATAGTCATTCACCAAACCAAGGCTGTGGTGAGAATGAGGATCACTTCGAAACTCTAGGAAAATGGGCGTTTTAGGGCGGGATCTAAAAGTTCTCCGACGTGTTGCGGAGCCTTCGATCGTGATAGGGTCTTTTGGCTTCCTCAGGGCCGTGTGAAGCTTAGCTTGCTTTAGCAGCCACGTGATGATTCAAGATTCGTGGTAGGCATAGGAGCTGGGCGAAGCAGTAGCGAAGCTCAGGTGGTGATGCAAGTGCGCGGTGAGCGTAGTAGCCCCCTCGGACATGCTCTTTGTACAACCAAGCGAAGAGCTAGTGAGGGCCGGAATGGAATAAAACTGATGATTCTAGAGCAAGTGACATCCATATCAAATCCTCCAGAAGTTATGCTCAACAGGAAAGTCATTAAGAAGTGCCACAGCACTATTGCTATTGATCGGACATTCACAATTGCATTACCTGAATGGAATGGCAGCAGTCTTATTAGTCCCAATCTTACCAGACTAAAGGGGGGAGGAGTGAGGGCGAGCTTTCCTCTTTACTTGCTTTCCATTCATCCATCTCTTCTTCCTTCGAGAAAGCGAAAGCGCACTGGATCTCTTGTGGATGTTCCTGCGGGGAAGGCGGTCTAATCTAATACTAATTAGGAGAATCCGAGGAAAGAGATAGAAGGACCTTAACTTGCTCCTGCCAGAACGTCAGGACTATTTTAGTCTAGCTTGGGATATTCTAAGGACCCTAAGGGCTAAGGACTAGAGAAGAGGGTTAAGCCTAAGGGAATTCACGGTACCAGCTAGGGAAGAGCCAAGTCCCTTAGAGAGGGGATGAGATCAGTCAAGTCTAGGAGAAGGGAAGGTACCGCCTTTTAGTTAGTAACAACTTGGTAAGGGATCAAACCCTGTCAACTAAAAGCTATCCAAAACGTACTCGTGAGGAAACCCCCTGTTTAGCCCCTTACTCTTAAGATAAGATATGCGCGTGCAATTGAGAAGGAAGCAATCTCACATCCAACAAAGCCTGGTGTAAAGTGAAAGTAGAGGTCAAGAGATGGATGCCTTTATCTATCGAGGTCAGCTAGAATCTATTTTTTTTCTCCAGCGCATTTAGACCTGTCCTAGCGGAATGGACAAAACCCTATCTTGGTTGGAGAAAGCCAGTCCAGAGAGTCTGGTATTTTGTTGGTAATTCCACTATCCCTTGATAACTTGAAGAAAAACCTCCCTATGAAAGCCCTGTTGATAGATTCAGGCAAGCAAATATCAGACCTAAACCCGACTTCAGTTGCCGTATATAAGTAAAAAGAGAATGATGCATGTTATGTTGTGTCGTACACTTAATTACAAACAGAGTTTCCATCTTGCATTTGCATTGGCGATTCTCATCTAAGCTAATTAATTTTGCTAAATAAGTAGAAAATAAGGTACTACATATATATATATATAGATATATATATATATATATATATATAATTTATATATATATATATATATATATGATTTAATAATTAATTTCTTCCTCGCTCTAAATTAAATATATATTATGCATCATATTGCTATATCTGTGCTTGATGAATTGATATCAACATATATATATAAGCACACACAATTAATTATTCATCTTTGCCTATTTGAATCAGTGAATATTGCATCCGCTCGCTTCTTCAAAACTTGTTCCAGAGCATCGTCTTAACCCAAAAAAAAAAGTTAAAGTTCGACAGCATCGGAGTTCGGAGATAAGGTTAATTAACTACTATTATTTTCTCTCTCTCTCTATATGCACTAAAATTATTTTGTTGCAATTTATGTATATGTAATATTAATTTATAAGCCAAAATATACTTTTGTTTTTTAATTTTTCATGGCCATCTTAATTTTTGTCGAGTTCTCTTATCTTCTCGATTTCGTCCTGAATTGTTTAGTTAGTTAATCCTCTATCTTTAAAGGGCTAACAGTTAACTCGATTACCCCGTTATTAAGTGTATATTTGGTAACACTAGCTTATAGCGTATATAAGTTATAAGCTAGCTTTCATAAGCTAGTTTATGAAAAATTACTTCAAGTAACTTATAGCTTATGAAAAGTAACTTTCAATAATTTTTTCCTATTTTACCATCTAGTTATTTATTATGGTTACTTTATCAAATAATTTATTACATGTAATTATTACTTGTCCTTTTAAGTCATTTAACAAATATAAACTACCTAATAAGCTAATTTTACCAAATACCTCTACACATTTATAAGTCACAAGTGATAAGCTATTAGCTACAAATTATAAGCTATAAGCTAGTTTTATCAAACAGAATCTGAAATTTGAAAAACATCCGCAATTTATCATCTAATCTAATAATATTTAATTCCAACTCAATAAATCTTAGGTTAGCTTCCATATTCATATTCATGTCGATTATCTTTCAAGCACAAATCTATCACTACTACGTATGCCTCTTTAATTTCAAGCTATGAAAGAAAAAATAAACCAAAAACTTAGCTTCTTTACAATAAAATTAAAGGAAATAGTTTGGTATACTCATTCTATTTACCTCCTGTCGCAGAAAAGACATGTGCAAGTCTCACGTGAGTGGCCTAAGCCGCTGGTTTCATGTCGTGTTCCCACGACATGGATGCACGACTTAAGGCTCAAGGGACATCATCCCCACGTAAAGACCGTTACAGATCCGCAATTCACGGAAGTATGACAGTGACGAGTTTGACTTTGGTGACCTTGTTTACACCATAAATACCTGTGATTGATCTTCATTTAGTACGCTTATCACTACTCTATATTTGAGGATAATTCCTTGTGACACATAACTGATTTGATCGTCGGAATGCTTGCAGATACCCCCTCACCGTCAGGTGAGTGGCCGGAATCATCCAATCACCACATCGGAGACCAGATAGAAGGCCAGATCCGCCATGCCAAGTGCATGATAGAACCTCCCATTTATTTACCACCCTAGTTTAACTACTTTTTAAATAAAAAAAATACAATCGAAAACAGGCTTTAACTACCGTAAAAGAATAATAAATAAGGTGCAATCACTAATATGGATATATCAATTAAATTCAACTAAAGATGGCAATAAGAGTAAATATTAATCCTCACTATCTGCCCCAACAAGTACCTGTTATACTTAAATTACACCTATCTAGGACTGGCCTTGGGGTAGGGGCGAGTGGCTACCCGCTCAGGGTCCAATATTCGAGGGACCCATAATATATATATATATATATATATATATATATGTAGCTGTTATTTGCAAAAAATAATTAAAAAAATTCAGATGTATTATCATATTATGTATTAAGAAATTGTGATGTATTGATAAGATCGTATGTAATATCAAAATTTTATTATAGTTTAATAAAAAAAAATTACTTAAAAGGGACCCATTTTGTTCAGTTCGCCTCAAGGTCTATACAAGACTAGGACCGGCCTGCACCCATCGATTTCCTAATTATACTTAAGTTATAAAATATTAAAAACTATGACTATATATATAATATATACATTAAATAAAATTAATATTCGAAAATAAATACTCAAACAATAAAGTCATCACTTAAAATTTATGTGTTGTTTCCAAAACTTAGAAATATTATATTAGAAAATATTTTAACTTTTTAAAATATTTAACATACAAGAGAATTCTCAATATTAACATTCAATAAGTATTAAGTATTATTTTTTGAAATTGAAAGAAGAATTACTTAAAAATCTTTTTAAGCAAATATATTTTTGTAATTTAGATTGTGGATATATGCACCTACATGCCAAGATAGGAACTTAAATTGTGAGGTACGAATTTCCATAACAAACGGTAAATAGTGTCACATTAAAAAATAATAATTGAGAATAATAAGCATCTTCATAGTGAGTTTAAAACTTTAATGGTGAGGTAAGTACCTCTATCATGAACTATGAATAGTGTCACACAAAAAACTATAAAACTGGTCATTCTTAAGGAGTTTTCCAAAACATAGCACCATTAATAAAATAATGAGTGGAACTAGCCCCACTAACATAGTTAGCACATCTTATCTTTTTCTTTTACCGTGACACTATTTACAGTTTGTTATTGAAGTGCCTATTATTCTCACATATTTTTTAAAAGTATAACACTATATGGAGGTATTACTACTCTCACACGTGTTTTTTTTAATGTGACATTATTTACAATTCGTCATCAAGATTCATATTTCGCTATAGAGGTGTCTATCTTGTCATGAAGTTACTTACTTCACCATGAAATAATAGATACAATTTTATGGCGACGTAGAAACATCCATAGCAAAATAGACACTTCTGTAATAAATTATGAACCCATAAAAAAAACTATAGAACTAGCTCATTTTAAGGATTTTTCTTAAATATAGCTCTATAAACATAATTTCCCTTTCCAATTTGTCTTAGCGATCCTCCAAAACATAACTCCATTAATAAAATAATGAGTGAAACTAGTCCCATTAACATAATTAATCCACTTACTCCACCCTAACCGCCTCTCCCCCGTTACATCCACGTCGCTCTCATAATCTCTTCCACCATTGGCAACTTTAGGACTTTGAATCAGGGGAGCAAATTATATTAAAATTTAAATAATGATAGTTATTTTCATATAAAATAAAATAAGTAAAGAAATTAAAAAAATTAAGCAATAAATCTTTTAATGAGCTTGGAAAAACAAAATTACAAATCCCTCATTACTAGAGACTCACAGAAATTTAAATTAAGACTAACAAAAACAAAATCAGAGCCAACATTATAGTAACAAAATTGGTCCCTCCTTTTTTAATGGGTAAATTGCAATAACCCCCTTGAGGTTTAGAGAAATTGCACTCCACCTCAAACTTTATCAAAATTAGCGCTCCACCCCATTTTGATCAATTAACTAGCATTTTTAATTTGGCCCGTCAATCTATTATATAAGTATTAAAAAATAATTTTTAATGTTAATGGAGGGTGTAAAACTTGCATATGTCACAAACTGGTATGATAGAAACGTCAACAGCATAGCAAGTAACTAACTTTTTGCTTCGTCAGTTTGCTACATCAGCCTTAAAAATAATTTTTAAAGTTAACAAATGGACATCTTTGTAGATGTGACAGATGGGGACGACAGAAACATTAACTAGGTCAGCAATTAACGGTCAACGATTAAAAAAATGGGATGGAGTGTTAATTTTGGTGAAATTTGGGGTGGAGTGCAATTTTTCCAAACTTAAAAGGAGATTATTGTAATTTATCCTTTTTAATTTTTGACGAATGTATAATTGATTCCTTAAAACAAAAACCCCAAGGGTAACTAGTACGTACAATGACCAATAATAGTAAGGGACTACAAAATCCAAGTAAGGTCTAGATTGAGAGTGGAATACAAAGCTCAGCACCCTCCTTCACCACCTTCTTTCTTCAAACATTGTGAACAATGACCATATTACTTCTTAGTCATATTTTTAGTTGATATAAGACTTTATTCATCCTTATCATAGCATAATGCATCATAGCTCAAATCTAATTTTCAAGTGACAAAGAGATATATATTTAAAAAATTAAAGAACCTAACCTTTTTTTGTAAGCTTTAAGATTTTTAATGTGCATTGATTTCAACTGCTAGTATTTTTTTCAACACCTTTAACTTAAAAAATAAAACAAGACTATTAATATTAAAATGATAACAGATATATAACTCACACTCCCAATTCTCAAATCATGATAATTGAAAAGTCACCTTAGAAGTAATTGTCCAAATATTGAGTTTCGAATAATCAATGGCAAGGTACTTGATAGAGTGAGCAGGTAATACAAGAAAAATGACAAATTTTGTGGGTATTTTTTGGCAATATTTTAAAAACAAGATCAATCAACTAACTGGAACAATCACTGGATGGTTCAGTGATTCAACTAAGATTGAATCAATATAGTAATTTGTTTATTAAACAGTCCCTGTGTAGGGAGCCAAGGACTGATCTAGAGGGGGAAACCACACCTTGACCCTCTCCTCCCGTAATATTACATATATTATACACTGTGTATTGTTACTAAAATGGGTGTGTATCATAGCAGTTTTCTTGGCAGCAAACCTCTATTTTGGTCGAGGGTTTGAATCTAGAAAGTGATGTTTTGTCCTTAATTTAATTTTTTGTTCATAACGTTATCTTTTCTCTGCTTTTTTCGTATGTTATTTCCTCCTCTTTTCTGAATTCTCTTAGCATTTATTCCTCCTTCCTTTGCTCTATCAAAGATATTGTTTCAATTATGAGTGACCTCGCCATGCATTTCATATTGATGGGTCTTATACTAAACTTTGCACGTGACTCTATTGTTAGGTCGCGTTTGATTCGATGGCAGATATTGTTATCTCTATTATAGCTAAAGTCGCTGAATACTTGGTAAAGCCAGCAATTCTGGAAGGAAAGCACTTTCTTTGTGCTAATAGAGTAATTGAAGAGCTGAAGAATGAAAAGAAGGAGCTGGAATCTGAAAGAGAGAGTTTAGAAGAGCGTGTTAAACAAGCAATTGAGAGAACTGAAGTTATTGAGAAACCTGTGGAAAAATGGCAGAATGATGTGAAATGTCTATTAGATGAGGTGGCAGATTTGGAACAAAGGGTCACAACAAACAATACTTGTTTCCAAGGACGGTATCCAACATGGAAAAGATATCTTTTGTGCAAGCAAATAACAAGAAAGATAACAGCGATTGGGAAATTGAAAGGCAAAAGCAATATTGACCCATTTTCTCACCGTGCTCCACTTCTAGGACTTCAATATGAGTCCTCTGATAACTTCACTTATTTTGAATCAACAAAATTTGCTTACAATCAACTTTTGGAGGCACTCCAGGATGATTCTGTTAGTATGATAGAGGTGTACGGAATGGGTGGATCGGGGAAAACTACTCTTGTAACACAAGTAAGTAAGAAGGTCGATGCACTTCATTTATTCGATAAGGTTTTATCAATTTCAGTGTCTCAAACTCCAAACATCAAAGAGATTCAAGGCAAAATGGCAGATATGCTAAGCATAAAACTGAAGGAAGAATCTGAAGATGGAAGAGCTCAACGTTTATGGATGAGCCTGAAAGAAAAGAAGAGAGTTCTTTTCGTAGTTGATGATTTGTGGGGACATTTTGTGTTGAGCAAGATAGGGATTCGCTTAGACAACTATTGCAAAGGTAGATGGAAGATTCTGGTAACCACTCGTCGTCAAGAAGTATGTGATTTAATGGACTGTGAAAAGAAGATTCATTTGGGTCTCTTAACTGTAGATGAAGCTTGGATTTTATTTAAAAATCGGGCAAACATTGATGACGGTTTCTCCAAGTCAATGAATGATGTGCCGAGAAAACTTTGTGATGAATGTAAAGGACTGCCCATAGCAATAGTAACTGTGGGGTCTTCCTTGAAAGGAAAACATAAAGCTGAGTGGGAGATAGCATTACATAGCTTGGAACATTCGGAGGCAAACGATGATCACGTGGAAGGAGGGGTGGGAGCTACTTTTAATATTCTCAAATTGAGCTATGACTATTTGAAAAACAAAGAAGCAGAGTTGCTCTTCTTGATGTGTTCTCTATTTCCAGAAGACCATGAAATCAAAATACAAGACTTGATCCGATATGGAGCTGGACTTGGATTGGGAGGAAGACTTTCTCTAGAATCAGCGAGGAGCCGTATTGTAGCAGGCATAAACAAGCTTCTGGATTCTTGTTTGTTGATGCAAGATGAGAAAACAAAAAGGTACGTCAAAATGCATGACTTGGTTCGTGATGTAGCCTTATGGATAGCCAAGAGATCAGAGGATAGCAAAATTTTTGTAAATCTTGACAAACCACTTAGCATGTTGGAGGAGGATCACAATGTAAGAGATTATTTTGCTATATCCTCATGGCAGAAGGAAACCCAAATTTCCCTCCAATGGGATGCTCCAAACCTTGAAATTTTGTTGCTATATGCTTAGTAAGACTAGAGATTCTTGACTTGCAAGGATGTAGTTTTGATGAACTTCCAAATGAAATAGGAAAACTAAAAAGGTTGAAACTGCTAGATTTGTCTAGGTGTCTTATTGATGAACCCTATAATGGAGCAATAGGAAATTGTGCACATCTTGAAGAGCTATATCTATCAGAATGTGATCCAGAAGAGTACTTAATTGAGAGCCTTGGGGATATTGTTACTCTCCCAAATCTAAACAAGTTTGCATTATATAATAGCACTGATGGTGATCATGATGATACTGATACTGATACGGATACCGTTCTTGTGGAAGGACCAAGGAGAGTGCTAGAATTACGGGATGTTGATATCTTACAAATAGGAGTATCTACAAGGAATCTTTTACGAATAGCTGAGACTGTCATTCTGAGAAGACTACATGGAGCTTGTAAGAATCTCATCCCAGACATGATTGGAGTTTGGAAAGGCTTGGATGGTCTGAGTAGTCTCTATCTTGACGATGCCAGAAAGATAGAATGCATCTTTGATGTAACATCTTCTTTACAAGAGATAGGTTCTATGATTCCTAAGTTGGTTGAGTTGAAGTTGAGGAAGATGGAAAACGTGACAGAGTTGTGTCGAGGCCACCTCAACAAGTGCTACGCTTGTTTGAGAAATTAGAAAAACTTTATACAAGGGATTGCCCGCGATTGCAAAGTATATTTCCGTCCGAATGTAACTTAGGATATCTGAAAATCCTGAAAATAGAAAACTCGAATAACGACAACAATTGCATTTCAGGTGAAGCACTCTTCCCAATGTCAATTGCCCAAAGTTTGCAGCAGCTAAAAGTGCTAAGTATAAAAGGTTGTGGTGGACTAAAGCATGTAATTGGAAGCGAAAGTTGTCCCTCTCATTCTCATTTTCATTCTATGATGCCCAGATTGAAGAAAGTTCAATTAAATGAATGTAGCAAGTTGAAGTTTGTGTTCCCAATTTGTTGTGTTGAAGGCCTTGTGCAACTGCAAAAGATAGAGATACGTTGGTGTGATGAGGTAGAATATGTATTTGGAGAATGTGATGACAAAGATCATTCATCTAACCAAAATGTGATGCTCCCTAATTTACAATCTCTCTCACTCGGTACGCTTGGAAGCCTCATTGGAATATGTCCAGAAAAGTATCATTTAAAATGGCCATCTCTGGAGAACTTAGAATTGTGGTATTGTCCAAAATTGACTACCACGTGGATCGCTATGATGATTGGCTTTCACCATAGACATCATCAACATACGAATCAAGTAAGTATTCTAGGATTCGAATTTTTTAGTCGTGTCTACCAAGTACGAACACTTCACAAGTTTTGCAAGGGTTAGAAAAACGCTTATATTATACCATCTGATCATTGACGTTGAAATTTATTGGATTTTTCAGAGATTTGTCCAGGAGGACCAGCAAATGCAACTGCAAAATCTAGGATTAGCAGGTTTTCCTCAATTGAGCCAGATATCACGAGTGGGTCCTACTCCCACACATATTTTGAGTCTTCACTGTCTTCAAGAATTATCACTCAGAAATTGTCAAAACTTGAAATCTTTGTTCTCCATAGCGTTACATAAAAGCCTACCAGAGTTGAGGTTCCTTTCTTTAATGCGATGCAAAGAATTACAACAAATCATTGAAGAAGATGATGATAATGAGCTTAAAGACGCTACTTCTGAATCTGAAGTGATGATATTTCCAAATCTAAAACGCTTATTTGTGTACCAATGCGAAAAGTTGAAGAGACTTTTCTCTGTTGCAATGGTTCCACAACTAAGCACTGTTGAAATAGAGGATTGTGAAGTAATAGAAGAGGTGTTTCGACATAGTAGCAGCAGAGAAGATGATGAGGAGAAAATAATTTTGCTTCCAAACTTGACAGAAATTACATTGCGAAATCTGCCAAATTTTGTTGATATCTGTCAAGGCTTTAAGTTACAGGCTGTGAATCTTCAAAGTCTCTACATAATTAGATGCGCCAAAGTCACTCCAAGTTTGAGTGCAATTCAGGTGACATCATTATTCAATACTCTTTTTAGTAATATCTATCTAGGAAAACCAACTGCAACTTCATTATTTTCAATGTATGTGTCTCCTATCTCCCCTGTGACATGATTTGCACTTGGGCAATTAATCACATTTTGATTTTTAAATTTGTTTGTGATGAATTAAAGAGGCAACTAGAAGAAGAAAAAAAGGAGAAGAAGAAGAATCAGTGAGCAGTGATTTTTCTACGGAATGAAGACATACATACATGATAACCAGTACTCCCAAATGTGAGTTATTTTAAGTGTTCTGTTTCCAACAACTAGTAAATACGTTAAGATTTGAAATGACATTTTTTTAATTGCAAAACCATATATACACAAGACAATTGTTCTCCCTATCTCAAACCAATAAAATGAAACCATATGTTGTTTGTGAATGAAATTATTTCATACTTGGGCTTGAAAATCTTGAACATGTGGAATTATGGAGAATAATTGTGCTTAAGCATTGTTATGATCTTAATTAATTGATTTTAAAGATATGACAATAGTTAGATGTGATAACAATTTTCATTATGACTTTTCTATTCATTCGATCTTCTGCTGTTTGAAACCTAGATCTTCTTCTTCCCTATATATATATACTCCCAATTGTGATGCGTGATGATTAAGTGATGCTCCCATTTTTATTTCTTTACAAAACTAGGGGTATGGTATAAACTGAAGATTCACAAGATATCCAAATGGCAAGAAGAAGCATAGTATCAACGAAATAAATGGTGCTGACTGACTGATAATGCAACTTTGCTGTTAGAGACTTTGTTTCGGCAAATTCAGAGATAAATTATTCTTACCTGTCTTGGGTGGAATGTATGTATGATATGGAACTTAATGGCTACTTGTTTTGTAATTAATTAATTAATCTGTAATTCCAAACTACTACTTAATTTGTCTATTCTTGAGCTTGCGAAAACAGTGGATCATTTGCTTAATTATAGTATTATACGTTATACTGTTCTTTTAAAATAGTTATTATTGTCTGAATATAGCTGCTGGACTTTCTGAGCATATATATTCACTTGTCAAGTTTTCCAATGCTACAGTAGTGCTGGTGTTTTTTTGAATTTGTTGCCAATAGTTGAATGCTATTTATTATTTGGTATTTTGTGTTTTCTTAACAGCTAGCTAATTGCCTTATTTATCCTTAAGGTGTTGGATGAAATAGACTTGTTCTCTGCACTTTTGGTTTTTTATTCTTCGCCTGATTTATTGCTTGTGAACTGTGATTCTGTTATTGCAAAATATCAACCATGTGGATGTGGTGGCTGAGATTTTCTCGGAATTGGTATGAATTGAAGCCAGCCATGCTGATTGCTGGGTAATGGCACATCTTCTGCCTTTAATTCTTAGTTCTTTTTCATTTTTGGTCGGATGTTCTTTTTTTTCTTAAGAGTGTTTGGTACAGTATTTTTAAAGTTACTTTTTCTGGATAAGTGATTCTTCAGAAAGTTAACTCTTGTGTTTGCTTAACAGTTAACTTTCCCAATAATAAATTATATCCATTACTTAATAATACTATTATTTTCCAAAAATGCCCATAACTAATAAATGCCATAATATAAATATTAGTATTTAATTTTTAAAAAATGGCATCCATCCTGAAAATCTCTCCACATTATTTGTATTGCTAAAAACAAAAAGCGCAGCTAACCAATGACATCAATTTTTGAAAAAAAAACATAATGTTGTCTATTATTTTAAAAAAAATAAGTAAAAAAAGGAGATAATGATTAAAAAAGTTGCAGTTTTAGTGAATAAAGAAATTTAGCAAGACATAGAAAATAGAAATTGCACTTTTTTTAATTATCATATCATCTTTTTACTTATTTTAAATAAAAATAAAAAAACAATAAAAGAATAGAGAAGCATAATTAGATGATCGTCGAAGTGTGAGCAATGTTAGCGCAACAGCAATGGTGGAAGAGGAAGAAAGGAGTGAAAATGTTATAAACAGACGCACAAAATAAGAATGAACGAGGGGTAATTTGGTTTTAATATTTATTATTCTCCGGTAAGTTTAAGATACTCACTTCTTTGGTGAGAATATAAATAGTAATATTTTTTCACATTTAAATATTTTTAAGAATCTTACTTATTGAGAAAAATCTTCTCAAACTTTATTTCAAGTAATATTCTCAGGAATCTTATAAACATCTCTTCTACCAAATATTTCCTTAGGTACTCATTAATCGCACCACACTCTTTTTACGACACACACCATATTATACTAGAACAAATTCTAAAATTAATTTTCAAAATCTATTTCAATGTGGTGTAGCGCTATTCAAAAACTCTTCATCCGAAACTAGTTTATGAGCAAGGATATTTTTAGAGAAAAAAAATAAAAATTGTGTAGTGAAGCTAGAATAGTGTGTGATGGGAATAATTGCCACTTCCCTTCCATTTTCATTATAATATCTGGTTTGGTGTCGATATCATGGAGAAGAGATTATCTGTCCCGTGAGATTATCGCATCCCCAAATATATATATAATTATATAAATATTCTCATTTAATATAATTATTATAATAAATATACATATAGTTAAAATGGTTAATATGGTCATTTATGTAAAAAAATAATATGATTAACTTTTATTTATTATTGTCCCTGCTTACATCAATTATTGTACTATTCATTTGTTCATTTCTTCATGTCGTCATACTCATTATTGTTATATCATCATTCGTGTTCTTGTGTCGTTTGTTTGGATTCTTATGATGGATCTTTTTTTTATTACTTATGTTTCGGGTTTTTATACATTTTAGAATTTTTTAAAACTTTTGAATATCTGTAGGGATCCCTGCAGTCCCTGTGGGGAGGCGGGGAATGAAGATGAGAAAGAAAACATCCCTATTGTAGGAAGCGGAGATAGGGACAAAAAGGAAAATGAGGAGCGGAGACAGAAAACAGTCATGTCTACTCATCTTGTTTGTTTTTTCATATAAAGCCAAATTTATATTTAAAGTATTTTTTTTCGTATAAGACAAATTTATAAAGAAATTGCAATTACATGTATTCGAGTTAATAATTTTTTGCCGGTTGCTTTTGTTTAATATCAATAATTAGCCCTTGATTATTAAAGTTTTTGCCTTTGAACTTGCTGCATGATTCATTTGGAGCCGCCCATTTGTCTTTACCTTTTTTTCAAGAGGTATCCAAGTCCCAACCCTATTATAATACACAGGACGACCATAATATGAATTTGGATAAATTTTGGAGGTTTTGTACAATAATAAAAAAAGGCCTTTTAAATATATGAAAGATAATTTTTTTTTTACTTTTATTAATAAAATGGAGACCTCCTTTTTTTAGAATAAACAAATTTGAAGATTAAAGTATTAAGTGATTAATGATAGTGTTTTTTTATAATATAACGTTTTTTAGGCCCCAGTTAATTGGAGGAAACTCGGTACACAAGAACAGCTTGCACATACTCACTAACAAGCCCGATAATAAAACAATAGATAGATGTAAAAGAGGCTTGTCTCTTAACTTTTATCTTTTCTGAGATTTTCTTACGGGTATTTTTAGGTTTGAAATATGTTTTTATCACTGTGTTCTTTTTGGTATTCATTGCCTTGTTTGTTTATTGATACTTCCAGTTTCAAATATTAGCGTGTTATACTATAATTTTAAATATAAGTAAAAAAAATTTTTCTCTGTATTAAAAAAAATATAAGTAAATTTAACCTACTAATAATTTAATTTTAAAATACCTAAAGTACCCTCTATGATAATGAACACGTCTCTCTTCTTACAATAAATACAATAGAAAATATTTTTTTTAAAAAATGTTTTTTAAATTTAACCAAGAGTTTAATTTACATTCGTAAGCAACCTAAGTAGTTATCTCTTTTTTACCAAAAAATAAAAAACCTAAGTAGTTATCTTTTATCCGACAAATTAGTACTCTTTTTGTGATTCTCCATTACTTTCAAAATGAATAGCAACACATTATTAAAAAAACAAGAATTATAAATCAAGAAAAACTATTGATAAATTATCAAAATATTCTTTAATATTAAAAACAAAGCCATAATTTAAGAGGTTTTAAAAATATTGTTTGTCTTAACTTTTATTTATAAGAAAAAAAGAAGTGAATAAAAAGTTAGATCGAACATTATTTTTGTTATCATAGTTTAAAATGATCCCTAACTTATAAGAATTAGCAATTTGTTCTTGACTTTATTTACTTTCATTTAAATTGGTCACTTATAACCCACACTAAATAAAGTCATTATATTACACGTTTAAGTGCCATAATAAAAAGCTAAAACAACGTAAAAAAAATAGAGGAAAAAGAATGGGTTGGGTGCAAAAAAATGGAAGAATGAACACAGATGAAATGATTTTTTTTAATAACTTTATTAAGATTAATATGATTGATTTTCTTTCGATAACTTATATAATACTATTTTTAGGTTTTTGCTGTGACATTTTATATGACCCATTTTAAAGGATAAAGAAAGAGACAATTTTATTTATTCTTATAAATCAGAGATCATTTTAATTATTTTTTCACAAATGATTGTTTGCTGGAAGTTTTTTTAATTAATTTCCGAATTCATCAAATATTAAGAAATTCAAGGAAGTGGGTGGGGAGAAAACAAAAGAAAATAGTTGACCAATCTCATAACATTGCGCTTCAAATTAAAAGTAAAGAGAATTATATTGTACTGTACACTGTGTCTGTCATATGCTGAATTACAAGCACAAATATCCATCTTTAATTTGCATCGATTACTAATTCTCGATCCCTTCTCCAAAAGTTCAAGATCAGTAGTTAAGGTTTGAATTTTTACTTTGCATGACTAGATCGATGTATATCTGTGGTAAAATTAATTTGTTGCAGTTCAATTTGAATTTCAATAATACACTGTCTAAACTTTAAACATGCATGATATGTTGTTTATGTAATCATTAACGGGAAGTTAGTGACTTTAGAGTGGTCTTTTACAATCCCATATGAAGTTTAACCTTAGGTAACATCATCGTTCTTTAATTTCAGTGTTAGAACTAAAGTTTGAGGAATATTCTGCATTTTTACTTTACCATGTTAATTTGTCTTTCTTTGAAATTGATTTCATGATTTGCAAGCACTAACATGCTTCTTTGTCATCCAATAACCAAGTGACCTCGTCATGCTCATGCATTTTCATATTGGTGAGTCGTTGACTAAACTTTATATGAGTGATTCTATTGTTAGGTTACCTTGCATTTGGTTCGATGGCGGATATTGTTATCTCTATTATAGCTAAAATCGCTGAATTCTTGGTGAAACCAGCAATCCTGGAAGGAAAATACTTTCTTTGTGCTAGTAAAGTAATTGAAGACTTGAAGAATGAGAAGGAGGAGCTTACATCCGAAAGAGAGAGTTTAAACGATCGTGTTAAACGAGCAAGCGAGAGAACTGAAGTTATTGAGAAACCGGTGGAAAAATGGCTGAATGATGTGAAAAGTCTACTAGATGAGGTAGCAGATTTGGAACAGATGGTGACAGCAAACAATAGTTGCTTTCAAGGACGGTGTCCAACATGGAGAAGATATCGTTTGTGCAAGCAAATGGCAAGAAAGATAAAGGTGATTGGGAAATTTAAAGGCAAAAGCAATATTGACCCATTTTCTCATCGTGCTCCACTTCCAGGACTTCAATATGAGGCCTCTAACAACTTTACTTATTTCGAATCAACAAAATTTGCTTACAATCAACTTTTGGAGGCACTCCAGGATGATTCTGTTTGTATGATAGGGGTGTATGGAATGGGTGGATCGGGAAAAACTACTCTTGTAACACAAGTAGGTAAGAAGGCTGAGTCACTTAATTTATTTGATAAGGTCATATCAATCACAGTGTCTCAAACTCCAAACATCAGAGAGATTCAAGGAAAAATGGCAGATATGCTATGCATAAAACTGGAGGAAGAATCTGAAGATGGAAGAGCTCAACGTTTATGGATGTGCTTGAAAGAAAACAAAAGAGTTCTTGTAATTGTAGACGACTTATGGGGACATTTTATGTTGAGCAAGATAGGGATTCTCATAGACAACGATCACAGAAGCAGATGGAAGATACTTTTAACCACCCGCCGTCAAGAAGTATGCGATTCAATAGACTGTGAAAAGAAGATTCATTTGGGTCTCTTGACTGGAGATGAATCTTGGACTTTATTCAAAAAATGGGCTAACATTGATGATAGCTTCTCCAATTCATTTGATGACGTGCCACGAAAGCTTTGCGACGAATGTATGGGGCTACCCATAGCAATAGTAACTGTGGGATCTTCCTTAAAAGGAAAATATAAAGCTGAGTGGGAGGTGGCATTGCACAACCTGGAACATTCAGAGGCTATTGATGATCATGTGGAAGGAGGAGTTGAAGCTGTTTTTAATGTTCTCAAATTGAGGTATGATTATTTGAAAAACAAAGAAGCAGAGTTGCTCTTTTTTATGTGTTGTATGTTTCCCAGAAGATCATGAAATCAAAATAGACGATTTGATTCCATATGCTGTTGGACTTGGTTTGGGTGGAAGACATTCATTAGAGTCAGCAAGGAAAACCACTTAGCAAGCTGGCAGAGGACGATAATATCAGAGATTTTTTTGCTATATCTTCATGGTACAAGGAAAACCAAATCTCTCTTAAATGGGATGCTCCAAACCTTGAAATTCTATTGCTTGAAATCAACACTAGTATTTTGCTTTCCATGGATCTTTCACAAGTAACTTTTGATGGAACAGAAGGGCTCAAGGTTTTAACCGTAACCAGGAAGTACATTTTTGGTGTACCAGTTTCAGTTTCATTGCCACAGTCAACTAAGTTGTTAACAAATCTTCGGACTTTGCGCTTGATTGGATGGAATTTGGGTGACATTTCTTTAATAGGATGCTTGACGAGACTTGAGGTTCTTGAGTTGCAACGATGTGCCTTCAACGAACTTCCTAATGAAATAGGAAAACTCGAAAAATTGAAGCTTCTAGATTTGTCAAGGTGTTCTATCAGAGAAGACTACAACGGAGCAATAGGAAAATGTTCACAACTTGAAGAGTTGTATTTCAGAAATCTTATTTCAACAAATTACTATATTGAGAGCCTTGTGGATATTGTCACTCTTCCGAATCTGCACAGGTTTGTAGTTTTTACCGAAAGACTTGGTGAAATCCGTCTTGATAAAGGGGCAAGGAGAGTGCTAGAACTGACAGGTTTTGATATCTCCAGGATCAGAAGACCTGAGAAGAGTCTTCTGCAAACAGCTGAAATTGTTGTTTTGAAGAAAATTCATGGAGGATGTCGAAATATGATCCCAGATGTGATTGGTGTTTTGGGAGGCATGAATGATTCAAGTAAACTCTATGTTGACGACATGGCAGAGATAGAATGCATCTTTGATATGACCACTTTATTAGATTCCACAAGACAAGAGGTAGCTGCTTTGGTTCCCAAGTTGGTGTACTTATACCTTTGGAATTTGATGAACTTGACAGAGTTGTGTCGAGGACCACCTCAACAAGTGCTTAACTTTTTTCAGAAATTACAAGCACTCTATATAAAGGATTGTCCACGGTTGCACAGCATATTCCCGTCAGAATGTAACTTGCTAAATCTTAAAATTCTAAAAATACAGAATAAACGATACGACAGAAAATGCAAATTAGGTGAAGCACTCTTTTCAGTTTCTGCTGCCCAAAGCCTGAAACATTTAGAAGAGCTAAGTATAGAGGGTTGTGAGATGCAAGAGCTAATTACAAGCACAAGGCAGCACTGCTCTAATGCAAGAAAAGGAAATAGCTCCAATTCAAAGGGATTCTCATTCTATAATAATGCCCAAGTTGAAGAAAGTTTCAATTGAATATTGTAGCAAGTTGAAGTTTATATTCCCAATCTACTGCATTGATGGCCTTGCACAGTTGCAACAGATAATTATAAGAGGTGCTTCAGAGCTAGAATATGTATTTGGTGAATGTGATGACCAACATCATTCTTCGAACCGAGTCACGCTCCCTCAATTGAAATCTCTTGAACTCGCGGCACTTTATAGTCTGATTGGAATATGTCACGAAAAGTACAACGTCAAATGGCCATCTCAGAGTAACTTAAGTGTGCGTGGTTGTCCAAAATTGACTACATCAGGGATCGTTGCGATGATTGGCTCTGAGGAGAGACATCGGTTTCAAGTTCAGCATATGAGTGAGGTCTGTATTCTTATTTGAATGCAAAAGTTATTGTTTGACATTCATTATTCATGTTTATTGATATTTATAATATTAATTACCAGCTGCCATTATCCCATTATTTTACTAATTTAACTTCAAAAATTGTATTTTCAGAGCTTTGTCATTTCTAAGGACAAGCTAATGCACTTGCCTTCAAAACTGCAACGACTAGAGTTATGGGGTTTATATCAATTGAACCTCATATCATGGGTGGGTCCTACTCCTACTCCCACACAGATTTTGAATCTTCAATCTCTTCAGCATTTGCAAGTGACACACTGTAAAAACTTGAAATCTTTGTTCTCTATTGCTGTACATAGAAGTCTACCAGAGTTGTTGACCCTTGATATAGGATACTGCTATGAACTGGAACAAATCATTTCAGAAAGTGAACAAGTTGGGCATCTAACTGATTCTGCTGAAGTGATCTTCCCAAAGTTAACGGAAATACGTGTCTACCAATGCAACAAGTTGAAGAGCCTTTTCCCTGTTGAAATGGTCAGAATGCTTTCGCAACTAAGCATTCTTGAAATACATCATTGTGATCTAAAAGAGGTTTTTCGTCATGGAAGTGAAGATGACACTATTGATGAAATGGAAATTGTTCTTCCAAACTTGACACAGATAGAACTTAAATACTTGCCCAATTTTGTTGATATCTGTCAAGGTAGCAAGTTACAGGCTGTGAAGCTTCAATACGTCAACATTAGTGTGTGCCCAGAAATTGCTCCGAGTTTGATAGCAATGCAGGTGAATTCTCTTCTTTATTGGTATTTGTTCTTGGATTTCTTAACTTCATTTGATAGATGTGAGAACGAGTTTCATTATGACTTTCATTTATTCATCAATCACAACCGTTGTAATTGGTGAATAAAGAAAAGTCATAATAAAATCACAAAATACACTAGGAATACGGTGTAAACCGAAGGTTCACAAGATATATATCCAAATGCGAAGAAGATGCAGTATCAACAAATCTCAACGAAATCAACGTTGCTGACTGGCTGATAATGCAACTTCTCTGTTTAGTGACTTTGTTTTTGGCAAGCTTAGAGATAAATTGCTACCTGTCTTGAGTGGAATAATGTACGTATGATATATAACTTAAATGTTGCTACTTGTTTGTAAAATTGATTATCTCTAATTCCAATTCCAAACTACTAGTTAATTAGCTATCATACCCGTGCGTTATATATTCAAATTAAAGGAGTTTCAATTATGACCAATAATATAAAGTCATATTTTTAAAAGAAAATAAGTAATAAATAATTATATTGAAGTAATTCGTCAATACTTCATTACTATAGACAATATTTTAGGGGTGCTTAGATATTTTTCATAATCATCTCGAATAAAAATTTATTTATCATAATATAATAGGTCAACGTTTTAGAATATTTAACTATGTATTATATAATTGTCATTGAAAAAAGATGACAAGTATAATCCATCTAAATTCAATAATATTTACCCCTGACATTTGTTTGTTGTCATTGCATTATATGTATATATTTAAAATTTTTTTTTTTTTTTGAAAATAAAGACCTCATTGAGTTTCTTCCTTTAAAAATGTTCTTCTCATAAGGACCAAGTGTCAATGTTGCTTACTATAATAATTTTTCACTTTTATTATCTACTTTCCTAAATGCATTACCATTTCATAAATTATATGTTGCACGTGTTTATATATATATATATATATATATATATATATATATATATATATATATATATATATATTTTTATCAGAGGTTCAAATTCTGGTGGTGACTTTGTTGGGAGAGGCAATTCCCACTTCGGTGATCTCTACGTCTCGAGGGGATTAGTCTTCGGCTATCGGCCGGGGGATATCCTTGGTTCACCCAAAATATATATATTATTTATTTATCAATGAGTTTTATTTAAATTATATGTAAAATTTTGAAAAAATATTTAATATACAAACCTAAAATTTTAAATGCACTAATAAATTATATATATCAATCCAAACACCCAGCCCAATATTTGAAATTTTCTTAGGGTTTATCAGCTTTAGAATATTAAAAAGTGATAAATAAACTTAGTTTGGTAAAAAAAAAAAACTAATGAAAAGAAAGATTTTTTTTAATTCTTTATTTCTCTTATATTATGATAGACAAATCTTGTCAATTTTACTCTATATTGATTATAGCAAAATATATAATAAAGTAAATAAAAAAATTTCATTTATATAATGTTTAATATTTAAATTAATTTTTAGTTATATATAGAATAATTCTATAAATGTTAAACTATTATAATCTACAAAAGATGAACAATTTGACTTTTAATTTTAGAGCTTTTTTTAAGTAAAAATAAGCTGCTTATTATTCGAAGAGATTTTTATTTGAAAAAAAAGTATTTGGCTGAACTCCACTTATAAGAAGAAGAGAAGACAAAATAAATAAATTGGATCAAACATACACTTAGCAAAGTAACAACAAATAGATATTCAAACCATTTGAACAATAATATATGCATATTATTTGTTATATTTTAAATATAATATTTCATATGAATGAAGAATACATATTTTCAATAGATAATAATATAATTTAAAAAATATTGAATAATTTTTAATATATACATTTCTATTGTAATTACGTAGTTCAAGTGGAAATAGCATAAATAGCAAAAAAAAAAAAAAAGTGAAAAGAGCGTTAAATTCTTGGTTCAAGTGAAGTTCACATATAGATATAGATAGATGCTATTCTTCACAAAAAAGTCATTTGTTTAAAAATTATTTTAGAGCTGGGTCAAACATACAATTAGCAAAATAACTATAAATAGATACTCAAACTATTTGATCAATAATATGTGTTATTTGTTATATTTTAAATATAATATTTCATATGAATGAAAAATACATGTTTTTTTAATAGACAATAATATAATTTAAAAAATATTGAAACATTTGTATTATATACATTTCTATTGTAATTATGAAGTTTAAGTGAAAAAAGGATAAATTGCAAAAAAAAAAAAGGGTAAAGAGCATTAAATGATTGATTCAAGTGAAGTTTACATATAGATATAAATAGATTTATTTTAGAGCTATTATTAACTAAAAAGCCACTTGTAAGTAAGAAATTTAAAATATATAAGTGAAGCCAAAGCTTAATAATTTGATTTATAATTTTAAAGCTTTTCTTAAGTAAAAATAAGGTGCTTATTAATTGAATACATTTTTTTTCAAAAAAAATGTATTTGGCTCAACTCCACTTATAAGAAAAAGAGAAGATAAAATAAATAAATAAATAAATAAATAAATGGGTCAAATTTAAACTTACCAAAATAACTATAAATAGATATTTAACCATTTGATCAATAATATATACGTGTTATTTGTTATATTTTAAATATAATATTTTCATTGAATGAAGAACATAATATAGGTAAAGAGCATTAAAAGATTGGTTCAAATGAAGTGTACACATAGATATATATAGATAGATTTATTTTACAGCTATTATTAACTAAAAAGTCACTTATAAGTAAGAAATTTAAAATAAAAGAAGTCAAAGCTCAATATTTTGATTTATAATTTTAAAGTTTTTCTTAAGTAAAAATTAGGTTCTTATTATTTGAATACATTTTTTTAAAAAAAAATGTATTTGGCTCAACTCCACTTATAAGAAGAAAAGAAGACAAAATAAATAAATAAATGAGTCAAACATACACTTATCAAAATAACTATAAATAGATACTCGAATCATTTGATCAATAATATATTTGTGTTATTTGTTATATTTTAAATATAATATTTCATATGAATGAAGAATACATATTTTTTTAATAGACAATAATATAATTTAAAAGGTATTGAATAATTTATAATATATGTATTTCTATTGTAATTATAAAGTTCATGTGAAAATAGGATAAATAACAAAAAAAAAAAGTATAAAGAGCATTAAATGTTTGGTTCAAGTGAAGTTTACATATAGATATAGATTTGTCCATTCTTGAGCTTGTGAGAACATTGCATCTTTTGCTTAATTATACATTGTTTTTCAAAATAGTTATTATTGTTTGTATATAGTTGCTGAATTTTCTGAGATATATATACACAGTTAACATATCAAATGAGAGTGATTGTTATTGTGAGAAGTAAGAGGAGTAAATTTGAATCATTGAATCTTATTACAAATGATTGAGATTGAAACATAAAGATTCCTATGTCTTGCTAATAATTAACTTTTGGTGTAGTACTCATTTACATAATCCAAGTTTATCTTGCTACATGGAAGTGAACTCTCTTTTCAACTCTATTTTCTAACATATTTGATGAAGTGCAACTTTACTACAATAGAATATAAGCAAGGATGGATTTAAGGGGGGTAAGCAGGGGCCATCTGTTTTATTTTGTCACTAAATCGATTTTATTTTGTGCATTTTGGAAAACTATTTTGGTACTCCATCTGTTTCTATTTATAAGTTCTTAAAACAAAAATTACACATATTGAAAAGAGTGTTGACATTAATAAAATGTATTAAATTTTAGACAAATAATAACTTTTCTACAATTTTACTCCTATATAAGACAAATTCTATTACTTATATCATTTAAAACTAAATTCAAATATTTTTATTAATTAAGAATAAAACTAAAAAAACGTAATAAATACTCTCGTTTTTGTAATAGGTACTCATAAAAAAAACACTTATTTTTTTTTGTTTAGATGAGTGGTATTTTAAATATTTGAACTACAAATTGGTTACAAGTAAAAAATTTTAACAACGAAGAAGTAATATTTTTACTCCCTCTATTCCACAATATATGTCATTTTAGTCGTTATAATTTTTTTAAATTAATTGTCACTTTATATTTTCAATTATGGTATTAATTGTTGTTTTCCAATTATACCCTTAAAGGAGAGAGAATTAATTTTGAGTATTAAGAGAGAAGTTAATATAATGAGAGAGATTTGATTATGAAAGAGAAAATGTATATTATGAAATTAAGTAGTTTATTTTGTAAACCAAGAATATTAAATATTTTTCTTAGTTATTATACCAAAATTTTAAACTACAGGTATTGTGAAATTGTGAAAAAATTGTGAAATGGAGGGAGTAAAATGCTAACAAGTGTTTCATGGGCACTTTTTAAGAGTCAAATAGAGTTAAATGTTATTAGAATATGCAGTTTTTTATATTTTTTAGAGAAAACATGTATACACGTAATTAATTTTTTAATAGTAATAACCTTAACGAGTAACCTCAGGATAACAAGACCATATTTATATATAAATTTTTGGCAAAATTACTATTTTCGTCCTCTATTTGATTCAATTTCGTCCTCTAACTATTTGTTTTGGTTCACGTTTGTCCTTTTCGTCAGTCTTCCATTAAAAACAAATGGTGGAAGACTAACACCGTTAAGCTTGACCACGTGTCTCCATGTAATTGGTTCATAAATAAAATAACAATAATAATTCAGATTTTAAATTAAAAAATAGTTTTAATTTAATTTTTTTTAAAAAAAATAACTTTCTCATCTTCCTCATCTCCTCCTCACCTCCACCCAATCCCACCTCTCCAATTCCGGCGACAGCTCCACCACCCATCGCCAACTCCACCACCCGCCGCATCTCATCACTGCCATCTCCTCCACCTCCAACATTCTCAAATCCACCAACACCACCTCCACATCACCGCCACCAAATCCTAATTTTGTTTGGAGTTTGGAAGGAGAAAGGGGGCTTTTTATTTGGAAGATAAAAGAATAAATTAGAAGCAAGATTACTCTCCCAAGATGCATATATATCTTTAGTTTGTTCAATTAACTTTGTCTTCACTTTCATTGGTTTGTTTACAGATTTTCGATTAAAAATTTCACTGTTGGTAGTGGTGGTGATGTGGTGGTGGTGTTGGTGGGTTTAAGAATGTTGGAGAACCATTTGTGGACTATAGTTGCAAGTGGAGAAGGTGGCGGTGATGAGGTGCAGTGGGTGGTGGAGCTGCCGTTGGAGGTTGGAGAATCGGTGGAGGGGACTGTCGTAGGTGGAAGGGTCGCCGGAGGTTGGCGGTGAAGTTTGGGGGATAGGGGTCAGGAAGAAGACGAATCTATTTTTTACTTATTTTTTAAATAAAAATTGTAATTAATTTAAAATATATTATTATTATTATTATTAATTTATAATTTATTTGCTAACTAGTTATATTCTGACACGTGTCACTTTTTTAACGTTAATAACCCTTCACAATTAGTTTCTAACGGCCCAGTAACATGAAGGATAAACGTGAAGCAACATTAAGAGTTTGAGGACGAAAATGAATAAAAAAAAATATGAGAATGAAATTGAACCAAACCCTATAATTTGAAGACGAAAACAGTAATTTTACCTAAATTTTTTTAAACTGTACGAGATTGTACAAATTAAATATCTCAGGAGCTTTTCTTATCCTATACATGGGTTAAAAAACCCTTAATATATTTATATATGAATGTTACCTCTGGTCACTTAAAAAAGGATTAAAATTGAGCTTTTCTTATCCTATACATGGGTTAAAAAACCCTTAATATATTTATATATGAATGTTACCTCTGGTCACTTAAAAAAAGATTAAAATTGACAAGTTGTTAATCCTGATTCATGAGGAGGCTCACCTTTTGTCCTTAATTAATTTCTGCTAATTGTTTACTTTTTCCGAGGATTCATCATCATTTTCAAAACAAATAGAAAATCCGTCACGTGCATGTGGAGCAGCATCACGTGTTCGACACTGCAGTAAAAAAGTAAAAAAATAAAATAAAATAGTGTTGACTGGTACTAAACGGGATCCTTCACCGATAACCACATCACTTTGTGCTTAATCAAGAAATAATCACATCAGTAGTTCCCAACTGATCTAAGTTAACAGTGCATCTGCTTCTTCTGAAGTTCAAAATCAGGGGATAATTATTAATATTAAGGTATGAATTTTCCTACTCCTTTAAATTTAACAGTGTATCTGTGGTCAATTTAACTTGATGCGGTTCAATTTGAATTCCAATCTACTGTTTGAATATGGTATAGTTGCTGACTTTAGAGATTTTTTATTTACCATCCCAAAATAAGTTTGTTCTTAGGTAAAATGTCAGTTTCTTTTTTCTTTTTATTTTCATTCTGCAACTAAAATTTGAGTAATGTCCTCCTGCATGCATTTTTAGTTTAATCAAAGTTTTTCTTTTTTTAAAAATGGCAAACACTAAGATTCTTCTTTGTCATGCAACAATTATGAAACCACATCATGCATTTCATACTAATTGGGGTTGTTTGTTTTAGCTTTTACGCCATTTGAAATTTATTCGGAAGGAAGCAAGAATTTTTAGCTTCCATTAGATCTACATTGGAATTCGAAATCACTTTGAGTGGAATTGATTCTATGCGATGGGGGAATCTTAACCAAAAGGCACTGGAATTTTTGAATAAACTGTGCACATGATTCTATTGTCAGGTTGCCTTTGATTCGATGGCAGATTTTGTTATCTCTGTAGCAACTAAGGTGGCTGAATACCTGGTGGAACCAGCAATCCATCAAGCAAAGTATGTTCTTTGCGCTAGCAAAGTAATTGAAGATCTGAAGAATGAAAAGGAGGAGCTGACATCGGAAAGAGATAGTTTACAAGATCGTGTTCAACACGCCAAGGAGAGAGCCGAAGAAATTGAGAAACCAGTTGAAAAATGGCTGCATGATGTGAAAAAATTACTGGAGGAGGCGGCAGATTTGGAGCAGAGAATGGCAGCAAACAACAGTTGCTTTCAAGGACGGTGGCCAACATGGAGAAGATATCATTTGTGCAAGCAAATGGCGAAAAAGATAGAAGCAATGGGGAAATTCAAAGGCAAGAGCAACAGTATTCAGCCATTTTCTCACCCAGCTCCACTTCCAGGCATTCAATACGAGTCCTCTGAAAACTTCACTTTTTTCGAATCAACAATACTTGCTTTCAATCAACTCTTGGAGGTACTCCAGGATGATTCTATCTATATGATAGGAGTGTATGGCATGGCTGGATCGGGGAAAACAACTCTTGTAACTGAAGTAGGTAAGAAGGTTGACACACTGGATTTGTTCGAAAAAGTTATATCATTTACAGTGTCTCAAATTCCAGACATTAAAGGGATTCAAGACAAAATGGCAGAAATTTTAAGCATTGAACTGAAGGAAAAAACTGAAGAGTTAAGAGCTCAACGTTTGTGGATGGGTTTGAAAGAAAAGAAGCGAGTTCTTTTAATAGTAGACGATTTATGGGGAGAGTTTAACTTGAGCAAGATAGGGATTCGCTTAGACAACGATTCCAAAGGCAGATGGAAGATCCTTGTAACCACTCGTCGTCAAGAAGTATGTGATTCAATGGACTGTCAAAAGAAGATTCATTTGGGTCTCTTAACCGAAGATGAATCTTGGACTTTGTTTAAAGAACGTGCAAAAATTGATGACTGCTTCTCCAAGTCGTTGGATGATGTGCCACGAAAAATTTGTGACGAGTGTGGACGACTACCCATAGCAATAGTAACTGTGGGATCTTCCCTTAAAAGAAAATGTAAAGCTGAGTGGCAGGTGGCATTACATAGCTTGAAACATTCAGAGGTAACTGATGATCATGTGCAAGGAGGAGTGGGAGCTACTTTCAAAGTTCTTAAATGGAGCTATGATTATTTAGAAAACAGTGAAGAAAAGTTGCTCTTCTTGATGTGTTCTCTGTTTCCAGAAGACCATAAAATCATAGTAGAAGATTTGATCCGGTATGCAATCGGACTTGGTCTGGGAGGAAGACATTCGTTAGAGTCAGCAAGGAGCCGTATTGAATCAGGCTTAAACAAACTTATGGACTGCTCTTTGTTGATTCTGGATGAGAAAAGCAAAGATTACGTGAGTATGCATGACTTGTTTCGCGATTTAGCCTTATGGATAGCAAAGGGATCAAAGGATCACAAAATTTTGGTGAATCTTGACAAACCACTTGGTGCCTTGGCAGATGATGTGAGTGTAGGAGATTATTTTGCTGTATCCTCATGGTACGGAGAAAATCAAATTTCTCTTCAATGGGATGCTCCAAACCTTCAGATTCTTTTGCTTAATATTGATAATCGGGATTCCATGGATTTACCACAAGCAACATTTGAAGGAAAAACAGCGATCAAGGTTTTATCAGTAATCAACCAATATTGGTTGGATAGATCATTATCACTGCCACAATCAATAACATTGTTGACAAATCTTCAGACTTTGCACTTGAAGAAATGGATGTCAGGTGACATTTCTTTCATAGGATGCTTAACAAGACTTGAGGTTCTTCACTTGGAAGATTGTAGCTTTAACAAACTTCCTAATGAAATAGGAAAACTAAAAAGATTGAAGCTGCTAGATTTGTCAAATTGTTGTATTACAGAAAGACAGTACAACGGAGCAATAGGGAAATGTGCACAACTTGAAGAGCTATATTTTACAAAATGTAAACCACGGGAGTACTTTATTGAGAGCCTTGTGGATATTGTTACTCTCCCAAATCTACACAGGTTCGTAGTATATGCCTATAGCGCATTAACTTCCACAATAACCAATCTTATCAAAGGAGCAAAGACAGCGGTAGAACTACAGGATGTTGATATCTTGAAGATAGGAGAATATAAAAAGAGTCTTCTACAAACAGCTGAGGTCGTTATTTTGAATGGCATTGGTGCTGAAGGATGCAAAAATGTCATCCCAGACATGATTGGTGTTGTGAGAGGCATGAATAATTTGAGTACTCTCTGTCTTTGTGATATGGAAGATATAGAATGCATCTTTGATACAACCTCTTATTTAGATCAACCAGGTGCTTTGATTCCCGAGTTGGTGGAGTTAAACTTGAGTTTCATGTATAACTTGAAAGAGTTGTGTCAAGGACCGCATCGACAAGTGCTACGTTTTTTTGAGAAATTAGAGAAACTCAGTTTTTGGAACTGCGAAGAGTTGCACAGCATATTTCCTCCTGAATGTACCTTACAAAATCTTAAAATCATGGAAATATCAAACTCGGAAGACAGCATTTGCATATTAGGTGAAGAACTCTTCTCACTGTCAGCTGCCCAAAGTCTTTCACAGCTAGAAGAGCTAACAATAAATGCGTGTGCTGGACTGAAGCATGTAATTGGAAGCGGAAGAGAGCATGGTTCTACTACAAGCAACGAAATTGTTCTAGCTCCGAGGAATTCTTACTCTATGATGCCAAATTTGAAGACAGTCCGCATTAGATGTTGTTTGCAGTTGAAATTCATATTCCCAGTTTGTTGTGTGGAAGGCCTTTCACGGCTGGAAAAGATAGATATTGACTTCTGTCCTCAGCTGGAATATGTATTTGGTGAATGTTATCACAAAGATCATTCATCTCACCAATACAAAAATGAAGTTGTGCTCCCGCATTTAGAAGTTCTCTCACTTCGTTCTCTTGAAAATCTCACTGAAATATGCCCTCAAAACTATCATGTAAAATGGCCACCTCAGAGGAAGTTAAAAGTGGAGCGTTGTCCAAGATTGACTACAACATGGATCACCTTGATGATAGGCTCTGAGCAGAAACATCACAATATGAATGAAGTATGTACTACTCTTTTAGAACTATAAAAGTTTGTATGACTTGTGCATCTTATGCTTTTATGATTTTGTCTGATTTTTAGCATTTGCTTAGTGATATTTCTAATACTAGTTAGTTTACCATAACACCCATCACATTTATTTAGTTACTTACCTTTGAAAAATTGATTTTCAGAGATTTGTCCTTTCTAAGGACCAGCAGAAGCACTTGCCCTCAAAAATTCAGCGACTAGAGTTATGGCGTTTACCTCAGTTGAACCTGATACCATGTGTGGGTCCTACTCCCACACAGATTTTGAATCTTCAGTGTCTACAGTACTTACAAGTGGAGGGATGTGAAAACCTGAAATCTTTGTTCTCCATAGTGGTGCATACAAGCCTGCCAGAGTTGTTGACACTTAAAATAGAAGACTGCCAAGAATTGGAGCAGATCTTTTCAGAAAGTGAAGAACTTGAGCAACACCTATCCAATGCTGAAGTGATCTTTCCAAAGCTAACAGAGATAACAATCTACAGATGCAACAAGTTGAAGAGCCTTTTCTCTGTCGCAATGGTTATTATGCTTCCACAGTTAAGCATTGTTCGTATATCAGAGTCTCTTCAACTAGAGGAGGTTTTTAGACATGGTAGTGGAGACGATACTAACAATGGAACAGAAATCGTGCTTCCAAACTTAACAGAAATTGTATTCCTAAAACTGCCAAATTTTGTTGATATATGCCAAGGATTCAAGTTACAAGCTGTGAAGCTTCAACTTATCAACATATATGAATGTCCCAAAGTAGCTCCAAGTTTGATAGCAATTCAGGTGAATTCTCTTCCTTGCTAACCGGGTCTAGTCTACTGTACTGACTCGATTTCTAATTACTATTTTGGATCTTTCCTAATTTTTATAAACCTCGTAATTATCAAGCTTTGAAATGGTTTGGAGATTGAGATAGACAAACCAACTAACTAAAAATTTTCATTTTGCATCTGTCTCAGTATCTTTTCTCTGACATGATTTGCACTTTATTTTTCTTGACAATTAATCATATTTTAATTTTTGAGTTTGTTGATGGTAAAAGGGCAACGAAGAATCAGAAGAGGAAGTAGTTGAAGAAAATGAAGCTGGTGAAAGCCAATTTGTGGAAGAGGAAGTAGTTGAAGAAAATGAGCGCAGTTCTTATTCTACAGACTGAAGATATTATATCTATACTCCCATTTGTGAGTAATTTTAATGATCTACTGAATATATAAATGGAAAACTATTTAAGTATCAATAACTAACAAAGTAAGAACGCTAAGAATTGAAACAACATATGTACTAAAACTCTTCTTCTCCTTACCTCAAACCTTGATTTGTGCTATTTGAGAATGAACTTATTTCACTCTTATACTAGTGATACTAATTTCTGGTACATATGCTCTTTTTTTTTGGGATCAAGAGTTTACTTTGGTAAAGAGAAATAAGAATGATGTTTGTTGTTTGGAAATTTTGAACTTGTGAAATTATGGAGGAGCTTTATTAGTATGTGATACTGAATGACTCTGAAGATGTGAGAATGATTTGGGTTGGGACTGTTGTCATTGACAATGTTTAAGTGATATTTATTGAAGAGTGATGTTTAAGCAATGTTTATTGAAGTGATGTTTAAGTAGGTAAAATAGTGCAATATATAAGAATGATGTTTATTTAATAAGAATGATGATTTCACTTCATTCATGCTTCAATGACAAAGTAGATCAGCATGAGACATTCTTTTCAGAATCAAAATATAGGAAAAGGGGAACAGCAAAGAAGGGAAAATATAATTGAAGTGAAGATGTTGTGAGGATGACAGATTGTAAACTTTATATTTCTTCCATAAAAATGAAATAAAAATGATTTGGGTGGGATTGTTATCATTACATTGTCCTCAAATCTGTCTTGTTTTTGCTCACTTCATCTCACTTGAAAAAAATCTTCGTGGAGTCACTTAATAGGATAAATGAAGTCTTCAACACTACTAAAATGATTTAGTTTTTATCTCATAACTTACAAGTGTTTGCACCTAAAGATGATTAGTTCATCTGCATTTTGTGTCTCAATGTCTCAGTAAATTTATTGTATACTTCTATAATATGTAAAAGCAGTATGTTGAAATAGTGCACTTTTATCAAGTATCTTCTCTATCCAATGCCTACATTAGCAGATATATCTATTTGGAAGGGTCTCTTTGTTATTTCCACCTTTTTACCAGTTCTACTCTAGAGAAAAATGAACTTTTATAGTATTTATCTGGCATTCCCTTGAAAAATTAGTTTTGGGGAAGAATGTGCATGTCAATGGAAAATGCTTTTATGATACAACAATTGTAAGAAACTTCATATTCTGAATATCAGACCATAATCTTTTGCAGGAGTTAAAGTATATATGAGGATGCTTGCCATTGATGGATCACATCATAAAACACATGCTCTTATAATCAAAAATATATATACTTGCCTCCAAAGGTGAGACAAACCAAAAAGTTGAAGCAGTCTTGAGAGTTGTAGCAAAATATAATGTAAATGAAGCTCGTGGGTGGAGATTGTTGAACAGTGCTGGTGAAAAAGAAAAAATCACAACTTTCCAGTGTGGACAGTATAGGCCTCGAATAATTTGTTTCCATTGTATGCTAGTTGAGTTTCATAGTTATTTACAATTACATAATTACATATATAATTTGAGGAAAAAAGAGGTTGACGTGTCAGAGTAGTGGCTTGTGCTTAATGTGACATTCATGAGAGCATGTCGCTCTCATCTATTACTTTCAAATTTATTTAATTGCTTTCATTTAAATCTTTTAAGTAAAAAAAATAATAATAATCATATCGGTTAATTGTTCAAGGTTGATATATCATGGTCCCCATTTTATTTTGGGGATCATCCATGCCTCACGTAGTGCTATTTACAACTCTTGATCTAATGGTTCCTGCGATAAAACCCTGGTCCACAAACCATGTTAAACAAACCCTAATTGTTCATTCATATTTAGTTGAAGACAATTCAAAAACTAGTAAATTTACTTTATTACCTCCGCTCCTATTTTTTGATGAGGATTCATGCTAGACTTCTGCATAAAGACAGTAAGCCAATCCTATTTCTTGATGAGGATTCATGCTAGACTTTTGCATAAAGATAGGAAGTCAAGCCAATAAATGCTCGTAAGTCATAACATTCACTTCTACTTTCATATGCAATTCAACCTGTACACCTTTAACAATTTACATGGTTAATGCTCTTCTTTTAATTTTATTGATTAATTAATGCTTATCACCGAATTTCTGAAAGATCTGCCACAGACATTTGACTTAACAAAAAACTTTTAAAGTTAGTTTAATTTGATAATAAATTCCTTAGTTTCATTTATTTATACATGATTACAAGATTATCATATATTTTTAAATGAAATAATTATCACAATGATCCCCAACTTTATAATGAAAATTCACCTAGGTCGAGTTTACTTAAGTTCCTGATTTTGCCCAACGTTGTTCACCTAAATCTCTGACGTTAATCACCGTTATAACACTATTAAAAGAAATAACATAAGGACTGATTTGAACTTTTAATACATAACACAGGAACTGAACAACGTTAGACAAAGTCAGGAACCTAAATGAACTCCTGCAAAAATCAGAGACCTATGTGAACTTTTCTTGTAAAGTTGAGGACTTATGTAGTGCATTACTCATTTTTAAATATTTACAAAAAATAATAAGACATTTGTTATTCTCCATAAAAGTCTTGGAAAAGCAATGACATTTTTATAACATTTCCATAATTCAAAGTCCTTGGCCTTCATTGTAACAGTGAATTAGTCATTACAACTACCTTCTTCAATCACTGACTGGCCTGCATGGCACCATCTTGTCATAGATGAAGGTGGTAACAGATTGTTATCACTAGAACTCAACACAAAAGTACCTGTTTGTTTATACATTTGCTCTACAAGTAAAAATACTTTAGAAAGAAGTAAGAATTTTATACTTCCGTCATATATCTATGTTAGAATCCAAAATCACAAAATAAAAGTACTATGTGTACCCAAACAGACACTAATCCATTAAGTGAAAGAGCTTCACGGCCCCGAATTGAGTTGTCAATTTTACTCAACATGGGACTCTAAATAGATTTTATAACAAAAGCAGGGGAATTAAGAACTTCTGTAACATTTTTCTATTGGTAATTTGGAACTCAATATCTGATGGTAGGATTACAAAATTGGGCAGGTATAAATACATGAACTAAATCACAAATCAAATGGGGACAAGATCAATTAAGCATAAGCGATACAATTAAAGCTCAAAAAAGGTATTCCAAGCAGTTGCTACTATCACCCCCCCCCACCCCACCCCATATATGAAACAACATTGGCATCATCAGCTGAAATTCACAGCAGAGAGAACTCATTTTACGTCACCTTCAATTTTGATGTGGAGATGATTTGAACATTTGAGTACACGCCATGCACACACATTTAATCACAAGGATTACTACCCTCACATACTACTTGCGCTTGTACCTGAAAAGGAATTTGAATGAGATTCCATTTATTAGCGTCAGTGCAAACAAGTGTAAAATAAATGTTAGCATGCAGAAAGCTACGAGAACAAGAAAAAGGGAACACAATTATTGCACCAAAATATCTCATTTAGCCACAAAACAACCACATTACTAGTAAAACCAAAGGCGACATTGTTATTGTTATTTATAAGGGTTATCAATTACATCCACCTCCTTTAATCTTTCTTGTTTTGAAAATTACACAACTCCCTTGCGTCTCTCTTCTCTGTTATTTTGAAGGGTGTTGTGTGCAAAGTCCGTACAAAAGACAAGGGAGGCTGGCGTAATATTTTAAAATAACAAGGGTTAACGTGAAACAATAATACATAAGTCAAGCGGGGTACATGTAATTTTTGAAACAAGAGTCCAGGTGTATTAAACACCAATCACATGTGTAATTAACCATATTAATAATGAATGAAACCTGAGTAGCATCCCCTAATTCAATAAACAGTTACAAAAAAGCAAAGTTTAACAAATCTTTTCATGATATAACCCAACTCCCAAAAGACAGGGCAGCTACAAGTAGGAATGTACTTCAGTTGCAATACACGGTGACATGACATCATCTACTGTAATAAACGGTCACAAACAAGCAAAGTTGGACTGTGTTTATTTGGTTTCCAGCATTGAACATAACTTTAGAAGGGTTTTTTATGACTCAAGATAAAATCAATATTATGCTCAAGCTTAAAACCAAAGAAGCATACAAGTTATAAACGAGACATTTTAATTAATACCTTGACTTGCTTTTGAATGAACTCTTGGACTTCTTTCCTCCTCCAATACCTCTTCTTTTTGGTTTTTTATCTTTCATGTCAGTCTGGAATAGCTCTCGCATCTCTTCTGTCCTTGAAGAAGTCTTTCGTGGAGGCTGATTAGATTTCTTTTTATTCTTCTTCACAATTTTGCCAGAATCTAGTGCTTTCTTGACAGCCTTTACTGCTTTTGCCCGTCGATAAGCAAGATCAACAAGTGACATTCCACCCTTCTCTTTCTTATTTGAGCCCTTAGCCTGCAAGTTTATAGATTTTATTTTCAGTATAACAGAAGCTGAGGAACACATGAGAACATTTTCTAGCCTTCACCGCACAGGGAAAGTTTTTTTTTTAATTATAAAAACCAACAAGAACAAACTGCACAGGGAAAGTTATAGAAAGGTAAGGAGTGCATACTTCTACTCGCGTGTCATCCTGACCCTCATCCTCCAACATTTCTCTAGCCGCTTCCAATTTTCTACGCTTCTTTCTAGGTAGATGTTTCTAACCAAAGAAAGTTTCATCAAGTAAATAACAGTGCATATAGACAAGCTTATTCACTTTTATATTTATATGTATAAAAATAAAACTATTACTCATAACAAAATTGGGGAAAACTTCTTACCTCTCGCTCTCGCTTCCTCTTTTCCTTCATTCTGAGGTCTTCAGCTTGTTCAGCACTGATTACCTCTTTCCCAGAACTCTTTTCCTTATGCATGGATGCCTGTTGACAGTCATTTCATTTCTGATTAATACCAGGCAACTTTTTCTCCACAAGAAACAGAATTTGAAATTTAAAAACATGTTACTTAATCATAGTTCAATTGACATGTCACCTTCACCACTACATGAAGGGAAATAGCCAACATTCTTCACACGCATCCTAATTCATCGAATATCTATGACTTTTTATTCATAATCATAGATTAGTCCACTAATTCCGCTAACAAGTGTTACCTATCATTCAGTGGCATACTACGTACATGGAGTAGAATCAATTAGGAGCAATCCTACTATGTATGTTTTGCATAATTTAGAATGAAACAATGTAATTAATACTAACACTAATAGTCTAATAGCATGTTTGGTTTAGCATTTTTCAGAAAAATGATCATTTCTTTTGAAGAAATTTCAAAGATCTACAAAATAAAAAGGGATAATTACTTCCTCGAAATAAGAGAAGTTATTTCCTCAAACTAAGGAATCCTAACATGCACTAAAACATGCAAGAGACCTTGCCCAGAAAGATACACAATTTATCCATAATCAAATTGTTCTCAGAATTCTAAAGGACAAAGCTTCTCCGTGAATCAAAAAAGAAATGCCAGTAATCTTGAGGAATACTGGTAATTGTACCTTTGCTGCTTTGGCTACAAGCTTCTTCTCCTTCTCTGTGACAAACCAGGTTCTTTTGGGGCGGGAATAGATCTCATCCTTATGTGCAATCATGTTTTCGGCCTGCCATTATCACACAAGTGAATGATTTTATTGAAGGGAATGCTGATGACAAGAAACTGAATAGTCAATATAGTTAAGACAATATTTTGGAAAGACTATCTTCCAAGACAAGATGTGAACAAACAAAACGAGACAATTAAATTTGTATAACCTATGCCATACAAAAATTGTAGACAATATTTTTCAGATCAATCAATACCTTTGTGGCCTCCATTTCGGCTTTCCTTAGTGCTCTTTCTTCGCTGAATCGATCAAAAAATAGAAACGTTACAATATCTAAAAAATGGAAAAACAAAGAAAATCGAAGACATAAATATATTCAAAACCTCTCTTCTTGAAGTATTTCAACAATTTGATCCTCCATCTGCTCGATTATATGAGACCACTTGAGTATAGATTGCTCTGCAACAATGCGGCTTTTCAGCTTTGAACCTGCCCTCTTTGCCTAATCAATTGAAAGCCAACATTTACAAGAAAGATTATATAGGGGCTTATGTAAAACATCAAATTTCTTTTTCCCTTTACAGACAATGAACAGGGTTTACTTGATTTTGGAAAAAAATTTATTCATTTCCTGCTTAAAAAATGTTACAAAAATACTGAACTGTTTTAACTTTGTCTCTTATTTTCATTTGATGTATGCTTGACCTAGATATAGAAAGTAGAAACATCGTCGTGATATTTCAAACTTGAATAACTAACCAGGAAAACAAATTAACTTTTATTGACAGAATCTACGCACTGAGACCTGAAGGGGGAAAAGCTGAAAAGAGAAAATTCTTCAAATGATACTCACAATGGCTTTTAAAAGTGACCGGTCATTATCAGTCACAAATGTGACAGCATATCCTTCTCTTCCAGCTCTTGCAGTACGACCCACTCGATGAACATAGCTTCAGTATTAAACAAAAAAAGATGTTGAAGTCATTAGGATACGGATAGAGGGAATAAATAATAATAATAATAATAATAATAATAATAATAATAATTGTTAAGGTGAGATAAGTATGTTATCAAGTATGAGAAACTGTGGTAAAAATGAAATAAAATGACAAAAAAAAGCAGGAAATAACTGCAAAATGTCAATATATTTGTAATCAAAATCAAATAACTGAGTTATCACAAATATAGGTCAGAGTACATACCTGGTAAGATCACGTGGACATGCAAAGTTGATAACTGTTTGAACACCAATGATGTCAAGGCCCTATCAATAAAATCATGTGTCTGTCAAATCTATACCAATATGCGAAGAGAAAAAGTTAAAAGGCAATGAGCTTAATACTTGTATGTTCCCCTTTAACCAAATAAAAAGAGATATTGAAGATATTAAATATTATTCAAAATGAGGAAAGATGAAATAAAATTCAAGAACTTATTCTTACACGAGCAGCCACATCAGTTGCAACCAAAAAATCTACTTGCTGCTTCCTGAATTGCTCCAAAGCCTATAAATAACCAGGAGCGAGCAAATATTGTCATGACCGCATTCTAGGGAGCAAATGCTTTCAACAAGACAAGCAACTAAAAAAAAACAAATGAACACCAGCACACCACACTTCGGTATCTAAAAACTGTCACAGTAGCATGACTAAAAAGCAAACTGAAGAGACAAAATACACCAATAAATGTAAGCAACCTACTTCAAGGCGCTGGGCTTGAGTAAGATTTCCATGAAGTTCAGCAGCTTTCAAGCCAGCTAATCCAAATATAATCTTCAACCTATGTGCAGCTTGTTTTGTTCCACTGCACAACAAAGTGATAGACCATTGAGCAATTATAAAGAATTCAGCACCATAGCTATAGCTAATCAGTTTCATCAAATAGCTATTACAGGGAATTTGTTAACAATTCAAGGTATCAACCGCATTTTCAAGCATAGAAAAAGATTATGAAATGAAACCTGAAGATGATAGCTTTAGAAGTAAAAGTTTTGGAGCACAGCGCAAGAAGAACAGCTTCCTGATTTACTTCACGCATTCTTCTTATTCTAACCACCCTGAAAATGAATAACAAGTTAAAAAATGCTCGATGGATTTACCAGATGGTAAAACCATGCAAACTACATAACATAAAAAAGTAACAGTAACTTTACATAACTATTTTCATGAATTAAAAAATAGTTTACATGCAAGAAACATAATCTAATCAATCTGTTTTGAAGTTCAAAAAAACCTCTGTTTTATCCCACGTAAAGGTTCAAATATGGGGGTCGGGGGAGCATGTTAAAAGGTATTACTCATTGAATTCTTGTTCAGAATAACTTAGTGACTGATCACTATCATATGATATAAAAGCTAGCTATAATTACATACTGAACATAATCAATAAAAACGAAAGGTGGAAGTAGAAAATGTAAAATTAATGACCAAAATAGAAATAATGAAGAAATTACTCCTCAGTCAAGGTTGCTGGCCGTTTAGCAGATGGATCGGCAGAAAGACGCAAGGGTTTTGACAGCGAAAGTTTGATAAGTTCATTAACTTCCTCAGTCATGGTTGCCGAAAATAGCATGGTCTGCCTTTTCTTGGGACACAGGCGAACCTGTTAAATGATGAAATTTATTTAAATTTTTTCTTTCCGACAAAAACTAAAAGCAACAAATTTCTTAAACAGCACATTGATCAATAATGGTTCTTGCACAATAGGCCCAGTAAAAGTCTAAAGCTTACAAGTTCTTGAATTTCAGCACTAAACCCAAGCTCTAAAAGACGATCTGCCTCATCAAGGATTAGAACAGCAAGATCATCCAAATCCACAGACATAGAATTGCGCAAATGGTCGATCATGCGTCCTGGAGTAGCCACCACAATGTCTGGCATTGATCTTAAGGCAACCTCTTGAACCTAGAATGAGAAATGACCACTTTAAAAGCATTAATAGAAAAGGAAAATCTGCTTTACCAACCAATAAAATAACAGGAAAAGTTTTAAGAATCATAAAAGCCACATTAAATTCCTGAGTCATGAAAATTAAATCACCTTGCATGCGATATGTATCATCAAGGTGAAGCACAGATTAAGAAATCATAAAAAAATGGTAATAGGGAGGGGCAAAAATCCCAACCAAACTATATTAACAACGAACTATTCTTACAAAAACACCCAAAATATCGGATAAAGTAAGATATGTACAACAACTAGGAGGTAACTAGCCAATCTATTATCAACTAAAATCCTATGAATTTTCCCATATGTTTAGTTGGAATTATTTCTTCAAAAGCTTTGTTATCTAGTATGTCAAGAGAAAAGGTCCATATTTTGTACTGCTTCATTGCAGCAATTCATACCATTGAAGACAACAGACCAAATCATATACTCCCTCCTTTCCTATTTATAAGATGTCTTTTAGAATTTAGAAGATTTAGATGTTCCTTTTTATAAGATGTTTTATAGTTTCTATGGAGCATTTATTACTTGTTTTCTTATTTACCCTTATTAAATGCATTGACTATTTGTACTCTTCAATTGCGATTGGTTAGCATAATGTTTAATGAGGGATAAAATTGGTATGTTATATATTTTTTTTAGAAAACCAATAAAATTAACTAAACTTAACTACTTTTATTGGTACGTGCAATATTAGTTAAAAACATCTTATAATAAGGAACTGAGGGAGTACCATGCAAAAAGGTGTCAAATCTATATTGACTCAAATCACCCAATACAATAATGGTAGGAAACAAAAACCATCAGCTGAAACCCAAGAATTGATTATTGCATATCAAGCAGAAAGGAAATCGTATTTCAGGAGCATGACTAAAATTTCAAGATTATAGATGGGACTGTATAAAAGGCAAGAGGCAGTGGAGGATATTTTCCAAGGAGGAAACACAAGCAGCATACTCAAAGCATCACAACAAGCACATTACTCTATTATGACCCACAAGAACATCTTAGAAATGAAATCATGATGAAATTGAAATAGTAACCAAACCTTTGTTGACAGACCCCCAACAACCAGGCAACACCTTATATCAGTAAACTGAGCAAGCTTCTCTATCATACTGTGAACTCTGCAAAAAAATAATTGGGAAAAAATATATTAGAAAGAGATCTACTTAACTAAAACCATAAAAGATAGCTTCCAAAGTTTACATCAAAAACCCTCCACTGTAAGTAATTGATTCATAAAAATAAAAAGAAAGAAAGAAAAGGAATTAACTATTACAAAATTTTGATTCATTGAATGCACACAACTATGAACAAAATCATGTACACTGATTGAAAGTTTTGAATAGATGCCAATGAAGAAGTGAAGATCATGTGCGCAAAACCATACAAAAGTCTAACCTATTCATTCATATATAAGAGTTGGCACACAGCATACCCAGCCAATCAACCAACTATATGGAATGATTTCAAAATACAATGATGAGAACGAATGAGCAATTATGAAAATACTTACTGGACTGCCAACTCTCTGGTTGGAGTAAGAATGAGAACCCTTATTGCATGGACACGTTTCGGACGGAACAACAACCTCTCTAAAGTGGGTAGTGCAAATGCAGCTGTCTGCATGGAAACACAATAGCAGGATACAAACAAAAGGCATTAAATGAAACACCATTGCACAAAGGCACAGGCACCAAAGAACTGTATCACATATTTGCAATCACCCAAAGAAAAGAAAAAGAAATAATACCTTCCCCGACCCCGTAATTGCACTTCCACATATGTCACGACCAGTCAATGCCAATGGTATACATGCTGCCTATCATCAAAAATTCAAAATCTCAAAAACAAAGTAGAATTTTCAATGCAGTGCCGTACGTAGCTTGAAATCACATAACCAATTCCAACAACGCTGAGTCTCAAAAGGTAAAGCAAAGTAATTTTTTCAAGGCAAAGTGTTACAATCCTACAATGCTAAGAATATAAATTACTAACAAAATTAAAGAAAGACCTGAATTGGTGTTGGTTTAGCATACCCCAAGGCCTCACAAGCCCGGAGCAATGGGCGAGACAAATTGAGCTGCAAGAACGAATCAGCATGGAAAGAAGCTCCATCGGAGGGAGCAAAAAATGACTTGCTATCACCACCATTACCCTCCTCTTCATCTTCTTCTTCCGGTCTATAATCTTCCTAAAATCCAATTGAAAAAACAATTTTGGAAACAAATAAACACTGTATTTGATAAAAAAAAAAAAAAAAGTTACTTTTGAAACAGATAAGCACTTCTATAATCTTCCTATACAAATAAACAAATAATTAAAACAATGCTCAAAACAACTAAGCGCTTCATCTACAATCTTCGTAAACAAAATAGCAATTTTTTAAAACAAGTAAGCCTTTTCTTCACTGATGAATCTAAACGCAACTTCTGAAACAACTAATCAAGCATCTATTCCATAATCTTCCTAACCAACGCCAACCAATATGCTTTGTATAAAAACAATTTCTGAAACATATATGCACTTTTTCTGTATCGTGAATGGGTTAAAACTCATTAAAAAAAAAACATGAGAAAGTAAAAAAAATGATAACGCCACTATTACTTGTTTGTCAGGTTCAGAATCCGAGGAGTAGTCGTCTTGCTCAGCCGCTACGACGAGCGGCCCAGAACGTTGTCTAAGGGCTTCGATTTTGTCATCAACGGAGGTTGTGCTCCTGCGAGCATGTTCCTCGGCCACTGATTCAGAGTATTTAGCGAAGTCCCATGGAGACTGAGTTTTCTTCTTCGAAACCCGCGCTTCTTTGTGCTCTTCTTCTGATTCAGCTTCTTCGGCTTCGTCTTCTTCTGATTCTGATTCTTCTTCGGGTTCAGAGTGTTCGATTTCTTCGTCGCTGGGGGGTTCGAAGACGAAGCTGGGCGACATTGTTGGCGCAAAGAAGTGATTCGGTTGCGGTTGCGGTTGCAGCAGTGGAAGCAGGTTTTAGAAGGGTTCTTCGTTTTCTCCTTTGTTGGGGGTGTTGGTTTTGTTGGTCCAGGTTCATGGACCGGGTCGGACTGACCATAGTTTAGGCCCATTGGATATTTTTTTCATTGGGAAATATGCTATTAGGTTTTTTCCAGAAAAAAAAAATTGAGAAAATAATTTTTTAAGTTCTTCAAATTGTCAAGTTTGACCACTTCAATCTTGATTTTAACAGAGTTTTACTTTTTTTTTTAGTATTAAACGGGGTTTTACTTTAGCCGTTGAGTTTACACTTTATTATTTAATTACACTTTTAATGTTTCGAATTTTATGATAAATGAACTAAATTGATTTTTTTTTAAATACAACGGCTAAATTAATATTTTTAGTTTAAAGTGGAAGACTATTTGAATCACTCTTTATTTCTGTTATGGACTAATTAAAATTATGTTATTAAAGAACTATAACTATAGGAATGTAACTATAACATGACTTAAAAGTTTTTTTATTATGCCTCATATAAGATAAAGTACAAATGTATATTATAATTAATTTCAATATTTACATAGCATTTACAATGGTACTGATGTAATAATTTAGGGCAATAATAATGATTTGAGAGAGCTTTAACAATATTACCATATGAAAGGACGACATGCATCAAATAGGAGGGTTGCATGATGAGTTGTTGTGTAGAGAGAAGGAAATAACACAATATCTCAAACAAAGTTAAAAGATTTGTATATATAACAAATTTTAGTATCAACCACTTTGAGTTATACACTTTGAGTTATTGAGTTATAAGTAATAAGTAATAATGACATGAAATTATTTTGACATTATAACAAACAGTCCACAATTAAATTACTTATTCACTCTTGATTCTAAATTATTTATTTTGTTTTTCATAAACTGGGGATTAAATTCCTTACCAACACACATATGTCTCCATATGCTCATCATCTGAGTTACATAACTGTGACCTAAACTATTTATTTTTTATTTGAATATTTATCATGTTTTTTTTTTCATGTCTTTACATTCCTAAAAACGCCAACTTAGATTGTCTCATTTACAAGCCGTAATAATAAGTGTTTCGATACAACTCTCAGATACCAGAACCCATTGACGATGCACAATAAATCTCACTTTCCCCACCAATATCATTACGTGTTTCTCTTTTCTGTTTACAAAAGTCTTATTATCATTGTTTTTAAAGGTTGTGTCATAATCCTTGTAGATGCTTCATTGAAGAGGAAAAAAGTAAATGAGCTTTAGAGGGTTGGAGTGAGAATACTTGAATTAATCACTCGAAATAATTTTTAAATTTAAAAAAGAAAAATAAAAATCAATAACTAATCTAATCTAAACAATACATAAATTATAAAAATAAACAAAAACAATAAAAAATTACCATGTTGAATGCCACGTAGGATGCATATAGATATTTTGTGAAAGCAGTTAATGTTCTTACGAAAACGAATAAAGAGACGTAGTTGAAACATCTTATAAATTTTAAGGACTCAATTAGTACAATTGAAAATTGAGAATTTCCAAATTATACAATTGTCAAAGTTGAGCTATCAAAAAAACTTTTAAATTTTTTGATAAATTGCACAAACCTCCCATTAGATTCGTTAAATTTGCAGTCCACCCAAAACTTAAGAAAAATAAGCATTCCGTCCCATTGACTAACAAAGGTCACTGTACCCATCTCACCACCGTCTTCTTTCATATTTTTGTGTCAAGAACCCATATTTGGACCCACAATCATGTCCCTTTTGCCTTTATCCCACTGTGAGCTACTATCGAATAACCACAAAGCCGCCTGAAGCAACCATTCCTTTCTTCATATGAAGCCACCACTCTCCACCTCGTTTTTGCCTCTGCGTTGGTGCCAAGAAGAGGAAGACAAAAACCTACACAGAGCCTAAAAAAACCAAATACAAGAAAATGAAACTCGTCATTCTATAGTTCTAAACACACTCACCGAAAACTACTCGGGGAATCATCAAATCTATTTTGTTTCATGTAATTAATTATTTGGATTTTTTAATATGATTATAAACATAATCTGATTTGTGATTTCAAATTTAAAAATTCCCCTCCCACTCACTTAAGATCTTCGTTTCTTCACTGCAGGTGCACATTCCTATTGGGAGTTGGTTGAGAAAAATGAAATTGAGATAAAGGGAGAAGGTTTGGGTTTGAGTGTTTGTGTGTGTCTATCCCCAATTCTGAGATCAATTTGGGAAAAATGAAATTAAGATTAAGGGAGAAGGTTTATGTTTGTGTGTGGCTACCTATCCATTGATTCAAGCGGTGCATGTTCTCTCATCCTACTCCTAATTTTTTTTCCTTAAATGAAACTATTCATGGATAAAAGAATATTTTGTTGGCATCTTTTATATTCTGTTAATCTTCGTTAGTCAACTTTAGTCTATGGGACAGAGTGCTTATTTCTCTAAAATTTGGGGTGAATTATAATTTTAACAAACCTCAAGAGAAACCTCAAGAGAAGAGAATTGTACAATTTACCCTATTTTTTTTAATTAATAACAAAAAAAAAACATATATAAGAAGCTTTAAATACAATAGAGCATCAATACATAACACAATATATCACTGATGAATGAAAAGGTGTTACTATTATATCATTAAAATATTTAAAAAACTTCATATAAAAAATTAATAAATAAAATACGTTTCAGTATTTATTATTAATCTATCTCTTATATTTTGTTTGTTTTGTGAATGACATAACAATATGACTTATATGTTCGTGAATATGAGATTCGACCTTCAGTTATACTATTTTTTTATGAAAAAGAAATACTTAACAATATCTTATTAACTAATGATGTATGATTGTATTTTTAAAAAAATATATAAGAGCATTTAACACTAATATTATGAGAGATAATTGTAATTGACGCTTAAGATTTTATTTAAGAATAATTACATTAACCTTCTTCTCTGAAAGTTTGTGTTTATTACATTTATTTATTCTAGTTTTTAAAATTACACTTATCTTCTATAGAGGGAGTAATGAATTTCAAATTTTAGGGGGTTTAAGTGTAATATCCTAAATGGTAAGTGTAATGAAATTTCAAACTTTAAGAGAGTAAGTGTAATTTTAAAAACTCTAAAGAGATAAGTGTAATAAGCACAAACATCCGAGGGGGTAAATGTAATTAACTCTTTTATTTATTTTTTATATATACAGACTTAAGAAAATTATCTGGGTAAAGATAAAATTTTAGAATAAGATGACATTATTAAAGTAACTAATTTTTATTTTAATTGTAATTGTAATTATAATTATAATAATTATAATTACTACTTGTGTTATTATTACTATTACTTTTGTAATTTTTTTTGATAAAGTAATTTTATTTTGGTATCATCATTCATGGGTCCACCAACGATTCCAAAAACTTCCCTATCCACATTCCCTTGACTTGCAATTCACAACAACAAAAGAAAATCACATGATTCTCACTTCTCATCTCTAGTTTTCTACTGTAATTTCTAATTCTAATTTCTATTGTTTTTTTCAAAATCCTTTTTCCCTCACTCTTCCACACGCAGATCTAGCATTTCTTTCCATCACACTCCCAAATCAGTTCAGATTTTCCTTTCACATTCTATTTCCCATCCATCCCTTCCAAAATCACCCCACAAACCAAGCAACCCCTCTCTCTCTCTCATCTTTTTTCTCTCTCTACAGAACTAACTTCAGACTTCACTCACCAAGCGCATTCACCTTTTCCTTCTCACACTTGGGGTGCCTCTACTCTCTTAACCCCATTTGCATTTCCATTTCCTTCTCTTTTTTTCTCACTCTCAAACCACAAAACCCTCAATGAAGAACCCGAAATCCCATTCCCAAACCCAAACCCCATCAACACAAACACCAACATCTTCAAGATCTTCCTCTGTGTCTTCCCACCTTGCAATGGTGGAGCTGAAGCAGAGGATCCTAACCTCTCTCTCGAAGCTATCTGATAGGGACACTCACCAGATCGCAGTGGAAGATCTCGAGAAAACCATCAATTCTCTCTCCCCGGAAGCCATTCCCATGATCCTCAATTGCCTCTATGACGCTGCCACCGACCCCAAACCTGCTGTTAAAAAGGAGTCCCTCCGCCTCCTCACGGTGGTCTGCGCCACCCACCCCGACTCTGCCGCCGCACACCTCACCAAGATCATTGCCCACATTGTCCGGCGCCTCAAGGACGCCGACTCCTCTGTGCGTGACGCCTGCCGTGATGCTGTTGGTGCGCTGGCGGCACAGTATTTGAGAGGAGAAGGGGTTGGGGACAATGGGGGACTTGGTTCTGTGGTGGCTTTGTTTGTGAAGCCTCTGTTTGAGGCAATGGGGGAGCAGAACAAGGGTGTGCAGGCTGGTGCTGCTATTTGTATGGCCAAGATGGTGGATTGCTCCGCCAACACTCCTGTCCATGCATTCCAGAAGCTCTGCCCAAGGATATGCAAGCTGCTCAATAGTCCCAATTTCTTGGCTAAGGCTGCAATTTTGCCTGTTGTTGCAAGCTTGTCACAGGTGCTGCTAATGCCAATGCTGATTGTTGTTATTTTGTGTGTTGGATGAAGTGAATGAAATGTTGCTGATTGATATGATCATATGAATTGTGAAATGGCTTGTGAAGTTTGATGAAATCTAGGAAGCCTTCGGTGCATGAGCCAAACATAATGGAACACCTTTGTTCTGTTATGTTCTTATTTGTTCCATTACTTTTAGTGAATAAAACAAAAAAGAATGGAATGCTGTTTCTTTTTTATTTTTAAAATGCAACCAAACATAGTAAATTAGGGTTATAAAGAGAGGATGATTTTAGTTAGGCTTGTTGATAACTTGATATTATAATGACATTTGGAAAATTCAATTTGGCATGGTCATATGGAATGAGAAAGATGTTGGAAAGCAGTTTTGGCAAGGCTTATTCTAACGATTTTGGGGATTACAGCGGAGGAAATGGCTCAGTTTCTATCAGATTTGAATTCTATTTCTCTATTTTGTTAACTTAATGGTAGTAAGGATACTTTGTTTCTGTTGATATCTTGTGGTATTTGTGCTTTGTGCATTTCTGTAGTCTCTGTTAGTTGTTGATTTCATAGTTTTCCAAATGACTATTTTATGGTAAGAAATAACTAGTATGAAATTCCTAAATATGTATTGATTACAGGCTGGAGCCATTGCACCACAAAGCTTGGAACATTTGTTACCTAGCATTCATGAGTGCCTTAACAGTACTGATTGGGCAACACGTAAGGCAGCTGCTGAGGCATTAAGTTCACTGGCGTTGCATTCAAGCAGTTTGGTCACTGATAGAGAGGCACCCACAGTAGCAGTACTTGAGGGTTGTCGGTTTGACAAGGTAGAATTTGCTATGAGATTTCCTGATCATGACATGTCAAGCTTGCTTCTTTCCGTGCCAATTTCATTTATTGTGTCTCACTTTCAAAGTCCACAAGGGCTTAAATTTCTTTGATTCTTACTTTAGTAAAATGTTTGTTTTCTGAACGGAATTAGTTCGATAAGGGGTTAGCACATTAAGTCCTCAAAACATTAGAAGAGGTAGCCATGTAAAAACAACTTGTGTGTATATGACTTTCTTGCTTGCATTCTAGTGTATCTCATTTAAAGAGCACTGGGAATTACGTGCTTGCATAAAGTTGATTGCACATTCTTGTGGCTGGTCTAGCTGGTGTCTGTGACAACTGACAATAGTATTACTTACACGGTTCTCGTTAAGTACAGGCTGAGGGTTATTTTTCCTAGAGTGGTAGATTTGTGATTTTTTGAAATTTCATTATTGGAGAACTGATTCTTTGCTTTATGATCTAATTTTTTAAAAAATAATGTATTAATGTCAACAGATAAAACCTGTGAGAGATAGCATTACAGAGGCTTTGCAATTGTGGAAAAAGATTGCAGGGAGAGGAGATGGATCTCCTGATGATTCAAAGCCCTTGTCTTGTGGTAGGCATATTTGGTTTGTCTATCGTAATATAGTCATCAACCGCTGTTCTAGTTTATCTCTGATGTGTGTGTGTGTGTGTGTGTTGTTTTTTTAAAATTAGATGGTGGGAATCCGGAATCAGCTACGTCTTCAGAAACATGTGACCTGAAAAAGGGAAATCTTGATGAGAGGAAGACTGATCCATCAGCAAAGGATTCACCAACTAGTTCTTCTAACATAGATTCAACTGCTAAGGCTAAAGCAGCTGGCATCTCAGAGAAGACAGTTGTTATATTAAAAAAGAAAGCGCCTGTGTTAACTGATAAAGAACTAAACCCAGAATTTTTTCAAAGACTTGAAAGAAGGGGTTCAGATGATTTACCAGTGGAAGTAGTTCTTCCTCGTAGGTGCCTCAATTCTTCAAGCAACATTGAAGAAGAATCGGAGGCAAGTGCTAAAGATTCGAAGGAAAGAATAAATTCCATTGGAAACAACCCCAATGACTATATTCATGGATCTGCTAATAATAAACATCGCAACTTAGAGAGAAGCAATGATGGGAATTCAAAACAAAGGAATTATGATGATTTTACTCATGACAGATTTGCTGAAAAGAGAGTGAATGCAAAAGAACTGAGGACAAAAACATATGACACTGATGATAGGACTGAAATTGATCAGAGGGATGGTTCTGCTAATCTTGCAGGTTTTTCTAAAACTGATGGTCAATCAGAAGTACCCTTCTCCAATAACAGAGGAAACTGGATGGCCATTCAAAGGCAATTAATGCAGCTGGAAAGACAACAGGTTCATCTGATGAACCTGCTGCAGGTATGGTAGTATGTCCCAAAATATTAGTATTTTTTTTATAAGCAATCCAAAATTGTTGTATTGATATACATTCTTCACAATTATAATTGAAAGATGTTTTTTATATTTTTCCAGGATTTCATGGGTGGATCTCATGATAGCATGGTGACTCTAGAGAATAGAGTACGAGGTCTTGAGAGAATTGTTGAAGACATGTCACGAGATTTATCCATATCATCTGGTCGCAGAGGTGGTAGCTTTACAGGGTTTGAGGGAACTTCTAGTAGGCCTTCTGGTAAGTATAATGGTTTCAGTGACTACTCTGGTTCCAAGTATGGAAGAGGTGGCGATGGACGTATGCCATTTGGTGAAAGATTTGCTCAGTCTGATGGAAATGCTCCGGGAATGAGGGGAAGAGGTGCATCTTGGAGATCTGATATGTCTGAGGGATGGGATTTACCTGGTTATGGTGTTTCTAGAAATGGCCAGGTTTCCTCAAGGAGGGCTTTTGGTGGTAGTGCTGCTGATGGAAGATCACCTAAATCAGCACATGATAATGATCAAGCAGGCAACAGGAGAGCGTGGGATAAAGCTGCAATGCCCATCCGGCTTGGAGAAGGCCCCTCTGCAAGAAGTGTCTGGCAAGCTTCTAAGGATGAAGCTACCTTGGAAGCAATTCGGGTTGCTGGTGAGGACAATGGAACATCTCGAGCTGCAAGGGTAGCAATTCCTGAAATGACTGCAGAAGCTATGGCGGATGACAATGTTGGACAAGAGAGGGATGCCATATGGACTTCTTGGACTAATGCAATGGATGCCCTTCAAGTTGGTGATGTGGATTCATCATTTGCTGAAGTATTGTCCACTGGAGATGATTTTTTGCTCGTAAAACTAATGGATAGAACGGGCCCTGTCATTGATCAACTTACAAGCGAGGTCGCATGTGAGATGTTGCATGCCATTGGACAATTCTTGTTGGAGCAGAACCTGTATGACGTCTGTTTGTCTTGGATTCAACAGGTTTGGCTTATCTTCTGCTTGAATTTCCTTTCAAGTCATAATATGCAAATTCTTTTGTCATATGAATTCTGTCATTCAAAATGACAAAATAACACTTCCCACTTCCCAAATATAATAGGAACAGAGATGATATTGCCATTTCTCTTGTTATTTTATTTTATCAGAGTAAAAAACTAGTGTAGTTTGGAACCCTAGAAGAGGTCTTCATCTAGTAAATCTTAAAGGACTTTACATTATGGAAGGGTCTCGCGACTCCTGTGTGTAACTGTTTTAGAGATAGACATTCATTAGTCCTACATTTGGTGTTTGAATTCAATTACTAGGCGATCATATCTCCTGAGAATTTTGAGTGAAAGATTGCAAGCTGTGGGATCTATTAATGTTTTCTCAAGTCATGTTTAGTTAGAGGACCTGTTTAGATTCTGTTTCGACATTATAATTATTGGCTAGACCATTTACTAATACTTTGTCCAATGTTTAGATCCCCTTCCTCATTGAAGATCACTGTATTTACTCAGACCTTAATTTATGCTTATTTCAGCATTCATTGCTCTATAATTACTAGACTGGTTAAAAAAATGATTGGCGATACAATGTATACACATTCGATATCACATTCATTCGTTGTATTTTTAATTCTACACCAAGACCACAACAAATAATTGTTTAACAATTAGTGCATCCTATGCTTTATACACAATGCTGCCTAGCTTTCCTTCTTTGCCTGCTTATGTCGTTCATCTGAGGCTTAAGATATTGGATTCATGGTCATAATGTTCAGTTGGTGGAGATAGTAATGGAAAATGGCCCTGATACCTTTGGCATTCCCATGGAACTGAAGAAAGAGCTCTTGCTGAATTTACATGAAGCTTCAACAGAAACACCTGAGGATTGGGAAGGTGTACCTCCAGATCAACTTTTGTTGCAGTTGGCATCAGCTTGGGAAATCGATCTACAACAGCATGACAAATAACTCAAATAGACTGCTGGTATTTAGATTCTGTCATTTGTTGGACTTTTGATTTGTGTCTGCTTTATGTTTTTATTACCTGTTATCATAAATTATTACAAGATTGTCATTTTGTTTCCTAACTTCTGAAATTTGTATAGAAAACACATGAAACAATTGAAAATCTTGTTTCAGGTGTTTTCTGTACAAATTCCAAGAAACTGGAAACTGAATGAAAATAAGGTAGTAGTTTTCTATGAACAGAGAATTGAATTGAAATAAGAAATGAAAATGCAAACCAAATGAGTTATTAATTTTCTTCTTGGATACTATATTGAGTACTTGATTTAAAATGTGCTTTTCAGGTTTTGGGGCACCACGTAAAATTTACGATGAGAAAAATTCATGCTCCTTTTTCTCCTGCATTTTTGTGAACTTGGGCTGATCCTATATTGGTCAGAGAAATGTTTCACGGTTGGATATTGTCATTGCTTTGTAGTGCCTGGTTGTAAGCAAGTTATCAACTAGGCTGCTTAAGAATATTGTATAAATTTAGAGGAATGAACTAATCTTTCATGTAATTATTATGTGATTTGGTTTCTCTCACGCTACATTCATTTGTACCCATTTGCTCTTGTTAAGTTTCAAAAAGGCGATCATACAAACAACAGGATTTTGGTCATCCGATATGGGGGAAAAAGTGTGAAGTGATAGTAGATTATATTTACTCTTAATTATGGTTTATAACGTGGTACCAGTACTTCAGTTTGAACAAAGATTAATGTACCTGGAGGAGTTGGTCCTTTCACAGATTTTGTATTTTCATAAGAATGGGTTTCCAAATAGTAACAAATATACATATACAGAAGTTAGCAATAAATACAACGTGTCTGGTTCAAGCAAAAAATTCATTTCTTATTTTATTAAATACTTATAAAATTAGTCTTTATTATTTTTGTTTTTTTAAAAATTTATAAATAAATTTTTAAAATGTCAAAAGTTTGATTTTATTTTTTCAATAAATTGAGATAAAATTAAAATTAAAGGAGTGAAATATGAAAATGAAGTCACATGTCCCAGACATCATGACAAATGAACAACTTGGATCCCCTCTTTCCTCTCTATTACTCAATTTTCTAAAGTTAACATTGTCACCATTCACCATGTTCTCATTTGTAACAACCAATCAAACTAATTGGAAGTTTTATGAAAGATAACTAAAATCTAAATCAGTTTTCATAGCCTTTTTCTTTCCTTTATTTTTTAAAATTAATTAGGAATTGGTTTAATGACAATCCCCCTTATAGAGCTCAGACACATCAAATGGCCACAAGATCTACGCTGCACCATATAGCATTACCATTTCCAATATTAAGAATGTAAGAATGACCATAATATCAATAAGTTGCAAGCACACTTAAAGAGAATCACACTGCGAAATGTTGTATGATATAGTACAGGAAATGCAAGTTTAAAACCATGCATGAACATTGGCAAATGAGATAGGAATTCATCAAGTTTCATTTTATATATACAATGATACAAAATGATACAGTTGCATCAAGCCAAGACGCCAAAGTGGTACATATTGCAAGACATGACATGTCATGTATAAAAAACCAAAGCAGTGATTTTGGCCCTTGGCTGCTTTTTTCAGAATCATCACAATCGATCCTCCAAGGACTTCAAAGACCTCTCTAGAAATGGATGATAAAAATCAATTCCATTACTTTTTCCATGGAAAAAAAAAGGCCCTCAAATAGCACTCTCTTTTGATTAAAATCATCAATGGAATTATGCAGCCAATGCGCTATCTGAATGAGAATTTTTCTCCCAAATCCAGCCATTGCATTTGTATCACGCCAAGAGTGCAAAATTAACCCGCCACACCAATTTGTGGCCTTTCGTGCAGTACAACCAAATATCTATTTCGCGGCGTACCAGTTCTGAGCACACTTTGCATCCACGGAGAGTCCGACTTTTAGAATGTTCTTTCCATAAAAGGGTTTTGACATGCAGTCAACAACTATGGCCTTCGCAACCTCAGCTGACTCTGTTGGCCCTTCCAATATGACTTCATCATGAACCTGTTTTGTAATATCCTAAACTCTTAGCTAAATTGTATCAACATTTGAGTATAATGATAGATAGTAACATTCAAATTGGAATGAGATACGGAAATAACATAAATAGGATAATGTCATATGAGTAGATTAATGGAAGAAAGGAGGATTAAGAGATGTATTACTTAAATAATCCAAACCATCAATGATTTGGGGAATGCTCATCATATTCACATATCATTAGAGATTAAAAAAAAATGATACTGAAGAGAATCATAGGAAGATGAAATCTCAAAAGAAAAAATCAATATGCATAAACTGTGGAATATAATGAAGAAAGGAAAATAATTAGTGAGGAATGGAAAATGATCAGTGAAGAATGGAACATACACCAATCAAGGTGTTATGAATTATGTTCATTTCAAGACAAGTGTTTCAATCAACTCTCAGCTGCTTAGGAAGATTACTTATTTTATTGATCAAGAGATTTATTTTACAAACAATAGATAAATGAAGTTTTCATCATTATATTTCTAGCCAGTAATATAATAAGTCAACCATGCTCTGTTTCACGTATTGTTATTGAAATAAAGCATCAAGTAGAAGAAAAAAACTTAATGGAACTTGACAGAAAGTGAACAAAGAAACAAAGGAGAAAACTTTGGACATGCATATTAACCTGTAGAAGTAACTTCCACCCAAGCTCCTTCAACTGCTTATTATTGGATATTTGTAACATAGCACACATGGCAACATCTGCTGCACTACCCTGTTGCATTTCACAAATCAGAAAACCATAAAAGGAAGGTCTAGAGAAGGAAACCGATCATAAATTTCGTGGATTAATGGAAATACAGAGAAGAATATAAATTTTTACCAACCAAAAACTCCATGTATCAGTTACTCCAAAACCATTTTCTAAAACAAAAGAGGCCATTTTCAAAAGAGGAAAAGGGTTAAAATAAAATACCGAGTCCCTAACTGGAATTCCATACAGAGGAACACATAAACATGAAGACATATCTAGTCAAAACATTTTTTATAATGAGAATGAAAGACAAAAATCTTGATCATTGGATTTTGAAATAAATTGTGTTGTTCTTATTGCAACAGATGACAGTCTGACACAACTAGAACTACTTTAAGATTGATAAGATCAATATAATTAATATCTTATATATTTTCATTCACAGCTTTACTTGAATTATAACTTTTGTATAAACCTTGGGTTATGATGCTTTCATAAGTGTCTTCTGAAAACATTTCTAATCATTCCCTGTTGTTCTAAATGTGAAAAAGGTTCCAAAAGACTTGAGTGTAACTAACTACATTATGAACCCACTCTAACAAAAACAAGTCATCTTTTATGGTAGTATTAGGATAAGGCAATCAGCATATTTTACATTTAATATAAGTGAAGTGACAATCAAACTGTTGCATAAAAGTATTTGAAAGAATCAAGGACCTGCACAGGAGTATTAATAGCAGCTCGCTCAATGTGACCTTTCTGGTAGCTGTTAGCTGCGTCTATTGAAGGGAACCGCCGGGCTCGCCCTAGCAATGTGTGAACGCATTGAGATCCAATGGCTTCTTTTTTACGTTCCTCTTGCCATTTTAACACTTCTTTTCTATCATTGTACCAAAGGTCAACTGTTCTCTTAGCTTCTTTCACAGAAACCTGAGAAGAAAAATATATATAACCTTGTTTGGACAGTCAAATTGACAATCATGGGGACTAGTCAGCTACGCAAGTCCTTCTTATCATATTCATAAGTAAAATAGAATTCAGGGTACCTTCCAGTCCTTCGAAAGCCCAACTGGAGTCTTTCCATATGCAATTGAGAAGTTAAGCATCTTGGCTTTCCTTCTTTCAGAAGCAAAAGCATCCTGAAATTGGAAAGAAGTTTAAGTTAAAAATTGATATGAAATTCAATACATAGTTTAACCGATATACAATTGAACAGCTGGTTATAATTTTACCTGAATCTTGAATCTTGAATAAATTTTACTAGTATATTATCAGAGTTTATCTTTCAGGTTATCAGAGAGTCAATTTTATGTTATTTATAAGTATTTATATTTATACTTCATTGGTTTTTGTATCAAATAAATTTCTCGACACCAAAGTAAATAAAAATATATCCCGTTAAATTTTATATCTTTATTGTATTTAATGTGAACAAAAAGCAATCTGCTCACATCAGACATACTTTGAGTTACAAGATACACCGAACTAACAAGAAAGATATACCAAAACATTGTTATTACCATCTAACTATATGTAGACCAGAAGACAATTTACCTTCAGGAGAGGAACTGGGGGTTTGTCTTCACCAGGCCTAGGATGCCATTCAAGAAGTACTTCCCTTTTCTCAACTGCTTCACGAATATACGGGTACATATTCATCGCAGTTCTTGAATGAAAATCTCCACCAGCTTCAAAGGCTTCCAACATGCTCTTACAATTAGCAAGATGTGCAAGAATCCTAAGTTCGAGCTGTAACAATGCATAGCTTCATTAGTGGAATGAAATTTCTTGCAACAAGTTCAATTAGATAGATAAGTAAACTGCTGACCTGTCCATAATCAGCAACTATAAGAGAATTCCCAGGAGCAGCTATAAATGCTTGACGAATTTTGTAGCGGTCCTTTTCCAAAGCAGGTTGATTCTAAATTATGATATATATGTTAGATTAAAAATTCAAACTTTAACCTTATGAAAGTCAGATTAATGTAGTCCATGTAATACCCATATTTGAAAGTCAAAGTTCAAATTGACAATCATTTATATTCTCTCTTAATGCAGAATACCTAACTCTAAGCTCAAATACTTGTAAACGAAAATGTAAAGATTTATGTATTTATGCCTGTGCGCCATTTCCAAACCTAAAATTAAAGGAGTAAATTATTATGTATGAAGAAGGAAGCCATAATTAGCTAAAAAAGTTAACGAGTTTAACTTGAAGTTTATTTTTGTTTCTCTTTTAATACAGTAACATCTTTCAAACGAAAGAAACAAGAAAATGTACATCTGCAGGGACGAAAAAGAACTTCTCCCAGAGAGAAATAAGTGACAAGCTAAAATTAGGTCAAAAGGCAAAACATAGGCACATGATATTATCCAAGAAAATAAGCTTCAAATAACCTTTTATTTCCTGCTATCAGTAATAACAGTAATGTGGATTTTTAGACTTATCAATAAGATAGAAAGGCAGTTACACGACTATTACTATGAAATGTTTTTATTATATCAAGAATTTAGCATTATCAAAGAGTAACTCCTCTAAAAGCTTAAGCTTTCAGGCAACAGCACATCATAATTTTATATCTAACACACCCCCTCATGTAAGAACTTTGTGCTTGAAGCATGCAGGCACCTTAGCTTGTGCTAAATATAACAAACTTTTATTTAGAAAAATGGGCACAACCATGATAGAACTCCTGGCAACATGGTCTTAGAGACTTTGATATCATATCAAGAACCAAGTCTCCCAAAAGCTCAAGTTATTATGAGGAGCATAAACGGTTTTACATCTAACAAGCATAATCAAATGGAACCAGACTATTATCAGTAAATATATACAGATGAAAGGAAGCAAAATGTAAGGCTGTGTCATTTAACAAATTTCAAGTAAACCAGCAACTAATATGTCTTGCAAGTTAGAAGAACCTGCAAACTTGGCCTTCTTGCTGATAAGCGTCCAGTCTCCGTGTTGATATTTATGGAACAATGAACACGATGATCCTTTCCTGATATATTATGTCCCTGTCAATGAGAAAAGATTAAGCTAACATAATGCAGTCATCAACAATCTTCTCATTTTAAACTTAAATATAGAAATATGGATACACAAACCGACAACTTTCGTTTCGTGTGTTTGGGGTTTACTACCACTAGTTAGTATGGCAGGTTCTTATCTTTCAATAACTTGTAAGTTGTAACAGCTATTTCTTAGGATGGGCAGCTTTAGAGTAGTTATTTTCTATTTTGTAAACATATTGACTAGTTTGCAGTAAAGGAAAAAAAGATTATGCAGAAAATTTCAGAAAGTTCTCAAGTACTTGTTAGGGAGTGTTTGTTTTACCATTAGCAAACCATGGTTTCGTATGAAGGGAAAGCAACTATTTTTTTTTTCACTTTTACACAAACCATGGTTTGAGGGGTTAGGATGTATGAGTTTGATATTGTTGGCCTAGGTTTATGGAGCCCCAAATATATTAACAAAATAGGGCACAAAGGAAGAAGTTAGAAATCTGGTGCTTTAGAACCAGACATTATTGTTCAGAGTCCTATAACCAGATCAATGGGACAGGATCATAACGTAAATTTGAAAACAGAAACGAATAATTACCTGCAGGGGAAGGATGAAGTTAGAGATCAATGAGTCAATTGAACAGACTTCACATAAAGCGGCAATTGCATGGCAAGCCTCTCTCCCTTCTTCCTCTGTTGGAAAAGCATTTAAGGCTGTTCCATAAGCAGAATTGTCTATTTCTACAGGTTCAGCATCACTCTGAGAGGGATTTCCATCTTCATCATCGAGATCCAAATTAGAAGCCTCGTCATTGAAGTCATATTCAGCAGAAACTTTGCCAGCAAGGGTCTTTAAAGCATCACCACTGACCGAGGGCCAACCACTTGCTGTGTACATCTCAATATTCAAGTTATATCCGATGCTGTTCAACTTAATATCACGAAATTTTGTGGGAGCCTTCTTTCCTTCTTCAATCACTTTATCAACATTGGGAATTTTGAAAATCCGCTCAGTTGGAATTGCCTCATTGGGATTTTTCCTGTAATGAATAACAGGGCAGGAGAAAATAAAAACTTCACTTCTATATACACGAACTATTTCACATTAAACAGCAGAGAATAATATGTTTCATAAATGAATTTGTAACCTTTTACCCTTTCATAAGCCTAAAATCCTAGAACACTATACAAAAACACCAAAGCAAGGATATCATTGAGAGATACCTTATAATTCAATATTGATACAAACAGAGGAGACCCTCAAGTATACAATTCTCTTATCCCTCCAGTTGAATGGGTTACAAAGATCCGGGTCAACCACATTAAGATTGACACTGAGTAAGGATATCAAAATCTATCAATGTCAAATCCTATAAAAAAAAAAAAACACTAACATTATACAGAGCAAAAGAGTATTAAAAATATATTGAACTGTCACGGTTAGGCAATTCAAACTCTTAAATTCGGGTATTGGGCCTAACTCACTCTAAAAAACTAGCTCATAGAAGAAGGATTGTCACACCACTTATAAACTTAATAGGGCCATATCTCTAGTCAATGTGGGACTTTCAACACACCCCCTCACGCCCAGGACTTTAATCTGGAGCATGGACAAATACGGGTGCCCCAATAATATGGGACTTTCAACACACCCCTCATGGGTGGCCCACTAACAGATCTAGAATAGGCTTTAATACTATCTTAAATTCGGGTTTTGAGCCTAACTCACTCCCAAAAACTAACTCATTGGAGAAGAATTGCCACACCACTTATATACTTTATAGTGGTCATATCTCTAGTCAATGTGGGACTTTCAACAAAAACTCAAACTTAGAAACTTATTTATCTATGGAATACTTTATAGTGATGACTGATGAAAAGATAACACAATAACATGAGCATCAGAGTTTCATGACAGTGACAATTTGACAAGTATACATTATATTAAGACTTTACATAGCAAAAGACTCTAATTGTTTTAAGAGACGAAGAAAGCCATAGAAGCACTCATGCCCCAAATTAAAACTCAAAGTGATAGTTTGTTTAATACATAAAACCCTTCAAGTTTGAAATAAACAAAAAATATCACAGTCATTTAAACTCAAATCATCATACCACGTACATATGCAGTTAAAAACTTAAAAACACGGAACCATAGATAATCAGAAATCTGATAGTCTTAAAATTTCAAAATAAGAAATGTTACCATAAACTATAATGATATTGGCATAATGGAGACCTCTATTTTTTTCACAAAGCATATTTGAGTAAAAATCAGACTGCATGCAGCAACTTCCAACTTCCAAATCATCAATTTATTATGGCAGAAGCAAATACACCACAAAATATTCAAATAGTGTGTACCTATTCAAAGCGCCACCGAAGAGCAGAATGCGCAACTGTGCATCGCTTCCAACATTCATATACTTGGCATCAGGACAATACCTAGATGCCCACTTTCGGAATCTATTGACAGCTGCTTCACGCTCTGCTTTGGCCACTTTTTCTATGTCTTGAAGATACAACCGATCAACTAGCATTCCCTCAGATTCCATTTTGACTAGAAGCTCACCAAATGGCTGCCAATATTCCTTGTAGAAATCATACATGTTTTTGCCTAAAACTGTTTCTCCATCAAGTTTCCAGGGCATATCCAACAGATGACTTTTTAGGCTCTCATAAAGCTTCAGAGTGCTTCTAGCATCTAAGACAGAGTAACATATCCAAGGTATATGCTCGTCTCTTTGCAGAACTTCAACGGGAGCAAGGGTAGTCATTTTACCCTCAGATCCATCTTTCTTCACCTTTTTCTGACCAAATATAGTTGTCATTGACACCTTACCAATCAAATCCTTTTCACGGTTCAGGTTAGCCCTAGACATGACCTTTCTGTCACCTGTAAGTGCTTCAAGAGAATAACCCCCAACCCAACGTCTTGATGAATCCCATAGTCGTGCCATGTGCATTGTATCGGCATGAAACCCAGAAACCTTAATACCATAGTTCTGTATAACATGACAGTCGAAGCTATAGTTATGCCAGATCTGCAGTATACATCAGTGACTTCATTATTTCAAAATTATTTTTCCATGTCACGCAAACCCAGGAGTACGAAGTCAGTATCAGTTTATGAAGCTATCATGTGACTGGATAGAATTTTAAATAACACCTTTATGATATAACATTTCTTCATTTCTTTATGAGAAGCTACTATTTTTAGCTTTTGAGAAAAGCACTGAAACAGCTTTGTTTTCAGGGTATTATATAGTATAACAAAAAAAAAATATTATTATAAATTTTTAACATTTAAATTTTAAAAAAATGAATTTTTTTCATTAAAAAGGCACAAAAGGGCTGGTATTTTGTAACTCCTGATGGAATGATGTCACTGACAAATACTCCACTAAAAAGAGGCAGGTCTTTGTTAGTAGAACCCAGTTGAAGAGGGGTCAATCTCAACTAGTTAGCTAGTTAGCAACTCAGAAATGGAGAGAACAGAGAGAAGTCTTTGTTTTTGGAATGGAATGGGAAGGAAGAACCTTTTGAGCTTGAAGCATGGTGTGCACCTATTTTATATTGAGCTGAAATATAATTTAATTAAGAATGAGAGCTGAAAGGATTGCACTCCTGATCACTTGATCATAAAGGCGGGTGATTTGTCAAGGACCAACTATACCAAAGTTATAAGTTTTTAAGCTGAAGCATGGGATGGTTTTATAGCTCTAAAAATAGTATCATTCATACAGCTGAAATCATGCAATTGACTTATTGCTTGTTTGGAAATGATCAAACGGCAATTTACATACAAAAAATTTGTGCCGCAACACATGTTGTTTGCTATCAAAATCCATTTTTGGTGAGTAGAGTTGCTTTCAAAAGAAGTGGATACTTTTAATTTTTTCGCGAGTATAACTGATTCTAGGCGGTGGACCATAAAAATATCTATATTCGCAATTCAAAATTTACTATACTTTACCATCCAGACAAATTAAATTTTTTAACCTCATTTCTAAAATATCGTTCCCGAACATAAATAATATTTTAATATGAATTCTTTCAAAATTAATTGTAAAATGACAAATAGGATTTATAAGACTCTACACAACAAGATGACTAATAGGATTTATTATTTATTAAAACATAATTATATATTAATTTATTAGAATTTATTAGAACGTAAACTAAAGGGTCAGAAGACAGAGAAGTCACCTTTTTTATGGACGAATCCTGAAAAAATTCAGCAAACTTACTTAAAATTTCTTTGCCTCCACCATCAAGAACATCTACCCAGATACAGCACTTTCCACCTCCAAAATCAGCTTCTGGACCCGAATAAATACTGAAGCATATTATCTCCCCATGATCTACAGGTGTTTCTTGTTTGACGTCTATCTTAGCCACCTTTGAAGACATAGAAAATTAGCACATATTACATGTTCAACTTTTGTGAAACACAAGAAGACAAGGGATTCATAATCATGCTGATATTACTGGTAATGTGCGTGCAATTGAAGAAACGGTGTAAGAAAATCATATGTCATTTCAATTTGTTGGGAGTTAAAAAGACAAATCCAGCAAACTCATGCCCAAAGTATGCACATATTAGGATTTAGGGCAAAAAAAATACATGTAAAATGTTGCAATCAGGGAAGAACCATAAGACAAGTTTACACAGTCCAGAATTGTACCTCAGTATCACATGCATGAATGAGATGCCTGTAATTTACTGTAAGCATCTTAGCAACTTCCTCTGCAAGAGAAACATTATTAACGACCAATATCTCTTCATAGATACTACACAGCCTGTCCCTAAGTTTTGATTGATCCCTACTACATGCCTTAGTAACAGGTGTTGCAATTGTTGCTTCTTTTGTAGCTGTTTTCAACTCAAGATTGCCATTAACTTTATCAACTTCCTCTTTACTGATCTCTGAAGGAGATACATCAAACTGGATGCCCACCCTTTTTGTGTCTATAAACACATTTGAGTTGTTTAATATAGAAGGTTCAACACAAGACAAGGCAGGTTCACCAGGATTTGACAGCACAAGATTGTGCCTCTCATTCTTAGAAGCAGTGTGTTCCTCAACATTGGAAGTAATTGTACTCGATCTCGATGCAACCATAATCTTGTTCAAAGCATGCATTTCCTTTTTCCTTTCAGACAAACTATTACTTGCCTCAGTCCATGCTCTTTGATTGCCAGATATTTTTATATAAGCAGGACTTCTGGAAAAATTGTGATTCAAAGGAGCCAAAATCACCCTCCTAACTTGTGTATTACAGGAATGCAATGAACTAAGCTCTTCTGCTTCTGTCATTTGCTCCAAAGCACCGTATGACGCCGTTGAAAATTTCATAACTGAAATATGTACAGTACGGTTATCCTCCATATTATTGTATTTATTCAACCTAAAATATGTTCTCTTTAGACAGGACAAACCTTCTCTGAATCGCAGAGAATTACTAGACATGGTGCTATTTTGAAGGACATTGTTGGCGTTCTGGATTGAATGGATTTTTCTTCTGCTGCTTGTGTCATGCAATAAAAAAGAAAGGTAGCAATCAATGGAATGTAAGAGCGCATTTAAATTTTCACATTAGCATGTAGAAGATGCACTAGCCAAAGGAGGGGGGGGGGGGAATCCTCTGGCTTGTTGGAGTACCATCTAAAATAATACATATTTTGACTTTTTAAGAATAACAGTAAAATATATTCCGTGTCCAGTACTAGTATATCTACATATAGTTAATGGAGGAATAATATGATATTTCTAGTTGCCTGCTATACATTTTTTTGACCTGAAATTGTTCAGCATCTATGAATAATTTAAAACAGTAATATTTTATCAGCACATATGAGAAGTCAACATTATGGATTAGAGGCTAGAGCCTAGACAGTAGACGCAATCAGTCTCAAGTCTCAACCTTCTAAAACCAAAGAGAAAACACTTCTACACTAAAAGTCAACAATTAACACGAAACAGCAGTAGAAACTACAGACATAAAAAAAATGCAGAAAGGAGATACCAAGCCAAACAGAACTTAGTGTCTGTTTGGGTTTAAAAAACATCTTCTAATGTCATTTCCTTTTTTAACAAATAATTGACAAAATATCACCTTATTTAGTCCAGCTTCCTGTTTTCAAAAATTTACACAAGAAACCAAGCTTATATTTCAAATTCCACCCTTCAAATGCATGGTTGACTACATTAAAGTTTCAGATGCAAAGAGAAACCAAAGCTAGTTAAGAACAAGGCATTCCCCTCAATAGTATTCCACAGTAAATCAAATTACAAAGCTACTAAAACAAAAACAAGGTGCACACACACATATTAGGAACAAACAACCCAAGCCAATCAAACATTCTACCAAAATCCCAACCAAACACACTTTAGAGCTATGAAGCAATTTCGGAACATGGGCAAGCAAAAAAACCAACTCCTAATTAAAAAAAGACAAAACTTTTGGAGGGAGGAAGAGGAAAGAACCTGCGGTGGGGTGGTACCAGAGAGGAGGAAGGGAAGAGCGAGAAAGAAGAGAGAGAAAGACGGAAGGGGCGGGAAGAGGAGTGAGAGAGGAAGAAAGAAGAAGGGGAATAGCAGTAAGGGGTGGTCTGAGAAGAGACCCCCATGGAAGCAATGACACCCACAAGTCTCCCCAGCTTTGAGGAAGAGGACGGTGCCGTTTTGGAGGGGTGTGGCTGCGTTCAGCGGGAAAAGGGATAAATAGGAGAGGTGGGTCAGTGGTCTTATTTGAGGTGAAGCACAAGTGGGTCAGCTATTGAAGAAACAGAGTACAGTGAAACAAAGAGAAGAGAGACAGAGAGAGAGAGATTGGAAGAAGCAGAAGAAGAGCTGAAGAGGCCATAAACCCTGCTGCCACTTTGAAATTCATGCAGGTACAAAACAAAGAATAAAGAGCAAAAAAAAAAAAAAAATTAATATATTCCCTCCGATACCGAAAAAAAAAAAAACAAAACCTAACGCTCCTTGACAAAATTAGAACCCTACTTAACAAAATTAATTAGTCTTATTTAATTTGGGTAAAACCATAAAAAAAATGAGTCGAGTTAAGTGGAAAATATTTTAGATAAATTTTTATTACATACAAGTAGTGATAATTAGATTAATTTATATTTAAAAATAAAATTATTCAAAAATTTGCTTAAATTTAATATTAGAGAAAGTATTTTGGTACACTAACTTAGGGACGAAAATGAGTAGAGTTATCCGTGAAATACTTAGATTTGACTCGTCAAATGCTCGTTAAAACTCATTTATTTAACTAAACAAACAAACTAAAACTTTAAGTTGAGTTCAAATATTTAATGAGTTAAACTCTAGTTTTATAAACTTGACATTAAGAACACATGAACAACTCTTTATATATATATATATATATATATATATATATGAGTTAGGATCCGTTCACGGCGATTAGTTTTATAATAATTAGAAACGATATGTTAAAGGTTTTTTTTTACGAAACACACCGTTGAATTGAAACTACTTAATCGTTTTGTACTCCATCGACACGCTTGTTATTTTCGTTATTTTAAAACTATATTTTACGTTATTTTTTTAGTACGTTGATGGAATGTTAAACGATATCGGATTGATATGAAATTTTGTAAATGATCTATATGATAAATAGTTTCAATTCAATAGTGAGTTTCGTGAAAAAAAAAACTTCAATATATTGTTTATAGTTGGTATAAAACTTATGGTGTCATGGATTATAACTATATATATATATTGCTTATTGAATTTTAATGTGAATTTTAATTTTGTGTCAACATGATTCACTTTATTTTAATTTTCAACTTCATTTTTTTTTCACCATTGGTCAAATTCCGTGATGAACCTTTAGATAATGATAGCGGAGAAGAGATAGAAAAAGAAAAAAACCAAAAGGAGAAGAAAGATGAAAGATGAAAAACAAGCGTAAAAGAAAAAGAAGAACACAAAAACAAAAAAGAGCAAGGGGAGGAGAGAAGCATAAAAAGGAGTGGCAACAACAATGACGGTGGTCAATGACATTTGGTGGTGGTGGAGGTGATCAGAGAAGAGGAAGATGATGAAAAAGAAACCCAACCCAAGTGCTCATAGCGTCATTTTATGCACCTAGTGACTTAAAATAGTTAACAAAAAAAAAGACAAAATTGAAACAAATATAAAAGATAAATGATCAACTTGAAACATTAAAATTTAGAGGACCAAACAAAAAAAGAGTTAGGACAAAAATATAGTTAAATTAACAATATACTCTCAATGCATCTCATTCATTTTAGTTTTTCTTATTACAATAAAAAAACTATTCGTTTTAGTTTTATATTTACCAATATTTATGATTTAGTTTCTATTATTAATTTTTGATCTCTAAATATATTAATGTATATTAAAAAAAAAATTATAGGTCAAAGTGCGTCCAAAAGATAGGGTTTAAACTAGGAAGCTGCTATTCAAAACTTCACTCCTCAACTACTAAACCAAACATACACTAAAAAATTGATCCATAAATATTTTAAATGACATTTTTTAGAAGTTCAAAAAAGTCTTTATATATTTTAAGAAAAATGAAAGAGGGGTGGCACCCCATCATATTGATATGATGCCAATAGGACGGAATCTTTAATAACATGCACTATTTAATTTTGAACGCAAGGATTAGTATCATCACAGTTGAAAATTTGACTATCCTTTTTGTCATTGATCAGCAAATAGTGTTTTTGGATTTTTATTTGGTGAATCAAGGGTATTTCCTGACCGATAGTCAAAGACTAATCCCCTCGAGGCATAGAGATCACCGAAGTGGGTTTTACCTCTCCCAACAAAGCCTTCTCTATACACACCGCCAGATTCGAACCTCTGTCAAAATGCTTAAATGACCCAATTATCTATCAACTGTGCCGGACTTTGTTGGTAGTGTTTTTGGATGGTGTCATACAAAAAATAAGAGCGATTTCTTTCTCAATTTATTCGGATTGGTATTTCTGAATGCTGTCGTCCAAAAAATAGACTAATTTCTTTCTCTATTTCACCATTCCATATACTGACATTATGTGAAAGATGATTCGTTTTTCAATTGAATGGTGCTAATCCCTGGGTCCTTCAGTTTTTACCATCTCCAAAAATGATAGGGCAAGGAAAATGAGTCCCTAATGAAAGCACAAAATTTGGGGCTTTAAAATAGAACAAATAAATTTGAATTTTTTTGGTACAATAGGGTTGTCCCAAAAGAGAGTCCAATCTGGTTGTGACAAAAAATAATATGTTTGTCAAAAAAGGTTCAGGTTACCATATGTGGATGGGATTGATACCATCCTTATTGAGAGTGGCACCATCCTTTTTAGTATATAAATTTATGATTCTTACATATAAAAAAAATGGTGCCACTCCCAATAAAAATGGTGTTAATCCCATCCTCCTTACTATAGGTATGACAATAAACTAGACCTAATGGGTATAAATAAAAAATCCAAATAAAAAGGAGAATTTCCTCCAAAAATGAGTTTGGGTCATGGTTCAAGCATGTTTAGATAGAGATGAATGTAAGTACGAGTACTTTAATATCACTTCATCCGATACCATATTCTTATGATATTTTATAAAAAAATATTATTATTACTCACTTCAAATTTTTTGAAACTAATTATTCTATAATATTAAAGAGTTAAAATTTGGTTAAATTATTGTATATTACTTATTAATATTAGCCTTGAAAAGACTTGGATATTTTTAATTTAGTTCAAATAAATTTGGTTAATAATTTTTCTTTTGCAATAAATTTTTTTTTTGTTAATTTTAACATTAAGTAAACTTTTTGAAAAAATTTGAGAACAAAATTATTTTATTTAACTAAAATATTAGTAATAGGTTTCCTTATAAATATTTAGATACTTAAAGAGTATGGCAATGAATATTAAGGTTCTTACCTATTTGAGGATATGGTCAAGTGTGAGGAATTTTTCAAGACCAGGTATGGGGACACAACTCTACGCATATTCTACCAATTGTTATCCTAATAACCTAATTTACTTAAAGATAAGCCACTTTTTTATTTTCTAAATTAAGTTTTTGGTCCCCAAAAAAAACAATTTAACATTTGGTTCCTATAATTTTTTTTATGAAGTCCTTTATTTTCACAAAATAAAATTTTTGTCCCTATCTAGATTATTGAATTTTTTGTCAAACGAATTTTTATTAAATTCATGGCTAAATTACACTTTTGATGTTTAACTATTAGGGTGTGCGCAAATTAGTCTCCAAATTTTTTTTGGTTTAAATTGATACCCCAACTCTGTTAAACGATTCATGTTTACACTCAACGTTAATAAACCGTTATATTTTAATGGTGGAAGCTTAACAATATTAAACTTATACACGTGTCATATTTTGAGTGGTTCATTAGTAATTAATAATATTAATAATTAATAATAATAAAAAATTAATTAAAATAGTTTTATATTAAAAAAAATCATTTTATTTCTTCTTCTCTACATTATGTTATTGTTCTTCCATCTTCCTTTATCTTCTATCTTCCTCCTCCTCCTCCTCCTTTTTCTTCTTCCATCTTCTTTTTCCTTCTTCTTCTTTCATCTTTCATTTTTCTTTTTGTGAGTTTGCAACACCAAATTAAAATATGAGTTTCCTTGATTATAGGCCGCGCCCAACTTACCGGAATGCACACGGTGATTGATGGCTATTGGATTTGGCATGTAGATATATATCCGGGATGCCGTTATTCCGGTCCATAACAATTATCTTCCCTAAACCCATAATTACAACCCAAAATATTTCCATTTTCATTTTTCTTTTCCTTTGATTTTCGCATTTTCCTTCTATTATGGTTTTGAAACTTAGGGATTAGGGCTCTAAAATTAAAGATAAACAATTAATTTGGGATTAGGGTTCTAAATTTTTCCTTCATCTTTGTTGTTGCTAGGTTGATTTTAGCAATTTCAATATGATTATCTGTTTTTCTTCATCGATTTGGTTAACTTTTATTGTGTTTTAATTTGCATTTTAGTTTTGGGTTTGAAGAAGAAGGAAGACGAACACAGAAGAAAAAGAACTAAGAAAAAGAATACAGAAAGAAGAAGAAGAACGCAAAAGGAAGAAGATTTTTTTTTCATTTTTAAATACAAGAATTGTTTTAATTAAAAAACATTATTATTATTATTGATGAACCACTCAGAATGTGACACTGTATTTATAAATTTAACGCCGTTAAGATTCCACCGTTAATATATAACGGTGTATTAATGCTGAGGGTAAACGTGGACCATTCAAGAGAGTTGGGTATCGATTTGAATACAAAAAAAAATTTGGATACTAACTTGCACTGACCCCTATAGTTTGGGTACAAAAATGTAATTTAACCTAAATTCATTAATTAATTATTAAATTAAATAATTATTTTTAATAAAACTTCTCTCCATCTTCTTCTCACCACCATTGTAGAACCAACACTTTTTTGCCGTTCAAACATCACCTAAACAGGGTTTTCAAATAAAAAATATCACCTAAACAGATAAAATATTTGTTTGTTTGTTTTTTGTTTGTTTGTTTTTTTATCTAGCACACCTCTTTTCCCTGGAATTCTCTCATGGTAATTTTTTATAAGGAGTATGTAAGTTATAATTTCAAAAATTAAATTACACCAAAAATGTGCATCTTATTAAAATATTCTTCTTATAAAGTATATGTGATGATATATTATTAATTATCGATGCTGACGTACTCTCACATTTTGTAGAAAAAATATGTTAACAAGTTACATTTAAAATTTTATAGTACACTAAAAAAATAATTATTTAATAATATATATCTTCCAAAAAAATAAGTAGGACTGTAGGAGTATACAACAAATTCCTATAATATTTACTTTTATATGTATTTATAAAAAAAAATCAAAATGTTTTGGAGAGTCATGGCTTCCCTCTAGTCCTCATTTACCTTTGCTTTTGGCTGAATCTCTTAATCACCGTGACTAAGGATTAAATATTGACCATGTGTCTCAAAAACATTTTTTAAAAAAATGTCTATACACGTTTTGATGATCTATTTATTTTAAAAGAAATTAATCATTGACGGACGATTGGATATAATACTCTTAACATGAAGAAAAATTAACACAAATTAAGTTATTCAGTTTTGGAGAGAGAATTAATTATGACTTTCAATGATAAATATTCTAGCAAAAGAAAAAAAAAAAGCTAATTAACTATTGAGATATAATGATTTTATACTAAAAAACTATAAGTTTTTGTAAAACATGATTATTAGTATTTACATGTTTAATTATGTACGTATTTAAACTTGTAACATTTTAGCAATCAATATAGGGTCTGTTTAGTTTAGAATTAGTAAAATGAAAAGTAAAAAACACACAAATTAAAGTAAAATTAATGGTTAAAATTATTGATGTATAAAAATTAAAACACTCTCACAGAAGTAAACATTTTTAACTTTGATTAAAATCACCAAATCAAAAATTAAAACAAACACGCCCATAATAGGGAGTGGGTATAATTAGACTAGCTTTTCTTGTCCCCAAATTTTATGTTGTATATTTTTATAGGAGAATTCTAATTTTCCATCTCATACAAAATTTCCCATTTGGTTCTACATTTCTTTTTGTCTTAACGCTTTGGTTAAAACATACAGTTGCATCCAGCCATTATTTACCGTGTTGAATAATAATGCAAAAGCAGTCTCTTAATTTTAAGTATGGTTTTAAGCTGCCATTATTTTTTAAAGACTAATTCTTTTGAGGTGTAGAAATTATCGAAATGAATTTTGTCTCTATTAAAGGTGGGCAAAACTTAATCACATCCATATCCAATCCACATCAAAACCAACAAAAAAAATCCAATTTAAATAATTTGAATTTTGACCTAACCCTATTTTTAAAAAATCCAGATCTAAAATATCCGATCCATTTAATCTAGACTAAAAACCAAAAAAATCCATTTGAAACAAAAATAATCTATTTGTTATTCTTCTTGAGTTCTCCATCTCATTCTTTGTCACGGTCGCTTACGATCAATGTCAAGTCAAAAACCCTAAATCGATCGATTTCACGCTCATGATCAATGTCAAGCCATTCTAATTTTATGTTTTTGAGTTTCGATGATGATGCAAAAAATAGAAAACATATTAATATTATTAATTGGGCAAATACCGATGGACGGTTGTAATACAAACCCAATTTTTCTGAAAACTGATAGATGACTTATAAAGCAATAAAAATGCATCTAATATTGTAAAGATACATAAAATTAAAATACCATCAATCATAGAAATGCAACAATAGTTAGAGCCTCAGAACAGGATCACATCGTATAGTATGTCATGCTTAATTTTTTATTTTTTACTTAAGAAATGATTGAGATATGGAGTATATGTTTTTTCAAGTTAATGTTAATTACTATAGTATATTCTTTTATCAGCGGAGTGAAATGCATTCTCACACATCATGAGCTGCAAAAATGCAGTTTTCAAAATTAATACTAACTAGCTATTTTGCAGTTTTTGATTAAAAAAGTTACCAAGTATATATATATTAGTCTAATCTCATGTATCATTTACAAATAAATAATCCCATATATGATTTTCTTTTTTTTTATACAAATGGAAATAAAAAACAAGAAAAAAGCTAAGCTAATTCCGAACAAAGTTTTGAAATTAACCACGTAGGTGGTATTTTTCAAAGTATTGTCGGAATCCCATCATATCTCCCTCTAAGAGCCAAAGCATCAGCTACCAAGTTATGATCTCGGGGTATATGGCACACCTTAACTTCCTAATCTCAAGATAACATATGTCTAATCCTGCAAATAGTATCATGATACCAATGGTAATCAACATTGATATCAGTAGTTACTAGATTAACTACATCCAAGCAATCAGTTTCACAAACAATAGTACGCACGCCCAAATTCCACGCATGCTGCAGGCCAGTCTTCAAAGCAATCAACTCAGCAAGAAGAGGCGCCCCCAAACTAATTCCACACGCATAACCCAAAAGCCAACGTCCATGACAGTCACGAAGATAACCTCCTACTCCCATTCGCTACGTTTTCGCACACCAACTACCATCAACTTTAAGCCTTGAAGCATTATTCAAAGAAAAATTGGTGGAATGATTTGCTACAACATTATTCCCATATCTCTTGAATTACTGGACAAATATCCAAATATTGCGGACAACGTAGTGTTCTATCCATTTATGCTCCTCAAAAATACAGTTGTTCCTCCACTTCCAAATCCACCAAAGGATAGCGATAGGAAGAATAGCATCACGAAGAAAAAGCATACCTCGAATCCAATCATGAAAAGACGTCATACCTGTCGCGAAGGGAATTAGCGACGCGAAACGAAGCCAAATAGAATGCGCTTGTGAGCAACTCCGCAAGATATGATCTTGGTCCTCCCTATCATGACCACAAAGTGCACAAGCAGAGCTATGCGTCAAGTTGCAACTAAATCTCTTTTGGTTTGAAGGGAGCGCATTATGCAAAATCAACCAAAGGAAGAAACGTATTTTCTTCGGAATTGGGCACTTCCAAAGAAGCTTCCAAAGTCTAGAACTTGTATCATCATGAAACATCATAAAACCATAACCAGAAGCAGCCGTGTACCGACCATTAGGACACTTGCTCCACAGAACACGATCCCTTCCATTGCTAACACTAGGGACATGAACCCCCATGATCTCCCTTTGTAGCTCATCAGAAAACATAGTATGAAGAGAGTTAAAATTCCAAGTCCCTTGACACCAAATGTCAGATACCATATAAAACGAATCTGATATGTGTACAAAGGGCACTCTATCACAGAGCTTCCCTGATCCCAACCAATTTGAGAACCATAAAGACGAAGACCCATCACCAAGGCGTGGCTTGAAACCATCCTTCAAAAAATCCCTAGCCTTCATAATTCCCTTCCACACATATGAAACACCCTTGTGAGCATCAACAGTAAGAACCTCTGAGTTTCTCAAATATTTCTCAAACAGTAAGAAGGACGCAACAAGCTTCCCAAGCATGGCAACATTATTTTCACACGTGTACCTAAGGCCAAGCCCACCCTTACTCTTCGGCTTAGTAACCTCCTTCCAAGAAACAAGATGTCAACTTCTATTATGACCACGGTTAGACCAAATGAAGTTACGGATAGTCTTATCTATCTGGTCACAAATAGATTGTGGAATCCAAAGAACTTGCATGGCATACACTGATAAAGAAGTAAGAACTGATTTAGCAAGACAAAGTCGTCCTGCTTTGTTCAAAATCTTGTTCTTCCAAGATGAGAAGACGGTTGTTAATGCTTTCAATGATAGGAAGAAAAATACCCCTTTTAACTCTACCTTGGATCAGGGGTAATCCCAGGTACTTCCCTAAACTACTAGCACGCTGAATACCCGATAACAAGGACAATTGCACTTGCTTTCGTGCATCAACATTACGAGAACACATCATCCTAGACTTATCCAGATTAACCGTCATGCAAGAGCGGACGGAACCTGTTCACTAGCACCTTTGTAATGATCTTGTATGCAACATTGCAGAGGCTTATAGGCCTTAGATCCTTTAGACGGACAGGGTTATCCACCTTAGGAATCAAGACAAACAAAGTCTCCAATAAACTTGGGTCTGAATAACCTTGTTGAAAAGCCTTCGCAACCATTTCATGTACCTCTTTACCAACTATGTGCCAATATTGCTTATAGAAAAAGGCTTGGAAACCATCCGCACCAAGAGCCTTATAGGGATGCATAGCCATCATGCATAATCCTATATATGATTGAGTACTTATTTATGTTTATAATGGTATAATTTTATGTAAAATGGGGTTAAAATCAGTTTCTATAATTAGTTTGAGTGTAATATGAGTTATAAATCAGTTTTAAATTGAATTTTGGATATAAACCGGTTTAAAATTAAATTTAAAAACCAGTTTAAAACTGTATTTTAGATATAAACCGGTTCAAAACTGGTTTTTGAATTCAAAACCGGTTTGAAACTTATTTAATAGAATCCAAACTATTTTAAAAAAAATAAAATACATCTAGTTTTAAAACTAAATTAAAAAATTGTTTGATTTGGATTAGGGTTGGCTTTTTAGGAGGCTATTAGGTTTGCATTTTCATTTCCTGTTTTCAGTTTGTTTCCTGTTTTCTGAAATTTTACGGAAAAACTGAAAATAGGAAATGAAAATGCAAACCAAACACCCCCACAGAAATTCAAACCATGCCCACCCCTAGATCCATCCTCTACCAACAAAGCGTTTTCTATACACACGATCATGATTCGAATTCCCATCAGCATATTTAAAGGATCTAACTATCTATCAACTATGTCGAGTTTTGTTGGTAAGTATGGTTTTAATTTAATTCCTTAAGTTTTTAACTTTTCATTTTAATAATTTTTTCGGCCAACATGACTATTTTTTAATTAATTTTTTTATTAAATGTTTTGTAGAAATGCCCAAACTAATTAAAACCGTTTTGCTCTATAATTTTATTGTCTTCTTTTTCCTCATCTCTAGCTCATTTTTGTTTATAATTTAAATAACAAAACTAACGAAAAACAGATTAATAAATGACTAAAAAGAGAAGATACAAATGACTAAAATATAGAGAAAAAAGTTAATAAAAGACAAATTAAAACTTAATGTAAAATTAAAGAATTTAAGTACTAAATTAACTAATTCTAACTCCAAAGGTTAGTTTAGCAGTATCAAATCCGTTAAGTTGATAGGAGGGGCGATCTATAGCGGGAGAACCCGAGTTCGAATCCCACCGCCAAATTTTTAGGGCCAGTGTCAGTCACGTAGGGCAAACGAAATCAGTCTCATCCTAAGAGTGAGGAAACTCGTGATTATAAAAAGAAGAAAAAAAACTAATTTTCATATACGATATATACAAATTAATACTAACACGCCAACATTGTTCAATACTTCAACTGTTCAACATCACATGTTAATTATTTCCGAATTTTCAATAGTGCATCCTGACAGATAACTTTTTTCATTTTTTTGACAGGGTAAATTTTACGTATTATTCAAGGCGTGATGGAAGATTTTGTATTTTAACAATTATTTAATTTGGAAAAAAAAGAAGTTTTATTTCTATTGAAATTAAAGTCATTAATATAGAGGTAGATAGAAAGGACAAAATTTGTACAAGCTCAACCATATAATAAAGCTACTATTAATTTATTCTTAGTTGGATTAATAAATGAGGCATCTTCTATTAGGTGGAATCATGTGAGAGAATTAGATGTGTGAAATCCTAGATTGTTGTAACAGATAGATTTTTCATTTTAGGTAACGAAAGCCATAGTTATACAACAACAATAACTCACTTTGGTTATTTCTTGTTTAGCAAATTTTGACCAAGTCTTCGTATCCTTTTTTCTTTTTTGTTCCAAACTCAATAGGCCATGAAAAAATACCAAGCAAAAAAACCATGTGAAATGGTAAAGATTCTCTAGAATCTTGAAGATCAATCTGGTAATTTGCAGGGTCAAGGTTTGGATTAAGAACATATAAAACTTCTAGGTTTTAAGGAATTTTGTGAAGTTGTTGCTCTAGCATTGGATTAATATAGGGTAACATTATATTTGTGCATATGCTGATGAGAAATAATGGATTTGGAAAGCAAATGCAGGAAAATTGATGAAAATTATTTGTAGGATTTTTTGAGATTAAATATTATTAGGAGTGGAAAATGAGTTGCTTTCCATGTTGTACATCATCACAAGAGAGGATTAACAAGAAGTCATTGAAGAAAAGCATTAAGGAATTCCATGAAGCAAAAACTCTAGGCTCATTTGCCAACATCTCTTTCAAAACTGGTAAATTTCTCAATTTCATTGCTAATCTTTCTCATCATGAAACAATGCTTGTTCTTTCTTTCTTTTTTGTTCTTTTTTCCCTTCTTATTTAGGGTGGAGATTCAGCATTATCTCTCCTACTCCTATTTTTAGATGTAGGGTTCTTAATTGCAGGCTTCTCAACATTGCTTTGTATGATTTCCTGGCAAAAATTATGCAATTTCATGTCTCATAATTAAATATCTTGAGGTTAATGTTGTTTTTCATTAAAAATAATCGCAAGCATGCTAAATTTGTATTCTCTAAAATATTGAGGTCTAAAATAGTAATATATGTAATTTGTTGAGTTTTTCTATGCTATGCGATTTTGCACAAGTTAAAAAAGCTAACTTAAAAACTTTTTGTAGGAAAAAAATGCATTGTAAGTACAAAAGTCATTGAACTCAGCGTCTTTGCCAAAGAAATTTTTTTAAGTTGAGCTTAACTCTAAAATTTTGTAAGGATGGAAAAAGCCATGTAATTTTAGTACAACACAATAGCTTTCATGAACTCTTTCTGTTTGAAACATATGTTCAGTAAATGCCAGTGCTGAAAAATTGAACAAATTTATCTCATAGATAGTGGCAAGAGAAGGTTCATAACAGAAGAGATAGCAAAGCTTGGGAAAGGAAACATCACCTCTAAGATCTTTTCTTATCGCGAGTTATGCGCAGCGACTCAGAACTTTCACCCTTCCAATTTGATTGGAGAAGGAGGCTTTGGAAGGGTTTACAAAGGACACATTAAGAGCACAAATCAAGTACTTGTTTTTTTCCTTTTCAACTTCCCTTTTGAATATTACTATATTTGATTATGTATAAATTAATAAACCTATTGAGGTTATAAGTAAGCATGTAAATGTTTGTTTTACATACAGGTTGTTGCTGTGAAGCAACTTGATAGGAATGGATTTCAAGGGAACAGGGAATTTCTAGTTGAAGTTTTGATTTTGAGTCTTTTGCATCACCCTAACCTTGTAAACTTGGTAGGGTATTGTGCTGAAGGTGAACAGAGGGTTTTGGTTTATGAATATATGGCCAATGGATCTTTAGAAGATCACTTACTTGGTAAGTAAATGTGCTTCTTTGCCCTACAATCCATATAATCCATTGTGACTTTCAATTTGAGTAAATGAAATGATAAACAGTGAATAGGGTGGTTAATTTAATTATATGGTTAAATTAATATTTTGATCTGATAATTCTTTTTATTTTGGTTCCTAAAAGAAAAAATGCTTTGTTTTGCTCCTATGGGCATCAACATTTATGTTTTATTCATTGTTATTTGATTTTGGTCAATATACTTAATAGGTTTTTTTATTAAATTCCTATACTTAAATATCTAAAATTATTTTTCGTTTTAGTCTCTAACTGATATAAAGTATAGGGACATATGGCTGAGCCTTCATCTGTATTTAAGAATTAAAATAAAAAATAATGTCAAATACTAAGTTTAAAATAAAATTGTAGTAGCTAAACACAAAAATTGACAAGTGTAGGAAATAAAACAAAAATAGTATAAAATATTGGGACTACAATATCAATTTGACTTTATAATAATATAAAACAAACTTTTTACTGTCTGAATTTTTAATTAGTTTATGTCTTTAGAAAGTTGTTTATGGTGTTTATTTTTTTAGCATTTTCACTTATATAAATATAATTCATAAGGGGAAATCACAATTCTGAAAGTGACCTCCTATGAGACCCTTGTGCTATACAAGCACCACAGAAATTTCACATTTCAAAGCATGATTATATCATTCATTATTTACATCGAAGTTGGTTGAATAAGAAACTCTTTTAAATGAACTTTTGGAAAAGTTAAGATAGAAAAGAAATGGACCTTTAAAATTTATGTGAATACAACTTATGACATAAGTATTTATATGACAAATTTTAGTGTTGTAAACACTTTTTAAGAAGCTCATCCAACTATGCTCTAAGAGAATTCTTAATAATTCATGTAAAAACTCTTAAATTTATATAGAAACTCTCAAGTTTTCTCATTAACAATCATCAAAATTATTGTAGATTTAGCTGAAGACAGCAAACCTTTGGACTGGCATACCAGAATGAAAATAGTAGAAGGAGCGGCAAAAGGGCTTGAATATTTACATGAAGCCGCAGATCCACCGGTTATATATCGCGATTTCAAAGCATCAAACATACTCTTAGATGAAAATTTCAATCCAAAGCTCTCTGACTTTGGTCTTGCAAAGCTTGGTCCAACTGGAGATAGAACACATGTATCCACTAGAGTGATGGGAACTTATGGCTATTGTGCTCCTGAATATGCATTAACAGGACAATTGACCACAAAATCAGATGTTTATAGCTTTGGAGTAGTGTTTTTGGAGATGATCACGGGAAGAAGAGTGATTGACGGTTCAAGACCATCAGAAGAGCAAAACCTAGTCATTTGGGTATGTCTTGAGAACTTTATTATGTTACCAAAAATCATGACCTAAGAATTTCTATAACCTATTGTTTGAAATTTGGATAAGGGATTCTAAACAGGGAAATATTTTCTTACAAGGATTTAAAACAAATTATTAGAGAGTATTTTGTTTGGACAAGTAAAGAGAAAATTTCAAAAAATCCTAATTTGAAAGATAAATTTTAAAATTATAGAGAATTCTTGAGGTGGAAATTAAAAATCCTCTCAGACATAGCAAAATTCTCTTGAAAAGTCAGACTTTTTCAATTCCAAACAACAAATTTTATAATGCAGCATTTTAAATACTCTTGAAAATTACACTCTCTTATTCAAATATCTTATCCAAACACAAGGTAGTAATTTTGTTATTCAACATGAAAATAAAAATTACAAATAAAAGAAATTCAATTGAAACACTTAAAATTTAAACTCTTTAAAATTTTGAATTACACCGTCTAAAAGACGCTAAAAAAATTTGATTTTTTGTTTTCAGGCGCAACCACTCCTAAAAGACAGAAGTAAATTTACACAAATGGCAGATCCATTGCTAGAAAATAAGTATCCAATAAAGGGTCTATACCAAGCTCTAGCAGTAGCAGCAATGTGTCTCCAAGAGGAAGCTGATACAAGACCTTTGATCAGTGATGTAGTTACAGCTCTTGACTTCTTAGCAAAGAAGAAACTAGATGAAAATGGTGAACAACAACATATAAAAGAGACTCCTTCTCCTCAAATTAGAGATATCAGTGAAAACAATGAATGTGATGTAATTGATGATGACGATGACGATGAGGATGAGGATGATGAGGATGGTAATGATAATGATATAAAAAACATAAAATAGTCAATGAAAGAAAGAAATCATGTGACTCTGTTAGTGCAATTTCAAATTTCAACACCTACTTGTCAAGGTTAACAATATGTCATTGAATGGATATCAGTTACATTATGTAGGATACTACTACTATTAGAGCATGCTTTTCTTATGTGGTATGTGTATGATTGTTTATATATTTTGGTGTAATTAGGCTAAGCTTGGCATAAATAAGTTAAAAACTTATCTTTAAAACGTTTACATCAGTCGTCAAAAAAAAAAAAAAAACGTTTACATCATATACTCTTTTTTTTTTCCTCATAAGATTGAAGTTTAATTTTCGGAAATAAATATCTCTTTCTTTTTTAATATAAAGAGAAAAGAAAATAATTAATTCAAGCTATTTTAAATATTTAGTTAATTTCATTTAATTTTCATCATTGAAATAAATTCCCCCGCCTCCCCCCTAAATTGTTACTACCTCTTGTTCTATATAAAAAACATTGGACTAATTTCATGCACACTAATACAATATATTTAATGAGGTCTTTTACAATTAATAAAGTGATTAATTTATATTTTATTCATAAAATATTCATTTAATTAATGCATCCATTAATATGGAAAATAAATAAGTTGTTTATAATAAATTGAGAATAAAAAAGAACTTTTTCTTTTTTTTAGCAATTAAAAGGTATTAAGTTCTTATAATTAAGAAACAAAAAAATAACTTTTGTCTATTTAAATTCTATTCAAAAATTAAACGTTAAAATTAAGGTAATAATTTTAATAACACGACGATATTCTATTTGTGAAAACATAAATAAAAACATAATTTAAAGAAACTAAATTTAAATCATATAAATAAAACCGGAGGTAATACTATAATAAATGAGTTTGTAGGAAAAAAAAAAAACTCAATTGAATTAAAAGTATTGAAAACAGTTAAATTAGCTTAAACGATATGCAGAATCACATTTCAATCTCATAGCTACCACATTCATGCTCCATTCCCTTTAGCCTCCATCATCGGCCGTTCGCCACAAAGCAGCTTAGTATGGATTTGGATTTCCAAAATTCAATGTTACCTAAAGTTATTGCAGCTAATTGATTAAATTGAATAGATTGAAAATGAGAATTTGTTTATCTTGATCGAACGACTCAAATCTCAAATCCAATAACTTTAGAGAAAACTAACTTCCCAAAATTCAAATCACTATTAAATAACTAAGGACGTATTTAAAACAGTTTTGCTTTTTAATTTTTAAAAATTGTATTATAAAACATTTTTTAGAAATAGTTTTTAAAAAAAGTGAGAGGAATTTTCAATACAAGTTTGTGTGTAAATTCAGAAAACTGAAAATTAAAAACAAAAAATGTTTAAGATGTTTTTATATTTTAGTTTTTAAATACTGAAAAACAAAAACTGTTCCCAAAAACTGTTTTTAAAACTCTACTGCCAACCGAGTTTTTTAAAAACAGAAAACTGTTTTAAAAAAAAAGATATCAAACAAGCCCCAAGTGTTTGAAACTCTCTTATCCTAATTGTTGCCTTAAAGTGGCAAATTTATGTTAATTAGTGCATTTTAACTAAGTAGTGTTTACTCTTTAGAAAAGTCAAAATAATAATTATCAATGTTAGGTACAAAATATATAAAAACTTTTGCAAGTGAGATTTCCAAGAAAAATAAAATGCGAGTAACACTTACTAATACGAAAGATGTTACACAATTAATATGACAAAAATTATAATCTTGCACCATGTTTGAAAAGATTATTCAAAGCACGTTGATTTAAAAAAAAAAATAGTTACAAGATGTAAAATAATACCAGGTAACTTTCGTAAAATTAATTAAATTTTATTTTTCCATTTTAAATAAAAAATTTAGAACTTTTTAAAACAACTTTTATCTTTAATATACTTTCTTCTTTTACTATTTAAATTTGTACTATAAGGAATATTTTTAATATCACCCAAACATAAAAGATTATCTTTAAAATTATTTTTCATTTATAATAATAATCAATTTTTGAAATAATTTAATTTTCACTGTTAATCCAAACACACTTTTAATTATCAACCAAGCGTCTCAAGTTCAAACTATTTCACAAGCATCAAATAAGTTCTTTTTTCCTAACAAACATACAAAACAGTCACAGACAAAAGCTTTAGGGTAATCACAAGGGTTGGCTTAACGATGTAAGGCCCCGCTAAGTTCACTGAAAAGACGATCCACAGCGGGAAAACCTGTATTCGAATTCCACCTATGTTAAATTCTCAGGAGCCAGCACCAACCACGTAGTGCGAACAAAATTAATCTCATCCTAATAGTGGGGAAACCCGTTGTTATAAAAAAAAAGCTTTAGGGACAATAAACAAATAGTTAGAGGTACAAGAGTACAACGCCATCAGAAAGAGAGCTACCAACAGTTCCCAAAGTATTTAAGGTTTAAAGGGGACTATGGTTATGATGGATTTAAAGGCTTGTCTCTGATGGAGTTTTCGTTGCTTTGAAGACTCCCCACATGTAATACTTTGATTTAAATCCTGCACAATGAGCAACTCAAAACTTTAACACACAATTTTGCTTTACAAAGAAAAAAATTGAAATAAGCCACTTAAAAAGTAGCACAAGTGTTAAGTAACTAACTCACTTCGGAATAGAGCCGGGAGCACCACAGAAGGAAAAACTAAAAGCTCTGCATTTTCGGTCACAGCTCTCATGGCAAGGTCAAGCGCAATCATGTCATCAACCAGATTATCATAGTTCCCCTCAGCACTGCACAATCATGTAATACTTGAGCCTGAGTGTTTAAGCTTTTAAATAAAGTAAAAGTAAATTTAAGATTGTATACTTTTTAAAAAACAAATTATGAAAAGTTATAATTTCATTAAATTGTTGAGAAAAGTTGAAAAGTGATTCTTTTACACATTTTGATTTTTACAATCTTATCCAAACAATTTTAGAAAAATTAAGAAATAATATCTTCTTGTAAAACAATTTAAAACAATCTACTTCAAATGTTAAACTAAAGAGAGTATGAAACCACCTTTCACTCTCAGGAAAGAAAAAAAGAGCAATGCTGTTATCATCTAGCCCACAATCCATGAAGGTCTTTGGCCACACTTCAGATCTTTCAATCAAGTCTACACAAAGAACCTCAGGTAAAAGTCTTGTCTCCTCCTGAGCTTTAGGGCATGCTAAATTGCTCAAATGGGCCAGAAGTCCACTGAAAGTATCAAAACTTCTGTTGGATAGGCACAAACTTCCCCTGTTGCACAGTAAAATCAGAACATAGCATCTAGAAAATTCACTAATTTCAAAAGATGGTAGGAAAACAATTTTTTTACCTCCAGCTTGGATCAGTTATAGGCTGCAGAACAAATTGAAACTCTTTCTCAACCATTGCTTCTTTGAAGTCTTTGCTGCGTTGAGACTGCTCATGATGAGGCGAATTGTGACCATCAGATAACAATAAATCCTTTGTTTTAGCTGCAATACTTTGTTGTGGCTGCTTGTTTTCCTCCACCCTCTCTATGCAATTTGTTGGGTCTATTCCGGCTTGAGATTCATCATTTGCTGGATTCACAATGTCATTTTCTCCAGATGGGAGAAGAGCACAATGATCATGAGAATTGTCCACTACATCCACTTCACAATCCTCACAAAACCAAGTAACATCGTCGGTAAAAATCACAGGCCCATCTAAACAATACCTGAAAAGGGAAAGTTAAGGAGTATAAGGCCAACATGCATTTAAGAATGTGAAACTACAAATGCAAAGGCTTACAGTTTAGAAAATGCTAGGACGGAAATTCAACAGTGAACTAAAATCCCTATGCCTCATGCCAAAAAAGAATTTCAAGTATTAGTAGAATTGTGTTTCAGTGGAAAAGATTGGTGGCACTTAAAGGGCGACTTTCTGTTATTTAAAAAATATATGATGGTGAATATATATTTAAAAATACAGACACAATATCTTATTGTACACAGATTGTATCCTACAATTTTCTACTAAGAACTATAATCTCCATTGTGCATCTAAATCATGTTTTAGAAAACTATTGTCCTTATTTTAGAATACAATCAACTATTGCTCTCGCCATCAGTATGAATAGAAATTTAGAAGAATGGACATATGACAACAAAAAATAGATGCATCTGCAGCTAAGGGTGGTGATGAAAACCAGATAAAATCATAATTTCTCAATTACTTTTACTGAAATCTACAATTATATCTCTGTTTTATTTAGCATACTTGGTGGTAAACAAAGAAGGTAAAAATCCATACACATGACACAAAGGTTCAGGTTCATGGTATTAACTCAAAGCAATGTGTATCATTTGACTCATTTCAATACTCTTTGGGTTCACCAACTATAATGAGAATACTCCCACCTTATTCTCAAAGGAAATTTAAAGCATGACCATATGGAATTAGAAGGGGTAGCATCTGCAGCTAAGCATGATGATGGAAACTTGCTCAAAGTACATCCAAGAAAATGGACAGAGAGAAAATGAGAAGTACCTATGAAGGCCGTAAATCTTACAACCCTTGCAAAAAACCAATGTCTCTGGAAAGCCTTTATCACCACATTGAAGACAAACAGTTACCTGCATCCAGTATAAAGATTTTTACTGCTATGGTTCAAAAAAGCAAACGTACAACTCCAAACATTGATTTATGCAGATCAAAGCTGTAAATAATAAGTAGGCTTTCGAGTTATGTGTGGTTGACAAGAAGCACAATTTCAAAATGTTGATAAAAGTTGCTCCGTCTACTGCATCAATATTCTTACTAGAGACCTGATAAAAACATTTGTCTTAGCTGTTGCAAAACACTAACAATTCTTATGATCATTTCAAGATTTAATCATGCTCATCTCATTTTATGAAGACAAACAACAGCCAGGGACAGCAAAAAAATAAAGTTTCCAAAATGATTACTCAATTACTTATTATTCAAATATGAATGAAACCACTAGTAAAATAGTTGATTCATTTAAACGATAAAATCCAAGTTAATCAAAATGGATACGTTTAAGCAGAACCATGCCGGTCCTACTACACCAAACAATAAAACTATGGGCGAAATCATACACTTGATATCTTAAGAAGCATCTACTATATTTTGTTACTTTTACTATAAATTAGCAATTAGTAATGATAAGCACCTGAGACAAGTGAGTTATCCCTAACTCAGTGGTGGTATTAGGAACATCCTTCTTTTCGTTGGCTTCATAACTTCCATTTACAGTTTGAGTGTCTGTACTGGAGCCTGAAGGAGCATTGAACTCCACTAAGGCTGAAGATAGCAGTTCGACATTTGTTTCATCAGTAGGATTCTTTCTCTCACAATGTGCTATGATTTCTGATACTTGGGGTTCTGTTTCAGTATGCAAAACAGGTTGAATATTCGATTCAAAACTTGATCCCACTATTGGTGGTAGTACAAATACATCAGATGCCAAGGACCCCTTTGCTGGTGTTACTACTATTACTGCAGAATCAGAACTCACATCTTCAGTTTGGGCATTAACATTGGAACCTGCAGAGGCATGCAACTCCTCTGAGATTGATTGTGGCTGATCATTTGTTTCCACGGAAGGATTTTGAATCTTAAGATGTTCTTTGCATTTCAACACTGCAGAATTAGAACTCACATCCTCGGTTTGGTTATTAACATTTGAACCTGCAGATCCATGCAAATCCACTGAGATTGATAGTGGCTGATCATCTGCAGAAGGATTTTGAATCTCAAAATGTTCTTTGCCTTTCGATACTGCAGAATCAGAACTCACATCTTCAGTTTGAGTGTTAATATTGGAACCTGCAGAGGCGTGTAACTTCACTGAGATGGATTGTGGCTGATCATTCAATTCCACGGAAGGGTTTTGAATCTCAAGATGTTCTTTGTCTTCAGACACTTGTGCCTGTGAGGCTGAGACATGTTCAACCTGTAGCTTAAAACTTGATCCCTCCACAGGTGATGGTGCTAATGCAGGTATTTGAACTAGAGATTCTACAGAATTTGAAAGAGCGTTGACATCAGGTTTTGATGATTCCATTGGTTTTCTTAGCCCATTATTTGTCTTGATGTATTTACCAATCGTGGCTCCTTCACTCTTAAGCTTGATACCACAACCCAGCACACCAGTGTTATCCTTGGGTTTCCTCTGAGGCCCTTGAGCTGGAACTTCAGAAGGCACTGCTATATCTTTATGCACATAATTCTTGGGCTGGGAAACAGTAGCTCCAGGACTCACATTTTCCACAGAACATATATTTTTCTCAGATTTCAGTGGCGTCTTATCGATCGTAGCTCCTCCAGTCTCAGGCTTGATACTACAACGCTGTATACCAGTGCTATCCTTGAGTTTCACTTGAGGCCCTTGAACTGGAACTTTGGAAGGCACTGCTAAATCTTTCTGCACATAATTCTTGGGCTTGGCAACAGTAGCTTGACTCACTTTTTTTACCAAGCCTCTAACTTTCTCAGATTGATGCACCGTCTTACCAGTGGTGGCTTCTTCAATCTTACGCTTGATACCACAACCCTGTCCACCAGTGCTATCCTTGGGTTTCTGTTGAGGCCCTTGAGCTGGAACTTTAGAAGGTAACACACTATCTTTCTGCACATAATTCTTCGGTTTAGCAACAGTAGCTTCAGAACTCACTTTTTTTACCAAGCCTCTAACTTTCTCAGATTGATGCACCGTCTTACCAGTGGTGGCTTCTTCAATCTTACGCTTGATACCACAACCCTGTCCACCAGTGCTATCCTTGGGTTTCTGTTGAGGCCCTTGAGCTGGAACTTTAGAAGGTAACACACTATCTTTCTGCACATAATTCTTCGGCTTAGCAACAGTAGCTTCAGAACTCACCTTTTTTACTGAGCACCTATTTTTCTCTGATTTCAGTATGGTCTTACAAATCGTAGTTTCTCCAATCTTACGCTTGATACCACAACCCTGTACATCAGTTTCATCCTTGGGTTTCCCTTGAGTCCCATGAGCTTGAGCTTCAGAAGGCACTGCTTTATCTTTCTGCATGAACTTTTTGGGCTCGGCAACATCAGCTTCAGAACTCAGATTCTTTACTGAGCTTATATTTTTCTCAGATTTCATCCCTGTCTTAGGTTGAGTTACTAAATCCATCTGAGGCTTTGGAAACTGCATATTTGAAGTTTTGTCACTCTGTGATTCCTTGTGTAGTCTCAACATTTCTTGATGTCTTCTTCCGTTCCGATGTCCTTCAACAACTTTGTGACTACTCAGCATAACATCACAAATTTCACAGACTAATGGTCGTTTTGATTGTCGTAAATGTGACTGGGCTAGACTAGGAGTTGGTCTAGAGGTTTGATGTTTAACCACTGGTTTTGGCTGTCGTGGCTGGGCTACAGTAGGAATATTCATTCCTGAGGTTTGATAAGGAATCACTGGTTTTGGTGGTTGTAACGGGACTATATTAGGAATAAATGGTCCAGAGGGGACTACATTAGGAATAAATGGTCCAGAGGTTTCCTGCGGAAAGTACCTACCACCAGCATAGTGGTAATCCCAACCATAATTAGGAATTCCGTCATACCAATCACTTCTATTCATATTTTGAAAGTTTCTATCTGCAAATAAACATCCAAACATAAAGCAGTTAGCAGTGTATAAATTCATATGTTGCGACATTCGATAAGATTAAGGAAAGTGTTAGATAACAAAGATACAAAACCATTCATAGTAGGTCTTTACTGTTTTATAAACCAGATTGAATCAATTAGTCATACCAATTGAACCAGTTAGTCTTAAAATGACAACAGATTTTTTTTAAAAATGAGAAGTAAAAAAACTCAAAGCAAAAACATCATTAACTTCTTTTTAGTCCATGATGAATTGTGCACTAATTACCATGTTTCAGAATTCATACTTAAACCATTGTCCAATAACTCAATTTTCAAAGTTACAAAAGAAAATAAATAAACCAAAATTCCATTAGGACATTTTTTTTCAAAAGAACAAATAGATAGATTCTTTAGATTCCCTGTATTGATCAGCAACACCCATCAAACTACCGTATGGAAATTCCAAACAACACATTCACGAAGATAACATTGTGACATCCATAGAATAAAAAATTGACTATGCTAAAGAGGAAGGGGAAAAAAACTTCATAACTAACCATGGTATCTGTTAAAGGGTGCACCAGTGAGGATAGAATTGTGAATATCATGGAAAATGATTGGTACCAGAAGGAATATAGTGTAACAAAGAGAATGCATGCACGTACAAATATACAATGGCTTTGAGCTCACGATGATCCATTGTGAGAAAGTAAGCAGAGGGAAGTGAAAAAAACAAAAGGGGCAATATTTTTGTTCCGGCAGCACTTACCGTGGACATATGGATTGCACCATGATATCTAAGCTGTTGATATAATAAACGGTTGAGATTACGTAGTAAACTCATAAACAGGCATGAAACTTTTAGGATTTTGATCCTCTCCTTTTACCTGCTAACACGACAATGCCATGTACACAAAATCCCAACCTTTTATTACCATTAAAGGTTTATCTACGGTGAATATTATAGCACGTCATTTCCCCTGGTATTTCCTGCCTTTGCCAAAGTAATAATCAGTTTTACTCACATTCCAATTGTATACTGATCACAAGCACTTCATAATTAAATTATCATTTTTTTCTCTTTAATGATTCAATCATGAAAACACTTATCCTAAATCCTAATATCCCCGCCTTTTCCAACACGTCAATCAGTTACACACTTATTCCAATTATATACTCATTACCAGCGCTTGAATATTCAATTATAATAAATCGGTCGCTTGAATATTCAATTATAATAAATCGGTCGCTAAACTCGCTCATTCCTAAAGTAGTTAGTGGTCAATCAGTGATCCAGCTTTTCTGTTTCTGCTTGATATCTAAGCTTTTGATATAATTTATAATAATAAACGGTTGAGATTAAGTAAGTGGTAAACTCATAAACAGTCATGGAAATTTTAGGATTTGGATCCTCTCCTTTTACCTTCTAATACGACAATGCCATGTACATAAAATCTCAACCTTTTACTATCATTAAAAGTTTACCTACGGTGTATATTAGAACACGTCATTTCTTTATCAAAACTCTCCGTTTCGCTTAAGTTCTTTTTTCTCTTCACTAGCGAAAACACTTTCCCTAGTATTCCCTGCCTTCGTCTACGTATTAATCAGTTCTAGTCATATTCCAATTGTATACTGATCACAAGCACTTCAAAATTCAATTATCATTTTTTCCTTTCACTCACGACAACACTTATCCTAAATCCTAATATCCCCGCATTTTCCAACACATCAATCAGTTAAATGCTATTCCAATTATATACTCACTACCAGCGCTTCATAAATCGATTGCTAAATTCGCTCATTCCTAAAGTAGTTAGCGGTCAACCAGTGATCCGGCTTTTCTGTTTCTGCTTGACATCTAAGCTTTTGATATAATATTTATAATAATAAACGGTTGAGATTAAGTAAGTGGTAAACTCATAAACAGACATGGAACTTTTAGGATTTGGATCCTCTCCTTTTACCTTCTAAAACGACAATGCCATGTACACAAAATCTCAACCTTTTTATTATCATTAAAAGTTTATCTACGGTTTCTTTATGAAACTCTCCCTTTCACTTAAGTTCTTTTTTCTCTTCACTTGCGCGCGAAAACACTTTCCCTAGTATTCCCGCCTTTGCCAACGTATTAATCAGTTAAAGTCATATTCCAATTGTATACTGATCGCAAGCACTTCAAAATTCAATTATCATATTCTTTCTCTTCACTAGCAAAAACACTTAACCTAATATCCCCGCCTTTTCCAACACGTCAATCAGTTACACACTTATTCCAATTATGTACTCACTACCCGCGCATCATAATTCAATAATTCAATTATCATAAATCGTTCACTAAACTCACTCATTACTAGAGTAGTTAATAGTCAATCAGTGATCCAGCCAACAAGACCCTTCACCCTTCCCAATCACAAACCCTACACTAACTGAAAATTTAACAAAGCGCGGTTGAGCCATCACACATGATTTTTCATATTTGACAAATAAAAAAACCACGAGAAATTATCATGCTACACAGCACCAGAGCAACAAGGGTTTTAAGAAACAGCATGAAAAAGAAAAAGTGAAACAAATCAGAAAGACAAGCAAAGGAAGGAAGAAGAAAACAACCTTTCATTCTATCAATGCTCAAGCCCTTAGCGTCGAACCCAGTATTCAAGAATTAACATTCAAACTCCTGGTGAAACACGACAGTCAATTAGTTCTCCAGCTTACCATTTGCAAATTGAACATCAAATCAAAAACAAAAACAGAAAAATAAAAATAAAAACTTATTGTTGTTTCACATAATTTTTGCGTATCGAAACACTGACCCGTAATTTCTACATTGGTTGTAACAGAGATCGGGAACCGCCGAAGTGAAGTGGAGTGAAAATGTAGACCTAATTGAGAAGCAAGTAGGGAAGAAACTGGGGAATGAGATATGGGTTTGACTGAAAAAGCAGGAAGAGGACTAAGAGTCGTAACTGCTGAAGTGTTTTTCACAGACTGAGACGACAGAAATATAGAATGAGAACTGTGTCTCTGCATGTGTGGGGACTGGGGTTTTTAAATTAAGAAAAATAGGGTAAAATAAAAATACTCTCTATTTTCATGATGAATTTTCAAATTCTTTTTTTTTTTTTTAGATTTTAATGAGGTCTGTGCGTCTTTCTTAAAAAATATAAATTTTGTTTGGTTGAAAACTTTTTTTTGATGGAATGTTTATAAATAATTCTTGAGAATATTAAAGATATATTTGGTTCGAAAAAAATATTCTTAAACATTTAAGGTATAATTATTAAAGTGCTCCTATTTCATGTGAAATTGTTATACATATAAATTATAATATAAATATTTTATTTTTATTTACTATTTGATACTAATGTATTTTTTAATATTTAAGTTTTTTACAAATATTTGAATTAGTTATTTGTATTATTTGTGAAAAAAATATATTTATGTTCTTAAATTATACTAATATTTTAAAAGTTACTCATTAAAAATATATTAACGTACCCAAAAAAAAAATTGAATCATAAATTTTAAAAATAAAATTTTAGAGATACTTGTGTCACCTTTCACACAATCATGACCGCATGAACTAGAAAGTGGAGGGAATTGAAGAAAATTGACATCCATAAATAGGGATTATTTTAGAATTTTACTTTCAATTTCTAATCCCATGTCATGAGAATTATTGATACCCATCTTTCTTGATGAGAATAAAAAACTTATGAAACGTGAGAATCTACATTTCAATAAAACTATTTTATCCGATAATATCTTTTATGTCAAATTATATCAAACATGAAAATGTGAATTCCCAAACTAACATTCTTAAAAATATAAATACATAACCTGGGAAAAACCTCCTCTAATAGTATTATTGTCATTAATTTTTGTTTAGTCACTCCTTTTTCAATTTTTAAAAACTTAAAATATATTTTTTAACTAATAAAACATAAATATTGAAGTATTATTAAAATATTTAAATAGAAAGAGTGACAATAGCAATATTTTTTTGTTTGAAAAAATTATTAAAACTTTATTATTGATACTATAATTATAATAGGTTTTTTTAATTTGTATCGATAAGCATATGTTAATAATAAATTTTTAAATAAATCAAGTATTTAAAATTTAAATTGATGGAAAAATTGAGAAAAATAGTATAAAGGAAAAAAATAAAGAAAAATTACTAAATAATGGGTGAACGGAAGTTTAGTTGCATTGGTGCAGTAAGGGTATAACAAATTAATTTTTTTAAATAGTATTTAATTTATTTAAAAATTAATCATTTTTTAATATGTGTTTATAGGCATAAATTAAAAAAACTATTATAGTATTATTATAAATATTACTCGCGTTAATAATATAATTTTGCTTATCCGAAAAAAATATTATTATAAATATGTTATAGTTTTGCAAAATTTTAATGATCATTATAGGTACCTTTTTTAATTTGCAATTAATTTTCTTCCGCAAGTAGCTAGTCTCCTGCCTAAAGCTGAGATTCCTTCGTATTTTTCATGATGTTAATTTATAGGATAGAGTTATTGCTACCTCATTTTGTCTATTATCATTCTTAATTAATTATTTCAATAATATTTATAAACTAACATTTTAATTTTATTCATTAAATAATTATATATCAAATTAAAAATTATTTAAAAAGAGTGACAATAAATTAAATGGAGTGAGAACAACTTCTTTCAATTTTAATAAAAGCATATACAGATGCTATGACATTATTGCTAAATGAATAGAGAAATAGAGTTATCCGTTGGAAAAACAAAAAGAACATGGTGGGGTAAAATATCTCATGCCTTATCAGTTATCACCAAGAAAAACAGCAATTTTTTTATTATATTTTAACCTGTGCAATATTGCACATGATAAGAATCTCAAAGTAAAAAAAATAGTAGCTCATAAATATATGTTTAAACATAACTCAATTAATTTGTGTTTTCCCATAAAAAAACTTCTCATTTTAGAAGTTTAACCTGTGCAATATTGCACACCTTAAAAAACTCTTTATATTAATTTAATTTATATTTTTTTTTATTATGTCAGTTATTTTTTCATTTCGCTTTTGCATTTGTAATTTTATTCAGTAAGTTGACGGTCTCCTTTTTTTTGTTAATTAATAATTGATTAATGTGAAATTCTTTTTTTTTTTTCATTGTGATTTTATTTGGTACAAACTACAAAGAAAATAAAGAAAACACCAAAAGTACAAACATGATGCTCATGACATACACCACGAAACATGAGATTTTTCAATAGAGGATAACATTAACGAAGCAAAAGAGAGGCAAAAGATCATTCTTAAATCTTTGTCCCAATAAATCAAACAACACAGAAAAATATAAACATTCTAATCTCGATTTTATAAGAAGATTTGAATCTTAATAATAAAACCGTGCACACTGATGGAAACTAGTTGAAAGCGTGTTAACAAATCCACAACAAACAAAGAATTGCAGTGGGACACAAAATTTTGAATAATAGACTCCTAACCTATATTCAAGTCAAACAATAACGTCTTCAGCTTCTTTAATTATACTCGTATGTCTCAAAATGTAAGAATCTTTAGAGAATTTTTACTTGTCCCATTTTATAAGACTCTTTGAAAATTTTTTGTGCATATTTAAATTTTTTTACTATTATGCCCTTGCTACTCAACTAATTTTGATGAATATTAATTAAAAGAAAAGTGATAGAAAGAGATCGAAAGGATAAATTTGGAAACTAATGACAAATTTAATGAATTTAACTAAATTAACAATTTTTCTTAATTCCCGCAATATTAGTCTAGGGAGTCTTATATTTTGAAACGGAGAAAATAGTATTTAATTCATGTTCAATTTATGTTATTTTATTATCATTTGGATTTGGATATCTAAAATTGCATATAATTACTATTTTCTTTAATGAAGTATCAAGAGTGGTTTTTTTCTCAAACCTATTAATTTGTCTTTCTTATTCAATGTTATGTTATTCAATTTAAAATGGGCTTCTTGGTGTTAGGTTATCATCAAAGGGCTAGATAATTAGGGGTACATTTGGTGAATGGTGTCTTAATCCACAAAACTGTTTAAGTGTGACTATTGTATAGGTGATGGTAAATTTGGTGGTTACTTGTGCTTTATGATTACTTTTATTTGCTTTGGAGTTGTTAATGCTGTATAAAGTTACTGTTTTCTGGTACTAATATCCCATAGTGATACTGCTGTTTCATGTGTAGGCAGTATCTATGGTTTCTCTATTGTAAATTCTAGTACCTTTGAATATATATTCATATAATTGTTGCTGATAAAAAAAAAATAACAAACCTAACGTAACAAGTATCACAATTTAAAATAATTATATATAATATAAAATATAAACTAAAGCAATTAAGACGAAAACTTCCTGTGATCATTATTTAACTATTGTTTTAATGAGAAAAAAGAAAATGCGAGAAAACAAAAATATATATAACAATATAATTTGTTTTGTTTGATTGAAGAAAGATTATAAAAAAAAAATAAAGGAAAAACTAACTTCTAAAAATAATCAAACATTTTTTCCTTTAATTTTTCTTCCTCTCACTTTTTCTCTCATGCTATTTTCTCACCTTTTAATTTTTTTTCAATCCAAATAATTGTTTAGAAAAGTTAAACTCAAAAGTATTTTATAAAAAGTTAAAAACAAATGCATCAGTGCATCACTTTGTGCTAAAATATTTAAGAATGAATTTTTGATGAATGCAAATTACTTGTGTGTAAAAATTCATCTTTAATTTAATTTCTAACTCTTGTCTTTACGTTACCAAAAATATTCTCCATAGTTATATTTTCGGGGATTGAAAGCTTTAGAATAAGTTAATTAATATATTAGTTGACTATTTTTTCAATTTCCAGTAACTTCTCTATGAGTTTAGAAATAATTTATATATTTTAAAAGTTTTATGGTGAGGTATATCAAAATATAATGTATTAAGAAAAGTGAAGTACTCTAACTCAATAGCTAAGCCGGATGTACAGGATTTGAAAGTCTCTCCTCCCTCCCATATTCTAATGGGTTTACTCACTCCCTGGTAATAAAAAAAAATATACAATGTATTAATTATAAATTCAAATTATATCTTTCTAAATAGAAATCATGAAAATAAAGACACTTAGCTAAAAAATGAAATATTTGTATTTTTTTAAAAATGATTATAAAGAATAGTTTTTTTACCACAATAACATTTTGTGATCCATGTAATACCTTAACTCCGATAAGACTTTTTGTTAGTGTTGATTATGAAATTTTTTTGGGGTGGAGGTAGGGGAGGACAATTATGAAAAAAATTAGAGGAGTCAAAATATTCATTATATTATTATGCAGCTCAGATTACTTTCAGTGCCATTATTGGAATCTAGTTGTTTGCTTTGGCAAATGAAACCGGGAAAAAAAAAACCCCCAAAAATATGCAGCTCAGAACAAAAGTTTAAGTTCCTTGTTAATAACAAGATGATACAAGAGTTTGAAAGTTCATTGATATAAGTACAGATATCCACTTTGATAAAAAAAAATAAAAATAACAATGATTCTTCTGCCAACTGAAACTCTTAATCAAACCAGCAAGTATATATAACACTTCCATATTCTCTTCCAGAGAAAATCTACAAGTTTTTGGACTATAAAAAACTATAGATATGATATTACTGTAATGTTAAGTTTGTAGTGCCAGATAAGTCAAAAATGACAATTCAAAAGCAAAGATCTAAATACCTAGCTACAATTCTACAAATACACATGTTTCTATATATGTAATGCAGTGGCACAAAAAGAAAGAGTTCATATTTCTTAACTTGTGCTTAATTCATCTAGCCCGCTAAAAGAAAATTGGTTAAATTAATTTAGATTTTGATACTTAATACTTTGACATTGGTTTTGTTTTAGTCCGTTGGTTAAAAAATACTTCATTTTGATCAGACATTCTCGTATCAACTTTTACGTTATAATCCCTTCATTTGATTTTAGTCACTGTACATAACTTCATTTTGCATTTTAATCTCTAAACAAGGATGAAAGTTAGGTCACTTAGGTGACATGTCCGTATAATTGACATCACATAAGGACTAAAGCGGAAAATAGTGTTAAGTATAGGGACCAAATTCAAATGACAAGGGGCGAAAACACAAAAATAGTTGACTGTGTAAGGACTAAAACATAATATATTTTTTCTTTCGGTGACTAAAATGGAAAACAGTGTTATTTTAATCTAACCAAGTAAGTTTGGGTATATTTTCTGATACAAGTTCCTTATCAGTACCAACCATAAGTTGTTCCTTGAAACATTTCTAATCAACAGATCAATTGATGTATTAACTAGTGTTCTTCAACACAACAAAGCCAAAAATTGCAATGACTTTGAATCTTTGATGATATTTCCATGATCAGTAAAATAATCGCAAATCCAGTCCCTTCACAATTCACATTGATTCACCTACATCTAATTTCCAAGTACAAAAAACAAAATGAAGGACCATAACACTTAACAGGCAAAAATACACAGCAAGTTAGCAATTTTTACTTAGAACTAGGATGCTGGTTCTGTAGTGATAAAAAAGGATTCTAGGTCTGTTATTACAAAACAAGAAGCAACTATGCCTTTGCTTTTTCTCCAGTATTTCTAACCTGAGTGCCGAATTTGGCCGCTTTAAGCTTAGCAACTGTTCTTTCAAGCTTCGAAATCCGGTTTTCAAGATCAGGTCTTATATCACAAAACTGACTCTTGATTTCAGCTTCATTCCCATCATCATTTTCTCTTGTTGCTATTCCAACATCATCTTTTATTTGACCATCTTCTAAGTTACCTTTTGATTCTTGTAGCAGATTTTCACTCTTTGATCCGGCTGTTTCATCATGCTCACTTGATGATGCTGCTGGACCATTGCATTCTTTGCGCTCTACCTGCTCCAATGACGCTTGCAACAAATGTTCTGAGTCGCTTATGCTTATCACAGAATCATCATATCCCTTTATTGTATCAGATTCCTTGCCTTGTCTTGATTTCTTCCACCAATCATAGTACCTAGAACTAACACTTGGATTTGGTTGGCAAGCGCGTAATAAGTAGCGCAAATTCGCATCAAGCTTCGGCTGGCTGTAACAAATCCAAGGATCCTTATCACATTGAGAAACCAAAGCAGGAATGTCCTGATCCATCCCAAATTGCATCGCGACGCGATGAGGGAGGTACTTCTCTACACACTTCATCATCCCTACCAACTCGGACACTCTCAAGCATCGCACCAACGACACAAACTCGTAATCCAAATTCGGATTGTCACATATCCACTTGTCTTCTTCATTGTAGACTTCAAGCGGCGGTGAATTCTTATAGGGACGCCACAAGAAGCCGTTCCTATCTCCAGCAGAATCCAACGTCAAATTCAAGTTTCTACTTTTCATCATTTTCACTTTGTTCCATCTAGCTACCCTTAGTTGGTCCTTCTCAATTGTATATGGTTGAAGTGCTGGAAATCTCTCTAAAGCCCAAACTTGTACCAATTGAAAAGGGGCCCAAATAGTAACACTAGAATTGACACTATTGATGCTACTGTTCAACAAACTCAAATCCCTATAAATGCTAGCTAAAACTGCAGGTGCAAGAGCAATTCTAGTTCCTCTAGACAAATGTATGGCAATTGGAAAAACACTTTTCAAAATTGTATCTTTTGAATTTGAAGGAAACACAAACCTTGATAGCCAATAGATCAAAAGTGCTTCATGCTCGATTTCACTCTCATTCTTAGAAAAGTGAATCATCCAGGCACGATGAGTCACTTTCTTCGCTTTGGTTTTATTGAATATCTTTCTCGCAGCCATTAGGTCTTTTTCTATCTCCTTTTCCTCATTTCTCACAAGAGGGAGAGAAACTGGGTCCCCTAAAACAGAGTAACCCCAACAAACCTTCAAATCTTCCAATGTGATTGTTGCTTCTCCCCATGGAAAGACGAAGGTTTGAGTAGCTGAACACCACCTTTGAGAAAGAGCAAGAATCAACTCGTCATTTCTGAGAATTTCATGTGTAGAAGCTTGAATTGCTTGGTCTATCCCTACTTTTACCCACAAAGATTCAAACTTTGGCTTCAATTTTTGGACCCATTTCTTCCATTCGTCCTGTGGATTTCTCCATCCATCGTATCTTACTTGTAAAAGCAAATCGGAAGGTTTTAAAGTGGTGGAAGTTTCAGAGGAAATGGAAGGAGGAGGAGGAAAGTTTTCACCTTTCGAGTCTTCCATGCAAGGGTGAAGAAAATAAGCGGTTCTGAGAATTGGGTTTCCACCGGATGAAGAAGAAGGTGAAACCATGAACTCTTTTCTTTCTTTGATGATGGTTTCCGGTGATTCATCATCCATTTTTGAGGTTCTTTGTGTGAATGAAAAAAGTAGTAGTAACTGTAGTGTGTTGTAGAGGATGAACGGTGCATGAAAATGGAAACGGAAAGTTGGTGATGATGACGCAGAGAAAAAGACAAAAAAAAATAGAGAAAAATAATATTACGTTGGTTAAGAAATGTAATATTATTTTTATTTTTATTAAAATAATTTTTAAAATTTCTATACGAGATATTCGGGTGGCACTATTGCCACCACACCTTTTTCAAATGCCATCACACGCGTTATTTTTTTTTTTCAATTTTACCCTTTGACCGGATTTTATTATCCGGGCGAGTTCGGAAATTTTTATCCGAGAGCATCCGGAAATTTATATCCGGGCAAATCCGGAAATTTATTTCCGGTTGAGGTGTCTGAGGCACCACACATTTAAATTCGGAAAATCATTTCCGTTAAGCATTTCCAATTTCAAAACCATTTCCAAACTATTTTCCAATTCTTCTCATCTTTACCTAACCAGTTAATTTTACCCTTTGAAGCCGCATTTGAAGCATTTGAAAGCGTAAAAAGGTGAGTTTTACTAGTTGTTTCATTTGATTTGTGTGTTTTTTGAGTTATTTAGTGCAATTTTAGGTGGTTTATGCGAACAATTTTTGAATCTCAACCGGAAAGGATTTTCCGGTTTCAACCGGATTTGAGAATTTGTTTACATCGGATATTATTATCCGGTTGCCACCGGATTTCAAAGTATGGGCGCGCCCGGATATTAAAATCCGGATGGGACTTATTACCTGAAAAATAATTTTTTGAAAAACTTAAAATTTTTGTATGTTAAAAAAATAATTTATATTGATTAAAAAAATTCTAATATATTAAATTATGAATTAGAAAAAAAGTCTTGTCTATAATTTAGTGAAATATTATTTGTCTATGTTTATAGTATTTAAGTTTCGTATTATAAAAATGTGTTTTGTGTTAAATTTTTGCAGATTAGAGATGGTGAACCCGGATCACACTACCGCTTTTGCACGTGCTAGACGTGGTCAGGATGCAGCTGAACATCGTCGTCGAAGTCGTGCTCGTGGCCGCGGTGTTGGTGAGCCAGTTGTGCACCCCATTCATGATGACATTGTAGACGAGGTAGACACTGCTGATGTTCAGCACGACGATGTGGGACAGCAGACTCAGGGTGGAGCTCCACCTCCGACTGCATATCCTGGAGGTCCGGATGAGTTGTCTCTGCTGATATCCTATGACCAGCATGAGGCTGCATATGTTTGGAACAATAAGGTAAGTTCTTTAATTTAATTAGTATTAAATGGAATAAGAATAAATATTATGATTGAGTTTTAAAATTAACAATATTTTCAGGGGAAGAAGCTGGAGATGAAGGCTGTCAGTCATGGGAGCAAGTGGATAGCCTACCTTCCTCCAGACGACTACATTCGTACAGTTTTGAGGGATTCAGGTTTATCGTCTCTTATGTTTTGCACTTATTCCATTATTGACAAGGGACTTATTGCTGCATTTTCGGAGAGGTGGCACCATGAGACATCCTCCTTCCACCTCCCAGTGGGGGAGATGACCATCACTCTGAACGATGTGGCAGCTCTGACACATCTGAAGATTGATGGGGTGTTCATGACACCGCCACGGCTTACGAGTGTCGAGGCACCTCCGGTATTACGTAACAATAACAAATCCAATTGTCTTGCCAACTTCTTGAGCCCAATGTATCAAATCCTCTCTGGTAAGAAAAACCTAAAATATGACACAAACAATATTATTAACAACAACATACATTCACCAAAGTTTATTTCCACACTTTGGGCTTCATTTGTAACTCACCTGCTTAGTTTCAAAATAATCCTTGTAATCCAAATAATCCCCTTCTTTTGTTTCAGGTACTGATTCCATTAATTCATCCATATGGTCCCAACTCTGGAGAAAAAGAATTATTTCAATAAACAATATTTGGGCATATTACTAAAGTTGACATATTAAAATATAAAAAAATTAAATTCTTAGCCAAAACAAAAATTAAAATTTGGGCCAATCCGGAAATTAATATTTGCATCCATTCGGATAATAATATATGGTGGCCACCGGAAAATAATGTATGGTCAGATCCGGATTCTCAAATCCGATTAAGTGTCCAAAATGATAAAATGCCTAGTGTCCAAAATGATAATAACAATAATAAAAGATACTAAATTAATTAGTTACAAGTGTCCTACTAATACAAACACAACCAAATAATAACATTAACCAAATTTTAATACAAATATTTAAATGAAATATTATAAATTAATAATCTTAACCAACTTCATTGTTACACTATAAAATATTAGAAACTAATAATGGTAGAGTGAATTGGAAGGAGTGTGAAAATTTTTAGTAATTAAGAGGATAATTTTGAGACTTTACCAAAAAATATTGTCATTCAAATCATGGAAATGTAAACGGGCCCGGATCTATACATTTTGGGAGCCTTAGGCGAAATTCAAGACGAAGATCTATTTGTGTATAACATATTACTTTTTTCTTATGTCTTTAATCTTTTTAAGATGTAAAATTATTTATGGGAGTTTTATAATCAATCAAATCTCAATAGATAATGACTAATACATTATTTATATACCTTGTAAAACATATAGCTAATCTCAAATATGACTTAATCAATTTAAATTACGTATAAATGTTTTGTTGGGTTATCAATGTTTTAATTTGCAAATTATGCATTTAGAAAAGAATCTATTATTTTTATATAATTTAATATTTTAATAAATATTAAGTTTACTTGTTCAATATTTTTTAATGAAGTATTATTGCGTTGACAAAAATTATTTAAACATGCTATAATATATTGATGATGTTCGAGGGGCTTTAACAGATGCATTTGAGTGTGTTCCTGTAAAAAAATTTGAAAAAATTTGGGGTTTTAATTTGGTTGACAGTCATCTAGTCTATTTGGTTGCAGCTTAATGCCTGAATTTTTAAGCAGATGTTTTTATCAGTTTTAGAGGTATTTGATTTGGTGCAGTACAACCCTTGAAAATGAGCTATGACTAAAGGAGATTTTTGTTTACCGTTATCTTCTTGGTTATTGATCAATTATTTTTCCTTCTCTATTGATTAAATTCTCTGTAAATATGAGTAGTACTCATAGTACTTTTGATTATTAATAATATTTATTTAGCTTATAAAAAAAATTACATTAATAAATTATTTTTTAATAATACTATTAAATAAAAATATTTTTGAGGGACCTTATTGAGTAAGGGGCTCTAGGCGTGTGCTTTTCTTGTCTAAAGCAAGATCCGGCCCTAAATGTAAATAGCTACCTTTTTTTTGGTAGGAATAAAAAGTCATAAAAATATGAGAATGTAGATTCCTAAAAAAAATTTTACCCAAAAATATCTTTTTATTACTTACAACCAAATATAAAAACATTTATTCTCAATCTAACATCTTCAAAAATATTATTATAATCCATAAAACAAACATCATCTTCTTCCTTTAAAGACGGCAAGTACGTAAAACTATTAAAATGGTTACTTCGTTAGGGTTGATTCGAATATACTTGCAAATTTTGCTGTAAGGCATCTACTCTAAGGTTATAAAAGAGATGGAATGAAGCACCGTTCAAAGCTATGTCCATTCAATTGTACTTTAGCCTATCTATTTTGCTATGTATGTGTATGTGTGATGATGATGTCGTCAATTGATGTATTAGGCTATGCTTGTAATTTTATTTTTCTTTTTTAAGGGTTTGGTAGATATAATTCTGATCTTTAGGAGATTTTAATTTAGAAAAATTGTCAGTAAGATATCATCTTAGAGTAGGGCTTACAATATACAAATTAATTTTGTAAGTTACAGACTTTTTATACATAAAGTGATAAATTTTATTCTGTAAGAATATATTTGTATATAGATTATAATAATCTTTCGTAATTTTAAAAATTTAAATATGAATAAATTAGAATTCAAATAAATCGAAATAAATATTAAGTTTATTATTGTAATTTAAATTTAAAATCTATTTAAAATAAATATGTGTTGTGATCTATAGAAGATTTGAATATATGATAGGATGGCCAATGTAGTTGTGATCTTTAGAAGATTTGATATATTAACTGGGAAATTAACAGGATGTGCATATGGTTTGCATGAATGTGATCGATTTGGTTGTTTTGTAATGAATTAATTTTCAACCCAGCTCAATTTGATGCCGTGCAGATTTTTAATTATGTACGTTTTCGCTCTTGGGAATGGTTAGTAGTGATAGGGGGATTTTCAATTTCATTTGGTTCACGATGCTCTCTTACATATTCCTTCATTTTAGTTAATTTCCTGTATTATCTACTCTATAATTTTGCACCTTTAGTACTTTATCTTAATATAATTTTCTTGGCTTTCAAGAAAAAAAAAGATTTAATATATATGATCTTAGACTAGGGTTTATAGATATGCAATTGTAAGGGTGCCAAATTGTGGATTTGAAATTATGCTTATAGGTTATAGTTTTTTATAGATATAATGATGGATTTGATTATGTAAGAGTACTTTTATTTGTAGATTGTAATCATCCTTTGTAATTTTAAAAAATCTAAAGTCTTGATCTCCATTCTCCTAAGGTTTAAAGACTTGGTGCATGATCAAGTAGATTAATGTCTACGATCTTAATGTATTCTATTGAGTCTACTATTGTAATCAAAATCTAAAATCTATCTGAAGTAAATCTATCCATTATTTGTTGTGATCTTTAGAAGATTTGGTTATATGATAGGATCTTAGAAATTGTTGTGATCTTCAGAAGATTTGATTATATATAGGATCTTAGACAGGGGTAATGGATATTTAACTAGGATTTATAAATGTGCAAATGTAAATACATATAATGTATTCTTACTATTGTAATATAAATCTAAAATTTGGATAGATTTATAGGATCCTAGAGTATCTTAATTAGATTTGGATAGATTTATAAGATCTTAATTTAGATTTGTTGTGATTTTTCATAGATTTGGATAGATTTATATGTCTTGATTCGTGTGTTGTAATTCTATAAATAGGGAATCATTTGTGAGGAATTTTTCCATGTTCCACATCTCTTATTCTCTTATTTTTGGTTAGTTGTCTTTAGCATTCAATCATTAGACTTACAATTATGGCTCCCCACTCTGAAGCCATTGATTCCATTCATGCGGGCAGTGATAACTGGAAGTTCAAAGTTCACATGTTGACTGTGCATTGTTTTTCAAAGTGAGGATTCTCGTGAGATATCTAACATTGGAATGGTGTTAATGAACGAATATGTGAATTTTTGTGTATAATTATTTACTCGTTTGAATTTGTATAGTAGTCATAAATGTTGTTGCCTTTTACTAATTTTTACTTTTTAATGTGTTTTTTTCTTCTAGAGATCCAAGATTGTTCACAATGAGAAGATGAGTTATCTAAAAGATTTAAAAATCTGATTGACGAAGGATTTGCCTATAGGATATGTAATTTGAGTATTTTTAGGAATAATAAATTCTATATGGTGACCTCTCATTCTTATGAGACTTACTTTTTATTCAAGACAATTGTGATAAAGGTAGAGATAAGAAATGTTTCTCTCCGTGAATTGATGCTGACACCGGTCTCTTCCAAAGATAACGATGAGATAGCCTTGATTGGTAAAGAAATTTTCAATCTATAGAATATTATTAATTATTAATGATTAGTTTGTGAATTTTAATTTGAATGCTATTATGAATTGTAGCTTTGTGCATATGTTATAATATTGTTGGTTAATGTATATGAATATGGTGGATGGGAAAAAAACAACGGGAGGGGAACAATAATTTTCATTGACCTATATGATAAGCAATGAGTTATGATATATGAAATTATTTAGTAAATTTATTCTTTTTTTTTTAATTTTACTTTGAGTTAAATTGTTCATATGTATTGTAGTGGTAAAGTTGAGTGTGCTATCTTCGGGGACTATGTTAAGTAGTTGAAGAATTTCTTGGTTCTGGGAATCTGGAAGGGACTTTAATGGTTATTCAATTTGCAAAGTTGAAGATCTTTCAAGGTAAACTAGTCCTTCAAGATGTCATCCAGTCTACAAGACTTTTCAATCTAGACATTGTCAAGGCTTTTGAATTTCGGAAGAGGTATAAATTGATAAAGTAATAATGTGTTACATTGTATTAAATATATTGATTTTTTTATCATGGACAATGTTGCACATGTTAAGAAGATTTAAGTAGAAACTTTTTATAGGGAATGAAGCATTTATTTATATAAGACTCATTAAATGTTTGTTATTTCTTGTAAAAAATTTCTATTTAAATCCCGTTAATATGTGCAATATTGCACGTGATACAAAAAACTATAAATATATTCCACATTTATATCTCCCTCACATTAATTGGTGGTTCTTATGGTTATTCATTGAAGGATTTTAAGTGTGGGTTTATTGGATCTCTATTATTCAGTTGTTGTCTCAAATAATAATAATTAGAGGGTAACCTGCGCGATGCACGGATCTTAGAAGAAAAATATAATAATTGATATTATTTATTGATTATTAAATTTAAATTTATAAAAGAAGTATCAAAATAAACCTTTGGAATGAAAAAAATATTAAAATTTAAATTGATATTATTATGTAAATAAACTTGCAATTCATGTAAAAATACAGCAGTATTAAAATAGAAATTGTTGTAAAAACTTTAGGAATGAAAAAAATATTTATCGTATTTAAAGAACAGTTTTTTTCCATTTAAAAAAGTAGTTAAAATCAATTTTCATGAACTATGTTAAAGAAGAAAATATTTTTATAAAATTATTTTGTACTATATTTTTTTTCTCTATAGTACTAAAATATCAACATAATATATAATTTCACTTAAAGCATAAAAATAACAATCATTTGATGACATACTAAACAATTTTGAAATTTTTTGTATACATAATCTATAGAATAAGAACTTTAAATCCGACGGTGAAATTTGTAAAAAAAGAAATTATTATTGGTGTAAGAATCAATATTAACTTACATCGATGTAGCTCAGTTAATGAGCCCATGAGAATGTGCATGTGTATCTAAATTCAATCTCAGTTATTGTACTTCTCGTTGAACAAAAAAAAACTTACAAATTGATCATTCTACTTAACAAAACAATAGACAAATGATAAAACATAAAGAATAAGAGATAATAATTTGTGACATTATTTTATTTATATTAAAAACTAAATGTTTATATAATTTGGCTAATTGATTTTTTTAAAAAATAATAGATTAAGAAGTTTAAATGTTAATTATTATTAATTCAAACGTGTACTAATTTTCTCTCTATATAATATAAGTTAATCTTTTATATTTGAATTTTAGTTATAATAATTATTAATTGTTAGTTATTATTATTAGAATTAACACTATGAAAATGTGGATTTCATGTGATTAATTATTATTAAAATTACATGAATATTAATATAGTTATTTGTTAATTATATTTATATTTAAAAAGAGATGGATTATAGTGAGAGTAGAGTTGTAGTAGAATATGTTCTTGTTGTTATGGTTGTGACGAATAGATTAAAATGCTGATGTGGCACAATGGTATGAGTAGAATGCGTTGATGTGTCGATATTATAGCATTGGACTTTGTTTTAATAGATACATGCGCGGCTGTCTAATGGAATATGTTTATTGATAATGTTTTTAATATATTGTAAAACATAAAATTGAAATATGAAATATGTGAATAATTTATGAAATTAAAGTTGCAATCAATATAAAATAGAATTGTTGCGTTATAATAAAAAAATATTATAAAAGTGAAATTGTCCCTTAAAACTTTTTTAGTGAGCAAATATTACCTTCTTAGAAATTATGTTTAGAAGTTAGAATTAACTTTTTTTCTCATCACTACATGAGTTTCTTGTTTAAGAGTCTATCAAAAGTTAAAATTAGTATTATCAATGAGAATTAAAATATTCAAGTTTATGAAAAAAATTAGTTGATGTTGTATTCCTGAGGATGATGCGAAATATAAGAATATATGGCCAAATATTCAAGTTTTTGGAATGCTCCAAATTCTAATTGAACATCCAAATCTGGGTCAATACCAACAAAAACATCTCTTAACAAGGTTCTAGCACTATGCCAAATGTGCCCCAAAAAGAAGGCTAGAGCAAACGAAACATTTTCAAAAGTAAACCAACCCCTTGAACTGCTACGAAAAACACCATCCGATTTCAAAGTAGCATGATCTAATTCAAAAATTTCACTCAATTGAGAAAAGATAATAGGAATTAAAAAGTGAATGTTGATACGTGTAAAGGCCAAAGAAAATATTTTTAGTGTGGGTATCAAAACTAAATGAGTTACATGTATATGTATATGAACAAAAAATTTAACCAAATAAATTTAATAAATTATTTATGTTTACTTTCGAGATATTTTTATTATAAAAAAATAGATTTATATTTATGTTTATAATAAATTTTAAAATAATAAATACTATCAAATAACAATTAATAATAGATATTTATAATTTTTATTGTTATAATTTAATAATTAAATTTGAATTAGTACATTCGTAGGTATTTAGTTTCAAATATTATTATAAATAATAAATAATAGTTATTATAATTAACTTAAAAATATATGAATGAAAATATTTTTAATTTGTAAAATTCCTATCATAATTGTAGGATTATTGACCTCTAAAAAAATAAATTAGTTAATATAATATAGAGTTTTAAGATAGTAATTATAAGAGGATATAGAAATTAAATTGTGAAAGTGTAACTTATTTTAAGTTTTATGGTATGGTATTGTTCTCTATGCTTGAGAAGTAACAAATAGGAGTAAAAACTGACGTGACGAATTGATAGAAAATTATATTGCTGAGGTATCGTGATTTTAATATAGGTGATTTCTTCTATGCAACTTGGAAATAAGATGTTTTTATTCATGTCCAACTTGTACCACTCTTCAATAGACACATTACATTACTAAATCAACTCTTCTTTTAACACAAATTTTTTAAATTTTGCAACTAACTCCCCCATAACATATAATTAAAAATAAAAAAAAACAGATTTTAATTTAAAAAAAAAAACAAAAAAACTCAATCCTTCTTCTTCCCAACTCCTCCACCCCAAACCCAACCCCTTCCGACGACGGCTGATATGGTGGGGATACAATGTGGTTCTAGATGGTATTATACTTCATGTAAATGTAAGTGTGCGATTATTGTTGAGGCTGGTCTTTACTATCACTTAAATGTGAGCTATTGGATATCTAATATATGATAATTGAGTTTGTTGTATTTAAAATATATATGACTAGATATTTTAAGTAGTAGCATTTTGTTTTGTGTAATTAGTGATGAAACTCAGATGTAATGTACTCTTAGTCCAGTTTTATAGTATGAAGTATGATAAATTTATAGTTGTTATGTGGAATATTAAGTTGTTTAATTTCAGTAACTAGTTCATGTTAATGATTTTTGGAATTGATTTCAAAAGTATCATATGGCATACAATAGAGTTATTGTTGTAATTCATTGTTATTTTTGCATTATACAGTCTATCAATTATATATACTCTTAATATAATAGAAAAGATAAATAATTGGTTTGACTATTAAAAGTTATATATTATCACTAAAAAATGAATAATTTAAAAGTAATTTAAAATTAGCCGGTGCAATGGAAGTGGTTTGTGGGTAATCTGTTAGCGCAACATGTGTGTTTTTCTGACTGCTGGGAAGTTTTTGGGATGCCTCGTCTGGGTGCAGATAGCGAACAAGCGGAAGTGATGGGGATGAAGGTGTTGAAAGGGTGGAGAGGGCGGATTAGGGTTTATCCTAATGTGTGTTCTTTGTGCAGGTTATGTTCCAAGAGGCGCTGGCTTTCTAGATCTAAATACTTGTGGAGTATGATCTGTTGGTTTGCTCCCTTTTGATTCGTAGGTGTGAAGATTGGTTCTCCTCTATGGCAGGATGACAGATTCAGATTCAATTTCCAAATATGAGATTAAATGCAAATCGCTGGTTTGATGTTGATTGTTCTACTCTCCTTGTGTTCCTTCTTCCTGTTATTTGTATTTAATTGTACTTGATGGCACTTCTTGTGCTTTTTAATGATATCTTTCTTTCCTGATCAAAAATAAATAAATAAAAACCGTGCATACTAGTTAAGTACAATTAACAAGCAAACATCTAAGTATCCTAGCTAGTTGCAATATTTCTACAAAGTAGGTACTGATTAAGAAACATGTTTCTAAAAGATGCAAACATGTTTGATTTGTTTTATGATCATTCATGTCATAAACATGACTTGACCAGAGTAATGTATCTATGATCCTAAAAGATTATGTTTGATTTGTTTCATGATCTTTCATGTCATGTAATTAAGCTAGCATAAAAAGCAAGAAACACATGTTTTAAATATGTTAACTTTTTCTTTTTCTTTTCAACCGTGACCTAACCTTGCTATCTTTAATTTTGTAATCACTGTCTCAAGCTTGCTAATTCTCTGTTCAAGATCCATTGGTTTTGCATCTTTGAAATCTTTCTCCTTACTCTCCATTGAAGGTTCGATTTTATCTTTCGCTACTTGTTTCTTCAATGACAATATCTTCTGAACATCATCATGTGCAGTTGTAGAGGCTGAAGAACTTTGGTTGGACAAATGCTTACTTTCACTGGTTGTTACTTTAACCGAATCTTGAATCATGCCGCCGCCATTACTTTCTTCCAAGACAGGCTTAATATTCTCAACAGAAATGCAAGAAGCCAGAGTGACAGGTTTTGGTGCAAAACTTGTTAAAACATCAGTGTCAGCATTTTCATTACCCTTCAAACCGGCTCGAACAGAATAGCCAGAATGAACGGTTTCAAGACGTCTAGGAAGAAAACCAGAAGTTATTACATCAGCTCCATCAACACAAGATTTTCCAACAAACTCAGTGCTAGAAAATTTGGGAGGAAACTCAGGTGGAACATCAGCATCATTACTACTTCTGTTTACTTTTGAAATACGCGGCGCCTTATGATTTGATGACCTTTCACTTCTCTTGCCCCTCACAACATTCTTAGCAAAATCCGAATAACCCAATACCGATTGCTTCCACCACCTTACATAACGCGTCGTAACATCGGCCTCAAAAAGCCTAGATGGAAAATACAAATTCCTATCAAATATGGGCCTGCAATAATTTTCCCAAGCAATGACTTTAGTTTCATTGAATCTAGGAACACAATCTGGAACATCTTGATCCATTCCAAATTGCATAGCAACTCTATGTGGCAAGTACTGTTTTATACTAGAGTCAATCCCAACAAGCTCAGAATTTCTCATGCATGTAACAAAAGAGACTAGTTCTTCATCCAAATGTGACCCAAATGGAACACAAAGAGCATTTCCTGGATAAAACACCCTGAACTTATCGGCGTATCTTACATAAGGGCGCCAAAGAAAATCCTCCATAGCCGAGTCTAGCGCCATTCTCGCGCTCTCAATTTCCAAGGCCTTAACCATGTCCCACTTCCTCAACAAAGGGTCTTCATGGTTGATCAAATTAGGCTGTGGTTGCAAGTTTCTGAACCTCTCCCACACCCAAACTTTAACCAAGTAAAATGGTGACTGAAGATTAAGCTCCAAGTTAAACTTATCAGTAACTATTGGATTTCTTATCAAACTAACTATTGTTTCTTTCAACAAACCTATATCCTTATATATGCTAGCCAAAACTGCAGGGGCCAATGCTATGGGATTCCCTCTAGTAAGATGGATAGCAATAGGGAACACAGATTTGTTTATCACTAACCCTTTGTGAGAAAAAACAAACATTGATAACCAAGTAGCAAGGAATGCTTCATGCTCAATGTCACTTCCACTATTGACGAAAAAATCCATAAATGCTGAAGTAGAAGCCTTACCTTTTCTGCTCCTCCAAGGTTCTTGTCTTGCAATGATCAACCTTTGTTCTACCTCCTTCATTTCGGGGTTTTGGAGGGATGAGAAAACAGGGTCACCAAGAACAGGAAAACCACCTAGAATCATCACATCCTCCAAGGTAATTGTTGCCTCACCCCATGGGAACACAAAGGTGTTTGTCTCAGAACACCATTTTTCTGCTACCCCAAAAGCCAAGTCTTGATTTTTCTTCACGTAGCACTTGGAACTCATGATTGCTTCAAGGATCCCAACTTTCTTCCACAATGATTCGTACCTAGGATGAAGGGTATCGACCCATTCAACCCATTTCTTATGTGGGTAGCGCCACCCATTGAAATGGATTATTAAAGGCCACTCCTTTTTTGATTGTTCAGAAATGGAGGATGAAGAATGAAGAATATCAGAAAATGAAGCTTCAAATATGGAGGAGGAGGAGGTTGAAATGGGTTTCAGAAAATGGGCTTCTCTGAGAGTTGGTTCACTATCACCAACAGGTGAAACCATGAGATCTTCCCTCACCTCAATCATGCTCTTGGATGATTCATCCATGGATAACAAATATGCAAATTTGAGTCAAAATTAAATGTTTGAAGGTGAATAAGGAAGGAAGAATCAAAATGGTTGCTGCTCTGGTCTATGTCTGTCTCTGACACCCTCACACTTCCTCTGTGTTGTCTGTTAAAGCGCGCCAACAGGACAGCAGGTACAGTTTGTTTTTGTTTTTTTTCTTCTTATTTTTTACTTCTTATTTAAATGTGATACTCAAATAAATCTGTTTAATTGAGTCTTCTTTAAGGTATATTTGTTATGAAGTTAGAGAATTAGAGAGAATTAAAGAGAACATGAGTAAAGAGAAAAGAAGAACTCTTTCACTTTGCTTCTTAACATTTCAACCATGTCTTATTTATTAGACATGAGCCATAAGATATCCGATAAAATTCGAAGATGAAGAGAAGAGAGAAATGAAGAGAATGACAAGAGTTTCATTTCATTGCATTGTATACCATTATATACTATCCTATTTATAGGATAAATGATAGACAAGCATAAGCATTTTATGGTAATTGAATGAGTCACTAATTCTAAGCTTAGGATGAATATGGCATTTATGAACATTAATAACTATTTATGAAAAAAGAGTTACAATAAACTCGTAAGCTTGGAATGTATATAAACATCTATATTATAATTATTTATAACAATATCTTCTCTTTTTCATTTTTGGTAGTTTAAGAAACTGTTGAATGACTAACAAAATTTGACATATGGCTCATGTACTAGACAAATTTATTAAATAAATGTTTTTTTAAATATTTATTAAATTGAGTTTTTTTATTATTTAAAATATATTTTTTAATATAAAAATGTGCTGAGTGGCACATGATGGAAAAATGGGTCCGACCCGCCAAGCTACAAAGGTGGCGGGTCGGACTGACCCGTCGGGTTAGTGTCTTTTTTTAATAGGTTAATAGTTGAGGGTGAGAGTTTTTTTTAAAAAAAAAATTGATAGGACCTAACAAAAATGTCTAAAAAAAACTTAGGCTCATAATTAAAAATAATAAAAAATTAATTTGTTGTATGGTGTAAAAAGCAAAAATCAATAAAAAAAAAGGCAAATTCAGTTTTTTTACTTGGTTTTTAAGCCAGTCTGCGGCTCGCCTAATTTTTAAAGTGGCAGGACGGATTAGCAAAATGAGCCTACAATGCTTTGGTGGGTCAGCTAAACCCGGCCCATTTTTATGGGCTATACATGCCAGACTGATCCATTTCGCCAACTCTAGGTAACGTCAACCAAATAAGGTGGGAGGGATTGAGACCACCAAATTTTGGAAATCTCATCATCCCTTTATATATAAGAATCACAAATCTATATATTAAAAATGATGATGTCACTCCAATAGAAATTGTGCTAATTCCTTCCACCACCAAATAAGAAGACGCCACGTAACGGAAACCGGTTGTCGCCCGCCATCAAATACAAACATATACAAGACTGATATGTTTCATAGTCCAGCTGAAAACATCATCACCAAATAAGCTATGAAACATAAGATTATTCATGCGATTTTTTATTATATGACTTGAGCGTTTTTTTTTTTAACCATAAAAAAACCAATTTAATAAATATTTTTTGAGAAATTACCTCACATCTTTAATTTTTTTGCACAGATATAATACTTATCCAATAGTCTCGTGTGTATAAAAAAATGTTTTAAGTACCACTGCGTTTAACCAAATCTGTTAGCGGTTGACAGTTAACTGCCAACTCTGCTAATATTTTGTTACTTAGTTAATCCGTGTGAGACTAGAAATCACAATTTATAATACTCTTTGCCTTTTCGATTGATAATGTAAATCATAATTTAAAGCTAGCCTACATGTGGTACACAATCTGGACGTTAAGATTGATAATGTAAATCAATTTAAAGGGGAAAAAAGAAGAAAAGAAAAAACAGAACATACTTTGTGAGAATAGTTATCTCCGTTTCCTTTCTTGCAGACCCAGGGAGTCCAATGACGGATTCACCTGTGTTTTGATGGGACAATTGTCCCAACTAACATATTTATTTTTGTTAATAATATGGACATCTTAATAATATGTACAACTTAGTAAAAAATTGCTCCCCCCATATTTAACCATTTATTTTTCCTCTAAATCAAGCCTAAGATAAGTAGTTGAATAATTGTTTATTCATACGGTTAAATATAAAAAAAATTATTCCAAGTTTTTAAAATGGTTAGAATTGCATTTTACAAAAAGTTGTAACCAAAATCGTTAGAAAACAAAATCAGGGGATTGAAGTCGCACATTAGTCCTAATAATGGTTATGTCAGTCAACGATAGTTTTTAATTGACTATAATGAACTCTTTTAAACTCTTATAGAATCACGAATTTATAATCGAGTAACAATTTTGAAAAAAAAAAAAACTTGTGAATAACTCGCACCCGCATTATTTTTTTTTAAAAAAAAAAATTTATTTATATACTTTAGACAAATTAAAATTAAGGGCCAATATAAAAAAGACAAATTAAACACTTTAATTCACACAATTATATAAAATTTGAGCATTAGAATAAAAAATTAGCTTTATTATGATTGACATTATAATTAATAATATATATATATATATATATATATATATATATATATATATGAGGTTTGCTAACGTACACTCACCTATTTTTTAGAAGGAGTGCGTTAGCAAGCTACACCTTTTAGGTGTATTTTAAAAAATCTAGTTATAACTTGCTAATGCACTCCTTCTATAAAACAAGTGGGTGTACGTTAGCCAGCCCTTGTAGGGAGCATGTTCCAAGGGCGAGGCAGATAGTTCCTCACACCTGTCCCATCATGCTAAAAGTAGAGGCGAGAAAAACCCATACCCAATAAAAACTTAGTTCAAGCGGGAATTTCCTTTCAAAATTAGGGCAGAGTAGATCAGATATTCCCATATTCGGGTTTTGTTGCCCTCACTCCTTTTTTCTATTCTAATAATTTTTTTTTTTATTTCAACCTATTCTAATAACCTAATAATTCTAATTCTAACAATTATAATATAATTATATTTCGGATATTTAAAACTTTTTGGGACAAAGTTTGCATTACCAAAACTTGGGTAAATGGTAGAAACTACTCGATTATAAGATATTGCACTCCACCCATAGTATAGCATAAATTGCACTTCACTACACTATATTTAACAAAGGTGACAGAATCTAATATTATGCTCACAGAATATGCTTATTTAGTTATGAGGAAAAAAAATACTATGGTTAACATATTTTCTTTTTGTTATTAACTGTTCCTTTTCGTTTTTCCTTTTCCTTTTCGTTTACTCACCCTTGCAATTTGCAAATCCAACAGGGATTAAATGACTTAATCTGACCTTTTAGCTCATGATTTTGACCAAAATTCTTTCTTTCTTCTTCAATTGTGGACTTAATTTCTCATGGACAAGACCGTGACTTTCAATTTTAGTTCATATTGCAATTAGGGAGCATTCAATGAACTACAATTGTAGTTTTTAGACTTCTCCTGCACAACCAAATGATTAAATGATATCTTCCCCGCAGATGAGGATAAATCTATGTATCTAGTGGATTAATACCAAAACTACACCAGCAGACAAAAAACAACTTCATGGAAAAAGCAAAGTGTAATAACCGAAAAAAGAGAGTGGAAAGGAGGAAATGAGTTCGGTGGATTTTGTTTCTCAGCTTTTGACAAGAACGAAAGGAAGAACCGAAGGAGACATGAAATTCTTTTGGTAACTATGGTCTATGGTAACACTAGATTCACACCCAAAGTAACCATGATTAATGTTAAATGTATTTCTGTTAAAGTCTCAACGACCATGACTTTAGTGGGGCGAACTACAATTCTTTCCAAACATTGGGGTTGAATGCATTATCTCAAAACCTCAAGGGTAATTATTGTTATTTACCCATACTATAAATACTACTACATTAAGTCATTAACAGTATACGAAATTTTTTAATGCAATTCTGATTAACTTTACTAGTAAAAAAAATCATTCATTTTTTTTTTATGAAAAAGAAGAGATTTAAAAGAGTGTTTAATTTCTTTTGAATATTATTATCAAGCATATACTTAATATTTCACTACACGTGTTGTTCAATTAAAATAAGATTATTCTAACTTGATCACTAGTCTCACAATTGAGGCATAGGAATGTAACTCCATTAAATACTCAAAGCAAAACACAATTTTTTAAAGATAAAACTTTAAAAAAACGTCGGAGTAACAAGATTAGGAAAATTAAAGTTTGTGATAGATAAGTTTAGAAAATGAATGTGTAGTAGGTGCAAAACTCAACTAAAAAACATTAACTGATAAAAAAGAAAAATAAAAAACACAAAATCCATGTCACGTATCCAAGATTTAGAACCAATAGCTAGAAACTTCTTGGGCTGGATCCACTAGATTTTAATGCCACTGTTACAAATGCTTCCAATGTGAGCACAGAAATTTATTTGAATTTGAGATTATATCTAATGCCATTAATGTAGCTTTCTATAGCTAAAGAAATTGGCACTAAATACTTTAGCTTTTCTTATTTCAACCAGAACCATATAATTCAGCACATAAATTTAATTTTCCTCTCAATAACAAGATAATATACAAATCTGAATGAACATTACTCTGAAGTCTGAACAAGAGAAAGATCAACGAATTGTTGTAAATTTCAGCCAACTTAACCTTTCAACTAGACCAGTATGCATTAATATGCTTCAAAGTAAGTACAATCAACAAGCAGACATATACATAGCCTAGCTATATTTCTACAAACTAGGTACTAATTATATTTACTAAACATGTTTATCTGTAATACACTAAAAACCAGAACAAAATACTACAACTAGCATCCAAAAAAATCATGGTTGATTTCTTTTTTTGACCAGTTAAGTCATGTAATTATGCTAGTACAAAAAGTAAGGAACACATGGTAACAACTGAACCTTTTCCTTTCAACTGTGACCAAACCTTGCTGTCTTCAATTTTGTAATCACTTTCTGGATTCTGCTAATTCTCTGATCAAGATTCATCAATTTTGTCATAGATCTATAACTGTCATATTTTGTCCCAGACAGGCTTACTCTATCACTAGACATTATCCTTGATTCTTTGCTCTCATTTGCATCTTCAAAATCTTTCTCCATACCCCCAAATGAAGGTTCAATTTTATCTTTTGCAACTGGTTTCATCAATGATGATATCTTATGAATATCTTCATAATGTGCAGTAGAGGCTGAAGAACTTTGGACGGACGAAGGCTTACTTTCATCTGTTGTTACTTTAACCGAAACGTGAGTCGTGTGACCAGAATTATTTCCTTCCAAGACAGGCCTATGACTGTTAATAGAAGTGCAAGGAGTTGTTGGAGTGTCATGTTTTGGAGGAAAACTTGTTGAAGCAAAAGCATCAACATTTTCATTACCCTTCAAACTGTCTTGAACATAATTGCTTGAATGAACGGTTTTCAAACGTTTAGGAAGAAAACCAGAAGTAACATCAGCATCATCATCACAAGATTTTCCACCAAACACAGTGCTAGCAAATTTAGGACCAAACCCAGGTGGAACATCAGCATCATTACCACTTCTTTTTGCTTTTGAAACATGAGGCACCTTATGATTTGACGACCTTGAACTTCTCTTTCTCCTCACAACATTGTTAGCGAAATCCCGATGACCCAAAACAGATTGCTTCCACCACCTTACATAGCGCGTTGTAACATCTGCTTCAAAAAGCCTAGATGGAAAATACAAATTCCTATCAGATATTGGTCTGCAATAATATTCCCAAGCAATGGCTTTAGTTCCATTGAATCTAGGAACACAATCTGGAACATCTTGATCCATTCCAAATTGCATAGCAACTCTATGTGGGAAATACTGCTTTATACTAGAGTCAATTCCAACAAGCTCAGAAACTCTCATACATGTAACAAAAGAGAGCATCCCTCTATCCAAATATGACTCAAATGGTATCCAAATTTCTTTCTCTGGATAAAACACCTTGCATTTATCAGCAAATCTACCGTAAGGGCGCCAAAGAAAATCCTCCATAGCCGAGTCTAACGCCGCTCTCACACTGTCAATTTTCAAGGGCGAAACTTTGTGCCACCTACTCAATACAGGGTCTCCATTGTTGATCACATTGGGCTGTGGTTGCAAGTTTTTGAACCTCTCCCACACCCAAACTTGAACTAAGTAAAAGGGTGATTCAAGATTAATCAAGTTAAATGTATCAGCAAGTTGTGGTTTTTTTCTCAGCTTAACTAATACTTTTTTCAACAACCCCAACTCCTTATATATGCTAGCCAAAACAGCAGGTGCTAAAGCTATGGATTTCCCTCTAGCAAGGTGAACAGCAATAGGGAAAACAGAGTTGTTCACAAGACCATTACGAGGAAAAACAAACAGTGACAACCAAGTTGCTAAGAAAGCTTCATGCTCAATTTCACTTCCACTATTGATGAAAAGATCCGTAAATGCTGAAGTAGAAGCCTTACCTTTTTTGCTCCTCCAAGGCTCTTGTCTTGCAATCGTCAATTTTTTTTCTGCCTCCTTCATTTCCTGGTTTTCAAGAGGAGTACAAACAGGATCACCAAGAACAGGGTAACCCCCCAAAACCATCACATCCTCTAAAGTAATTGTTGCTTCACCCCATGGAAACACAAAGGTGTTTGTCTCAGAACACCATATCTCTGCAACCCCAAAAGCCAAGTTTTGATTTTTCTTCACATAGTACTTGCTGCTCATGATTGCTTCAAAGATTCCAGCTTTTTTCCACACTGATTCGTACCTGAGATGAAGGGAATCCACCCACTGAATCCATTTTCTTGGTTTGCGGAGCCACCCATTGAAATTTATCGTCAAAGGCCACTCCTTTTGCTCGAACACGGGTGACCCAGAAGATGAAATGATCCCAGAAACTGACCCTTGAGTGGATTTTGCAATGGGTTTCAGAAAATGGGCTGTTCTGAAAATTGGATCACTATCACCAACGGGTGAAACCATGAGATCTTCCCTCACCACAATCATGCTCTCGGGTGATTCATCCATGGATGACAACGGAAATTTGACTGATTCAAGAGTTGAAGCTAACAGGTTTAGAGAGTTGAAAACGGAAGAAGAAAATGAAGAAGAACCGAGTTTTGGAAGATGGTTGCTGGTCAATGAGACGCTCACACTTGCACTGTGTGTTGAGTGTTCATGTTTTGAAGTAGGAATTTGGCACCAAAATAGAACGCCAGACGGTTGGGATACATTTTTGGCTGCTTCACCACAAGAAGCAATCTTGCACGAGAAGGAAGTCTTATTTATTTGTTCATTTTTCTACATTATTTATTTAATTTTTTATGTTTATTGATTTTTTTTGGGGAGAGGGGAGGAGAGTTTGAGACTTAAGAAGGAAGTTTGACAAGAAATAGTTAGCAAAGAATAGAGCGATTGGGTTTTTTATTTGGATTTGGATTCTCTGTCCCTACTAGATGGTTTAGCAGCTGTTTGGAATAATCTTGGAGCAAGTGTTTGGAGTAATTCTAGATATTAATTATTTTTTTTCATCATATATATTTTAACAAAAAAATTAGTAATAGTGAAGATGTATGAAAAATGTGTTGCACAAGTGCTGTACCTGAAGAGAAATTCCATCCTTTTTATTTACCGTAGAACTTAAAACTAATTTATTTTGTGAAGTTAAACTTGATCTCACATAAAGTAATTGTTAGTTAATTATAAAATATTGTTCAATTTCTAACCATAAGAAATTAAACCCTCGTACTTATGATTAGATCTGGTTTGGTTTTTTGTTTACTAAAAATTAAAATATTATTATTTTAGTTATCAACGGTTATAATTTATTTGACACAAATGTTAATCACATTACCAATTTCTAACTTTCAGTAAAAATTATTATCGGTCAACTAAAAGCTAAACACACACTAAATAAATTGAACCACCATCACATTATACCTCATTATTTGAGGGATTGAATTTTATACTCACAAGTAATTTGATAATTTATAGTATATTTGAATTAGCTGTAATTAATTGTAAAAATAAGTTGTAAAAAAAAAGATTGTCATACAATTACAATTGATTTTTGTTTGAATATATTTGTTGTTAGAAGTGATTTTTAAGATAATTTTAAGCTGTAAAAAGTAATTTTGAAATAATGTCTAATTTTTAGTAAGGGCAAAAAAACTTTTCCCTTTATTAAAAGAATAATAAAAAAATTTTATATGTGTAAAATATAACTATCTAATATACATTAAAAAAAAATCTAATTCAAACCCACCTTAAATACTAGAATTTTTTTTTTTGTTAAATAGTATAATAGTATACAAGAGATTGATACAAGAATTTTGTAAGTTTTAACTTACAAATAAAACCTATAAAATTATTATATTTATCTCTCTTGCCCTTATTATTTATGAAAAATGAGTAGTGTATGTACTTCTATTATATATATCTGACTCATTTATAATTAACATAAAATATTTTTTTAAATGAAACATAAAAAATGAAAAATAGAATCAAAATCATGATTTGATTGGTTTAAAAGAATTTTAGATGAAGTGTAATTATTACTCATTATCTATTGAACTAGAGAGGTCTATTAGATGTCACCCTTTTCTATTATACCATACACATAATGTACTATGGATCTTCAATAGCGGTTGATAATAATTTCTACTCATTTGGTTTATATTCTAGTAAAAGGAAAAGTAAAAATTATATAAATTGGGAAAAAAATTAATTATTGAAATTATTAATGCATAAAATATAAGCGATTTTATAGAAGTAAATATTTTTAACTTTGGTCAAAAGTAATTTTGACCAAAACAAAATACTAAACAAACACACCCTTTATTTTATAGATTTTTCCAAAATAAATTTTGTATAAAGAAGAAGATTTTTGGGCCCAATTGATATATCACTGTTAGGGTATACAATTCATTTATAATTTATTTAACATCAATCAAATCAAGTTTTTCATTCTACTCTACTTTCTAATTTTTTTACATTAAAAAATAATTAAACATGGGAACAAATGAATTATACGTAAATAATAAATGTATATAAAACTTTTTCCTTTTAGGTATTTTCCTAGATATTCATCGTTGGAAGTAGAGACTAATTATCTTCTCAAAGTTGAGTTCGCACGAAACAATTATCGGGTGGTCACGAAATATTGCTTTATTATCACGAAAAACAGATTGAACCCATGTATATATAATAAAGAGACGAAATAAATTATCACTACGCCACAATTTAGAAAAAGAATAAAATATTATCTTAAATTCTTCGTTATTTGCAAACAAACTTTAAATTATTTTTACTCCCTAATTAAATTTTAAACTTTTATTAAATTACAAGTAGACATCTCGAACTTTTTTTCTCTCAAATTAAACTTTCAAATTACACTCATTTGTAAACATAAATCTTTTATGTTGTATTTGTTTCTAATTAAACCTTAGACTTCCCATATGTAGATTTGACATAAGGATTGATTTCACAAATATGAAAAGTTTAATGTTCAATAATTTGGAGCGAATGAGAAATATGGGTGTATATTCGCATGCAAGCACAAGTTTGAAATTATTCTTAAATAATTTTTTTTTCTATATATTGTCTTAAATAAGTTTTTAGTCTCTATAAAATTAACATATTTTTTAGTTCCTGCAATTTTTATTTATTTTTAGTTAATTTAATTTAAAACTTATATTTTTAGTCTTCATATATAAATTTCGTATCACAATAAGTATAAATTTTTAGTCCCAATAATAATTATAATTACTAGAATTTTGTTTTTAGCCATTGCCATTTTTTTTTATTTGGTTCCTTGAAATTTCAAGTTTTTTTGATTTATTTTGATTCATTAAAAATGTGATAAAAAAAACTTAATATAAAAAAATTAAATTAAATTGGAATAATAAAAATAGCAGGGACTAAAAAAAATACCAATCTTAAATCTTATTAATGTTATTGTTGTTACTGTTGTTGTTGATTGTTGTTGTCCATCGCTATTTAGATCTTGAGTCTTGACCTAGACTAACTTAATTACAAGTATAAAACCTACATTTTCCACCTAAATTCTTCAAATTCAACATCATAGTGACATTAAGCATTGCCATATATAGTAAATAACCATAGCAAAATGGAAAGATATGTATATATATATATATAGTAGACAAAATAATAATTATCAAGTACAAAATCAAACTCAAGCATTTCAATCCATCATGTACTAACAAATCAAAGGATCCTCAAAGAGAAGATCCTCTAAAAATGATTGCCCTTGTTGCTTGGTTGTGGCACCTTCTTGAAAATAGCTCTAACAAGATCGAAGTATAAAGGAAATTGCATAGAAAGTCACTGGCAAGCAAGTAGCAACATAAATTGGGAACAAAATGTGATGGTATTTGTCCTTAAGCACAAAGAAATGTGCAGCACAAAAAGAAACAAGCATGGAAGCAATGGACACAAAAAGAGAACTTAAGCCCAAAAGAAGTTTCATGGGCAAACTTCTTTTGAAGTCTTGGGCTTGTTTCCGGGAGGTGAGAATAGCAAGGAACATTACGAGGGCCGTGACGGAGAAGCAGAGCCCGATTAGGGAAGCAATAGCAAAGGCGTCAAAGGCGGGTTGGCCTTCTAATTCTGGCTTACCTTCATTCGTGCCACCAGGGACAGTACTTGATGTTGCAAAGGAAACACCGGCAATTAGTGCTGCTACAAGTGAGCATGATTCCGATGTTTCCTTTAGCCACTCGGAACTTTCCTTCACCAAATCTTTGTGCTTTTGCTTAAAAATTTCTCCGGCAGTTTTATCATCTTTGTTGGTTCTAAAAATAAAATGCTCTGGCACTAGATCTTTGATGTACTGCATTGTATATGGTAGAATCAAAGGATTAATGTACGTGTATATAGATTTAAATCTTCTTCTTTTATGAAAAGTTAGAATATTATTGTGAGTTGAGAGAAGAAAAAAAAAGCCAAACAATAGTACTAGGTCATATCCTAGTTATTTTATGTATTTCTCTCTCATCACAAAAAAATAATAAATAAATAAATAAATAAATAAAAATCATACACTAACATTTTTGTTGTTGTGTTAGCCTCATGATTTAGCTTTGTCCAACAAAATTTATCTACCAATATAAGTGACAGAAAAATAAGTAATTACTTATAAATAAATCTTTTATATAAAATTCATAAATTATAAAATGATTTTACATGTTTAATATTACAGTGGGACTATTCCTCTTTTTTGTTTATTGTCGCTTATTTTTAACAGTTAATAGTATTGGGGTTAACAAAATTTGTATTGACTTTCTAAGGTTATCCTTATTTAATTGTTTTTTGTTTCATCAATTTCTCTTTATATTCTCTATCTACTTTAATTAGAGTTAGGGTATTAGTTGACGGATTCAAATCATGTGTTCCCAAATCATGTCCAACCAATAGAATATCGCCACATCATTAAAAAATTCTATTAAGAAATTAAAGATTGAAATTAAAGGAAATATTTTTAATGACGTGACGATATTCTATTGGTGGGACATGATTTGGAGACACGTGATTTGAATCCATTAGTTGACATTACTATTGAAAATTGTAAAGTTACTCCCTCCGTTTCATAATGAGTGTTGTTTTAGAGAAATAATTATTTTCCAAATTGATTGTCGCTTTATATTCTCAATGCATTATTAAATGCTTTTATCTCCATTTTACCCTTATATAACAATTAATGCTTAACTAAAAACATGAGGTAGTTAATGTTTCAATCATTAATAATTGCTTGTTCTACAAGTTCAAGAGATTCAAAGATCCAAAAGATGAATCAATATGAGGAAAATGATGGAAAACTTCCATGGGAAAGGAGTCTTAAAGTTTCTAGGAAGATTCTTTGTAAGGAATCTAAGCGTATCCTCCAAGGAATCCTTGCAAGAAAGCTTTGCTTGTTCTACAAGTTCAAGGGATTCAAAGATCCGAAAGATGAATCAATATATGGAAAAGGATGGAAAACTTCCACGGGAAAGGAGACTTAAAGTTTCTAGGAAGTTTCTTTATAAGGAATCTAAGCGTATCCTCCAAGGAATCCTTGTAAGAACACTTTGCTTGTTCTACAAGTTCAAGAAATTCCAAGATCCAAAAGATGAATCAATATGAGGAAAATGATGGAAAACTTCCATAGAAAAGGAAACTTAAAGTTTCTAGGAAGATTCTTTATAAGAAATCTAAGCGTATCCTCCAAGGAATCCTTGTAAGAACACTTTGCTTGTTCTTCAATTTAAAGGGATTAAAAGATTCGAAAGATGAATCAATATGAGGAAAAGGATGAAAAACCTCCATGGGAAAGGAGACTTAAAGTTTCTAGAAAGATTCTTTATAAGGAATCTAAGCATATCCTCCAAGGAATCCTTGTAAAGACACTTTGCTTGTTCTACATGTTCAAGAGATTTAAATATCCAAAAGATGAATCAATATGAGGAAAAGCATGGAAAACTTCCAAGGGAAAAGTGACTTAAAGTTTCTAGGAAGATTCTTTATAAGGATTCTAAGCGTATCCTCCAAGGAATCCTTGTAAGTACACTTTGCTTGTTCAACAAGTTCAAGAGATTCAAAGATCCAAAAGATGAATCAATATGATGAAAAGCATGGAAAAATTCCATGGGAAAGGAGACTTAAAGTTTCTACGAAGATTCTTTATAAGGAATCTAAGTGTATCCTCCTAGGAATCCTTGTAAGAACACTTTGCTTGTTGTACAAGTTCAAGGGATTCAAAGATCCGAAAGATGAATCAATATGAGAAAAAGGATGGAAAACTTCCATGGGAAAGGAGACTTAAAGTTTCTAGGAAGATTCTTTATAAGGAATCTAAACGTGTCCTCCAAGGAATACTTGTAAGAACACTTTGCTTGTTCTAAAAGTTCAAGGGATTAAAAGTTCCGAAAGATGAATCAATATGAGAAAAAGGATGGAAAACCTCCATGGGAAAAGAGACTTAAAGTTTCTAGGAAGATTCCTTCTTAGAAATATAAGCTTATAATCCAAGGAATCCTTGTAAGGACACTTTGCTTGTTCTACAAGTTCTATAGATTCAAAGATCCAAAAGATGAATCAATATGAGGAAAATGATGGAATACTTCTATGGAAAAGGAGACTTAAAGTTTCTAAGAAGATTTTTTAAAAGGAATTTAAGCGTATCCTCCAAAGAATCCTTGTTCTACAATTTCAAGGGATTCAAAGATCCGAAAGATGAATCAAAAGGATGAAAAACTTGCATGGGAAAGGAGACTTAAAGTTTCTAGGAAGATTCTTTATAAGGAATCTAAGCGTATCCTCCAAGGAATCCTTGTAAGGATCCTTTGCTTGTTCTATAAGTTCAAGAGATTCAAAGATCCAAAAGATGAATCAATATGAGGGAAAGACTGGAAAACCTCCATGGGAAAGGAGACTTACAGTTTCTAGGAAGATTCTTTCTTAGGAATCTAAGTTTATAATCCAAGGAATCCTCGTAAGGACACTTTTCTTGTTCTACAAGTTCAAGAGATTCAAAGATCCAAAAGATGAATCAACATGAGGAAAAGACTGGAAAACCTCCATGGGAAAGGAGACTTAAAGTTTCGAGGAAGATTCTTTCATAGGAATCTAGGCTAATAATCTAAGGAATTCTTGTAAGGACACTTTGCTTGTTCTACAAGTTTAAGAGATTCAAAGACCCAAAAGATGAATCAATATGAAGAAAATGATTCCTTCGAGGATACGCTTAGAATCCTTATAAAGAATCTTTCTAGAAACTTTAAGTCTTTTTTGACTTGGAAGTTTTCCATGCTTTTCCTCATATTGATTCATCTTTTGGATATTTAAATCTCTTGAACTTGTAGAACAAACAAAGTGTCTTTACAAGGATTCCTTGGAGGATATGCTTAGATTCCTTATAAAGAATCTTCCTAGAAACTTTAAGTCTCATTTCCCATGGAAGTTTTCCATCCTTTTCCTCATATTGATTCATCTTTCGAATCTTTGAATCCCTTGAACTTGTACAACAAGCAAAGTGTTCTTACAAGGATTCCTTGGAGGATACGCTTAGTTTCCTTATAAAGAATCTTCGTAGAAACTTTAAGTCTCATTTCCCATAGAATTTTTCCATGCTTTTCCTCATATTGATTCATCTTTTGGATCTTTGGATATCTTGAACTTGTAGAACAAGCAAAGTGTACTTACAAGGATTCCTTTGAGGATATGCTTAGATTCCTTATAAAGAATCTTCCTAGAAACTTTAAGTCTCCTTTCCCATGGAAGTTTTCCATCCTTTTCCTCATATTGATTCATCTTTCGGATCTTTGAATCCCTTGAACTTGTACAGCAAGCAAAGTGTTCTTACAAGGATTCCTTGGAGGATACGCTTAGTTTCCTTATAAAGAATCTTCGTAGAAACTTTAAGTCTCATTTCCCATGGAATTTTTCCATGCTTTTCCTCATATTGATTCATCTTTTGGATCTTTGAATCTCTTGAACTTGTAGAAGAAGCAAAGTGTACTTACAAGTATTCCTTGGAGGATACGCTTAGAATCCTTATAAAGAATCTTTCTAGAAACTTTAAGTCTTTTTTCACTTGGAAGTTTTCCATGCTTTTCCTCATATTGATTCATCTTTTGGATATTTAAATTTCTTGAACTTGTAAAACAAACAAAGTGTCTTTACAAGGATTCCTTGGAGGATATGCTTAGATTCCTTATAAAGAATCTTCCTAGAAATTTTAAGTCTCATTTCCCATGGAGGTTTTCCATCCTTTTCCTCATATTGATTTATCTCTCGGATCTTTTAATCCCTTTAACTTGAAGAACAAGCAAACTGTTCTTACAAGGATTTCTTGGAGGATACGCTTAGATTTCTTATAAAGAATCTTCTTAGAAACTTTAAGTCTCCTTTTCCATTGAAGTTTTCTATCCTTTTCCTCATATTGATTCATCTTTTGGATCTTTGAATCTCTTGAACTTGTAGAACAAGCAAAGTGTTCTTACAAGAATTCCTTGGATTATAAGCTTATACTTCTAGGAAATAATCTTCCTAGAAACTTTAAGTCTCATTTCCCTTGGAGGTTTTCCATCATTTTCCTCATATTGATTAATCTTTCGAATCTTTTAATCCCTTAAAGTTGTAGAACAAGCAAAATGTTCTTACAAGGATTCCTTGAAGGATACGCATAGATTCCTTATAAAGGATCTTCCTAGAAACTTTAAGTCTCCTTTCCCATGGAAGTTTTCCATCGTTTTCCTCATATTGATTCATCTTTCGGATCTATGAATCCCTTAAACTTGTAGAACAAGCAAAGCGTTCTTACAAGGATTTCTTCGAAGATACGCTTAGATTCCTTATAAAGAATCTTCCTAGAAACTTTAAGTCTCCTTTCCCATGGAAGTTTTCCATGCTTTTCCTCATATTAATTCATCTTTTGGATCTTTGGATATCTTGAACTTGTAGAACAAGCAAAGTGTCCTTATAAGGATTCCTTTGAGGATATGCTTAGATTCCTTATAAAGAATTTTCCTAGAAACTTTAAGTCTCCTTTCCCATGCATGTTTTCGATCCTTTTCCTCATATTTATTCATCTTATGGATCTTTGAATCTCTTTAACTTGTAGAACAAGCAAAGTCTCCTTTTCCCATGCATGTTAGTAAAATTGCTTTACTCATTATGACATTTATTATATTTTTTAATCTCCGTAAAATAGCCTTAAGCTACTGTTATTTTGAAACAAGAAGAGTATTAAATATCACAAGGGTATATGAGGAATAAAAATATTTAATGCTTCATATATTTAAAAAAAATGACTTATACATATGCACAAAAAAAATTTCTTGAAAATGACTTATAAACAAGAACGAAGAGAGTAATATATATAGGGACTAAATTTTTAGTTTAAGCAAACATATATATATATACCTGATACCACTTGATATCCCACATCATTTGCATGGCAGCTCCAGCTATTTGCCAATCTCTTTCGCTATTGCTTATTGTACCCGCGGCTAAATGTAGCACGGTGTTCTCATGATTATCCACTTCCAAAATTAGGTTATCAAAGAGTTCTTTATCCAAATTCTTTTGCAATATCTTAACAACACGAGTTTGTCTATTCTTAACAGCCACAAGCAACACATTTTCGTTGTTCGAGTTAGTGTCATGGACAGAACTCGGTATTCTAGATTCAAGCACGTGCACGATTTCAACAATGCCATTTTTCGCCGCGGCTAAAAACGCAGTCTCTTTTTGGTCTACACTTTCTATTGTTGATTTGTTTTTGAGGTTCTTCATTGCCACAAGCAATACACCTTCCTTATTGTCATGGGTAGTGTTAAGAGGGGCACTAGTGGGCACTTTAGTTTGAAGCTCATTCACAAATTCAGCTATACTCGCTTTTGCCACAGCCACAAATCTTGCATCTTTTTCATTATTTTCTGTTGAAGAATCGTTTTCCATCTTTTCTTGTTCTGTTAAACTAGTTTTTTCCTTTACCAACGCTGGATGGATACCTAAAAATATATTTAAAAAAATTACATTGAATATTAGTACCAATCTACCTAGAAGATGTTGGTGCTTAGTACATCATAACTTCTTAACACGTGTATAATTTGATTTGACTTTTTTTAAAAGATATAATTACTTATTTTTTTCGATTTCACTAGAGATTTTCAAAAATTAAGAAACTATTTAAACAATGGTTCTCTAACACTAGAATAGAATGACGTGGCGGCTTTATAACTTACTTTCTAACTGTCGGCGAGTGATAAAGGGTTCTGCCCTGTCTCCGCTGTCTTCCTCCACCCATCTCAAAAATGGTTGACCGCCGGTAAGTCCCATGTAGGACTCGTAAGGAGTTTGCATGAACAAACTCAAGAGCTGAGCACTGCATTGGTGCTTCTGCTTCATCTTCTTTATTGCTTTTAAGTCTTCAAAAATTAAACACATGATGAACCGAGAGCAAGAGCAGTTATTTAATTGGAAGGACAGAGAAATTTTTAAAAAAAAAGTATTACCCTGTGGTGCCGTAACACCCAATTGTGAGAGACCTTTGAATGCTAACCGAACAGCAGCGTATACGAACCGGACAGAGGTAGCATACCTTCTTTGAACATTCATACTAATTTGTGCATATTTCTTGTCTTCCCTTTCTGATTGTATTGTCACTATAATAACAGCAGCTTATGATGAGATGAGATTAATTCACTAAACAACGTTTCAATTTTGAAGTGTAGTTCATGTTAATGAGAGAATGGGCAAAATAAAAAATTACAACATTGAATTTTAAGTTACCTCTGTGTTCATGGTCACCAGACTTGTTAATTTTCTGCAGGCACAACTTTATTGCGTTTTCAGCTTTTAGAGGTTCCAAGATTATACCTTTGGCATCAAAATAATGCAAACAATTAATCATACAAGTGTATGTGTTTTCATTATTGATCACATAAATGTAAATTTTATTTTTCTTTTTTGCTTTGTTTAACGGAATTATTTACTAACGTAGACATGAAAAGTCTACATTAATAATATGCAAATTGCTATATGTATAAAGAATAATTTTAAATCCTCGTAATTCATGTTCCTACAAATCCTCCTAATTACTTATTATAGAATATTTTCAATATTTTTTATATTTTCAAAATTAAAAGTGCATTTAATTCCATACTTTATATAATATTAAGTAGGAGGATAAAACATTGCTCATGTATAAATTTTGATATTAACATATTTATTCATTAGTAATTATTTTATATATTTATTTGTCAACATAATATTATAAATTTATACTAAGTGATTAATTCTATTAGACAAATTTATACTAATAAAAGCATATTCGATGTAAAAGATGTTAGTAAATAACAATTATGTTTTTTATAGAAATGTGAGACTTACAATGGTATAGAATTTCCTTCCACCATGCAAGATTGCTTCCACTCTTAAAGGCAGAAGGCCTAGAGGCGAGAGCTTTAAGAGGAGTAACTCCATCTTTATTTCGCGTATCGATTAATCGAGGATAACAATAAAGTATTATAATTGTCAAATCTGGAAAATCTCAAGTTTATATTAAGTTCTTTAGGTTTGGTTACTAATTTTTTAATTAGAATTAGAGTTCCACTTTGATAGCATAATAAATAAGAGTTTTAACTCAATTTTTAAGATTGGGGTATATTATAAAGATGAAACTCTATTAAATAATATAAAACTATTGATCAATAAAAGAAATGCTACCAAACAATAAGCAAAAGTTTAAAACCTTACCCAAAAATTCTCTAGAAATGGCCCGATGGAGTATAGTATCCCCATCATTATTCCTAAGCGGAACATCATCATCATCCTTTGAAATATGATAAAGGTACACAAAGGCTTGAACTTGTGATGTAAGCACAGCTCGAAACAAAGGTGTCTCACCACGATTATTCATAACCTTAACCAAATCCTTCCTCTCCCCATTTGCTCCAACAATACACTTGCACATTGTAATGAACCCTCTAGATGCGGCGAGGTGCAACGGTGTGTCCCCTCGCTCGTTGGTGGCTCGCAACGCGCTCTCGCCCCTCGCCACTTGGCGTCCCTCATGCTCGATGATTGCGCCTACCAGACTCGTCACAAGTTCCGTCTTTCCCTCGTTGACTGCCACGTGGAGCGCGGTCCCATGACTCTCGTTAATCTTGACTCGGTGGAAGTCGCCGTTGTTTTTGTAAGCTGGAAGAACGTAGTCCCATTTTCCTTCTAACACACAACCTCGGAATATCGTGAATTGATCCACTGTGTCTGATTCCGTTCCTTCTATTGCTGTTGAATTAATCAAACATTCGTATTAGAATTGAAATAATTAAACGAAAAAAGTTAAGGATGAACGTCGATTATTGAATCTACCATACGACTTTACACTTACCATATGAACTCATTTTGCAAGGTTGAACCAGAAAATTGAAGAGAATTAAGGATGAAGATCGATGCATGTGAAATGGAAGAAATGAAAGCTTTCATTTATATGCAAAAGCTCCAAATTCTACAGTTCCAAACTTTTTTTTCTGCACTATCAATTTTTAGAATTATGTCATTTTCTTTGTGAAAAATATTATTTGGAAGCTTTAAAAAAGCGATTCCGGAATATGTCATTTGAAAAAAAAGCCGGACTAGACAATGCTCTCCAAATTTAATTAAAGAGAAAATATTAGATCATGAACGTGCTTTAATTTGAAGTATAGAATTATTTTAAAAAAAAAGAAGGTTGGCGTGAAAATCATGTTGGAAAATAAAATAAAATAAAATATATAAAGAAAAAAAGTATGAAAAAAATAATTAAAAAAGAGAAAATATAATAAAGATAAAGTATTGAGATACATAAAACAAATAAAGTTTAAAGATTATGAGTGTTGTATTGTTTCGATTAAGAAAAAATAAGTTAGTAAGCCATTAGAATTGAGTTAGTGGTAAGAAGTTTGGTAATTAGAAATTAACATACATGAGATTTTAAGTTCAAACATTAACATTTCTATTTGTATCAAAAAAATAATAAATAAGTTAGTTTTCTAATGTTGTGTCTAAACCAAAAGAAAGTGAGAAAAAAGAAATGCAATTGTTTTTATTTTTTGTATTTTTATTAAAGATTTTTTTTCTTTTTTATGTATGGATAATCATATATTCAAATTTTTAGTACTTTTCTTGAAAGTAAACTATATTGAAGTAATTCTCTATTTTTGTCGGGTAATATGATTAAGGAATTTTGTTTTAGGAGCAGAAAAGAAAGAAAAGTGGCATTACTCTAAGGAGGAAGGGAATTATGCTTCACTTTACCTAGAAGACTCAAGTGTAGAAATTCTTTCTGCTCTTTATTATATATTCATTTTATTTTTATGGATCTCAATCTACAATCGTATAGCAAGTTAAGCGAACTAAATCATATTAATATTAAAAAGATAATAAAAAAAAAACTTAAAAAAATTGACATTGTAAACATTATAAAATTATAATCTATTAAAAAATAAATTATTCATGATTCACCATATATTATAATAATAATTTCATGTTTCTACGATCCAAATTTGAAAAATCAACAAACTAACGATATCACTCAACACAAAACACAAAATATATATAATGCATTACACTATAAGTGAATTTTTTTTTAAAAATTGAATTTGGGCATTTTAAACAAAAAAAAAAATGTGAACTTAGCAAACTCAACTCAAATGGATAATACAAAATGTTAAAGCTACATTTATTCAATTATACACAAAATTAAATATAAAGCTAAATATTGAATAAAACACAAAATACATAGAAATAATTTCACGATAAAATATAGAAATAATAAAAATAGATAGAATTCGAATTTAAACTAATTGAAGAATGATAAAATTATAAAGTATAATATTAACGTGATATTTATATCATAAAACTATGTAAGAAAAATTTAAACTTGTGTGAAATAAGATTTTTTCTTAGCAGTGGAAGACTAATTCCTTAAAGATAGAGAGATCACTGAACTAAAGTGAATATAGTAGTTCCAACAAAATTTTTTGTGAATACAACTAAAATTTAAATTTTTGTCAACGTGTTTAAAGATCTAACTATCAATTAATAGTATCTAACTTTGTTGATCTCTATGCACCATCTTAACCAAAGTGTTTAAGGAACACTTTTGAAGAGTCTAGATTTTGATTTTCTCTCTTAATTAATTAAACATTATCAACAAGTTTTTCTTTTTTCTATTTACAAAGAGAGCGAGGAATCAAATTAAATCAGAGCGAGTATAATTAAAGTAGCCAATTATGTTATAACTTGACTATCAAGGCAAGTAATTTTTAATACGACTAAAAATGATAAAATTAGGCTTTTAGCCCCTTTATTTTATAAAAAAGAAACTATAAAATTGAAAAAGTCATAGGAAAGAAATAAAACAATAAAAATTAGTTTAAAAATGTATCAAATGATGAAAACCTAGCTAGCCACTAACTAGAAATGCATCTCAAATATTTAAAGGCGCTTAAATCAAAATGCTGAAAATTCACTCGTACTTCATTCAAAAGTTAATTTACAACTAGCAAACATAGGTGTAAAAAAGAATTTAAAATCAATAATCAAAAGAAACTTGGTATAATTTTAAGGATAAATTAATTTGGAAAAATTAGAAAACTAGTTTATTGAATCTACCATACGATTTTACACTTACCTTATGAACTCATTTTGTAAGGTTGAAGATCAATGTGAAATGGGTCGAGTTTAGTTCGCATTCTGGATCCTGTTGAGATGCTTTATTTGATTAAATTAAGGAGTTGAAAATGGTGCAAATCAGTTTATGATGGCAGCTTTGCTACGTTTGTGGACTGGGTGTCTAATCCCGCCTTATGTTTGTGGAGTTTGACTGATTAAGTCTTATTATGTATCTTTTATCTTGATTTTTCGCTACTTTCTGTAATGGGTTTGGGGTACCCCTTGTACTTCCTTTTTTATTATATATATTCATTATTGATTATCAAAAAAAAAAACTTAGTTCGCAAATTTTTTTTTAATATATACCCAACCCCAATCTTAAAAAAGAAGAGAAAGTGGAGGAAGTTGAAATTGATTTGTCCAATCATGGCTCTAATATTGTTCAAGGCCAAAGTCTCACCAATGTCATTAATTAATTTTAGCATTGTAGTTCAAGACTTCAAGTTCTAGTATTTAAATATTTAAGTATATTGCGTTTCATTTTATTTAAATTTGAACTTTAAAGGTCCTAAAGTCATATATATTTTGTATCGGTCCACTCATGGTGTTCTATTATATATTTTGTGTTGAACCAAGAATACTTATAGTGTTATACTGTTATGTTTTGTTGAATTTTGATGTTGTTAGTTTGTGAATCTTTTTGAATGTGGATCATAGAATTAGAAACATGAAACTATTATGTGTGGTGAATCGTGAATTATTTGATTTTTTTATGGATTATAATTTTATAAGAATAAAAATTTCATAATTTTTTTAAATTTTTATTGTTTTAATATTAATGCGAGCCAACTCGTTTAGCTCGCTAACTTGTGTGAGTTGAGTCGAGTTGTATATTTCATAGCTCGAAAACAAACCGAGTTGAGTCGAACTAGCTCGTTTTTACTCAGACTAAAAAGTTTAGAATAAAAATATATTTTCTATTTTTGCTCATATTCAATCAAGTTTATTTGCTGACATTTCAATATTTCAAGAACTATAATTTTAAATATTTATTTGTAATTAATTTTGTCATTTACATATTTTTGTCAGAATTATTATGATATCAAATTAGTTTCTTAAAAATTTAAATTATTAAATTATTTGGTCAAAATAAACCTAATAATTTTTTGCAAGATTAATTTAGTGAAAAAAATATTTAAAAAACTAGATCACAAATAAATCTTACAAGAACCAAATAAATATTTTTTTTCTAACGTATAAATAATTATTTTCCCTTAAACAATGATTATAAAGATTTATTTGAAAATCGTAGGTACTTTTTTTTTTTCAAATATTTCTATTACTATTTGCTAGACGATCGATGATACATTAGGGATTAAGTTGCAATTATTTGGGTAACATACTCCTCTAACCACCAGTACCGGTATCAAGTCTTCCATCTAGACGCAGCCTTTTTGTTTTGAAATTTACACACACATTCAATTGGTAAGATGAGTATGTGTGTATGTAAGTATGTTGGCGAGATTAGTCTTATATTTTTTTTAACAAAAATTTTTAGGATGAAGAGATGGTGCTATAGTCAAAAGGTAAGAAAAGTCTACGAACTCAAAAAATGTTTATATTTAAGAATAATTACATCAATTTTTCCTGAGGTTTATTGATATTACACATATTTCTTTTCAGTTTTTAAAATTATATTTATCTTCTGAAATTTATACTTTTATTAGAAAAATGGTAAAATAAAAAAAATAATAAATAGTAAAATTAATTTTTTTTAGAAAAATGAAAAATTTGCACAATAATACCATTAAAAAAATTAACATTAAGGGGTTTGTGAAATGAAAGTTGAAATTTCAGGGGAGTAAATGTAATTTTGAAAACTGGAGGGAGGTAAATGTAATATAGACAAACCTCAAGGAAGGTTGGTGTAATTATCCCTTTTATTTATAAAGTCATCCAAAATAGATAAATAAAAATTAGAACTTGTAACATGTTAAATATAAGACCATATTATGCTCCATTTTACTAACCTATTTACATTAATTAATTTTGTATGTTGATAATAAGGTAAAAGGGCACTCTAAAAATTAAAATAAAAATATATTTAATGATGGTATTTTTTTTATAAATAATAATGGTATTTTTACCGAATAAAATTATAAATTTAGATTTTATTGTTAAAATACTTACGTGTTAAGTGTATAATATATGCATATTAATAAAAAAATTAAGGATAAAATGCACAAAGTATCCTTGAGGTTTTATAAAATAGCACGAACCACCAAACTTAAAATAAATATGTATCTCACACCATTTTCTATAATAGACACCAAATATAATAGAATATTTCATCAGAATATTCTTATTCTTGACCATAGTTAAATCTTTCTCTTATTTTATTTTATTTTTTTGTAAAAAAATTGATTTTCCTACAATAAATGTTTTTTGTGCAAAATTCATCTACTAAATTTTCTCAAGAACAATCGTTAAAATTTTTTTTATAAAATAAAAAAATTATGTACACTTGGTTACATTTACATCTACTTATGTCTTGCTACTTATTACATTTACTATTACTTTGCTATTATCTAATGTTAACCTTTGTGTTATCGAAGACTTTATACTTTTTAGAGGCTTCCTTGTAAGTGAAATTATTTTGGTCTTTTGAAGTCTTTTGCTTTTTCTATTTGTAACAGTGGTTCGGTTATATTTTTGAAAGCTAAGGTGGTTATTTCCTATTTTATGGTGTCGGTTTAGTGACATAAAGAGTTTCTCCGCTGCTATAACAATGGTTTTAACTAATACTAATATTACATATTTTAGACTATTGAAATTAAATTTTAGGAGATGCTCTATATATTTTGTATAAATCTTGTCCATCAAATATGATAGCAAAGCAATATCTTATCTTCTGAAGCAATAATAAACGTTGAACTTGTTTGATTAGCTCATTTGTAAATTATTTAATTTTTATTCACAACAAAAATATATTGTATGAAAAAATTCTTTAATGAGTGTCCTTGAGGAGATTCAGTAAATGAATTTTTCACAAAAATCAAATGATAGAGAATTTTTTTTTTTAACTTACAAGAAATAAATGAGAACACAGATTTTTTTTTATCGGCAAAAGAAAGAACATATTTGAACAAGAACACAAAAAGTACTCCAAGTATTACCACAACAGGTGCATGTTAATGATGAGAGATTTAACTATGATTACTAATAAGAATATTCTAATTAATAGAGTATTTCTTTGCTATTAATGCATATTATAGAAAAAAATAGTGTGAACTGCTTATTAATTTTAAGTTTAGTATTTCATACTATTTTATAAAATTTTGAGGGTACTTTTTGCATTTTACCCAAAAATTAAACAAGAATCTCCGTTCCTACCTACGTTTCTAAAATGACCCGTTCTTTCTTTGTTTTTTCTCTTTTTCTGTTTATCTTCTTTACTCGAACTCTCTTTCCTTTTTCTTTCTTTCTTTCTTTCTCTGTTTCTCTCTTTTCTTGTTCATTTCCTTCGCACAACAGAATCTCACAACCTCTAGTTCCTTTCTCATTCTTTTTTCCGTTCATCTCCTTTAGATCTGTGTTGTGGCCTGTAGTGGTAAGAATGGCACTGCATTGAGGTTGATGCAGCGTTTCATTGTGATTTTGGGTGTGATTTGAAATTACACAGCAACATTGCAGACACAGCCGCAACCGTAATATTGCTGCCGCCATTGCGGATGAGGTCCGCAATTTGAATCTGTGTCATAAGCAAATAAAAATTTGTGTATTAATGAACAATTTTTTTAATAACCATTGATTTATTATTAAAATAATAAAATGTTAACATCACTTCGAATTAATAAAAAAATTTGTGTCACATTTCGAAGCATAAAATGCAAAGATTTCTGGTTTCATGGCTTACTGTGCTGGGTGAAGATGTAATCTAGACTAGCTTCTAAAGTCATTCGTCTCTGCAGACATTATTTGCAGTCCTCCATCCCCTGCTGCTAGATTCCAGAACAAACTGATTGTAACATATAGTTAATTTACTCGGAAGGAAAAGAAAACAAACATTGAACCGTGTAATGAATTAAAATGGCTCCTACCCTCAAAGTGCACCTCCTTCTAATTTCTAACTCCAAAACTATACAGTCCCCTGAGGCATCATCCACTTAACTTCTGCTTAATGCTTACCTTGTTCATTAAGTGGCTAGGCATACAATTAAGAGGACAAAAATAGGAAGAAAATGAAAAAGAGTAAAGCTCCAATGTGAAAATGTAGCTTCATCATGTCTGGGACTGGGATATGGAAAGTAAAACAAAATGAAACAATTTCACATGTAACATACATCTGATACGGCCTTCTCACTAGTATTCTCTGTTGGGCTCAAGAAAATTATTTAGGCGTGTAAATTAAAATTTTAAAGGGAACTGATAGAAAAAAAAATCAGATCTAATAAATAGATCTAACAGTGCAGCTGGTAGTGTAAAAAAGAGTAAAAAAAAAACACCAATATTTAACGTGGAAAATCCTCCAATGTGGAGGAAAAAATCACGGGACCGACTCCGAAAATATTCCACTATATTTCAAGATAATTACAATATCTTTTCTACACCCTCTCACACTAGAGATGAAAAATATAGTGTACCCAGTGAGACTCACTCCTATTCAAATATTACAATTTTAGTAATACCAAGGAGTACTAGAAGTGATACCCCAAATTCGGTGTATTTTTCTCACACTCCCAGGATTTACTCACACTCTATTAGTACACTCATTGATAATTTTTCTCTCTTCAGAAGCTTAATTTTTCCTTCTGAACTCCATGCTTCACTCTTTTGCGAATCCCTCTATTTATAGAGAAGATTGAGGGACAATGTGACAATTTTCCTTCGCACTATGTCAACAATTACTGCACCTACATTTTGAAAAAAAACTTACACACGGTAAGCTGTACCTACACCGTAAGCTAGTGAAAGAAATTTCAAAGTATACTGTTTGTTCACATGCTCCTTTAGAAAATCTTGCTTCCTTCATTTTGTTTCATGTGGCTGGACCCCATCAATTCTCCCCCTCCAGCCAACGGGGAATATTCCGCATATTTTCATATGTGATCCATGCCAATCAACTCGGCACAGAGTTGAAGCTTTTCTTGTGCTACCACTTTCGTCATCATATCAGCAGGGTTTTTGTCTGTGTGAATCTTCTCCAGTTTGAACTGTTGTTCTTCCACTGCATGACGCAACCAATGATATCTGACGTCAATGTGCTTTGTACGAGAGTGATACATCGTTCTTGCTTAGATCCAAAGCGCTTTGACTATCACAATGGATATCGTACTGTTTTTGCTTCATTCCCAATTGTTGAATAAATCTCTTTAACCAAAGCATTTCCTTTCCTGCTTCAGTCATGGCCACGTACTCTGTTTCGGTGGTTGCAAAGCAACACATTTCTGCAATTTAGATTGCCAGGATAAAGCTCCCCTTGCAAAAGTAAACAAAAGTCCTGAAGTAGATTTTCTACTATCCAGGTCACCTGCCATATCCGAATCTGTATATCCTTCAAGAATTGGGTCTGCTTTCCCGAAACTCAAGCACACATTTGAGCTACCTTTCAGATACCTCAAGATCCACTTCATAGCTTCCCAATGCTCTTTCCCTGGGTTGGAAAGATACCTGCTAACAACACCAACCGCATGAGAGATATCTGGTCTAGTACAAACCATGGCATACATCAAACTCCCGACTGCTGAGGAGTAAGGAATACCCGCCATAGCTTTCTTTTCTTCTGGGCTAGTAGGACAATTCCTTTTGCTGAGTTTAAAATGATTGGCCAACGGTGTGCTGACTGGCTTAGCATTCTTCATGTTGAATCTCTCCAGAACCCTATTCACATACCGTTCTTGCGATAACCACAACCTTCTGGCTTTTCGGTCTCGCGAAATCTGCATACCTAAAATTTGTTTAGCAAGGCCCAGATCCTTCATATCAAAGGACTTTGACAATTCCTTCTTCAGGTCACCAACCAGCTTCACATCCTGTCCCACTATCAACATATCATCTACATACAACAAAAGGATAATGAACTTGCCACCTGGAAATGTTTTGACAAATACACAGTGGTCTGCATCAGTCTTGGTATATTCATGACTTGCCATGAACGATTCAAACTTCTTGTACCATTGTCTTGGAGCCTGCTTCAATCCATACAAGCTCTTCTTCAATCTACAGACCAAGTGCTCCTTTCCAGCTTTCACAAACCCTTCTGGTTGCTCCATGTAGATTTCTTCATCTAGATCTCCATGAAGAAATGCAGTCTTCACATCTAGTTGTTCAAGCTCCAGATCCAAGCTAGCTACCAATCCGAGTATAACTCGAATAGAGCTTATCTTTACAACTGGAGAGAATATCTCATCAAAATCTATTCCTCGCTTTTGTCCAAAACCTTTTACGACTAGGCGAGCTTTGTACTTTAACATCTTGTCACCATCTTTCTTAAGCTTGAACACCCATTTATTCTTCAAAGCTTTCCTGCCTTTCAGAAGTTTCACAAGCTCATAAGTATTATTTTTCTCTAGGGAATCCATCTCTTCTTGTATGGCTTTCATCCACTGGGCTTTATCTTCACGAGTATGAACTTCTTGAAAATTTTCTGGCTCCCCCTCATCAGATATGGAAATGTACTCTGAACTAGGGTACCTCGAAGATGGACAACGCACTCTACTTGATCTCCAGAGTTGAGGCATAGGTACTTGCTCTACCTGCTCAATACCTTCACCATTATCATCTTCTGTTCCTGGCTCATCATCAACCCTATGTTCTTCAAGGAGCTCTCCCCCTACGGTGGCATCTCTTCTAGGAGGAGTTACTGGTGTAAGATCAACCTTACCACCTAGTTTTCTGACTTCTGGTGAAGCAGAATCTGACATAGTTTCTTGCTCATGGAACACTATATCTATGCTTCTGATAATTCTTTTCTTTTCTGGATCCCATAACTTGTAGCCAAATTCCTCGTCTCCATAGCCCAAAAATATGCAAGGAATGGCTTTATCATCAAGTTTTTGTCTCTGTTCCTTACCTACGTGAGCAAAGGCTTTACATCCAAACACCTTTAAATGAGAGTATTTAATATCATGTCCAGGCCATACTCTCTCAGGGATGTCAAAGCCCAAAGGAACAGATGGAGATCGATTGATTAGGTAGCATGCCGTTTGAACAGCTTCACCCCAGAATGACTTAGGCAGCTTAGCCATTCTCAACATACATATAGTTTTCTCAATAATGGTTCTATTGATTCTCTCGGCCACACCATTATGTTGTGGGGTACCAGGTACCGTCTTCTCATGCCTAATGCCATGCTCAGCACAATAGTTCTTAAATTCATGGGAAGTATATTCACCCCCATTATCCGTGCGAAGACACTTCAAAGGCTTACCAGCTTGTCTCTCCACTATAGCATGAAACCTTTTGAAGCATTGAAAAACCTGGTCCTTTGTTTTTAGAAAATACACCCACAATTTTCGTGAAGCATCATCAATGAACGTCAAGAAATATCTGCTACCACCAAGACTCTCCACTTCCATGGGTCCACATACGTCAGAATAAACCATTTCCAAAACATTCTCTTTCAGCTTTGAAGTTTTGCTAAAAGATACTCTATGATGCTTGACAAACAAACAGTGATCACAAGGATTCAGTTTTGTACCTTTGTCAAATGGAATGAGGGACTTCCTGGCCAAAATCTGCAATCCTTTCTCACTTATATGAGCCAGTCTTTTGTGCCATAAATTTGGCGAAGCATCATCCTCGACTGCATTCAGCCCATCTTTGATCAGCTTAACCTGAGTCTTATACAATGTTGAATTTACTGTGCCTCTAGCAACCAACAACGATCCTTTGGTAAGCTTCCATATGCCATCACCAAAATTGTTGTAGTAACCGGCTAGATCCAAAGCACGCACAGAAATCAAATTTAGACGTAGATCCAGCACATGTCGCACGTCCTTCGGTGTTAAAATGCAACCAATATTGGTTTGAATTGACACATCACCAACTCCAACAATATCAGCATTACTGATATTACCCATCTTTGCTTTGCCAAAGTCTCCTACTTTGTACGAAGTAAAGAAATCCTTGTTCGGAGTTGCATGGTAGGATGCTGCCGAGTCAATGACCCATTCAACACACGAATCTGCAACATGACACTCTTCCTCTTCTTCAAGAGAAAGTACCACCACCTCCTCATCAATTACAGGGGTTGCGATATTGTCATCATCATCTGAATTTTTAATCTTCTTGCCTTTCTTGTTTTTCAAGGCTTTACAGTTCTTCTTGACGTGACCTTCTTCACCGCAGTAATAACACCTAAATTTTTTCTTAGACTGGGACTGTGACCTGTCTCTGGATTTGTTAGACTGTCCTTTGCTCTTACTCCTCCCCCTGTTCTCTGTGATGAGGGCTTGAGAACTGCTTGCACCCAAATCTTTTCTTCTTGTTTCTTCATTGAACATACTATCTTTGACTTGGGACAAAGTCAGTTTTCCTTCCGGAGCAGAGTTACTCAATGACACCACTAAAGTCTCCCAGCTATCCGGCAAAGAACTCAAAAGAAACAGTGCCTGCAATTCTTCGTCTAACTTTATCTTCATGGTAATCAACTGGTTTACCAAGTCTTGAAAATCATTCAAGTGCTCAGCAACTAATCTTCCATCTTGGTATTTTAAGTTTACCAGCTTTCTAATAATGAAAGCCTTATTCTGTGCAGTCTTCCTCTGATACATTTTTTCAATTTTCTTCCACAGAGTCTGGGCATTTGTCTCTGTAGCAACATGGTGGAATACACTAATATCTACCCACTGCCTAATTAAACTGACGGTCTTCCGGTGTATCTTTTTCCAATCGTCTTCCTTCACGTCATCCGGTTTTTTATCTCCCGTTTCCACGTCATCCGGCTTTTTATCTCCCTTTTCCACAGGATCATACAAATCCTTGTAGAAAAGTATATCCTCCATTTTTGGCTTCCAAATGGAGTAATTTGTAGCTGTGAGCTTGACCATAGTACCAACGTTCTCCTCCATTTAATTTACACTAGGTGATACAGAGCCCAACGTGAGCTCTGATACCACTTGTTGGGCTCAAGAAAATTATTTAGGCGTGTAAATTAAAATTCCAAAGGGAATTGATGGAAAAAAAATCAGATCTAATAAATAGATCTAACAGCGCAGCAGAACTGGTAGTGTAAAAAAGAGTAGGAAAAAAAACAATATTTAACGTGGAAAACCCTCCAATGTGGAGGAAAAAATCACGGGACCGACTCCGAAAATATTCCACTATATTTCAAGATAATTACAATATCTTTTCTACACCCTTTCACACTAGAGATGTAAAATATAGTGTACCCAGTGAGACCCACTCTTATTCAAATATTACAATTTTAGTAATACCAAGGAGTACTAGAAGTGATACCCCAAATTTGGTGTATTTTTCTCACACTCTCAGGATTTACTCACACTCTATTAGTACACTCACTGATAATTTTTCTCTCTTCAGAAGCTTAATTTTTCCTTCTGAACTCCATGCTTCACTCTTCTGCGAAGCCCTCTATTTATAGAGAAGATTGAGGGACAACGTGACAATTTTCCTTCGCACCATGTCAACAATTACTGCACCTATATTTTGAAAAAAAACTTACACACAGTAAGCTGTACCTACACCGTAAGCTAGTGAAAGAAATTTCAAAGTATACTGTTTGTTCACATGCTCCTTTAGAAAATCTTGCTTCCTTCATTTTGTTTCATGTGGCTGGACCCCATCATTCTCGACCTTAAAGGTCTTTCTGAACCCTCACCATCACAGAGAAGGATATAAGTTTATAAGAGAGATATACAGAGGGGAGCAAAGACATATACAAACAGGAACACTAAGAAAACTCTAAGTGGTCTTTTTGGCTTGTTGTCACCAACTGAGTTGAGACACAAACTAAATTAAACTGCATTACACTTAACTAATATAATATTATACTTAATAAAATATTACACTTATTCATTATCGAGATTTGAATTTTATTACACTTTTTTCTTCTTTTAGACGGTAAACTCCTTTTTTAGCGACATAAGTATATATAATTTTAAAAACTATAAAAAATAAGTGTAGTATGTAAATACAAATCTTAAGTGATTTTAATGTAATTATTCCATGCAAAATTATGAGATGAATAATAAAAAAAACAAATTTGTTAAAATAGTAAATTTACTTATCTTCTCACTTAGAATCATATTAATATAATGGATTCTAAATAAAATGTTCAATATAAAATATAATTTCTTTTTATTTTGAATCTTAGTTAGGCCCGTTGACGAGTATGTGCAAGCTGTTCTTGCGCACAAGGCCTCCAATTAACAGGGTATCCAAAAAACAACATTATATTATTAAAAAAATATATCATTAATCACTTAACATTTCAGTCTTCAACTCTTTCTTTTCTCTCTTTTCTTTTTTGTTGTATTTAATTTCGCTTTTACAATAATTAATAGAAGTAAAAACAAAATTATCTATTAAGTGTTTAAAGGGTCTCTTTTTTATTACCGCACAAGGCCTCCGAAATTTATCTAAATCTATGGAACGACCCTGATCTTAGTTAAATAAAATTACTTTTGCTCTCTATTTAAATAATGTCAAATTTTATTTTATTTTACTTCATTATATGTTCAAACAAATAAAAGTGCTAATAATTTATTCTAAACCGATTCTCTTCGTCATAAAAAAAATTGAAAAAAAAATCGAAAATCTGAAAGCTATAGCTATTTTAAATATTAAAAAATTCAAATTGTTCAATATGCATCCGTGAAATGCAAACAATAAAACCAGGTGTGAATTGAATTATTGTCTTTTTAGCCTCAGTAACTTATATTTTTACTATAAGAAAATAAAAAATTCTTAGACCGACTTTTTATTATATTATTAAAAATCATAAAAAATATTTTAATGGTGACACTACAAAAATATTTTTCATATACTAACAAAAAAAAATCATACAAAGTGTTAGTATTGCTATCGTTGCTATCGTTTTCTTCTAACATAACTAATATGTTAGTATAGATATTTGAGCCTATAATGATCTATACTATAATAATTATTAGTGTACATCGATTTTTATAATAACAAATAAGCATATAATTACTAACAAATAATTCCGTTAGTAAAAGTTAAAATATCTATGGTAACACATTAATTATATTAGAAAAAATCTATACTAATAGTAACTATTCTAACATTTTCAAAAGATAATGTGTTAGTATACTTTATTTTTTTGTAGTGTGAAAATGAAGCTAACCCTTCATAGAAGTGGCAATTATTATTAGAAGGAAAAAATTTAAAGAAAATAGTTTTTTTGAAATAAAATATAAGCTTAAATAAGGTTTTCAGTCAGTATAAAATTGTTACTTTTTTGTTTCAGTCCCTACAAAATTGACAATTTTACGTTTTGGTTTAACTTAATTAAAAACTTTTATTTTCAATCGAAACAAGTTTATTTCACAATAAATACAAGTTTTTAGTTTATATTGTTACTAAACTTTATTTTTAGTTCTTGTAACTTAACTTTTTTCTTATTTTGGTCACTTAAAATGTGATAAAAAAGTAAAAAACTTAACATTAGGGACTAAAAACAAAAAATTCAAATTAACTTGAACCAAAATAATAAAAAAACTTGTAGGGACTCAAACAAAAAATTTGCTAATTTTATATAGACTAAAAATAAAAATTTTCAATTAAGTTTGACTAAAGTAAAAAAAAAATTATAAAGACTAAAATAAAAAAAATAACAATTTTATAAGAATTAAATACTTATTTAAACCTAAAATATAAAACAATAAAATTAGGGTATTTATTACAATTGCAAGTATGGAAAACAAAGCTTATCTACATACCATAAATGTCAAAATAATTAAAATAATGTTAATCTTAATATAATAAAAGTTAAAAAAATCAACTATAAGTCCATTAGAGAGGATTCAATTTAAGTTATTACTAGAATTTGAAAAAAGAAACAGAAACTATGATTTGAACATTATTTTAAACTATAACTTAATAAATCAATAAATAAATTAATATATAAAATAAAGAAGGAATTATATCATTACTACAACTAATAAAACAAATTCTACAATTTCAGAATTTGACTGGAAACAAAAACTAGAATTTGAACAAAACAACAAATTAGAATTTATAAGAAAAAGAAACTAGAGTTTGTCTTTTTGAATTTGCATACTCATGTAAAACATAAGAATCTCCATTCAAACAACAAATAATTTTAAACACGCAACAATTAACATACCAACAATTAATGAATTAACATTAATATATATAATAGAGAAGGATTCATGTTATTACTACAATTAATAAAATAAATTTTACAATTTTAAAATTTTACATGAAACAAAAAGTGGAGTTTGAACAAAACTACAAATTAGAATTTGAGCGCAACAGAAACTAAAACTTGAAATCTTAAAACACAAAACTCATGTACGAAAAGACAAATTCTAGTTTCTGAATTTATAGAGAATTGCATCAGTCACCATTTGAGAAACAACTTATTTCAAACACACTACAATTTGAAACCAACAAGAAATTTAACAAATCAAATATCAAATCGTTAACCCTAAACAATAATGAGGATAAAAATTTAAAAGAAAGAATATAAAAGATCTGAACATGTACTTATTTAAAAGAACCCTAAATTGAGATGAACACGTCGTCGCAACCGCCGCTGTTCAAGGTAGTCGCCATCGCCGCTGCTGTCCAGACTCTCGCCGGCCTGAACCACCGTCGATGGTGGCTGGCAAATTTGTTTGAAGATGAGACCAAGAGAGAAGATGAGAGCGTCGAGTTACAGCGTGAAGATGAGAGAGAATGAATTTTGAATTATGAGATGGGACATAAACTAAAATCTATCCCGGGTATGTGGTGTATTGGGAGTGTGTGGTACATTTTAACTAGCTTCTGGTTTAATGAAAAACAGAAACTAATTTTCGAGTAGGGGTTTTTTTGAAAAAAAATTAATTTGTATGGTGAATCAAGAAACTAGTGTGGTGCCAATAGTGGTCACCGTAAGGATTCCCTCATGTCCTAGTCCAAAATAGTACATGATCCTAGCCGTTCAATTTTATGTGTGTTTTATATAAATACATGTTGAAAAATAAATGATTGAGTTTTAGCCATTGGATTACAGAAACATGAGGGAATTCCCTCGTGTGGACATGAGGGGATTTGAACCCCCCAAATTGGTTGGAGACAATACCAATTATTTTAGAAATATATATTTTTTATATTATTTTAGAAATAATTTTAATCTTCTAAAAAGAAATCCATACAACTAATTAGGCCCTCTCTAATGATATATCTTGGATCAGGTGCTTAAGGAGTTGTTTTAATATATTTTAGTGAGTCTTACGTGTATACATTACCCTTTTCGTTTAAGCATTCTTATACTCTAACACTAAGTTTTTAATAAATACTCTGCATAAGTCCCACACGTACCATACTAATTAACCACCTTTGCTATGGCTGATCCCACTGTTTTTTTTAAGATCAAGTGCTTATTCGAACGCATTTAATAAGCACCTCTTGTCATGTCATCTACCTTCAATACATCAAAAGTGCTTAATTAGGGTGTTTAAATAATGAGATCTCATTTATATAAAATGATCTTATTTAATTTAAGAAATTCTTAATACATATCATATATCTTTTAAGACATGAAATGCACTTGAGTTTTTGTTGTACTAATTCATAATGTTAGTTCACAAAATTATTTTAGGAGTTATTTTAGGGTTTATTTACTTTAGCTTTTATTAATTATAAGCAAAATTAATTTTAAATAAAATAATAATAACAATTGGTATTAGGAGTGGCTCTGGGCCGTTATTACTTATTACAAAAGTCATATGAGTTCCATTTGTTGTTTCACATAAAAAAATAATAATAAATAAATAAAAAAGGGGCAAGAAATAAAAGGCGAATATATTCATGTTCCTCATTGGACAACGGAAATGTAGCGATATAAAAACCATGACTAGAAATAATAACATAGTCCAAAGCATTTCAGTTCCATCAACACAGTTAACAATTTCTGATAGAGAGTAGTAGTGTTTACCCCGTTGCATCTCAATCTCCCACTCTTTCATTTCTCGAATTTCAATTCAATGGACCCATCTCAACTGTTCATCGCTGTCTTCACCGCCTTTGTAATCATCGCCTTCAGAGAGCTCACAGAAGAAAATCCCTCATCACTTCTGGAGCTATTGCTGGCTTCGTCGCTATGGCGCTTCACATTTATGTTGGATATAGGTACTTATTTCGCTATGCCTTTTCTTTTCCCTGCTTTTGCTTCTTGGGAATCCCAAAAATGTAATCTTTTTGCCTCTCTTGTTTATGGGTTTTCAAGGTTTGGAGCGATGCTTCTTGTGTTCTTTTTCACTTCATCTATGCTCACCAAGTTTGGAGAAGATAGAAAGCGACAAATCGATACTGAATTCAAAGAACGTGGACAAAGAAACTGGTCAGTTCTTGCTTCTCTTTTATAGTTTTCTTTATTTTTGTTTCAAGATACGATTTACTTGTTATTTAGAATTGGAATTGGAGAAGATAGTGCCCGCAAGATACCTCATTTCTAAACCTTTCACATTGGAAGTTTCATGTAGTGGTGCTGTTTGTAATGTTTCTTTTAAGTTTTGGCTAAAATATATATTTGTCTTTTATGTTTTGTCGAAGTCTTGTCTTTAAGTTTATTTTGTCTCAATTTAGTTCTTTAAGTTTGTTTTTTGGACCAATGTTAGACTCTTCTTTGATTCTGTTAGTCTAGTTAACCGAACTGCATACCTAGAACCTACATGGCATTAACGACGTTTTTTTTTCAACGTTTCGTTAACTTAGACTAACGGATATATGCTTAAGAACAAAATTCAATACAGTTACATTTTAGTTTGGAAATAGATAACAACTAACACCGTTATGTCATATAACTGCCAAGTATGTATTTCGGTTAACTTAGACTAACGGATTTGAAGAGTTCAAAAAACAAACATAAAGTACCAAATTGAGACAAAATAAACTTAAAAGACTAAAATAGGATTTCAACAAAACATAAAAGATATTTTAGCCTTAAGTTTTTGATCTTATATTACTATGAATCCGTATTTTGGTCTGTCATTCTTCTAATTTGAAAAAATTGGCGTTCTCTGAATTCGCTTGACATCACTGGACCTCTTTTTAGGCACTGACTCTCTTGTAATTCCTTCCTTTATCCTCTGTCCCATTTAGTAGACCACTGTATTACTACTGTGTACCAAATTGCTTCTTGTGACTTAGAAGTTGGAAGAAATAATTTAAGCAGTGGCTTTTTTGTTTTCTCTATGCCTTAAGGGTATCACAACATCGAAGGGGGTATCCCTTGATGCTATGATTGAATTTTCTGGTTGTCCATTTGCGCGTAATAACTAGATATGCATATAATATGGAGTTTCTTATTCTGTAATGATAAGTCAATTGCACTTCTTCAATTGATGAAAAGAAGGCTAGTACAGATGAAGTGGACTCGTTAAAAGAAGGTTAATATACTTTTCCCATATCCACGTTGCACTTATAATTTAGCATGCCATTATTTTTTATACAAAGTGGAGTTTCTTGTGAGTTGCACAATGTTAAATTTGCATTGATATGGCTCATTTTTTAAATTGAACAATAAGATGTTTATCTGCAGTGATATTCAATTTATGTAGTGTATAATTTTGATGGGTTTCATATGAATAAGATATAAACTCAAATTGTTTGAATGTTGTTGTGAATTAGATATAAACCTATGCGTTGCGTAGTTTTACCTATAATTATATACTTATTTCTAATGCTCATGAAAATAAGAAAAAAAAACTTTATTTTTATTTGTTAGATTAATTTTTATATGTTAGATTAATTATAAATTAAATGTATTATATGATTAAAAAATGTGTAGGAAATAAATGTTACATAAAACTAGCTAGGATGAGTAAAAAATAATAGAATGAATGCAAAAGGTTAATATTTTATTAGAGAAGTGAAATATTAATGTGTTTAAATAGGAAAATAACATTTTTTGTGTGAGATTAGATAACTTCATTTTTGTGTGAGTAGGTTACATGGATAATGCGTGAGTTTTTTATGCACTTTGTGTGTCCCTTTATTTACAATTAATTTTCATGAATTAAGTTCAAAAAATGTAATTTTAGGAAAACATAAAATGTGTTTTGATTTTTAGATATTACTTAAAAAATGATAAAATATTAAAATAAAATTGATGGAGAAATATAATATATATATATATATGAATTTGTCATAGTAAAGAGATAATTTGTTCATTTTTTTTTATAAATGAAGATATTTTATTGACAAATAACTCGATTGAACTTTGATGATTCAATTATCTTGTTTTCTTATGAGGTCTTGAAAATTGTAACTTTTTATATTAACATGGTTTCTGTTGATATTTTTATGAAGAATATAGATATAATAATTTGTAATATGTTTTTAATTATATTATAAATAAATTATAAATTAAAATACCAAATATTGAGTGATTATAAATTATTATATTAAAATAGAAATTTTTTAATTTCAAACATTGAAAAATTTAATTACTTTTTTTAACAATTTTAAAATATAATGTTTATGTAATTTGGTTAATTGAATTTTAAAAATAATAATTTAAGAAATTTCAAATGCATATGGTAATTAATTTAAATATGTAGTAATTATCTCTCTATTAAACTTTTATATTTGAATTTAGGTTATACTATATATCATTATTAAAATGTTGTTATAACTAATATTGAATGTGTAAAACAAAAAAATATTGAATGTGAATTTCATGTGATTAATTATTATTTAAATGAAACGAATAATAATATTTTTCTTTGTTTATTTGATTTGTATTAAATAGGAGATTAAGTGTAGTAAGAGAAGAATTGTAAGGGAAGAACATGTTAAAGTTTAGTTGTGCCAAATAAATTAAAATGCTAATGTGATACATTAATATTCAAAAATATATGAGTGATGTGTCGAATTCCTTCGTATAGCTTCTGTTTTAATATAATAGATAGATAGATAAATAAATAGATTGTTAACTAGAAACAACTTGGCCTCTTTCAAAGTGTCACATATGCAATTGAAATGTAAAAGTTCTAGCACTCTCCCCATTCTGTTATTCTCCTCTGTTATTCTTAGCTTCGTATCAAGACAGGCGCGAGAACAAGAAGAACAAGGGTAGATTCTTGTCTGAAATGGCACCTTCCCAATCTTATAGAAGCATATAAACTGTTTAATCTATAAACAGATCACTTGTATCAGTTAGTTTCAGAACTAACCAAACAAAGGAGCGAACTCTCTGCGGCGTCTCCAACCTCCAAACTTTCTTCCATACATTTCAACTATTGTTACTGGAATGACTAGTTAACAACTCATATGCAGATTTAGTCGTAAACTGTCCATCCACGGACCCAGTCCAAGCTGGGATGTCACTGGCGTCCTCATCATCAAGTAAAACCACATAGCTCAATTGTTGCAGTATTTCCTCAGGTAGTTTGTAACGTAAATATCGTAGTTTCCATCCATCCCCTGGATCCCAGAGATCCATAACACACATGTCCATATCTTTGTTTAATAGCTCCACCCTAGAATGGTTTAGCAGAACCATCCCAAGTGGCATCCAAGAATCCAACCAGAAATTAGCAAGCCAACCATTACCTATCCTCCAACGCAATCCTGATAAGAGATGATCCCAAACCTTACAAATTGCTTGCCAAGTGCCAGACGAGTTACTACGCCAAAGAACATTAGGAATTCGACCTTGCCCACAATTGTACTTTGAGCGCAGAACCCTTACCCAAAACTCCTCCTTATTAACAATCAATCCCCACCCTAACTTCATAATGAGAGCCTTATTGAACTGATGCAGGTCCTTAAACCCCATACCACCATCACATGTTGGAGTACAAAACTGATGCCAAGGTATAGTGTGCCATCTCCTGTTATTCTTTGTCTCCCCCAAACAAAGCTCCTGATAATCCTTTTCACATCATCACAAATATCCACTAATTAATAAAAGTATTTTGTATCAATTTTTTAAAGTTCCTTATAATTAAATGTCACATTTCTTTAATATAAAAAAATAAATTATACGATTCACTTAGAAATAAATAAATTAGTCATCTTCAAAGATAAGAAGTCAAATTTAATACATGGATATTATTAATAATTAATTGATTAGAACAACCTAGGTAGCTACTAACTAGAAATGCATCTCAAATATTTAAAGGTGCTTAAATAAAAAATGATGAAAATTCACTCGTACTTCATTCAAAGGTGCTTAAATTATATGTGTGTTTTTATCTTGTTCTTTTTTGCTGTGTTTATTGCTAGTGCTGGATTTTGTTGTAATTGTGGATTTTTTGTTGCTTCAGTCGGTTAACAGGTGTATGTGGATAGGTTAAAGGTAGAAGGTGCTGGTTGTCTTTTGAATTTCTGTTTTGTATTTGTACTATTGCACTTCTGATGCAATTTCCTTTGACTGATAAAAAAAAAAAGTAAATTTATAACAAGCAAACATAGTGTAAAAATGAATTTAAAATCAACCAAAAGAAACTTAGTATAATTAAGGAGAATTTAATTTGGAAAAATTAGGAAACTAGTTTATTGAACAGTCCAAACGAAATAAGGGAATTATGCTTCACTTTACCTAGAAGACTCAAGTGTAGAAATTATTTCTGCACTTTATTATATATTCATTTTATTTTTATGTAACAGTCAAAACGAGCCAGTTCCACTCGATTTAGTTGGCTCATTACAAGCTGGCCTAAAAGCGAACTAGCAAACTTACTCGTATTAATATTGAAAAAATAATAAAATAAAAACTTTAAAAAACTGACATTTTCATAACAATTTCACATTTCTATCATTTATATTTGAAAAATCCACAAATGAGGACATCAACCAATAATGGTTCAACACAAAATATAAAACATTACACCATAAGTGAATATTTTTTAAAATTGAATTTGGGCATTTAAAACAAAAAACAAAATTGTAAACTTAGCAAACCCAACTCCAATGGACAATGCAAAATGTGAAAGGTACATTTATATCAATTATAAACAAAATTAAATGTAAAGTTAGACATTAAATATAACACAAAAGAACAGACACAAAATATATAAAAATATTTCAAAAAAAAAAAATAGACAAAAAAGAGATAGAATTTAAATTTAAATTAATTGAAGAATTATAAAATTATAAAGTATAATAATGACAGAATATTTATATCATTAAACTTTAAGAAAAAGTTATAATATTAGTTCATTAAATATTTATTAGTATAACATAACTTTATAAAAAATTATATATATATATAAAAATTTGGTTTGGATTGATTCGATTTGATTGAGAAGATTCGAAATTCGAACCAATCTGAAAAAAAAATTCAGTTTTTGCAATTTCTGATTTGCTCAGTTTATTGAATTTTCGATTTTCAGATTCATTTTAGTATTTAAATTGGTTTAAATTGATTTGAAACACCTCCAATTTGTTCAATGTTCTATAATACTGATAATTTATCAAATTTTATATTAAAAATTATTTTTATAACCCTAAAAAGTATGATTAATTAACAAACTTGTTAACACTTGAATAATAATTTTATTATTTTATAATAACAAATAATAATTAACGAACGAAGTTTTCTCCATGTAATATCATCAAATTCAGTTTATTTTCAAATGAATATCAATTGTCAAATAAAATGTTTAAAAAAAGTTAACATAATATTTAAGTTGTATTGGATTTGTTCGGGTTTGAAACCTATCAATCCAATAGGTTAACAATAATGTTCGGATTTTAAAATTAAAAAGTTAAGCCAAAACAATGACCTGAACCAACCAATATTTTCTAGTTTGGTTTATAGTTCAAACTATTTGAGTTTGCGAATAGACCCAAATCAAAGCTCATCCGGTATGGCCTTGACAATGAGATACCATAATCCATTGACAAGAATCCATAGAAGTTGTGATCTCCATATTTGAATCCAAATCATTCATGTAAATCTACTCTTCAAAATCAAATCAAATAATCACACCATTCATTAGAAAGATCAATAAAGATGCCAATTTGTTACTGAGTGAAGATCATTTCAAAGACCAGGCCACAGTGACAAAACAATTGAAATGAGAGGCCCATTAAGCTCATTCCAAAAGCTACATAAGTAGATATTAACCTGAAGAACAGAAAAGGCATATCATCCTATTTTGGTTTATATATATATATTTAAATTTTTATTTTTGTTATCAGTTATCACACTTTGATTCTGTTAACAAATGGGTCATGTTACTGTAAGAACCAATTTCTTAAAAGAATAAAACTAGAAGACAAAAACAAAATATTTTAAAGTATAAACAATAAAACTTAAATTGAGGTAATGAGCCAAAATGTATTTAAATGTTTTTTTTGTCACTGGGGAATCTACTTCAAGATAATGCCTTTTGGACATTCTAAACTGGTATTTCATTTCATGGTATTTCCAAAATCAAAAGATTAGCAAGTCAGGTATATATCAATATGCCTCAAAAGTTTGAGTTCAGAAAGGATTTATCCTTTCACACATCTAATTGATTCATCATCCTTGCCTTTCCTTTTTTCTCAACTCAACAGATCAATGAAACCAGACAAAAATTAAAACTATGAATAGTTGTAATTTGTTGATATAAACAACAGAACAGAAATAAAAAAGTGTTCCCACTTGCAAGCTGAGACATTATAATAGAGCACCAAAGGATCAGAACCCCCAATGGTTAAATCTTAGGTCAAATTGGCATAAAGTCAATTACCATAGAGATCAACACATAGGATGAATCAGGTCCAGAGATAAAAGGATCTATGCCTCAATAACATATGAATCAAGTGGGAGAAAAAAGGGCCCAAAAGGAAAACCCTAATGGGAAACCCTAAGGAAAAGTTGATTTTGCACAGCTATGACTCAAAACGCTTCCATGTTTGATTTGGAAGGCGATCTTAAGGGCCGTGCTTATGCATACAAAACATAAACAGATGAAGCACAGCATTTGGTTTCACGTTGGGATACAAAAGGTTTTGTACAAACTGACAATTTAAGCAGTAGAAAATTATATTTGATTTCACATCAAGATAGACTAAAAGCAGATTTAAAATGTGAAAACTACATTTAGTTGCATTGAAATAAACCCACGCTTATTCCATTCCGATTTGAAATCAAACACCGTCTTAAGATTCACAATGGATGATACAAAACACAAGATCGTCAATAATAACAGATTTTTTCATGTTATTCATGACCAGCATATTGCAAAGTACAGATTCAAACAAACAAATTTGAAACATCCCTCAGATTTCAATTTTTCCTCAAGGGAATTCAGTCCACTACTTTCAAGAATATAAAGCATCATAGGGAAGCCATTCAGCAAAACATGGCAACTGTCACCCAAATAGTTTAGACAATCTTCAGAAGCATCAATTTGCACCCTCAAACGATAAACAAAAACAGGAAAATTGTAAAATTTCAAAAATTCAAAACCACCCTTCACATACAGAAGAAAAAATCTTCACAATTTACAATCAAACATCAAATTGACCAATCCTAAATTTAAACCCTACCAGACTGAAAAAATAACAATCTTTTCCTAACAAAAGAAGGACATTAAGAACTTCATAAAAGTTGAAGGTAGAAGTTAACCAGTCACAACAGAACTCAGAATCAGGTAAAATGAGCTTGATTGTGAGGTTTCAGAAGTTCATACCGCCATATCCCCAATGATTCAGTTCGATTTTCAACTATTCAGAAACACCAATAAAAAAAACACCCAATGGAAAAGAAAACTTGAACCTTTCAGCATAGAAAAAACAATCAAAGAAAGAAATAAGGGATTATCAACAGAAAATACTCAAAGCACCAGACTCTACACCTAATACGGAATAATCTAAAATCGCACTCAGAAGCGGCACAACACAAACACGACGGCGGACAAGGAGAAGGGTTTTGCTGGTATTTATACGAAAAGGGAATAGAGATTCATTTCCCATTCTACCCCTAAACGTTTTTCATAATGACACTTAAGTCCCTACCCAACTTTTCCTCTTTTTTGACTCGGGCATTGGACTCAGTGACTCACCAAGTGTCGGTGAAAAAATCAAAGCTCTGTGACTGAGCACCCACCAACACCAGGATCATAGAAAACAAAACAACCCCATTAACCCAAAATCAGAGGGCGCTTCGAAAGGAACCATTTTACGGTTGTTCCTGATCATCCATGGAAGCTAAGGACGAGAAGATGGTGATGGGTCTGATTATTTTGTTTTCCTTTGTTTTGGGTGCGAGTGCTTGGACCGGAGAAATCCATGGAAGAGTTGTTTGTGATGTTTGTGGGGATTCTTCTCTTGGACCTGAAGACCATGTTCTTGAAGGTTTCCCCCTCTTTTTCTCTCATCAATTACCATTTAATTTCAATTTTATGTCTTTAGTTTGAGTTTTGGAAGTGGGGTTTTTCCCCTTTATAATGATAATGGTTTGCTTTACGTTTTTTCAATTTTTCATAGCCTTATCATTCTCCACTAATTGTTAGACTTGTGTGCTATGGTATCCCTGATCACTGATGTTGTCTGTGTGTATTTGTTTCACTAGTGGCTTGATATGAAAATACTTTCACTTGAATAAGAAACTGTTGGTTCTGTTAGGAGTTAGGACGTGGTCGGCATTTATGTCTAAACAAATTAGAACTGTTTTGCTTCTTGATTTTATGTTGTTTGGTATGGAAGTTTTCCATGTGACGCTAGACTGTGAACTGGATTGTTATTTTCATTAGTCCGCTAGAACTGCCGGCACGTGTGATGGAAGAAGGAACATGCTTTCAGAATTTGTTTATCTAATGAGAAATACTACCAGAAAGCATTTTGATGACCTATGCTGAAATCTGAATTAGTTTTTCCACTAATCAACAAAATGTGGTTGAGAAGGGTTTGGTTGGTTTCACCAATGGATTTGCATATCTTCTTAACAATGAATATCCTTGTTGATCTCTGTTGAGAGTGGAATTATCCCCCAACCCCCTCCCCAATCCAGCCCCAGTTGATGCCATTTTTCATAATGAAATCAAAGAACCAAAACAGAACCAGCAATCTCCAAAGTCCAACAAGCAATAATGAAGACTCACTCCGTTTCCAAACTCGCACAACACAACAGAGAGAAGGAGAGAAACTTGCATAACAGAGAAGGTGGCAGAACAGAACCTTGCAGCTCGCGCAACAGAGAGCTCAAAAAACCTCCAATTGCAGCAGAGAGCTGGCTGTAGATCGTGACTGATGGAGGAGAAGCGGAGAATGAGTCAAAATCAAGGGGAAATGGTGAGAAGGTCGCTTTTGGGTTGCCTTAAGGTCGCGAGGTCTTTAGGGTTGAATCATCGCTAAAAACAGGTCAGAAAACCCTGATTTTTAACTGGGTCAAGTGATCTGAAAAATCCCAAGACACTTGCAGAAACAAAAAGCACGGCGATTCCACATACTTGTGAGTTTTTCTGGCGTTTCCACTCTGATTCCACTGGTTTGCGATTCTCTTTGTATTGGGGATCGCTTGAGGGGGGTGCAAACTCGAGTTTTTGTGAGATTTTGACTACATTGGTTATGATGGCCTCCCTTTATTGAGTTGCTATCAGTGTCTTAAAATAAAGCTCAAAATAAACTTAGAAGTTCAACATCCTTCTACAATAATTGCAACAATGTTTTACTGCCTAAATATTTTGGTTCATATTCTAACTGCACACCAGGTGAAAGCCTTGTGCACTAGGCCGTACTTATATTCTTGCTATACAACTTAAGGTTTAAATTAATTTGAAGCGTTCTCCACACAACCAGGTTCTAGTTAAGAGATTTAAAGCATGCAGAGTGTCCTAACTCTGAGCTCATATCCTCTGCACGTACCAAAAGAATTGCACCTGTTGATTTCTTTTTCTGACACTATTTTTCAAAAAATAAACAAAATATTTCAATGACTAAGATGTCGTCCATTTCTTATAAGAAACGTATAGGATCCCAACCACGTATGACCTAACAGCTAATGTTCTTGCCAGTGACTTCATGAGAGAATTCTAAATTAGCATTATTATATGAATGCTTGATAGTAATAAAGACCAAACTTATAGGAACGACCCATTTTCCAGAGATTATGTTAATCATGAGAAGTTTCTGTATGAGTTTTCTTTGCAGGAAATAGGTGTCTGTTTGCATACAGTGTTAGGATGCTAGGTATTTGAAAAGTTTGCCTCGAAATTGACTGATTGTTTTCATTTTCACAATTAGTCACAAACTTGGCAAACAGTTTGACGATATGAAGCATTCAAGTGTTTATTTTGCTAGCGAGTCTCAAAATCCTGGTGTAACCTATGATACAGTTTCCACAGATTAACTTTAACATGATTGCAACAAATTGCCAGGCTATTATTTGCATTTTATTTTCAACCCGGAAAAATAAAACGTGAATCTGAGTGATTTAATGCAGGTGCTGAGGTTGCTGTTCTTTGCATCACCAAGTCAGGGGATGTTCTAAACTATCAGGCATTCACAGATGCTAAGGGGATTTACACAGTGGCAGAGACAATGCCGGAGAGTGACCGTTGGGACTCGTGTTTGGCTCGACCAATCAGTAGTTTCCATGAGCATTGTACTCAACTTGGTGAGGGCAGCTTGGGGGTGAAATTCAGTTACAATCACCCATCAGGGTATTCTCACAATGTCAGGACCTTTGTTTATAGACCTGCCAGTGTTCCAACTTACTGCATTTGATATATACTGGCTTGATCTGAATCTACTAGTGCTTGTGCTTAGTTGAACTGATATAAAACTAATGAATATATGAGCATATTTTCTTTATACTATGTATATGTGTAGTGTTTTCTGGTGTGTATTTTCTTTATAATTTGTAAATGGCATTTTCACAGAGAATAATGCAAAATGTTGTAAATGGCATTATCAGTGAGAGCAATATTATGAATTTCCATGGTTTTTATGTTTTTTTTTTTTTTTTTTTTTTTGTCAAAATGTAACATTTTTTGTTTGGTTTTCGCTCCAATACTCAAGAATCTCATGTTGCCAGCCGTGGATGCATACGACGGCACAATGGATCCCAAGATTCACTTCACTATGCTTAACATGCACATGATCATGTTCAGAACATCTAATGCAGTATTGTGTTGGACATTCCCTATTACACTAACAGCATGTTTAAGATTCTTATAACATTGATATGCATGCTTTTGCTAAGCAACCAAAGAAGTTCACTACCACATTTGCCACTTGAGTCTATGTTAAGACCTGAGCAACCTTAGCCATTTTGTGGCCGGTATTGCTAGATTCAGTAGGGAGGCTAAATCCAAAGCTTGAATTCCAAGGTAGCACTGCATGGACTTGGATCCTTTTTGATTTTGATAATAACTGCAGCTATAGTCTCTTATTTTCGGTCATCGATTAATAATTCAGTGGTAAAATTTAGCAATTGAGCAATGCGTCAGCTAATCCATCGTTACATTGTTAATTAGACAGTTAAGAGCGAGTAAGTGCAGATACAATTTCCATCAAAACTAAAGAGATATTTTGGCTTATGTTACAAATTTTTTTAAGTTTGAAGCTTTAGCTAGATAAGCTTAGCTTCTATTTAGTATTTGAGAGACAAATATAAAGTAATTTTATGGGCTCCACATGTTAGTTGAATTTTAAGAACTAAGTTTTACCAAAATACGTATTTCTCTTGTATAGTCATATTGAATCTCATAAAACATGGGGAATGAATTTTCTCATGTTCAAAAATAATATAATATATATGTTAATATATTTTTGTACTTATCTCTCTTGGATCTATAAATTTAATATATATTTAATGTGTATGAGGAGAGAGATCGACAAACACAAATGTCAACAAAATATATCATCTTATTTTTTACATAAGGGTATCAATTCCCCGCGTGTTATCTTTTTTTCTCAATCTCAAGTTAGAACTCTTAGGGGGTTGAAAATGAAACAAACGCAGCCATAAGGAATGTAGCTGAAACATTCTTTTCAAATGAGATATGTGTAATTTTGTTAATAAGCGAAATAGATGCAAACGTTGAGAGAGATTTATATAATTTTTCAGAAATAAATTTTCTAACTTATCAATGTCAGCCGTCCGATCTTAGTGACTGCTGTGAGTGTTTCTTTGACCGCAGGGAACCAAATCCGTCACAAACCTTCTTCCTTGCAGCAGCCAAATCCATCTTCACCCTTCGATTTCTTCACAAACAAACACACACATCCTTGGAATTCCTCAAATCTACAACTTGCCCTTTTCCATCTCTTCTTTACATCTTCATTCATTCATTCTCATAGCCACCACTCACCAGTCACCACCCCAGCGCAGTTCTTTCAATGGAGGACCGCAACAACCGTGAAACCGGTTCAGTCCTATCTCAGCGACCCGATTCATTTGGCCGGTTCGGTCGGTTCGGCGGCAAGTACGTCCCTGAAACTCTTATGCACGCACTCACCGAGTTAGAAGCCGCGTTCCATTCCCTTGCTTCTGACGAAGATTTCCAGGTTCTCTTCTTTCTTTCATTTTCGCATTGTGCGTTACTTTGTCTCCTTCAAATCCCAAAACCCACTTGGATATTTATAGTTTTTGTGAAGCAAACGCAAATGGGTATCTTCAGAGAGCAAAAAAAGTTTGAGTTTTGCACAAGAGCTAGCTGGGATTCCGAGGGATTGTGTGTGTAGGGAGAATCCCTTTTACTTTGCTTAGCTTTCATTTTATCATTGTGCATTATTTTGTTAATGGGCATCTTCAAAGACCAAAAAAGTTTCTGAATTTTGCAGAAAGAGCTTGCTGGGATTCTGAGGGACTATGTGGGTAGGGAGAGCCCTCTCTACTTTGCTGAGAGGCTGACAGAGCACTACATGCGTGGTAACGGTGAAGGGCCTGAGGTGTATCTGAAGAGGGAGGATCTTAATCACACTGGTGCTCATAAGATCAACAATGCTGTTGCTCAGGCTTTGCTTGCAAAGAGGTTGGGGAAGAAAAGGGTTATTGCTGAAACTGGTGCTGGGCAGCATGGTGTTGCCACTGCCACTGTCTGTGCTAGGTTTGGGTTGGAGTGTGTTATTTATATGGGAGCTCAGGATATGGAAAGACAGGCCCTTAACGTGTTCAGAATGCGCCTTCTTGGTGCTGAGGTATGTGGACCACTTGTTTCAATGAAATGAATCTGATACGTTGGTTCAATGTCAGTTTGAAGACATTTTTCCTTGAGCCAATTGAGTTTCATCTAGTAAAGTAAACATCATAGCACATTGTTACATAGAGATGAGAGTCAATTTGGTCGGTTCAACGAACATCCTAACATACACATATTCAGTTGGGTCTTGTGTTGATAACTTTGAAACCACTTGTTCATGGGGATGCATGAATGTTCTTTTATGTGTGCCTTGTCCCGATGAATTTCAGGCTTCCAGCATTTAGTATTTTATTAGAATGGTCCATTTTATGTAGGAAGAAAACTTCATAACTAATTCCTTCTGTTGGAATTTGGATTCTACTTGTTTGTGTGAATTATTATCGAATTGACTGATCCTGATGGATACCGGGTGTCAACAGCTAGTTATTTAGTATTCTAGACCAAGTATTGTGAATGCAGATTGTACCTGCTGCTGCTGGACATTGACTTCAAATTATTTGTTTGACAATTTTAACATGAACTTGGTTTTCGGTTGAGCCTGATGTTTTTTGTTCCATGTAGCTGAACTCATACAATGGGATTAGGCTTGGTTGTCATTTTTGTTTGACGATTTTATCAAAGCGGTTTTCTTTTGGGGGTTGATAATTAGGTCATTTTTGTATATTAGGTGAGAGCAGTCCATTCTGGGACAGCTACACTGAAGGACGCAACATCAGAAGCTATAAGAGATTGGGTGACTAACGTGGAGACAACACATTATATTTTGGGTTCTGTTGCTGGGCCACATCCGTATCCTATGATGGTAAGAGAGTTTCATGCAGTGATTGGCAAAGAAACGAGAAAGCAAGCATTGGAAAAATGGGGAGGGAAGCCAGATGTTCTGGTAGCATGTGTTGGTGGTGGTTCAAACGCCATGGGGCTTTTCCATGAGTTTGTTGACAACAAAGAAGTTAGGCTGATTGGTGTGGAGGCTGCTGGGTTGGGGCTAGCAAGTGGTAAGCATGCTGCTACGTTAACAAAAGGAGAAATTGGGGTTTTGCATGGAGCAATGAGCTATCTTTTGCAGGACGATGACGGGCAAATAATTGAGCCTCACTCTATTAGTGCAGGGTAATTCATCTTGTTGGTACTTGGTTACCCTTTCTATTGTTTCTATAGATTTAATTTCAGTTTTCATTGTGCAGGTTGGATTACCCTGGGGTTGGACCAGAACATAGTTTCTTGAAAGATGTGTGCCGTGCCGAATACTACAGTGTTACTGATGAAGAAGCACTGGAAGGTAAGACTACCCTATATTTATTGCTTTGTCAAATGTATAATGATAGCTTTGGAAAATGAGTCTCAAATTTTACTTGTCATGGTTCATTTTACTTTCTCTTCTGTATCACAGTACCACTTAATATTTTCTTAAAAATCTCTATATCTCAAAATACATAATATAAAGACGTTCGTAATAGGTTTGAAATGGAGAGACGTGTTAAAGAGAACAATGAAGTGACTTGAACCCTAAGAAAAAAAATGTATAACAGATGACCACTTTACAGGATGTAACTATTTTCCACCTGTATATGGTGGCTTATTGTTAGTTTATAAAGTAATATTCTTAATGTGCTGTTTCCTTTATTTGTTTGATTGGTTTGTATTGAAATCGCTATGCACTGTTGCAGTTTGAGAAGATGCCTTGCACTGTTCATTAACTTGCTGTTTTGGAACAATTGAGTGGACAAATCTTTAAGTGTGAGAAGTGAGAACACCTTATCAAACATTGTTGTAAGTTATCTGTTCAAAGATAAAATGATATTTTCTAGAATAAATTCTTAAGTGATCGAGTTTTACCATCACGGCCACCATGCCACCTCAAAATTAGAGACCCGGTGGCTTTATCTAAAAGTGGCAGACCGGCAATTATAGTTTCTTTATGTCAGAGTGGAGCTTGTTGCCTCGCATCTATAAATCACCTTTTTTTTAAAGGATTTTACAATTTTTTTTAAGCGTTTATTTTTTTCCTTATTCGAAGTTATATCGATTACTTTGACCATTTCTACTCTTTTGATTAGCATATTATTCAAAGTAGGATAAAATTGTTATAGTACAATTTTCCGAGAAAATTTAACTACTTTTATTGATATGTGTAATAACTAATAAGAACTAGAGGGAGTAAAATTAGCTGGATCCTTATTTTAGTTTCATTTAATTTGGAAACAGACCATTTATTCTCATGCAGAACTACTGGCATGTACAATATATTTATTCTAATTATCTATTATCAGATACTCGAAAGTTGCCGACCAAAAGAAAAAAAAAGATACTTGAAAGTTGGAAGTTGCTTTTTTCTGTCTCATATATTGAGGTGCTTCTTTTATCTGCAGCCTTCAAGAGAGTATCGCGGCTGGAAGGCATAATTCCAGCTTTAGAGACATGTCATGCTCTGGCATATTTAGAGAAACTCTGCCCTACCCTTCCAAATGGAACCAAGGTTGTTGTCAACTGCAGCGGCAGAGGCGATAAGGACGTTCAAACTGCTTTCAAGTACTTGAAACTTTGAAAGTAGAGATTGTGTTCTGCTATACTGCTATGAAATTATTTGAGTCTCCAGCATAGCTGATCAGCTTGGCTCTTGGATGAATTTCTTTCTTATAGAGACTGAGATGAAATTCCTGAATTTGAGGTGGATGACTTGTGAAAGAAAGAATTGATTTGGAGTGGTTCACTCTGTGAAAAGCAATGTGTTGTAGGAAGTTTTTAGAATTGCTTGGAGTCATGCAGTCAAAATATGTATGATGATAAATGAATAATAATTAGTAGAAATAGTTATGGTATATTGAAGCATTGTCTATCCCTTGTATTGCCTAATTCTGTTTTGTGGTTTGAATCAAATGGTGGACTTTTATTTTTATATTGCCTAATTAACCCCTAAACATTCTACTAATATAGTTGAAGCCGAGTAGAATTATTATAAGCAATTAAGCCTAATTCTGGGGTTGATGTTAGCTTGGCGTGATGGCTTTTGAGTTTGACACCATGGATGTGATGTAGTGAGATTAGTGAGTAGCAAATGATCTTAGGACTTGGCATTTTCATAGATATGGAACTATTCTAGTTGAATACATTATTGTGTAACACGTGTTGCGTGAAGCTAATGAGTGTGCCAGGAGCCTTGTTTAGGGAAGACTTCTGCTTTCTTATTGTTCCTCCTAACTATTTGCAGATTCAGTTTTTAGCTGATACTTTTTCCCTCCCTTTTGTTTTCTTTGTATTCCCCATTCGAAAAAAGAAAGAAAAAAAAAAAACGACTACAAGAGTAATGATGACATTGAACTTTTTCCCTCCCTTTTATACTATATAATAGATGTTTCTCGAGATAAAATCCACAAAAAATCTATATCTATACTATACATTTCTTTTAATCTAAAAAAATATTTCTAGCATAGTTTCAAAATTAACTAATTTTACTTAAATTTAAACTAAATAGACCTACGAAATGTTAGAACTAGTATATCTAAAGAAAGAAAATGAAGTCAACTATACTAATTTTATTTGAAATTAGCGTTTAATATACTTATTATTTTTTTATTTTAAAGGTTACACAAACATCTCTTAATTCTCTAACTTTCTTAGTGAGATGATTAAATTTTATAAAAATTGAGAAGGATCGACGTTAAAATATAAGAATAGAAAAAACAGTTTAGTTTTAAAAAAACACTTTGATCCAAATACTAATCCCATAGTACATTATTGTGATTAATAAAAATAATAATAATAATTTTTTTTATTAAAAAAAAAAAAGAAAAGGCTGAAATTTCAACACAAAATTGGGCATAGTCAAAGTGGTCATTTCGATAAAAGTCAAACGGTAGAAGCAATGTATGAGTGGGCCCGAGTAGCAAACGTGGCGAATTCTGGTTCGATTCAGGGACGTGTCAGCAGTACAGAGGCCAATGACGAACATAACCTTCGTCTGCAGTAACCTTCGAGAGAGAAAACGAGGGACAAAACGGTCAAAAGCGAATAACTCCCGCAGTGTCGAAACCGTTGGGAGGGAAAACGGAAATTGTCGTTCCTTCTGCAAAACCAACAATGGAATCAGAATGTTCGCAGTGAGCACTTGGAGACACAAAGAGATAGTGGAAGAGAGAAAGAGAGAGATATAAAAGGGGTTCCGAAGAGTGAGGAGGTTTGGTGTTGAAAATGATCAAATGGACGAAGCAGCTGAATGCTGCTTTCGGGGCTTCGTTTCTCTGGCTGATTTGTTTGATTTACTTCACCCAGGTTTCATTTTTTTTCCATATTCTGCTAATTTTTATCTGAACCTTTTCGTAGAATTAATGGTGCCTTTTGGCTCTTCTTTGAGATCTGGGAGTTTCTTATTGGTTTTGTTACGTTGGGAGTTGCTCGATTCATGTGTTTAGCCACTTTATGATAGAATTTCTGTGAATGAATTTTGGTCTATTATTATTATTATTATTGCTATGCACTTATATTTATTCATTCATTTTCTGAGAATAGATATTTCTATGAGTTTATTAGCTGCTATGAGATAGTGACATGCCATTTTATGATCATAGTAGATAGTTCATACCTTGTCTTTTTGTTTTGTCCTTTTACTCAATTAACTCTAATCAATGCAGGGTTTTAGGTCTTTTGTTTGGACAGCAATTTCCTACCAGCTAAAGGATAATCTTAAATTGTCACCCTCAGCTTCCCAATTTGTGTTTTCAGTAGCATTTTTTCCATGGAGTATCAAACCATTATACGGGTATCGTCGGATTTTATTTTATTTTTCCCATTAAGTACTCAACATTCTATATCTTAATTAGATTTGCAAATTATACCAAAACACGAATGATTTGTGATGATCTTCTTTTCTTATGTTTCTTAGTTTAGAAAACCAGAATGACAATGATAGATATGGCATAGAATGATATATGGTTTTTTATTTTGAATAACAAGAAAGAGAAAGGGCAGAGAAAAGTCTTGATTTTGAATTTGATAAGCCAAATTAGTTATCTATGTCCTCATTTGGGCCTTGTGGACTAGGCTGCTTCTGTAGCAGGAGGCATTGATAGGCCAAATTAGTTATGGCTCTGTTAATTCTTTATCAGGTAGTTACATTAAGAAGTTATCTTTGCATTAATTCTATATTAGGAAGCTAAGTTTCGGTTAGTTCTACATCAATAGAGTACCTGTCAGTTTGTTCTTTGTGATGTTTAGAAGGAGGAAACTCTGTGTTAGGGAGAACCCCTGCTTAATTGATGTATAAATCTGATTGTTCTATGCGTGCCTAATTCTTGAGTCCAATAACATTTTATTATATATATAACATGGATTTGAAACTGATATATATTCCGATCATATAGGGTATGAAAAGAGCTGAAAATGAATAAGAGAATGCAGGATCTTTTGTTAACTCTGGATGAATAAAGGGCTTCTTGATTCAGCATAAAAGTAGCTTCATAAACAGAAATTTTTTACTAGTTTTTAAATATCTCTCCCGACCTAATACACTGGTCAACTACTGAAAGCTTCAGCTTAGTTTATGCAATTTTTGGTATGTGTGAATCTGTTTGTTTACTCCATAATTTATACTACTTTCTGGCAATCTGACTTGGTTACCGATGTGCAGAATACTTTCTGATTGCATTCCAATTAAAGGAAGAAAACGGCTTCCCTACTTGGTGATTGCAACTGTGCTTTCACTTGTGCCATGGCTTATTTTAGGCTTAAATTTAACCTTGAGGGATTCAACATGGCACCTGATGGTATTCTTGACTGCGCAAAACTTGGGCTCAGCTATGGCAGATGTTGTTATTGATGCAATGATAGCTGAGGCAGTAAGATATGATCGGTATGTTCGCTTCTCGAGTTACTTTCATTTGCTGCAGACAAACTTTGGCTTACTGATAGTATTCCTGCATATTGATATTGTTACTAATACTATGGGATCATATTTTGGAATAGTTATTACAAAATCTGAAAAATGGAACTCTGGAAAAAAAAAAAAACTCTTTTAGCCTATTTGCATTCTCTCTATCTACAGAATATGAATGTTAATTCTTGATCACATAAAAGTAGAGGGATGGAAATTTGAGGAAGGATGGAGAGTAGAGATGAGCAAGAGTACATTATGAGATGTTTTTACTAATTGTATGCTATGTTATTCAAGTTTGCATTTACAATACTTTTTAGCATATTTTCTTGTTGGGTACAAGATACTTTTTGTTTTAATTTGATACTAACATGACATCCTGGTCACTAAATGATTGAATTCAACTGAACTTGTTCTCATACATACACGAAGGTTGGATTTGTTAATGTTGAGATCCCACATCAATTAGGAATATGGCCACAATAGCCTTTTTGTTTGAGTTGACCCAATCAGTTTCTAATAGTTGAAATGCTTTAACTTAGCCTCATTTCAGTTGTTAGACCTACAAACAAGTTTTGACCAGGGAAATTTACCATTTTGAATCTTCCGTGCTGGATATCTTTCTTCTCATTTTAGAAGATGGCTCTACCTTGGATCTGTCCTTACTTTTGATTTGTAATCTTCACGGAATGCTTTTCTATTCTTATAGTATGATTAATTACTTAATTTGTTGGTCAGGGCATCATTTGCAGGAGATCTCCAGTCAATATCTTGGTCTGCAATGGCTTTGGGAGGAATATGTGGAAGTTTATTAGGAGGATATGCGTTGTCCAATTTACAGATACATCATATTTTTCTTCTATTTTCTGTACTACCCTGCATTCAATTATTATCATGCTGTTTTGTGGAGGAAAACTCTGTAAATAGCAAAGTTTTACAAGAGGATCCAATTGTAAGTGATTCACATAGGGATAGTAGTACCATGGGTGAAGATATTCCTTTAACCAAAAAGTCCCACAGCAGTACAAGAAAAAGAAAGAAGGGAAAAAAGAATGCAAAACGTAGATCAGTAAATACCAGCAAATCAAAGACTTTTGAGAAAGGAGACTCCCTGGCATTGAAGTGGTTCCGTTCTTTGAAAGAAGCAATTTATGATTTGTGTCGTGCATTTAGACAGCCAATGATTTTCAGGTAACTAAACTAATCCTTAAATTTTTTTCAATTTTAGTTGTATACTTATAAGATAATAGATGATTGCTTTTCAAGATCATATTTCCTATATGAGAGTTTCATCTATCTGTATCCAACAACAACAACAAGCATTATCGCACTAGTTGAGAAGTCATCTATCTGTATAGATTGAGACTGAGTAAATCTGCATTCTGAAATCTTCTTGTTTCTTAATGCTGTACTTTTACTACATAGACATGAGCGGTTTGTTATTAAAACTGCAGCCAAAAATAATTCTCTATCTTACTTCACACTGTAGTCCTTAACATGTTTGAAAGAAAGTAGAAACCATTGGTTTTGAAATACGAAAAATGTGATAAAGTAAGATAGCTTATATGGATAGATCTTACCTTCAAAATATTCTCTGCAATTGTTCACAGCTAACAAAAAGTAAAGTTTTTAGAGCGCTAACAATATCATTTGAGATATTTAACCTTTCTTTTCCTCCTCCTCATACTTATTTTGTGTTTTTGTTTGCTTGAATGGCCTAGCAGAGTGAAGCTTATTCATTTTATCTGTATGCTATAAAATTATTAGTAATAATCTTTGTTTTATGTGTTGGATGGCAGACCTATGTCTTGGTTTTTCCTTGCCCACGTTACCGTTCCAAATCTTACTACAGTCATCTTCTATTACCAGACCGAGGTTCTGAAGCTGGAAGCATCTTTCCTTGGGACTGCTCGGGTTGTTGGGTGGTTAGGACTTATGGTAGGCACCTTTGTTTATAACCGCCACCTAAAGTACATGACCCTTAGAAAGATTCTCATGTAAGTAACTGATGATTATTTTCATTGATGGATGATAAACTTATGGCTGATTTAATTTTTCTTATGTGATCTCAATATGATTGCTGATTACTGATTACAGGTGTGCTCATGTTGGGTTGGCTTTGTTGAATCTTATCGAGATTGTTGTAGTGTCTAGGAAAAATATTGCCTTTGGAGTATCAGACAAGATTATGGTGCTCTTTGGCTCGGCACTTGCTGATGGAATCAATCAATTCAAGTATGTCATTGCTTCTCTTTTTAGTTTTTGTTCTTTACAAGCTATTTTTAGTTGAAGATATGCATGATAGGATAGGTTAAAAATATTTCCAAGAAAGCAAAAAAACAAGCATGAAAAACATGTTTTTCATGTCAAATTTAACAACAAGGGTGTTGGCATTGCTGCATAGTGATAGAGGCATACTACAACCCATAGGGGGAATCATCGTTCGAGTCTTGGAAAAAACACCGGTTGAGAGAGTGAAGAGATTTGTCTTCTACCCTGGTTAAAGGGAAGGGGATGGCCAAGAAACCATATATACACACACACACACTCCATCTGTACCTCAAAATAAAGATAAAAACATTTGGTGAAAACATGTTATTTTATCAAATTTCCACTCTATCTTCACCAAAGTTTCAAATTGCGGTTACGGCCATAGTCGTGCCGTGTTGTGTTAAGTGAGGCTAAATTTGTCAGATAAGGAAGTTGCAGACCACAATCAAGATCTGATGTTGTTTGGATAACTTCCGAAACTATGATGTTGTGGCATGATGTCGCATAGTGGATCTTAATTTGAAACCTTGATTTTTTCCTCAAAAAGAGATGAAAACATCTGGTATGGATTGCATGAAATCTCTTCATTTTGCTTTCATCCTCCTAATTCATACCTGATGTTATCACTGCCCCCATTTTATCTTTACCAAGCACACCTGAGTAGGAAAAAAATCTACGGTACTCTTGTAGTATGTGCAACACCATTTTAATTTTGACACGTGTCACATGTTTTTAAAAATTTCCATTATTTCATTTTCACCTAATATCAATTGACCACCATGTATTTACTACAAAAGTGCTGAAAATTTGCTTCCGAATAGGCACTAGCAGATGATGCTGCCAGGAGACAGGGCACAACAGTTATTATTTCATGTTTGTGCTTATTTTTCAGTGCATTTTGGTCTGTCTAATAGGCATCTGTGTTGTTTCATCTAACCTATTATTGCTTGAAGCATAATGATTGAGCCATTTTTTGTCACATCCTAAATTCAAATTCCTAACTCTATGTATTTTGTTGTGGGAAAAAATGCAGGTTTATGCCTTTCCTGATATTATCTGGACAACTATGTCCTCCAGGGATTGAAGGGACATTATTTGCACTTTTCATGTCAATAAACAATTTGGGAACAACAATTGGGTCTTTCATGGGTGCTGGTTTGGCTTCTCTACTGAACATAGATTCTGGATCATTTGACAATCTTCTCTTGGGAATCATAATTCATGCCTTGTGCAATTTCATTCCAGTTGCTTTTCTGTTTCTGATACCAAAGGAAGCTACAGGTTCATCAGCATAGATTATGACTACCACTGGGACTGGCTTACTTCATTAGTTTTTAAATTTTTCCCCTAGGTCTATGACACTTGAAATTTTACACATATATGCTGGAGAAATTTTAGAGGAATTGAGGAACATGTTAATCTGATTTATACAATTCTCTTTGAGAATAACAATGATTATACTGTTTGTATAGGTATGTGTAGTCTTGTATAACAATTTTTGTCACCAAGTCTATCCTACATGTAAAATGGGGGTGGTTGATACACATTCTTTAGTTTGAGAAAAGCTTGGTTTTGAATGAGATAAGTTTTTTGTTTGGCTTTAGTTCACAGTGATTACACATTCTAAGATAATTTATGTGAGAAAGAGAAAACTTACTTCCTCCAAAAGCCACTTAGAGAGCCTCCCAACTATTCTTTTTGGTCCTTATTATAAGGCATAAATACCTAAATTACGCATACTAATAAAGATAATTGATTGCATCAATTTTCTTAAAAAGTGGGATGATATATCAATTTTATCCTTTCTTAAATATTGTGTTTAGTGGTTGGTATAATAAAGTTAAGACATTTAATAGGGACAAATAAGGAAAATAATCATAAATATTTTATGAAATTTGTGCAATACTATATAAAAAGGACCACAAAATCCTTCCAAAATATGCCTTATAATAAGAACGAGAGGGAGTATAAAACAAACATACTCATGTTATTAAGAAAAGGTGAGTATAAGGTGATACTTTTAAGTTAAGAATCATCAATAAATCTCTTCATCAAACTGTTAAAATTGCATGTAAAAAATAATATACGTATATTATTGATTTAATTTATTAAATTGAAACAGTTCACGCTGCATAAATTATTGATGATATCTAATTTAAGGAGATCATCTTAAACTGGTTCCTTATGAATATGCTTCAATGCATATGAATAAACTATATCAGTACAAGTTTATCGTCTTTGTATAAGATATTCTTGATTACTTTGGTTATTATATGGTTATTATAGTATAGTAAAAATTGTGTAGCTACGAGGAGAATGAAAAATAGCAATTATTAGTATTTTTCAAAAAAGAAATCCTTTTACATTTTTATCAAAACTAATGCTATTTATGTCTTTGAGCCCGGGTTGAACTGGTAATTTTAATTGATAACTAGTAACAGACGCATGTGATGCACGGAATTTACTTATCCTAATCATTAATTTATTATTATGCAACATATTTTGTATGTAAATAATTACACATTTAAAATAATTTGTTAGTAATTATGAAGTACCAATATTAGAGATCATACTAAGTATATGCATTAAACATCCAATATATGGGAATGTATTCAAAACTAATATTGGTCTAAAATTGACAATGAAGAATTCATACGATCTTTTTTTAAAGACTTTTGTTTTTGTAACATGATAGCATATTTCCATAATAGACTTGGTTTAATTGAACAAAACTTTAAGCTAAAATTATTTACCCAGACAAATTATATGTAAAATTAATTAATTGTGAAATATTTTTGTAAAACTCAAAAAAAAATATTAGAATAATAATGCATGTATTGCACTATGTATAAATAATTGATAAAAAAAATATATGATAATTTTTTTTATGGACAAATAATATGATTATTACACGTAAAGCAAGTGCATCAAAATTCATTTGAGCATTTAACATTAAGCATATAAAGACCATGCACCTCTTTCCTAGATCTTTTTGACGAAAGTTCTCGAATCCAAACCTTGTAATAAATCCATAAGAAACTCAAAATGATGTTACAATACAAAATAAAAAAATAGAAGTAGATGAGTTGCAAAATATAGACACGTGCTAAACAATAGAGAGTGAAACAACAATGAAAGCCAAGGTAGAAGAATAAAAATAAAAGAGAAGAAAGAGATTAGGCAAAATCTCAATTAATTTTAAACACTAAACCAATATTTTTCTGCAACACGATAGCATAGTCCCGTAATTGTCAGTTTGTTTTATTCATTTTGATTCTTTCTAATTTATAGAAAATCTAAGTCTTAATTGAACTATTTTTAAGCAAAAACTTATCCAATTTAAATTTTCATGTTATCAGTTTATATACTTTAGTAAAATATTATAATTTAACTTACTCTATAAATTGATAGATAAATGTGCAGATTTAGATTGTAAATAAAAAATGTGCACTTTGACAATGAATTAGTTAATCAAAAGTTTTTTTTTACTTTTGTAAATCCTAAGTCTTAATTAAAACGATATTTTCAACTAAAATTATCATCAAAATATTGTTTTAAGAAAATAAAAAATTCTTAAAATTGTGAAGACTTGACAACACTTATAAATTATACATTTTAAATTCAATTCAAATTTCAAACTTTTAAAATAAAACAAAAGTTAGTGAAAATTTTGAAAAAAATAAAAGTGTGAATCACTCAAAAATATGATGGAAACATTTTGCAATTTAAATTATTATTTGAAATTCAAAATTCAATTCAAATTTAAATTCAAATTTCAAATTAAAATAACAAACAAAAGTAATCCAAAAAAGTAGAAGTGGATCCCGCTCAAAATCTCGGTAAAACAAAATTTTCAATCCAAAATTAATAATTTAATTCAAATTCAAAATCCAAATTGTTTCTTTGTCTCTAAGAGATTTTAACATTGATATTAAGCTAAGATTTTTTGGTCCAAATAATTACATTTTCTTCAATTTTAAAATTGATCATCTAACTTTATATTTACATTATTATTATTTATAATAATCAATTTCAACACCAAATGCATAACTTCTAGGATAATCAGAAAAAAGGATTTAAACTGAAATATGATTCAAAAGTTTGATAAACAGTGAATTATATGAAAAATTAATAAAATAACTATTAACAATTATTATTCAAATAACATGAAAAGTTATTACATTTTACTTGTATCTAAATCATAAAAATCTAACAAAAAATTAAGTGTTTGATAAAAATCTTCATATACTCTCTTTCTGAGCTCTCAATCCTGCTCAAACATGATTTTCTGCAAATAAATAAAAATTTGCATCATGAACCATAGTATAATTTAAAAGATTTGCTACAGAAATCTAAGTAGTTATAAATGTCTAAAGGAAACAATCACAGTGGTTGATAATCAAAGAGAAAATACTCTTTCATGTAAAATAAAACTTGTACATCAACTCATAAAACCATAATATGGAATAAATCATAGACTCTTCTAAATGAAAAAGAAATATGAAGCAACATAATGATGAGAATTAGGAACAGGATGAAGTGTATTAACATTTTTATCTCAAAAACGAAAAAGGACATTGAGCAAACAATTGCCCAAAAATGCATATAGTCAAAACAACGATTTTTATAGAGCTTATTTAATTATATGCAAACGACACTATAAAGTTTCAATTTTTTTTGAACTATAGTACCAAGTTAAAAAAACATAAAGATGACATAAGGTTGTTATACTCTATTAATCATATATGTTATTTAAATGTACAATAAGTCAGGTTACATATAATTGAGCAATGCAATTCTATGAATATGTTGTTAATTAATGAAATTAAAAACCATATCAAGGAATATCAATCACCAAATTATTCTCTACTATAATAAAAAATTAGAGATACCAGAACTGATTTGATTATCATTTAACTGTTTGTGATCAAAAAAAATAATTAACACAACAAACTGATATAGACAAAATAAAAAATATATACGGTCAAATTTCATGTCTATCGGTTCCTTAAAATGTAAGGACATTTCATAGTTATCAGTTTTCTAATATGTATATATGTATATATATTAGATAAAAATGCAGCAAGCTAGAATGCTGTAGACCTTAATTTATATGAGCTTTGAAAACAATAGCAAGTACAACTCAAAAAGTCTGTTCCAAAAATCTAAATTAATATTTTATTCTAAAAATCAGAGAATAAAACTAATGAGCAAACAACCACCCAGATGTGAAAATAAAATGAGAATTAAAAAAAAAATCTAATAAGATAACAATGAGAATTAAAAATAAAATGAGATAGATTAACATTTTAATCTTTAAATCAGATAAGAAAATTGTGAAAACTAAAAAAAAATTGAGAACAGAGAAAACTGAGGGGATAAAAAAAAAGATATAAATATAAATGAGAATGAAAAAAGATACCTCAGCTTGATGCAAAATGACTCAATCTCCTCTCCAATTCTGGACTTGGTTGAAAAAAAAAGACTTTCTCAAAGAAAAGAGCGCTTAAGAGGTGAGATATCTGTCAAAAAAAACAAACATCAAACATAATAAAAAAAATCCTCCTTCAACTAAAGAAAATTCCCTTAGGATAGGAAAAACAGAAATTTGAGATGAAAAAAATTAACTTTAACAACTCATTATCTTCTTCACATTTCATGGTTTGTGCAGAATGAAAAAAATCTTAAAGTTTGATCTAGACAAAAACATAACATTTTAATCAAAATGAATAGGAAAAAGACCAAACTTTATTGACAATCATAAAAGCTTCCTTGCGATTTGTGAACATCAAGACCAGAAGATCCAAACTTTCTCCTGCACGTACGTACAAAAAAAAATCCTTTGCTGCTTTTTTAGAAACTACTGAGAAGAGACAGCAAACCAAAAAGAATGAAAATCAACAAATGAAAAATAAGAGAAAGACACATTACTATTAAAGATCTCATTTTTTTTATGGAATGACTTAGTATTAAAGATCACATTACCATTAAAGCTTCATGAAATGAAAATCTCCAATCCTTTTGTCAAACACCTGGCATGCAACTATAAAATCTTCTTAATCACCAAATATAAACAAAAGGAGAAACAATAATTTAAATTATTTTATATCTAACAATTAGAAACTTGTGAAGAAATATGAAAATAGAAGACATGAACTTAGAAAGGAAGAAGAAGGAAGAAGACGAAACTGAAGCAGAGAAAGAAATGTGAATGGAGAATGGGGAAAGGAAGAAGAGGAAACCAAAACAAAGAGAAAAAGTAATGAAAAAATAAAGAAGAAGTAGAAAAAAAACATACTTAAATCTGTGAAGTTGGATCCATTCCTCTTTACAATTTTTTTCCAATTTCATGGGACTAAGGATTTACATATCAGTGGATGAGAAAGAAGGAGAAGAAATATGAGAAGAAGGGAAAAAAAAAAAGAATAGAGAGAGAGGAGAGAGAAAAAGGAGAAAGAATGAGATAAGGATGAGACTTGAGTTAGAGATTTGAATTTTGAATTGAAAATGATGATGAAAAGAAATGACACTTTTTTAAAAGAAAAATAAAAAAATCAAAGGAAGAGTAAAATATAAAAAAAAAGGAAAGAAAATTTTTTTTAAGACAAAGGATGTTGGCCAAATTTTTAGTGGAAAAATGAATGCACCAGGAAGCGACATGTGTCCACCAAAGTAAATGATTCTCTAAGATTGAAAATAGACAAGATATATGACTAATCTAGACAAATTTTATAAACGAATTGAAGATTAGTGTTAAAAATGCCAAATTTTTTCATATTGAGTGTTAAAGTTAGGAAGTGATGACACCCACAAGAAACATAAACCACTAAAGTGCAATTCATCTTCAGTATATGGATGGATATTTTTGGATTTTTTTAATTTTTTTTTGGATTATGGATGCACAAATTTAGAGAGATGAGTTTTAAAAAGGGAAATTGTTATATATTCGGCATATGACCCAACCCGCAAAGATATTAGTTACCCAGTTCAGCAACAAGCCCAACAACAATTAACCCACATAGTCTAATAACGCTTATGGCTCAATAGAAACATATGAGCATTAGGACGTAACTAGATAAATAAGCTTTTATACTAAGGCATAGTTGGTATGGTAGATAATTCAGTTCTTTAAACTTGTTGATAAGGATTCGAATTTTGACTGTACGTATAAAAAAGACTTTGTTGATAGAGTAAGATTAAGATAGTAGAATTGAGTTGAATTTTCTTAAGAAGATGACTAGGTCTTTCTTTATCTTCTTTATAATATCTTTTTTTCTTGAGGTTGTATGAGAAACTTCATATGAAAAAAAAAGTTAAAGGGACAAAACTATTAAGTGAGAAAATTTAGAGAGAGAAATTTTTTGGAGAAAATAAAAAATCATATTGAGAAGACTTATAAAGAGATTTTTTTTAAGGAAAATTTAGAGAATAAAAATTAGGCAAATTATTATGAGAAAACTTAGTAGAAAAATTAAGTGAGAAAAATGAAGACAGAAAAAAAATAAATTCAGTTTTAGCGAGAGAAAAGTTATTCGAAGAAAATTTTTGTTTTTAAAAAGTGTTAAAGACAAAATGTAAAAGATATGCAACTGAAATTTTATTCAAAGAGAAATGCTAATATATTAATATAATCATTATTTTAACCTTATATATTAGTATAATCATTTCATTAACATAGAAAAATAATTTTACTGCAATTCAAAAAGTTAAATATTTAATGACATTAAATTATGCTTTTTTGTCAATACATCAAATTTTGTGCCACTAAATTTATGTCAAAAAAATTACTGTATCTAATTGTATTAATATTTGAGTCTTAATATACAGTGTTATAAGAGTACAGTTAAGATTACTAGAAATAAAAAAATAATCACAAAAACACATTGTTCTGGTTTCTCGAAAATATAAAAAACAATTCATTCCAATATTTTTTACTATATTTGAATTCTTAAATAATGTCTTTAAGACAATAAATATTATTTGCCTTAATATTTTAACGTGTTTATTGTTAAAATTTATTGTTGTTACGCTATGTGATAATAAATCTATTATGCCAGTATATTAGTTTTTTTTGGTCAACATCAGTATATTAGTATTAAAAGTATATTTAATTATTATAGATATAGAGCTTGATTTTAAGATAATTGGATTTTATCAATCAAATGTTAGCTAATGCCCATTAAATAGAGAAATGTAAGGCAACCTGTGAATGTTACGTAATACTATTGTGCACCGTATAAATAAATATAAATTATATTATACTAATAACAGTGAAGTAAGAGACTTATAAAAAAAAATGTTAAAGAAGCACCGTATAAAATATAAACAACAGTTAAATAAGAGACTGAGAATTAAAAGAGAAAAAATTAACAGAGGAAGCCACTCTATTTATCAGAGCCTGGTTTCGATCCAGGGACCTGTGGGTTATGGGCCCACCACGCTTCCGCTGCGCCACTCTGATTGTTGATTTTACTTCTCTAAAAGTTCTATATATTCTAAAGCAATTAACCTTTTCTTTCTTCCTTCGAAAATTCGTCCCTCGTTAAAATTCATTTCTGCTTTGAACAAAACCCACGTTAAAATTTTCGACCATCGAAGGCACTCAAAAATCAGAGAAAACCCAATTTTCAATTTTCAATAACACAAAGCAAAAAGAACTGTAATTGGATTGAGGTTTTATTGGAGGCACAAGAAGAAGATGAGAAGAAGGCCTGGAATCGGAGGGTTGCAGACAGCTGCAGCTGCAAGGGATCAATACCGTTTGTTGGGTGAGAATGTCGCCAAAATCAGAACCGATTTGATGAAGGAGCAACTTGCCACGTTTCGCTCTCAGCTTGAAGAATTCGCTTGCAAGCATAAGGTGTCTCTTTTCTTCTTTTTGTATTTGTTTTTCTTTGTTTTGATGCTTTAAAGAGTTCGTTTTTAATTCTGGGGTGCTGGAAAAACTCAATTGCGTTTTCCAAACTTGATTCTTTGAGTGCAAAAGTAGTTGTTTTGACGATTTTTTGCAAGTGGGCGTGGCTGTTTTTTAGTGGGAATTGATAAACGTTTGCACTAGCTTTGGAGTAGGTTTGGTTCTGGGATGGTCACAAATTTCTATGAAATTGGGGAATTTGGGAATCAGTTTAGAGGTTAATTGCTAAGCTGTGGTTGTAATATCAGAGCTTATCCTAGGCAATGTGGGACTTTATCTCCCAACAGCTTCTAGTTTTTTACAATTGCATTACAATCATTTTCATGGGAATAGGATGAATTTGGTGATGAATATTTAGCTATGTTGATGATTAGTAGATGATGGAGGGCCAGTACTTTACGCATCATACTAATTTCCGAGCACATCACACACAAAACAGAAATTAATATCCGAGCGTACAACAAAACAGAAGTTAATTTCCGTTTTGCCTGATTTTTTTCAATTACCGGAAGTTAATCTCTGAGCAAATGTGTGGTGGCTTAAGAAATTGGTGTGGTGCGCTTAGTCCCAACTCCCAACCATGATGGAGTGGCTAAAACTTTTAAGAGTTTATTATCAGATTTTGCATTTCAGGAGAGTTATATTCAGGGTTGTGCTTGACTTATTTGATGGCCGTGAAAATTTGGGGCCATGGTTAACTAACAACTCAGCATTGTTCCTGTCTTCTTCCGTTGGCCTTCTTATGCAATCCTACTTTGATTATAATTGATTTTAATGAATGACTGAGTAAAATTATGCTAAATGTTGATATCACTGGTTTAGAATGACATCCGCAAGAACCCTGCATTCCGATCACAGTTCCATGAAATGTGTGCTAAAGTTGGAGTGGATCCCTTGGCCTCAAATAAGGGTTTCTGGGCAGAGCTTTTAGGAATTGGTGACTTCTATTATGAACTTGGTTGGTAATTTCTTTCTTAACCTTGTTTATGTTCTTAATAAATGAATCTCCTATGCATGTATGGATCTTTTATGTACTAATATTCATATGCTATTATGATAATTTACATAGAATCCCCGAAGCATACCTCCTCACGCTGACCAGTCCTATTTAATGAAATTTTCTGTCAAACAGAGCCCTCTCAAATGCAACAATACACAATGGTAGTCTTAAGAAGTGTTATATCAAGTTTTTAATCCAAAAGTACCCAAAATGCATAACCATCCAAGCTTGATATTCTATTGTTAACTACTCTTTCATGGACTATTGCATTACATTATTATTCAGTATATTGCAACTGTTAATCTGTTTATCTTTTTAATTTGGTAAATTGTTCCAGATTTATTCCTTTAATTAATTCCAAGCTGTTTTAAATTCATTATTTTCTTAGCATGTTTGTTATGACAAGCTACTTGTCTAAACAGGAGTTCAAATTGTGGATATTTGCTTGGCCACTAGACCCCACAATGGAGGACTGATCAACCTGCAGGAACTTTGTCATCTCCTTCGCGATAGACGAAAAAATGATCGTGGAGTTGTTTCTGAGGATGATTGCCTGCGTGCTATCAGTAAGCTGAAGGTCTTGTGCTTTAGGTTGCCCATAAACTATATTACAAGGCTATTACTATTGTGAGGTGCTTGACACATGAAATAAATAAAGACCAAAGATAATCTCGTATAGTTGTGTTTAAGGCTATGTTGTCCCATATGTTTAGATGTCAGTGCACTTTTCGATGTTTTTTGTTCTACAACTTTGACAGCTTGCCTTTGACACTTCTCATTGGATCTGGATATTCTCAAAGAAGATTCAATTCTTTCTTTTCTTTGTTCATCTGATACATTTCTTATTGATGACCTTCACATAGCAGCATTATGCCTTTCTTCACAATCCCAACATATTGAATTGAGCATTTCCCCCAATGTATTGAATTCATGTTTTCCTCTAACTGGTGTACACCTAACAAACATTTGGGATGGTAACATTGATGTATCCAAGGCCTTAAAACACAATACTGATATGAGAAAACATCATTCTTAATGGCCAAATCCAATTATCACCAAAACAATAGAAACTCAATAACATTATATTAAAGCGTAAAATTTGACAGAAAAAGGTTAATTGTGGGAGAAGTCCTCTTTGCACAATTTTGGACTTGTTCTGATATCTTGCCTTGAGTTGTAGGAACTAGGAATGACCTTCAATTTTCTGAAAGTAAACCAGGACAGAGGACAAAACTCTTCATTAATCTCTCAACAGTGCACAGAACAACCATTGTTTTTTGTTTATAGATCTTTATGTTTTAAGTCTATGAATAACTAAATATCTTTTATAAAGGAAAACACTATATTGTCTGGGTGATAGCCTCTGCACCATCACTAATTACTTAATATTAGACAGTTGGTCATAGCATGCATCTAAAGATTCTAGTTTTATAATTAACTAACTTTATCTATATTGCATGTTTTAGTAAAAGGATGCCTTTACTTATTGATTTATTAATGCGTTTTCCTTTTCTTAATATTTTTCTTTTGGATCATACATGATACATCTTTGTTTTTCCTCTTTCTGATTTATTGCTTGCATTCTTGTTGACCCTGGTGGATATTCACACTGCTCTGTCCAAAAACTTTCAGGTGCTGGGTAGTGGTTTTGAAGTTATTTCTGTTGGAAAGAAAAAACTTGTTCGTTCAGTTCCAACTGAGTTGAACAAAGACCACAACGAAATTCTGGAACTTGCCCAGGTAACAGCTATTACTTCATTTCTTGGATATGCTAATGTTTGTGTGTGTATATCTCCTTGGGTTCATTTGAATATGACCTAGGTTTAACGTCTCTGTTGTGTGATTTTGAGTATAGTTCTAGGAACTCATTAAATCCTAAGAACTAGGAAAATAATCCCATATCAGTGTCACTAATGTTTACCTTCCCTTTCCACTATTCTATTCTCTAAGTTACATGGACCTGCAAGTATGACCTGGGTTTAAGGTGTGTCATTTAGCCTTGTTGCTTGATGAGTATAAATTTGAATATTTCGAGACACATTGATAAATAGATTGAAAAGGATGATATAGACCTAGATGGTTGTAGTTCTCTTTTTGGCCTAAAAAGTGGAAACTTCTTATTGACTTCAGCTTTTCTATCCAGTAGCATGTGAATATGTGTGGCGTACCTTCATGTATTATATATTGATAGAGGAAAACGTGGTTATGCAGCATATATAGGTTAAGTCCTTAAGGATTTTTATATGATATTATTTCAACCTTCTCATGATTGTCTTTTATTTTTGTTATTGCAATTTCTCATGATCCCGAGACTCTTGCTCTGCTTCCTTTTAGTTAATTATCAAAATCTGGTAATATCAGAGTTTGCGATTAGGTACGAAGAGATACCCCTTGGTTCTGGGGTCTGGGCGAATGTTCATTATAGTTATTTGTTTATTCAGTCTTAAACTTAATTTGAACTCTCTTGCTCTGAATCTTGTCTTCTTGGTATTGATATGTGTAAACTAGTGGTGCTCAGAAGCATTAAAACGACAGTTTGAACACAGGAAGCTTCATCCAGAGTTTGGTTTAGTTTGATTGACATTTGATAACATGCATTCCTTATTGTGAAGCATGAAAGATGTGTTTTATGTGTGTTCGTATTTTCGTTGACAAAACTGACTTTGTTTTAAACTGCCTTCCGTTCAATTAGATGAAAGTGATGCTTTCATTCAATGCTACTACGCTAGTTTGAACTTTGAAATCCTTTTCTTTTAAGCTAACTGATTTTTACCTGGTAATCTCAACGTCAAGGCATGTGATTTACATGCAGATGGAAGTGAGTTATGCATTGTAGCAAAAGTTGCTGTGCTATCACTTTTCTATTTGGTGGCATTTACGTAACACTTTCTTTTTCTGCAGGCTCAAGGATTTGTGACCGTTGATGAAGTAGAGAGGCGGCTATCTTGGACTTCGGGTCGTGCCATCGATGCCCTTGATACTTTACTTGAGGTAAGATAACTAACAAATTTTCTAATAAATTTCCTTTTGTTTTTCATTATCTGATTAAGCATACTTCAATTTCAAGTCACATGGAATAATGAAAAACTGTTGGGTCATGCAGGAAGGACTTGCAATGATTGATGATGGCCATAGAGATGGTAAACGACGCTACTGGTTTCCTTGTGTATCTCCCATTTCATCTTCAATAGGAGTTGATTCCTCGTGAATTTGTTATTTAATTATTTTCTTTGATTCTCTGTGTATGAATATACATACACATGTACACATAAAGATGTTAATACAAAACAGAAAAAAAAATGTAATAATGTATTGTCAGACATTTAATGATTTTTCTTTGATATATTTCAAATGAAGAATATTTGTGTACATTCAGGCTACCAAATGTTTTTTGCACACAGAAAAAGAATCCATTGTATTTTTATTTTTTTAATTTCAATAAAAGAAAAACAGAAAGGGAGAGGGAGAGAGAACAATCATATATACTCATACCTGTCACCTGTGTGCAATAAATCATTTAAAAAGAAAAGGAAACGCTTGGACTTAAGAAGAGGCATCAACCTCCTCCATCCATTCGGAGTTAGGTTCACTCCATGACCTAGGCTTAACTCCAAGGTTAACATACAAGACCATCTCCATGGCTTCAAACACTTTATGCTTATCCAAAAACTCATTCCAGACTCCACTCACTATGCAATAATTATTGTTATATGGTGGCCGATGATGCGCAGAGTGTTGTGATCGTGACACGAGCACGCCAGCCTCTTGGAGTGCCACCACGAGCGGTGGAAGCCGACTCTTTGTTCCATGTGCCCACGCATGGAACTGTTGGCTAAACATGATGCAACCAGCAAACAACCCAACAAATCCTTGAACAGTAGGGTCATGACAAACCACGGCTATAGGAAGCGCGGTGAAGGTGATTACGCGTGCTAGAGCATGCAAGTTATTTGCAAATTGACGCCTAGTGATGGTCCAAGGCCACTTATGATGACCTTGGAATGCTTCGATTTGGGCTCCAACAATTGGGGTGGAGCCATCACCGTAATTATCAATAGCCCAATGATAAACTCCAGAACCAAGATCAGCTAAAATATAACCAACCCAACTGGCAAAAACGGGCTCAACCCACATGTGCAAATCAATTGCACCCTTCATGGACTCACCCAACGATATGAGCAAGGTTGTGCAACCAGCTGCCACCCATGCCCTATGTGACCATGTTGATTGCAAATCCGGGTCATCGTCCTTGGGAGGGCGGTTAGCGACAGTAACCACCGTCATTGGCGATGGCATAAGTTGGGCTTCAATGACTAATTCTTTACCATTGGGCTTGGACTTAGACGAAGTGGTGGTGGTGGTGGAGCAATACACACGAGTCGGTCGGAGGATAGGGTGGCTTTTGCAAACATGGTGATGGAAGCTTGCTAGGTACTTGTGTTGAGCCAAGGAAGACATTGAAGATGTTGAAGAGGAATCAAATGCTTGTATGAGAAGGAACTAGAAATACAAAAATTAGGAGCAACTTCAATAGTGGTTGTGAGAATAAATGCTTAATTTGTGAAGTAGGAGAGAAGAAATATGGTGTGGTAGACAAGGAAGATGCGTGGTGTTACTGAATTCTCAAATACACATAGAGGATTACTTACATTGAATTTCTGTCACATATTTGATTATAGATTTCTTTACTTGTAACCAAAAATAAAAAAAAGTCGTAGAGTATGTAAGATGGTTTACTTGGACCCAAAAAATTGGCCAATTTTTGTGGTCCCCTAAGTATATTTTTATGTGATTGGATGATGTGGCTGACTCACAAGTCATAAGCAAACAAAGAAAAGAATAGAAAAAGTGTTTTGTAGTAAACTTTTTCCTGTCCACTTACATAAGGATGTGTTTCTTCCACGAATTAACCAATTAGGCAGCATTAATAACCAGTTATAGTAGCTGCAATTGATAAATAAATTATCATAAAGAAAAAGACAATAATAGCAGAATAGGTATATTCAAGCCGAGGAAGCATCTACTAAAAGCCTAATTTCAGTTCAAAACGGTGTTTGGAACTTATTTTAAGATAATTTCTACAAATTTATTTCAAACTTTTCTAATCATATTGAAACTAGAATATGTATTTAGCTAGGTTCCAAAAGCACTTTATCACTCTCATTTAAAATTCTAACTTCTTTCTAACAAAGGTTAAAATGTTGTTATTCCTCAAAATATAACAATTTTTTTTCATTTAGTCCTTATTTTAAAAAATCTAATTTGGTCATCCAAGAAAACTATGTTTCAGTTTAATTCCTCCATTTGTACCTAACAAAGGTTCCAGCATAATAATAGAAACACACACAACCCAAAAGGAGAATCATAGTTCAAATTCTAGAGAGCACCATTTGAGAGGAAAGTCTATCTATGTCCAAATATTTAATCTTCTAACATAATAAGATAAAAAGATACTTGAAAAATCAAAAAAAAATCCTTTGTATGCATTATACTGTTTTTAATAGTTAAGTGATGATGTGCATGACAACCAACGTAGCATAAAAAATTGTGACACTTAATGTAACACATTATCACTTAAGATAAAATTTTAATACAATATTGAAATACGGCCAAAGAAAGTAAATACAAAGATTTAAATTTCCATGAGAGATCTAGACTTTTTGAAAATGAGGAACTAAATTTAAAAAAAATAAAATAAAATCATGATATTGGAAAGACCAAAAACTTATTTTAACCTTCAATATTAAAAGTGTTTATAATTATCTTCTTTTTCAAAAAATAATAAATAATCTTCTTTGTGCATTGCACGGGTACAATACTAATTTCCCTCTTAAAATTCTTCATCCAAACATGGGTTAATGTCCTATTTTATCATCCTTGTATGTTTAAATCTTCAATTTTTCCATCCTTTCCATTTAGTACATACCTCATTAATAGAGGTCTATAACAAATTTAAACAACAAAAAACAATCCCATCAATTGCAAAGAGACTAGAAGACAATCAACCTTAATTTATATACTAGACAGAGTAAATATAGGAACAACAAAGTACTAAATAACCAAATTTACTCACTTCAATGACAATAGACCTTTAAGGCCAATCCAATCAAGCATCTACTAGTGATATCTGATATGTACTAACTATCATGAGGATTTGTCTGATATTTGCATACAGAACCAAACTCTAGCTAACCCATGTTGAGAAATCACAGAAGAATTTCTCTTGGAATTTTAGGGACTCATAAGTATCTCCCTGAGTTCATTTCTCTTCTGATCAACACATCTTGAACTGACCAAAGAGGTTATCCAGATATCATCGGATTTTACCGGCTCATCATCGTCGTTCCTATGCCAACTCCAGAAAGCATGTGTAGAATTCACGATTTTCAGCTCACCGTGACCGAAACTGGCTTCTCGGAATTCTGACCACTTTGGCTGTGGGTTCATGTACCTGCCAATAAACAATGATGTGATCATAAAAATGGTACCAATGATATAAGGGCGAATTCAAATGGTATGGGAATTTGAAAACAACATCAATGTAGCGCTCTTTGCAAAACTCCCTCGTGTTGACCCTTAGGGTCTCTTTGGTTTACGTTTTCATTTCGTTTTCATTTCGTGTTTTCATGAATAATTACAAAACTGCCAACTTTTTATCTTTGTGTTTTCCGTGTTTTGAAATTTGTATAGGAAACACTAGAAACAAGATTGCCTGTGTGTTTCAAAAAAAGGAAACAATGAAAACAAAAGGACAGTTTGGTAACTATTTAGAAAAATAGAAAATGGAAATCAAAATCAAAATCAAACCCACCCTAAATAATTCAGAAAACAGATTCATAAGGAAGGTGACAGAATCAAACATACTTGGAAGCTAAGCCTTCGCGATTTCCTCCATCACCAATGGTTATATGGACAGCACCACAAGGATCAACTTTTCCATTATACACACGTTTCTGTCGATCAAACAAAGAACCGTTTAAAATCCAGATACCATCGAAGAATACTAACGCAGAAATCAAATCTAAAGCAAGTAAGCATACCGAGCGTTCATAAGCGTGCACATGACCAGCAAGAACCAAATCAACGCTAGCAGCATTAAGCAATGGCTCCATAGCTGCCAACATATCATCCCCTTCGCCTTGATGAGCCGTGTTACTGTTATACCATGGCACATGAAATAACACCAGCAACCAAGGTGTCCTTTTCCTGTCCACCTTTGACAGATCTTCCTGTAGATCATACACGACAAGAACGTTAACCCCATGCACGAAAAAATTAAACGAGAGAAGAAAGCCACAAGCAGTGTTCAGAGGAATTTGTGACCATCAGGAGAAAGGATTCAAGTAGAACTGTAATTTGTATATGTTTATGGCTGGCAGGTTATGATTAAAAGAGAAATTAACATTAATGTTAAAAGAATACAAGCAGAAAGAAGCTTCTCAATTTAAAGTGGTTCGCCCAAGCCATATGTAACTGCAATGCATCTTTTCCTCAAGGATTTTGCACTTCAACATTTGCTTTTCTAAAAGCTCTCAGCTTATAAAAATACGCGATTAATTCTTTAAAAAGCTAATCCAAACGCATACTTAATCAAGGAAGTAAGAAGATATTCTTCTTCCGATTTTCTAAATGTTTGTACATGTTTCGTTGATAGATTTTCAGGAAACAAGATTGAAGACAATACTGATGCTAATCATAATAATCATAAGTCATTTCAACTTAAGCGAAAACACAACAACTAAGCCTTAAATGGATATTCATACATGGATAAATTGACTTCATTGCGAATATCTACAAGACATGAAGAATAGTACCAAGAAAATTGAGAGGCTAACAGTGCAAATCACTCTGTCCTTCTAACCATTACCCAGAATGCTTTTCTTTAAAATAGAGTAAAAAGAATAAAAATGAATAATGAAAAACACAGTTGCAGAAGCTTTTCTCTTTCATTTTTATTATCTCTCAAGTAATTATAGCTGGCAATAAATCCAATTAAACTAGTCTGAAATTGAATGCAGTAACTCTTTATCAATTGGAGCAACAAACTAACCTTTAGCCATATATATTGATCTGAGTACTTATCATAATCTGTATAAGAACCAAGCATGATAATGTGAACGCCTGCAACTTCAAAAGAATAATAGAGATTCGAACTCGATCCACTTTCCTCAAATGGCATTTTCCATCTGGAATTGTAGGACACAAACCCATCCTTCAACAAGGGTATTCTCTCTACTTCATGGTTTCCCTGCGTTACCATCCACGGTCTTGAACTAGCAAGCGGCTGCACTAGCCTACCAAACGTGTCCCAGCGATGCTGGATATAATCCGCATACGAAAGGTCTCCCGGAAGCAGGTGAACATCATATTTACATTGGTCAATGTGATCTAACGTTGATTTAGTCCAGCCGGTTTGACCGAGATCCCCGGCGATGGCAAAAGTGATTGGAAATTGGGCTGGAGGAGTCTTGAGCTGGAACTCGGGACCTTGTCGACCACATTGATAAAAGTACACAGAACTATACTCTAAAGGCCCAATGACAGCGTGATGTATCTTTCCTGAGCTATAGAACAGATAGCTATAAGAGGTAGTTTCTCCTTCAGCTACAGAGTCATATTTCCCTGGCAACTTTCCATATTCTACGATTGAAGGTGCGGACTTATCATCGGTAATCCAGGTAACTCTAATGTGCTTGTCTCCAGCCAATGATATGTGTACCTGGAATTAACACTTCACAGATCAGAATGTGAAACTAAATGGGTCTTACAAGCTTAGTTCAAAAGGTTGATATGATTGCTTAAGCAAAAAAGTCATGGTTCATACGTCACAAAATAATTGTCACAGAACTGGCAAATAATTCACCACTAATAGATATCATTTCAAGATTCCTGACTGGACATCAAGATAAGCACTATGATCCCGAAACTTGAGGGGCTGAAAACATTCGACGATGATCATTGAAAATCATCAACTAGATAACACTAATAGTCACTGACAACACTCTAAGAAGGTGAAATAAGCTTTTACAATGAAGTGCCAACCTCTTAAAGAAATTTTAATCACAATCGAGAACAAACAAATGGCTATTCAAATTAAAAATGGCTGCTAATAATAATGGGAATAGAAATCTGTTCCCAAATAAGTTTACGAGGCACAAAGGCAAATAGAGTAGAACAACATACTCAATTGCTAGGTTAATCAATCAAACATACACAAATGAAAATAGAACAACATACTCTATTGTTGAGTTTCACACCTTTCCACAAATCATGGTTTCTATTAGCCAAAATCCATTATGGAAAAAGAAAATCAGAGAGCAGGGAGCCAGAAACCAAATAAGAACGAAAAAAATACACTCAAATGAGGACACAGAAATACACTCTTCACATATTCAATTTGCAAAGCAAAATAAAAACATTCTAAATTAAGAGATAGCAGGGGATCATTAATTTAATTTTTAGACAAGCAACAACAGAACCCAGATTCAGAATCAAAAAGAGAAACCAAAAAATAAAATAAAAATGCAAAGCAGTGACATAGATCAACTATTAAAACAAAAGGGTATAAGAAAAAAGTGATCATGTGAAGTAAAATTAGAACTTTCTAAATTAAGAGATACCAGACACAAACAAAGGGGATTCTTAATTTTTATTTTATTTTTCTTAAAAAAAAAAGAACCCAGTCCCAGATTCAGAACAAAAAAAAAAAAAAAAAAAAAAAACAAACGGAAATGGAAAACAGCGACATTGATCAAGTACTAAAGCAAAAGGGCATAAGAAAAATGCGATCTTGCAGAATAATAGGATGATGAGAGAAAAGGGTGTGATACCTGCTGAGGGTAAGAAAAGGACTTTGAATCCCATGGAAGATGTAAGGTTTTACGAGGTTGAGGTCGAACGTAATCAGCTGTGGCAGTGGCAAATATGATGAATGAAACCGTTAGAATTAGTTTGAGTTGCATTTTGTGAGTAAGTGTTACCAAAAACCTCTGCAAACAACAATGTAGTACTTCTGGAATCTATCGGCAGCACTCCATGATTGAGGTTGCTGGTCGGTGGATTGTATGTCAATTTTGGTACATCAACTTTTTTTTCCTTCTTTCTTTTTGTCACTGTGTGGACCTTATTTGTATTTTATTTCATAACAATAAAAAATTATGAAAGAAGCAATAATATTTTATGAGAGAAAATTTATCATTGTACTATATCTTAATTTTTAGAGTGCCGAGTAGTATGAAACGAGGAAGTAATTATTAATTTATTCCAAAAGCTTATTTTACATTGGTTTTTTAATTGTACAAAGGTTGATTATATTTTTGAGTTTGTACGAATAGTTTATATAATTTTTTGAGTTTTGAAAGTTCATTAAGTTTTATGAGATTGTCGAATATTTATTTAGTTAATAAGTTTTTGAAGTTTGATAATCTCAATGACCTAAGTGAACTATTTTTGTAAATTTAGATATTTAAATAAATAACATTTAGTAGTTTCCTAGACATAAGGGTATGTTTGGTTCAATGGAGGGGAGGGGAGGGGAGGAATTTTAATAGAAGAGAGGAAAAGGAAGGAAAAATAAACAATTTTACAGTGTGTTTAATTTAAATGGAAGAGAGGAAAAAAAAGTTGTGTTTTTGTGTTTGGTTGAAAAGGAGGAGAGAAATTTTAAATTTATTATCGTAAACTAAGACACCTTAATGAACTTTCATATAATTTAAGAACTTACGTGAATTGTTCTTGTAAATTTAAGAATATATATAAATTTCTTTTACAAAATTAAAGACTTATGTAATGCTTCACTCATAAAAAAAAGAGAGATAGAAAAAGAATTAAAAAAAGAAACAAAAAATTAAAATATTAACAATGATATAGTAATAAATAGAGGAGAGAATGATAAAAAGAAAAATAAATGATAAAATAAACATATTTTTACGCTATTGATAAAATAGACATATTAATGCATTGTAGTAATAATACTCCATGTTTTAAACATAAATAATGAAGCGACAAAATTAATGATGCTATGATATCAGTGACTAAACTGAATAGTAATAATAATAGATATAAAAATCAGATACTAAATCGAAGTGGTGAAATTAAAAAAGAAAATGATACAACGGAAATGCATAATGTCATGAAAAATAATTTCATAAATCTATTACAAAAAATCAACACAACAATTGTATTTTCAAACTCAACTTGTTGTTACTATCATATAATTCGGCTAACGAACACATAAAAATATGTGTGGATATAGCAATGCTTTTTTGCGGTATTCTATTTTATTTAATGGTATTTTAAAAATTTCAAACATAATGTACTATAAGAAAAGAAACCTCTTCTTGAACTCTAAGTTACATTTTATGCCATGTGTTATTTTCATATGCATCCAATTTTTCTCCAATTTTTTTGTTTATTATTATTTTATTGTTGTCTCCTCTATTTTTTTTCTTATTTTTTTTTGCCCCAACTTATCTTACTTGACACATGTCATTATAAGAATGATTCAATTTTCTTCTCAATTTTTTGCTTACTTTGAGATGAAAAAAAATTTAAAATTAAAATTTTAAATTTTAATAATAAAATTAATTATATTATTAAACTAATTTAAAATTTTAATAATAAAATTATATTATATTATTAAACTCTTTTTCTCTAACTTCTTTTTTTTCCTCTTCACTTCCCTTCATTTCACGTTTCATTCATTATCCTTTTTTATTTCTTTTTCTCTATTTTTTATTCGTTCATTTCTCTATTTTTACTATGCATGTTTCTTTTCTATTTTTTTTTACTTTGCTTTTTGTTATTTGTTAAATTATATATTTTTTTGTATAACCACGAGTTTCTTTACCCTTAGAATAAGACTAATCATGTTCGCGCTGCGTGGCTGACGCTAACCCTCGAAAATTTGGCATAGTTGAGATTCAAACACGGGAATCGTCTCTCCTATGAACTTAACGGGGTCTTACACCGCTAAGCCAACCCTTGAGATTAATTTGTTAAATTATTTATGAATAAGATAACATATATTTTTAATACATTAACAGATTTTTTATGAATAAGATATCATATATCATATACTATAAGAAAATAAACCCTTCTTGGACTCCAAGTTACATTTCATGTCATGTGTCATTCTCACATGCATCCAATTTCCCTCCAATTTTTTTGTTTATTATTATTTTGTTGTTGTCCACTCTATTTTTTTTCTTTCTTTTTTGGCCTCAAGTTATGTTACTTGACACATGTCATTATAAGAATGATTCAATTTCCTTCTCAATTTTTTGCTTACTTTGAGATAAAAAAAATTTAAAATTAAAATTTAAAATTTTAATAATAAAATTAATTATATTATTAAACTCTTTTTCTCTAACTTCCTTTTTTTCCTCTTCACTTCCCTTCATTTCACGTTTCATTCATTATCCTTTTTTATTTCTTTTTCTCTATTTTTTATTCGTTCCTTTCTCTATTTTTACTATGCATCTTTCTTTTCTATTTTTTTTACTTTGATTTTTGTTATTTGTTAAATTATATTTTTTTTGTATAACCATGGGTTTCTTTACCCTTAGAATGAGACTAATCATGTTCGCGCTGCGTGACTGACGTTGACCCTCGAGAATTTGGCATAGTTGATATTCAAACACGGGACATCTCGCTGTGAATCGTCCCTCATATGAACTTAGCGGGACCTTACACCGCTAAGCCAACCCTTGGGATTAATTTCTTAAATTATTTATGAATAAGATAACGTATACTTTTTAATACATTAACAGGTTTTGTTAAGAATAAACTTATCATTCGTCTATTTTATAATTTTTAAAGCATGTTATATGTGATTCACAAATATAGGATCAAACTTCAATTAAATCTGTGTACTTAATATCACAATTTTTTTTCTTATATGTTAATTAAGTTAGTTTTCATAAGGTTAGTATATAAGTCAGTATATAAATTTGTTACTTGCATTTATTTTATTTTTTGCAAGTGTGTTATCATGTTTTAATAATATTGAAAGTCTAATTTATTGTGCAACAGGAGTCTCATAATAAACTGTAAAGGTCTTTTTCATATTTAATGGTTTTGTGCAATAGTTGAGGTGTAAAGAATATTTCACTGAAGAGATTGTGTCGATAAAAAGTAATTCTTCACGGGAAAGATTGTGTCGATAAAAAGTTATAGATTAAGGTATAATTAAGGTGAATGTTTTAAATGTAATATTTTTTAAGTTCAATTATATCTTTTATTTTAATCATTATATTGTAAAATAATTTATTAAATATTTTAATAATTTTAATTGTGCTATTATATATTTATTACAAGACATTAACACACGCTCACAAACGCGTAATCGAAAATTTGTGCGAACACATAAGTCACGTGCTACTGTGAAAAAAAAAGTTAAGGTATATAAAAATCTTTAATTGAGTTACAATCTTACAAAATCCATTTTTATATATATATTTTTTTTTTACGAAAAAATGACAAATCCTGTTGTTCATTTCTACCAGAAGCCAAATTCGAGGATGATACACGTGAGAGTCACTTTGTATTCGGAATCAACTGCATCAAATGCTATGATTTTGTAAAGCTTATAGTATTAAATTTAAGAAAGTTTTATGTTGGAAATAAAAAATCCAAGTTGAGATCCACGGAGGAACAAAATGATTCTCAATATAATGCAAGAGTAGAATATACATGTCATCATAATTAGGGGTGGAAACAGACTAGGCTTTGGCTAAACAGGCTAGACCTGTTTTAAAATTGATGGAGCTAAGTCTGGCCTATTAGCTTATCACAGGTTAATTTTTCAAGTTAAGTCTAGCCTATTTGAAAGCCTATAAAGCCTGGAAGCCTATTTGTAGGCTTACTTTGTCCCAAGATCTCTAAAAAAGCCAACAATTCTATATTAAATATGCAACAAGCAACTAAATAGACTAATAGGCTTTTTTAACAAACATTCTAAATAAGCCTAATTTATAAACATATTAGAAAATTTATTGTATTTAAATTTATAAAATTCATTATTATATTAATATATATTAATTTTTGAAAAAAAAAAATTTTATTTATATTTATAAAATTTATAATATATATTAAGATTTAATTGGCCGGCCTATTAGTCTTAATAGGTTTTTTTAAAGGCCTATACCTAGCCTTTTTACTTAAATAGGCTTTTTAAAAAGTCTGAACCTGGTCTTTTTATTAAACAGGTTAGGCCAGACCAGCCTTTAAATAGGTCAGGTATGGCCCATGTTAGGCCGGCTGGCCTTTTTCTACCCCTAATCACAATTGACTTATTTATAGCGCCTTGTAAGAGAATTCCTCCAAAAAAAAAATTAGGGCAAATTATCGAGCTTTAAACTAAAATGTACGTATTTTGAATTAAATAAATATTCTTTTTATAAATAAAAGTGTCTCTATAAAAGTTTAAATTGAAGAGTTATTATTTTAAGTAGTATTTTTAATCACTAGTTAAATGCAATTAAACATATCTCCAAATGATAATGGATTAGTTACTTATTCAATTAGACTAGGTAAAAATTAAATAATAAGATCAATTGGTCACAATTATAATAAAGTGTAATATTAATATTAAAAATTTAAATATACAATTTAATAATTATTATTGTTAATCCCTAACTAATAGGATATTTATAATATTAATCAAATAATTTTTTATTCATTTTGGTTCTATTTTTTTCAGTTCAATGTGGTACAGAGGTGGGACTACACTTTGAGTTCCATTTTTTCTAGGAGATGAAAGGCCACTATAAAGTGGCAAGTATGGACTAAAACATTTTTTTTTAATGTATAAGGACTAAATTAATAAAATTTAATTAAACATTTTTCTTTTCACAAAATTTAAGTCCAATTGTGAGTATGCATATCACATAAAGCTATTAAAATGAGTCATTCAATCTAGTCCAACTTAGACTCGATAGAACTAGAATCCAAAATTCTAAATAACAATAAAGGCCCTAAAATTCAAAGCCCTGCAGGGTCAAAAGGTTACATGGCTAGGGTCAAGATCAGGGCCAAATTAGGGCTAATTTTTTTTTAATATAATTAGTCGTGCGGACAGAGGTAGGGCCAAAGCTGGGCTAGGTCAGGGCTAAGTCAAGGCCACGTCAGGGTCAATTTTATATGTATATTTTATATTCCTACTATTATTAATTTTATCATTTAAAATAAATACACATGCTTCTATAACAATAAAAAGTATAATCCTATCAACCCATTTAACATAATTAGTTAAATTATAGTAAACTAAAAAAATGATACTATCATTTTCTTGTTCTTTCATCTGGTGGTTCCAAATCCAAAGTAAAGTAATTTTTCATATTTTGGCTACACACCACCTATGTTTTCTACACAAGTTTCCCTTTCAAATTTCAACTAAACATAATAGTCACTAATATTGTATTACCAACCGAATAGTTTTCACTTCGAGATTACAAATTTTAATTGCAAGATAATAAAAATATAACAAATACAAATGAGGCGTGAGCGTGAGTGGCCATGGTCCATACATGAAGTCTCGTGAGTGGCCACAATCGCCGTACTAGCGTCAAAACGAAGACAGCTCTGTGAATGGATGAATGCTTGACGTGAGTGGATTCAGGATTTCTGGGCTAGTTTTTTCTTTTTTAAAATTAGAACCTGGTCCAAAAGTAAATAGGGCCCAAATCTTCAGGGCTGTTTTTTTTTTTCTTAAATTATAACTCGGCCTAGTTACACTAAATATGGGGTTGGGTTGGACCAGCCCCAGAGCTTTAGCCCAATTTGACAGCTCTAGTACTACCACACATATTTTTTTATCCACCACACATTTGCTCAGAGATTAATTTTTGTTTGTTGTTCACTTGAATATTAATATTTATTTTATGTATAGTACACTCAAAAATTAGTGTGGTATGCAAAGTACCAACTTCAAAATTCTCCTCTTTTATTATCTTTTCTCATTTCAATTCTTTCTTATTTCTTTCTTATTGTGTTAACCAATCTTTCATCCATTTTCCAATCTACTCTTCAAATTCTTAAACTCAGGGGAGAAAGGGGGTGAGTTTATAAGAAGAAGAAAATTGGGTTAGGGAAGAGATGATTGGAAAGTGACCAAAATTTATAACGCAGAAATAGGGAACAAAGGTAGGTGCTAAAAAAATGATAAAAAAGGGTTTAAGTTTTATAAAGGGATAAAAATGTCTTTATAAATGATAAAAAATTCTTAATATATGATAAGAATTTTTCATAAATAACAAAAAATATTTATTTTAGTCTATACTTGCCATGCTGCATGAATAATATGACACGTGTCAGCAATTCTTTTTGTCACGTAAGACACACATTTATTATGTGAGTCAATGCTAACGTTTTTTTTACGGAATCAAAGGAAGGACTAAAAAGTAAATATAAACACTTACATGAACTAAAACATGTTTCTTTTCTTTTAAAACCAGGGGGAAAATGTTAATTAGTCCTAACAAATTTAACAAATAAATAACACGTAGCTAATCCGGGATTACTTTGAATTTTTCAAAATTAGAGTGGCCAAATTGCAAAGTGAACAATCATCTTGATTTAGGTTGGAGAAAGGAAAAAAACAGATCATGAATAATATAAGGAGCAATAACATAAATGCTTAGTGAGCACATAAGAAGATTCATGTTTGAATATTTTGATTTAATTTCTGATTAACGAAATTTTCTATGCAATAATAACATAACGTAAGCGAGTCTAGTGTGTTATACATGCTTCTCTCACTCTAAACAAAACTCTCCTGCTATTCCCAGACCTCTTCGTTCACTCATAGCTACAACAGAAGTAGAAGCTTAAGCTTCTGGAGAGAATTCGAGAAGAAATTCGAGATGGGTCGCAACAGAAACTCGAAATCGTCCACAGCAAATCGCGCTCCTTCTGAGCCCACAAAGAATCACTCTTCTGCTTCGTCTACAGAGAATCGCACTTCTGCTTCGTCCACAGTGAATCGCACTTCTGCTTCGTCCAATGGCGCTCCTGCTTCGTCCAATCGCGCTCCTGCTTCGTCCACAGTGAATCGAGCTCCTGCTTTGTCCACATTGAATCGCACATCTTCTTCGTCCACAGAGTATCGGCCTTCTGCTTCGTCCAGAGTGAATCGCTCTTGTTCTGAATCCACGGAGAATCGCGCTTCTGCTTCGTTCACAGGGAATCACGCTTCTTCTGAATCCACAGAGAATCTCGCTTCTGATGATGAAACAATTTGCAATGCTTTGCTCATCACCACCATGTACATCATTGGCTGTCACGTTGATGTTCTCATTAGGGATGGTTCTGTCTATTCTGGAATCTTCCATACTGCTTCGGTTGACGGCAATTACGGTACCCTTCTTTCTCTCTCGTTGATTTCTTTTGGCAAAATCGTTTTTTTGTATTCATTTCCTTGGACCCTCAATTGGGCGGTGAGAAATTTCATATTTTGATCAATTCCCATCACCCTACCTGATCAATCACGTGTAATTTTAATCTAGGGTGGCTTTGTTTAATCTCTTTGCTGAAACATTAATAATAGATCCTAAGAAAGTTGATCTTCAATAGTTTTGTGTGGCTCTTGTTAACTGAGGAAATCTGAGGAATTAAATCATTAATTCAATTATCAACTTTTTTATTGTATTTGTTATAGAGATGGATCTGGGGCTTACTTTGAGACTTGTTTCTATGAGAAAGTTTGTTTAACTGTTGCAATAAGAAAAGCATAAGATTGATCTTGTTTATTATATATCTAGATATAGATATATATAGATGCATTAAGAGGGCGACCAGCAAAGTCAGACCTGAGTTGTTTTGATAGTTAAATAGTTGTTTTGGTGTTGCAATAGTATGGCATTATGCAACTGCCACAGTTGAATATTTGAATCCACTATTTTTTCTTAAACTTATAATCAATGATATGTCATTATTTTCAGATTGTTTTTGTTTATATTCACCTATTTTTATTTGTATACGGATTATTTTCATGTATATTATAACTTTTGATATTTGCCCGCGACACACTCTGCAATATGGCTTTGGGGATTTTCGGCTTTCCACCATTAGCCGCAATCCGCTTACAATAACACTGTTATCAGCATTCCCTTGCTCTGTGGCATGTTCAGATATCATTTTGAAGAAAGCAAGGATGACCAAGGAGGGAAAGGGCCTCACCGATAAGGGAAAAGATGGTCGCGTGATAGAAACTCTAGTGATTCGATCAGCTGATTATGTGGAAATTGTTGCTAAGGTATGTCATTCCTGCTAACCTATGTATCTTTTATGAGACCAAACATATCTTGATTGTAATATAAATAACTGTATTTGTTGTGCTTGGGATTTGTGTAGGATGTGTTGTTTCCTTCAGCTAGTGCTGGTAGAAATGTGACTGGTGCTGATGAGGAAGCAGTTGCGCACAATGTTTCTCATTCTGAGAGTTCAGCGTGTGAGGTAGATAATCCTACAGCGCTTTTGATGGATGCAAAAGAAGTTAATCAATCGAGGTACTTTCTTCTATCAAATTCATTTACATGTATGGAGAGATATGTGTTATGCTACTCAAGCTAATTTGTGATTATGTTTAATAACCTACATCCAACGGAAATATTAACTATATATTCTTTGGTTGCCAATTTCTATCTTATCTTTGGTTTATGCTTTTATGATGCAGAAAGACAGTCCCCTTTAACACCATGCACACTTGATTGTTATGAGTCTGAATGTTGCTCAAGGATTTGCTATCTAATTAAGGAAGCTATCAAAATATGTATAATCTTTATCAAACCATAGTTACTAATATAGCCCTATAGTGGTGAAGCGGCCTTAGGCCGCTATGGTTGCATTGTATTTTTGGAGCTATAAATTGCTGATGTTACAGCTGCTATTCTGCGGGAAAACCCCTTTGTTATTGAACATGTTTGTATGAATATTTTTTATGATTAGATTCTCCCCTCTTGTTTAAGAATAAAACACAAAGGCTGACTTAGATTTCATTTACACTTTTCTAGCATTATGCCCAGCCAACCCATAGTTAGCTGGCATCATTTCCAGCCACCCTTCTGTTCGTGCATCACAGTGCAGCTCTATGATCGCTTTTTGTTTTTTTTTTTGGCTTTTTTTTCCCACGTGTTGTTATTTCTTCGCACTTCACCTTCTATACTCCCATAGTTGTTCTCTGTTTTGTTTTTCCTTTTCCAACTCCTCTGGTCTCTGTTCACATTCTGATGTGTTCTGTGATTTTTTTGTTTGTTACATCATTCTTTTACCCCATTCCTTTGCTCTCTCTCTCATTTTTTTCGTGGCTGCTATGGCATCATCCACTCAACCACAATCATATTGTTTTCATTGTTATTAACGAGTTGATTATACCTTAAATTTAGAATGAGATTTGTTTTTTTTAATTAATTGATGGTGAACATGTCTTAAGTTAGGTTAATTTTTGTACTGCTGAGCATTTATATGCGTACATTATAATCTTCGGTATAGTGGGGTATCATACTTCCTGTTATCATGCTATAGCATTTTTGGTGCCAGCCAATCGACTCCATGATCCAGCATTGATAAATGATAACAATAAACAATGTGTCAAACACCTATTGTATTATTTCTTTTTATTCCTGTGTTGTGTGAAATTATATATCTCAAATAACCTCTTCACTATGAAGATCTTGAAGCTTTTACCATGACCTTTGACGCAATGGTAAGGTTTTACCTCATGACCTAGAGATCGTGAGTTCAAATCCTAGAAACGTCTCTCTAAATGGAGGGCCAAAGCTTCTTACATATACCATCTTAGACCTCACCAAGTGGGAGTCTCATGCACTAGGCATATAGTTATGGGAAAATTAGGATATACTGGTTATCTAGAAAAGAGAAAATTAATGTAGGATATGGCCAGATAAGGAATAAGGGTGTCATGTGGCTTGACGTGTCCCAAAAGCTCGCCTGTGATGGTATTTTTTGGTGAAACAGTTCGAGTGACATTGTTAATTGATTGTTGAGACTTGGGATGCTACAAAATGGTATAGTTGCATGATTTTATCATGATATATGGGATACACATGTTGAGGACGGCGGCAATAGCATGGTTGTCACATGTCTCTAGCCAAGTGGGATGAAATTAAGTTGGTTATTCATTTCTTCTTGGAGGTTAAACCCTAGTTTTAAGCATTTCAGGTGTGTGCTAGTTTGTGATTTCAGTGTGTTATAAGTGCTAGAAAAGAAAACTTTTGCATGACATTAGGGCATCATATTTTATAGCTGTTGGTCAAACTAAAAATCTAATTCAAAGTAAATAACTATCTAGTTTTTCTCTCTTTCTATTTAATAAGTTATTTTGTGACTGATTTACTCAAGAAGATTAAAGTGGCACAGAGCTTCTTTTTTTTTTTTTTCCTGTTAAATAAAAGTTTGGTGCCTAATCTTGAACACTTTTTGTTTTGGTCTCTAAATGAAAAAATTCTACATCTTGGTCCTTACATGAAAAACGTTTATCAATCTGTCCCTATCATTTGCCCAAGTTATAATGGTGTTAGTTTTTCATGTGTTGGCTAACATTATTTCCTGCTTGGCATTTTGTCATCTTAGCAAAGACGGTTGGCAACTTAAGTACTAATCAAAATCGACATTTTCAAAACTTCGGCAAACAGCATGGAACAACCAGGTTTTTCATATACGGATCAAATTTAGAGTTTCCTTTGAAAGACTAAAACAAAATAAACATTGAGTGTAGCGATCAATTTTTCAATTCAACATTTCATATGCCCTTTTCTAGTATTGTATAGCTAATAATTAACACATTGCAAGTTTTAGAGTTTATTTACTGACATATTGATAGGCAGTTTGCTAAAGAAACTAGAATAATGCAAAGTTTATTCTCTGATTCTTATCGTACAACAACAAGAAGCCTTTATCCCAATAGGTGGGGTTGGCTGCATGGATCAAACGACCCCATTGTACCTGATCAAAAACCAAATTTTCGGATGTAGATGGCTGATTAGCGAGAGAGAGAGCAGTTTTTAAAAATTTTAAGAATAATAAAACCTAAGCTAAACACTAGTCATCACTTGTGGGATGGGTTCTTAAATGATAACCTAACTGAGGCCTTGTGCAAATCGCTCCTAGTATCACTAAATTGCTCCTAGTATAGCATAAAAGGAACACCACCACCAATGGGCCTGGGCCTATTGTGTTGGAGGATGTACAATCAGTTAAACCTATGATTAGTAACGTTGAAAATGACTCCTCCTAGTGTACAAGAAAAACATTAAGCAACAGATTTGCACCACACTTATGAGCCCTACTCAATCTATAGTTTGGAATTAATGCTTAGCGATCCAGTGCCAAGGGAATTTCGATTTGAGAAAACAAACGGAGTAAGTATTACCCCCTCTCAGCTCCACGTATGTAGAAAAATTACATATCCCGTTGTGCAAACTATGTGACACTTATTTAAATACTATTCTAATGTCCATCCGTACCATGCCCCTTAATTTTCCCCTCCAACTAATAGCCATTTAAGGAGAAGAGCAATAAAAAGAGAATGACCTTTTTACCATATAAATAAGGGGATAAGGGGATGATTGTATTTTCAATCATGAAAACTTAGATTATCATGAACTTCTTTGTTTTGCTAATTTATATTATTGTATTTTTATTATATATACTATTAATTCTTCATAATTTTCTTTCTGGAGCTCACTTAATTTGTAATCACGTAGCTAATATATCATGCATGGATGGTATAAATCTAACTTACAATCTTGATATGAGAATCTTTGGTGGCCATCATAATTCATAACAAACACACTTGCTAGAAATATTGATAGGCCCCCAAGTGAGGGCGTGAGCCCGGTTACACCTTTAGTGGATCACAGCACTAATGGGCCAAGAGTTTGGAAGGTAAATAGAAGAGTCCAAAGGCACATGGCTTAGTTGGCAGAGAGAATAGAATCAAGTTAGTTTAGAGGGATGCGATAGCAATTCTGTTATAGGAAGGGGTAGGAGTGAGAGAAGGGTATCCATTTGTTATTGTTGAAAATCATCGAGAGGTTAGAGAGCTAGTCTTCCTTTTCTATAATATGCCTATTTTCTGTTTTCTCTGTTTTACGTTGATACTGGTTTCTATCAAATATGCTTTTATGGCTACTGATTTAGGACATTATTTTCCTTCATCCTTGGGTTCTTGCCAATTATTTTTGGTAGACAAGCTGCAGATGACAAGTCTAAAGGGAAAGCTGAAGACTGCAGACAGAAGTCTGATTTTGTTAGCGAAAAAAATGTATGTTGAGATATACACAGCTAGTAATTCTAAGCAGAATTTCTGCACATTTTGGTGGTTCGAATTTTTTAAATCTAAACCTGTGATTTTCCGCAGGATGAAAAGATTGAAAGCCTCAATTCAAGCCATGAAAGTGAGTTGGATTTCTCCTATCTCTGCTGCATGTAAAACTATTCATAGTTACCATTGATCAAAATGGCATAACTTGTAATAATGGTGGATGTTTGTTAGTTTGTACACTTCATTTACTAATTTTTTTTTAATGTTAAAAAACCAAAAAAGTGGTGGATATTTCATCAGAACTGTGGATCTCAACCATACAACTATGCATTAATGGTGAAGATTAAAATTACTGGAAGTCGATCTTCACCATTAATGCATGATGTTATTTGGTGGCAACTCCACATCTTCTCCAAATGTGTCCATCTGTTGCTACGTGGGTTGCGGCAGTACTGTTATATATAACTTTTACATTCATGGGCCATCTTTTTCCTCCTTCGGCGTACCCTCTTGCAAAGCTGTAATTACATAAAAACAGTCCTTTTTTTTTTCTTTTTTCATTTTTCTTTCACTTCTTTTATGTGATATTACCTCTTTTCTATCTGGGTAACCAAAATCTATTCCTCTCCAACCTTATATGAGCATGGCCTTTGTTCTCTCAGCTTGTATTACCTAAACCCCCTCCTCACAGCATAAGATAAGGATATAGCTTTGGGAATTCTGTATTCCCTTATTTGATTCTCTTGTACTCACATTGCAGTTAAGCGAGTGGAAGCTGTTGATCATCAAAGTGCAGATATGAAATCAAGTCCTTTTGATAATGGATTAATCTGCAACAATGCTCCTGCATCTGTTAAAGCCAATGATAGGTGTAGTGAAAGGTCTACTGTAGCAGACTCCGCTTCTACAAATCCGCCTAAAGGCGTAAATATCATCCCAGAGTCACATAATTTGGCAGCAAAACCTGTTGAAATATCTGTTCCAAGGGTTACAGGTTCTTCAAGAAACGCCAAGGTAAATAAACCAATTTAACTTGTATCAATAGCTGCTGGTTAAACAGCTCCTCCTTATAAAACAAAAAAGATGCAAGTGGAGGGTCATTCATTATTTCAAAGCTAATTAGATGCATTTGTGTATCTTATTGGATGCATTAGATTATCTAAAGGTCCTTTTGGAAGCTTATATGTTATGACGGAACATTATCCGTCTTCGCTAATCATATCGGTTCACCTGCCAAAGACCCTGTTTGCCTTACCTAAACATTTTGAATTACTGATCCATTATGTTTTCGTGTTTTGCTCTGTAAATGTCATTTATTGTCCAAAAATCTTTAGGGTGTTGATCTAAAATTTCATTGGTTTTATTTAGGCTTAGCGAGCTGCAAAATAGAATAGCTAGTGCCAAGTTTGATATGCTTTATTAACTAATTTCTTGCTGCCACATTCTTTTAGGAATTTAAGCTCAACCCAGCTGCCAAAATTTTCTCTCCATCTTTTGTGAATCCTGAACCTGCTGCTGTTCCAAGCCCAACTGCTGCAAACATGGTTTACATACCAAATAGTACTCCTATGGTGCCGCTTGCTACTATTCAACCAGAAATTGGATTCAATACTTTTGTTTCTCGGCCTTCAGCGCCTGTTAAGGTTTCTCAGTATAGTAATTTGACAGTGGGAAATGGTGGCAGTGGTTCTCAATTTTCACAACCGGTACGTATTATGTAGTAATAAATTTACTGATATCAGATCTCTTGTTCGCATCTGTGCTTGCACAAACATGCAAGGTAGACAGAATCTAGATTCTATGCAGGATCGTGACCCAGAATCGAAATAGTAACTCATGGAATCGTACCAGGAATAGTAAGATTCTACCAAAAAATAAAAAATCATATTTAAGCATGCACATATGCATATAAGAGACATAGAAACAAAAATCAAAACCAAGTTAACATAAAACTCAAAGTGAGAAGGAGTAGCCGAAGTGAAAAGACAAACCTAACCAGCGAACTTGCACAACAGAGCTCGAGAAACACCTCCAATGGTGGCGTAAAACAGGTCGCACTAACAGAGAAGGAATCACAGAAGAAGAAGATGGTTGATTGAGTGTCATGTGCGTTGCGAGTCTTTTAGGGTTAAATGAACCCCCAAAAATGCTTAAGACACTTGGGTTTAAAACCCATCAAATGGCCCGAAAAGGGATCTTTAGGGTTAAAAGCTCCCCCAAAAAAGCGTTTCAGAAACCCAGGTTCAAAACAATGTCAAACGACCCGAAAAGGGATCTTTAGGGTTAAAAGCGGACCCGGGTTCAAAACAGGGTCGGATGACCCTGGAAAAGGATCTGCGACTTCAAGCAGAATCACATTGCCCATCGATTCCACGATTCTTCGCTGATTCTACTGCGATTCCGCATTGATTCGACCGATTTCCGATTCTAAGTGAATCATGACTCACTTCAAGCTGTGCAAGCGTTGAGTCAAGCAATTCTACGAGTTGAATCACGATTCTGTCTACCTTGAGCATGTGTATTTGATACCAAATATCATAAATGGAGGCAGAATCGGAAACCATATAATTATTATTCATTCTAGTTATTTCGCTTGTTTCATTGGGCTACAGATTGTTGGACAACTGGCTCATAGGACACAACCTCTTCGGTATGCTGCACATTACGCACCTGTTTTGTCTGAACCTGCTTATTTGCAGCCAAGCTCTCCTGTAAGTGTAAAAAATCTTGTTTTCTATCTATCATGTTCGAGTTTTCTTTTGTAAATTCTAATGATTGATTTAGGATTTAATATTTCTTGATCTGTTTAAAAGAATCAGCCATCAACAAGATGATGTCATTTTTTCTGAGTGCAGGTTATGGTTGGACGTTCCGGCCAGTTAGTCTATGTTCAGCCAGTTTCCCACGTAAGATAGAATGCCCTAAAACCCTTTTCAGATTGGGGATTTTTTCAATTTTTCTTAATGAAAAAGTTTAAGCCAAAACTAGAAGAAAGTAATTCCCTAGGAAAATTTTAAAACGTTTCCTGGACCTATGATTATGAGGGTGCTGCAACTTTTCAACTCTAGAGATCCTTAGAGGGGACCTGATTTCTGATTTTGAGAAAATGGATGCATGTATCATAGTATTTTCTAACTGAATCAAGAGGTAATAGCTATTTGCACTTTGCTATGCATGTTACTTTTACAAAGACAGCCAAGTTAAATTATGAGCATTTTCTTGCCACTGGAAATGTGTATTTTAATATTTGACCATCATTAGCTTAGTCTTTTTTATTTGTTATTGAAGGACTTGATTCACGGAGCAACGGGTATCTCACCGGTCTCAGCTCGTCCTCTGTTGAATCATGCACAATTTCCAAAGCAGCAAGGTAAAATCGTAATTTTATTCAATGGAAAAAAGTGTCTTATTGGCCATTGCATTATTTATTTTTTGTTGCTATACCTGACCACCACTCACGGCCCCAAGAATTTGTTTCACAATACACTTGATTAATTGAGATATGCCTGTCAAATACTGTCATCTTTATAACCTTTACTCGCACTGCTAAAGAATAAAATCACATTTTGGTATCATCTTGTTAATATCTTTTTTTTCAAATTCCTCCTAATGAGTGTCCAAAGAGAATGAAAAATAAATAAGTATTTTATTAGGAATCAGTTAGAACTCAGTTAGTTAGAAAGCCTAGTTAACTAATGCTGAGTTGTAATAGTTGGTTAGGAGGTTTATTGAGTTAGTTAGGGTGTTATTAGTATAAATACATAGCAATTAGTGAAAAATTAAAAGAGAATATTTTGTAAAAGTGTTGGGCTAGAGATCATTCTCTAGAGGGAGTCTAGTATTCTAGGCTAGGAGTTTCTACAAATTGTACTTTCTTTCATCTTTTTTATCTATCAAAGCTTCTACCTTTCTGTTCTTGTTCAATATTTTCTGCTGTAAGGTCTCCGGGTCCTAACATATTTGATGAAAAGTACAGCATTTAACACGACCGTAACTTAAGCTTTACTTTTCAATTAACTCTGCTCATTATTGAATCCTAATTAAGTACCCTAAGGTAGTGTTTGGTTTAGGAGATGTTTTTCCTTTCTTGAGCAACTCACTTTAACAAATAACTTACATTTGATAAAACATGAAAACAAATGAAAATTCTCAGGTAAGTGAGTTTCTTAGTCAAAGATATGAATGATTTCAGTTTGCTGGATTCTCACCTCAAGAAGTGGGAGACTTTACTTTCCCTAAAAACTTAATAATGTGATGTGTTTATACACAGTTGTCCCTATTAATGTGCTTATGACACAGTTACAGCTCTTATTGCTTGAAAAGTTAATTGATAAACAAACATGGGTATACTCAAGAAACACGCAAGTAACTAAAAATTATGTCACGGACCAAACACTCAGCATCCAAACTGAAATTATGGATGCACATATCTTTTGTACTAATGGTTCTATTTTGTTGCTAAAGCAGGAGGAACAGTTGGTCAAGCAATGCCAGTCTGTGTGCCGCCACCTGTCCTTACAAATGCTCAACAACCCTTTGGACTGCAAAGCCACCATCCTCTTTTGCAACCCGGCTTCCCGGTAACTCGTCCAATATCAGTCCCCGGATCAAATGGCTTCTATGGCACTAAGTTTTCATGAAACTCCCATTCACATTCTGGTGTTAATATTTCATTTCTCTCAGTTAAGGTTCATTTTCCAAAAAATTGTTTAATTGATTGATTGATATAAAAATTTTGTCTTCTCTTATTTTCCCCTTCTTCTGTGAGGAATGTATAGACTATAGAGTGGCAACAACAATAGATGTTTTGGGGTATACTTATTCTGAGAGGAAAAGTTTTTGAGACTCCTCATTTGAAGGTCTAAGTTGAGGAAAGATTTTTCCTTTGAGGGTTTTGATTGGCGATTGAACTTTAATGGGTGAGTCATAAACATTAGAATTCAACAATAAGCATATTTAATATAGACCTCACAAATGATTATTCTTTTGTAATGATCTTTAGCAAACTGATATGACAGTCAATGTTTATTTTGGACATCAGATGATTGAATTTTTAGTTTTTGTAAAATATTCGATATTCGGTATTAATTCCTATAGAATTTGTTAGTTTTTGCCATGGATTTTTCTAAAATTAGGTATAGTCATAGCCTTTAAAAGAAATATAGATTTTTTTTTTGACTTATTAAAAGAAATATAGATGAATAAGAACAAAAATACAGGTGTGAAAACTTGGGCCTGTTTGATTCCAGTTTTGCATTTTTACTTTTCAAATTTTTTTTTTTTTTTTTGGTGAACTACTTTTCAAAATTGTTATACAAACCAGTTTCAAGAACTGCTTTTTTTCTTCTTTAAATCAAGTTTTAGATACAAATATATAAGCAAGTTCACAAAATTGAAAGAAGATCTAGATGTTGTCGAACTTCAATTTTTCAAACTGAACAAAAATTGTTTTTAAAAACTTTTTGAAAGCCAGCCTGTTAAATAATTTTTTTACTTCATATTTTATGTCTTTGGTAAATTGAGTAATCGCCCAATTCCTCGTGTTTTGAGGTTCAAATAAGTTTTAAGAAAAAGGGATGTCGTTCTAACCCTTTTTGACTCGGATTGTTATTCTAATCGAGTAAAGATTTTATTTATTAAAGCAAAGGAGCATGAGGAAGGAGTTTTTTTTTTTATTATTATTATTGAAATTTTCTGTTCAAAAAATAAAAATAACTCACAGCTTCATCTCAATTAATTAATTGCAGCCCAAAATTTGCACGAGCCTATATTTAACCCCACAAAAATAGAAGCAAAACAATAAAAAGAAGAGTAAAGGGAGCAGCCAGCGGGGCGAGAAGGAAGTGTGGGCACAAATGTGTGTTTTTCTCTTAAACAAGATGCATAATGCACGAGATGTTAGGTCAGCACTTTTCTCACCACACCTATTTCTCAGACCATCACATGTCGTTATTTTTTTCGGAAAACGCCCCTCACTCGGTTTTTTAAAATTTGAATGCTTCAATTTCCAAAACTACCGAATTTTATAAAATCCGAGCAAAACATCACACTTTGTCATACATAAAACTAGATTTTCAAAATCCGTGAAAATCACAAATTCACCACAGCAAATAATTTTGCTTCAAATTCACCTAACATACACATTTTAATAGTTAGAAAGCGTAAATTCAAATTGATTAACATTTCAACATATAATAAAATACATTATAATAGTCAAACTATAGGTATCCAAACAAAGTGACAACCCTACACGTGTGCAATAGCCACAAGCCGATCTAGTGTACATGGTGGTGAATCACGGAATAGAAATAATGTACAACTTCCTTCTTTGGACAAGAAGACAACTACCCGTTGATATCGGGTAGCTATGACATGACCCAAATCTGGCAAAGTCATCAGCTTGGACATTGGTTGAGTCCCTATTGTTGTGTCCACAAAAGCCAACTTAACGAGCTCATTGAACTTGTTAGTCGAGCCATGGAGGGATCGATAAAGTATTGTGATCTTTCAACTCTTGACACAAATCCCGACAAACCTGTGCACAATCACCCTCTCCTTGCCCCACTTGAGATGCAATTACGCGATAACCACAATTTCCATCGACTAGCACATCAATGATATCATCAATATAGTCCAAAAACTCATGAGGAAGGTCAGCTGAATACAGCAACCTCATTGCTGGGAGATTCAAATTGTTTGTCAACCACTTCCCAATAGGAATGATCTCACTTAGTTGATTCCTCCTTCTTCAAGACAGACCTCTTCAAAGACCCCGTTGTCCTTACTTTGTTCGTAGGTAGACACATGGATGTTGATTCTGGATATGCAAGTTCATTGACCTTATACACAAGTGCAGTTTGTCCACTGATATCTAGCTGGAAATATCGCTGCCACAAAGCTTCAACTGCTTCATGCATTGCACATGTATTATCCGATGGTTGATTCTGAATTTGATCGTCATCAAGTATCCACAACGTCCTCCAAAAGGGATCTACCATATCCAAGGGGATAAATGCATAGCCCATGTTGCACCTAGAAAGTTAGCAAGCACAAGGTAATTCGTATGTCCGTCTAACAACGCAACAACAAACTTTTTCATCAACACCAATGATTTTAACCTTCTCATGCTGTTGTAGAATTAAATCAAGTGCATTTCTAGAAACGAGACCGCGCAACTTTGAATAAAACTTGTTAACTCTATGCTCAACCACTATCTTGCTTTGTTGCAAAGACCTTTCTATCTCAAGTGTTTCTTTAATTTCGCTTGTGCACCTTCAACCAGCAACAAAAACACTTGTTAGTCGTAGTGTTTCCAAGAGGCATCACATTATCTATCCATGCATGAATGAACTTTTCTTTGTGTTGATGTTCGTCACATAATCTACAAACTTTGGGAAACGTTCACAGAATATTTTAAAATTAGCTAAACGCATTTCATATTCCTCTGGTGATCGTGACTCCACAAGATGATGCCACACGTTCATCACGACATCCCACGGAACTGACTTGTCAATGTCTGTCTTACACCTAGCCTTCACATTGTTAGATATGTGAAACTGACATAACATGTGTGTTGCGGTTGGAAAACCTCTTCGACTGCATTTAATAGTGTAGTGTCTCTATCAGTCACAATCACAATAGGTACTATATAATCATCCTGTACAATTAATCTTAACTTATCTAAAGTCCAAACAAAGTTGTCAGCATGTTCAGACTACAAGTACGCAAATGCTGCTACCTGTTTTTGTAGGTTGAATCAATGATCACCACAAGGTGGAATGTGCGATAAAGTCTAACCTCCGATGTGCCCAAAATAAGTCTTCAACAACATTTGTCTCTTCATCACATTTCTCAAAGTGAATATATTTTTTATCATCCAACACCTTGATCAAGTGTTTCATCTCTGTGCGATCTCCTCTAATAGAACGCATGTACTTATTGTATAAAATCTTCAACGTACTGAGATTGCCAAGATCATGATCCTTAAGTGCGAGCAAAATGTTGCTTGGCTTCACCAAATTCTTTGTTAAGTCTGCAACCATTTGTTTTTCTTCTGGATTTAGCCAAGCAGGATATGGATGCCCGACCAACACTTCAGCTCGCTCATGGTTGTGATGTTCATGTTCTTTTGCATGAGGTCTTCCTCGAAATTTGAATGGACAATTACACTTTTTAGTACCCGTCCCCAAATGTGTCAATTCTTTCTTATATTCTTCATACTTTCCACTCCTTTTGCACCCTAAAGTCACAAATTCCCTCCAATTCCCACCACTTCCACATTTATCAGACCTAAGTGTAACAACAACAATTCCAACATTTTTTCCAACTTCTCGAGCCCATTTTATTAGATCCTCTAGTATCAAAAACCTGCAATTAACCAACATACATGTCACATTAGCCATTACAAAATCATTCAAAAAGTACAACACATTAATCAATATCAATGTCAATTACCTGATCCGTCATAAATTCTTGACGACAACCAATCCCACTTGATAACTCGTCCAACATCAATCCTTCGGGACCAACATTAGTCTTTACATTATGTTCATGTTCAAATGGATCGGACCAATAATCTGTCATCTCATTCTCATCCATGTCTATTACACTATTCACCTATAATATTTATCATAAACATATAACATCAACTAACATAGGCAAAAAAATCAATTTCCTAGATTTTTTCAATGTGTTTCAGCATAATGAATTTTAAAAATCCGTTTCTAAACACGGATTTTAAGAATCTGAAAGCCCTCAGATTTTGAAAATCTGAATACAGTAGCGGAACAAAACTCACCTATTAATAAGTGGAATGCTCCAAATATAGCACAACTTCAACCCAAATTTACAATGTAGTTGCTTATTAGGTAAATGAGTGAGATTGAGAGTGATTATGTTGGAGAGAGTTTAGGGTTTTGAAAATGTTTGAGAATGAGAAATTGTAATGGTTTAGGGGAAATGAAAAATTTATTATTAATAATATTAAGAATTTCTCGTTGTCGCTCGGATGTTAAAAATCCGGATTTAAAATATTGTAAACCACGGATTTTAAGAATCCGTAAAAGTGTGGTGAATTTCGGCAGATTTTAAAAATCCGAAGCAAATATATTGGTACATTCGGATTTTAAAAATCCGAGTGAAGGGTATTTTCGAAAAAAAATAATGACATGTGGTGCGTTGAGAAATAGGTGTGGTGGAAAAAGTGTTGGCCGAGATGTTACCGTAATAGTAAGATGATTGTACCCTTGTAATCTTGCTTATTTCTCATCTAGAACTCTTTATGTACCTTGTTTCTCACCTAGAACTCTCTCTGTACTCTAAAAAATTCTACTATGTTTCCTCTTCTTCTTTTTTTTCTCTATTTCTGAACCTCTATTTATAGAATCTGGGTTTCTTGAGTAATCGATATTTTATTATCTTTATCTTTTTTTATTTTTAAAAATTATTTTTCTAATCGGTTATTTATTATCTTTATCTTTTTTCATTTTTAAAATTGCTTGACCCAATCAAGTAACACCTAATCGGTTATTCTACCCAGAGCCTTATCACAATCTCTCTTAATAATAAAATTAGTTAATTATAATAATTAATTAATTAATTAGAAAAACTAATTAATTAATCACAATTAAAATTATTATTAAATTCACACTTAATATTGTTCTTATGCAAATCAAAATAAAATATACACAAATTGGTGATAGTACAGTAATTTTAATGATCGGTATTTTTATATGGAATACAAATATTTTTTTATGAGTTTTTAAAATAATACAAGTTATCACAAAAATGCAAATAAATACTGTATATATTATATAATCCAGAATCGTTCTTTTATTGAATTTAAAAGAAAGATTGAAGTTAAAAAGTGAGGAACATGGTAAAATTAAGGGTCTTTATATTCAGTGCCCTAAAGACATTAGTTAAAATTACTATAAGTAGAAAAATAATCAGAAGAACACATTGTTTCATTTCTCAGAAATATAAAAAACTACACATTTTAATATTTTTTTACTATATTTAGATTTTTAAATAATGTTATTAGGGCCTAAAATCAAAAGGGAGAGAACAAGATAAAGTCTATTTTTTTAAAAAAATAATATATATAATTCTAAGTACACACTACCCGCTTTGGTGAATGCGATGATTAATCATCGTATAACGTCCTGTAAAAACTCATAGCTAAAAGAATTTTTTTTCATCAAAGTTAAGCTCACACAAAATAGATAGTAGTTAAGTGGTTATGAAATATTCTCAACTACAAAATATCTTTTTATTCTCGTCAAAAAAAATTCTCATAGTATTTAAATAAAGGAACACTTGTTTTTCTATTCCTACACTAAACATTTAAGTACTCACATTGAATCGTAGAGCTGTCGTCAGCTAGACTCAAACTAGTTAGTTCAGTTTGACTCATTCTTTTTGTGAGCTAAATAATATGCAATTTAATTCGACTTGCACGATATAGTAGCTTAGACGGGTTTGCTCGATGGTTGGGGAGTGCTGCTTTAAATAGCAGCTCTTGTGGATGCATTTTAACCTATAAAAAAAGAGGGTTTACTCGTGTAAATATTTAAAAAAAATCTTTGAAATTTCAGAAAAACATGAAAAGTTAGAGGGAAAAATGACATCACCATTATAAAATTACAATCCATAAAAAAGTTACATCATTTATCACACATTATAATCATTATTTCATGTCTTCATATCTAAAAATTTATAAATTTACATAATCGACACATTAAAATCATAATTTCAAAGTAGGTTCTAACTTGCAAATCAACCCAGTCCAACTCAGCTAACTTACAAATTCTTGTGGGTTAAACTAATAAAAAAAAATCACCAAAAAAAAACTAGTCATAGTATTTTGAATCAAATTTTTTGAGTCATTATTTTTACATAACATAACCCACATATAAGTTGGGTTGGTTTATAAGCCGAAAACTCATTTTGACGGCTATACTTTTGAGGAGCAGTGAAATTGTTAAACTTTTATAATAGTTTACAAGAAAAAATAAATAACTTCATCCTTGAAAAAAAAAATGTTCTCTTTTCTCACCAAAATTATTACGAATCCCACTGAAAGTGTGCTGAGACAATGTTTCATCGAAAATTGTTAGTAGTCATTTACCAAAAAAAAAAATGTTAGTAGTTAGTGTATTAAAAGTTAAATTTGAATGTGGGTAGGTAAGGTAAAGCCAGATATTTTTAAAACTAATTTCCCTTATGATATGTCTTTTATCAATCAATAACATTTAACAGATGTGGATTTCATGATGGGGTATAGTGTGGTCTATATATCTATATATAATTACATGGATATGCATATTAGGTACGTTGATATATTAATATTGTGTTTATTATTCTCTTTTTTAATTTTCAAAGATTTTTTTAAAAATATTTGGTATGCGGTATTGAGAAATTCAGTATGCGTGCGTAACATATAATTATTGAAAAATTATATAATTGACTATGATGTGGACCTAAATCAATTAGAGAAATACAAGACAACCTTTCACAATATCACAACCAAATATACAATTAATACCAAATTGACATAAGTATATTGCCAATTCTTAAAATGATTCTTTGAATTGATGAGTTGTGGCAATATAAGGGAGATGAGATATTGATGTTAACAGAAAGGCAATAAAAACACAATTAAATTAGTACAAATCTTGTTTCTAAAACACAACTTAATTAGCACAAATCATCTTTCTTAAGTGTAGATGTATAAAGATAAAGATAAAGGAAGTCAAATGATATTTCTTCCATATTTGCATAGTGCTTATCAATTCTAATCCATATTGTATTTGCCAAAGAGTCATGACTCATGAAGCTTATCTAATTTTATTTATCTGTTTTAACTAACTATGATTTCTATATAAACCCTGCATTCTCTTTTTATGAAGCAACAAAAGAGAAAATTCAGTAATCATATATGTTTTCAATGGGTTCTTTTACATGGCTTGGAATTTTCTTATTGAGTCTAGCTGTGTTACGTTTATGTTTTGCCACAAGTGTTACTTATGATTCAAATGCCCTCATTATTAACGGAGAGAGGCGCATTATTTTTTCTGGTGCAGTTCATTATCCACGAAGCACAGTGGAGATGTGGCCCGACATTATTCAAAAGGCGAAGGATGGAGGGCTTGATGCCATTGAAAGTTATATATTTTGGGATCGTCACGAACCCATTCGACGTCAATATGACTTCTCTAGAAATTTGGATTTTATTAAATTTTTCAAATTAATCCAAGAGGTCGGCTTGTATGCTATTTTAAGGATTGGTCCTTATGTTTGTGCGGAATGGAACTATGGAGGCTTCCCATTGTGGCTGCACAATATGCATGGGATTAAGTTGAGAACTGATAACCCGATTTACAAGAATGAAATGCAAATTTTCACTACAAAGTTTGTGAACATGGCCAAAGAAGCAAAGTTGTTTGCATCACAAGGTGGACCGATTATTCTTGCTCAAATTGAGAATGAATATGGAGACATCATGCGAGGCACAAATAGTGTGCATAAATGGCTTTAGCACAAAATATTGGTGTTCCATGGATCATGTGTCAACAACATGATGCTCCCAAGCCTATCATCAATACATGTAATGGGTACTATTGTGACCAATTTCAACCAAACAACCCCAAAAGTCCAAGAATATTTACAAAAATGGGGCGAGAGGGTTCCCCATAGAAGTGCTGAAGATTCAGCTTTCTCTGTTGCACGTTTCTTCCAGAATGGCGGGGTAGTAAATAACTATTACATGTATCATGGAGGAACCAACTTTGGTCGCACAGCAGGAGGCCCATATATAACAACATCTTATGACTATGATGCACCACTTGATGAGTATGGCAATTTGAATCAACCAAAATGGGGACATCTTAAGCAACTTCATGTGACAATAAAATTAGGAGAAAAGATCCTCACTAACGGAACAAGAACTGACAAGGATTTTGGCAATGGAGTCACATTAACAACATACATTGATGCCAGTGGGGCAAGATTTTTTTTCTTGAGCAATACAAATGGTAAAATAGATGCAAATGTTGACTTACTACAAGATGGCAAATACTTTGTTCCTGCTTGGTCTGTGACCATTCTTGATAGTTGTAACAAAGAAGTTCTCAACACCGCAAAGGTTAACAGTCAAACCTCAGTGATGGTGAAGAAAAGTGATGATGCTTCTACTAAGCTCACTTGGGCTTGGACACCAGAGGCAAAGAATAACACCTTACAAGGAAAGGGCAGTCTCAAAGCACACCAACTTCTTGAGCAGAAGAAGCTAACTTTGGATGCCAGTGACTACTTATGGTACATGACTAGTGTTGATATTAAGGATACTTCCATTTGGGACAACACAACTCTTCGTGTGGACATTATGGGACATACACTTCATGCTTATGTTAATAAGAGGTACGCAGGATACCAGTACAGTCAATGGGGAAGCAAATTCACATATGAGAAACAAGTTTCTCTAAAGAAGGGCACAAACATCATAACCTTGCTTAGTGCCACAGTTGGGCTTGTGAATTATGGCGTAGCGTTTGATAAGATAAATACTGGCATAGCAGGTGGTCCTGTTCAACTAATTGGAAAGAACAATACCACTTTAGATTTGTCAACCAACCTTTGGTCTTACCAGGTCGGTTTGAACGGTGAAAAGAAACGTCTATATGATCTAAAACGTCACAATGGTGTGTCATGGAACATTAATTCGTCATATCCTGTTGGGAAACCCATGGCATGGTATAAGACCGACTTCAAAGCTCCGTTAGGAACAAACCCTATAGTGGTGGACTTGCAAGGCTTAGGTAAAGGACATGCTTGGGTGAATGGGCATAGCATTGGTCGTTATTGGCCTTCTTGGATTTCTCCCACCAATGGATGTAGTAACACTTGTGACTACCGTGGAAAATATGTACCTGAAAAGTGCAACACTAATTGTGGCAATCCATCACAAAGGTGGTACCATGTGCCAAGGTCAATCTTGAACAACGATAAGAATACACTAGTTTTGTTTGAAGAAATAGGCGGAAATCCTCAGAACGTTTCCTTCCAAACAGTGACTACACAAACCATTTGTGCTAATGTCCACGAAGGTGCACAATTAGAATTGTCATGCCAAGGAGGACAAGTAATTTCACAAATTGAATTTGCTAGCTTTGGAAACCCTAAAGGTAAATGTGGTGCTTTTGAGCAAGGCTCTTGGCAAACTCTTGATAGCAAATCTATAGTGGAAGCAGCATGCATTGGAGACAAAAGAAACATTCAGTGTAGCTGACGTTAATAACGGTGTAGCTAGACTTGCGGTGCAAGCGACATGTTAAGTCCAATTCCTTTCCATATCAAACTTGAAGTTGTGAAATTTGGTATATGCTTGAATTGTACATGCCATGTCACTCTAATTGTGACTTTTTAGTTCACAAATAAAAGTCATTACAAATAATTTACATCTCTAGCTCTATCATACTTTATGACCAATTTCATGTTTTCTTACCGAAAAACAAATTGATTCCTTTAAAGCAACACACTTATGTATAGTGGATTAATATAATAAATTCAATTGGAAATAAGCTTAGGGCCCATTTTGTGATTAGGATAAGAAACATAGAATAGAATAATTTATTATATTATGTTACTATCTATAGTTTGGTGAGGTAACAAGATATGATAAGCTTATTCTGTTAGCTTATCTTATTCTACTCTCTAGTACAAAACCTTATCCTAAAGGGGGAGTTGTGTTAGAAACCAGCAGGATAGGATAAAAACTTTTATTTCCTATAATATATATTATTAAATTAATATTTATTTTTATAATAAAAAATTAAAATAAATAATAATAATAATAAAAATTAATAATTATAATTATTATAAATATTGATAATAGTGTTAATAAAATAATAAGTAATAAAAATAAATAATAATAATAATAATAGTAATAATAATAAAAATAAATAATAATGATAATAAAATAAATAATAAAAATAAAAATAGCAATAAAAATAAATAATAATGAAAATGAATAATAATAATAATAATAGTAATAAAATAAATAATAATAATAAATATTGATAATAATAATAATAATAATAATAAATATAAATCATTAAAATAAAAATAGTAATAAAAATAAATAACGATGAAATAAAAAATAAAATAATAATAATAGTAATAAAATAAATAATAATAATAATAGTACTAATAATAATAATAATAATAACAAAAATAATTAATAATAATAATAGTATTAATATTAAAAACAAATAATAATAATAATAATAATAATAATCATTTTGATGTGAAAAGAGTTTATCAAGACTTATTAAACTCTTATCATATCTTGTTATCTAATTCTCTTATCCTATCATATCTTATCTTATCTTATCATGTCCACCAAACAAATCCTTAATAGTAATTCCAATCTAACCCGTTATTATTTTAGAGATTCTGGACAAAGGGTTGTAAAATTTAAATCACATTTTCCTATTATATGGTGGTAGAGTACAAAAGGGTAAGAAAATGACTCCAAAATCAAGGAAAGGAAAATCAAATAAAGCTAAGGCAGAGAAGAAGAAAAAGGAAGGGGCGGTGACGGTGAAGAAGGTGTTGAGTGGTGCAGTGGTGGTGACGGCGAGAAAAGGGGAAGGGATGGTCCGGAGGCGGTGACAGTGGGGAAAGGAATGGGGTGGTGGTCTGGTGATGGTGGTAGTGGTGGGGATCGGGAAGAAGATGGAATTTTTTTTATTATTTTTTATTAAAATTCATTATTTTATTAAAAATATATATTATTATTATTATTTTATTAATGGACCAATCACACTATAACACGTGTTTGATTTTAACAATGTTAATGTTCTTCCTTTAGTTTTTAACTGATTTTTGACGTCGAGGTCTAACATGAACCAACGTTAACAGATAGAGGACCAAATTGAATAAAAAAAAAGATAAAAGACTCAATTGAATCAACCACTAAAGATAGAGGATCAAAAGTATAATTTTCCCTATCTGAAAAGAAACATGCTATCTTTTTTACCACAAACCCAACGAGGCTTGCAAGTATAACATTATTTAAGATTCTTGAGATTCGAACCAGAAACACTAAATCTTTTACTATATTGCCAGATATTTGCCTGCACTAATGACAAAATTCAGAAATCAAGCATTCAACATTATTTAAGATCCTTGAGATTAGAACCAGAAAGCCTAAATCTTTTACTATGTTTGCCAGATATTTGCCTGCACTAATGACAAAATTCAGAAATCAAGCATTCAATGCTTAGAAAGGGTTTGTTGACTGAACAGTTCCACCATCTTCAAGTTGGGTTCCTAAAGTCCTAACATTTTCCAACCTGTTTCCAGTTCCCAGCTCTGCTTCTTCGGATGGCTGGTTCTCTGTTTTGTCATTCTGCAAAACCTTATATCACATAACAGAACATTAATTCATCTACAATTTAGGTACATAGCAGACTAAACGGTAACTAAGTGCATGCCTAGTTTAACTTAATTGGGAGAAATAATCACTTGTTTTTGCTAGTTTCTTAGAACTTCTGAAAAAAGTTAATATATGCAAAAATTATGTATTGTCAAACATGTACGATGTGTTGATTTCTTCCATCAACCCAGCCCCCTCTTATATATATGCCAAAAGTGGTGTTTGATACCAGAGCTAATTTTAGTTGGGTAAGTGATACCCAAGTAAGTTGTTCCTCAGTTCTCACAGTTGTTTATCAATTAATTTTCCCAACAATAAGATAGGTAATTGTGTTATAAATAACAATAATAGGGTTAGTTACGTCACAAAATACCCCAAATAATGTAGTTTTCCAAGGAAGCTAAAGGATACCCATCTGTTGAGGTGGGAACTTTTTTCAATCTCATGAACCAAACATGGTAAATTATCATTTTATGTAAGTTTCAAATGAATGAAAAAACATTCCCAGAACCAAACACTACCTTATGTTTAAGTCAAAGCTTTTTTTTACCTGCAAAAGCTCAGTCATTTTGCCAGTTTCAGTATAGTCAGAAGGTTTGGGAGCAGATGGTGAGTTTTCCTGAGGATGAGATTGCATAGGTTGCAGAGGCTTGGGATCAGACGGCAAGTTTTCCTGAGGATGGGACTGCATAGCTTGTAGAGGCTTAATCAAAATGGCTGGAACAGTTCCACCATCTTCAAGATGAGTTCCCGAGTTCCTCATATTATCCAACTTGTTTCCAGATCCCAGCTCTTCTACTTTGGATGCTTGGTTCTCTGTATTGTCATTCTGCAAAGCCTTACCACATTATAGCATATTAATTCAAATAACACAACTTAGGTACATACCAGACTAAGGAGAAACTAAGTGGGTGCTTGGTTTAACTTATTTTGGACAAATCATTGTTTACTTTTTGCCAGCTTCCTAAGAAAGCTTTTGAAATACAAGTAACTACGTGAACGAAAATAAGTATTGTCAAACATGCACTAAGTGTTGATTCCTTCCATCACCCCTCTTTCCTCTTATATGACAAATAAACTTAAGTAAATCATAGCTTTGTATTACCTGCAAAAGCTCAGTCATTTTGCCAGTTTCAGTATAATCGGAAAGTTTGGGAGCAGATACTATGTTTTCCTGAGGATGAGACTGTATAGCTTGCAGAGGCTTAATCAAGACGGGTTGATCCATGTCATTAACTTTGTCTTCCTGCATGCTGGTGGGATTCTTTGCTAGAACATCGTCACTTGACTTGCTGTTGTTAGTCTCAGTATCCATGGCATCGGACCTCTCAACAACTTCAGTAACCAGGTTACCAAAAGGCATGCCAGGCATTTTCATTGATTTGCCATTATCTTCTTTCACCACATTAGATGAAGATTGATAATGAGGAACGCCTTCACTTTGCATGCCACTTGATAACATACTCTGGCTAGTTTGAGCATGAGAGGTAAGTGTCTGATTTCCATCTACCGGAACTTCTTTGTGGACAATTACTCCACTCGCTGGAAAAACTTGAGTCATGACTTGTGATGGTTGATTAGAAACTGGCACCCCATCAGTAAAACTATTAGGCTCAAGTGAAACAGGCAAAAAATTACCTCTGGCAACTTGAGGAGCGGTTTGACCTGCCACGTAAGGCACATCCTTTCCACAAGAGACAACCAAGTTACTAGAAGTAACTGCTCCTTTGGGGACCTGAGAAACTGATGGTGAGCCATTCGTTGTGTGAGTTTCGACTCGATAAGCATTCACTGGCTGTTCGTTCCTTTCCTTTGGGAGAGGAGTTGGAACCTGATTAGGTCTTGAAGGTAAGGGCACCTCGTTCCTCTGGATCATTGGAACACCTGGAGCCACGTCGTTTTCAGGTGAAATTGGAACATAACGTCCAGGCTTGAAAACTAACCCCCTCAAAGTAGTATCAGAATCACCAACTCTAACACTGAGCAAATACCCAGCATCGAATACTGCCTCAACTACACCGGAGACTGCCTGGCCCACAATGGCATCATTTGAATCATGTTCATAGCCCCTTTGAAGGTGTTGATTTTCATTAACAACGTCAAATGTAGGAGGTAATGGGGTTTGTTCGACATGAACAGGATTTAGCTTTTTACTTTGACTGTAGGAACTCTCTTCTGAATCTGTCCTTGGGTACTTCCGCGGACGACCACGTTTGCGCTTCAAAGGCACGTCTGCTGAACCTCCCGGGGTTATGTTTTGGTTTTGTTGCTCCATCTTGGTATTCCTGTTATTCCAGTGTCTACGGTAAGGGTGAAAAAATATGTCAATAAGCTACTACAAAATGGTAAAAGAAATATATCTACAAGTTACTTGGAGTATATTAATTATGAAAGCTCAGCACTGTAGGACCATAATTTTCTCAAAACCAAAGAAACATTATGAAGTCTGCACTTTGACAATGATTAACCCAAAACACTGATGGTGTGTACGACGCAATGTAAGAAAGGCAGTACAACCTAACTTATTTATCGTCTTAATACTTAATGAATTATTCTTCATATATCCTTAAACTAAGAGCTGTAACTATAACCATAAGCTAGATTTCAAAAACCAGACCATCAGAATTTCATTTCCAAGTTCAAAATCCTAAATTTAAAAGTCGCATATAAATCCACTTATAGGAAGAAATTAAAAGAAAACGGGCAACTTATATTACATGCAACGCATCACAAACATTAAATTTGTAAACAGAAAGTGAGTTTTACAAGTAGAGTAAAACTAGCATAAACGGCGACTCGGCAAGTCTTACCGTATGTTGCTTATCAAAACCACAAGAAATAATCTAAAACACAAATGAAATATAACAGAATTGAGCTTATCATCTTAATACTTTATGATCTTACCTTTCCTTGTATGAACACTTATTTGGGGGGACGAAGACGAACGTGCCACACCAATTTGATGTGGTGCTACCCCAAATTTTTTGTTTTTTTCAAAATGGCGAAAATATCCTCGTTTTTAGGAGAATCTCATCCAGATTTTTTCCGGAACACATTTTCTGGATTTTTCAAATCGTCATCTCCTTCGTGGTCCTTTTGGAACAGTACCTTTCATTAGAAAAAGAAAAAAAAAATGAAAAATTAGGAAACTGTGTTTGAAAAAATCTAGATGAGATTTTCCAAAAAAGGGAAGAGATTTTCCTAAAAAAGGGGTATTGTTGCCATTTCAAAAAAAACCAAAAATTAGGGGTGGGGCCACACCAAATTGGTGTGGCGCATTTAACAGCAACCAATCTGGTGTTATTTAATTGAGCTTGGGTCAGTAGCTAATTATTTTTATCAGTTTACAATCCCGTTCTTAATATAACTTTGCACAGCCCTAGACAAAGGACAGCCTGTGTTGCAGATCTAAAGCAGCTATTATTTGTTTGGTTCATAGGAAAGTAGTACAACCGGGGATCGAACCCCGTACCCACACACGCATGTTCCCATGCGCTCACCAACTGAGCTACATGACAGGAACTAAAGCAGCTATTATTATTAGCAAAATCAACACGATTTTCAGAAGCACAAAGGAGAATCAATCTTAGAAATTGTAAGAAAATTATGGAACTGTAAGCCAATAATTATCAACAATATCCAATAAAGTACCTGAAATTGCAATTCAGAATTCAGAGGAAGTGGGATTTCTTTAAGCATACAAAGGTGGCCATAAGGATCTTATCAGACATTGGAAATCTCACTATTTCAAAATGGTGAAGGGGTTCAAGAAACATGTTCTGAAGTGAAAATATGGAACTAGAATATGTCCAAAAAAGATGTTTCATATCCATGTTATAAGGTAAAAAGAATACAGAGTTCTCCACTGAAATCTGACTCCTTCTAAGAAAAATCACGCGAGTAATTAGATTGCTGAATGGAAAGTGTAAATGTGTAAGGCTGTATAAGTCAAGGCCACCTAGAAAAAAGTTCTTTAAAATACAAAGTCCAAATTAGATTTTGATATAAATTTTGTATCAGCTGATCCGCTGACTGAACCCAGGATACCTAGAAATTTTAGGTTTTCTGTGCATATGGAGATTAGGAATTAACCAGCAAACTATCGCATTAAAGCATCATAGAGGTACATGACAGTACATAAAATAATGGTAGGTATTATCTAGAATCCATACTTCCAATAAAAGAATGATAAGCATCCATAACTTATAATAATAAGGTGCCATTGCAAGTGCGCGTGTTTTGAAATGTTATACCAAGTGAATGTTCATCAACTTTTTCTTTTCATAAATTGTATCTCTTTGTTAGGTAGAATTTTTAGGTAAGAGTAAGACAATGGAACTACACATAAACCTTTATCCAATGAAATTGTTTAGTATTGAGTGACCAATCATGAGGATGTTTCTGAGCATGGTTTTTAGAGTAGACAGACAAATATAACAAGATATAATAGAAAATTACGTACCAAATTTTCCAACAGAGTTTCAATTTTTTTTTAGAATGGATAAGGCTGTAAAAAACCTAAATTCAATTTAAGCATTGGCACCAAAAAAATTAATCAATTGTACCTCTCATTGGGTAAACAAAGAACAGGTCCTCCCCATATCCATCAAAAACTTCAAACCATAAAATAAAAAGACAACCTCAAGCAATCGAATAGTGTACAGACAATTGTTATAAAAGTGAGTCTGACCATAAAAAGAGATTGGCAATTAAATATAGGCCAAATGCAGGCCAACTTAGTATGTTTCCATGAAAAATTTAATATCATGAAATGTGTGTGATACATGAAAATCGAAGTAATTACAGCAATAAGGTGATAAAAGGGAAAGCTAAAACTGAATAGATTAAATTGCAAAGGAAATAGTATCTAGCTATCATACCTCGTACAGTGCTGTAAGCAGCAAAATGAACACCTGCAACAAATTAAATTGAAAAAAAAAAAAAATTCAGAAAAAACCCTAAATCTCCTGTGACCATGAAGCCAATTAACACTAACACATACTCATAAAAAAATTAACAGAAATTGAATGCGCTACAATAACACAGAAAAATTAAATATTCCCATTAATAATTCGTAAACCGAAATCCAAGAAAAGCCCAAAAAACAAAAAATATTCCAATCAATAATCTGTACGCCATAATCCAAGGGTTTAACCTCCCTGTAAAAAAAAAAAAAAAAAAAAAAAAAAAAAAAAAAGACAAAGAAATTTTTTCTCTTCCCAATTTCATGTTTCTTTTCTTCTAAAATCAATAAAAATAAAAATAAAAACCTACCCCAACAATACCTGAAGCGGGTTCGATCGAAAACACAAGGAAAACCATAAAAAGAGACAAAGAAGTGATTGGTAGAGAGAGAGATATCACAGTGTAGGAAACTGCAAACAGAATTTAGAGGGAAAAAGTGGGGTCTGCGTTGAGATTCAGAGACTTCAGATTCGATTTTGCAGACACACGAGAAGAAGGACGGGAAGAAGAAGCTATTTAGGCGGGGAGCGAGGTGGTGTAGCGTAAGAAACTGCACGGTGACACACGCGTGCGCACACTCTAAGTGCTACTGTATCATGCGGTTAGAGAATAGTGCGTGAAGGTGCAATGAAAAGTTGACGCGTGTCATATAAAGTGGATCCTACATCTAATTAGCATAAATTGCCACGTGGCAATTATTGAATCGATGGTATTTGCAGTAGTAGGATGTGAGTGTGCAACAGGTGGCACAACTGTGACTAGCTTTCCTTTTGGTGGTGTGACAATGTGTCACAGTGAGATAAAGGGTTGAATATACTATATTATAATTATTATAATTATAATAATAATATAATAATATAATAATATAAATTTTTAATTCCTATAAAATTATTTTTTTTTTTGTTTTAGTCCTCATAAAAAAAAAATTATTTTGATCCAATTTAATTCAAAAAAAATTAATTTCTATAAAATTGACAATATTTTTTAGTCCTTACAAGATTTTTTTTTGTTTTTGAGTCTAACTTAATTTAGAATTTTTATTTTTAAGTTCTTTATTAAATTTTTTTAATTTTTATCACATTTTTTCACGGTACCAAATTTCAGAAAATAAAATAAGAAAAAATTAAGTTAAAAGAATTAAAAAATTATATTTATTGTGAAATAAGTTGTAAGGACTAAAAAGAAAAATTTTGAATTAAATTGCAACAAAAGATAAATAATATTTTGTAGAAACTAAAACTAAAAAATAATAATTTTATAAGAAATAAAAACATATTTAAGACATAATATATTTTTATTTTGGTTTAATATATTTTTTTATAACTATGGGTTTTCTTACTCTTAGAATGAGGCTAATTTAATTTGCGCTGCGTGGTTGGCTCTGCCCTAAGAATTTGACATAGATGGGATTCGAACGTGGGTCCTCCCACTGTGAATCGTCCCTCATATGAATTTAGTGGGATCTTACACCGCTAAACTAACTCTTAAAGATATTTTTATTTTATATTTTTAATACAACAATAACCTCTCTATTTTGGTTAGGATGTAAAAGAAAAATGAGATATCGAGGAATAGTAATCCCTTTTTAATATTGATAATTTTATAAAATAAAAATATATATTACTTAACATTATTCGTGATTTGTGATTGTTTTTTGACTTTTGTTATAAAATCACATGTATGTTATATAGAAGACAATTTGCAATTTATTTAAATCCTATGTCATTTGTGCAACATATTATTTTGAAAAAAAATTAATATATATATATATATATACGTGTAGATTTTAAGGTTAAGTTATTTTAAAATAAAAAAAATTATGTTTATTAATAAATTAAAAATATGGATAAAGTATATCAATTTTATTAAAATAAAAATTGAAATATTTAAAATTGAATTATTTTTATTCATTAGTTGAATAATGAAATTTGAAATATTTTTATGAAATTAAATTAATAATTCTTAAATGAGATTAAACGCTTTATAATAAAAATTAAAGTTGACATAGAAGAAACAATGGTTCATAAAACTTGAAAAAATAAAACATATACTTTCATTATTTAAAAAATAAAATAAAATAAAATGTTTTATATGAACATGAATCCATCCTTAGGTTTTACAAATTAGAAAAAAACAAAATACTCACTGTTTCACAATGAAATTTACTTCAATAATTTTTTTTAAAAGGGCTATTGTTTAGCTGTTAAATTTATAAATAATAATTTTATTATTTAATGTGCAATAATTAACGGCATACATGTTTTTCATAAAAAAAAAATTAACACTATCTGTGCACCCGTGTTATGTATGGAATGAGTTTTTAATCAAGTATATTAAATAGAGTTATTTCAAACTAATAGAGCTGATCTTCTAAATATCTAGTTATTTATAGAGGAAGAATTAACTATTAATACGGATGATTTAAAGACCAATAAAGATGTTTTCAATAAAAATAAAAAAATAAACGCAAAATAAATAAAATACCTAGTTAAAAAAAATAGTTGAAAAATTTATTAACTACTTACGAGGATGATTTAAATACTGATAACAAATAAAAACAATAAGCGTAAAATAAATAAAAAAATTAATTAAAAAAATTGTTGAAAAGCTTTTTAACACTTATATAACAAAACCATAAAACTACTCATATAATAATAACACTAATATAATAATAAGATTGTTTTGAAAACTGATAAGGATGATTTACATACTGATAATGATGTTCTTTGGTATAACAACGAGTTTCCCCACTCTTAGACGCAATTAATTCCGTTCACGCTACTTGAACCACCACCATGATTTGTCACACGAGCTCACCACCATAACCAAAGCCACATCCTCTCTGTTTTCGCCTTTACAATTTGGGTTTGAGTCTAACTCAAACCCAAAAGGTAGCTTGGATGAGGTTTGTTACACCCTTATAAACTCAACAATGGTCATGTCACTAGCCGATGTGGGACTTTTAACAGACGCCACCGCAAAACCAAGTCGTGCACGCCTTTGCCATTTATCCGAGCCATTACACGAGGTCCTTGCGTACTACCATGCCCTTCACCTCACCCATCGCCGGAAACAATGGCAGGTCCTTGCCGCTCGCTGCAAAGCCTCGCCTTTGGCCAGAAATAATAGCAGATTTTGTTCGCTGCTTGAACCACCACCAAGATCTGTCCGTGAGAGCACGGTGACGAAGAGACCCGTGACGTTGAGTGTCGTCGGCGTCGTCTTGTTCATGGCTCTGGGTCTCGATAGTTATTAACTTTCTCTAGATCTTGATTTTTTCCTATATGCTTCTAAATCTGTTTTATTGGAGTGTTTTTTGCTCGTGATTTTTATTAGAACCTAGAGAGCTTGGTCGCCGGAAAAAAATGAGAGCTTTGGGTGCGGGTAAAAATGGAGGTTGCCGGAAAAAATAAGGTCACCGGAAAAACAGAGAACCAGTAGCAGAAATTTGATGAACAAGTTTGAATGCTTTTTTCTTGGTAACAGGGGCACGGTTTCTGGCGCAAAGGCAACGATGTTGGTGAGCGAAGGTGGCTTTGGGGGTTGGTGGTGCTGTGTTCGCCGGTAATGGTGGTCGAAAACGGTGGAATTTGGTCGCATTTTGCTCGCACATAGATGAGGCAATCGGTGGGTTATTTTTAATTATTAAAGGGAATGGACAAGTTTTTTATTTTTCAAAAAGTAAAAGGGTCAAAGTTAAATATGCAAAAACTTACAATAGAAGGTCATCTTGAAGTATTCCTACGGTAGGAAAATTTGACATTTTCCTATATTAAAACCCGCCGTATAATATGGGTAATTTTGTAATACTCAAAACTTATATCATATTGCCTTCAATTCACATCATCTATTTTTTCAGCTGTATAAAAAAAAAATCACATGCATAAATTATTTAATTATTAAATCCAATGATTCTGTTAATTATTTTTTTTCACTTCACCTTTAGTAAAATTATTATCTTGCTACTTTTAAATTTTTGTACTTGTTAAAAAACGCATAGAGTAATTAACATCATAATAATATTTTGATTATGGCACATTGAATTTTTTTTAAATGGAAGTTCCTTTTATGCAAATTCCATTGAGCATATAGCCATATTTTTAGAAATTATTTTTTTAACACGTGGCCACAAGCACATAATAAGAAAATAAAAATAAAAATACTTTTATTTTAAATAATAAATATTTTTATTTTTGTTTACTAATTATATGTCCATTAATACACGTTAAAAAAATTGATAACTAATAAATGTTATATTCTTTCTTTTAGTATATAATAACATCGTCACAGTCACCTCTTTTAGTATAGGTGCCGTCTTCCTTTAATTTCTAAAAACCTTTTCAGAAGTGAAAAATGTCTTTGAACAAGCTTTTCAAAAAGAAAAATATTTTGTGTATACTCATTAAGTTGTACAATTTATTTATTTTATTGATTTATTAATTTTTTAATATTGAGAAATTAAATAATATAATAAAAAATTTGATTTGATTAATGTTAAGTAAGTTGTAAATAAGTTATACATCGTATATAAATCATAATGGTTTCGAAAAAGCATATTTTTGGACAAGCTTTTCAAAATAGAATAAGTGATAGTAAATGTGTTCATAATCGAACCAACCTATTCTAAATTGCCAAAACCAATTCAAAAAACCAAAAACCGAACAAACAAAAAACAGAAAAAATCACATAATTTTATTGGTTTGGTTCGGATTTTGGTTCCTTCTATCAAAACTGTACCAATTAACTCAAACCAAACTGAATATAGTAACATAGATTTATAATTTTTCTATATTATTCATCTTTCTCGTAAAAGATTAAATGATGTGCTCAAAATATTATTTTTATAGATTAATTTTTCTTTCAAATATAAATATTATTTGAATTTTTGTCAAACTTATATGTATTATATAAAAATAATTAAATAAAAAATTTAGATAACAAAATGTGATCAAAATATATGCATCATAACTATGTTTTGTTATTAATATTTATTATTTTTATAATAAGAATATATTTTAAAAATAAAAAAAAATAAAAAATCACTCAAATCCAAACCACAAAAGATTGGTTTGGATTGGTCCATATATCATTTAGAAATAAAACCGATCAGATCATAAATTGCAAAAATCAAATCCGATATAAATTTTTCCTTTAAAACCGAACCAATCCGCACCGTGAACACCCCTAAGTGATACTACCTCTGTTTCTAATTATAAGCACCTAACAAAAAAATTAGTATTTCTTTTTATAAGTTCTTAACATAGAAAATTGAGGTATTTATTATGATTTTTTGTACCTCTAATTAATGAAGATAAATGAGGTTGATTTTCAAATGAAATTAAATTTTAAATAGAAATAAAATTAAAATTTTATAATATAATTAAGAACTAAAGAAACAGCAAATTAAATTGATATGGTGCACTTATTGATCACCTTATACAATTCTATTCCAAGTTAAAGTCCATGCTATCGAGTAGAAGTTGACGAAAAAATGTTAAGAGTATACAAAAATCACCAAATGGTATTATTTATGATATTATCAATGAAGTGTTGAGCAATTAATTTACAAAATCAAGGAAGGCTACGAAAGATTGTTGAACTTAGATTTATTGGTCGATTAATTTTTATGCGGGTTTGGTTGATATTCCGAGAGAGAATTTTTTACTTTTATTCACATTATAGAATTTAAAAAAAAAAACTAAAAGATTATTTCTCTCAAAATAATATTTCTCAAACACACCACAAGGAAGAATTTAGTTCAGATTTAAACTAACTACGAAGAATTTGAATTAGTTGCACTAATTAATATGAGCCGTCCAATCAAGATTAAATATTTAATATTTAATGACTAAATATAATTTTTTAACATTTTAATTGACCGATTGAATCTCAGTTATTTGATCTAAATCAAAGAACATATCGACCGATTATTCCAATGTTTTTTGACTGTAGCAAACCTAAATCGATCATAATGCTTTCAAGCCAAAGGTCTTTGAGACTTAGAGAGGTTTTCTTCATACAAGTTATGTAACATTTTGACATAATCATCAATTTTGCTAACTGTCCAATTTTCTGTACTTATAGGAGGAAGAAACTTGATAGTGAGTGGTGCTGGTCTAACATGCAAACTTCCTTTTCTCCATGCTAGATGAGTTCCTGTTAGCACCATTGGAACAATTGGAAGACGTGATTGTAGAGCCAAGTGAACAAAACCCTACATTCAAATTCAAGGAGAAATGTACACGTTAGTTCCAAGTTGGAAAATAAAACATTAAAAAAGAATGTCTCTTTGTGTCACAGTTAGATATAATTATAAATTATACTCTAAAATCTCGATGTAAAGAACTTAAAGGTAGAAAATTATTTTCTTGAAAGGAAGCAATCGTCCCTTTTTAGACCTTGTGCCTTCTGAAAATATGATCAGTGAAAGATTGTTCTTCACAACTGCACATGCCGCCTAAAGATTTTAATATTAGATATTAGAATAGAACTTAGACAAGTATATGGTAAATAATGCAGAGATTCAAAATTTGCAATGGATGCCTCCGATGTTTATATTTTAACATTAATAGATGATAGATGAGTGTGATTGAAATGAAACTAAATTGTTTAACAGGAGTTAGATCGATAAACAACACATGCGCAATGGAAAAAATCAATCCAAAAAAGTGAAGTACCTTTTTCATGGACTCAATGGCTGCAGTTGGGTTGGACCGGTCTATTCGAAGATGGTTGGCCAACACATAGAGTTGGCCAAATAGAGGATACCATATTATCTGCATAGAAATGGTTGACATTAAGTTTATGAATCTTTGGATCCCCTTTTTGACAAGGTGTTATCCAAGAAAGAAAAAAAAATAGACTATGATGATCAGGTTTATATAATTCGTCAGATTTAATTTAAGAAAAATAGACGGACCAAATTAAAACAATGTATATTGTTTATTCATCTCAATCATAATTAATAATTGTTTTGAAATCCTAACCATGCAACATTAAAGCAAATAACAAACATACCACGTTGAAGGTCTTAAACCTTTCTCTTCAAAGTTTCAAACCCATTTGACTATTTTATCTTTAGGTCAAACAACATTTCATAGCTATAATTTTTCTTTCTAGATGTTGAGCCAACACCCGCTTTCTTTCTCATTTGTTGCCTTCATCGTCAATTTTCAATTTTGCTATGGAAACCTATAACAAAATTTTTCTATTATACTTTTTCTTCTTTTCAATGTTTTCAAAAACAAAACAAAAAATGCACACCTATATAGTAGTAATTTTTGGGGTATTTGACGCATTTAATTGTTGAGAATTTAGGGATTGAGTTATTTAGCTTATATATAATAATTGTGACTGTTCTTTTTTTTTTAATCTATTTGTTAAATCTAAGTTTGTATAATCAATCGTGGTTGTTACATTATATTCTAGTAGTGTGAGATTCAGTTTTTATAGTCTGCTCATGGTGTCATAGTTGATTTTCATAGCCATTTGTGATTGCAATGACCGTAAGCAAAAAAATGAAGAAGAAACTCCTTTTGATATTAATCAACTAATAAAATTATATAAAAATTGATAATACAATTAATAACTAGATATCAACCCATTAATACATTTGAATGAAAATTAATAATCAGATATTAATCAACTAATACAATTGTAATACAGTTGAATGAAAATTGATAATATAAAAAGTTAATACATGTTAATAATTTAATATGCGATTTAGCATTAAATTAAAATTAAAGTTAACTAATTAATTCATACTATAACATCAATATCACTAAAAAGAAAATTAATTAATTGGTATTAAAATGAATAATATATATAATTTATTGGTGAGAGATTTGTGCAATATTTTCTTGCATAAGTTGCTGAGATATTTCCTCTTACAAGGATATAAAAGGGTTGCATCATAAATTTCACAAATTTAAAAATAATGTTTTTATTTAATAAAAATATATAAAATTATGTCTCTTCACTACATTATTATGATTTACTTGAAAAAAAAAATAAAAACCATTTATCTTATGTGAAAATTTTCCACATGACACCTATTATAGACCTAACTTGCGGGAAGGACACGTGCAGGTCTCACGTGGGTGGCCAAGCCGTCGGTCCCATGTCGTATACCCACGACATAGGGACCCGACATAAGGCTCAGGGGACATTACCCCCACGTGAGGACTGTTACAGATCCGTACCTACCACCACAATTTACGGAAGTATGACAGTGACAGGTTTGACTTTGGTGACCCTGTTTACCCTATAAATACATGTGATTAGTCTTCATTTGGGAGGTTTATCATAACTCTAGATCTGAGAATTCCTGCTTGTGATACACAACTGACTGATCGTCGGAGTGCTTGCAGGTACCCCTCATCGCCAGGTGAATGGCCGGAGATATCCAACCACCACACCGGAGACTAAATAGGAGGTCAGATCCGCCATGCTAAGTGCATGGTGAAACAACACCAAAAGACACCAATTATTCTTGACCATGGTACACATTATTTTTAGCTATGCATAAAAATTAAAGCATACCTCCTTCTTTGCAATGCCAACAGTGCCTTTAGGAGTCAACCACATTATCAGAAATATGTCAATTGGAGATACATGATTACTGATATAAATAGCCCTCTTGTTAGAGTACTCAGCTCCTTCAATCTTTATTGGATTCCCAAGAATCCACATCTACAATGTTTTCAAATATCGGTCATAACTTTTAAATAAATCTTAGTCATGCATTCGTAAACAGAAAATAAAAATTGAAAATAAAAATAGATATCAAATTAACTGATAGTTTCATTGTGTTTTTTGAAATTTGTATAAGAAACACAATAAATAAGAAAAATCCGCTTGCATTCAGTAGAAGCCGGTGTTTCTTATACAAATTTCAAAAAACATAAAATAAAATATTAAAAAAATTCTTTTGTTGTTTTTTTATAAGAATAACAAATTAAAATGCAAATAAAATAAAACCTTCAACAGCTATATTTGATTAAAAAATTAAAGAAATGACTGAAGTGAAGGTAACTTACCAGCATTCTACCAGTGACATGCCCATAAACATTCCCTTGCTTAATCCTCTCATAAGGCCATGGAATAAGAACAATCATAATTAATGCCCAAATAAATGTTGTGACCATCATACAAACAAAACAAGTCACAATTCCGATCCAAGATATGATCACTGAACCCCACCCATCATCATCCACAAAAACATCCATCCCAAGCTTTTGTTCTTCTGATTCATCTTTCACTGAAATTTTTGGAATTTCTTCTACCCTCTTGCTAGAATTTGTATTCAGATAACTCTCTGACCTTCTATTCCTCAAAAGGGCTCCAATTCTAGAGTTTTCCATGATTATTCAAATTATTGAAGTGTGTGATATTATATTGACCACCTAAACAGGGGAAAAGCAGAGCAAAACAAATCAGAATGAAATTCAATTCAAATGTAACGTTCTGTTTGGCTTCTGAGAAAATCTGATGAACAAAAATTACTCAAAAAGTCATATATTTCTGCAGAGAAAATTCTAGAATTCTCCACGAGTACTCAAATTATCAGAATCTTTAAAGCTATTGATGATTATATAGGCCACCGGAACAGGGGAAAAACAGAGCAAAGCAGATCAAAATGAAATTTCAAATTCACTTTAAATATCTCATTCTGTTTGAATTTCACAAATTAATTGAATAAGAAGCAAGCACCCAGCATAACCAAACAGAGCCAAATCAGAAAGAGAGAGAGGGAGAGAGAGAGAGAGAGAGAAAATGATACAAAACATAAAAAGGCTCTGGCCTTTTTTTTTTTTTTGTCAGGAACTCAGGATATTAATTGCTTGAATAGGACCATAACCTTAAATTTTGTCCTAAATTCCCAGACGAATTGAAAAAAATCTTCAAAGTGGTTTTCCCCCCCTATTTTTTGGCATTTTGAAGGAATGGTTCATTTTCATGATACCCAGTTTTCTTAGCAGGGAAAGAAAACAAACCCATTTGCCAGGAATTAAAACCAAATAAATCAAACATTTCTTAGTCCTTACCAAGTATGCGACTCTGTTCTTAAGCTGTTCATAAAATTTTGTGAAGAAAACATAAAGAAAAGAGAATAGAAGAAGAGAAAATAGTTGGGAATGGAAGCAAAATCTGAAGCAGAGTGAAGACAGAGCAGAGACAGAGAAGAAAGAGTGTGTCACTCGGATGACAATAAATATGATTCTATTAATCCATTGATGTAAGAAATAAGAAGACGATAAAAAATTATCAATGTATCACATGTACAAATTAATATTCAAGAAGTAATAAATTTAATGGCTTCTTAAAAAAATAAATACTAAATATATGTATTAAATGAATTTCATGTTACAGATATAATAACTTTTTAGTAAAAAGTTTATATTTTTCTTAACTTATATATGTATATGTGATGTATAATATAAAAATATTTTTATTATTAGATAAAGTAATAAGAACTTTTATAGAAATTAATTTTAATTTTTATCATAGAAAGGAATTTTTTTTGGCGATATATAGAAATTAAATTAAATTAATTGACTGAATTTGTTTAATTATAAAAATGCTTTAAAAACACACCACTAATAAATGAAAAATTGTTGAAATATAAAGTTCTAACCATATAAAATTCTCATAATTGATTCTCGCATCGCCGTATTTCTTTTAAAAAAGAACCATATAAAAAATCATATCAATTATTAAATAATAAAAGTCATTAAACCAATTTTGAATTGTATGCTATATATAAGTTAATTTTTTTTAAATTGTCTATGTTAGAATTAATATTAAATTTTAATTTTGATAAATAAAGTTAATATTATTATTTTTATAACAAAAAGAGGCCTAAGGCCTTAGTTAATATTAATTTTATCCTATCATATGCATTACTAAATCTGTTCAGAAAAAATTAAAAAGAAAACTGAATCAAACAGACTTTTAATACGTCAGCATATTTGAATTAATATTTCTTTGATTACAGGTCAAAAACAGAAAGCTGCCTACGCGGGCTTTCAAATTTTGTTGTTGTTGGTTTTTCTATATTCACTTTTTGAATGATAGTTTGGTTTTTTCTTTTTCTTTTGGTTAAAGAGATGTTTTTTGTTTTCATAAAAAGTATAAAATATAGTAATTAGAATTAAATTTAAATACATAAATAGTAAACACACGTATTTATGTACTCATTGATTATTAGAAGTATTATCAGAAGTTTTCTAACTTAAGCAATATTGCACAAGTTTAGAAACTATAAAAAAAATATAATATTTATTATAAGTCAAATTTAATCTCATTAATTTTTTGTTCATTTCAACCATAACTTTTTAGTTTTAATTTTTTAACATGTGCACAGGTTAAAAAAACTCTTATTATTATTATTATTATTTATTATGAATTTAATATTAACTATTATTTGTATGGTAATTTAAAGAATATATTTAGATATAAATTAAATAGGTATTTTATTGATTTCTTTCAGAAATTTGACTCTTCTAAAGTAAGTGTGTAGAATAAGAAATTAAGAGTATATTCACTGTTCACCATTTATTTAAAATAAATTAAAGTTATAAGATATTATAATTTAAATCAAAGATAAATATATCTTTAATTTTTTTTGTCTTTTTCATTTTACACAAACTCTCACTTTAAAAGAGTTAAATCCTTCGATAAGACTACTTTTTTCTTAAATTTTTTTTTACAGATTGAGACTTTTTTGTTCACTTGATTATTTGATTATTTAATATAAGTTAAATTAAAAATTTAGTCTCTATTCATATAATTCATTTTGGATTTAGCCACATATCTGAAACAAGAATAAAACTTTGGCATGTTCTTATATTTGATATTATTTAGAGATTAAAATAAAAAATAATATAAAGTCTAAGGATTACAATGAAAAATATTATTAAGCATAAGAATCAAAATTAAATAATATAAACTAAATGCTAAAACTAAACATTTTTAAAGTGATATATTTTGCCTTTTTATATTTGTCAAGCGATCCACATTATTGTTGGAAACAAGTTGGGTGAGGAACTTTCTCCGGGAATAAGAAATAAGCTAGCTATTTTTAAAAAAGGTTTTATTATTCATTGTTGTAAGAGAATTGTTAAACAAACTATGAATAGAAATTTGATGTTAGAAATTATAGAATATTTAATGCTACGAAATTATTTTCAATTTATTTTAAATACAAAATTTTTATTCATGGGTTGCTTAACTATTGACCTTGTAACAAAATCCTTTAAAAAAAGCTCCTAATTATAGCTTTTGAATTAAAAAGTTACTCTTTACCTTTTGTTAAACAAATAGCTTTCAATTTAAGAGTTTTTAAAAAAAATGTGTTTAATCCAACTTTAACTTTTAAGAGGAAGCGAAGTAAAAAAAAAAGAAAGACCAAGTCAAACACTAATTTGCAATGATACCACATTTTTTTAAAATTTTTTTTGACAGTTTTATTTGAAAAAAATATCACATTTGAAAATGATACTACTATTTAAAATATTGATATTTTTCACACGAAATTGACTATAAATAAACTAAATAAAGACTATATCATTTCTTAATAAGATGGTGACAATTCTAACTGCCTCTTTTTCGATCTCCATACTATTTTAGACTAAAGATTGATTAAAAAATGTTATAAAATGGTATTTAGTGTTACTTTTTTATTTCTAATAGGTTAATTAGATAATTTGAGAGAGAGAACATTTTCATTCTATTTTAAACCTACGGATTATCTTGGCATTTTTTTAAAAATAATTACATGTTTAATTCTTGAGTTTACGGTGATATTTTACATAGGTCTCTGAGTTGTACGAATGTTCATTTTAGTCCTTAAATTTGCAAGAATAGCTCACATAAGTTCATGAGTTTTACGGAAGTTTATTTAGGTCCCTGAGATTATTAAACATTTACTCACTTAAATTTCTAAAGTTTGATCATCTTAGGGGCCTAAGTGAACTTTTTTTTTAAAAATTCAAGGGCCTAAATAAATAATGTTTAGTAATCTCATGGGCATAAGCGAACTATTTTTTGCAACTAAGAGACTTAAGTGAACTTCTGCATAACTTATAGACTTGCGTGAACTATTTTTGTAAATTTAGTGACCTATGTAAACTTCTTATATGGTGTTTCACTCTTTTATTTTTGCTTAAGCGGCCAAGGGAAGGGCAAATAAATTATGTATGGGACTTGTGATTAAATACTATGAATGTTTACTTTTAATGAAAGTATATATAAAAATGGTTAGGATGCGAATGTATAAGTGAGAAATGAGAGTGCGAGAGAAGTTAATATTAACTTTTTAATTACAATTAATGATAAAGATTTGATTTAAGAAAAACAATTTCAACCATTCATATATAATTGTTTGATTAAGATTTCTCACTAGATATATCCCTAGTTAGGTTTTATTTTATATATATATATATTTAATTCTTTTCAATTTATTCCTTCATTTCCACAAGGATCATACATCCAACAAAAACGTGAAATTAAGATATTTTTTATAAGGCAAAATCATATTTTTGGTTTTTTATCTTTAGGGATTTATTTAACTCAATTATTTATCCTTTTTTTATTTAACCCAATCCTTGATCTTTTACTTTTGATTCAAGTTAGTCCTCTTTGATGATCTTTTGTTAGGAGAAATTTAGGAAAAAAGTAAAATAAAAGAGGTTTCAAAAAGTATGATTGCAGAAGAAGAAAGAAATATGACATAAATGATCAATGATACAATAAATTAAGGCAAAAGCACAAAGGAGAAGAGGATACCTAAGAAAATGAACAGATTTGAACTTGATTGAGGAGCTGAGAAGGAAGCGTGAGGATTCCAACAGAGAAAATCACTGATTAAGATTACCGAAAAGTGACCGTGAACTCATAAATGCTCTCAGAAGAGAAAAGGAAGAAGGAAAATACTAGAAGTAGTTAAGGCAAACAATAACTTCTCGCATAAGATTATATGGAGTTTAGGGCAAGAAAGAGCGAAGAAGAAGAAGGCAATGCCTTTGTGCTTTCATAGAGGGTGAAATTTGAAATAGGTCGAAATTTTAGTAAAATTTTTCGAAACCGTCCCATTGCATTCAATAAGTGGGATTGACTAATTCAATACTGATGGTGCACAATCCCCTAAGTCAAGGCATCCAACTAAATGACGACACGTGGCGTAATGGTCACTTCAACAAGGTTATAGCTGGCAATACGAGCTACCCGACTGGACCCATTTGGGCCAAGTACAAAAGCTCGATTTCTTTCTTTTTTGTGAAAATTAGCAAGCCGCGACCCAGTTTTATGCGGACTCCTTTACCGGGTCAGCCCGGTTATATATTTAAAAAAACAATTTTTTTAAATTAAAAATATTTGTGTTTTTATTGTTTTTTTTTTCAAATTGTGTTTTTTTTTTGTAAGGTAAGACAAGTAGTGCATTTAGCAAAAAGTTGACTATAATATATATATATATATATATATATATATATATATATATTTAAATAACCTATTAAAAATTCTTTTTTCTTTTAATATAGTATGTAAAAAAATATATTTCTAAATTGGTTTTTAGCCGGGTCGGGCTAGACTCGTTTCTTTTATGGGCTTTTGCGGGCCGGACCAAAGAACTATATTTTACTTTTGGAGGATGGGATTAGCACAATCTCTATTGGGAGTGGCACCATCCTTTTTATATGTAAGAATCATAAATTTATATACTAAAAAGGATGGTGTCACTCCCAATAGGGATGATGCTAATCTCATCCACCTTTACTTTTTTGCAATTTTTAAAGGTCTTAGCCCAATTTTTCGGGCTTATTCGAGCGATCCACATGGACTGGCCTATATTGCCAGCTCTAGACAAGATAAAGCAACAAAGCCGACATAAGGTGCTTGACTTTCCAGTTTCCATTTCCTCGACCGAGATTTATCAGATCCGACACAAACAACTCAAAGATAACAACTAGCTTAAGCCTTAAGGCAACTTGTCGACTTGGGAAGCAATTGTTATGGACCGCGATACCAGCATCCATACCATGTCGGTCCATAGAACTAATACATCATGCTCACATTGACCATTCGAGATAGAGCTGATAGGCCACTTGGGACCACAGTCCAACTGAACCAAAGGCCCCAGCCTAACATCCTCTAACGGCTTAAGCGTGTACATTAAACTTTAGAAACTCCATTATAAATATGACAAATGATATTTAGTGCCCTAAGGGCACTATATAAGAACTCAAATGTAGTAAAAAGATATTGAAATGTGTAGTTTTTTGTATTCCCAAGAGACGGAACAATGTGCTATTATAATTATTTTTCTAATTATAGTAACCTTAACTAGTTCCCTTAGGGTACTATATATCAAGACCCTATAAATATATCACATTCATATCATGCAAGGTAGAAAACATTCTGATTAGCCACATAAATCATTATAGTCATTGACTTGAGCGTTAAAATCTCTACAAATACAATATCTAAAGTACCGTCGTACAACGAAGAACTTGAAGTACTCTTTTCACTTATAACTCCACCTTTATAACCATGGCCTAATATTAAGGTTGGATCACATCATTATAATTTTTTGAAAAATTAGTTTTTAAAAAACCAAAATTCAGAATTGTTTTGAGAAAATGTCTTTTGAGTTTTGTGTTTCTATTTTTTTGGTACATAATTTTTTTTGTTTCTATATTTTCTCATAAAATATTTATAGAAAAATCTATAAGAAAAATTTCCAAAAATTTTAAAAAATATTTTAATACTTTTAAATCTAAAAATTTAAAGAGGGTGGTATTACACTAAATCAACGTGGCGGAAATAATAGCTAACCTAGAGCTCAATTAAAAAACGTAGACTCAGTATTTTTTTTTTTTAAAAGGTGAAAGCGATTGAAAAAATGGAAGAAAAAAAGGTTCAAGCTATCCAGAAAATCTTTTTTTTTTGTTTATAATTTTTTTTTTTTAAAAAAACGAAATAAACGTGAAACCATTGAGCTTCAAGGAAGAAGAAACATCGAACAAAGAGATCAGAAAGACGAGTCGCAAGACATCCACAGAGAGAAAGCCCTGACAAGCTTTGTTTTCCAAACCCAGTCGCGACAAACCCCGACTCGCAAGAGCTTCCAGTAAACTCCAAACGGTTGGCCGGCGATTCTACGGCCACATATTTGTGATTCAGCACTGAATCGAGCGCGGAGAGGCTGCCAAAGATCGTAAGTCAGCTCGCGATTTTACCAACCTTGGGTTTATATTTATCTTTTTTGATGTGTATTCAAACTTCGTTTGTTTTCTTTTGTAGTGATTCGAGGTGAAGCTAAGGTTTATGGGTTGATTTTGTGGACTATAGTGAAGTTTTTGGAATTTTGTAGTGTTGGTCAAGTAGAGTTGGTGAATTGTATTGAATTAGTTGTTTGTAGTTAGGTGCAAGCCAAACTGAGTTGAGATGAGTGTGGTGGGCTTTGACATTGGCAATGAGAACTGTGTCATTGCTGTTGCGAAGCACCGTGGGATTGATGTTTTGCTGAATGATGAATCCAAACGTGAAACCCCTGCTGTGGTCTGCTTCGGCGAGAAGCAGCGGTTTTTAGGGTCTGCTGGTGCTGCTTCTGCTATGATGCACCTCAAGTCCACAGTTTCTCAAGTAAAGAGACTGATAGGAAGGAAATTTTCTGATACTGATGTGGAAAAAGAGCTGAAAATGCTCCCTGTTGAAACTTCGGAAGGCTCAGATGGTGGCATTTTGATTCACTTGAAGTACTTGGACGAGACTCATGTATTTACACCAGTTCAGATATTGTCCATGCTCTTTGCTCACTTGAAGACTTTGACAGAAAAGGATTTTGAGATGCCGGTTTCAGATTGTGTTATTGGGGTCCCGTCATACTTTACCGACTTGCAGAGACGGGCGTATCTTGATGCAGCGAAAATTGCTGGGTTGAAGCCTTTAAGATTGATCCATGATTGTACTGCAACTGCCCTTAGTTATGGGATCTATAAAACAGATTTTCACAGTGCAGGTCCAATTTATGTTGCTTTTATTGACGTTGGTCACTGTGATACTCAGGTCTCTATTGCAGCATTTGAGTTTGGGCAAATGAAGATACTTTCACATGCTTTTGATAGGAGCCTAGGGGGTAGGGACTTCGATGAAGTTTTGCTTAGTCATTTTGCAGCAAAATTTAAGGAACAATACAGTATTGACGTGTATTCTAATGCCAAGGCATATATAAGGCTACGTGCAGCTTGTGAGAAATTGAAGAAAGTGTTGAGTGCAAATCTAGAGGCGCCTCTAAATATAGAGTGCTTGATGGATGAGAAAGATGTCAAGGGCTTTATCACGAGGGAAGAATTTGAGAAGTTGGCATCAGAGTTGTTGGAGAGGATTTCTATTCCTTGCCAGAAAGCATTAATTGACGCAAGCTTGACAGCAGAGAAGCTTTCTTCTGTAGAGCTAGTTGGTTCAGGTTCTAGAATTCCTGCGATAAGTACATTATTATCTTCTCTATTCAATAGAGAACCCAGCCGGAAGCTGAATGCAAGTGAGTGTGTAGCTCGTGGTTGTGCCCTACAGTGTGCAATGCTTAGTCCTGTTTATCGCGTGAGAGAATACGAGGTTTGCGTCTTTTTTCCAAATATATTCTTATCCAATTTATGTACTACAGAGTTTGTAGATTATCAAAATTGTGATAATTGTTAAAGAACAAAGTTGTTACCTGGGATTATTTGTGGCTATTTTCAGCCTTTATTTTTTCTTCCTTAGTTCCATTGTTATCACTTTTTCTTTTTTCAAATGTAAAGTGGAATTATGTTCTGGATTATTTGTATTATGTTCTCTACAAAATCAATGTAATTTCTCATATGCTTGTTCAGGTCCAGGATGCTATTCCTTTTTCAATTGGACTTTCAGCAGATGAAGGTCCAGTTTATGCGGGACCAAATGGTGTACTTTTCCCAAAAGGTCAAGCCATTCCAAGTGTTAAAGTCCTAACATTTCAGCGAAATAGTTTGTTCCATTTGGAAGCTTTCTATGCTAATCCAGATGAACTACCACCTGGGACACATCCTAAAATTAGTTGCTTCACGGTATGCCCTCTTTAGAACATTCAGCTAGTGTGAAGTAATGAAAATGATCTTCTGTCATTTTTATTTCTCCTCACCACCCCCATTCTTGGTATTTAGAGTAAACCCTCTGTTGGGTCCTCAAAAGATACATGTGTCAACTTGGTCCTTGAAAGATTAGAGTCACCAATTAAGTCCTTAATTGGTGACACTTTTGAACTTTGGAAGACTTAATTGGTGAGGCTTTTAATCTTTCAAGGACCAAGTTGGTAACAATTATATCTTTCAAGGACCTAACAGAGGGTTTGCTCTAGTATTTATTATCCTTGTGCTCCTCTCTTGCTTTTATTTTTTGCATTCAATGCAAGCGATGCAGTATAGCTTCTATGTGATCTCTTTTTTTCTTTTTGGCACATCTTTGTAAGCCTTTTTTACATGTTGTATTTTACTTTTGGGTACTCAATTATTCATATAGAGTGATGTCTCAATTTCACTGAAAAGCTCATGTTAGGTAGATATTCATCAGTACCCCAATAACCCTTTTGAGCTGTAAGTTGTATCATATTCCATATCTAGATGCCTTTTTACGTTCATATATGCAAGAATCTCTCAACATTATTTCTGATTCCTGCCAGTATTGGGATTGAGTGAGAAAATTTACTTTGAATGGGGATCTGGACTCTGGAGCCATGTCAATAGACAACTCATTCTATTTCTCAATGAGAGACAGACTTCATAACCAAATGGCCTTTGATCATCACTTGTTCTGACATAATAGGAAGCCATTGTCATAAAAGTAATCAGGCATACATATCGATATCAGAGCCAGAAACAGATTTTGTATAGGTGCATATACTTGACTAAATTATTATGTTAGGTGCAAAGGGAAATGTATGTGGTAGATCTATGAGCTAACATCATTCTTTGTGCTACTAATTCAACATGCATTATCTGCATGCCTACACCTAGTCATATGCTCCTGCCTTTGATTTGATCACAATTTATTTTCAGATTGGCCCTTTCCATGGTTCCCATGGTAGTAAGACGAGAGTTAAAGTCAGTGTTCTACTAAATCTGCATGGCATTGTCAGTATTGAGTCAGCTACAGTAAGTAAGAAGCCACGTTTTATCTTTCCACTAATATTATTGTTTTTTTCCTTAAAGATCTATGGACGTGAACCTTTCTGTGGTTTCAGTTGATCAAGGATCCCGTGGATGATTCAGTTATGGCGGGTGATTATCATTCAAATTCTGATCCAATGGATATTGATCCAACTTCTGAGACAGTTTCTAATGGATTTGAAAATAGTACCAATAAGAAGGTTGAATCTCCACGTAGTTCTGTGAGTACTCTCATGTTTTCCTCTGTGTGTATCTCACCATTTCCCCTCTTTCTAGGAGATATTAATAAAATTTCGCAATTAAAATTCAAAATGCAATCATTTGGCATATGACATATCTGTCATAGACTCATAGTTGGTTTTCATATGCTCCATATAATACTATCTGTTTGTTCTTTTATCTTTTGGCAGTAATTATGATTTATGATAGCGGATATGATTCATATAGGTATTTTGAGTAAATACAATATCACTATCAATCTATCATACTCTTTTGCAGGCTGAAGATTCAAGAAAAGATAAAGCTAACAGAAGGGTTCGTGTGCCAGTAACTGAGAATTTATATGGCGGAATGACAAAGGCAGAGATCTTGGAAGCTGGAGAAAAAGAAGTCCAGTTGGCACAGCAGGACAGAATTGTGGAGCGAACCAAAGAAAAGAAGAATACCTTGGAGTCTTATGTTTATGAGATGCGAAGTAAGGTACGGGTTCAGTATCTCAATGAGATGTAGACATGACTGGTTTCTGTTATTCAGGGTACTTGGTTTCTGCAGCCTCATGCTAAACTTCTACTATATATAGATCTCTGTAATCTGTAGTCAGTAGGATGATCTTTTGCTTTTGAAAAAAAAAAACTTGACATGCTGCATTTTAAACAACCAGAGCTTTAACTTTCAAGTTTCAAGTTAATGTAAAACTTTTGAGCGTGTCAAATGAGAAACTTTATGGTTTAGTTTAGTTACTGAATATTTGGTTTTATAGGTTTTTTTTCATGTCTCGTTAGTAAATGTAAGGCTGAGAATTCTCTACTGTTATGCTTAGGTAGTGTTTCAAAGATATGTTCTATGTTTGATATATTTTAAGAGAGGTGAATTTTGATTCCGCTAAAAGGGTAAAACCAATGAAAATAGAACAAAACAGAACGATTCATTCCATTCTGAATGCATACCAAATGTAACCTCCTTTATAGGGCAACACTTATGTGGTTCCTTAGGTGTTGTTCTCCAATTAAAGTTGAAGTTTCACCTTGGTAACATGCACTAACACCCCAGTAGCCAACGTAATAAACATCAATGTTAAAGGTGAGCACGTTACCGCGGTACTCTGATTGGAGAATCTCACCTATGGAACTGCATCTAAGTTTTCTCCACCTTTGTAGTCTTATATGCTCAAGGTCTGAAATTTTGAATCTTTAAAGCTTAAAGCCTTAAACTTGTATCCCTTTTCATGCCATTGATTTTTCTTTATTTATTTATTTTTCATGCCATTGGTTTTATATAGGCATTCGAAGATATCATTTTGATTCTGTTTTTCATGATGAGGAATTTATATTTATTTTTCATATTTGATATTTAAATAGCTCTTCAACACGTATCGGAGCTTTGCAAGCGAGCAAGAGAGGGATGACATATCTAGGAGCCTTCAAGAGACTGAGGAGTGGCTTTATGAGGATGGTGATGATGAAACTGAGCATGCCTATTCTTCAAAACTGGAAGATCTGAAAAAGGTTATTTTTTATTTTATTTTTTGTTTTTATCACATTAGTTTCCCTTGCCATACTTCTTATTTACAATCTATGCATTCCTATAGATGGTGGATCCACTTGAGAATCGGTATAAAGATGAAGAAGGAAGAGTACAAGCTGCAAGAGATTTATCAAAGCACATTTCAGAGATTCGCACATATGCGGATTCTCGTCCACCCCAGGAAAAAGAACTGGTAAGATAGCAAATAGGCCAGTAAATATTTTGTTGAATGAGAGAAAAAACAAGAGGCAATTGGCGAATTCCATAACGGACATCTTGTTTATATGATAGGATTGCAATGAATTACAAAATCAAGTTTTTTCCTAACTACAAGATATTATGTGATATACTTTCTCATATTCTAACAATTTTTGTGATTGTAATTGTGATGCTTCCCTCTTGAGTTTAGATCAGCTTTCAAATGATGACTTTATTTTTTCAGATGATCAATGAGTGCAATAAAGCAGAACAGTGGATGAGTGAGAGGATGCAGCTACAAGAATCTCTTCCTAAGTATGCAGACCCAATAGTATGGTCAAGTGATATCATGAGCAAGAAAGAGGAGTTAAACTTGTATGATTTCTGTTTTCTTTTTCTCACAAGTATATGCTTGTCCTCTTGTAGTTTCCTATGATAACCATGGAACACAAATAAAGGTAGACTAAAACAGCAACATGATCTCTGAAATTACAACCCCCTCATAATTTAGTTCCTATAATTATGAAAAAGAAATTTTAGTCCCTAATATTAACAACTATCAATCAACTTAATCCCTACCATCGATTTAGCCCCCAAATTATTTCAAAATAGGTTGGTTTTGTCCTCATATTTAGAGAATAAGTTGGTGTATTTTTAATATTTTAATGAACTAAATAAATCGTAGGGACTAAATTGATTGGGGATAGTTAATTTTAGAGACTCAAAGTTCTTTTCAATAATTCCAGGAACTAAATTAATTGACAATAGTAATTTCGATGGCTAAGCTGAAGTTTTACTCAATAAAACTAAAAGGTACGGATAAAATTATTCATACAATCATTTTAGTGTTAGGCAATTAAATCCATTGATTCATGAGTAATGTAGTTCCACATATGATGTAATTAGATTTGATTGGGAATAATTTTCCTATGATCATTCTGAATTTTACACCTGCTTGTGGAAAACATTGTTTCCCTTATGATTTTTTTTTCTATTATAATATCCATTGGTTTTACCTCAACATTTACTATTATCCTATTTTGATGAGTTTCAGAACATGCCAACGGATATTGGGATCAAGGGCTTCTCCGACTCCTGAAGACAATCACAATTGACATTTATGTGCTGATGCACATGATTTAAAGACCAAAGTTTTCATTACTGATACTTCCTGACAAATATAGAGTTTTTTGTTTGTTTTACTTCCTCACCAGTTTCTGATCTGGGAATTTACTAGAGGCAAATTTAAGTATATAAAGTCATCAACAATTAACAGTGCAATCATTTGTTCTTCCAAGGATTTCAGGGTTTTGTATTTTGATAATTTATCAAATAGATTCTGTAGCAGGGGAGAAAATCAATGTGTATGAAGCTATTAGTGGCCCTTGGTTTTGCATTATGCTCATAGAAATTCTCACAAAATTGATTGGTCAACCTTTAATGGTGTTGTTGAGTGTGGATATTTGATGAAAACTAAATCCTTATTTTTTATTTTTCATTTCAATTATCCATGAGTGGCCTCCTATCCCTATTATTTTGTTATAAAGTAAAACCAAGCATAAGAAATCTTATTTTTTTAGCTGCCTAGCATAAGAAATCTTGTATATCTATGAGTATTAGTACATCAATAAACATTTGACTATCTTCAATCTTGCAAGATTTTCTCATGATACTTGGTTGCAGTTGCAGTTTTAAAAATGGATGAAAATTAAACAATTGAATGTTTTGGTCCCATAAAATAGCAATCAAATAAATACATGGTTTTAGTTTTGCTTTTTTTTTTTTTTTTTAAACCATGTTTAGTAAATTATATGAAACTTATGAAAATAGTTTATAGGTCTCTATGAGCTGTTTTTAACTTATTACATAAGTACTTAATTAGATATGTGTGTGATTAGCACTTAATTACATGAGCACCATACTTTTGGCACTATATTTCACTCTGATTCTAGAATCTATTAGTTTATTTTAAATAAATTCTAGAATCTAGGCCACTCCTTTTTAATCACTGGATTTTAAAATTCGTTACATTGTGGTATGGCCAGAAAAAAGATGTGGCATAAACAGTGACATTCATTTATTTGTCAGCAACCACATCCAAACCAAAACATTAAACATGCATTTGTCAAGTCATGATAGTTTTATTAATAATCAGGATTGGGATTGAGATATATATGTATTGCTTCCCAATAAGGGAGTCAAGTAAAATTTTCAATGTATAATTTTTAAATGAAATTGTGTCTAAGTGTAATTAATGTTATTCTCATGCTAAGTCGGTGTAATTATTCCTATTTTGTCATATCAATACCATCATTAAAAATGACAGAAAATAAACCCAACTTAAGGATCTAATACATTGAGTAAGACAAAAGAAATAAAAATTGAATCACATTCACTCAAAGTTCAAGAAACAAAGTTTTTTAAAAATATACACTTATATTTTTACACTAAAAAATAGTGTAAGGAATATGTAAAAAGATAGAATAAATAATAAAATAAAAATACATCATAAAAATGTATCTTAATATGCGAAAATGCCTAGGTATGAACATAATAGGTACAGGGCTAATGTCACAATTCACAACTAAGTATGAACATGACGAGTTATCCCCATCACTTTCCACTGTCATTACCTGTTACTTGCAAGGCTGGCTTAGGCCTAATCAGCCAAAGTAAGGGCTTTAGACCCTTAAAAAAAGGTTTCAAATTTTTTTTATCAGTACTAATATACCTCTAATAAAAAATTAATTATAAAATCATATTTTAAAATAATTTTTTAATTAAAATATTATAAGTGACTATTATAATTTTGTATTGATCTTACAAATAACATTTAATGAGCAACAACCTTTTTTCAATAAATAATAATTTTAATAAACTATTTTATTAGTAAATAAAAATGACTCATTTTTAACTTTGTTTTAAACCTCCCGGACCCTTGAGTCGCATCTGATTACTTGACAAGGACCATCCAATCCTTTGAACCAGGAAACCACCTTGATAATTATACAGGTCATAGGTGATGCTCAACATAATAATAATAATAATAATGAATAATGTTATATTCTCCTAAAAATTCTTCTACTTATTTTCTTATTAATGAAATTAAGTAGACTTTCAATCTTTAAACTATAAAAAGTATTGAAAATATTCTTTAATAAATAAGTAGGAAGATTTATAAGAATATAAAGTAAGAAGATTAAAAATTACTCTTATAGCTATGATGCACTAACCTCATAGCTATAAATGAGATCCTCCGTAATTATGCTTTTCACAAAATACTCTTGTCCCTTAATTTAGTTCAAAGATGATAAATGATGAAGATAAGTTCCTTCTCATATACGCAGTTTTTTAGTTTCTATAAGTGTTTTTATGGATAAATCTTTATATTGCTTTTAACGTTTAGCATCATTAGTCCGTCTTTGATTGTTGCTAGTAATAGATTGACATGTATAATGTCGTTTAGTTGAATTATTTTTTCTATGAATTCGGCATTCATGAGGATCAACAAAAATAAAGAGCGATGATAAAGAAGAATAATCTTGTTAACCTCAAATTGATAAAAATAAAAATATGTCTAATCACATCGATTTTTACGGTGATAAAAATATGGCGACACGTACAAAAGCACAAACAAAAAACGTGTAAAGTCTAGAAGGATTTTTTTTATAGACTATATATATAAACCAAATAATTAATTTAAAAAAGACAAAAACTAACAAAAACATACGACGACTGAGGCTAAAATGCAAACAGCCATATGGGTATAGTCTAAAAACTTTTTACGGAATTAAAAGGAAAAGGAGTAAGAAATATAGAAATGTAGTTAATTAATTTAACAATTTAATTTTGTGTTTGTGGTAAGGCTAGAAGGTTGTGACATTTAAAGCCACGTAATACTAATAGGATTTAATTATAGAATAGGGATGGTCAAATGGCGACTTTAGCTATTTCAGTTCTCACTCTCACTCGCTCTTCTTCTTCTCGTTACTCCAACTTGTTCTTCACTCACAGTTTCAACCATCTTCTATCTATCAAAACCCTCCATCGACATCGTCCCTTCTTCCGCTGTAACTGCATCAGTGCAATGGCTTCTTCAACACCCACTTCTTCTGAATCTCATAAAATCACCGCTCCCTATGGCTCCTGGAAGTCCCCCATCACAGCCGATGTTGTTTCCGGCGCCTCCAAGACCCTCGGCGGCACCGCCCTCGATGCCCGTGCCCGCCTCATTTGGCTTGAATCACGTCCAACAGAATCAGGGTAAGCTTCATTGAACTGCCCCTTTTCAGTTGTTGACTTTTGCTTCAACGTGTGTTCAGTGATGAAAAATTCACAATTATTTATTTTATTTTATTCGCTTTGATCCCTTTAAATTTTACTTATTTTTATCTGTATAAAATTTTATTATTTGGTTTCTTCTCTGCAAAAAAAGCACTTTTTGAGAATCTGTATGTATTAAAGGGTGAAGGTTTTAAACATTTGGAATTTGCATGCTGACCCTTTTGGTGTCTCACTTTGTTCTAGACGGGCGGTTCTTGTCCTTGAGCCAGAAAAGCCAGGAGGTGAGGCTGTGGACATTACTCCAAAGGAGTTTGGAGTGAGAACACTGGCTCAGGAGTATGGAGGTGGTGCTTTTACTGTTTCAGGGGATGTTGTCTTTTTTGCAAATTATAAAGATCAGAGATTGTACAAGCAATCCATTAGTTCTCCGGGTGAGTAATCATCAACTTTCATTCCCCCCAATACCCATTTTCCAAAACAATTCCATGCTGTGTTATTAACAAATGGAATACTATTATAGAACTGAGTAAATGGAATAGAATAAGATTACCATACGTCCATACCGTTGTTTAGATGTTTTAATAGGGAAAACTTTTCCTTTTCATTGATTGGGAAGTGAACTAAATGATATGGAGATCAATAAACATTAAACAATATGGTGATTCCATTTCATATTCCCAAATTGAGGGAAGAAACATGAAGGTTTTGGATGAATGAGATTGAAGAGATTTCGTCAAGTTCCATTCTGTTGTATTCACCTTATTGTAAGCAATCCAAACAATGGCAACTCATGTCATTGAATTCTACTTCCCTCCATTCGATCTCTTTCCAACATTAAAAAGATAGCCAAAATGACTTTTGTTTTGTGTCTTTTTTAACTTGTTGTGTAGTCTAAACTCTTACTCTTATGCTAGTTACTTTTTGTCATTGGGGTTCATTTTTTTATAGATAAATTTGGTTGTCATACAGTTAATTTGTATCAATTGGGCATATTGAGTTGGTTTTTGTCAATCTCAAAAGTGTATGTGAAGCAGATTTCTTATTTGGTGCTGGACATTTTGTGGTTTGTGGCCTCGCAGATGTGCCACCTGTACCTCTCACTCCAGATTATGGTGGACCAGTTGTCAGCTTTGCCGATGGAATATTGGATGCACGCTTTAACCGTTTTGTTTGTGTAATGGAAGGTAAGCAATTAAGATTCGGTTTGTCTTCAAGGCTTGTGTCAGAATGTTCCTACTGTGTTTTCACCTGTCAAATAATTCATTTATTTGGTCATCAATGTATAATCATGTTGCTAGATCGTCGGGAAAGCAGTCTAAATCCACCTACTACAATTGTATCCATAGAACTCAGCAGCAAGAGTATTCAAGGTAAGCATTTTCATCTTAGTAGTGAGTTTAACTTGTGGAGAGGTTGAAAGAGTACTTCAAATACGTATCCTCTGTTTTTTGGTTTGTTGCTCGTCAAAGGTGTTCATTGTATAATCAGTATTATGTCTGACTGGATTGTGTGACATTCAGAACCAAAAGCACTAGTTGGTGGGAGTGACTTCTATGCTTTCCCCCGTCTAGATCCTAAAAGTGAAAGAATAGCATGGATTCAGTGGAGTCACCCCAACATGCAGTGGGATAAATCAGAACTTTGGGTTGGCTATATATCTGAAAATGGGTGAGCAGAACTCTTTGTTTTTAACTTACAAGAATTAAGAGAGTTTGCTTATCACGTAGACTTCCAATTGAGGCAATCATGAAATGTCATTTTGTGTAACATATTTTTTCATAATTATTTCAAGTCTTTCTATCTCACCAGCTGGAACTTTTGCTGATATTGATTTCTATCCGGCATTACACAAGACAGGTCTAGTATTTTGTTGATTAAGTTACATCATATAGTTTTCTCATAACTTTGAAAAAGAGAATGCTGATTACTAGATTTATATCCACTTTCATATCTCAACTATTACACTACTTCAAGGTTATTGGTATTCATATTTCATGTATTCATGCACTTTTCTCATACTGATCCATGAGTAAATTTTGTTTCCTCTGGAGATTCTCTTCATTTCTGTCTCTTATTTTGTATCTTGGATCTAGTTTTTGAGTTTGATATGATAGTCGGATTTACCGTTTTTCACTATATGTATGTCATGTTAAAAGTTGAAGCCTATTCATCTTGAGGTTTCATGCAGAGAGATCGCCAATTGCGTTTGTGTTGCTGGGAATGATCCTTCACAAGTGGAGTCTCCAACTGAGCCCAAGTGGTCTCCTGATGGTACATTAAGTTTAAAGACTAGGCATTTTTTAGTTTGTACCCACCCAACCCCCAAAAAATTTTTCATTTAAATAGAACCAAAATTTGACATATCAACAGGAGCTATCGGACATGTAGTTTTATTAGCTAGATATTTTCTTAAGATCATAACAAACCATGAATCATGGTAGCTCCAGAGGAACGTTGGTCTGAGTTAATTTATTAATCATTTGATCTCTTAATTTTATATGTTGTAATACTTTGATGCTTTTACTTTTTAGGTTTTATTCCCATGCTTTTACAACTTATCATTCAGTCATGGGTTCTGTTGTTCTCATTGAGTGCTATTGATTCTAAGCTTACCATTGACTCTAACAGGAATGTTTGTTTTGATGTTTCTCTGCATTCTGGTTTATTTTATTTCTTACTTTAATTTTGCAGGGGAGCTGTTTTTTATCACAGACAGGGGGAATGGTTTTTGGAATCTCCATAAATGGGTAATTCTGTTCTCGATAATTTCTGTTGCCATTAGTTATATATGTCGGCTTTCATTAATTTTTTATTTTCTATAATGATAAATGCTCATTAATAATCTTTATAATTATAAATTCACGTGAGGTTAGGTGGATACAATTTGCTCATATATTACTTTCAAATAGTTCACTTGACAAGATCTGGTTTTCTAATGAAGTCTATAACTAACTGGGTTTCTTAATTACCTATTAGGATTTACTGGTTTTGACAAAATAGAGTTACTGAAATGTTTGTCATTTTGATTTAATATGTGTGTGTATTTTACAATGAACCTGTTTATATTACGGGGAATCAGGTATCGAGAGGGGGAGAAACGTTTTAGAGAATAAAATACTTGATTGATATTAAGAATGATAGGTTACAATGTAGTGATCATGATAAAACTCTATCCCCTATTTGTACTTATAATTCTAAACTAAATAAAGTAACAAATCAAATATAATTGGTATCCCTTGGTTGGGAACTTTGTTCCTTTTCTGTATTTTTTGAGTACTTCATGTCCTCTTTTAATGCAATTTGGTTTATCAAAAAAAAGAAAATCAAATATAATTAGGAATATGACAAGATATTTTTATATCTTCATATATTCTAACAGAGCCCATTTTTAGCTTTGAAAATTAAGATGTTATAGAGTACGCTACTATCGATAATGATCAGAGTTTGAAAAATCTAATATATGAATTTATAACAACTTGTGTGCGGAAGACAATCAGGTTTTTAATACCTTTCTGTTATGCTGCATTTACATAAAAAATATGTAGTATAAAATGATAGAGGTATGCAATCTCATCAGCTTTTCTTGGGGATGTGCCAATTGTTGGGGTTGAATACGCCCATTATGTTGATATAATACTAATGCTTTCTGTTGATATTTTATGCTCCTGTCCTATCATCATCTTATTCTTTTCCGTTCGTCTAAGATTCCTTGCGCAACAAGATTATTGTGATAGATAATTAAGTCACAAGCATGCTTGAATGTGTTTTCTGAATGGACACTCAATAGTCTCTGAATAATTGATTAATTGCTTTTCTTTTTTCTTTTCTAACTTCCTTAATTGGTTACAGATTGAGTCTGAGAATAAGGTCTTGCCTGTGTATTCTTTGGATGCTGAGTTTGCTAGGCCATTATGGATATTTGGTATGAATTCATATGAATTTGTTCAAGGTCCTAAGCAGAGAAGCTTAATTGCTTGTAGTTACAGGTGATACTAAGTCTGCGACCTGCAAGTCATCCTGTTTTCGGCTTTTCTTTTATCCAATATGGTATTTTCAATTCAAGGTTCTGATTGTGTTTGCAGGCAGCAAGGAAAATCATATCTTGGAATTATTGATGATGTGCAGGGCTCAAAACTAACTCTGCTTGATATCCCTTTCACAGATATTCATAACATTGTATGATTGTATCATTGTAATATTTAAAATGATCTCCTTGCTTTTTACCGTGTTTTATTCCAGGGGTGGGGGTGTCTAATCAATTCTTGGAGTGCAATTTTAATATATTTTGCAATAACGCCATTGCAGACTTCTGGTAATAATTGCCTATATGTGGAGGGCGCCTCTGCGGTTCATCCATCATCAGTAGCCAAGGTTCTTCCTTCTTTCCCCTGTTGTTTTATTTGAGTTATTTCAATGCACTCCGTGATAGCTCTCTTGCTTTCCAGGTGACTTTAGATGCTGACAAATCAAAAGCAGTTGACTTCGATATTATATGGTCCTCTTCACCAGATAGTTTAAAGTATAGTTCATACATCAGTAAGCCAGAGTTGATTGAATTCCCAACAGAAGTTCCTGGTCAAACTGCTTATGCATACTTTTATCCACCATTTAATCCTACTTACCAAGCCAATCAAGGAGAAAAGCCTCCACTATTATTGAAGAGCCACGGTAAATCTTGGTCTTGTATAAGGAATGATCATATTCTATTTCATATTGTAATTCATTTGGCCGCTTACACGCTGAAAACTTGTGGATTGGTGTCTTCCTTCTGCAACCAGAATTCATATGCAGTTTTATGCTGAATCACTTTTGATTTATGTTATTCTGTGAAAATTTAATGCTTCATAATCAGAGATGATACTATTTATCAAGATGCACTCTGATGGAGTGGAGTTATCAAGGTTATACAAGTTGAAGCTGAATTCAAATTCCAAAACTTTTTAAAACAATTTTGTCAAATTTCTGAATTGAATAAAATTTTCCATTGAGAAATGCTCGAGTAATTGGGAATTGCTTTTATTGCACTCAACTTTTTGCTAAGTTGTCATGTGTAGGTCTTTTTACTCTATGACTTCATACGATAGACACTTAAACATATGCATTACTTTGTTTGAATATTTCAGGAGGACCTACTGCTGAAACACGTGGAATTTTAAATTTGAGCATTCAGTACTGGACTAGTCGAGGTTGGGCTTTTGTTGATGTCAACTATGGTGGAAGCGCTGGTTTGTTCCTCACCTTGTCCACAAAATTATGTTCTGAAATATATTATCTTCGTTTCTCCTTCCGCCTATTGTTTACTAGTTTATTTCTCTGTCCAATCTAGAAAATTTTGGTTATTGACTAGTTAAAAAGATGAACCTCAGTTTTTTTCTGACTAGCATATTATTTGGAAGGTTATGGCAGGGCGTACCGAGAACGGCTTTTGGGACGCTGGGGAATAGTTGATGTTAATGACTGTTGCAGTTGTGCTTCATATTTGGTAATTCTTCTGATTAATTTTTTTCCCTAAATTTGTGTTTGATGGATCTATTATAATTATAACTTTTAAGATTAATTATATAATATAATCTGTTATGTAGGTGGAGAATGGAAAGGTGGATAAGGAGAGGCTGTGTATAACAGGAGGCTCTGCTGGTGGTTATACCACCTTAGCTGCTCTTGCTTTCAAAGATACTTTTAAGGCTGGGGCTTCTTTGTTTGGTGTGAGTAATTCTTCTGATGCTTCAATTTCATTCATTGTCTGTGTGCAATACAATTTCCTTAGGGTTAATTATACTAACATCCTCTTAGGTCAGTGCTAATTACACTTGGATCTTCCTCATTTTAAAGATTACATACCACATACATTCCTTAATTTATGTATTATTCTTAAACGTTGATCCTCGTTAGTTTTACATATTACACCTGCCTCCCTCTTTTTATGTATGGACTATTCGCACGTTAAATCTTAAAAAATGACAAAGCAAGAGAGTGCAAGGGAGGAATATATGTAATTTTTAAAACGAGTGGAGACCAAGTGTATTAGTAAATTATAACTTACAAGTATGTTCTTATAAGTTTAATAGAGAATGTAAGTTAAACTATTGTCCTTAGAGCATCTCTAGTGGTGCAATTTTTTTAAGCTGCTTGGAGAAACTTTTTTATGGGTTCCTTCAACTCTATGTACGTATGTAACGTTCAACTACTTTGCTCTACAACTGTGCAACTTAAAAAATCTATCAAATGGATTCCACAAACTATCCACATTAATTGAAATTTTTTATATTGGGTTCACAAATTCGGGTTAAGCATCAGTTGCTTTTCTTATATAAGCAACTCATGTCATTCTCTCGAATGTTGCAACTTGTTAAGCAACTCCCATTGATAATGCTCTTACGATCAGATTAATTTGCGAATTGTTCTCTCAAACAGGTAGCGGACTTGAGCTTGTTGAGCGCAGAAACTCATAAATTTGAATCTCATTACATTGATAACCTTGTTGGTGAGTCAACAATAACGTTTTAAGTTGCCTGTTATTTCTTGGGTTTATTTGTTTCATTTGATGTTCAGTTTATCTCTTAACTGATTGCAGGAGGTGAGAAGGAATGCTCCGTAAGATCCCCAATCAATCACATTGACAAATTTTCTTGCCCCATTATTTTGTTTCAAGGATTAGAGGACAAGGTTAGTAACAATGCAATTATTTTTTTCCTACTTAATATTTTTAATCATTACTAGAAGGAATGTGGAATTGAAATTGTCTACTTATTCCTAAATCCACTTTTGATCTTCAAAATTAGTTTCATAAATATATTCTACACATGGCAGGTTGTGCCACCAGATCAAGCTCAGAAAATTTACCAGGCATTGAAGGAAAAAGGTGTGCCTGTTGCTCTTGTTGAGTTTGAAGGAGAACAACATGGTTTCCGAAAGGTAGACACATGTTTAATTAGTTATCTTTGGGTAAAACATCAATGTAGTCCCAAAAAATACAACTGCCAATCAATTCAGTCTATAAAATTATGAAAATTAAATTTGGTGTCTGAAATTATCAGCCGTTAATCAATTTAGTTTTTATAATCTATTTAATCTCTAAATTATTCAAAGTAAATCAAAATATTTTAAAATAGGCCATTTTAGTCCTTAAATTCTATAAAAATTGATTTATTGACAGTTGTTAATTCCCAGGACCAAAATTTCCTCTTCGGTAAAATTAGGGACTAAATTGGTTGACAGCTGTAATTTCAAGGACTTAGTCGATATTTAGTTGATATCCTTTAGAAATGAAAAATGTGACTGCATTTAGTAATGGGTTGGATGCAGGCTGAGAACATTAAGTTCACACTTGAACAACAAATGGTGTTCTTTGCAAGATTGATTGGACACTTCAATGTTGCTGATGATATTACCCCCATCAAAATTGACAACTTTGATTGAGAATAGCTTTTTCCAGAGGTACTGATGTTGATAATCTTTGTGTGTGTTTGGCAAAGAAAGTTTATAACTTATTTATGAGCTTATATAGCTTATTGCCTCTTAGAGATGTTTGATAATCACAAACTTATAGCTTTTGAAATGTAGGCTAGCTTTCATAAAATATAAGCTAATACTTTCTAAAAGTTAGCTTTCGAGTCATTTATTACGTGATTTGAGTTTTTCAAAATATTTTGGCAAGCTATGAGCTACTTTTATCAAACGGCTCTACACATTTTGACAAGCTGTAAGTCATAAGTTACAAGTTATAAGTTAATTTTACCAAACATATCCTTTGTTATCAAATTCTAAAACTGCTTTGCAGAGAAAGTCAGGAATTGTGCTGGAAATTATTACATTGACGAGATTCTTTTGTCACAGCACCAATTACCCCATAGCTGTAGTTGCCCTATTCAGAAGGCCTATACTAAGGATCATTTGCCATGAGTCTGCTGAGTTTCTACTACTTTTTTGACAAATTTTTGCTTGGATTAATTTTAGTCTGGAGTCTTGTTTTGTAGTTATGAATTGATATTCTGAACCTGTACTGGATATAGGGCATATGTTTGTTTTCTACAATATCTGTCCTGCATAGTAAAAATTAGAGATGATAAACAGTAAGCTGTGATAGTATTGAAGTTACCAACTCGTTGAGTGTGGTGCATGTATTGGGATCGACTATAGCTTTTTCATAGGAAAGTAATACAATCGGAGATCGAACTCCTTACTCACATATGCATGTCTCCATGCACTCACCAATTTAACTACATGATTGAGACCTACGCGCTTATTTAGATTTAGAAGCGTAGTTGCTTATTATAATTATTAAAGGAAAATATAACAAGTTTACAAGATTTATTATATTTCTGCATATTATACCTTTTTTTTAGGATTGTTTTCTGTTACATGGACTTTCTTTGAGTTTTTTTTTTTTTTTTCTACACCGACTTCGAAAACATTAGTCTGGATGTAATGTATATAAATTTTAGGGAAGGTTATAGTAGTTTTTCTTAATTAAAATTATAATCTTTTTGGTGAATATTATAATTATAATCTACTATAGTTAAATTGAAGATTCCTTTTTCTTCAATCCTGAATATTAAAATCTTTCCTTTGTCTCTCTCTTCTCATCACACTCTTGTATATTAAAATTCCTTTATGAAATAATAGCAAAAAAAAAATAAAAATCCTTTATTACTTATATTTTGAGATGGAGGAAATAGTATTTTGTAGGCTAATTTTCAAGGATGGCAATAGGGCGGGGCGGGTAGTAGATCCCTGCTATCTGTCCCTGTGAGTTTGCGGGTATCTGTTGGATATTAGTGGGTATTTTATTTTATTTAAAAAATAAAAAAAGTATATCTAAAATCATATTTTAATATAAAATTTATATTAGTAATTATATTAACTATTTGAATTAAAAAAAATGGGTAAATTGCATAAAGTATTCCTGAGGTTTTAGAAAATAGTACAAACCACCAAACTTTTAAAAAATTAGTCGTTCACACCATTTTCTTAAATAGACACTAATCATAGTTAAATCTATCTCTATTTTTTTCTATAAATAAAATAAAACAATTTTTGTGTATGTTATTTTTTATAAAATTCATCTACTGAATTTTTTCAAAAATTATTTTTCATAAAATAAAAAAAATATTTGTGAATAAAATAAATATTTTTGTAAATTAAAAAATAAATTGAAAATACTATTATCATTTATAAATTATCTATTTTTTAATTTGCAAAAATTAATTTTTTATTCACAAATAATTTTTATTTTATGGAAAAATAATTTTTTTTTTATTTTATGAAAAATTAATTTTTATTTTAGGAAAATAATTATTTTATTTTATGATTTTTTTTTGAGAAAATTCAGTAGATAATTTTGTAAAAAAAAAAGCATACAGAAAAATTTATTTTTTTATTTATAGTAAAAAATAAAGAGAGATTTAACTATGGTTAGTGTCTATTTAAGAAAATGGTGTGGACTACTAATTTTTTTAAAATTTGGTGGTTTGTGTTATTTTCTAAAACCTCAAGGATACTTTATGCAATTTACGCTAAAAAAATTATAGATGAGTTTTCAAATAATATAATTATCACTTAATGTTATGTTTTTTTCTTAAGTTAAAAGTTAAGTGAGAAGATATTATATTTTTAAAAGACATATCATATTGAATAAAATTATAACATTATTTTATATTAAATATTTAATATTACCTGTAGAAATTAAAAAAAATACTTAAAATACTATAAATTTGTATAATATCCATAGATATTGATGATGTATAATATCCGCGAGTATCTACGGATACGGATTTTTTGGCCATCCCCGCCAATTTTCCCCACAAGGATAAAAAACCCCTTTTATTGTCTAATTTGAATGAGTTTTTTTAGAAAAAATATATCATTTAGTCTTTGATTTTGTAAAATTTATTCACATTAGTCTTTGACATTTTTGACGATATAAATAGGTCACTAACATTAAGCTCTATGACACACTTTAATCTCTAAATTAATTTTTTAACAATAAACACAACAATCTATATGAATCATTTTTAGAATTTTAGGAATTAACGTGAAGTAAAATTAATAGTATTAATTAGTATAAAACGTATTATGAAACAAAAAGTGAGGATCTATTTTCACCACCATATCATTGACTAACGTGAATAAAATTACAAAATAAAGGATCTTTCACTAATTTTTTTTGTCAAGCTTTTTAAATCATGACATTCAACTTACTAATTATAATTGATAATTTTTATGTTCAATAAATCCTAAATACTTCATATTAATCTCTTAAATTTCAAACAACTATTTAAATAAGTCTTTATTTTAAAGAAAATGCATCTTTATGCTTATTATTATAAGTTTAATTTATCCCCTGTATTTTTCAAAAAAAATTAAATTAATTCAAAATCTTATCATTATCAATCGTAAACCTACAAAAACTAAAATAATAGTAATAGACAATAATTTTAAAACTAATGTGATACGTGTAAGTCAAAAACTAATATATGAATTATCCTCAGTATAAAATAAAAGTAATAGTTTAAGAGTGGTATTACAAACAATAATGATTCGTATGTATTTTATGTGGGTATAATTCATCTAACCTAATTTTATGGTTAAATACAAAAAAATATAGAATTAAATTAATATATGAATTGATTAATTTTTATTTAATAATTTAACTATATTTTTCTTCATCTTCAACTATTATGTTCACTTAATTTCATAAATTAAATGTGAAAAAATTTGTAATTAAATTAGTACATAAATTAATTAATTGCTATCTAATAATTTAATCATATTCACTTTTAACTATTTTTTTTAGTAATATCACTTTTAACTATTTATAAAATAAGATTGAATTACTTGTGACGAATAATCAATTTATATATTAATTTAACATTAATTTAACAGTATATATAATTTTGTATTTAACTACAAAATCATTTATAATTATATGGTACAGTGAGATATTGGAAAGATTTTTCTATTGCAAAATGAAAGCAACGCTAGCTAAATTTTGCTTTCGATTCTAAGAAGGTGGACGAACTTTGAAGTTTACTGTTTGTTAGTAACTAATAGTCAAATTGTCACGTTAGCTATTCTCACTCTCACTGATTTTTATTATTCTTTCTTCTTCGTATTTCAACTTGTTCTTCACTCACTCACACCTTCAACCATTTCAACAAATTCCTTCTTCTATTGCTCTACTGCAAAACGGGAATCGGAATGGCTTCTTCAACATCCACTTCTTCCGACTCTGATACAATCACTGCTCCCTATGGTTCCTGGAACTCCCCCATCACCGCCGAAGTTGTCTCCGGCGCCTCCAAGACGCTCGGCGGCACCGCCGTCGATGGCCGTGGCCGCCTCATTTGGCTGGAATCGCGTCCAACCGAATCAGGGTAGTATTATTTTTTTCGCGTTGAAATAAAAAAAAAAAAAAATTCTGGAAGCTGAAAGTTGAAAAAGAGCGTAAAGCACCAAATTAGTTTCCAAATTTGTACAATATCTTCCTATTAATTCTTAAATTAAAGAAACCTTCGTATTAGTGCATGATCAATCAATTTGTCGGGCATATTAATCCATGGACGAAGACTATTAAGCTCCGCAAATTGCAAGTTCAAGGATTAATATCCAATAAATTGACAAGTTATTGACTACTACGAAGAGTTTTGTTAGTTTAAGTAATGCAAAGGTAGTGTACAAGTTTGAAGAATAATTTTGTGATTCATATGTAAAAAATGGTGAAATGAAAGTTTTGAACTTTTGGAAATTGCAAGCTGACCCTTTTGGTGTCTCACTTTGTTTCAGACGGGAGGTTCTTGTTCTTGAACCAGAAAACCCGGGAAGTGAGCCAATGGATATTACTCCAAAGGAGTTTGGAGTGAGAACACTGGCTCATGAGTATGGAGGTGGTGCTTTCACTGTTTCAGGGGATTTTGTCTTTTTTGCAAACTACAAGGATCAGAGATTGTACAAGCAATCCATTAGCTCTCTTGGTGAGCAACCATCAACTTTATTTTCCCCAATACCAATTTTCCAAATCCAAAACAATCTTGTGCTGTATTATTAGGAGATGGAACGGAATAGAATGTTGTAGGATGGGAATTATGAAATGCAAGAGTTAAACTATCATATAATTGCTTGGATAGTTTGTTTATGATAGATTAGAGGAAAGTTTTCCTTTAATTGATTTGAACTGGAAGTGAACTCATGGACTGAATGATAAGGAGTTTAGGAAAAAATACAGCAGTTCCATTTCATATTCCTGAAAGGGAGGCAGAAAAACAAAGGAACAGGATGCAATGAAATTGACTAGATTCCATCAAGTTCGGTTCCATTTCATCTTAGTTTAATCAATCCTAAGTCCAAACAATGGCAACAAATGTCACTCTATTCTACTCTCTTCCCTTTCATCTCTTAATGTTGGAAATTTCAGTTGTATGGCAATATGATGCAGCCGTTGTGGGCTGCAATCACAACGTGATGGAAAAACAACAATATTGCATCCTCATCTGGTGGTGGGGAGTGCAGTTTAAAATTGGCAATCCAAACTGAGCCAAAATGGCATTTTCGTTTGTGCCCTTTTTGAACTGATGTATAATCTTTCTCTTGTATTAATTAAAATTTTTCATTAAGTTTTGTTTTCTTTATAGTTAAATTTGGTTAACATGCATATTGTTATGCAAAGGGAGTTTTGAGTTGTTTTATGTTATTCTTAAAAGTGTATGTGATGCAGTTTTCTTATTTAGTGCTGGAATATTTGTGCTTTGTGGCCTTGCAGATGAGCTGCCTGTTCCTCTCACTCCAGATTATGGTGAACCAGTAGTCAGCTATGCTGATGGAGTATTGGATGCACGCTTCAACCGCTTTGTTTGTGTAAGGGAAGGTAAGCAGTCAAGAATCAGTTTATCTTAAAGGTTTCTGTTAGAATCTTCCCACACTTCTTTCACTTATTAAATCATACATTTGTTCCTTCATAAATGTTTAATCATGCTTCTAGATCATCGAGAGGGCGGTCGAAATCCACCTGCAACAATTATATCAGTAGAACTTGGCAGCAAGGTTGTTCAGGGTAATGATTTCCACCTTACCTAGTGAGTTTAGCTTCTGGGGAGATTTAATGAATACTTCACATACACACGCACAAACACCTGTCAAAGGTTTTCAAAAGTTGTGCTATTTTCATGTGTTTGATGGCTGTTTTCATTATAAAATCAATATCATGTCTGACTGGATTGTGTGACATTCAGAACCAAAAGTACTACTTGCTGGGAGCGACTTCTATGCTTTCCCCCGTCTAGATCCTAATGGTGAAAGAATAGCATGGATTCAGTGGAGTCACCCCAACATGCAGTGGGATAAATCAGAACTTTGGGTTGGCTATATTTCCGAAAATGGGTAAGCAGGCCTCTGTTTCGGTTTTTACAAGAGCTAAGAAAGTTTGCTTACCATATTGGCTTCCGATCGAGACAATGATGTAATGTTATTTTGTTTTGTTTCTTGTGTATGATTTGGCTCTTCATAATTGTTTCTGGTCTTTCAATGACATGACTTATTTAAGCATGAGAAGCTGGAACTTTTGCAGATATTCAGTTCTTTTCTGAGTTACACAACACATGTCTAATATTTTGTTGATTATTTTACATCATTTGTTACTTCTCCTTTTCTTAACCTTGGAAAGGAGAAGTTAATTACTTGAACTATATCCACTTTTCAATTCTTAAGTCTCTACTATTAAACTACTTCATGGTTATTGGTATTGATACTCTTCATGTATTCATGCGCTGTTTTCATACAAACAGGCTGATGCACATATGTTATTTCCTCTAGAAGGTTTTTCATGTTTACCCTCCATTTTTGTCTCTTGTATCCTGGATCTACTTTTTGAGTTGCATGTGATAGTTGTGATTACCCTTTTTTTTTTTATTTTTATGCATATATCATGTTTCAAGTTGAAGCCTGATCATCTTGAGGTTCCATGCAGAGAGATCTCCAAGCGTGTCTGTGTTACTGGGAATGATCCTTCAGTTGTGGAGTCTCCAACTGAGCCTAAGTGGTCACCTGATGGTACACTAAGTTTGAAGACTTTGCATTTAATTTATGATCTCTTAATGTTTTTTGCTGTAATACTTTGATGCTTTTACTTTTTACTTTTGTTTTTCTCATTCAGGGTTATTGATTCAAAGGTTACTATTGACCCCAACCAGAATATTCATTTTGATCTTTCTGTGCATTCTGGTTTATTTTATTTCTTAATTTAACTATGCAGGGGAGCTGTTTTTTATCACGGATAGGGAAAATGGTTTTTGGAATCTCCATAAATGGGTAATTTCCTTTACCAAATATTTCAGCAAGCCATTAATTATATATGATAATTTTCATTAACTTGGGGTTTTCTGCTACAAAAAAATGATTTTTGGCACTTTGGATAATTCTAGATTCATGTGTTCAGTATGTATTTTGGAGGTTTGGTGGATAAAAATTGTCTATTTGTAGTTTATTAATATAAAAAGCTGAAGCGCGCTATGGTGTAAGGAATGGTAGGGGTGCACATTCTGGTCAATGTGGGACTAGGCCTAACTCAACCTTAGATGCTAGCTCAAGGGACGAGGGGTGAGGTTGCCAAAGCCTTATAAGGACCACTTTGGTCATGCTTGTAGTCAATGTAGGACTTAACATCTTGGATTCCTTGTGCATTCAATAAGATGATTGTGACATATAATTTGATCTGATTGCTAGACCTGGCATGCATGAGTTCACTGTTTTGATTAGACAGAGCCACTTAAAAATTGATTAATTATTTTCTATTTTTCCTTTCTGACCTCCTTAATTGGTTACAGATTGAGTCTGAGAATAAGGTCTTGCCTGTGTATTCTTTGGATGCCGAGTTTACTAGGCCACTATGGGTTTTTGGTATAAATTCATATGATTTCGTTAAAAGTCATAAACAGAGAAACTTAATAGCTTGCAGTTACAGGTGATTCTGAATCTTTGGCTTGCAGGTCTTTTTGTTCTCTTCGTTTCTTTTATCCAATACAGTACATTCAATTCAAGGTTTTGTTCGTGTTTGCAGGCAGAAGGGGAAGGCATATCTCGGAATTGTTGATGGATTGCAGGGCTCAAAACTAACTGTTCTTGATATCCCTTTCACAGACATAAATAACATCGTAATCTTCAAAATTCTTTTCTTGCCTTTTTGGGTGTCTAAAGGTTTTTTTTTTTTTTTTTGAAATGCAATAACAGTATCAGTTGTGCAATCATGCCGTTGCAGACTTCTGGAAATAATTGCCTATACGTGGAGGGAGCATCAGCTGTTCATCCATCATCGGTGGCTAAGGTGCTTCCTTCTCTCCCCTGCTGTTCTATTTCTGAATTACTTCGATCCACCCCGTGATAGCTCTCTTGTTATTCAGGTGACTTTAGATGATGATAAATCAAAAGTGGTCAACTTCAATATCATTTGGTCCTCCTCACCGGATAGTTTTAAGTATAGCTCATACATCAGTAAGCCAGAGTTGATTGAATTCCCAACTAAAGTTCCAGGTCAAACTTCTTATGCATTCTTTTACCCACCATTTAATCCTACTTACAAAGCCAATCCAGGAGAAAAGCCTCCATTATTATTGGAAAGCCATGGTAAATCCCAATTGCATTCTATTTCGTATTCTAATTCATTTGACCCCTTACATGCTGAAATCCTGAGTAGGGTCTTCCCTCTGCAACCAGAATTCATACGTAGTTTTATTTTCATGATCTATGTACATGGTAATTGAGAACGGATGCCCTCTAAAACAAATATATACAACTGTTTGCCAACATATTATGGAGGTTATCAGTGTAATGAAAGTGGCACTAGTCATATTATTTTTCCATTGTTTAAGGCGTACTGACTTTGGTTTGTATCTGTTTCACTCCTCACTCTGTCAATACCTATCAATAACATGTTTCTAGTTTCTCATTTTGACAATTATGAAAACTAAACCCTAAACCCTATCAATACCAGGGCTATGTTGATACCCTTTTGATAAATTTTTCTCTGAAAATTTAATATTTCATAGTCTGAGGTTGATTTTATATCAAGATGCACTCTCTATCAAGGTTATATTAGTGGAAGCTGAATTGGAATTTCAAATCAAATTGTTTTAAAACAAGTTTGTCCAAATTTCTTACTTGAATAAAATTTTCTGTGGAATAAGTGGTTACTGCTTTTATTGCACTTAATTACTTTTGGCATACCTGTAATATGTAGGTTATCTTACTTTAATGACTTTCTACAACAGGCACTTAAATATTTATTGATTTGAATATTTCAGGAGGACCAACCGATGAAGCTCATGGAATTTTAAATTTGAGCATTCAGTACTGGACTAGTCGGGGTTGGGCATTCGTTAGCGTTAATTATGGTGGAAGCACCGGTTTGTTTCTCAACTGATCTACAAAATTATGTTATGAATTATAGTACATTTTATCCGTCTATTGATTGTTTGTTCATTTCCTTGGCCATTCAAGAAATTCATGGCTATTGATGATTCACTATTTCTGTTTTGTTGCATATAACCTATTATAGTCATTTTCACTTGTTAAAAAGATGAACCTTTGTTTTCTCTGAGTAGCATATTATTTGGAAGGTTATGGCAGGGCGTACCGAGAACGGCTTTTGGGACGCTGGGGAATAGTTGATGTCAATGACTGTTGTAGTTGTGCTACATATTTGGTATTTCTTTTGTTTCATTTTTTTTCTCCTAAATTTGTGGTTGATGGATCTATTATATTAAGAGTAATTATATAACATATGCTGTTTGTAGGTGGAGAGTGGAAAGGTAGATAAGGAGAGGCTGTGTATAACAGGAGGCTCTGCTGGTGGTTATACCACCTTAGCTACTCTTGCTTTCAAAAATACTTTCAAAGCTGGGGCTTCTTTGTATGGTGTGAGTGTATCTTCTGATGCTCCATTTGACATATGATTATAATTATTATTATCGATGCGGGATACGATCTCATGAAATCATAATAATTGACTTTAATATATTTATTTACCGTGATAAATGAGGGCGAACTTTGATGCATTGCTAAGGTTGCTGCTTTTTGAACTGGTGGTCATGGATTCAAATCATGGAAATAGTCTCTCCCCTTGTAGGCATAAAGCTGTGTACCAAGCGGGAGCTTCGTGCACTGGGTTGCCCTTTCTGTTTTGCATGAAACAGTATCCATGGAATTTCTAACATTTCACCTATTCACATCATTGTGATATTTGAGCATGTCAATTTTTTTTTTATCAAAGACATAAGATTAAGAACATAATGAACAGTTTCTCCCCACTAGAGTATTAAGTGACAATTTTTTAGATGTTTTGCTAATCAGTGCCTTTGCCTGATTAAGAAGCAGTAAATACACCCTATGAAATACTTTTAATTATCTAAATAGTAAAATGGCATTTATTTATTTATTTTTGTATTTTATTTATACCATTATTTTTCTCATTTTCAATAGAAATTTTCTATTTTTTGGGTTTTAATGAATGCCCTTAGAATTTGCCATTTTAGTAATCCATTTTATTACAAATGGATTTGTTAGAATATGTGGAAGGATCAAATAGTATCTAAAATGTATTGTAGAGTATGATAGGATTTGTTTCTTTAATTCATTATTGTCTAATGATTAGTTATCTTATTTAACAAGGATTAAGAATCTAACAAACCATAAATAGGGATTAATAATTTATCTTTTGTTTAAGAATACAACACAATACATATCATTAATATAAGTCTGTTTTTTTGGTCCCAAACAGATAGCCGATTTGAGCTTGTTGAGTGCACAAATGCATAAATTTGAAGCTCATTACATAGATAACCTAGCTGGTAAGTCAATAATCACCTTACAATGTTCTTTTTATTTCTTTGATTTATTTGCTTCATTTGGTGGTTACTCTATCTCTTAACTGATTGCAGGAGGCAAAAAAGAATGCTTTGACAGATCCCCAGTCAATTACGTTGACAAATTTTCTTGCCCCATTATTTTGTTTCAAGGATTAGAGGACAAAGTTAGTAACAATACAATTATTATTTTCCCCTTCCCATGTTTAATATTGATTTAAATATAATTTTAGTCTTTGTATGGAACACCCAATTTCAAATTGATCCCTTCCCTTTACAAAATTTCGTTTTCACTTTGATCCTCACCGTTTGTTCATGGCATAACGGCAGTTTTCAATTTGATCCTTATTTGTGACATTCATTTTCAATTTGGTTCCTATACGTGACACTCATTTTTAATTTGATTCTCATATTTGACAGTTTTTTTCAATTTAGTCCCTATAGAATCAGGCTTAGACAACGTTATAACTGTTATAAATGGTGCGTACCAAAATGAAAACTTTTTTTAGTATCAGGACCTTGGTGAAAGTTTTTAGGAAGATATGAATCTCGAAGAGAACCAAGGGATGTAGGGATTCTAAATTAGAAGGAAATCCGAAACTGTATTGATTAGAATTGAGATTTACAAGAATTTTGTTACAACAATTGAATGAATGAATATCAGAAATGCAGGGAAGCGTTTTATACTTCCAAACAGAATTACCTAATTTTCCCACTTAAAGCCTAAGGATACCTACGCAAATTCCTAAGCACTCATATGCAGAACTTACAATTTATTACAATTTGCTAATAAGTCCCTGTTATAACTGATTATAATAGAACCTAATTTCTGATCCTGCATCAGACCTAATTAAGTATAGGGTCAAAATTGAAATAGGGCATCACATACATACCGAGATCGGAAGTATATTTTAACTTTTAATATTTGAAGCACAGTGGAAATGAAATTGTCTTCAAAATTCAGTTTGATAAATATTTTCTACACATTGCAGGTTGTTCCACCTGTACAAGCTCGAAAAATTTACCTGGCTCTGAAGCAAAAAGGCTTGCCAGTTGCTCTTGTTGAGTATGAAGGAGAACAACATGGTTTCCGAAAGGTACAAACGGATTTAGTTAGTTATCTTTGAGTACCGATCAATTTAGTCCCTAAAATTATTATAATGAAATTTTTGTCCATGAAAGTAACAATCATGAACGAAATTTAGGGTCTAATTTAGGGATTGATGGATTATAAGGACTAAAATTTCTATAAATTGACTATTGACGTTTGTTATTTTCAAGGACTAAAATGTATTTTTTGGTAATGTTAGGGACTAAATTGACGTTTGTAATTTCAAAGACTAAGTTGATGTTATGTCCGTCTTTTAGAAATGAAAATTTTGAGTACATTCAGCAATGAATGGGTTGGATTTGGATGCAGGCTGAGAGCATTAAGTTTACACTTGAGCAACAAATGGTGTTCTTTGCAAGATTGATAGGGCATTTCAATGTTGCTGATGATATTACTCCCATCAAAATTGACAACTTTGATTGACAATAGCTTTTCCAGAGGTATTAATGCTGGCTATCTTCATATCTAGGGTTAATTACACTTATGCCCCTAAACTAGTGTCAAATATACTTAGACCTTATTTATTTTTAAAAATATACACACCTCCGTTAATAAATGTACTATTCTTGCATGTTGATTCCTTTTAATTTTAAAACATTTTGTCTACTTCTCCTCTTAGTTTTAACACATTTCAAGTGCCTTCTTATTTTATGTACGGACCATACACATGATACTCTTAAAAATAACATAGCAAGAAAGCTGAAGGGAGGTATTTGTTTGCTTGATTCTTAAAGCAAGGAGGTTCCAAAATGCATTTAATGCTAATTTTATAGGAGGTAAGTGTAATTAACCCTTATATTTACAATCACGCTTTTTTCCTAAGCAATCTTTGTTCTGAAAACCTAAAATTGCATTGCAGAAATTCAGGTGCCACAGCAGCAACTACCCCATATGCTATAGTAGAGAAGGCTCATTTTCTGAGTGTACAGAGTTTCTACTGCATTTTCTCAAGTTGTAATATTGGGGTTCAATTTAGTCCTCAGTCTTGTTTAATAATTATGAATTTATATTTTGAACCTGTGCTGGATTTATGGCATGTGTTTGTTTTCTATAATATCTGCCCTGCATAGAGAAAATAAGTGATGAGAATTGAGAAACAATAAGCTGTTCTGGTATTAAACTTACCAAGTTTTGATAATTTCACTCTTTTGTGTTTGTTTTCTCTGATATAAGAATGATAATTGGTGCTAAGTATAGTTTCAAACATAAACTTGTAATTTTAGTGCAACTTCATTCCACATATGATTGTTTATTCCAATATATGATTGGTCAATCAAATTCATAGTCTGGAACTGAATTTTGATTTGGTTATTCGATTAGAAAACTATTTTTAAAAATTCGTCTTGATCTACCATTGATTTTATTCTTTTAATATAAAATAACAAAAAAAAAATGTTACACTTACGATTATAACCTTTAAAGTTTAGATAAGAATTGGATCAGTCGAGTTCTCTCCATAAATGAAGAGACTCCGAGTTTTGGAGGAAAGAACAATATTGATAATATTTTGCTTTTGTCATAGTGATAAAATGAAGCCTTTAATGGTGAAGAAATGGTGTCATTCCCCAAAATCAACATAAGAAATAGAAAATTTTAGCTTTTGTTGGATGGTTTTGAAATATGTATATTAACGCATTTCACCCATTCATTAAATCTTGGAATGCATTCGGTTAAATCTAATTAACAAAAAATATGCTTAATTGAATACATTAGCCCTATTTAAAAATAAGTATTTTAATACTCAACTATATTTTTAGTTCTTCTAAAGTTTACGATCTTTGATTTTCATTCAAGTTTATGAAGTTTTTGTCCCTATGCAAATTTTTATTTGATTTTAGTTTCTATAATTTTTTTTTCCTATTTTGGATTCAATTTTTCATGAAGAAAAAGACTAAAGTTAAATAAAAAAAATTATCGATATGAAAATCAAACAAAACATTTTTAGAGACTAAAACAAAGAATGGTGAATTTTTTATTTTTTTATTGAATGTTTTTTCCTTGTGCCTAAAAACCATTGTGATAACTAAAATGACAGAAAAGGAGAAGAAAGACATTAAGAAATAAAAAATATATATAGAGGTGGTGAAAAAGATAATATCACAATATGCAAGCTATATAGAGAACAATTCTAATCCTATATTTTCTTTCTCTTCTATCATTTTACCACCCCTTTTTTTTTACTTTTATCTTTTTTTTTTATCATATTACATATCTCTTTTCTCATACACTTTATCTACAACAAAAAGAGAAGTGTACAAAAATAAATCGTGTTATATTATTTTCATTATACTACAGGAATTAAAAATACTAAATTCTCTTGATTCATGATAGAAAAATGTGTTGAGTCAACCATTTTAGCCCTGCTTCCATTTCCCTCACGTTATTAAAAAAAAAAAAAATGCGGTTGCACAACCGAATCCATCACTATGAATATGCACTATTTTTTAAACATACACAATTACACAACATTTTACCAAATAACTTTTGAAAGCCAAATTTTCAAGTTAAAATTAATTTTTGTTGTCAATGTCCTTCAAAAATTATAAATGAGAGCTTTATTCAAGTAATATATATCTGTTCTTCTTAAATACGTGATTTCTGATTCAAGCTCTTTTGAATAGAAACAAAAAATTAATTTCCATGTTTTATAATTAATTATAAATTTGGTTAATAGATTATTTAGGATTGATTAAAAACTATCCACATCCAAGTATTTAATACTTGCATTACCTTTCTTATCAATATTTTCTTGATTCAGATGTAAGGTAATAATTATATATTTTATTTTTTATTTTTTTTCAAAATAAAACAATAATAATCGTTAGGTGTGGTGTGATGATAGTTCATCCTATTACTTAATAATATATGTGTGGAGTTCAATTCTCTGCTGAAAAAAATAAGGTGACATTTCGTGCAAGCTCTCCTAAGATAAAGCAATTAGTTACGACTTCTCAAACACTACTAATTACATTTACTCCACTCTCTTTTTCTTTTCTTTTTTTCCTTTGTAGTTTCTGTTTTCATACGTATTTTTTTATCAAACAAAATATGGCATGTTAGATTCAATTGATAAATAATTAAGTCCTTAAATATATTAAATAAGTATTAGAATTCTAATCATTAAAAACTCATTTTATAATTTTTATGCTTAAAAAAACACCTAAAAAATAATAGTTATAATATGACTTTATTTATTAAGGTTGGCAACGGACGAGACGAGGGCGGGCACTAATCCACTACTATCTCTTTTTATGGGTTCGCATATATTCGTCGGATCTTCATGAATATTTAATTGAATTAAAAAACTATTTAAAAGTGTTAAAAATATGAAAAAATAATATTTTTAAAGCAATTTTACTTTAATGATTATATGACTATTAAAAAAATTAATATTAAAAAAAATATATCTAATCAATACAATTAACACATAAAGTTTATGTGTTTTTAACATAAAAACTAAAAACATAATACTATAATTTTTTAAGATATTTGTTATTTAATAAAATTATCAACATTTTTAAATATATTAAATATTAAGTATTATTTTAAAAAATTATAAAAAATATTTTTACTTTTATAGTGAACAACGAATATTTATAAATACCCACAAATATAAGTATAAATTAGCCGTGATAGATTTTACTCACGGATATCCAAGGCATTTTTATCAAGTTAATGTTTTTTTTAATTAATTATTAAATTGGGTCTCATAAAAATATTTATAAAAATGGGTCTGTTTACCGTTCATGTCACTCTTTTTTTTAAAAAAAAATCCCTGAATGCCACGTGGTAGCACACCATTGAGTGGCGCTTGCCAAGAGGCGTCATCCAATGGAGTGCTGCCACATCTTTTTTTTTAAAAAAACAACAAAAACAAAAAAAAAATGCCTAAGAGAGTGGCCAATGGGAGGCAACCACGTGACAGGCGCATGTGAATTATGCCGGCCATATAGCGCATTCTAAAAAGGAAAATATAAGATGTCAATAGCTTGCTATCACGTGGCTTCAAGCTATTGTGTAAGGCGCCTAGTGACAGCAAGTCATTGGCCCCTTAAAATTTTTCATTTTTTGAGTAAGGCGCTTAGTGGCAAGCGCAACCCACCAGCGTCTGCCTTGTGATAAATAAGTGGCCTAATGTTAGGTTTTTTTTTTATAGAATGCGCCTTGTGTCTACCACGTGACGGCTTTTTATTAGTTGTCTTATTGGGCTTTTTTACCAAAAAATAAAAAATAAAAAATCGGTGCTGACATATGACAACACCTCATTGAATGAGGTCTCTTAGTGGGTGCCACTCAATGAATGTTTCCATGTGGCATTCAAAGAACTTTTATTTTATTTTTTTTAAAAAAGAAAGACAACGTGAACAATAAAATAACTTATTTTAATAAAAAAACTAATTTAATAATTAATTTTTTTAAAAAAACATTAATTTAGTAAAATTGTCAATATCCAAAACGCAAATTTACTTTTTTCTTCTTTTATTTATTTATTTATTGTGGGAGTTAAGTATTAGATCAATTCAGATTTTTCTTTTAGGGTCAAGTCAAATCAATTCAGGTTGAATTGATTGAAAGAATGTATTGCACTCTCTTGCGTGATCAAGTGACTGTGAAACAACATAAGTCGAGTTATCTGATAAAAAAAATAAATAAGTCTGAAGTTTAAATACAATGAAATGGAACGTCGAACGCGTAATAAAATACTACATGTAAGACAATTTTATTAAAAGTTTTTAAAACAAAAATTAAAACCTAAATAAAAACTATGATAAAAAAATTGCCTTATATATAACGTAGTATTTTATTATACGCTCATATCCTATTTTACAATGTTATAAATAAAAATTTAGTATTTTTAAAAGTATATGTATTCTATTTTAATCTCTTAAAAAAATTTATTTTTATTACCAATTTAATCTCAGTTTCAGAACATCTTCATATTCGTCTTTGATGAATTCCTCCATTTGAAGACCATAAATGGATACCAATGTGGCCGTTATATGCATTGTCGAGAGTCTTCTAGGTTGTCTCAAATGGACAATGTGACAGAAAATTAATGTAGCGATGTTTTAAATTTTGACGGATTAATTAATGATAAAAAAATAAAAGTGACTCAATCAGTGACCACCATTTCGCAAATTGTATTTAGTTTCTTAATTTTATTAATTTGATAATTTTATAATTTTAATTTCTTAATTTTTAATTGTATAATTTTAATTTTTAATTTTTTTAATTGTGTGATTTTAATTTCTAATTTTTAATTACATGATTTTGGTCTTATCAATTTTTTTAAATTGTGTGATTTGACATTGCGTCCATCTCTCGTTAAGAAATTAATTGTTAACAAACAATATAATAAAATGTGCGAGAGCACCAAAGAGTTTGAGATCGAAATCGCACAATTATAAAAATTAAAAACAAAAATCCTTGAATAAAAGTTAGTTATGATGGTTTGATAATGTTTACAATTAACTTTTTAATTGGATACGACCAAAAAAATTAAAATCGCTCAATTTAAAAAGTTCAAAAATCAAAATTATACAAGTAATAGTTAAGAAACCAAAATTACAAAAATTAAAATTAAAAAACTAAAATTATACAGTCACCTAAAGTTAGAGATCAAAATTGCAATTAATTCATAATAAGTTAGGAATTAATATTATAGATATATAGTTAATAGATATTTTTCCCTTCTCTTCATATATATATAAGTACTAGTTGTACTCTTTTGTAATCACCTCTACATTACATCAATAATATTATTTTATATTTTTCCCTTCAATTAATTTCTCTCATGTTTAGATCATAAATTATTAAATTTTGAAAAATTATTGGTGTATTACCAATCATAAATTTTTTTGACAAAAATCAAATGTCTTATTTTGGAATACAATGATTGTATTATCGTCTTCCTCTTAAACTCTACAATCATTTCTTTTACATTTATGATTTATCTCTTAACCCCATCTCTGATTCGTTTTCTTTTCTTTCTTTTTTTTTTTTTCCTTTTTATATTGTACACATTCTATTCTAATTCTATACAATTAAAAACAGTGAACCAACGAATATTATTATATACTGTAAACATTGTAATTCTAGACAATTAAAATTTGACATAACGTGTATGTATGTACACTTGTATTTTTTTTTGCACAGAAAAGTGGAAATAAATGAGTTAATTAATTGGTGGGAAGTTAAACCTCTGCCCTGTTTTATTTAAAAAGTTTAAAGTAAGGCAGGTGGCATTTAATCGAAAAGCTTATACTTACTAATTAAACCTTAACATCTTATTATATTATTTCAATTTATTTTCCTTCATTTTCTTTTCAAAACAATAGCTCAGCTTGAGTCCCATAATGTTACAGACCCACGTCACTATTTTCAATCTTTACCAACTCTGTGTTACGTAAAACCCAAGTTGAGCATTTTCTTTTCTTATTAAATACAGTAAAAGCTATTTTTATTTTTTATTTTTTTGGGTATAAATGAAAGTAAACTGATTCCTAACAAAACCATTTCCTTGGGAATCAGCTAAGAGAGTAGGTCAGCAGAAGAAGAATCCAAATCTTGAAACCATCACTGTTCTGCCCAACTTAGGTAAATTTAAATGATACTTATGTCATTCCATTCTTTTTGTTTTTGGTAAGAATATCACTCCATTTTTAACTCTTCTTTTACTTTTCATCTTGCCATAATGCACACTAAAGTAAGGCATAATGAGCTTAATTTAATAAAAGTTATTTACATTAAATGCACATACTTTATTTAAAACAAAAATAAATTTATATGTCAAAGGTTTTGAGAATTATGGTAAAGTTTACCTTTTGATTTTATAATACTAATAATAATAACACATTTTCTGACACACTTTTAAATACCCTTGGTATTTATTAAATTGGGTTAGTAATTTGCTACATAAAAACTACAACTTAGTAATTATTAACTCTAGTCCTGTATATAAGAAATATGAGACAAGTCTTTCTTTTACTAATTTACAGTACTCGCTGAAGTGTTTTTCCTTTTTTTTATATTTTTGGCCCTGGTATCATAACTCATTCAAGTAATCTAAAATCATCAATGTCAAATTCTAAAACACATCTACTAGGAATTATGATAGAAAATTAAATAGAGGAAATGATGATGCTATGTTCTGTACTTTATGATGATCTAGTTTCCCAGCATATTTGTCCTCCGAGACTTACAATGATACAACAATAGCAAAACATGCTTCTCATAATTTATACGGGATCCTACACAAAATCAAGCATGGCCTATAATGATACATTTATAAAGGCAGGCCACTTTCAAAGACCATTATTGAGGCATTGGCACAAAGGGGTTCAAAATATTTTCTGCTCAATCCTTAATCCTTAATATGAGTGACAATGAGGGTCTGGGGCAGGAAAATTGCATTTATTTGTGGCCCCTCATAATTTCTGATCAGTTTTTTCTAGAAGCAGCAAATCTGTACTTACAAGTTTCAAAACAAAGTGCTGCTTGTGGGTCATTCTTCAGTTATACAGGTGATAAATCTTTGCCTGTGTCCAATCCTAAATCTTCTGTTTAAGAACATGGCGCAACTGAACTTTCTGGCTTTCCATCCTAGCCTCCAAAAGTCTGGCTTTCAAACTATTCTTCTGTGCGCTGCGAGGAATGCACCCTTTCATGCCTCGACTATGGAGATTTCCCGACTCGGGCGAACTCAACTGGCATAGAAGGTCTTGAGGGCTCAGTCCGCCCTTGCCGAGTCCCCAATCAGGAGACATGATGCCCCCATTCGATACCCTTCCATTTGAAAGCCTCCCATTCATTCCATCCACAGAGATTATCTTGAAATTATCCCCATTGTTTGGGCCGGACCTCCAAAGCCTTGATATGGATGATACCTTCTTTGACTGCTTAGTTGGTACTGAACAGACTTCACTAATTTCAGTTATTGGGGTCTCTTCACCTGCATTTTCTTCTCTATCAAGCATACTCATCGCTGAGACATTACTCCCTCGATGATTCTTGGTCACCGACAAGGCACTCCCTTCAGGTGAACAACTTGATCCTTGATCCTCAACATGGCTCACAGTTTCCCATCCACTTTCATCTTCTTCTATATCACCATTGTCATCCATAAATACATCAGAATGTCTCTGAAAGCCATCCTTACTTATCAAGTTGGCTTCAGGACTCACTGTGTGAACCTTAGAGGCATGACTCGCTGGAGAGTAAGTAACACATGGTTCAATCTCCCTCTCGTTGGGTTCACCAAAATTTACATCTTCAAAAATGGCAAAAATATCATCTGGATTTGGCGGTTCGTATGAAAATGCCTTCATATCTTGAACATTCACAGCAGCTGCGGCCTGCTGTAGTGATCGTGCCTCTCTAATCTCCTTTGTGTCAGAGTTCACATTTACTGACTTGAGAAAGGTTTCCAAGTCTGCTACAAGTTTATTCATCTGTGAATACTTCTCATCAAGAGCAACTTTAGCGTCAATCAATTTCATATGAACACGTTCCTCACGCCATACTTCGGCCATCTGTAACATCTTTCTCTCTTCTTCCATTTCCTCCCTTAGTTTCATAGATTCCCTCTTCAATGCTTCAACTTCAGCCTTGTCTTCTCCAATTTCCCTAGCAAGCTCGTCACACACTTCCTCAATCAATTCTTTGGTCTTCCTTTCCTTCTCGTAATCCTGCATGTAGCGCTTTGCTAATAACTTGGCATCTGCCAACTCATTAACTAACCTAGAATTGACAATTTCAATCCTCTGGCGACTTTTCCTTTCTCGATTCAACGCTGCTTTAATATCATCTATGTATGCACGAATTTTCTCATGCTCTTTGCTTCGCCATGAGGCCCTTTCCTCACTGACTTTCTTCAAGAAATGTTCAAGTTTCTTTTTGGAGGAGTGACGTTCAGTCTCAAGCTCCTGAATCTTTGTACGAGCCTGCTCCAGTTCAGCTTCAAGAGCAGATACAATAGAAACCGTGCTAACCTTTTGGTCCTGCAGTTTCATCTGTCTGTAGATATGCTGTGCCTCATCTGATGTGTTCAAGCAAACAGGATCCCACTTGGTTGCCCCCTCCATTGCAGTACTGGAAAACTGGAAAGGCTTGGGCTATGGAAGAACAAAGCAGGTTTAGGATTAGTAATTTAGTAGTTTACTCTTTCACTTACACTAAATAAAAGTGAGACACTTTTGAAATATTTTTTCACTTAGAAAAGCTTCCCTCCATGACAGATATAGTGTATGCCACTTTCACTATATTGGTTTACCTAACATTATAAAAATGATTTAAATATGAGCATGAGTTCATACCTGTGTCCATGGGTCTGATATATTATTTAATTTCCACGATATTAGACTAAGTTTGCATGCCATTATAATATTACAGATTGTGTATCTATAGGCTAACTTGATGAATAGCAGCCTTTACCACAAACAAAGTTTAATTATCATGATAAATACAGGTATTTGCCAGTTGCTCTGTTTCATATGATGAAAGGCAATGTTACTGGAAATCATAACTCTTCCCAAATTATATGGCCCATTAAGTAACTTTTGAAGAGGGATTTGGCTTGTTGATATCATGCGTAATTACAGAGTAGCAAACAAGTATGCAGATTGTCTAGTTTTCTTGCTCGTGTCAGAAAGACCAAAATATGCAATGAATGATTCACCTACTTGTAACTAGATTTCTGACTCATGATTGTAATGGGACCTCCGACCATAGATGGCCAGATTAGCCTCCATGTAGTTTCTCTTTTTGTTAACGGATACTTAGATATATTTATATAGGCTTAGTCTTATTCTAGCTAAAATCCTTCTGTTATTTTCTGTTGTGACAGTTACTCTATTACTGTCAACAACCATGTACATAAACCCTTCTCATAATCAATACAATTGAGTTAGTTCTTTCTATTACTCCTATTATGGTATCAAAGCCAGGTTATTTGGGCCTTCTCCCCAACCCATACTTCCACCCAAACAAAAAAACATTTGCAAAACTTACAGAATTGTGAGACCATCATGAAGGAAAGAGCATAATATTAAGACAATGTTTACTCTTTACTTCTATATAACCTTCACTTGCTAATAATCAATTATCCAGAGTTCTTACATTATAATGGTTAATTCTAGTAAAAAATGAGAAACATATTACCTCGCAAAAATGTCCATCCTTTGTCCCCGTAATGGAACGAGGACTTTGTGATGGATTCTTCATATCGGAACCATGCATCATGCCATTCTGATAACCGAGAAATGGATGGTCTACCTGGCCAATTCCATGCTGCAGATAAGTGATATTAGTCATCAACTAAAAAACGAAAGCTGTCTGAAAAATTTACAATGCAAGCAAACTACCACAATCTGAAGATAATGACAACAACTAAAATGACATTAACATGCATTAAAGAATTCTCTTATGTCAGCAGGAAATGCATATATATCTAATAACAGAATGTAGTAAATGAGGGATACAAATAAGCAGATTGCACAGTTCAAATAAGAACAAGCATTGAAAGCATGAGTTACAAATACTAGTATTCATAAAACAGATAATCAACAGCATTTATAATATCAATTCTATTGTCTCATCAGACAAATCCATGTCAACTCATTTCTCCAATGATTACAAAGAACAATAATGGCTTCTGCAGCAGATCAAAACTAATCATGAGTCGACTAACAACTGCACAACACCTCCAGGCTTGAAATGATTTATTTTTCCCTATCATTGAATGTAATGAATAGATCAGTCCTGTACCCAGCTTTTTACTCTTGCACATAGTTACTCATTGGTTATCAAACATTTATTCATTTCCGGTTACACTTGATAGACTACCAAGTTCTAACATTTACCACCAAAACAAAAAAATAAAATAAAATTATGATACCCTAAAGAGAGAAAAAGGAAAAAGGGTATCATTACAACTGAAAGTCTAAAAAAAGAAATCCTCAACAATCAAATGGGATGGAATCAAAAAGGCCAAACTCAAACTTGAAAACTAAGCAAGTAAGCAACAATAAAACAAAGCATAACAGATAAACGCATTAGAGAGAGTAGTTTAGTAGAAAGCAAACTGCTGAGTGAAAACTCAAATTTTAGCAAGGGAATAAGGCAAATGGTTCAATGAATGATCTTCACCCAATGAGGGTTTTACTTTTACCTGAAGTCCCAAACGATCCTCATTGACGCTACTCAAACCCCCTCGCTTTCCACGATCACTCACTGCCACCTCCGGCAGCTGCAGCCGCCACAGCCCCGCCGCGAGCTTCCTTGCCGACACTGCCGCCGCCGTAGCTGTAGAATCCCTCTTCCGGCAAACTCTATGGTCAAGCTCCTCGAGCGGATCGCCACCGCCACAACCATCGTTACCACCACCGTTTCTCTCTCTATAGTCGTGGATCTTCCACTTCAACAGAGGAGTTTCAGGTCTGCTCCGTTTCCCGGTCGGAGCTCCGGTTCGCCGCAAACGAGTCGCTAGGGTTCGGTGCTTCCGGCGAGAGGTCCTGGGGTTCGGGTGAAGATCCGAGTCCGGCGAGGGGTTCGGAGCAATGCTCGCCGGGAATGGCGGAGGCTGTCGGTGTGAGTCACCGGAGATCTTCATCGTCGCCGGCGAGTGTCGGCGATTTAAGGAATACGCAGCAAGATGCACCTACTATATTTGTGAAAATGCTTCAAAGAAAAAACACACAAAAACGCAAATACACAGAATCTAAGTTGGTAAGTGTGGTTTTGGTGTGAAGTTTTGTGAACTGAGTGGTGTGTGTGAGAGAGAGAGAAAGATAAAAGGAGAGAGATTCAGATGAAGAGCTTCATCTTCTTCTTCTTCTTGTGTGTGTGTGTGTTGCTGAGTGTGAAAGAGAGAAAATGAGGTACAGAGGAATACAAAGTACAGAGATATACGCATGTCTTGGCGTATATTTCTACGGTCAACGTATCTCTTTTGCCTCTAACCTCGCGATGCTTGCTGGCTGGAATCTTTTTATACGATGTCGTTTTTATCTTTCGTTGATTCTTTATCTCAATTTTTAAAACAACCGTCCGCTTATTTTTTTAATAGGGAAAAAAACATGATTTTTTTTAATTGCTTGTTTTACATTTTCATTTCATATTTATATAAAAATATATGAATTAATAATGAAAATGCTCAAACTAAATGCATTTGTAGTATTTTTTTTTCTAAAAATAAAAAATCAAAAATCAAACCAAACTTTTGAAAATAAAAAACAAAAATTCAAACCAAACATATTGTCTCATAAACACTAAAACAAAGAAAAAATTCATAGTCTATATATCATAAACCTTAAATTAGAAAAAAAAAATCTCAATCTAAGTCTCAAAAACCCTAAATAAGAGAAAAATTTTCAACATATCTCAAAAACCCTAGTTAGAGAACAATTCCTATTTTCTATTTTTGAAATTTCAAATCAGTTAAGTACCTGTAGTGATGATGCTTGTTGTGGCAAGTAACACGACCAATCTTTTTAGTGGCGGTTGCAGTTCCTCGACGAGAGAAATAAAAAGAAGATGAGAATGTAAAAATAACGCAGCAAGCTAAGAGAAGGCTGCAATGGGGTCCAAGGAGAAAAGAAGGATATGGACGGGGAGCACAGAGGAACAACGTGAGATGAGGGAAGGACTCACGGTGGAGGAGAAAGCGTGAGAGGAAAAATACGGGAAGAGGAGAAAAGAAAAAAAAGGAAGAAGTGTTTTTGTAGTGGAGGTTACGACTTATGCTTGAGAATTTCAATCCCATTTTTTTTAAAATTACAAATGTTGCCACCGCGTTTTCATGCTTTTAGTTTCCTTTTTTTCAATTTCAATTGAAAATGTCATTTTTTGTTTTGTTTTTCCGGGTTTTGTGAAAACTTTTCCTTTAAAAATGATTTCAAATTGTATCCAAAAAAAAATGATTCCAAATAAACAATCAAATATTTTCTTTATTATTTTTTGTTTTCAGTGAAAATGGAAACAAAAAATTCCATACCAAACAGTCTTTTATATTTTTAAATTTTCTTTTATAAAATTTCATAAAACAGAAAATAAATAATTAAAACAAAAAATAAAAATACAAATCAAACAAACCCTTAGATGCAACCTTTTTTCCTTTTTCTATACAATGAATATTTTATAAAGAAAAAACATATCTTAATAAATAATTTTAAAAAACATTATTTTAGTCTATTAGCCCAAGAATCTAAGCTAGAGCTACCATGCCTTTGTTCTTGGCAATGTCAATTGCAAAATCTTAATGTTACACTCATTGATTCTCCTACTTGTTTGTCAGCTCATTTGCTATAATCTTTTTCCTTAATCACCTATATATCTTTACTAATTTTCCTCTATTTCACTCCTTAATTGCAAAAATTTAGGGAACAGATTTTATTTTATTTTTACATCAGAAAATAAAAATATAGGGAATAATTAAGAATGAGAGATAATTTATTAAGAGCATTAATATTATTTATTTACTATTTTTAGATAAGCAATTTTTTTTTAAAAAAAATCTCAATCTTTACTCCTATACTATATATCAATATGCTTATCAATTACAAAATCCTAATATCATACTTTTTGCTGCACTTTTTTTTTTTTCAATAGGTGATAAATACCTTCATTTTTGAAGTAATTAACTGTTTTCCAACTGACTACTCATTCTCAATTTTCTTATCTCAAATATCACATGAGTATAAATACTTGACCATTTCTAAATGTTTTATTTTTTATAATTTTAAAATTTAATTTTTTTAAAGGCTAAATTAGTACTTTCATTCTCTAACTTTTTTTTTTCGATTTTGTCTTCTAACTAATAAAAGTTTCAAATTAATTCAATAACATTTTGTTTTGTTTCAACTTCTTCCTTTTTTCGTTAATTTAATTAAATGACTCACATAAAGTTATGAAAATAACATAAAAAACAACGTCATTTTAAATATCTTCATTAGTCATTTAATAAAACTAGCGAAAAAATGAAATTAAAAAATAAAAAATTACAAAACTGATTTAAAACTTTTATTAACTAAATAATGAAATAAAAATAAATAAATTAAAGGATACATATATTAATTTAGTTTTTTTTATAAACAAACAAGTTTTATTAAATTTAAGCACTAGCTATACTCAAAGCAATACAATACAAGAAAAATAAAATACTAACAGAGAATACAAATACACCAGAGATAGCAATGCCAAAAAGAAAACCCAACTATCATATAAACACCCCCAACCAGAAACACAATCTCAAGTCTCAATACCAATAAAAAAGAGGAAGCATATTACAATAGTTTTTCATTGGTAAATACTTGTTTAATCAAAAGGGTCAATTATATATTTATTTTTACTTAAATTTGCATATAACTACACTTATTATGACATCTTTATTTCAAGAATTATACGTACCTCTTTTTAATTTACTTTGTAGTTTTAAGGAGATTGTGTGTATATATTTGTATTATAAATAGAGAAATGGTTAAAATATTTTAAAATTAAAAAGGTAGTTGAAATACTTTTGGTATGCATCAAAAGTATCTTCGAACCAACAACAAAAAACCTCTAAAGTATGAATTTATATAAATTGAAAATATATTGGTATAAAATACGTATCCGGTACTAATATATTTTGATATATCATCGATATGTATCTTAGAGGTATCAATGTCATTAAAAGAAAATGCAGATTTTCTCTAAATTCGTTTAGATACTTTAATGATGAAGCATTGAAAGAGAAGAAACAAGTTAAATCATAAAAGAGTATAAGACTTGGTTTACGTGCATACTGATTTGTGACTGCGGGGGACTGCTATAGAAATCTCATGTACCAAACCACTAGGCTGTTGGTTTTCTCTTGTCAAGTTGCGCTAATCATCTTATATATAATTGTTTACTTTCTAATTTCTTACTTTCTATTTTTTATTTACTTTCTATTATACATAAATTTTTAGAATTTTTTATCATTATGTGTATGAGTATTTATATTTATATATAAATTTATCCGGTTCTGCGAGTGACCCAATGACTCACCGGTTGGAAAAAAATACACTCACACTCTCATAAATGTCACATAGAGAATCTATAAAGCTGAATATTCCGATTCTTATTCTTATTCTGATTTCGATTCTTATTCTTATTTTCTTATTCTTATTCTTATTCCGATTCCGATTCTTATTCTTATTCTGATTCCGATTCTAATTCTTGTTGTAATAATTCACAACTCATAGTATATAAGGGAGTTGAGTTCTCCATTCAACACACCCAATTCCTTAGAATATTTGTCAAACTACGAGATTTGAGTGAATATTGAAAACCCTTTGTTATTCTTGTGAGGATATGGCAAGAGTGCTCATGTATGTTCATGGAAGCATACAACAAGGAATTGAAGGAGTGTATTTTGAGGCTGATGTTGTTCATACGATGAACTTAAAAAATATTTGTGATCATCACATATTGATGTATCACATCCGGAGGACGTTGACTCTGCCACCCAATCAAGTGGTGAAGAAGATGACTTATAGGCGGCCAATTAGCGTCGTCCCATTTTATTATGAAGCAGTGGAGCTCGCATCAGATGCAAACGTCGCAGAGATGTTCTATAGGCACAACATATGGTCCACCCATGTCGGCAATATGGAGATACTTGTAGAAGTTGCTACCATTGAAGAGGATGGCGAAGAAGTGTTAATGCTAGACCAACCACGACACTCAATGTCACACTCAGGTCATGTTGTATCCCAGTTCACTACAGCCCCATCCCGACATTCGGTTTCCGTTGATGGGAGCGATGCTAATTTCCTAAAATTGATAGCAATCGAAGAAAACGAAGAAGATGAGTTCATGGATCCCTTTGTTGAAATTGAAGAGGAAGATGAGACCGACTTCAACCTGAATGATCCAGATGGCGAGCAAGATGGTGGAATTGATGTAAATGCGATACCGCTTTCGTCTTAACCGGGATGGCATTCAAGTATAGACTGGGAGGCCATGCAAACGAGAGAAAATAATTTCCAGGAAAACGAGGGTGTTTGGGTTCATGGGGATGAGTTCTGGGTCGGGCAACAATTCGAATCAAAAGATGAAGTTGTGTCGGCTGTGAAGCAGTACCACTTACGTGTGCATCATACCTACAACATTGAAGAATCAAAGCGTGATAAATGGGTGCTGAAGTGTCCACATTATGGAGCCGGTTGCCAATGGAGGTTGCGTGCAAGCATAAAGAGCCGCTCAGGACTATGGGAAATAAAGAAATATAATGGTCCTCACACTTGTGTTAGTGCCACAACAACACAAAAAGCTGGATTATAAGATAATAGGGGAAAATATTATGGAGCTGGTTAAGCTGAAGCCTGACACACCAGTGAAGTTGTTACAAGCTGCAATACAAAGTGCTTTCCAGTACCGTGTATCATATAAGAAGGCTTGGATGGGGAAATGTCATGCCCTTGAAAGAATTCACGGCGATTGGGATGAAAGCTACGACAAGCTCCAAAGATGGTTCAGTTTGATGCAATTCAAGATGGAAGGATCTATAGTGGAGTGGGATCTATTCAGATGTCATCACCCATCACTTGGAATTTTTCGTCGCGTTTTTTGGAGCTTCAAACCATGTATTGATGCCTTTCGCTTTTGCAAGCCAATAATCCAGGTTGATGGAACATTTCTTTATGGGAAATATAAAGCAACCTTATTAGTGGCGTCTACGCAAGAAGGTAATAGGCAAATAATTCATCTTGCATATGCAGTTGTTAAAGGCGAGACTGAGGATGCATGGGCATGGTTCTTAAGGCTTCTCAGACTACACGTAGCTAAAGAGCGACAGATTGGTCTCATATCTGATCGAAGCACTGGACTTAAGGCAGCATTGAGGGACCCAAGTGTCGGCATGCAACCTCCAATGGCTTGACATTTTTACTGTTTACGGCACGTCGTCAGTAATTGGAACAGGGAATTCAAAAACAATGACATAAAGAAATCCATATACAATGCTGGTAATTTTTAAATAGTTAAATCTTTATATGTTTATAATGATGTTGCTAAATTTATAAGTTATTCTTTTTGGTTTAATAGGTGCTCAATTTGAAGAACATGATTTCAACCGAAGAATGAATAGAATAAAAATGCAGTGCATCACATCTGGCAGACCAAGAGGATACACATGGTTCAATGATGTGGAGAAAGAGAAGTGGGCACAGTGTGGCGACGTTGATGGTAGGCGTTTGGGTCATATGACAACAAACCTTGCAGAAAGTGTCTGAGGGAGCTTCGGTGTCTACCAATATTTGCATTAGTCAGGGGCACCTATTACAAGATGAATGAAATATTTTGTGATCGTCGTGACAAAATTGCTAAAATGCTTGAAAAAGGATATAGGTGGTCATCAGATGCACTAGACAGGATGAATGAAGAGACGACACATGCTGCTACACACAGATCCATTTTATTTGATAGAGAACAAGGTTTGTTTGAGGTTATCCAGTGCAAAAATCGCAACAATTTGTCGTGCCCTCGCAAATATATTGTGGATTTGACTCGTGGAACGTGTGAGTGTGGCAGATTTCAAGCGATTCACATGCCATGTTCACATGCAATCTGTGCATGCTCTAGTGTATCTATCGATCCGTGGAAATATGTGCATTCTGTTTACTCTATTCAAAGTGTGAAAAAGGCTTATAGTGGGAGGTTCTACCCTCTAGGGGACGATAACGATCTGAGATCCGCCTTGAATATAAAAATTTTACCAAATCCTAACATGGAACGAGCCAGAGGACGTCCTGCATCTAATCGTATTCACAATGAGATGGATTGGGGTGAAAGAGGGTCTTCCAGCAAGAGTAGAAGGCAAAATAACCATTAGTTTCTATTTTTATATGTATAATTATTGCTTTGTTAACTAAATTTAAAATCATTTAATATCTGCAACTAAATTTAATTGTGTTTGATTATTTGTGTTTACTAAGTTATTTTTTATTAAACGAGTTTAAAAGAATACTGCTTAGTTGCCAATAACTTAATAATTATTATAAACTAATATTAGTTAATAATAAAAAAAATGCAGTGAACTAAAAAAAACCGAATTAATCGAACCAAACTAAACCACTTAAGCGCAAAATATCAAATTGGTTTTGTTGTGTTTTAATTTTTATTTTAATCAAATCAAACTGAACCGCAAATTTTTTTGGGTCGGTTTTTACCTCAAAATTGAATCAATCCGCACTGCGAACACCCCTACCCATAATTATCTAACTCCTTCATTGCTATTCTTTTCTTAAAAAAACAAAAAAAAAAGGAAGAAGAAGTGAAAAGCGTTGATGATGATGTGATTTGTGAACTTTTTATATTTTTTTTTTGAAGAAAGATAAAAGTAACCCTTAGCAGGGAATTTTTATCATCCTAGACCCATATATAGGTTTTGTATATTATATAGGCCCATGTACTGAATTTTCCCTACAAGCAAGACAATACTCGGATGTGAGACATCGATGGAGATTCATGTGATGACTTTGATGGTGTTGGAAATCTAGGAGTAGAAACATTTTCTCTTGATGACCATACATATATATAAGTTACTATCCTCATTTCAAAATATAAATATTTAGAGCAAAATATCTATATTTAATATTATAAGTACATAGTAAAAAGATATATTTATTAATTTTTATTAAAGTAACTAATTATTAATATTGTTAGTTCATAAAATAGTGAGTTACATTTATTTAGGAGTAAATGTAATAGAGTGATTTTTTTTTCAAAATTAATGTATTAACTACTTAAAGTGTGTGAAAAGCGACTAGATACTTATATTTTAAAATATAAGTAGTATCATATATTTATTAATGATGGTCAAAGATAAGACAAAATTGATAATATTCTTATTTCTAGCCTTAAATGAATAATTTTTAATTTATAGTTATTTAATTGGATTTTAGAAATTAGAACTATATTTTTCAGTATGAATAATTTAATTAGAATATTTAATGATAGAAGTATTCTTGTATATGATAGTATAAAATCTAATACTCATATCTTATTCGTACTTCATAGCAAAACACTAACCCCTCTTATACACATAGATCATCCAAGTGAATCAAATTTCTCCAAATGAAGCATTTTTTATACACAGAATCAAAATTTGAATCATTGTTAGCATACTTAAAAGACTTAATTATATACTAAAAGCCTTAGGCTTTGTTGATAAGTAGTCAAGACATTATAAAATTAAAGTAGTGTTTGACCTAGCTTTTTTTGGCTTCTCTTCCTCTTATAAGTAAAAGCTGGGCAAAACAGAATTTATGATAAACTTCTTAAATTTAAGCTATTTTTTTCGTGTACAAAATGAAAAAGTTGGCTTTTAAGTCAGAAGCTATAAATATGAGCTTGAAAAAAAAATTGGCTTATTTTATGGGCCCGTCGTAATTAATACCAAAATATTCTAATTAACACTTAAAATTTTGAATATATTTTCGTTCTCTCTTTTTAAAAATAGTAATTTGCTAAAACCTTCAAAAAAATCTTCTTCCCATTTATAAATTATTCATCTCAATTTAATATTTATGAATTTTATTGTTATTTAAAATTTTACATATTTAAAAATTTTTAAGGTAAAATTATTATTTTGATAAATTTATATTGTGTTTGTTTTCTTAAAAAATATAAAATATTGAGTTTTATCAAAAAATTATTTTTTATTGCAACTTTCATTTTAAAAAATTTATATTGATAATTTTTTTTTATATCAAATAAATATGACAGTAAATGATAAGTAACTTGAAAATTTTGACATAAAATACTTTTATCAAATAAATAGTTTTTTACACATAAATATCTTATAAAGTATAAAATAATGAAACTATCAAACAGCTTTAAGCTTTTTTTTAAAGCTCTTATTTTTGGCTTTTACTTAAAAGATACCTATAAATAAAAAATAAACCAAACCAAACGAAACCTAAGAATGATCAACTTTTTAAGAATAATACATAAATTAAAGAAAATATAAGTATATAATGTCATAATAAAGAGAATTGAAGTATATTTAATGCTAATTTATTTTTATGTCTGCAATTTAAACAAATGATATTTGATTATAATATAACTCATGTAAGTTACACTGAGTTATGAGTTCTCACTATTAGACCAATTATAGTAGATTATATTTAATGCCAACTTAATTAATTAGGAATAACGTTATATCCTCATAAAAAAATTATTACTTATTCTTTTATTATTATATAAAATATAAAATCAAGTAAACTTTTAATCTTAAAATTATAAAAAACATTGAAAATATTCTTTAAGGAGTAAGTAAGAGAATTTGTAAGAACATAGAGTAGGAGGATTAGGAAGTATTCATTAATTAGAGATAATGCTTATTTGAGTGATATGTGCGCTTCAAACAAAAATTAATTTTTAGTTATGGGTCAAAGGATGCTCTTGATGAAAAAAAATGTCTTTCATTCTAAATTTATAGTCATTTTAGACTAGAATTTTTGTTTCAAAATAATTGTCACTTTAAAATTTTAAGATACAATAAATGATATAAAATATTTCTCTCTCATCACTTTTTCATTCACCAACCATCACATCTCTTTTAATTATTTTGTCAATCATTCTAATTATTAATTGAGTACCTTAATTCACTTGTCCCTCCAATAAAATTAATGAGACGTTAGATCGTTAGTTAATCACCTTAATTAAAATGAACTAATTTAAATGTTATTTTATAAAATTAAATATTAAAAAGCAATTTTGAGTAAGAAATAAACTAAATTGAGCTATGCATACAATTTAAAACCGAGATTCACTAGAAAAAATGGATTGAGTGGAAAGAGATCACGCGCAGGTGAGTGAGCGTGAAAGACACAGACTGGTAATTTTATCGCAGTTGTCGTCACGAAATGTTGCACTGTAACGTGTTCATGCACTGTCTGGTTGGCCGTATATACACGACACATCTATCTCTTTGTTTCTTTCATTTCTTTTCCTTTCATTAATTATTTCATTTCATTTTATTAAACAATAATAATAATAATTTAAATAATTTATTATTGAGCTATCAAGGCATCCGAGGGAGCTACCACATGGCTACCATACAACATGCCACGTCAAAACATTTTTTCCAACTGCATTCACATGGCTTCTTATGTTAATCCCCACTTTAATTTTCAGCCCATGCTCTCATAATTAAGTAATTTATTACTTCCTCTGTCCCATGTCAAAACACTATTTCACCCTATTTATTTTGAATTTATCTTTTAATTATAAATAAAAGTTAGGTCAAACCAAAATATTAATAAGTTTTTTAAGTATTTTTTTAAATAAAAAAAAGAGAGAGAAAAAAAAACTTTAATTTAAGTCACACATACGAGCTTTTGCTTATTTTTCGACCTCTTATTTTCGTTAAATATTTACCAACCACCATAACCAAGGTCAGACCGCCACCCGCCACGTCCAAACTGACGCAGCCAGTCAATTTTTTTTTTTAAAAAAAAAATTGTCAAATAACTTATGACTTTTTTTAAGTCTCTTATTTGTAATTTTAACTTAAAAGTGGCTTTTAAGAACATTACCTAAGTGTTATTTAAGGTTATTACACACAGTATAAGAAATGTTATTAATTTCCTTATTTTTATAAAAATAGTTGTCTAACTTCCTATTATACGCCTTATCACTCTTCTTAACTAGTGAGTCACATCTCTTAAAATATTTATTTAAAACTCAATAACTCAAGATATACTTATTTGGTAAAACATAATTAAAGCTTTATCAAAAGTATAAAGTGACAAATAAAGTGTGATAATTTTTGTTCTCTAACATAACACTTAATATGGGACGGAGGTAATAATTAATCATCACTTACTTTTCTATGACATGGTATCTTTTAATCGATAATTAAAAAGTAATTAATTAAAAATTAATCAATTCAAAATATAGTATAAATTATTGGAATGAATTTTATTTTTATCAACAAAAAATAAATAGTTTATTGTGTAACATGAATTTCTAAAAAATGCATCAATCAATTGTTATGGAATTTTTCAATTTAATTAGTAATTATGAGACCTAAAATTTGAATATACAATTCTTTGAATATTTACAAGAAAAGTTTTATCCCTTATAACAGTTTTTCTTTTTTGAAAAAAATTTAAATTTATCTAACTTGAACAATTTTTTTTTATTAATGAACAGTTTTATAATGTTATAAAATATTTAATGCCTATAGAAAATAGGAAAAATCTATATTTTATAAGGTGCCGTGTGACATTTTCATGGTCATAGCGGAGCCTTGTTATTGTTAATTTGTTATCATAAATTCATAATGCATCAGTGATTCAGATTTTCATTTAAATATTACTCTTTTGTTATAATTAGATTTGATAGTTGTAACATTTTTTAATTGATGTAGGAGTAATATTTTTGTTAGTCAGATCTAGGTGGTCTTTTTAAACTATTGAAAAGTTAGTAACGGCTATAAATCCTAAGTTGATTTATTTAGAAGCTTAATTAATTAAATTAGTAGTAATTAATATGTTTGATGGTGTTAATGCATGCAAAGGCATGGCCACCCAGAGAATAGACAAAAGAGTTTTTATGAAATCCATAGATCCATATAATCTATTATCTATGAGGTTCTACTTGCTCCACACTTCCACGTGGGCCACCACCTTCACGTTTTCTATGTTTTTTTTCTTTTTCTTTTTCCTAATAATTTTGTTTGGTAGGATTAGTTCTTTTTCTCAGGGTACCCTCTGGAGCGTTACGTACTTTCTTTTTCTCAATACTAAATTCTAATTTAAAAGCCAAATGTAAGATGTTGGATTCTCCAAGAAATTCTTAGCTGCAGATGCATAATTTAGATATCTTTTAGTTTAGATTTTAGTAAAATAAAAAATAAAAACATACACAAACTAAAAAAATAAATTAATAATTAAAATTATTAATATATAAAAATCGAAACGATACATTGGAAGTCAATAATATTTTTAATTTTGGTCATAAGTAAATATTGACCAAATCTAAATATTAAACAACCAGACTCTTAATTTTGTGCAAACAAATTCAAAATAAAAACATAAAATATTAACAAAAGATATTCACGTAGTAATAGAGAGAAGATATAGTTTTAGTGGAACAATCCTATGTTTTTTTTAGTTTTTGTGAAATGAGAAATATAGGGTTAAGGAATATTAATGATGTCACTCTAAAGAAAAGAAATTCTCTGAATTTAAAAGATATTCTTAGAGATACGCATTTATCTCACCTAAAAGAAACAAATGTGAACTCGAATTTATGACCATCATATGTAACATCTTTTTTTTAGCTTGTTTCACTCAATTAATCCCATTGAATTAACAACCCGAGTTTAGCAAGCCATTGTTAACGTCACACCAATTTTTTGGTACATCACACGCCCTTATTTTGTTTTTGTTTTTTTTTCTAGATTAACCCTCGCTCGGAGCTTAAATTATGGTTTAGAACTTAAAATCCGATAGTACATTTTGGACCTATTGACGTTTTCAAAATTTTTACTTGTAACTATTGAAATTTAAATTATGAATGAGTTTAGTTTTAACATTGCAATAATATGCATCAAACAGGTTGATCGGATAGTTGAGCAGTGCTATTTTGAATAGCAGGTCCTCAGTTTGAAAACTTAAATCCAGTAGTACACTTTGGATTTAGTGAACTTTTTAAGTTTTTCATCAACAGTAAAGATTGATTTAGTAACTGAATAAGCAAGACTTTTCATCACTAATATTACTTCACTAACCATTTTGGTCATTAATTTAGTCACTAACTATTTAGCGATCAAATAAGTAAGTTTAGTGACCAATTTCCTAGGTCCCTAAACAAACTTGTTTTACTTATAACTATCGGAAATATAGATTCCGGAGAGGTTAAAACTCGAAAAAAAAAAATAGTGTATGGTGCACCTAGAAATGGATATGGTGCCGTTAGTGCCCACCTCGAGTTTAAGCCTTGAAGATAACATTCATTGACAGACCTATGTTGAGTTAAAAGTGGGCAACTATGCGCCCTCAACTTGATAAAATTATCAGCAATATCATGAATTTTCTGTATTTTGCGCCTCTAGCTTTATATTTTGATTCCGTGGACTTAAATATTTACATTGACTTCTTAACTATTTTATAATTTTAAGCTTCCTATACCACAAAATATAAATTAAAATTCATTTTAAACTCCTTTAAAAATCTTTTTTTTTCTTTAACTTTATTTATTCTTAATTAAATTGCTCTCGTTGGCTCTGAGTCCTAAGTCTGCCACTGAGCACACTAATTTTTTTAAAAAAAATTATTTCTTTATATGTTTTAATTATTTTAATTGAGTTTAGCAGTTTTACACTCATGTTTGCGTTACTTATGATACTAATGCCCTTATAATTAATGGAGAAAGACGTATTATATTTTCTGGTGCAATCCATTATCCACGAAGCACAGTGGAGTGTGGTCTGACATTATTCAAAAGGCAAAGGATGGAGGCATTGATGCCATTGAAAGTTACATATTTTGGAACCGTCATGAACCTGTTCGGCGCCAATATGATTTTTCAGGAAATTTGGATTTTATCAAATTTTACAAACTAATTCAAGAGGCTAGTTTGTATGTCATTCTAAGGATTGGTCCTTATGCTTGTGCAGAATGGAACTATGGAGGTTTTCCATTGTGGCTACACAATATGCCTGGGATTGAGCTTAGAACTGATAATCCAGTTTATAAGAATGAAATGCAAATTTTCACTACGAAGATTGTGAACATGGCCAAAGAAGCAAATTTGTTTGCATCCCAAGGAGGACCGATTATTCTTGCTCAAATTGAGAATGAATATGGAGATATCATGTGGGGTTATGGAGACGCAGGAAAGGCGTATATCAAATGGTGTGCACAAATGGCTCTAGCACAAAATATTGGTGTCCCGTGGATCATGTGCCAGCAACGCGATGCTCCACAGCCTATCATCAATACATGTAACGGGTATTATTGTGAATATTTTCAACCCAACAACCCTAAAAGTCCCAAAATGTTTACTGAAAACTGGATTGGATGTTCCAAAAATGGGGTGAAAGGGTTCCCCATAGAAGTACCGAGATTCAGCATTCTCTGTTGCACGCTTCTTCCAAAATGGCGGAGTATTGAATAATTATGACATGTCCCATGGAGGAACCAACTTTGGTCGGACGACAGGAGGCCCATATATGACGACGTCTTATGACTATGATGCACCACTTGATGAGTATGGGAATTTAAATCAACCCAAATGGGGGCATCTTAAACAACTTCACGCTACAATAAAATTAGGGGAAAAGATCCTCATTAATGGAACAAGGATTGACAAAGATTTCGGTAACGGAGTTACATTAACAACATACACCAATGTCGGTGGGGCAAAATTTTGTTTCTTGAGTAATACAAATAATAAAACAGATGCAAGTTGACTTACAACAAGATGGCAAATACTTTGTTCCCGCTTGGTCTGTGACTATTCTTGATGGTTGTAACAAAGAAGTTTTCAACACTGTGAGGATTAATAGTCAAACCTTAGTAATGGTGAAGAAAAGCGATGATGCTGTTGCTAAGCTCACTTGGGCATGGACACCAGAGGCAAAGAAAGACACTAAGCAAGGGAAGGGCAGTCTCCAGGCACATCAACTTCTTGAGCAAAAGGAGCTAACTTTGGATGCTAGTGACTACTTGTGGTACATGACTAATGTTGAAATCAACGACACTTCTATTTGGGGCGATGCAACACTTCGTGTCAACACTATGGGGCATACACTCCATGCTTATGTCAATAAGAGGTATGTAGGATACCAATACAGCCAATGGGAAAGCCAATTCATATAAGAGAAACAAGTTTCTTTGAAGAAAGGCACAAATATCATCACTTTGCTCAGTGCCACTGTTGGGCTTGCGAATTATGGTGTAGGGTTTGATAAGATAAAAACTGGTATAGTAGGTGGTCCTGTTCAATTAATTGGAAAAAACAATATGACTCTAGATTTGTCAACCAACCTTTGGTCTTATAAGGTTGGTTTGAATGGTGAAAGAAAACGTCTATATGATCTTCAACCACGCATAGGTGTATCATGGAATATCAATTCATCTTATCCTATTGGGAAACCAATGACTTGGTATAAGACAGACTTCAAGGCTCCATCTGGAACAAACCCTGTGGTGGTGGACCTACAAGGCTTAGGTAAAGGACACGCTTGGGTGAATGGGCACAGCATTGGTCGTTATTGGTCTTCTTGGATTGCTCCTACCAACGGATGCAGTGACACCTGTGACTACCGTGGAAAATATGTAACAAAAAGGTGTAATTCTAATTGTGGTAATCCATCACAAAGGTGGTACCATGTGCCAAGGTCGTTCTTGAACAACGATAAGAACACACTCGTTTTGTTTGAAGAAATAGGCGAAAATCCTCAAAACATTTCCTTCCAAATAGTGACAACACAAACTATTTGTGCTAATGTCTACGAAGGTGCACAATTAGAGTTATCTTGCCAAGGAAGACAAGTAATTTCACAAATCAAATTCGCCAGCTTTGGAAACCCTAAAGGTAAAAGTGGTGCTTTTGAACAGGGCTCTTGGCAAGCTCTTGATAGCAAATTTGTAGTGGAAGCAGCATGCATTGGAAAGACTAATTGTGGGTTTACAGTGACAAAAGAAGCATTTGGTGTAGCAGAAGTTCACAATGGTATTACAAGACTAGCGGTTCAAGCAACATGTTAAGCTAAAATTTTCTCTTAATCTAACATCAAAAATAAAAATTATTATATACACTAGGAATATATAAATTCTGAAACACGAATTATATGTTATCGTCTCATCAATTCTATTTTTTTTTGTTGATATTATCATGTTAACTTATGTGTGAAACTCAACTTTTCATATATATATATATAAAACTTCAATTTTATATTTTATATTATACATTAAACACACGTTACTAATTAGTGACAAATGTTTGACAACCTCTCACATTCTCACATTGTCGTTATTTGAATACACCATTTTCGTATTCATTTTCTCCCAAAAAATTTCCACTAATTACACTAACTCTATTTAGTAACACTAACTTATAATTTATGATTTATAACTTGTAATTTATAGCTTATAGCTTATGACTTATGACTTATAATTGAGTAGAAGTATCTGGTAAAATTAGCTTAGATAATTTATATTTGTTAAATGACTTAAAAGGACAAATAATAATTACATGTAATAAATTATTTGATAGAGTAAACATATAATAAATGACAAAAGTGTAAAATAAGAAATAATTATTGAAAGCTACTTTTCATAAACTAGTTTATAAAAGCTATAAGCTTGTTGTCATCAAACACCTCCACTTGACAATAAATTACAAGCTATAAACTCCTAAATAAACTATAAGTTAATGTTACTAAGCACACTTTAAAAATAATAATAATAATTAAATATATTTCTTTCTATAAAATTCATAGTTAATAATTCATGCCATTCTTAGATGCTACACAAATTGCTTTATCTCTAATATGTAAATTAATTTATTAAGGCACGACCGGCGTATCAGATTATCCGTCTATATGACCAAGGGCATTAGTCTAAATGGTCATGTACAAGTCTTTATGGCTTAGAAGGGGTGGAAGTCCAATGTTCAAACCTTGACAAAAGATAATAGTATAGATTTAATTTCAGTTGTGTGCGTGCATATTTGCCAATAAAAAAAAAAAAAAAGACTATCCGTCCATATTTATGTAAATTATTTTATTCTAATAACATTTACTAACAAAACTTCAAATATAAAGTAAAATATTTATCAATGTTTAATTGATGCTAAGATACTAAAGTCTAATAGACGTCAAAAAATTGCAAATTAAAAAAATTCTCTTAACAAATATTAAATAGTTCTTAAGTTTTGTTTGGTAAAATTATTTTATAACTTATAGTTTATAGCTTATAGCTTATAGTGATTTATAGTTTATAACTTATGGTCAAGTAGAGGTGTTTGGTAAAATTACTTTATGACAAGTTAAAAGTATATTAAATGACTAAAAGGGACGTGCATTAATTACATATAATAAATTATTTAAAAAAGTAAAATGTAGTAAATTATTTAAGGACAAAACATGAAGAAATTATTGAAGGCTAGTTATAAGTTATAAGCTATAAGCTATCTTAAGTAGCTTTTCATAAGCTAACTTATGAAAATTAGTTCTTACAAGATATAAACTTATAGTTATCAAACATCTCCACTTGATAATTAATTATAAGTTATAACTATAAACTAATCTTATCAAATAAACTCTTAATTATAATAAGTGTATGGATCAAGCAAGGATATATAATATTTAGATTTTCTTTGAGTGAATAACCATATAATGGTCTCTAAAATAGGTTTACCCAACTTGACATTAGTTCGCCAACAAGTCCGTTTAAGTATTTGAAATGGATATTTTGATTAATTAACATGGTTTTTTTTATAGAATGATATTAATCGAATTTATTATTCTAGAATTGAAATTTATAAATTTAAAAGTTTTAATCGATTAATTAATTTTATTTAATAGAATAAGAAGTTTTATATGGCACTTAATGTGTCACGTTATTAATCCGTAACAACTAAATAATGTTGCGAACTAAAACGTTCTAAGAAAAATAAAATCAAGGACCAAATTGTCTATTTTCTTAAGTCTGAGATTAAAATATCCTATAAATTATAAGTCGGAGACTATTTAAATTAGTAATTCATAGTTGAGTTGAAGGGCTTATTTGGTTTAGATTTTAATAGAATGAGAAGTAAAAAACACATAAATAGAAGAAAAAATTAATGTTGAGATTATTAATGCATAAAAATCGAGACAATCCAATGAAAGTAAATAATTTTAACTTTGGTCAAAAGTGATTTCAACCAAAATCAAATTTTAAACAAATAGGCACCAAGTTGTTCTTAAATTTGTAATTTTGCCTTTTAAGTTCCTATCTTGGAAAGACACTTATAAATTTCAATATTCAAAATTGTTCTCATATGAAAAATGATGGGTATAACTAGGGAAGACAATTGGACCTATGTTTTATGGGTATCCGTAAAAATACTCACAATAAATAGGGTAAGTATACCTGCAAAATGTATGAGGATGAGAGTGAATATGGATACTAAACTATCCACTCTGCCATGTACCTGCACTATACATACACACAAAAAATAAAATAATTTATTTATACAATAATCATACACATTATTAATTATAAATTGTTTTATGTATTATTAACTTAATTATTAAAAAGTGTGATTTTTCAGCCTTAAATTAAAGACGCAAAGCAATAATTATATATTTTATTATATTTTCATGTTTTATATTAATGTATGAATAATTCAATAATAACTTTTAATAAGGTTTGTATAACTTTTTTAATTAATTAATTTTTTTATTAAATAATTTATTTTACATTAAATAAAAGTGTGGGTAGTGAGTACGGGTGTAGATACTCAAAAGATATAAGAATGAGAATTAAAATTGCTACCTATACAAATATAAAAATGAGTACCAGAATATTTTTCTAAAAGCGAGTACAAAAATAGGTACTATAATACTCTACCATACCCTATATATAACTAGTTAACTACTCTAACTTTTTCTAGTATTACACATTGTACTCTCACGTGAGTAGTTAATTTTTATGAATTATCCTACTGAGGTATTATATATGTGTGAATTTCAGAACGGTCAAACTCAAAAAAGTGAAATATTTTTTGATTATTTCAACAATGGATCTTGGCTATTATCACTCTTTTTTAAAAAAATTAATTTGATATATATTTTTTAATTACTAAAATTAAAGAATATATATATATATATATATATATATATATATATATATAATATCACTTAAATCCTAACTCACAAATTTACTTTGCACTTTCATCCACTTCACAAAGCTCTCTTTAAAAAATTGACAGTAGTAAACTACAAATGCTCTGTTTCAATGATCGATGCAAGGTATTATTGGTATAGGGTCATAAAAGTTAAATAAGATTGTGTAAGTCACTAAGTATGCCATTTGCTAGCAATTTAAGGTGTTAAAGCCAACTAGAATTGGCGTCAATTAACTCACCATAAAGTCATTAGTGTACAATGCTAATCTCAACTAGAATACAAAGGGAACCATTTTGCATCATACATTTTTTCAAAGGGTCACACACTCTTAAATATTAGGGACTAATTCACATATGACCCAAACACAAGGGAATTAAGTGTATTTACCATATTTACTTACAAAAATTGCAATGAAGGTTCTTTTTTGGCCATGTGATGGACATTGCCAAACTTCTGTTTTCACGAGATAGAGTTATTTTGGTTCTTGCAAAATGCTTTTGTTATTAATTTAATTTTTAAAATATTTTTGTCATTTTTTTTGTTCTCTTAAAGATAAAAAAAAAATGACACCGAATTAATTCTTTGTTTTTTTACTTTTTATAATGAACAGCGATTTTCGGACTCAAATTTGCCTCACTCATTCTCACTCATTTTATTTTGTTTTCGATTTGTTTCTTTAAATTTTTTTCTCTTTCCTCGTTAACGGAGCACGCTGTCCATCCACGTCTCCGTTTCCATCTTTTTATTCATTAAATGCAAATAATATTATTAAATAGAATGAGTGAGAATCAGTAAGCCAGATATGAGTCCGAAAAAAATTTTCCTTTTATAATGGAGAATCAATTTGGCGGTGTTTTGATCTTTTCAAGATTAAAATGGTGATATAAATGCCTGTCAAAGACTAAAATGAGATTTTCTGTCAATATTTTAGTATTAGAAAAATTAAAATGAACCTAATTGATCTCGAAAGCTTGAAATGCCACTAAATTAATCTTCTGTTATAAATAAAGGGTCAATTTTAATTTAAGAACTAATTTGATAACACATATATTTTCAGATAACCAAAATAATTATTATCTCTTTACATAATTTAAAAATATTAAAAGGTGATTCACAGTTAAAAGATAAGATTGCACACAACTAGGGATAGAAATCAATAGGAAAATACATTATCTTTTTAAGTCATGACCTGGCCTTTTAAAACTCTTACTGAAAATCTATTTCCTCTTTTACTATAAAATCATCTATAAAATTCAAAAGAACTACTTCTAACTAAGTTAATTGGGTTAAAAATATACTGATACATGGCTTAGTTTATTCAGGCTAATTATTGCTTAAACTAGAAATGCATCTACTATGTTGGTTTTGTGGCTACGAAGATTAGATTTAAGTAACAACTTCTTAACTCAAATCATGTGGTGCATTTGGCTTGTAAAAAATTTAAAAATTAGTAAACTAGAAAATCATATTTGTGCTGATTCAACAATGTGTGTTAACAGTGAAAATTTCCTTACATGAAGCTGCTACGACTGAACAAAAAAAAAAACTGCTACGTAAATCTTATTGAAATTGATCGTTTAGGAACAGATAAAAAAGTACATTACTTGTCGGATATAATCAACTCCACTTAAATTCTATTCATGTTAGTTTTATGTTTAATTTATTCAATCATCATAATGGTTTACGAATTTAATTCACATAAACCATGCTTATTAATCTGGTCAAAAAGCCTCTTCAATTTGGATGAAATCCCCAAACAGAAAACATGATTTCAACTCAAGAAGTGCCACAAACCAGAGGTACTAAAAAAACACTTTATTACAAAACTATATACATAAAACACTACATAACTCCAAAACTGTTTCTAAGGTAATCTTCAACTTACAAACACAATACAGACAGTATCTACTGTTTGCCTTAATTTTATTGATATGTCAACAAAATTATCTGCTTTCAACTTCTAAATAGGTCAATTAATTACTTAGTGTGTAATTACGATACCATTTAGCCATAGCAACGAATTGGATCATTGCATCCCTTAGAAGCAGATTGCTTGGGACCAAATCTTCCCCCTTTCTCAAGGTACTGTTGATGGTATTCTTCTGCCCTGTAGAATTTCTTGGCAGGAAGAATCTCAGTAACAATCTTTCTGTTCAGCTTCTTCTGTTGTTGTTCCAAAGATTCTCTGGCTGCTTTCTCTTGTTCAGGGGTGTAATAGTATATTCCGGACCTGTATTGCGTTCCCACATCGTTCCCCTGTCACGTCGGAAGATCAAACAGTTAGCACTTAAGCCACAGGAAGAAAGAACCATAATTGGAAGTTTGAAAAAGAAAAGACAGGGCTATACTTGTTTGTGAGGTGTATCTACAATGAGTAAGAACTTTAGCAACTAATTTTTTTAACACAAGCAAAATTTAGCATCTGCAATGAACTCCCAAAATATAACAGCCTGAGCATTCTTGTAGTAACTAGTGCACAATGAGGTTTTATTTTGGTCTATGCAATCTTAGTCGAGTCGGAAACATTCACATCATGGTGAGGATTGCTCTCCCATTGGTTTTTTTTTTTTTTTTTGAAAATATCAATTTGATCTTCTAAAGTTTCACTTGTCACCACTTTGGTCCTCAAAAGATTTTTGCCATCAAATTAGTCCCTTAATGATTTAAAACACCACCAAATTAGTCCCTCAAAATGCACATAATGAATCTTTAAGTGATCAATTTGGTGACAAGTATCTTTTGACGGAGCAAAGTGATGTATTTCTCTTGTTTTTCCCCCACCTACATTGAAGTATGAAGTAACATGTGTGTGTTGTGGTGTACATGAGATTGGAAGGATGACATGGCCAAAAACTTTAGATTAGGAAAATACCACAGTGGGCAAAGTGAAAGGCGAAAACAGACTAAAAATTAGTAATGAAAGAAAGAAAGAAAGAAAGAAAAAAAAAAAAAAAGACAACAGATTCACCAGCAATTTGATTGACCCAGTACACTAGAGAACATATTCAAACAATTCACAAAGCAAGACATCACTGGATGTTCAAACATAAATGCATCCATTAAAAGCTGGCAGCAGAAAGAATCAATATCACTTAAATTAATCATGAAGACAAAAAAAAAAAAGAAAAAAGAATTGCGAAATGATTGAATCTTTCAGTACAGTGTCATAGGATAATTCGAAACCCTGAGAAACCAAAATCAAACACTTTTTAATCTTGTTGCCAAAGGTATCCTCTCCTAAAAGCAATCTTATTCGAGTAGGGAACATCCACATCATTGTGGAGTAAGCTCACCAATGGTTGTTTTTTCTCCAACACACAAAACTCAAACCCAAGAACTTGCATAAGAAAAATTATGTAAGATGTATCACTTAAACTAACTATGCCGTTGGTAAAACCAAAACATAATACGCTGATAACCCACAACCCCATACTCATGATTTGATAAGTCAAGACTGTAAGAATGTATAATTAACAAGGAAACAGACAAATTCAATAGAACATGATAAGGTTTATAACACAATAATCAACCTGGCGATTCAGCGTGGTGGGATCATGTCTTGACCAGAACACATCAAGCAAAGTCTCATAGTTACAGTCTTTGGGATCATATTGGACCCTGACAACCTCCGAGTGGTTTGTGGTCCCCGAACACACATCCTCATAGCTTGGATTATGCAAAAACCCTTGGCTATAACCAACCTCTGTCTTGGTCACCCCGGGCACCCTCTGGAAGGCCAGTTCAACACCCCAAAAGCAGCCGGCACCAAACTGGGCAAACTGTTGACCTGTTGCTGGTATGTCATCATCCGGTCCCTGAGCAATGGATGAATTCTCTCCAGCCCTTGGGCTACCGAACCCCAGTTTGTTCAACAGGTTCATGGAGTGCTTGTTGACAGCGATATTTGATTGAGTCTGGTAGAAGAAGCAACAACAGTTGACTGAAAATCTTGAAGGGGATGAAAGGAACTTCGTTTTGGCAGGACTGGAGGAGAAAAACACCAAAAGGGAGCTGGAGTGTTGCTGCTGCTGCTTCCTGCTAAGAGTTTGAGTAAAATAAGCACCCTATCTAGAAGAAATATCTAAACTAAAAATACACTTGTATAGATAGGGAAATTTTTCAGATGTACCACATTAAGAAGCCAAGATAACAGATTGGAAAACTTAACCAAATAACTGAGAGCATAAAAAAATAATGTAATTTTGATCTACTCAATGTTCCATTGAACCATAGGGTGCAAACTATGCAAAAGAAGCTATAAAAAACTTTTGCTGCTAGTGAAAGAAACTGAAATTACTGCAATGGTGGTAGAGAAAAGTTTTTCAAATTGACAGTGAATCAAATTCGAATTTAAAGTCTAAAACAATTGATTCTCTGACAAAAGAAAGTGGATAGTGTTTACAAGGTAAAAATAGTGATTGATCAATTAACTTTAAGGACTGCAAGGTAGCAGGTAGTGCCATAAACAATTATCTCTTCCATAACTCAAAACTCACAGTTCAATCCAAAAAAAAGAAAAATTAAAAAACTCCCTAAACTGCAGAATCAGATACAGATATTAATATTAATAATAATTGTAACATTAATCTAATCCTCAAAGGTGCTACATACTTTATTTTATAAATAAATGATTCTTTCATGCATGTGTATGTGAGAATTAGTAAGTACGTGTATATATTCGTAGTCACAGAACATAACCAAACAGATATATATTCAATCTTAACCATTCACAGGCAAGATGATACAAACTGAATGGAAATTGCAACAGAATCACTAAAAAACGACAAACATACCATCAGAAGCAAAATTGAAAACAAATTGGAGTGGCTGAAAACACCCCTTCTACAATTTATTCCAATCAATTCCAATAAAAATACAGATAATCAATTAATCAATTGAGAAACGAAAGAAATTCGAGCAGATACCAAAAAAAAAAGGGGAAAACCCACAGTAATTTTTTCCCTATTTGTTTTAATTCCCAGAATGAAAGTAAAACTGAAAGCAGAGAAATTGAAATGACGAAAAGGAAAGAGAATTGGAAAAGAGAGTGAGAAGAAGAAGAAATAGAATTAAGTAACAGACATACCTAGCGGAAGAGAGAAATCGGAAAACTTGAATGGTGATTGAGGAGATAAGGAAGAAGAAAGTGGATGATTCGGTAAAAGAGACAGCAACGAAAAACAACGACGTAGCTTCGTAGATATTACAAATTTTGTTATTCGTTGTTGCTGACGTGTCCAGCTCAAAAGACTAAAACACCCTCACGTTCTTATCCGAAAACCCTGTTGGAACGTCAATTCTTAATTTCGTGACAAAAAAGTTATTATGGTAATAAATTTATGGGTGTTGATATATAATGTCTAAGGGCACTAGATAAAGTTATTAGAATTAAAAAAATAATCATAATAGCACATTGTTTTGTCTCTCGAGAATATAAAAAACTACACATTTCAATATCTTTTTATTATATTTGAGTTCTTAAATAGTGTCATAAGGACACTAAATATCATTCGTCTAAATTTATTTATCAATGTAATGTAGTATAATATTTTGCTAATCACCTTTCACTAATTACGCTTATACTATCAGTTGATTATAGGGAAATGTGATTTTGGTCCATTAAGCAAATATAAATGTCACTATTTTACTCCTAAAAATATCATTATATTGATACTTAGAATAATTAATTTAGCAACATTTTAATATTATGAGGATTAAAATAATAATATAAATAATTTTAAATAACTAAATAATTTTTTTTCCTATTAGTAATTAAAATATTTTTAAACTTATTCTTTGGAGGGGACCAATTTGACGGCGACTTCAATCTTTTAAGTCTGAAATTGTAAAACAAAATAAAGCATTAAATTAATTATACATGCATTTTTAGAAAAAAAAATTTATCTTATAATTATATATATTAGTATTAACATGATACAAAAATTATTATTTTATATTATGAATAAAAAATGGTTATCTAAACTAAAACTCTCTAAAGTAGTCATGAGTTTTTAATGTTTATAATCATTTTATTTGGAAACCAAAACATATCATTTTTTATTTACTTTGAATTGAATATTTAATGTGGTATTTTGATATTGTAGTTTTAAACTAACATATTTTTGTATTTTATTCCCATTTTCAGTGGAATAAAATTTTAATAATTAAATATAAATTTTTGTAATGTTTTTCATTATTTTTATAAAAGAATTTTTGTTTGATCTTTTTCTTTTGGATGTTCAAGTGTTTGGTCTAGAATAATGGTGCTTTTTTGTTGGTCTGTAGACTCTGGCTATTTTCCTCGCTTTTTTTGTACTAAAGAAGGCCCGTTAAGAGTATTACATTTTTTTTCTTTTTGTCAAAAAGCTAATATTGATCATTACAACCGATCCTTCTTGAAATAAAAATAAGGTTAACACATTTGTCACCACATAATATCTCGGGCCACCACATATTTGTTCAGAATTCTCAGAACGAACATTTTGTGAAACACTAGCTTTTGACCCATGCGTTTACACGGGCTTTTGTCGTTACGCGTTTGTGAGGTTGTGTCAATATTTTATAATTTTATAATGAATATACAATAAAACATATAAATGAATTTGATCATATTTTAACCAAATAACATTCAAAAACTAATGACTTGGATTAGTCTCATCTTAAGGGTAGAGAAACTCGTGGTTATACCAAAATTCTTTTTAACACATCACAAAAAACAAAGTAAAAAAAATGTAAAGAAAAAATGGAAAATAGAGAAAAAAAATAAAAAAAAGATAGTGAAATAAACATGAAATGAAGGGAAGTGGAGAGAGAAGAAAGAGAAAGAAAGAGGAAAAAAAAGTAAGAGAAAAAAAGTTTAATAATTAAATTAAATTTTATTATTGAAATTTTAAATTTTGAATTTTAAATTTTTCTAATCTCAAAGCAATCCAAAATACAAAAAATCTGCATAAAAAAATCAAAGCTTTTAAGCTTGGATTAACATCCAAAATACAAAAAAATCAAACAAAGAGAAAATAGAAAAAAATAATATTAAATAAAATTTTGATGGGAAACTGAGTTAATGTGAACATGACAACAAAATAGGTTGTTAATAAGTCAAGAAAGGGTTTCTTTTCTTATAGTATATGATATTTAGAATTCAATAGTACAATATGTTGTGTCGTGAAAAATGAGAGTGATCTTAAAAGTACTAGTCGAGAAATAATGAGGTTTAGATTGACACCACTCAAATTAAGTTTGAGACTATCATCTCAGCAATTTTTTTTACAAAATTGTCCTTTTTGAATATAAACATCCAAATTTTAATTTAATAGCAACGTCATCTTCATCTTCTCAATTTCGAAGACTCTTGTTTGGAATTTTTAAAATCTTGTTTTTAAGCAACTAAGCGTCACACGCCATCCAATTTTTGGATTTTAGTGTTCGAAAATTTTTTAAATGCTACCATCCGAAATTAAGAAAGTAACAACATTCTTTTCATGCCATTAAAATGGTGACACACTCAAGTTAAATTGTATCAATTCTAACGTCGATAAATAATACAAACAAGGCCACATAACAATGATCAAGATCTGAACAAAAAAATAAACAATGACTAAGATCATCCAGGCCTGCTACCAGCAGTACAGGGGAGAACTTGAAATTTTATGAGAACTTGTAAAAATAAGTAGTTAGACATAGATCTAACACCTAACAAAAAAAAAAAAAAAAAAGACATAGATCTAACGTTAGACCCAGAAAAAAAAAATATAGATCTAGTGTTGACAAAAGAAAAATAAGCCTAGTCTTTAAAAGTGATCTCTTATTATAAAGCATAATTTTTTACATTACGTGCACAAATAAAAATACTTAATTGTGATAATTTTAGCAAAAAATTATAGAATATACTCATTTTTATCCTTCTTTTAAAATGTGTTTAGTTATAATAAAAATACTAGTTGTTAAAAGAGCAAACATGAAAAATTGTAATAAAATGTTTTTAAAAATTATACCATACTTTATAAAAAAGACAATTGAATATGTTTTATAATTAAGACGGAGGGAGAAATATCTACCATTCCATTTAATAGTTGAACCACCTCTTTCAGAAAAATATCATCTTGAAAGCTTTAAAAAGTGATACACAAAAACATTATTAAGAAAAATAGTAATTGTAGACATTTTTTTTTTATTTTACAAAGGAGAGTGGATAACCCACTAGGATGAAGGAGAGGAAAGGGTGAGAGTAGGGTTCGAACCTTATATATAATGGCTAATGACTAATTTCATCACTAATTAAACTATTTCGCTTGATGAATTGTAGACTATTTTTTAGGAAAACATATATGACGAAATTATTAAAATGAGTGGTACTAAATCGTGGATATTAGTCCACTTGGTCATATAATAAGTCTTTAAAGTTTACGAGATTGAAGATCAAGTCTCCAAACCTTAACAATAGAAATTTAATTTAGCATATGTGTATAAGTGTATATTGTCAATAAAAAAAATGAATGATATTGTTATTAGCAATCGTCTTCGGCAACATAAAGTGGTTGCTAACTTACTATTTACACAACTATTTGTAATTCACACAGCTCGGTTTTTTTTTTTTTTTGTAATTTATAACTCAAAATTGTTAAACAAAGTTACTTCATGAAACACAAGGGCGCGTTGAGATTGACACTATCTTAGTTAGAAATGGGACTACCCTATTTCGGATATTAACGTTCGGAATACTATTTTCGAACAGTGTTGTCAATAAAATAAGAGTAATTTTTTTCCTATTTTTACTATTTTTCGAATGACAACGAAAACACAATTTCAAATTCTGATGTTCAAAAAAAGAATAATTATATTCCTAATTAAAATCTATCAATCCCAAAGTCCTACACAAGACCAAGCCAATATAGTCAGATAATTAGGGACAGTAGCAAGATGGATTTGGACTTTGAGATCAAAACAAGACGGTGATAAAAAAAAATTCAAACCAAATCTATCTTTGTTGGGATCATAGTAGAACTCACACTTCTATTATCTTTTTAAAAAAAGCTAATTTATTAATGTTTTTCTAAATAAGTTAAATACTAAAAAAAAGTTAAACACTCTAGTTATAATATATGAAAATTAACAGACAATAATGAACTTAAAAATGATTAACTTAAGAACTAAATTACTTTTTAGCAAAATGTGTGATTTGAAGTTATTTTTTAATTAAAGTTATTTAATTATTACAATGGTTTTTTTTTTGGACAACATTACAACGGTTTAAGTAATATTTTTCATAACCACAAAAATTATGGCACTAGATTGGGCCTTTAGGCCCCATTTGTTAGGGAAAAAAATTAGAGCATTAGAGTAATAAAATTCTAATTTTATTATGATTTTTTTTTTGTTAATAGAAAAGTACAATAATCGGGGATCGAACCATACAGAAGAAACTCTTTAAATTAATACTCGGTAAATTAATAAACTCTCTAAAATAATAAATTTGTCCGGTCCCGACTTGGGCCAATGTAAAAAATTGAAAAACTCGATAAAATAATAAGATAATAATTTTTCGGGAGATCCCTTTATAATTTTCGGTCCCAAGAAAATCATTAATTAATAATTCATAAAAACTGAAAAAAAATATATTACACTCTACTGAAATATGATTCAATAGTTGTCTGTTTTCCTTTAAAATTCAAGTCTATTTGGAGCTCATTTTTAACTTTTCTTATTGCATCCAATAACTCAGGTGTTGTATTTTTGTATTGTATCATAAAGTTGTGAAGAGTGTTCGACGCCATAAGTGCTTCTTTTCGCATAACAGGCTTCAAAGACACTGTATCATCTTCACTGTCATCCTCTGCATTGTTCTCAATGATAGTACCCACAATATCTTCTAAACTCTGAACCTCCGAACATGCTTCATTTTCACCTGGGTAGTTCATTAGATTGTCGATATCCATCTTATTACGATAGCCACATTGATTGATCATAATCTCGAGGTCTTGAGTTTCTTCATCAAAAGTGGATTCATCCAAATTTCTTGCAACGTCACTAGCTGAACGAATTTTACAGTGCCGGAAGCAATTCGCTATTGTTTCTTTTCGAACATCTATCGTCCAAGCTGGGATTGCCAAATTGATAGCATCAAGGACATTTATCTTCCCTGGATCAGATTGTCCCACCTCATAACCTTCCAATATTTTGCGGTAAAACCTTCTACAGTAATGCATCTTGAAAGCTCTTATTATCCCAGCATCGCAAGGTTGAATCTTTGATGCAATGTTGGGTGGCAAGAAGAACAACTCAACGTTTCTTAGCCCTTCAATATTTCTTGGATGTGCTGGACAATTATCCACCACAAGTAGAACTCTTCTACTATGCATCATTTGGTCAAATGAACGAACATATTCATCAAAAAGCACACTAGTCATCCATGCTTTTTTGTTAGCTCGATACTGACAATTCAAGCTATTCATGTTGACATTCTTGAAGCAACGAGGCTTTGCATATTTCCCAATAATCCATAGAGGGATTTTTTCAGAGCCATCTTCATTGCAACAAATAACTACCGTCAGTCTTTCTTTATCTTGTTTTCTTCCTTCAAGTTGTTTTGTTGCCAGTGAATGATCAGCTTGTAGCCTATAAAACAACCCAGTTTCATCCATATTGAAAACATCTTTCATAGGGAACTGATCAATTTTCTCCCGAATCGATACCAATTTCTGCTCCATGTCTTGTACATCAACAGACCCACTCTCGCCAAAACGACGAAATGACTTTATGCCATGTCGGTGCTTGAATTTCCCAAGCCATCCTATAGAGAAGTTAAAATCTGAATCATCATGAGGGTACACGAGTTTCATTGTATCTATTGCCTTCTGCAAAATTAATTCTCCTGTGATATTCACACGTTCTTGATGCTGGAGAAACCACTCATAAACAACCTTCTCCATGTCAGGATATTTTGCTGGTTTGTGTCTTTTGATCTCTACTCTTCCCTTTTCTATTTCAGCAGAGAGATAGTCATCTGACCGCTTAAGTGTGTTTGATATTGTTCCTTGACTAACTTTCAACTGAAATTTTCCCTCAGGCCATCTCTGCAAGTCTTTTTGTGTGCTTGCAGGATTATCTCTCTTATACTCACACAACTCCTTACGTATTTGATCTGACATAGTTGATTTTGCAACACCTTTTAGATGAGAAACCATCTTGTGAGATATGGTTTGAATACTCTAACATATTCATGTAATTTATATATGCCAAACTTGCTTAAGAATACATTGAATACATTTGTTCCTCTTGTTTACATTTAGTGTACTTCAAAAGTCATTATTGATTTCCAATGCATATGTATGTACTTCAAAAGTGATTATTGATTTCCAATGCATATGTAATTACTAATTTACGTTGAGTCCCAAGGTTCGCTGCAACGTAATTGTAAGAGGCATAGATTAATTTGCCTTTTTGTTTGGTATGTACAGTATGTAATTACTTAAAAACTCTTTAAATTAATAATTATTAATTTATCGATAAATTAATAACTCTCTAAATTAATAAATTTCTCCGGTCTTGACATTATTAATTTAAAGAGTTTCTACTATATTTGCATACACGTCAAGTCGAGACGAGGTTGGTCGATTATTAACAGCATGTTCAATTTTTGTTGCCATGTACATATAACTTATGAAACACATAAATGTGTGAACCTCAAAAGGAGAAAATATGTACTCATTATTAGAAGTCCCACATCGGCTAGTAATATGGCCATTGTTGAATTTATAAGGGTGTGGCAAATTAAACCTCATCTTATGAGCTAGCTTTTGGGATTGAGTTAGGCCCAAACCCAAATTGTAAGATGGTATCAGAGCCTATCCTAGATCCGTTTGTTGGGTCTCCATGTTGTTGGGTGTGTTATTGGGTGTTTGTTGGTCCTGTATTGTTGGGCCACCCGTTTGTTTGTCCACCTGTGTTTGTCCATGCTCCAGCTGTGTAGTGTTGGGCGTAAGGGGCGTGTTAGAAGTCCCACATCGGCTAGTAATATGGCCATTGTTGAGTTTATAAGGGTGTGGCAAACCTCATCTTATGAGCTAGCTTTTGGGATTGAGTTAGGCTCAAACCCAAATTGTAAGATGTAGACAAAAAAAAAATATAATTATGGATTTTGTTAAGCAATGACCTTAATTAGAGTGCTTGTTAAAGTTAGTACTAATTATAAGTGTACATTATTTTGTTTCTCAAAAATACAAAAAAAAATTATATATTTAAACAACTTTTTACTTTATTTAACTCCTTAAAAAATATTCTCATGACACTTATTAACATCTCCTTATAGTTAGTTATTTATGTAAAAATTATATATTTAATTTATTATTTCTTAAAACCTTCTAGAATTTACTTTTGTCTAAGCATATATGTTTTATAAATTATTGTTTAGTCAATTTCCCCTAATCATATATGGAATTGGTTTAACACATATATAATAATATATGTTCATATGTTGTAGCATTCTGAATTTCTGATCGATATATATTAATTAATTAATTAAACCTCAGGATATATACATAGACGTTTTAATTTGAAGCTGACTACAGCTATCAGCCATCAATTATATCAATTCACATCACATGTCCTCAAATCATATTTTTAATTATGTCTGATTAATAGAATATCGCCATGTCATTAAAAATATTTCCTTTAATTTCAATCTTTAATTTCTTAATAGAATTTTTTTCATGATGTGACGATATTCTATTAATGAGATATAATTAGAAATATAATTTGTAGACACATGATTTGAATCCCAATTGAATTGAATATGTATATATTTCCTCAATTAAGTTTTCTCTGTTTTACAAGGAAGAAATATTGACGGTCAAGTAGAATATATATGGCAATTCAATGTAACACGTTGACTAAAGATTCTAATAAGTGGTCAATTTAAATTTTTACAAATAATGATAAATTATCGGTCAAACACACACCCCACATTATACTACTCTTAGCTCAATGAATTTCTTCTTATATTACTTGAGTTACAAGCTCTTAGCATACAAATAATGATAATTAATTAATATTTTCAAATATAAAATATGAAAATATTATAATTTTCAATTCAATAATTATGCCATGTTACGAAATGAATTCATCACAACATCTAATTAAGCACAAAATTAAAAGGGGTAAAGTTTATATATATATATATATATAAGAAATTAGATTTGTTTCTAAGAAGACAAGAAGTAAAAAAATTACAAAGGCAATGAACAAGTCGAAATAGAATCCTTTTGTATTATTTCAATTTATAACTTTGTGAGAATAATTCATTTTAGTCCATGATATTGTGTAAATAAATCACTTTAATTTTTGTGTATTAAATATTATATTTATTGTAATAACCTGAAATCTCATCAATATATTGATACACTAATAATACACAAATATTTAATTAATTAAGGTGACATAGCTAGCAGGCATGAATAACCTAGATTTTGTGCTTGATTCAGCTTTTTCAGTTTAAGAAGCAAAAATCATTGACGGTCAAGGTTGGACACATTGATTGACTAAGGATGAAATTCAAGCAAATAAGCAATGAGATTGAAATTCTTTTATTCTTATTATTAATAATTACCTGGTTTATCATACAAATTTTTACACGTAACAATATTATATTTGCACTATATACTAGTATAACTTTAATTTCAATCAATAATTACTCCAATATATGTGAAAACACATGCATTGAATTGAATAAGAATTTCATAACTTATCCCTACAAAAAAATTCCACATAATATATACTATAGTACATACCAGCTAACTTATACTACCTCCGTCGATTATTTTGCTTTATTTATCACTTTATAATTTTAATAAAGTATTAATTCTATGTGTTTTATTAAAATATACTATTGAATAATTGAGTTTTAAAAATATTTTGAGAAAATATGATCCAGTAATTAATTAATAAGAGTGATAAGGGATATAAATATAATAAAAAGTTAGATAATTATTTGTATAAAAATAATAAAATTAATGACATTTCTTAAATTGAGTATAATAATCTTATACTAAGCGACACTTAATATAAGACGGAATGAGTAATAGTTTTTTAAAACAATTGTTAGATTAATTATTAGGAAATTAAAAGTAAAAAGTTTTTAGGGAAAAAATCAAAATTTTAATGAGATTATATGTAATACACAGTAAATATTATATTTCTTTATTTTTTATTTTCTATTTAATCTATCAGTATAAATATTTTGACCTTTTCAAACAGAATAATTTGTTGTTAATTACAACGCATACACATATATATACTTATTTCGTGGTATATAAATTGATGACATATATGTATTCATCATAGTGTTAGTTTAGACTATTACATTGTTAGTGTATATTTGAAATATCTATATACTAACATATTAATGAATTTTTATTTTTTTTTAAAAAGTCTATATATATAGAGCAATGACAGAAAAGAAAAAACCTAACAATTAATTTTATATTTTTTAGGTTATTATTATGTGTGAATTTTTTAATGTGTCTATAAAATGGAGAAAAAAAAATGTCAATCAATCATATTAGAGATAAATTAGAGTTAGTTAAAATTTACTAATTAATATATAAAAGAATACCTATTGTAATTGATACTTATTTTCTCATTTTAATACAATTTTAGTCTAAACTTTCTCTTAATTCTCTGCAGCTTTTTTCTCAATTGCCTATACCATATTTACTAACAAATCTTAATTATCCTTAAATTAATGATATATATGTTTGACTACTTTTACGTTTTTTTTATTTTAAGGGAACTAAATCCATTGCACAACATATTTGAACAATAATATACTATTTTGCATGAAATTATTTTGCTTGAATGCATGCATATGCATTATGAACTTTATGATGCATGGCTGGTATTTAATTTGTTAACGGTTAAGATTCAAATTCAGCAACTATTTTTAATTTTTTTTTGGAAGAGTGAAGCAATATATATGTTCTAGAGTGGTATTAATTAGCTTGATAATTTTATCACTTCATTGAATTAGTCAAATCCCTAAATATATATATATCTTAATGAATTATTATTATTTTATTAATAATGACTGCGTTCGTTCAGCAAGTTAAATAATACAAAATAATTGGAAAATTCAACGGCATGCTCATGCAGTCCAACCTCTGTCCTTATCAAAAGCTAAACCTTAAATATATAATATATCAATGTTCACTAATTCTTATTATTATTATAACTTTTTAATTTAATTATTTTCATAATTTATCGGATCAATGCTAATTAAAAACTATGATTATTTAAATTTGGTACAACTCAGTTAAATCCGTATTCCGTAACATAGAAAACTAGAATGATTCAACTTCTTCAAACCCCACAATTATACAATATTAATATAATAAGATATTTAATTCATTTTGTTAAAGTTTTTTTTTTTTTGTTAGCTTATTATGTTGGATTAGCCATGATTAGTATATATCTTTTCTGATATAGAATTGTCTGTTAGCTAGTATAATTATACTAAAGGTTTTCAGTAACACAATGTAAATTGATACTATATTTTAATTACATATAAATTAAATATGATATATTCATATTAACGTAAACAAAATTTATATCAATAAAAAGTTAACCCAACATAAATATGATCGAATTGTAAATGTTGATTATACTATAACATTCGTGTTAAAAAGTTATTATCTATTGCTTTGGCCAGAAAATTCATCATAATATATATATATATAGAGAGAGTTTATAATTAAAGATATTGAGCATTCTCTTTTTTGATGAACGTAACTAATTTTCAAGAATGAATTGAATTAAATACAAATTCAAATTTAAGTTAAGAATGAGATCAATATATAGGCCACTTGTATATGTATTTGCATGGAAGCTTCACTCATAGTAGTTATTCTGTTTTAATGAGCTACCTTCCAGAAATAAGTTGGCTTAAATCTAAATTTAAGAATTTATTTATCTATTAATTAATTAGTTAATTAATAACATCATTGTCCAAATTGAGATTATCAACTAAGGTAGATATATATATAGATCAGACCGTACCTATTTTTTTTAATCCTTAATTAATTACTATATTAATTAGTTGATGATGAGTTGATGACCAAAGTCTTTAACAAAATGATATAACATTTTAATTATATATATATATATATATATATATATATTATATTAAATATTAATTTAAGGAAGGTGGCATGTAAAGCTATAATAACTTAGTCAACAAAAGTTATCACATAAAGCCAAATTAAAAGGAATTACTATTTCCTCTAGACTACTGCATGTAAAGCTACCCAGTCATAACATGAAAGTGCTTAAAATTAAAGAAAAAGAGTGCTTGAAATTAAAGAAAGTAGTAGTCGCATCTAACAGCTTGGTCGGATGACTGATGAGATTTGCTTTAAGTAGCAAGTTTTTAGTTTGAAGTTCTGTGAACACACTTTAACCTATAAAATAAAAGAAAGTATTAGTGCATTTCAAAAAGATTTTTAAAAAGTTATTTTTTATGAAAGAGAAATGATATGATATAGTAAATGAATAAGAGGCTTTGTGCGCCCAAGATTTGCATGCTAAATGGCTGCACGTGACGTAAATATGTCCCATTTACATTTGGACAAGAAAAGGGTTAGTAGCACGTGCGGATATATACTAATTGTCAAGCAAGTGGGGGATCAATGATAATTTAAATCAAATCAAAATTATACTAACTCAACTCACTCTTATTAATATAACTCAACTCAATTTTGGCTGTGGATCTCATTTTACTTTTATTAGTTTAATAACATCATGAGATATAAATGTTATTTTTTGTCTTTGAAACATGTAAATTACATCAATTTAGTTTTTTTTTTAACTATTACCATTATTTGAATTCTCGAAAGATTGTCATCATATTAATTAAGTTTTTTTAAAAAAAAAATTTAGAGAACCAATTAATCACGTTTTTAATATTTGGATTACTAAAAGTCTAAAATGATGATAAGAAAATTCATTAATTTACAATAATATAAAAAGTGGGCTACAATATTTTTAGATACTTGTATTAAAAATATAAAATAATTGATGATTTAATTAAATAGAAATTTAATTCAATCTACATATTTAAGAATTCTTTATTGAATATATTATTTTATTGGTATGTATACTTTTATTGAGTATATTAATACCACTGAAACAGTGATACCATAAGAGCTTGTAGTTCAAGTGACATGAGGAGGAGCTCTTTGAGCTAAAGGAGAGGGGTTCGATCCTCGGTGAGGTAAAATTAGGAGTAACGTAGTGTAGTGGTATATGTGTTTGACCGATAAAAAAAAATCACATATGATTTGTATATATATATTGGATACAAGAATACATTTATTCTTAAAAATATACGATATAACACATTTAAGATAAGTATATATATAAATCATAGAAAAACTATAATATATAATTAAATTACAAGTTATTTAATTTATTGTATGCTAAACACAAATACCAATTTTTTTTATCTTTGACCATATCATTAGTAAATACTCCATAAGATAGTCAATTTGATTTCATTTTGTTTCTTTGTAAATAGAAATTTGCTTCTTTTTTTTTATGCTTTTGCCATATCTCATTTATTTATATAGTTTAATTTTCTCTTAATATTACATAGCCTTTTAATTTTAACAATTTTTTTTTACATTTGCTTATTTAAAGTATATGAGTGAATTTAGAAATAATTTATTTATTTTTTCATTTTTCTATTAATATCATAGACACCTCATAAGTACATAATAAAGATATGTGATACCGTTATATTTCTAATAATAACTTCTAAGTTTAACACCTAGTTTGATTTGATGATAATATATATATATATATATATATATATATATATATATATATATATATATATATATATATATATGAGAGAGAGTGAAAAGGTATGAGAGGATTTGGACATGTTAAAATGTACTGTATAGTACTAGTGGCAACTTAGACTATTCAATAATGTGGAATGAAGGAGCCAACTTAGACTCAACAACCACTTTTCAAAAGCAATTGGATATATGTATGCATGCTGTTATATATGCTTTTTTTTTCTTTTTCTTTTTCATGTTTCATCAGCTAAAAAATATTTAACGATCGAATAAAATAAATAAAAATAGGGGTAATTAAAAATAGTGTTGTTAGTATTTAATAATTAATTTAATTATTGATTATTTAGTGACGACTCAATAAACAAGTTTAGTAATTAACCTTAAAGATTGATTTAGTTGGGTAAAGTCATGCTAAATTTATAGGAGATCACTTATATTAAATCCTCGGTGGTCAGCGTCAGCCACGCAGCAAAAAAATAAAATTAATCTCATCGAAAAAAACTCGTAGTTATAAGAAAAATAACAGTTTAATAACTAATTTTATTGATTGTTAAAAAACTTTTTTGTAGTGATCATATTTTTAATTTTATTAGAAGTTTGATCATATTAAAAAAGAGACATATAATAATAAATATTAAAGTAGGAATTACAATAATTTAATTTATGTCACACGTACTCATTAATTATCATTTTTGTATTATATCTATCTCTTTTAACATCACGTCATCACCAAATCCAAAATGAGCATGAGAGTATACCAAATGTTATAAATTAAATATATAAACGTTTAATTTAATAGTTTGCTATAATTTGGAGGTTTAAACCAAATAATTATTCGTATATGATTATATGGTTCAAATTTGTTTTTTTTACTCTTACACAAGAATAACCTTTCGTACAAAATACATTCTTGTGAAAAGATAACTCAGTGATATTATTATATCATGAAATTGGAAATATCAGTGGAATGGAATTGTACTCTGTTCTTGGATGTAAAGTGTTTGGAAGAAAACTTTTTTAATTGGATACTTTTTACATGTACAATTGTAAGGTTAATTAGTTAATTTTTTATTTGGAAGCTTGTGGTTTTCAACCTTAATGATAAGTTTTGCTTTGAGCTATAACTCACTTTCAAGTTTCAATAATGTAACCAACTGCTTTTTAATTTGTGGAATATATATCCAAATCTTCTAGTGATCTTCAGCTTGAACAGCCTCATTAGTTGAACATACAATAAGGTTAATTAACCAACTTTTTAAATTATTAACTAAATTGGAGCATTTTTAAAAAAATTTAGTCAAAAAAAAAAAGAATTAGTCACAATAATTAGAAAAATGCTTATTTCATGTGAAATCGTGGCTAATTTTTATTGCATTATATTGTGTGTTAGCCGCAGTTATAAAGCAATTGAAGGTAATTAATTAGTAGTGACCAAATCCCAAAAACCGCAGCTAACCAATTTTTTAGAAAGTATCTTATTTTAATAAATATTTTAAAAAATACTGTATTATAATAAATAATTTTAAAAATGTTATTATTTTGATTAATGAACCTATTAATATAATGTGTACTTAATAAGCTCAATATTATGTGATTGTACTTATTAACTTTTCAACTCTTCTTTAGGCTACGATTCCTTGTTCAATAATCTGAGCTACTGATTAATGGGAATTAAATAATATTGGTTAATTATATCAAATCCCTATTAAATCATTTCTGTGCTGTTCTTTCCTTTTTTATCAAAAAAAATTCGGGTGAAACAATAATTTTAATAGAAGAATCATGGTTCGAACTTTAAAAATATTAATAATTAAAAGAACAAATTTAATTATTGTTAAAAATTAATTTTTATCTTGATAATAAGACGATAAAATACTTAAAGGAAAAACATGGAATGTGGAAATTCCATACATATAAAAGGAGGTAATCATCAAGAAATATACATGTAATTGAGGTTGGGAAGCAATTTCAATGGGTGCAACTTGGAAAAAGCTAAGTTGCTGACCTACATAAAACTTAATTCCAATTCTGAAAATTCAAAAATGGTTTGATTTGAGGATTTTTAACTTGCTATCTGCCACCTTATTATCAGGGTCAGACAGTTAAGTTTATATTTTTAGTTAGTGTTTTTTTTTTAAGATTCGACTAATCATAATCTTTTTATTAGGGTTACGTTTGAGCGATATTTTGAAGTCTACAACAAATTTTTATTTGATGGGGCATTTTTTAAAATGATGAATAACAAATATTTTAAATTTATTAATATTATTCTTATAAAAAATATTTATGTTTTATTTAATGGATAGAAATATCTTACGAAGAAAAATAGTCTTTTATTTTATGTCATAAAATACTCTCATATTTATTAAAATAAATGTATATATGCTAATATATTAAAAATATATGTCCTTTTTTAAAGCCTAAAGCACGAGTCTGACTGATTTTATCCTTAATTAAGTTGTTCTCAGCTAATTATGTTATAATGTATGTTTATCATTATACCAATACTGTTATTAGTAGATGCTTAAGTTGAACTAGGCAATCTTTTTATGAGAAAAACCAAGTGTGAAAATAAGGAAATTAGTTAACAGTAAAAAGCAGCGGTTGAATTGAAATCTGGAAAGTTCATCCCATTATATTCACATTAACAACATACATGTGTGGACTCTGGAGGTAATTTGTTACTATATCATATACTTATATACTAATTAACGAATTAATTCTGTTAAACAAATATTATATTAACTATAGTTAATTATTTAACGGATGAAAAAAAATATTAACAAATATTTTTATTTACTCTATTTAATAAAGTGAAATCAATTTTCAATTGATTTAAGACATTTTTAATATAAAAAAAGAAGCATAATGACATATGAAACCCACAATTAATGTTATAAAAAAAGTTGTTAATAAGTTGTAGGGAATAAAAATGCTTGTAAGTTGTAACAAAGGTGTTTTTCATGTTTATTAGTACTTTGTACAGTTAGTATCCCTCTGATCTGCTTTTTATTCTAGGTGTTAATAAACCTCAATTATTACACCAATTAAATGAATGCATGGAAAATATTTAAAAAATGTATTACAAAAAGTTTAACGAATGTTTTAGTAAAATTTAATATATAATAATTATTTTATATGTGCTTTATTGACAAGTAGATAGAACAAAAAGAATGGAATAAGTTATCTTTCTACGTTGTACTAGAGAACATAGTAAGGATATTATTGAAGTCAAATTAATACTACTATTTTCAATGAAGACCAACGAAAATTAACATGCATGCTGGATTCATTTATAATTAGGATCACGATGAAGGAAAAAGTGAATTTTTATATTATTTTTTTATAAAGATCATTCTTTTTTTATTTTTTTATAGTATTAAAGAAAAAGTGATTTTGGGTCAGCTAAATTAGATCTTGAGTAACTAACCGCACGTGACCAGCCAAACAGCACCTTCACCCAAAAATTCCTTTCGCCGATTTATGTTCACACACCTTTACTTTTATAATAAAAAAATAAAAAAAATGCATCAACAAAAAAACTCAGCTATATACTTTTATCAAGAAAAATTGAGTTTTATGTCTTCTATTTCTTAGCTTAAATCAATTGATACGATATTGTTTTAACTTAATTAATAATAGTTTTAAATTTAAGTTTTGATATACAATAGTGTTAAATACTAAATAAGAGAGTTAGTTTTACTGCTTATAATTATAATAATAATTTTACCAACTCAAAGAGAATCACTTTCCATGAAAAATCCCTATGATTTTAAGAAAAATTCCAGCTTAACCTTTTCACACGTAATTGAAATTCCTCATCAATTTCTTCTTTATATATATATATATATATATATATATATATATATATATATATATATATAAACATTTTCTTTCACCTTTTGTTATTATATCTTCTGTCCGCCTTCGAGATAAAAATGTATGTGTGGTTTTATTCCCTTAATCACATATGTGGATGTTCGGTTTTTTATTAGTGAGAATGAAATGATATTTTATGGTTATCTAACAACTGTTTCTTGCGAGTTAAAATAAATTAGTCACTATTTCTGACGATGAATACTACTCCGTATAATAAAAGATTAAAAAAAACAAGAGCTTAATTTAAGTTATTGCTATATATATAGGCGTAATTACGTACAGTTTAATTTATTATACGTAATTTTGGTTATTATATATATTATTTTGATTTTAAGTGTAATTATACACTATTTCTAACTTAACGTGACTATTAGCACTCCATTCAGATTTAATGTTAATTATAATAAATATGTTTTCTCGTTTAAATTATGTGATTATAACTTTAAAAATACTTCAATTGATCTGAAACAACCCATTTTATCATTTTTAATGTTTTTTTTTACCTTCGTATGTTTGATAAAACTGGTTAAAATCGCACACCCTTAGATAGAATGATTGTTTGACTAGAATTAATTTTTTTTCACAAATAACTTCCTTGAACATAATTCAAATAGAGAACAAAATTGTCACAATTAAGAAAAGTAAAGGTAAAATTACAACTAAAAATTACACCTACACCAAATTTAAGAAATTAAAAGTACAATAAAAATATTATATATTTTTTTGTTTACTAATAAATTAATGGCACAAAAACTAAACCGTGTCAACCTTAGATTACATAAGCATATTATACATTATAGTGATTATCTGTTGACTCACTATAATAATGATCAAATTAAAACTAAGAAAAAGAAAATCAAAAACCAATAAGCAAAAAGCCAAGAAGAACAGACACTTCAAAAATGGGTCCCACTTGCTCAAACTTTCCACGTAAGAAAAAAAAGAAACTCCTACTTCCCTACGTGGAATAAATTATCTCTGACTCATTCCACCTTCATTCTTCACCAAAAAAAAATAAATAAATAATCTCTTCCCTCTCCTATATATCATCACCAAAAATCTCTTCCATTCAGAAAAACACCTCTTCGAAAGCAAAATCACCAAACTCAACCAAACAACCTTACACTCTCTCCCTCCTTCTTCTCTCTCTAAAATCATATTCAAAGGACAAAACCAAAAAAATGGGAAACTGCTTGAAGAAGCACCAGTCATCCACCAAAAAGTACAGCACCACCTACAACAGCGACAACAGCGACGACTGGGATTCTCCGGCAGTCGAGAGGGGTGCTTTTGCGGCGAAAGCAACGACGACGACAACGGAGGTGAAGATAAAGATCACAAAGAAGCAATTGGAGGAGTTGCTTGGAAAAGTGGATGTGAGAGATTTAAGGGTGGAACAAGTTTTGGCCCATTTGATGAATCATAGTGATGGCTACCAATCACTTCAAAAGCCATGGACACCCCAACTTCAGAGCATCCCTGAGGTTAATTAATTCACCTTCATTCTTCCTGTGTATGGTTTCATGTCATGATCGAAATAAATTTATATTTATTTCATTTAAACATAAAATCAAACACACGATTAGCTTTAGAGGATTTCGTGAAGGTTGAAACAGAGAATTGGCCTATAGGGTCAATCCTGCTTCTTGCTCTTTTATGCAAGACAAGAAGATATTGATGAGGGTTGAGAAATTGTTTTGTATTTTATTTGTTGGGTAACAGAGGGTGCTTGCTGATTTTTGCTCTTTGTATATATACAAAAATTAAGATTGCTTTCTTTCTGCTTTTTTCAGGACTTCATGCTACATATTTTCTCTCTGTTTTTTTTTTTTCTAACTACTTTAAAATTTATAGGGAATAAGATCGGAAAATAAGAATAAATCCATTCTTTAGTTAAAAAATAATATTTCCTGAATTAAATTTAGATTAAAATATATCTTTAATTTGGTTCTTATATGTAATATGTAATGTTTGAATTAAAAACAATATTATTATGTGAACTAATAAATGATGAGGATCACTGTGAAAAAAATTTATACAATTAAAATTAAGTTAATTATATAGAATAAAATGATTTGGCCACTTTTGATATAGATTTTAACTAATAAAATTATTTTTTAATATAGACATTATATATATTAATAGAAGTATTTGTTAGTAATTATATATTTATCTATGAATATTATTATATGCTTATACTAATATAGATAAATTTCTTTAAATAAAACCTATATATATAAATAGGCTTTGCCAAAAAAAACCTATATATAAAGTGTAACTTAATGATAAAAACATTAATTAATGAAAATTTAATTTTTTTTGTTACGTATGTTGAATAGTTATATTTTGCACTTAAAAAAGCTTTTAGTTATTCTTTTAATAAAGCAAAAAACTTTTTGTTCTTTACCTAAAAATTGAACATTATTTCAAAAAGATTTAAAATCGTTTTTGTCAGCTTAAAATTATGTTAAAAATCGCTTCTGACACCAAATATATCCAAACAAAAATCGATGATGTCTCAAACAATAGATTATTTTTTCCAGCTTATTTTCACAATTAATTATACCTAATTCAAACACACTCTCAATAAACATATTATTATTGTTAAAAAAATAATTTTTCAAGTGAAAACATATGCCTTGTAACCTTTTTTTAGTTCATAAGAAAGTAATACAATTAGAAATCGAATCTCGTACCCACACGTGTATGTCTTTTAACTTGAACTATTGATCATAAGTATAAATGAAAAATTTATGTTGAAACATATAACAAATATTTTTAATAAAACAAAATTATTTGTTCATATATATTAATTAATTAATTAGGAGTTGTTGTACCAAAAAATTAATTAGGAGTTGATGTTAATAAGATTATTTTTTAAAACTAATATTTGTTAAATTCTCAATTTGTTGTTGGTCACTTTGTAATTTTCTCAATTGGACGTCGAATTAATTATGTTTGTAGAAGAAATTAAATGAATTGAAAGTTACGTTGAAAACTATGAGGTTATATTAATTTTCCTTCTTGTGATCTTCTCCATCTTGTGGTGGCCAAGAATCAAGATGGTTACAAATATCAACTTGAAATTAAATGGCACATCACATGGGAAGTGCTTCTCTTTTGGAATTTGCTTTGAAATTTTTACACTTTCAGTTCTAAAATTGTACTGTTTGGATTATTTGCCATAGATTTGGAGTTAATTGAGCTCTAATTGCGCGTTTTAAGTTGACAATTTTGGATTAGTGATATATAGATTGAATTTTAGTTTTATCTTAAGCTGTAAAGTTTGTTTCCTCTTTAGAATTTTACATAGTATATATTTACAAAGAAAGAAAAAGATGAAAAATACATACATGTGCTTATGTTAATTTGATTGACTTGACCAAATTTCCCTAGTAATTATCTATTAAGACTAAGTATCTAATTCTAGTAAAAGTAGTTATTTTCCAAGAACTATGCCATCTTTTAATTTGTTTCTAGAACAACAGTATGAAGTTCAAACAATTAAACTTGAGGGAAAAAAATGAAATAATAATTATCAATTTAATCCTTAAATTTGCAAGCATAATTCACATAAGTTTTTAAGATGTATGAAGGTTTACTTAGGTTCTTTAGTTTGTAAGCGCAGTTCAAGTACATCTCTAAGTTGCAAATAGATTTATTTAGATCATTGAGATTGTTAAATATTTATTCATTTAGGTCTTAATTAAGTCCTTGAAGTTTGATAATATAAGGGATCTAAGTGAATTATTTTTGTAAATTTGTGGATATAAATGAATAACATTTAGTAATCTTTGGATACAAGTGAACTATTCTTACAAATTAAGAAACCTCAGTAAACCTACATACAATTTTAAGATTTATATAAACTATATACTCTTATAAACTCAAAAACTTATGAAAATTTCTCTTACAAAGTCAGAATTACGTATTGCTTCGCTAGAAAAAAAATGATCAAGATGAGAAAAACAGAGCGATTTTGGTTAATGATTACAGTTCTGAACACGCATGTTCAACTTATTATATTTGCATGTCCTCTAATTTATTTTTTACTAATATTTTAATCAATAAAATTCCTATAATATTGTTTCAGTTCAATCTTTCCAAAATCATCTCATAAGATGGATGACATGAAATTTGTATTTCAAAATGCCAGCTGTCATGATTGGTCGCTGTATAAGATGAAGATAACATTACATGTGATTAAAAAAGTGAGGCTTTGAATTCATAAGTATAGAGTTTGAACCTTAGAGCCATGCTTTTAGAGATGATATATCTTTAGTCATCACTATAATTATAGCTTGTTAATAGAGTCAAATCCTCTACTCTTTAACTCTTAAAAACAATTTGAAGTATGTATTATAGTCAATAAAACACATACAGTGCATGATTGGAGGAATACAGTATATTACAGTGTGCACTAACAGATTTGATTAACACGTTGGGAAAAACTTCATTTGGATGTGACTCAATTTACTACTTCCTTAATCCAAGGGAACTGTGCTAACTAATACGAACATTAATAGCACTAAGAGACCCTCTAATTGGTAAAGAGATTGGAGCAAGTCAACATATATCAAGTTAACATAGAACCTTTTTTTAATTTCCATTTTTTCTGGACTCCTCAATCCAAAATGCTTTTTTTTAACTTCTCTTTTTGTTTTGGACAAAAATCAACTTCTGAAATGAGAGAAAGAAAATAAGGAAATTGAGCCCTTTATGTGGCATAAAGAAAATGAAATCAGGCCTCTTAAGCCCAATTGGGAAATGAGAGTCACGACAAAAAAAAGAAGAAAAAAGATAGATAGCTATTATTGACACGCCTTCATTCGTTGTTTTCAAAATTACCATAGCTTTTGTTTTACTTCTCTTTTCCTTATAAACAGAAAGTAGACCAAATAAGTTTTAAGAGAAGTTCTCAAATTAAAAAAGTAATTTTTTTATTAAAGAATACTAAAATATTTTATGAAACAAAAAAAAATCATTTATAAGTTAAAAAAATATTAAAATTGTGAAATAACTTAGTTTCTTTTTAAAGCTTTTATTTATAGGTTTAATTTCATATTAGCTTTTAAACAAAAAAACAATCATACCAACGGAGCTTAAAAAAGAAAAAAATATGCATGTTAAAATTTGGAGGGTCATAGATAAAGAATATTTGGTTTGGTTTGGCTAAAAAAACTGAGGAAAATGTCCTGCCTGAATAGCTTTTAAAATAATATTTAAATGAATTTTGAATAAAGTTTATTCATTAAATTGAAGTCGATTGATAAAAAATCAACAAGTTTTTAAAATACTTGAAAATTTATATGATTGATTTATATGTTAAGAACTTTCAACTAAATAGTTAGATTGGTGATATTTGATGTACATAAGGAGATATTGGGTGGAATAACTTACACAACACTTATAACTTAGAGTAACTAGAGTAAGTGGATCCATTCTCTATTATTATTAGAGTAATGATTTATCCTCTTAAATATCTTCCTAATTTCTTTTAAAATATGTATTGAAAGAAAAAATTAAATGTCTTTGTCTTGGAACTATAAAATACATTCCCCACTTAGTAATTAGGAGGATTTATAGGAAGATGTTTTAGGAGGATATAACATTGCTCTTATTATTATGGGTTTTACTAAGCAACCTATGAATAGAAACTTTGCATTTAAAATTTAAAATAAATTAAAAATAATTTTATAGTATTAAATACTTTACATTTTCCAACATCAAATTTTTATTTATGAGTTGTTTAACCATATTGGGAACGATAAGAAAACCCTATTATTATTAGTTCACCATAAAATATAAATCGTCAAAACGACACCGTTTTGTGCATTAAAATTTAACCTACACCGGCACGGGTCTTGCACGCGCGAAACCCTGACAGAGGTGAGTGAGTCCCAACTCTCAGGTTGGAACTTGGAAGTGGCGCTCTAGCCTCCCCTACCTTCCGTCGCTGAGTACTCCGTTTGTTTTTTGTTTTTCCTTATTAACAGTTTCTTCCATGGAAGGTTCCGGCATCGCCGGTGGAGTCGGCGAAGTTTTAAACCTAAAAGTAAAAGTTAGTCATGAAGCAAAGCTGAAAGAATTGCTACACAGAATCACCTCGCTCGAGATAAAACTATGTTCCGATGCCACCAAAGAGTTCGTGAAGTTGTTAAAGAGCGAAAACGGAGGTAACTTCCTTCGCGAATACGTCCGCGGTTCTCCGAAGTGTTCGGAGTTATTGGAAGCATGGAAGTTACGGCAAGGAAAGCAAGGTATGGTGTATATATTCGATTTAATCTCCGCTTTTCTGAGCCATCGTGAAGGAAAATATAGTTCCAGAAATGCTGAGAATTTGAATGTTAGTAAGGATTTGGACAAGTTCGCGAAATTGCTTGTTGCGGAATATATGAATGACGTGTATAAAGAGTTGAATAGCAAGGAACCGAAGCGGCAGAAAGCTGCGCTTTCACTTGTTGCTTCGATTGTTCGACGCGGAGCTAGTTTAGCCTCTGAGGTTGCGAAATGCTTCGATTTCAAGCTTGGTGAGTTCGTGAGGCTCGCGAATTCACGGTGTCGTTTGCACCGGAAGAGCGAGGGTTTGCTTCGTAAGTCGTTCGTTGGATTTGCAATGTCATTTTTGGAGGTAGGGAAGCCAGGGCTGTTACGGTGTGTTTTGCAGCAGAAGGAAATGTATTCCGGCGTTCTTCGTGGGCTTGGGAACGATGATGATGAGACCGTGGTGTTTGTGTTGTCCACACTGAGGGATAGTGTTCTTTTGGAGGAGTCATTGGTGCCGCCGGGGCTTCGGAGTGTGTTGTTTGGAAGTGTGACATTGGAACAGTTGGTTGATATTTGTGGAAGGGAAGGTGGTGGTGATGCTGCAGAGTTGGCGTTTAATGTTCTTGTTAGGGTTTGTACTGATCCGAGTAATGGATTGATGCCTGATTTGAAACGGCGCCCCAATCCGTTGAAGGGTAATCCGAAGAGAATCATGGGACTCTTGAAGAAGCTGCGTGTAACTGAGGTTCAGTATCATAGGGATTTGCTTTTGGCTATAGTCAATGTCAGAGCTTCTTTTGGTTTGTCATATTTGAAGGAGTTTCCTTACAACATTGAAAATTACAAGTCATCTTCGTGGTCAGGATTGTGCATTTTAGTTTCCGTGCATTAGTTGAATTGATATGTGCGAGTAATGCCAGCAACACACTCTTTTGTCACTGTCTTTTCAATGCACTCTCAAATATTAGTAAAAAGTCAATGTGACGTATCATGTAATGGGATTTGGCTCCTCTAAGGTGAGTGAGTGTGCAAAGTGAGAAAGTAAATGTATATCCACCATTCATTGAAAGTGAGTTAAAGTTAGAAGATGTTGTAATTCAAATCAAGGGTGGATACACCTTTATTTTCTCACTTTACACACACTCTCAATTTAGAGGAGCTAAATCCCATGTTAATGATAGAGATAGTGTTGGTAAGAGATTGACAGAGGTGGTGGTGTTGACATTTCTCTTGCATATGTGTCTGTGTGTGTGTGTTTTCTCCTATTATCCCTGTATTTTCTGTTGGTGACTGAGGTCTTTGCAGGGTTTTTGCGATATCTGTTGCAGCTGACTTGGTTTCAACTGTGAGAAATGGCCTTTCGAAGGAACTTTTCTATTCTCGATCCAATGATCCACACTCGTTTGACAACTTTGATTTGCGCAATATCATGAAGTGCCTGTTTCCTCATCCATTCAGCAGGTCATTGTTTAATAAGGGATTGCAACATGCTAAATCTTATGTGAAACATGGTACTCTAAGGATTCTTCTGGAGTTATTGAAATTGTTGGACTCTCTTTTTATTGGTTTGGACCGTAATTCTAGTTCCTGCAATCCATTCATGCAACATATGGTGTCTGTCAAGCAAGAAATTCTGAATTATGTTCAAGCATTTCTTCCTGATATGCAGGTTTTATTGAATCTACTTTCCTCTTTAGATTCCTGTTCCGAAGCCCGTAGTTCAAGTTTGAAGAGAAATGCATGCCATGACGAAAATAACAGCAATAGTAGAAAGAAGTTAAAAACATCTTCAGAGACCGACATAGATATAGTTGTTGGTGGGATAAGTTCTGCTCCAGATATTGATTTGACTGGCAACATTACAACAGTTGACAGTACACTAAGAGCAGATGTATTGGATGAGGAAGAGGATCTCATGAATACCATTGTGGAAATTTGGGGTGCTGACCTTCATTCCATGTCTATTAGCACATTGAAGGATGCAGAATCGTACTTACTGTCCAAACTGCTTGATGCTCTCAGATATTTTCGTGTAGGTTTATTTTTCTCTTGGTAAATGTTGTTTAATTCAAGCTTGTGGGAGACACTAATACTGTATGTTTGTTGTGCACTAGAAAATATATTTTTTGTTCCATTGATTTGGAAACTCTTAATACTGCAAAATGAAGCAAATACATCTTGTGAATCATTTCATAAATTTGATTTGGCTTAGTTCCTTGAAATGATTTTCCATTTGGTTGGCATTTTGGTATTTTGTTTTATTTCTGGAATCTTGTGTTGTTGGATCTACTAACTTAAGGACATTTTAAGCAAGATACATAATTTAATGACTGGAGATGAGTGTTTTCTGTTTCAAGAACTCTATATATATATTTGCTTCCACGCTTCAATGATTGTTTGCGATCTATCACTTCCAATGGTTTTGAAAACAAACTAGTTTTTGTTTTGTCACCTATCTGTTTTTGCTTTTAGGCCTTACCCTATGTTTGGTAGAGTGGAAAGAAATTGGAAGGAAATAAAAACATGGATAATGATACAACCTACTTTGTTTGGCTTGAGGGAAATTGGAAGGAAAATATTGACTTCTAAAGAAAAAGAATTCAAACTTGTGCTTCCCCTCAATTTCTCTCCTCTCATATTTTCCTTCCTCCCTACCAAACATAGTGTTAATGATTCTTGACATGCACTTTGCACATCTCCTTTATTTTAGTAAAAAATATCAACAATGTAATCTTGATCTTGAACATGTGGAATTTTACTTTACTATTGGATGCTTCTGATCTGATTTACTTCTTTGTCTGTTTCCCTTGTTTTTTTTTTGGTTTGACCAATGCTTTGTCTGTTTTTCTTCTTATAAGTTTTTATGTGATTTTGTGATTGATCTGCAACTCAAAAGTTTGTTGATCTTGTGGATCTCAGTTTTTATCTTTTGGATATTGGAGCTTGTAAACTTTATCGATATCATATCTTTATTCTATATTGTCTTCGCTAGAAACTGCTAGTTGGTACTTTAGCAATTGGCAACGATGTGTGCATCCACCTCTTCTTTATGGCTGAATGGTCCTGATTAGATCTGTTTAGGCGGTACTTCTCTTGAAACCTTATAAACCATTACCATATAGTGGTTGTTCGCATGCCACATAGTTGTCTCATTTTCTAAACGTGAATACATTTTTTAAAATAAAAATCTACTTGTTCTCTTAAATGCCTTTTAATAGTCTAGAGTTTTGCTTGCTGTATTATAACCTTGAGGCGTCGTTTGTTTAAATCTACTATTTGATTGACTCCCAAACGCTTTCTGTTACATCTTTGTGGTGTTTTGCAATGTTGTAATTTGGTTCAACAAAATCTTCAAAACGTAGCTAACCCACTGTTTAAACTTGGCATAAGTTGGAATGTGTTTTTCTTTGTTGACCCCAAAATTTCAATAAAAGAATTTTATTTTTATGATTTTGAGTTCACTCTTCAACTTTAAATCTAAAATTACTGTAGGATTTACCTTATTGTCTTTTTTATGCTTTAATATGGGAAATTTTAATAAGCACCAACCAAGTGCATTACAGTAGATCAGTCAGATAGTAACATGTAGGGGACTCCGGGACTGTGAAATCTGAATAGTGTGATTGGCTTTAAAATGAAATTTTAGCTGTTGCGTGGAATGCACTTGTTGTATCAAATAATTTCCTCATAACTAGTAGATCAGCATCTTTCTTAATTATCCTTGTGAAGGAAAGAAAGTCTGGTGCGATACTTCCGTTTTATAGAAACTCACATATTTGCCAAGTAATGGGAATATGTATGAACTTATATTCATTTTCTGTTTTTCTTGTGCAGCGTACTCTGCCTTTAACTTTGGATAATTCATTTGAATCTTTCAGAGGTCTTCTCAGAAACCCATTAGAGTTAACAAGTCATCTGCAGGTGTCATTGTTGTCTTTACTTGTAGAGTTCATTGAATGGTGTCCTGACAATGAAATTCCCATCAGAACTCCACCCATATTGTACAAATACCTACAACCATTCATTAAGTTGTTGATGTTTTCACCAATCAATGAGACAAGGGATCTGGCATACAGGTTGGCCATGGCAGCAGTTTTCAGTACTGGTGCTTTTGACAGGAACCTTCATGAGATAGAAGCATGGTTTTTATTTTTACCAGGTTATGACAGAAAGACTTCCCCAGTGAATATCTCAGAGGTGGATGAAGTACAGAGTTTGACCTTGTTTGTCATATCATTCTTGTGTGATGCTGTTTCAACACTTGGGAATAATTTAGTCAAATATTGGAATGCCCTTAAGAATCATGTCAATTGTTTGGAAGGTGATAAAGGTAGTTAGTTCTATCTTCCATCATTTATTTCTTGGTGTACATGGTGTAACTCTAAAAATATCTTATATGCTGACTTGTTTCCTTTTTGTTCTATTATATCCATTTTTTATAAGGCATGATAAATGGATATGATCAGTATCTTTGTGTAGTTATATGATAATAATGCTTAAGTTAGTTTTTCATGTCATAGTATCCAATAATGGTTCTTTGCTTTGGCATTTCTGAGGAAATGTTACCATCTAATTTTGCCCAAATTGTGGAAGAAGTTTCGGGTCTTTATTTCTGATCTAGTGGTTTTCATTGCAGATTTATCACCTGATTTTAGCCCTTTTATCCTTTGCGTTCTGGAGAAGTGTCTAAAGGTGATCCAATCTAAATCAGGAACCTGCTCGGTACCCAAAAAATCCATGGTATTATCATACACTTGCAACACAGTCAAGTATCTCCTGCAAACACAGGTACAAAGTACATATTGGACATTTTTGCTTTAATCATCTTGCAGCTTGTGCATGTCTAATTTTAGATCTGTGTTTTTGATAGGTCAATCCTGTGTTATTATCTGCTTTAGTTAATGCAGACTTGTCAGAGAGACTTGGTGGCAATTATGAATGTGATGAAGTCTTTCCTGAGTGGAAGCCACTGAAGAATTTGATGGACTTTATGAAGAGTATTTCACACCAACGAAATTGTTGCCTCTTCCCTAAAAATGAAGGATTTGTCCTCTTTGATGGTTCTTTGGGATGTGTGTTTGGCGACTTAAATAGATTATTAAGTAACCAGGCTGGTCAAGAAACTTCTGAAACAACCATGCAATTGCTAAAACAGGCACCTTTCCATGTGATATTTCCTGCGATGATTTGTATGGGTGGTCCTTACATATCACAGCTATCTACGATGCAAGAGCTTTTGCTGCAGAAATTATCTGAATCTGTAAATCATTATTCTCTCCTTCCCACTTTGCAACTTGTACTGTTCTGGACTCATCAGATTCAATTATGTTATGAAGTTAACCCATTAGAAAGTGAAAAACTTTTGGATCTCTGTGTTATTCTTGTGGAGAAATTATTAGCTCAGTTATTGGTTCCAGAAAGTGGATCTGGTTGGTCTATAAGCTCTGCCTTTTCTTCATCATGCCACAACATTCAAGAAGTGATTAAAACCATTTTTTGTCATCCTTCTGTTTTGATGTCATTATCCTCTTGTTTGGGAAGTAATCAGAACTATGCAAATGGAAACGTAGAGAACAGCTTTGATATGCTAAATGTACTATCCAAAGAGGGGTTTGACAAATTTGGTAATCCAATTTTAAATATATTGACGATGACTCTAGACAACATGTGGTCTTTATTTGGTTCCCATCTTTGTGAATCAAAAGCTCAAGTTGTTGCGAATAATTTTGTGAAGGCCTTTAAAGATCTCCAACAGAAGCTGTTTCTGGATGTTAGGGACAGATTTGAGCTGTGCATTTCTACTAAAAATATGATGCCTCTCCTTCCATCATTGTATGCTTTACATGCTTTGCAGAAGTTTTTATCCCCTTTCCAGCTCCTTGAATTAGTGGATTGGATGTTCAGTAGAGTTGAAGTGGATGATTTGCCAACTAAGAAATCTTCTTTATCTGTTGGATGTTCCTTAGCTGCTGATGCTTTCTGTGCATTGTCGATTTATTTTCAGCAGTCAACTGTAAACAGGGTACCCTTTGATTTATTTTGGGAGATGGGTGAAAAGAATATGAAAGCTGATATTTTTGAGCAGATCTACAGTGAGGTAGTTAACTTTTCTGTAAGTTTTGAAATAGAATGTGCAGATAGATGCTTGCTTGAAGCTGTCAATGCTTTGTATAAGCATAAAAATATGCAACAAGAAACTTTTCATCCTTTGCTGTTAGTCTTGTGGAAAATTATAACGATTACTCCAGTCCAAATGATTTCTCATTGCATTTACAAGGTGAATGCAAAGAAAGCTAAATTCTTGCATATTCTTACTGAACTTAGCTCTCTGCATTCATCAATCTTTGGGCATTTATTTATGGGTATAGTGAATAGAAGTTCCCATCATGGTATTGGTGTGAAGGGACATACCTCTGATCTTACTGTTTCAGAAGATCAGTTTATGCTGCTTATACCGGCCTCTGTGTCATACTTGAACTTAATGTATGAGAGACTTGGGGAGCACAACCACAAAGATTTTAAACATTTGCCATACTTCTATTCAAGAATTCTTTTAAAAGGTTTTAGTCAGTGGAAAAGCTTTTTGTCAAAAGACATATTTGAGGAAGAATATGGAGAATTCTTTCCGTCATCTCTTCAAGAACTCCTCTGTCTTATTGATTGCAGCCTTCTTGGAAAATCAATTCAAATGTTGCAGTATCACTTTGCTGTTAATGGAGATTCAATGAAAAAGCGGCTAAAGCTATTCAAATCAATTTGTCCAAAAGTTACTTCACTTGATGAACTATTGGACTGTGACTCTCAACTTATTGACAGCAATTCCCTACACCAGTCTTTGAACATCATCAATCGTGTTATTGCAAAGATATCGCTTTGCAGAATATTGTTGTTTCATGAAGAAGCCGGTGTGGATTTGGAAGAGGTTGTGATGGGAATGCAAAGTAAATTAGAAGCATCCAGAGAACGTTTCATAAACATTTTGGTGGACATTTGGCGGTTTGTTGTTGAGAAATTTTCTTTAGCCTCTGATCAATCTGGAACTGCAAAAGGCACAAACATTTCATTGCTATATAATCACTTGGAAGTTTTTTTGTTAAAAAGTATTCTGGATTTGGCTGTACAGATGCGAAATGATCTTATTCAATCACAAGCCATTCCATTCCATGTGCAATTAACCAGATCTGCTTTTCTTTATAGGTTTGGTGATCCTACAACAATAAAAACCCTCCGGCTTATATTAACTCAGCTTAACGAGGGGAGGCTATCAGATGATTTACATCTTCAGTTGTTACTTGCTCACTCTCAGTTTGCTCCTACTATCCGTTCACTTCGCATGTCTGCTGGTTCCTTTTTGAAGCCTGTATCCAGTATTCTGAAATGTCTTGTCATTCCTTCTCTTAATAATTATAAAAATGATATGAAGCACAAAGAGCTAACCACTGAGCTCTCTAGAGGAGCAGTGGAAATTGTTGAACTGCTTTGGATACTTTTATGGGCAAAGGCTCATCAAACTGGTTTAGATTCTGGAAATGATATTGGGATAAATTTAAAAGAACTGCATGCACTACTACGACATTCTTATGGTGCAACGCTCAGTTGGATTGATTTTCTGATATACAATCTGATGCAACAAATTGAGTCTATGAGTGGATCATGGTCTCAGAATGTTAAGTTAGACTCAGAGGCAATTGAAGAATGGTCAAGAAGCCAGCATGGAGAAAACTTTCCGATTGACCCCGACATATGTGTGTCAACAGTTCTATCTTTTCCCTATGACAGAAGTATCTCTGATGAGCTACCATCTGCAAACAAGATTGAACCAGATATTGTGAGGAAAAAGGTTGAAGCACGCATTTAAATTACCTACCTGAATCAGTGAATTTCTTGTTTGTAGTTTTGTGCTTGTTCTAATTTTTCTGTCATAATTTTAACTAACTTCATAAAATTCTACGCAGATAAAATTTTCGAATGTTGAAGGTAGAGAATGTTACGATCCTGTATTTGTCTTGCGCTTCGCAATGCATAGCCTATCAAAGGCGCATATAGATCTTGTGGAGGTTGCTGGGTCAGGCTTGCTTGCAATTGCCTTCGTTAGCATGTCTTCACCAGATCTTGGGATAAGAAAATTAGCGTATGGCACTCTTGATAAATTTAAGAATGCATTAGAGGTTGGTAAAGGGTTTATTAGTTTATGTTAATCGTTTCCTTATCATTGTATAAAACTTCATTATGCCAATGCAGGTTTGTTTATTTATTTATTTGCATATGCATTAAGAAGTAATAATTAATTAGTAATTTATTTACTTGTATTTGCTTGATACTTTTTCGTTTTTTACTAGTGTGTAGAAAGCTACTTTCTCAAGGGATAATCTGACTTGGGTTGGTGAAAATGGGTTTGTGGTCTGTTAATTTTCCCTGAGGTAGTTCCTCATGATTGTTGTTAATTTTAGTTTTTGAATGTTTTGGCATGAGCAAGGATATCAAATAGTTGTTGCAGTGAATTTTGGGATCTTTGGTGTATTATTGTATTTGCTTATTGGTTGGTTAATAATAATATTAGTATTTTTAGGGGTATATTATTACCTGTTGCAGCATGTGTTATTTTATTGTTTCCTTTTTTTGTTTTAAAGATTATACAGATTATTTTATTTCCTTTCCCGATTTCCTTTAATTAGGACAGCATATTTCTTCCTGTAGACATCATTCTGTATTCTATAAACATTGTAACCCCTCCGTGCACTTGATTTGAGTCAGAAATAATATTAGTCACATCATATTTTAAGTTTGGCCTGACATCTGATTGGAGATTTGATCATGTTTTTAGCTTCTCTTTGCTGTTTTACTCATGGTGTTTAAGGGGGAATTTCCATTATTGATATGAGAAGGGACTGGACGAATTCACTGTCTGTCTGTCTTTGTTTAAGCCCTGGTGGCTCATTGGCAAAGCTATCTTCTATCTTCAGAAATAAAAGCTTGTGGGAAAACTTAGAGGGACAATTGCAGTTGCTATAATCATGTTGAAACTTTAAACCTCTAGTTATTTCATAGAAGCCCACACTTTTGGGGAGCCAGAGCTAAGATGGAAAATTTTATTCATTAGTGTTGAAAGTCCCACATCGACTAGAGATATGATCACCATAGAGTATATAAGTGGTGTGATAATTCTCTTCCTATGAGCTAGTATTTGGGAGTGAGTTACGCCCAAAACCCGAATTTAAGATGCCATTAGATCCTATCCTAAATTTGTTATTGGGCCTCCCATGAGGTATGTGTTGAGAGTCCCACGTTATTGGGCCACTTGTGTTTTCTGCACTACAGATGTCCAGTCCTAGGCGTGAGGGGTGCTTTGAAAGTCCCACATTGACTAGAGATAGGGTCACCATAAAGTATATAAGTGGTGTGACAACCCTCCTCCCATGAGCTAGCTTTTGGTAGTAAGTTAGACTCAAAGCCTGGATTTAAGAGTTAGAGAGTACAAAAACCTTATTAGAAAGGCTTCTACTCATTTCACTTATTATATGTCATTCATGATTGTGCTTTTGTGTGCGTGTGTATGGATGCATATATTTCTTGTTTAAAGATTGTGGTTAATTAACAATCAAAATGCCTGCTGATAAAACATCCAAAATGCCTTACAGAAGTGCCAAAAAAGGAAGGATGTAGTGGGACTTCGGCTTCTGTTGAATTCTATTCAAAATAGTATAGAAGAGCCATGGCAAAGAATCCCATCAGTTATTGCTCTATTTGCTGCAGAGGCATCTTGTGTATTGTTAGATTCATCACATGATCATTATGCAGCTATAAGTACGTTGTTGATACACTCTTCTAAGTTGAATATGAAGGTATATATCTATGGCCTTGGAATTTATGTCATATCGTATTTTTTTCCCTTTTCAAATTTACACTTTTTTTCTTTATATCGAAAGGTAATTCTGTTTTTTATGTTCAATTTGATCAATATTGTAGGTTATACCTTTGTTTGAGAACTTTTTTTGGAGTACATCTGTCAATTTTAAAGCCGAAAGGGTGTGGATCCTTCGACTAGCATATGCAGGACTGAACTCAGATGATGATGCTATGATATATATCAGGAACTCTGTCGTTGAGAATCTGATGAGCTTTTATGTCTCTCCTCTTTCAGATGTTGAGTCAAAGGACCTGATTATTGAGGTAAATGCACATTGTTAAAATTTGTTTATTTATCCTGTCTGTCTATCACAATGCTTTAACTTGTAGTGTTCTACTAGTGTTATGGTCTCTGTTTGATATCATGGTATGCACTGCTGAAACGTAACAAAACTGTGTATCTGCCCAACTTCATGTATTCATTGTTGAACTTGATTTAATGTTGTGAAATGCAGCTTGACTTTTAAAATTTCATAGTTCTAATTTAAGAAACATTACTTCAGAATTTAAAGATTTATATTTTAATTCTTTAGAAGTTGATATTTTACGAAGATTTATAAAGATTTTGTAGAAGTTTTAATATCATATATATAAATATGTCTATATTTTACTTAGCATATATTGTCGTACTCGTACCTGTATCCTATTATTTTAAAACATTGTTGTATCCGTGTGTCTTACCGTATCGTACCCATACTTGTATCCATGCAACATAATTTCTGATTGTAGCTTGGATACATGGTGTCATTGAGCTCTACACTTGACTTATACAGCCGAGTGTTAATTTCCTATTTGAAAGAATAGTTAAAAGAGATATCAGTTAGGTGTTAATAAATAGTGAGATGTTATGCTGTATGATGAAATATGCTTGTATTATGCGTGACTCTACTGTGAATCTACTACTTTGGATTGGAGCAACCTCTACCAATATAATAATGAGGACTATATTATTTGCTCTACAGGTGATAAAGAAATCTGTTAAATTGCATAAGATTGCTCGCCATCTAGTGAAACATTGTTCTCTATTTTCATGGTTTTCGTCTCTCATCTCAGTCACCAGAGAGAGGATTAATGGAGATGAAAATAGATTTTTCTTTAAGCATGTGTTGGTAGTATTGAAAGTAAGTGCTTGACTCATTCACTTTGCAGTAACCATTGGATGCCCTTCCCCCTTCCTCACTTGTATTGTATTTATTTTCTTCTTCTGATTTTATCTGTTAATATTTTCCTGATTTTCCTTTGAATCTGTTGGCTATTTGCTAAAATTATGACTTGTAAGCCTGCGTATTTTTTAGCAAGCTTGCTCATTGATTATGATGCTGAAGAGGGTTAGGGCATGTTTACTTTGGATTTTTATTTTCTGTTTTCATTTTTGTTTTATGAATAATTGCAATACAAAACTAATTCACCCTATTCTCATTTTATTTTCTGTTTTTGGAGATTTGTATAGCAAACTTTGAAAACAATCAAAGGAACTATAATTTATTTTCAATGTTTTGTAAAACCTCTCATCGCCTCTTGCAAACTAAACACAAACACACTACTTTTTAGTCCCTCCCCTTCCACTATTTGAACTAGACACATATATAAAATAGAAAATGAAAATGTAAAGTAAACAGCCCCTTATGTGCACAGTTTGATTCTTTGGTAATCCAAGTTTTACTGAAAATGAGGGGAAGTTCAAAAGAAACAATAATTTACTTGTATTTTGTGCTTTTGAACTGTATTCGAGACCCAAGACTGATTTTGAAAACTCATAATTTCTTTGGCGTAATGGACCGTTTAGCTTTTTTTTGTAGATTTTTCATTGTATACAAAAAAACTCTAGACAGCTTCAATGCCACGAAAGTTATACCCTAATATTGTCTGTCAAAGCTGTCTTTTTTATTCCATTGACTATAAATTAAATATATTGACTGATTAGCTAATGAAATATTCAAGGATAACGCTTCTTCAATTTTGTACTCCTGTATATGCTTAAAAACAAACAAATTTCAGTATTTATTTTTATCTTTCAGTTTTTTTTTTGGGGGGGGCACTGAGTACCCACTTATGGCTTTTATTATTTAGGTTGTCAATGATGTTATTTCATCCGGAAGCATCTCCAAGTGGTTGCAAAATTTTGGTCTTGAGCAGCTCATGGAGCTTTCATGCAATCTATTTAACTTCTTGCTCCATGATGTAACATCGGCAAAGGCAAATGAAACTTCGGGACTAGTTGATCCTTTTCTACAAATGATGGCATCGGTGTTGAAATTATCTCAAAAAAGGAAAATTTATCAGCCACACTTTACCCTATCAATTGATGGCTTTTATCAGATATACCAGGCCGGTATTATGTGTGATCAAGCTACAAAAAACATTAATCCGGAGTTTGCTCTTGAAGCCATACTCATGAATGCACCTCCTGATTCCATTTTCTTAATGGTACTTTTCCTCGCCCCTCTCATTTATTTTTTTAATTATTAAAAATCTGATTATTAATTACCCCATTAGTGCATGTTTGTTTCAAACTTATTTTTTGGAAAAATAGTTGCCTATTTTTTGAAAATTGTTTTAGGAACTTCCAATAAAAGAGACTATTTCTCTAAAATAAGCTAATATTCACACTTAAATATATTTTCAAAATACAGTCATAAGCAATCGGTTTTGGAATGTTTTATAATTTGATGCTTTATTAGACTTTAGTTTTGTAGAAATGGATTTGGGTTTCATGCAGTTGTTTATATTTACTGTTACAATGATGCCTGAAGGTGAAAATAATAAATGAAAATTCACTGTTCATACGTCATATTATATAAGTTATGTAAACGTGACATGTTTAGGTACCATTATCCCTTGCAATGTATATAAATAAATTATTTTACTTCATTCCTTTGTGAAAGGACTAATTTTGAGAATATTGCTAGTGTTTCCAATTGTTTTTTGTTTTGGATTAAATGTTTATTGTATTTTTCTCACTCTAGGATTTCTTTTAGTTAGAGAAATGGTATATAACTGTATAGGGCTACAGCTCTAATTATGATTAAGTGAAAACTTGTGTGTAATTTGACCAATTTTCTTCTAGTTATTGATTTTGGGTTGGAAAATCAGTTGGTGGATCTTGTCAGGCAATGACTAAGCAGTATGGACATTCACAAATATGCTTTTGCGTGTTAATTATTGACTTTATTATACATGTACTAGTTTTCTGCTGAATGAATTTTATTTTTTATATATTAGTGACCCATCTTTGGGTCTTCTGTGTGAATAACCGTCCTCATATGAATGCAGAATCAGGAAAGGCTTCAAAGCTTTATTATCTGGGCAATCACAACTGCTTTGCAGTCAGAGTCTGCACAAAGGCTGAGGTCCAATGAGTGTCGAACCTTTTTCTCAAATAATTTAAGAGAAGAGTCTCGAAAGAACTCGATAGTGTCAAAACTTCTACGTTGGTTAACAGCATCTGTAATCATTGGGAAGCTCTACAAAAAATCCAATGATATGGACTCTGTATTTGCTGAAACACACAACTTGGAATCTCTGCATTCTTTACTGGCGCATGTTGATGGACAAAGACCTGATATTAAAATTGATTGTGAGGAATTACTAGCTTTTACAATTTTCTATCTCCAGCTGCTGCTTGGTTTAAATCACGAAGGGCTACCATCAGTTGTATGCGCTCTCTGTCTCCTCATTTTCGGTCCCTCTAGTTTTGCAGGTAAGTTGCTTTATACATATAATATGGTTTATTGAATTCAATGGATACCTGCAAAAGTTACATACACCGGAAAAAAGAGTTTATCTGTTAAATGAGGTTAGAGCTAAGTCTGGGGTTACCCATAAATATTTATAAGGATTGGTGTCTGAATGGACTCTTTACCCGCATGTACACTTGATTTGGAAATATTAAATTTAAAATAAAAATACCCTTATTTGAAATTTCAGATACTCTTAATCAATCTAATATTGTTCAACTGAGTTAACGTAGTTTTAATTGTTTTGTTGGCTTTCGATGGTTAAATTTAGCATTAAAATAGTATTCTTGTTTTACTATATTGTCAAAAGTAGAGTCATTAAAAAAGTTATATTTTATCGAACCGATATGTAGGTAATGGGTCTAGATTTGGATATTAGATATTTGAAGAGTATCAGTATGTATATGTAATTTACTATCCGTGCTGACATGGGTCTAGAGACAAATACTCTGTAGGACCCTACTTGTTTTTTGGTCTAGCTTTAGGACCCTACTTATTTTTTTACAAATTGCAATCCCTAGCACAATTAATTGTGATAGGTCAGAGTACTATGACCTTTTAGTTATTTGTACAGACATTCTTGCTTTTGGCCATATATTTACCGTTTTTACTTCATTCTGTAGTGGGCAGAGCTGACTTGTTGCAAAGCTACGATACTTTCATATCATCACAGTGTTCAAGGGTACGATGTCCTCCCGAAGCTAATCCAGCTTGGAGATGGTAATTTTTCTTAGTCGTCTAATTTTCATAACCTTTGCCATCTTTTTGTACTCTGTCATAATGTTAAATAAGGGTCTGTTTGGTTTGCATTTTTGTTTTCTGTTTTCACTTTATTTCTAGCATTTCCAGTTTTTCGCTTGTAAAATTTCTAAAAAAGGAAAAAGAAAATGAAAACAGAAAGTTAAAATTCAAATGAAACAGCCAAGAGCTTGTAGCTCAAATGGCACCAGGAGAAGCTCTTGGAGCTTGAGGGGAGGGGTTCAATCCCCGGTGGGGAGATTTAGGAGTTAGATTTAGGAGTAGTGTAGTGTGAGAGTGTGTAGGTTTGGCCGATCAAAAAAAATATTCAAATGAAACACGCCCTTAGCTAACATTTTATAATTCCTGGATCATAACTATTTTTTTTCAAAAGATTATGGGGGACATTTGAAAGATTGCCACTAGGACAGCTAATTCAACTATAATTTGGTTGTTTCCGACTTAAACGGGATTCTTTTTGGTAGAGTACCTATGACTAGACTAAAAAAAAAGACTATGGGCGGGGGAATTTGAAAGGGTAAGGTTCAAATTGAGACGGGTTGGAAACATTTGATCCGAGCGGAATTTTGCGATATTGATTCCATAAAAAGTTCACTGGCGTAAAATAGCTGCAGAATTACTGCTGTAAGTGGGTTTGAATTTGTACTTAAATGGACTAGAAAATGTATCTTTCAGCCATTGTTTGGATGAAGGGAACTAGGAAGGAAAGAAATAGTCAGATGATGGAAAAATTTTAATTTTTTGTTTCAAAACCTTTCCTTCTATTTTTCTTTCATTTTATCTTGAACCAAACAAAAAAGATTGTATTGTTATCCTCGTTTTTCCTTCCTTCCAAACACAGCATTACTGCTATCACAAAAGATGTCTGATTGGAAGTTTTGGTATTTACCTATGCTTCAAAACTGATCATATTGTAAGTTTTTTTACCTATTTGTTGTTTAGGTCGTTTTACCAGCCATGGAAGGATCATTCATTGGATCTCACCGATTCACAGAAGATGGAGGAATATCATGCTTGCCTGACTTTATTAGTGATTGTCTCAAATGTGCTTGGTGGAAAGAAATTAGAGTCGGCTTGTTTATCCCCTCTAGATTTAGAGAAATCTGGATTATTCCAATGGGAAAGAAGCTTACTTGAAAACTGAGTGTTCATATAATTTAATATAATTTAATTTAATTTAATTTTTTTTTTGTATGTTAGAATCTAACACCAACTATCAAAGGAAAAGGTGTAATTCAAAGAAAATGTGGAAAATGTTATTCATCAGCTGATAATTTTTAGAGAACATCAGCTGATAATTTAATTTTTATGCCTAATATTCTACACTTATCTCACTTTTTTTTTTGGCTCTTTATCACTTCACTTGTTATCTCATTCGTTTTCTCTTTTTCTTGCACTCCACACTTCACTTTAGGGCGTACTAGCGTCAATTTTACTTTAGTTTGTTTGGGCTGACAAATATGTCCATCTTTTCACTTGTGATAACAAAAAACTTATCTTATTTTTATTGTTTTATTTTTAATTTTTAATTTTTGTAGTAAAAGAGTGACAAGTATAGAATTTTCACTGTTTTTCAGACAAATATTTGCAAGCATAAATAGGAAATAAGTATTTCACAAAATAATTATTTGAATAAACTTGTTGAACTCATGTTTACGATGGGATATGCGCGCATATTTTTACTGAACATTTAATAAGAGTGAAGAAATTGGTTAATATAATCAACACATTAAAGTTAACTACCTCAAATTGACACAATTATTGAGTCAATTGTGGATAACAATTGAATGTGCACTACAATAGTAATATCCAGTGGTAATCAAACGTCAACCAACTTTCATTACACTAGTTACTTCTACTTGATTTCCTTTGCCATATATATTATATATATTTCCTGAAACAGTTAGAGTTATTATGTGGCAACTCAGCTACTTCAAGAGGGCAAGAGTGTTGAGTTTCTTTTTATTTATTTATTTATTTTATTTATTTTTTATTTTTAAATTAAACACAGATGAACTTGAGAAGAGAAAAGTGCCTGATAAGCGTGGCTGAGTGTGGTTGGTCTTTTATAAGGATTAAAGTGACATCATTATTAATTTTGGGTTAATTATAGTTTGGCCCTTGTACTTTGTCTCGTGTAGTTTAATTCAAAATTTTTAAAAGTATGCATTTTTTCCTGTACTTTTTTAATGTGCTATTCACTACAAAGTCAGAATTAGATAATTTGGATGAAAATAATTCTTAAATATGACTTTTGTAGTAAAATATAGGTCAAATGTACATTTTGGTCCTGTACCTCTTATCCACATTTTATTTTGGTCTTATATATTTTTTTGGTTATATTTTGGTCCTGTATCTCTTATAAAGGTTTTATTTTGGTCCAGCCCGTCAACTTCGTCACCCCGTTACAAGGTAATTTGACTCTGTTCGTATTAGGATTATGTGTATGATATGGTTTTTTTGGGTTTGAAGATAAATGACGTAATTTGAATCTGTTCTTATTATGTCAATTCTGTTAACGGAGGTGACGGATTGGACCAAAATGAAACGTTTATAAAAGATACAAGACCAAAATGTAATCCAAAAAAGATATAAGACCGAAATGAAATGCACATAAGAGATGCATGACCAAAAAGTGCATTTGGCCTAAAATATACTTTAAATTATTCTTTTTACAAAACCATATAGGAGAAAAAAATACAGTAGGGGCCAATTTTATTTTTTTTAATACAGAGGAAAGTGAACAAAGAAACTAAGCAACTAAATCACTACATAATAAAGGAATAATCCAAGTGGGTGGTGACTTCCAGAGCCGCATCATCACTTGATTCTGAATACCAAAACGAACTAATACATCTGCAACCATATTTTTCTCTCTAGGAACATGAGATACAACCTGCCAATCCTTTTGTAACAAATTGTGAATAGTGACGATTAGATCACTTTCACTTTCAATATATTTTTCGTCTTAAAAAAGTTAGCGATTTTTTTTTTTTTTAGTTACTGATTTTTCACTTTCAATCCCTAATATTTTACAAGTTTTTAGTATTGAAAAAGAGACTAACCAGAAACTGAAAATACACTAATTTGTTAAATGTAAGGACTAGAAATGAATGAATATATTTTTAATAAATAAAACTAAAACTTAGAAGAAATGAAAATATATTTAAACCTAAAACATACAAACTCGCTTTATCTAAATTCCAATGCGACATGAGTATTAAACACGAGGAAATCATGGTTTTGTTTCATGTGGTAATTAAGGCTATGGTGGGACTAGGGGGAAATCACATCAAATAGTAGTGTCTAGAAGGAGAATGGAAAAGACAAATCAAGAAAAAAAAAATTCATAAAAGATACAAATCTGCTTATAAAAAAATTTAAATATTTCAATTAAGGTTAACAATCTAATCACTAAATTATATAACATTATTATGATCGTCACGTCTATCAATTTTTTTCAAAAAAATTAACGCCAATAAGACAATATTTATTACAAGAGATTATGTCTAGTTTAGTAATCTCTAGACTCCTACATCACTCCACCAGAGGGAAATTTTGCAACTTAAATATGAAGTGGATATCATGATTGTAATTCATAACTTCTTTTTCCTAATGCCAACAACCAAACGTGATTCTCATGGTATATGTAAGTGCCTGTATGGATAGAAGTGAATTCATGTTAACATGGATCCACTTCAACGCTACTATTTATTGTCAAATTTATCTCAATCATTAATTTATCTATATTAACGTGATTTGACGTGATCCGACGCCAATCCAAACACACTAAGAAATCTAAAGTGACCATGGAAATTGATAGAAGAGTGAAAGTGTACCAATTTAAGGGTCGGGAATTATGTCTAGCTAGCTAGTTTTAATGGTTAGATATAAAGATGCGTGTTAAAGTCTCACATCAATTAAAAATGTAATTATTATAGAATATGTAAAGGCGTAACAATCCTTATCTTAGAAATTAACTTTTCGGAATAAGTTAAATTCAAGCTCAAATGTAAGATTATACCACTTTTAAATTATGTTTGGCTTAAAGTTTTTAAGAAAGAAGACAAGTTAGAATTATGCACAAGGATTAATCTCATTGAAATTTCAACACTAAATAAAATGTAGGTTAGGTTGTGTTTCAACTTAATTTTTGGTTTGGTTTGGTTCTAAAGGAGTTTAAACAGAAGTAAACCATAGTCTGAATGATCAGAAGTAAACCATACTTTTGAAGCATGATTTTGGTTCTCAAACTAAGCATGATAAGAAACAGCAAACTAGAGCACTTTCTCTTATTTTTTGTCAGTTTGAATGGGCACAGAATCTTTGAGAGACAATTTAAGAATTAGAGCCCTACCTAGAGGGTTTGCTAAACTGATTGTAATGACAAGAAAATCATCATAATCCAACAGGAAACAAACCAAAGTAAAATTCCAATGCTTGGATATGTCCCTCCAACTTTATTAACCCATGTTTGCCCAAGAGTCTCACATACACTATGGTGCTCATAATGTTGCTATGCATTCAATTTCGATCTTGGCGTCCAATGGCAAGCCGGCCACTGCATAAGTTGAACGCGCCGGGAAAGGCGAAGGGAAGTCTGAAACCATTTTAACCACAAGTAACTTACTATTGCACCATTTTAAGCACATTTTGAAATACTAAATAGATGGAGAACTATAGTTATCAAAATATATAACAAATGAAGTGCAAAAGTTAAGAACAATGTTTCTTGTCATTAGACTTAAACAGTCTATTGCATAGTTTAAGCAAGAATGTGTGCGCAATATATGTCGGCGAAACGTCAAGAATCACTACTAAAGAACTCACATTTAGCATAGATCTCATTAACTTTCTTGAAGTCCTTCATGTCAGCCAACCTGGAGGAAATAAATGGTGTAAGGCTAGTAATCTAGCAAGCACTGAATATAATCCAAAGTCCAAACTAAGAAACAGCATAGAAAGCATACAAAATTGTTGTCTTAACAACTGAGGAGTAGCTGGCACCCCCGGATTTTAGGATCTCCCCAATATTTTTCAGAAGCTGCAAAGTGTAATTATTTCAAATCAGTTACAAAATAAGTAAAGTGCACTTTTACAGAATTGCAACATCATATGGAAGTGACAGGAATTTACCGAATATACCAGAACGATAAGGATGTTTCAAAAATTTTCTTATAAATCATCATTGGTTTTCCACTTAAGCAGAGAGACATGCATTAAAATCCGGTAATATACTAAGTATCAACATTGTTTGAATATCAGAATTATTATGACTCTCGTTGTTCTAGGATCCTGTGAAGTTGGTAGTCTTAATCGGTATGACTTGTACTAGAATAATACTTGACCAAGATTATTAGTGTAATAAGTAGTGTTACTGTTGTTTGCTTATACTTTTCTTTCAATTCAAATGAGGATTTCTTTACTCCTTTTCCATGGTATTCACCTTCTCAGTCTTAATAAAATTCTTCTCTCACTAAAAAAATGTGTCAGCGATCTGTCACTGTCTTGCATTATCATTGAAATATACTAATAATGATGATGATGATTTCATTAAACATTTTTTCCCAATTTATCTTCTACAACAGTAAAGTTTTTGTAAAAATCCTGGAACGATCAAGGGTCAAGTTGTTTCACTCAAAGCTTGAACAATAAAAGAATTCTTTTCAAAAGAGAAAGTGCTAACTCAACTTCACACACATTCAACTAGTGTGCTTTGGCATTCTTAGCAGTCATTCTAAATCAAGTAATCATCCACTTCAGTTCCTCAAATTGTATGCATTGGTCATTTTAGTCCTTGACTTTATAGAAACTTAGAAACTCCACTTTAGTTCTTGACTTTATAAAACCATTCATTTTTTTTTGATCGGCCAAACTCACACACCCCCCACACTACACTACTCCTAAATCTACCCCATCGGGGATCAAACTGAGCTCCAAGAGCTCCTCCTTATGCCACTTGAGCAACAAGCTCTCGGCTATAAAACCATTCATATTAGTCCTTGACTATATAAAAGAATCATTCACATTAGTCCTAAGAAGACTATAAAGTCAGGCGCTAAAATGATCAATGCATAAAACCTAAAGAACCAAGTTGACATCATTACTACTTCCATGTATGTGGAGAGGTAGGATTTCCCACTTTGAGATTGTGAACACTTGATACAATAAAAATTACTAAACAGTTAGGACTTAGGAGTAAAGTCACCCAATTAAACCACATCTCAAGCCCACTCCAAAGTTCTATTGATTGAATGAACAATAAACAACATTTCAAGTCCACCCCTTGTGAAACTGAAATGCAGTACCTGCTCTGTCTGAACTTCAACATCATCCGAGACAAACTTCCCTGTCTGCATTATAGAGCAAAACATATATTGTCAGGGTAAAATTTATCAAAGACCGTGTGAATGCACAATTGCACACGTATACATATGCTGAAAGAGTGGAAAACTGAAAATTCATGAGTAAACGCCTGATTCATCATATCAAACCTCAGGAACAAGACCGAGAACACCCGACACAAAAAGGAGGTTGTCGGTTTTGATTGCTTGAGAATATGGCCCCAAAGCTGCTGGGGCCTTTTCAGTGTGAACAGCTTCTCTGATCCCTAAAAATCAATGAGAAAGTGTGATTGACAGCATAAGATTTTGATGCAGATAAAAAAAATAGCAATATGAAGGTGAGAAAAAAAACCATAACAAATCCTGGTGGATGGATGTCAATTTGTAATTAACATAAGAGACAAATATTCATGATAGACAATAAACACTTTGAATGAATACTCATACATAACCATAATATTAGCAGGTTCCACCGAACAAGGAACACTTTTCACCTCAAAGTGACAGGCTTAATTTGAAGTCCATTTAACTGTGCATAATGCATAAAAGACCAAGTGCCGGTTTGTTTTAACTTTTACTCCCCATGATAATAGTTACAACTTACAAGATACAATAAGCAACTATGGTTTGTTACTGCACAAATATCGAACACTTTCAACGGAAGCAAATTTTTTGAGCTTTGACAGCATATTTGGTTTGCCAAATTTTTACTTCTAGTCATCACGATTTTAGATCTCAATGCATATCTAACATAAACTAAAAATTCTAATTTCCTCTCAAGTCTCAACTAGCTTTTGTTTGTAGCGAAACCTAAAACAAACAGGCTCTAAGTCAACTCCCATTTGTGTCGATCCAATGCTAAATCAACAGGCACTAAGTATAAAGAATAAATACCCAAATATGTCCTTGAACAAAATATAGGAAGACACAATGACAAATTAGTCCTTAACAATGTATAAATAGTTCAATACCTCTTTTATCCATAAGAATCACAAATATCAGACACGACTGAGAAATTAATACGACTAACATTTGTAATTTTTGGATACTAATTTAAATTTTTTGGATTATAGAAAACCAATGTGTCAGCAACAATTGGGTATTTAGGTTGTTACTTATTTTAATACAGAAAATTATAAACAGGAAATCAGGAATCAACTTGTCAGTAAGCTAACATTTTAGGGTAAGAAGACAACTATGTAACACAACTAACACCTTCTGGAACAGAATCTTCGGTGACTATAGCAACACAACTAACACCTTCTGGAACTTAAATTGTAAAGGCATTTTTACAATTGCACATCGAATTAAAAAAGATTACTTTTTTAACACGGTTCCGAAACAAACTTGAGAGAAACAAGAGATGGGTCAGAAAGAAATAGGGTAAGGAAATGATCGGAAGTTACGAGCATCAGTGGAGAGGCTCGCGCAAGCAAACGGCAGAGAGCGCTTAGACGCAGAGGAACGCCACAGGGCGGCGCCGGCCACGGAGGCTCCGCCTATTCCGGCGACCGATGATGCCCGGCGGCGAACAATGTTGACGTTGATCGGCGGAATGTAGAAGGTCTTTGCTGCACACCATGCCGCCATCTTCTCTCTCTAGGTTTGCTGAGACAGAAAGTTGTTAGTGTCTACTGATACTGTCAAGTCTTCGGACAAGAAATAATTTGTTTGATTTTGTGTCTTTTAAAGATATGGTATTCCGAAATTGCCCTTGTGGGACATGGATTTTGGTAAGTGAAACAAGATGGGCTGAACAGGGCTGGTAATCTTGGGCCCTGGCCCAAACAGTAGGTTTGGACTTTCATTCATCCTGAAAGCCCTGATGAAAGTTCTAAAAAAAATATATATATTTTGGTGTTTCTTTCACAAAAACTCTCCTCTCCATTAGAAAATTATTTACAGTTAGTTCATAAAGCATCTCTTTAGATGTCAACATCTGTCATATATTTTAAATGTTTTTACGTAATCTCATCACCCACTATATATTGCAGGTCAATCGCTAACCACACATTAAATATGAGAGCATCTATTATTATAATACTGAAAACTTGCTCTTTTATTAGCAACTAGTATATGACGCGAGCATTCGCACGGGTCTTCTTTTACGTCGTTTTAACTTTGTGTCAATGTTATATGCAATAAATGTAGAATAATTTAAATAATTAAGTTTGTCATAGTATAAAACATATTGTCACAGAGTAAAGAGTAAATATAATTAGTTTGATCTAACTCAAATATCATTCTATGATTAGAAAAAAAAAGTATAATGCTATGACATTGGGGCAACACTTTCTTCACTATACATTTTTCTCAAGGCACCACACACCTTAGTATGGTGATATTTGTGGTGCAATAGTATAGATCATGACATTATTGCTTTGATACCAATAAATATCAAAACTATCAAATATAACCCTAAATTAAAATGTTAAGCTGACCACTTTCAATATTATCTTTAAATAAATGAATATAAAATAATGAAGATATTAAAATATAATTTTATTTATATTAAATAAATAGTAAAAATGATTGTCATCTATATGTATAGTGCATATATTTTCTTCTTTCTAATGTGCAACTATCTTACCATGCACATCATTCTCTTTCTAAACAATTTTTTAAATTCTTCCAACACCATTCATAAGTTTTTAGTCTATAATAATTCACGATTTTAAAGTTTAGTACGTAAAAAAAATTGTTTTTTCTCTGTAACTTTTTTTAGTCATTTTCTTTTTTTTAAAAAAAAATTATGGACTAAAATAGAGAGTGCATTGTAAATAAATTGTCATTTATGTATTAATTAAGATTGAAATCTTAACCTTCAATCTCACAAGTCTTAACATTTGTACATGAGTGTTGGACTAAAACTCTGTATTATTTGCCTAACGGATTTATACATTAGTATAGCCATGAAAGGCCTTTATTAACGATTTATAAATTTATGGTATATATCAATCACTTATGCTAACCTACTAACATATTTATTAGTTAATAATTATATATTTATCCATTTGTATAAATATTATATGTCATCTTAATAAATTAATTTTATTAGATAAAATATATACTAACTGTTGCTAAATCTAACTTTGCCAACAATTACTTACCATATGGTATATTACAATATACATGCCATTAAGTGTCAATAAATTTGATTTCATGCTAATGAATCTCCACACTTGGTTGTGGGATATTTCATGGAGCCATGTTAAAGAATATGGAAAGGGTGAATTTTTCTCATATCCACCGAGGTATGGCAATCATGACAATCACCACTCGAATTTGGAGATTCTCGCGGAGACTGTCCTATTTGGGGCCCATGGTTGGGAAATTTTTTCCCGTGAAAACGGGGACAAAAATTTCCCCGCAACCGATTTGGGGATGGGGACAGGGACCATGCTCCCCGCCCCGTGGGGTCCCCGCATCCCCGAATATATATATATATATATATATATATATATATATATATAAATTATATAAATACTCTCATTTAATATAATTAATATAATAAATATACACATAATTAAAAGGGTTAATGTAGTCATTTACATAAAAAATAATATGATTAACTTTTATTTATTATTATCTTTTCTCTTAATTCTTGTCCGTGCTTACATCAATGGTCCATTGACCTATGTGGTTTCCCTCGATGAGGGTTAATGTTCCCTTGCTCAGAGCTGTTTTTCTGAGTTTTAGCAATATTATTCTGTTCCATTGAACTCGTACTGTCCATTGAACTGTTTTTTTGGTTAATAGAATTACGCAGTTTCTTTATTGAGATAGTGTCAACACCTCATAGCAAAATGCTGCTTGGTTTATACCTAACAGTAAGATAAATAGCAAAAGACAGAGGCATTAAATAATTAACAAAATAAATAAATTATTACAAAGTTATAATAAATTGATCAAGAGGGAACAGAACAGTAGAATGTAAGCTTACATTGGCAGGGAGACATACATTTCAGCTAGTTCCCTCTATGCATCATAATCTGCCATGAATCTGTTAAAATGAGAAAAAGAATTCAGATACATGTTCTTTCTGATGTAAATTAGAAACAAAATTTTCCATTTTGTCTTCAATTTAAGAAATCTCATCATTTTCTTTTCCGATAGATTTATGGAATTTATAACCCCTCCTTCACCCCACTATTGGATAGCTTCTGTTGTTTCATCTTCTATCCACAAAAATTGACAACGTTCTATAGTCAATCCAAGGATGAAAAGAACATTCATGATAAATCAAAAACAGTAAAATATAGAACCATTTGAAAAGGGGAAAAAAAGTGTTAAAAAATAGTATCTCATAAAAAATCTTCATTTTGCTTCCCTTCCCTTGACTCCCTTTATGTCACCTACATTTACATTAAAAAGCTTTACTTAAGAAGCCAACAAATAATATTGTCACATATGTTCATTATAAAAAAACCATACTCTCAATACAAAAGAGATGTAGAGACAGAGTAACATACTGTTTATAGCATGACTATTACTGCAAAAATTAATACTATGTTATAAGTTTAAATAATTCAAAACATGCAAAGAATTCCTCAATTAAAAGAGTGGATAAAGAAAAATATGCTATCATAGACTTCTTATTTGTCTAGGTTCCATGCTCTTTTCTGATAGAAGAGGCCAAAAGGACAATTATCCACCAAAAAAGCATTAACTAAAATCAATACATAAGCTCCATAACTTAAAACACAACCACGCGAAAAATGATTTATGTTACCCCAAAAAACTCAACCATATGCTCCAAGACCATAAAGTTTACAGGGGCATTACCTATAACTCAAACAATTAATTTTGACAAAAAAAAGAAAAAAGTACAGAGGTGTAGAAGAGCAAATGGTTTGCTCACATACTTGTTGATCTATAAAGATGCTAAAGCTTGCAAGGAAAAGCTTGTTAATGTCCCTGCAAAAATAGAAAAGGCTTTTAAAAAAATAACAAAACCAAAACTTGAGAATCAAAGTTTTCACCTTTGCAATAAACAAAGCAAACAAAATTAAAAATCAAATTTTTTACCTTTACACATGCAAGTTCCTGATTTTTTTTATTCAAGTGATACAGAACATGGAAAATTTAGAAGCACGTCACACTTAGCAAAATGGGGAAATTTTTAAAGTGAGAAGAAGTGGGAAGAATAGGAAATGGGGTCGATCAATGGAATAATGGGAAACATGAGAATAAGTTTTATTTTTGTTACTTTTTGCTTGTGAAAAAAATATGAAAAAGGAAAAGAAGAAAGGGTGAGGGATGGGAGCCAAAATGAGAGGGGGAAATCCAAGAGCATAGGAGAACTCAAGAAAGGCAACAGGAAATTTCAATTGGACCAAGCATCACCACATAAATATTGATCAGTTTCTTTACTTCATTACTTCATAAAACTTAAGCAAGACCAACATGCATATATGTTTCTTTACTCTATCAACCACTATAAACCACCGTAAAAGTCATCCCTATCTCTTCTTCACAACTAACCCAAAATCACAAACCTGTTTCTTCGCTTTCTCAACCACCATGAACCTCCGAAAAAACCATTACTATCTCTTCTTCACCACTGACTCAAAATCACAGAATGGGAAATTGAAATTTAAAAAAAAAAAAAAAACCCATCTGTACATGCAAAAGCTGAAGTAGACTCACCAGATGCTGTGTGAAAATGTCTCAGATTACAGTCTGGAGATAAATGGGTCAAAGGAAAAATTTTAGTGTGGGAAGGAGATGCGAGAAGATGATGAGATTTTTGGATTCAATTCAAATTTCAATTCATTTTCATTGCAGATGCACACTATACACCTCAGGATACTTCTATTACACAGCAAGTACTAACACAGCAATACACAACAGATAATAGACACCCAAACCAAAAAAATGGGAGGGAAAGTGACTCTCTCAAAGTATGACATGTGTCCATAGAAAGCTTCCTTTGCACTCAAGGCCTTGAAATTTAATCGTAGATGAAGATGAAGTTTCTGCAGCCGAGATTCTAGCCACACATTAAAAGTTTTTTCTTGATTATTGTACAAAGGTTAATCAATGGTCGAGATAATGATTGGATGAATTTGCTGAAAGAAAGGATCCGATTTCATTTCACTTTAACTTGAGAGTTAAATTAGGCCAGGTGAGACTTTATTAAATTTAGACCTATGCTACTATTGAAATGTTAAACTAGAGTAATATAGTTTTCTTTTTAAGACTTGACCTAAAACTTTAAAGGAGAATATTGTTTACTTATTATACAAACGTAAATAGTCTTTTTTAGGGAGATTATACGCATAAAATCAGTAGTTAACTGTCGTCTATAATAGAAATAAGGTTATTTGCAGCTTAATAATGTGTTGTAATCCTCTAGAAATACATTTATAGTGTTAGTCTCTACATTGCATGACATCATTGTCCTTTCAATTAGAGGTAACATTTTCTAGTTACCATTTTTTTTGTTTTTATTTTATATTTTTTCTAAAAAAAAGGCATTGTTAACATTCTTCTAATCCTCTTGGTGATTGATGAAATAACATGAATATGCTAATTCCTCTAATAATTTCAGTTTCTTTTCTTTGATTCAATCATATTGTTTGTATTTGATAAGTTGCACAAAACATTATTGTAATTGGATGGTGCAGCAAGATACTTGACTTCTCTAAGAAGAGAGAGGTAGAGTTTGGATTGGTTTTCCCCATATATATATCATCAATGAAAAATATAAAAGAAATTAATATTATTTTCAGATATATATTAAATTATGTATATATTATATTGTAATAAAGCCAATCCAACCATTATAAAAGTTTCACCACATCTCACTTTACTAAATTTGTTTTTTGGTTGGATCTTACTGTATTTGTCTTTTGTCAAGCACATGAAGTCCCAATGATAGAGACATGTATATATATATATATATATATTTGAATGGCCTGGCAGCTTGACTAGTATGAATAATTATAATATGTATTACTACTATATTAATCAAGAAATAAAAAAGTTATCATGACATTTTTTAAAACAGTGTGTATAGTCTTAGTTTAAATTATTGCATGACTCACTAAATAATTTGTATTTTCATTAATTAGTCCTACTCTTAATAATTAATCACGAGTCATTTAATTTTGACCAACAACAAATCTTATTCTATCATATACAATTGATTATCATTATTATGCTCGATAAAAACTAAACACTTTAATTTTGATCAAATTGTACATACATATCAAAAAGTTGTTGTAAATAATGATTAATTCAAAAACAGTTTCTGTCAAAACAAAATTTCTTGAAATATTTATCTCCTCCGTCCTAGAACAAGTGTTATTTCTCTCTACTCATATACTACCAACTCCTAATTGATTAAAAATTAATTTGAAACACTTTTCACTCAAATCCATCATTAAACCCAATTAGCATCATTAGTATGCATGACTCACAGAAAAAATACAGATAGAATCTTAGATACAATATCAGTTGGAAAAACAAATCTATTTAATTTACATCTGAAGAATAATTTTTTTATTTTAATAATAAAGTAAAAAGATACTCGAAAAATTAAATAATCTAAATAGAATTACTTATACTAATAATCATCATAGCACTTAAGATGCATCGATTGTAGCTATATATGTTTTCAAGTTTCATCATGCTCTAATTGAGCGGAAGGTGGAGGTTTGATTAATTAGGAGTGCTTAACTTGTAAATGATTAGAACTAAGTATACAAGTGAAGTGAACAAGGTTGATCACTTCTGTATTTATTTTATTGGTGGTTTAATATAAAAGTATTTTTATTGAAAAAAAAAGAAATTGTATGTATCTTCTACTAAACATAGTTAAAAATATTTGTATTTAAATAATTTATAATTATATATCACATTTGATTCGTAATAAATAACGAATATAATTGTATGAAAGATATCTTCGGATCCTTAGTACGACGACACTCTGATGTAGTAAGAGTTGTACATAAAGAGACTATTAAGTTTTGAGTATATAGTTAAATGTTATGTACTTAATTTGCATGATATACATTAGAGTTTTTAGTAACTATTTTAGTGGGCTTGGACCCTAAATCTAATTGGATCGTGACGTTTATATATAATGACTCGTAATAATAGGATTTATCTCAATATACAAAACCAAGATGATAATTATATGCCAAGTTTTTGACATAATCAATATACCAAAATATCGGTCCATTCCATAACAACATTAATCCAACCAAAATGCACAGTAAAAATTCCCCGATTAAAGAGTTGTATTGGTAGGACAGTGAATTATTGTGGATCATCCTTTCTAAACCATAATAATTATTGATTGCAATTATTTTAAGAAGTTAACCACACCACTCACTTAATATAATATATAATATACAACTTAGTATAGCTGACATCATATCACATGGTAGATGATGAGATGCACTTGGACAATATCAAGTTTAAACTGAAAACTATATTATTATATTATATATATCATCCCTAGCTCAAAACTTATAATTATATATAGTTACCTAATTAATTAATTACCGAACCATATTTAAAATTAATTATATGTACAAAGGTGTTTGAACGTACACCACATCTTTATCTGTGGCTGTTAATTAGTAATCTTTGTTAGTTTATCCATGTTGATAATTCTATTAGTAATAATTAATTATCAAAATTGAAATGTATGTTACTCCATTATCTAGCATGACACGTGCTAGTATATATATAGTAGCTATATATAGCTTAATTAACGTAATGAAATATATATATATATATATATATATATATATATATATATATATATATATATAAAATGCATGTGAAAACGATATATAAATACATACTTGGGACAATGTAGAAAGCAGGTATAGCAGTTTTAATTAGTGAGATTTCCACTACTTCTAACAAATATGCCCATTTGCTATACACGTACCATCAACAATGATATTGACGTAATAATAAAAATATAATGCCATTTGTAAAAAGAAAAAAAAACATGGTCCTAATCCTAACCATAAAAATAGTATTAGTTAGTGAGATAGAGGACAATAAATTTAATTTAACTACACCAAAAAAATTATGTTAATAATAGAGTTAAGAGATATTAAAAATAAAAGAAAGCATTGATGCTACGTAGCTAGGCCACATGCTATATATAGTTAATTATTGGCATTGATGTAATTAAATAAATAATTTCAACCTAGCCCTTTTATTTGTTAACTCATTTCCAATTAATATTCAACCAACAATAGAAATAAAAAATAAAAAAAAAAAGAAAAGAAAAAAACACCAAACAGAAATGATAAATCTCCACAATTAACAGACAGACATAATGCAATGTTGGAGTGAAATAGTTTAAAGTAATTAACTTTAAAAAAACTATATTTATGTGTGGTCTTTTTGTAGCTAGCTTAATAAACTCGACTACGCCAAAAGTTTTAGAGAAAGAATCTAGTATTTGGAATAATTTTTTAACAATGCCATATAAAATTATATTTTGTTATAAATATCATCAGATACTTTTTATATAAAATTAATTGAATAAATTTTATTACTTGTCAAATTTTCCAAAAAACTATTTAGTAAGATAACTTATAAATATATACTTTAATTTTTTCTTCTTTTAATAACTCAACACATACACCCTCTGATCTGTATAATTTAATGATGAAATTATTACTCTTATAAACATTTTTTAATGAGAGATTTTTTAAAGCACAAAAAAGCTTATATATATAGCCTGAGATTGAAATAATTAGTATTTATTTTACGTACATATTAATTAGTTTACTATTAAATTAAGCTAACATTTTGGCTCGTTACTTAACTATGTATAGTGTAACAAATTTGACATTTCCACGGACAGACAGAAAGCAAAGTTACTTTTGGTTTAAAAGTACATTAAAAAAGAAGTTAACCTTTACTTGAAAAATTATTAAAGGTATATTCTTTTTGTAGTCTCAAAAAATCAAGTATTATATTTATATATTATATATAAAACTTCATAGACATATATATCAAATAAAGGTTTTTGATTGCATTTGCTTCACAACAGAAACGTGATCCCGCTGCTGCTATTATTATGAGTCGGTTTGTGTGTACCTTTTTTTCTTTTTCCCTTTTTCAATAGTTCATCAACTTACCTTTGTTTATAACAATAAAGTTTCACTTTCTGCACTATTTCATCTTCCACGAAATATGTAACATTACTTTTTTTTTTTATAAAAGAAAAATGTATTTCTATGAATTTAAATTAAAGAGTTATTATTTAAAACTTTACTTTTTAAAACTTCACATGATTAAAAAGAAATGTTCAAAGAGTTTAATTAACCAAACAAGATATTAATAATAACGAATCTAAATGAAACTTCTTTTTTGTTTTATATATTTTTTTCCCTTTTATTTTTTTTTCATCCAAACTAAAACCAAAATCAATATTTTCTTTCTGTTCATTTTAGTAATTTTTTGGAAATAATTTTATTTTTTCCTATTTAATTATCAATTTACAATTTTTCAAAACAGTATTAATTGTACTTTTATCAATTTTAACTTTTATATTTAATTTAAGTATATATGAATTTTGATTTGACAATATAATCAATAAAATAATAAAAAATAAATACATTATAGAAAGTTTAAAAGTTATTTTAATAAAAATAATAATTATATTTTTTAATATACATATTTTATCCTCAAGTAAAAAAATAAATTAGAACAAAAATAAAAAAAAGCCCTAAAAGTTTCCTTTTTAGCATCATTTAAAAGGGAAAAATTATTGTCATTTTAAAAAGTTTATTATCATTTTGTCATTATTTTTTTATTATCAAATAATAAATTTAAACAATACTATTTAAATAAGCATAAAAGAATAATAATAATCTCACCTACCTTACCTTATTTAAAAATGGATATAGAAGTGACATAAAAGGCGTATAATTTACTTAAATGGAAAATTTGGAATTCCAACGAAAAGCGCGTAAAAGCCATTTGTTGAGGTTAAAGGGCCCCACTTTCCTTGCTCTTCGTGTACTGTACACGTTTTCATCGTGGGTCCCACTTCTTTAGATTAATCGTGTGGCTGTGAATGCGTGATGCACACTTTGATGATATACATCAACGTCATCTGATTAATACTCTATGAACCAATCGCTGACATATTTTTCCGTGTACTGATGACATGGCGATGATCAAGCAAATCATGATTTCTTCGTGAATGAAAAAAATGCAATAAATTGACCTTTTCCAACTTAAGACTATACTACTAGTAGATCAAAAACAATAAAAATAAAAATGCTAGAATAATAAAAGTAAAATTTTATAAATATAATTCAGTTAATTAACACATACAAATATATTTATTTGAATATTTAAGGAAGCTTCTGTTGTTTGCCTTTCTCTCTTGTCACCTGTGAAATCAATGACTTTCTAATTTTCACTCTTCACATCCATACAATTGTTGACCCTTTTATACCTTTTTTGTTTCTTTCACTCAATATTAATTAATTACTTACTCTAAAAGTTTCTCTTAAATAGCTAAAATCTTAATCCTCATTTCCATTTCTTTTATTTATAAAATACTATTGCTAATGTTCTACCATTCTTTATTAATTTTAGGGTCTTGATATACAGTACCCTAAAAACACTAATTAAAATTGCTAGAAATAAAAAAATAATTATAAGAACATATTATTTTGTCTCTCAAAAATATAAAAAATTATACATTTTAATATCTTTTTACTATATTTAAACTTTTAAATAGTACCTTTAAACATTAAATATCATTTTTCTAAACTTTATATAAATTATGTAAACTTCCACCTTAGTTTCAACTAATTTTGTTTTCTTCCTTTCTCTTTCACATTCTTTCAAGGCTCCACATTTATAAAAGCTTTTGCATTTCTTCTTCATCACAGTTTTAAGCTTGTCTTCTCTCTCTTCACTATGTTCTCCCACAATCCTCATCTGGGTATTTTTTTTTCACTTAACAGATTTCTGATCCAAAGCTTTAACTAGTGTAGTCTCCTTGAATTTCCATCTGGGTTCAATCCAATTTCACGTTTTGACTTGAAACAGATTAAGGGTAGTGGTTTCATCTGATTAAGGACATAAAAATCCCACCTTTGTTCTTGTTTCTCTGTGTAAAAATTACTTGGATTTGAGAATCTGGAGAAATGGGTGGGTGTTTGGGTAAAGGTAAAGATTCAGAAGCAGAACAGAATGGTTACAGATACAACAACAACCAAAAGAAGATTCAGAGCCATGAACCTTTGGTCAACCAACCAAGAACACATGCTAGTTCTCATCAAAATCAACAATATCCTGATAAAAATGCTGCTTCAACTCACACAGTGCCTCAGGTAGTTTCAAATTAGTTAGAGATTAGTTATACTCATTCTTTTTCAGCTAACAATTGGTGGCTCCATTGTTTCAACTTCTCTCATTTTTCATTCAATCTCAGATTTCAGATTTTGGCCATGTTTGGGTTGTGTTTTTTTCTCCTGATTCAGTTTCTGGTTTTTAAAAATAATTATAAAATTATCACTTTCTTTTCATTCCGTACCCGTTTTCAGAAATTTGTATAGGAAACACTTGACAGTTGACACAATTGAAAATAGGATTCACAATTAGTAGGATGACATGTTTGATCATGTGTCAAAATGAAATTATAATTTTTCATAATTACAGTATATATGAAATAAGGAACTATTACAGATTTTAGGACCTGTTTGGTTAGCATTTCAATTTTCTGTTTCCTTTGATGATTACGGAACTGCCATCTTGTTTTGTTATAATCATATATGAAAATAAAAAATATAAAAACAAGAAATAAAAACACAAATCAAATGATGCTTTCTCTCAATTTCTACATTCCATTTCAACTGAACCAACAACCATGTTTTCTAACAGGTACCATGGAAGCCATCTTCAGTTCCTTCTCCAAGTCCGAGACCTATTAAGCAAGACACAATTTTGGGGAAGGAATTTGTGGATGTGAAGCAGTTTTACACTCTAGGGAAGGAACTAGGAAGAGGGCAATTCGGAGTCACGTATCTATGCACAGAGAACGCAACCGGGTTGCTATACGCTTGCAAGTCAATCTCAAAGCGGAAACTCGTGAGCAAATCTGATAAGGAAGACATAAAGAGGGAGATTCAGATCATGCAGCATTTGAGTGGTCAACCAAACATTGTTGAGTTCAAAGGTGCTTATGAGGATAAGCATTCTGTTCATGTTGTGATGGAGCTTTGCGCTGGAGGGGAACTCTTCGATAGGATCATCGCTAAAGGGCATTACAGCGAAAGAGCTGCCGCTTCGATTTGCAGACAGATTGTTAATGTTGTTCATATCTGCCATTTCATGGGCGTGATGCATCGCGATCTCAAGCCGGAGAATTTCTTGTTGTCTAGTAAGGATGAAAATGCACTCCTCAAGGCAACTGATTTTGGCTTGTCTGTTTTCATCGAAGAAGGTAAAATTTTGATTCATTTATTGATCATCTGTTCTAATGTATGGAATCTTTATAGAAAAATATCATTGCTTGAAATATTAGTGTTGAATAACCTTACAAGTTTTAGTGCAATGTTTTAAAGCTTTCTATCCCAAATTTATCTTCGGATTACCCTTTTGAAGAAGGTAAAATATTTATTGATTCTTTGGTAATTAATTCTAGTTCTTCCAGCATCTTTAAGCTATAGAGTTCTAGTTTAACTCCATTGATAGAGTTCTAGGTTTTAGTGAAGTTTTCCAAAGGTTTCTATCTCAAATTTTATCTTTGGATAACCCATTTGAAGAAACATTTTGTGCAAACTCTTGAAATTGTTCTTGTATTTCAAATTAGAAACTTAGGTGTATTCCTTATAGGGTGGTTGGGGTGGGTGGAGGAGACTTTGTATAGCCATTACTGCCCATACTTGTTTGTTAATGGTAGCCCTGTTTTGTCAAAACCTTGCCTACACAGTTTGAGAAAACCTTCAATTTTTCTTGACAGCAGAGTTTTCTTAAATATGTAGGTTGGAATTAACTTCTGCCAATTAATTCACTACATATCATTTTTTTTTCTCCATGTGTGTGCAATTATTATTCATATGGTTTATAACATTTTTGTCACTATTCATATGGTTTATAACATTTTTGTCACTATCCTTCTTTGATTTGGTAGGGTCATCTAGTATTTATGTCATAAGAGAGTTTGTTTTTTGTTTCTGAAATCTGTGACTTTTTCATGTTTGCTATAATCCTGTTAAATCCTTTCGCTGACCTTCAGACTTGGAATAAAGGAACAAAATGTTTGATAGGCAAAAAGGAAAAAAAAATAAATCACATTGTTCATCCTAATTAACTAGTCAGAAGTTCAGAACTTAGAATTATTAAGCTGGCATGTTTGGTAAGGTTTCAAAAATTTCATTTACTCCATACATCACACTGGTTGAGTTCTTGGCTTTGCGAATTTCTTGAACACATTGAGTGGTGTGGAAATGTTAAAATTGAAAGTGACATTTATTCCTCAATGTGAAATGTTATGTCAAACTTTAGGAAGTAAAAGTATTGCTTATTGAGAAACTTTGCTTGCATCATTGTCTTTGAAGTTCTTCACATGTTTGATTTCCTTTTGTAACTGAATTACCATGTATTTCTTTCGTAATCTTTCTATCGGATGATTAATCTGTGTTAAAGCAAGCTCATCTTCCTGTTACATATACATAAATTTCTTTGATTAATGCTTTCCAGGAAAGGTGTATCGCGATATAGTTGGAAGTGCATATTATGTTGCTCCAGAAGTCCTACTACGCAGATGCGGGAAGGAAATTGATATATGGAGTGCAGGAGTGATACTGTACATCTTACTTAGTGGTGTCCCTCCATTTTGGGCTGGTAAAAACAGCTTTTGATTTTTCATACTAGAATTTCAATCATACTTCTTTTGTTTCTATTCTCTTTTACTTGTTGAGCTTGTTCTAATTTTTCAACAAACATGTTCTGCAGAGACTGAGAAGGGAATATTTGATGCCATATTGGAAGGTCACATTGATTTTGAAAGTCAACCGTGGCCTAACATATCAAGCAGCGCCAAGGACCTCGTTCGTAAGATGCTTATACAGGATCCCAAAAAACGCATTACCTCTGCTCAGGTTCTAGGTATGTAACTTTGCTTGTGTTTTATAGAAAAAGAAATATTATTGAGGATTAAAGAACACAAAAATCTATGTTCTGATGCGATCAAATCATGTTTCTCTTTAATAAGTGATTCATCTATTGTATGAATGATTAGAGCATCCATGGATTAAAGATGGAAATGCTTCGGACAAGCCAATAGACAGCGCAGTCCTTTCCAGAATGAAGCAATTCAGAGCTATGAATAAACTAAAGAAACTTGCCCTTAAGGTATGTCCATACTCCATACATAATTTTCATAAAGAGATATCAAAGTGCTCTCTGATACTTGTTAAAAATATAGAAAGGCTAATTTAATAATTTAATAAAGTATTTACAACATTGAGATACTCCCTCCTGACTTAAATATAAGTAAAAATAGCCAAGTCACGCTAATTAAGAATGTTGGTTAACCAGATTTAAAAGATAAACTTCATTCTCTATACCGTTCATGATATTTATTATAGAGTTTTACCCTCTCTCCATTTTGTTAGCCAAAACAGTTCATTAATTAGGATTGTTAGCATTAAATAAAGTAAACCTAGTTAAGATTTCCTTATATTTTAAACTACTTCAAATTTTAATATGTTTGAGTCCAGACAAAATCATTCTATTCCCAGTCGCGACTCTCGGTTACACTAACCTATGTAATTGTAACTCACTGCATTTTGAATAATATTCTTTTAGGTCATTGCTGAGAATATGTCCGCAGAAGAGATCCAAGGTTTGAAGGCAATGTTTTCAAATATGGACACTGACAAAAGTGGTGCAATCACCTATGAAGAACTGAAGGCAGGATTACAAAGACTTGGCTCAAAGCTTACAGAAACTGAAGTGAAGCAGCTTATGGATGCTGTAAGCTGTTCTTAATAATTTTTCCCTCTATATGCATGCATTTTTTATTTTTCAGAGTTGTCTAAATTCGAATTCCGTGGCCAAATTTGTAGGCCGACGTAGATGGAAACGGCACAATTGACTACATAGAATTCATTACTGCTACAATGCATCTACACAAGTTAGAAAGAGATGACCAACTTTTCAAGGCCTTCCAATATTTTGATAAAGACAATAGTGGGTAAGTGAAAGTCCTTCTTCTTTATTTTCTGCATAACATAGTAATTTCCCCCAAATGCTTTTTGTCTAATTGTCTTTGCATCATGTCATCCATATGAATCTTTTGGGTATTTGATTCATTGTATTAAATTTGTTTCCAGTGTCGTGTTTGTCGATTAAGCGCCATGCACTTTTTCGAGTGTAATACTTTCTCTAGTCCTTTTTACAAGGCATCTTTAATTGTGTTACATAGACGACCGACAAA